>OU015530.1:59135491-60467248 GCA_907165065.1 Caprimulgus europaeus | reverse complement strand
ATCGTCGCTTGTAGCACCTAAGATACCAAAGGACACAGAATTGCTGTTGTGTTTGTGAGAATCACCAGCCCCAAAACCCTTCTCTCTACCACCACAGTTCACCTCAAATGCTCATCCAAATCAAATGACAGCCCACACAACACCTGCCAAGCCAAAACGTAAGCGCTTAACCACAAGGTCACAAAATATTTTGCTCTTCAATGCCAACCCAGCCAACAACCTCCTCACCTTCTCCGACTGCTCATCGCCAGGTGGCTTCGCCTGCCTCGGCTGCGTGTGGCACCTGCAAAAAAATCTAAGCAAAAGGCGCATGCCGAGGTACTGTCTGAAACCACACCCTGTCCGCAGCAATTCCCATCTCCCTTTCCTTTACCTCGACCGCTCACCTCTCCGGCCTCCGACATCTTCAGCTGCCGTATTGATGCTTGTGCATCAGCTGCAAAACAACAAACCAAGGATGCTTGTAACTTCACGAACAATGCAACACCTGAAAAATAACTGCAACTTCAGCTAACTCGTCATTGCTCACCTCGCTCAAGTCACCTCAAGTGCCTGTATCTCGCGTCGCTCGTTGCTTCGCACCTTCAAAATAAGAAGAGTAAAAAACCCCACACAAACCATAAGCAAGTCACAGAGCCACCAGACACATCTTCCCTCTGACACCACACACCGACCCACCTTCTTACGGCTCTTTGCTGACCTTGCCTCCGTTGCCCTTTGCTGTGCGACTTGACCATCTGCATCTGAAGACGCAATACCGAACAAGTCACCTGGATGCTGAGCCATAGCTGAACTATTCCAGAGGTCTTGTTTCCATTTAGGATTACCATCTAGATCTGAACTGCAGCTGGCCACTAAACTGCAGCTGGCCACTGAACTGGAAAAAACCAAAACAAAACAAAGAGAAACAAAACCAACCCACACCCAAACACTAAGCTCCACTCATTCAAGCCTTAGTAACTTGGCCACCCAATCCGCTCGACTACCGCTTAAGCAGCCTCCTCCCAGATGGCTCCAGCCACCCCCTCGGCACCTGCAAAAGGCTACAGAAGGGACCACCCTTGCCTGCTGAGGACGGCTACTCCGTGTGAAATGCACCACACGGTCTGTGCCTCAACAGTCACGGACCACAGATCAACATTCACCACAGGATCTTATTGCTCTTCTTCCCCGACCCCACCATTGCCACATGCCCCCAGGCAGAGCAGCTCCAAACACACACACACAGACTGACACAGCACATAAACAACACAGAGGATGCGACGCAGAGATGAAAGAAAACTCTTGGCAAGAAAAATCAACTCCCAGACTGCAGATGCTGTCAGATGGCGAGACCTACAGGGCCACAAGCGGGAGGCGAGGAGCTCCTAAGGCGGCCCCAGAGAAAGAGTCAAAACGTCACAATCCCTGACAAGAAGTTACGGTCAAAACCGAGATGGACGGATGTGCAAAAACCCCGGCTAAGACCTAAGGACGCAAGGATGCAGGAAGTCAGGCCCAGCAAAAGGGCTCCAGGCAAAACAGACAGCTCAAGACCTGCACTGATGACGCCGACAGCAATGCCATCGTGAAAGAAGACCGACCGGAAACTTCTGCGATGCGAGACCGATCCGCATTTTGAGCTTCTAATGCAAGAAAAGCGGTGGCCGATCGGCACTATGACAACAAGTATAGGAGTTCAAGGTGCTAGGGATGGTGCCCGAAGCAGGTGCCCTGCTTCTCAAGCACAACGAGGAGACCTGGACCCGAGAAGGGTCCGAGACACCGAAGATGACAGACCACACAAGCTACGCGACATCACAGACTGGAGCTGCCCTGCCTGGCACATGCTAGCATTGTGCTGAAGATGTGCCCAAAGGGGAGCGTTCCTGGACAGCCCTCTCCCCTAGCCTAACTTTAAAACCCCCTCCCTGCAATTCCCAACCTTGTCCTCTCTATCCCTTGAGCCCTCCCCAGCACCTGTCCCTCAACTTAGCTTTCAGAAAGCCAGAGGTCTCAATCCATACAATTGTGCTAGCAGTCAGTACCACATCAGTCGGTCAGTCACAGACCTGTTCCACAATAGCCCCCAACTTCGGAAGCGCTGCAGCAATCTGCTCACCTTTTCCACGCCAATTCCAAAGTTAGAGAGCATGGCCATCATCGCCGTAGCAACTAAGACACCAAGAGAAACAGTTACCATTGTGCTTGTGAAAAATCACCGGTCCCACGATCCTCCTCTCTGCCACTCAGCTCACCTCAAACGCTCATCCAATTCCAAAGGCAGCCCTCTGCAAAACCAGAGGGTTGATGCTTAATCAGGTTGCCACATGATACTTTGCTATTGGGTACCAACCCAGGCCACAACTGCCTCAGTTAAAAGCAGTGACGGGTCTAGGAACAGTGCAGTATCCTATGGGCAATCAAAAAAGACAACAAGCCATTCCAGGCCCTGAAAAACACTATGCTTCACACACCTGCCACTTACTTGAAAAAAATGAAGAAGCTCCATATACAGATGCGTACGAAATGCTCACCCTAGCCCCTGCTAGTTGACTTTACTACCAAGCCTATGAAAAAAAAGGTGATGTTACCAACCTGAGCTATTTCCAACAGAAGCAGTGTGGAAAAAAGGAGGTTCCATCTGCAATACAATCAGAAATTCCAGCACATAGCAATGCACTTAGAATAAAGAAAAAAACCTATAAAATAATTAAACACAGACCAGTAAAACATCTTGGCACCCCCAAACATCCCACATAAAGCTACCAGCAGGAGAAAAAGCTGCATGCAACAAATGCACTTCCTACTATATATACTGCCTATCCCAAGGCTCGTGCTGGAAACAGACAGCTCTGTTTTGCTAAGCTTCAAAACACACTCACCCACAGCCAGCCCAACAGCAGACCTTGAGGGAAAGAAAAGCAGAGAACTGAGTCTGAGGAGAAAGCTCAAGCAAAACAAGCTCCCTAGCCCCACCCTGTGTCTCATATACCCCAGGCCCTCCCACCAGCCTTGTCAAGATCACCTGGGAAAGGAGAGGAGCAGCACCTTATTTTCTGCAGAAAATCAGTAATGAAGTGTATTTTTCCTGGGATGAGTGCAAGCCTTTATTTAATAAAAAGCTAAAAAATACCTAACTTATGCAGGAAAGGGGGGAGGGGGAAGACGGGGGGGGGAAGACGGGGGGGGGGAAGAAGGGGGGGGGGAAGAAGGGGGGGCGGAAGAAGGGGGGGAAGAAGAAGGGGGGGGGGAAGAAGGGGAGGAAGAAGGAAGGGGGGAAGAAGGAAGGGGGAAGAAGGAAGGGGGAAGAAGGGGGGGGAAGAAGGAGGGGGGAAGAAGGAGGGGGGAAGAAGGAGGGGGGAAGAAGGAGGGGGGAAGAAGGAGGGGGGAAGAAGGGGGGAGGGGGAAGACGGGGGGAAGACGGGGGGGAAGAAGGGGGGGGAAGAAGGGGGGGGAAGAAGGGGGGGGAAGAAGGGGGGGGAAGAAGGGGGGGGAAGAAGGGGGGGAAGAAGGGGGGGAAGAAGGGGAAGGAAGAAGGGGAAGGAAGAAGAGGGGGGAAAAGACGGGGGAGGAAGAAGGGGGGGGAAGAAGGAGGGGGGAAGAAGGGGAAGGAAGAAGGGGAAGGAAGAAGAGGGGGGAAAAGACGGGGGAGGAAGAAGGGGGGGGGAAGAAGGAGGGGGGAAGAAGGAGGGGGGAAGAAGGAGGGGGGAAGAAGGAGGGGGGAAGAAGGAGGGGGGAAGAAGGAGGGGGGAAGAAGGAGGGGGGAAGAAGGAGGGGGGAAGAAGGAGGGAGGGGGAAGACGGGGGGAAAGACGGGGGGGAAGAAGGGGGGGGAAGAAGGGGAGGGAAGAAGGGGGGGGAAGAAGGGGGGGGAAGAAGGGGGGGGAAGAAGGGGGGGGAAGAAGGAAGGGGGAAGAAGGGGGGGGGGGGAAAAAGGGGGGGGAAGAAGGGGGGGGGAGAAGGGGGGGAAGAAGAGGAAGGAAGAAGGGGAAGGAAGAAGAGGGGGGAAAAGACGGGGGGGAAGAAGGGGGGGGAAGAAGGGGGGGAAGAAGGGGGGGGAAGAAGGGGGGGGAAGAAGGGGGGGGAGAAGGGGGGGGAGAAGGGGGGGGAAGAAGGGGGGGGAAGAAGGGGGGGGAAGAAGGGGGGGGGGAGAAGGGGGGGGGGGAGAAGGGGGGGGGGAAGAAGGAAGGGGGAAGAAGGAAGGGGGGAAGAAGGAAGGGGGAAGAAGGGGGGGGAAGAAGGGGGGGGAAGAAGGAGGGGGGAAGAAGGAGGGGGGAAGAAGGAGGGGGGAAGAAGGAGGGGGGGAAGAAGGAGGGGGGAAGAAGGAGGGGGGAAGAAGGAGGGGGGAGAAGGAGGGGGGAAGAAGGAGGGGGGAAGAAGGGGGGAGGGGGAAGACGGGGGGAAGACGGGGGGGAAGAAGGGGGGGGAAGAAGGGGGGGGAAGGAGGGGGGGGAAGAAGGGGGGGGAAGAAGGGGGGGAAGAAGGGGGGAAGAAGGGGAAGGAAGAAGGGGAAGGAAGAAGGGGAAGGAAGAAGAGGGGAGAAAAGACGGGGGAGGAAGAAGGGGGGGAAGAAGGGGGGGGAAGAAGGGGGGGGAAGAAGGGGGGGGAAGAAGGGGGGGGAAGAAGGGGGGGGAAGAAGGGGGGGAAGAAGGGGGGGGAAGAAGGGGGGGAAGAAGGGGGGAAGAAGGGGGGAAGAAGGGGGGAGGAGAAGGGGGGGAGAGAAGGGGGGGAGAAGGGGGGAGGAGAAGGGGGGGAGAAGGGGGGGAGAAGGGGGGAGGAGAAGGGGGGGAGAAGGGGGGGGAGAAGGGGGGGGAGGGGGGGGGGGAGAGGGGGGGGAAGAGGGGGGGGAAGAAGGGGGGGAAGGAGGGGGGGAAGAAGGGGGGGCAGAAGGGAGGGCAGAAGGGAGGGAAGAAGGGAGGGGAAGAAGGGAGGGGAAGAAGGGAGGGGAAGAAGGGAGGGGAAGAAGGGAGGGGAAGAAGGGAGGGGGAAGAAGGGGGGGGAAGAAGGGGGGGGAAGAAGGGGGGGGAAGAAGGGGGGGGAAGAAGGGGGGGGAAGAAGGGGGGGAAGAAGGGGAAGGAAGAAGGGGAAGGAAGAAGGGGAAGGAAGAAGGGGAAGGAAGAAGAGGGGGGAAAAGACGGGGGAGGAAGAAGGGGGGGGAAGAAAAGGGGGGGAAAGAAGGGGGGGGGGGAAGAAGGGGGCGAGGTAAGACAGTCCCATGTCTAGTGAGAAAAGTGTTCTCACCTGGTTTTTGCCGCTCTCGCCTTTTGACGGGGTTGTCTCATTCCACAGTCAGCCAGTTCCTTGCATGCGGTGGGGCGCGTGCCCTGTACCAGCTCCAGGGGGTCCTGTCATTTTGGACTACTGTCTTGACGTCCGGCGACCCCCTGTAAAACACAGGAGCGACACAACAAAAAGAGAACAGTTGACTACGCAGCGAGAGAATTCCAAACCGGTACAGAGCCAAACAACACCATGCAGCGTCTGATACAGAGCAATGCAATGCAAAACAGTCTCAGATGGCACTCAAGACAAATACAGAGCGTTGCCACGCAAGACAAAACAATACAGGGTCACACAATGCAAGGCAGTCTCATATAGCAGGCGATTGAGGATAACGGAGCAGTGGAACAGGCTGCCAAGGGAGGTTGTGGAGTCTCCTTCTCTGGAGACATTCAAGACCCACCCGGACGATTTCCTGGGTGATCGCACGTAGGTGTTGCTGCTGCGGCAGGGGGATTGGACTCGATGATCTTTTGAGGTTCCTTCCAATCCCTAACATTCTGTGATTCTGTGATTCATGTCCACACCTGGACGATGCCATACAAAGTCAAATACAGAGCTGTACAGGACAAAACACTACACCGAGCGCTGCCTAGCTACACAGTCTTACACAGCAGTCAATACAAAGAGCATTGCAGAACAAAATATACAAAGCCATGTAATGCAAGAAAATCAGCAATGGCAGTCAATACAAATACAGAGCAATACAGTACAAGACGCAACCAAATACAGAACGATAACTTCGCCAACAACGCAACACCCCAAACGCAGCTCCCGCTTCAGCCCACGACCCGTCGCTCGCTGTTAGGCAGAACAATTTAGCAGGAGTTAAACCCCCTTGCTTTCTAACCAACCTCAGATGGTTCTGGGTGGCTAGGGGCGGCTAGGCTTAACTCCTGAGTGATGGCCAATGAGGTATCTTATGGCGACCAGTTTCTCCATATTCCCAGGAAGAGAATTAAGACTCAAAACGCAGGCAAGCATCAAGTCACTTTATTTGTTTCACAGCAAGAAAAGGGAGAAAAAGAGAGAGAAAAGAGAAGAGGGGAAGAAAATTGGGAGAAGGAGAAAAAAAGGAAGGAGTGGAGGGGGAAGAAGGGGGCGGGGAGAAGGGGGCGGGCTAAGACAGTCCCATGTCTAGCGGGAAAAGTGTTCTCACCTGGTTTTTGCCGCTCTCGCCTTTTGACGGGGTTGTCTCATTCCACAGTCAGCCAGTTTCTTGCATGCGGTGGGGCGCGTGCCCTGTACCAGCTCCAGGGGGTCCTCGAATATTCTGGAGGGTCTGAGCCCCCATTCTCCTAGACAACACAATGGATCCGCGCTCCCGACGGGTGGGACTCTGTTGCCACGGCCACGGGGCTGTCCGTGGTTAGACAGTTCTGCCAACAATCTAGTCCTTTTTACACTCACCTTGCCCTTCTCACCTCCAATGCCGGTATCCCGCTTTACTCGTCGCTTCGCACCTTCACAACAACAACAACACCACAACCCTCCTTCTATATTTCAGTCACACCTTCACCAGCCTCTTTGCCCCCTCCTCTGACACCGCAGCCTGCCGGCGGCTAATCCCACCTGCCGCTCCTTTACCTTGACAGCTCATCCCTCTGGCCTGTCATTTTGGACTACTGTCTTGACGTCCGGCGACCCCCTGTAAAACACAGGAGCGACACAACAAAAAGAGAACAGTTGACTACGCAGCGAGAGAATTCCAAACCGGTACAGAGCCAAACAACACCATGCAGCGTCTGATACAGAGCAATGCAATGCAAAACAGTCTCAGATGGCACTCAAGACAAATACAGAGCGTTGCCACGCAAGACAAAACAATACAGGGTCACACAATGCAAGGCAGTCTCATATAGCAGGCGATTGAGGATAACGGAGCAGTGGAACAGGCTGCCAAGGGAGGTTGTGGAGTCTCCTTCTCTGGAGACATTCAAGACCCACCCGGACGATTTCCTGGGTGATCGCACGTAGGTGTTGCTGCTGCGGCAGGGGGATTGGACTCGATGATCTTTTGAGGTTCCTTCCAATCCCTAACATTCTGTGATTCTGTGATTCATGTCCACACCTGGACGATGCCATACAAAGTCAAATACAGAGCTGTACAGGACAAAACACTACACCGAGCGCTGCCTAGCTACACAGTCTTACACAGCAGTCAATACAAAGAGCATTGCAGAACAAAATATACAAAGCCATGTAATGCAAGAAAATCAGCAATGGCAGTCAATACAAATACAGAGCAATACAGTACAAGACGCAACCAAATACAGAACGATAACTTCGCCAACAACGCAACACCCCAAACGCAGCTCCCGCTTCAGCCCACGACCCGTCGCTCGCTGTTAGGCAGAACAATTTAGCAGGAGTTAAACCCCCTTGCTTTCTAACCAACCTCAGATGGTTCTGGGTGGCTAGGGGCGGCTAGGCTTAACTCCTGAGTGATGGCCAATGAGGTATCTTATGGCGACCAGTTTCTCCATATTCCCAGGAAGAGAATTAAGACTCAAAACGCAGGCAAGCATCAAGTCACTTTATTTGTTTCACAGCAAGAAAAGGGAGAAAAAGAGAGAGAAAAGAGAAGAGGGGAAGAAAATTGGGAGAAGGAGAAAAAAAGGAAGGAGTGGAGGGGGAAGAAGGGGGCGGGGAGAAGGGGGCGGGCTAAGACAGTCCCATGTCTAGTGGGAAAAGTGTTCACACCTGGTTTTTGCCGCTCTCGCCTTTTGACGGGGTTGTCTCATTCCACAGTCAGCCAGTTTCTTGCATGCGGTGGGGCGCGTGCCCTGTACCAGCTCCAGGGGGTCCTCGAATATTCTGGAGGGTCTGAGCCCCCATTCTCCTAGACAACACAATGGATCCGCGCTCCCGACGGGTGGGACTCTGTTGCCACGGCCACGGGGCTGTCCGTGGTTAGACAGTTCTGCCAACAATCTAGTCCTTTTTACACTCACCTTGCCCTTCTCACCTCCAATGCCGGTATCCCGCTTTACTCGTCGCTTCGCACCTTCACAACAACAACAACACCACAACCCTCCTTCTATATTTCAGTCACACCTTCACCAGCCTCTTTGCCCCCTCCTCTGACACCGCAGCCTGCCGGCGGCTAATCCCACCTGCCGCTCCTTTACCTTGACAGCTCATCCCTCTGGCCTGTCATTTTGGACTACTGTCTTGACGTCCGGCGACCCCCTGTAAAACACAGGAGCGACACAACAAAAAGAGAACAGTTGACTACGCAGCGAGAGAATTCCAAACCGGTACAGAGCCAAACAACACCATGCAGCGTCTGATACAGAGCAATGCAATGCAAAACAGTCTCAGATGGCACTCAAGACAAATACAGAGCGTTGCCACGCAAGTCAAAACAATACAGGGTCACACAATGCAAGGCAGTCTCATATAGCAGGCGACTGAGGATAACGGAGCAGTGGAACAGGCTGCCAAGGGAGGTTGTGGAGTCTCCTTCTCTGGAGACATTCAAGACCCACCCGGACGATTTCCTGGGTGATCGCACGTAGGTGTTGCTGCTGCGGCAGGGGGATTGGACTCGATGATCTTTTGAGGTTCCTTCCAATCCCTAACATTCTGTGATTCTGTGATTCATGTCCACACCTGGACGATGCCATACAAAGTCAAATACAGAGCTGTACAGGACAAAACACTACACCGAGCGCTGCCTAGCTACACAGTCTTACACAGCAGTCAATACAAAGAGCATTGCAGAACAAAATATACAAAGCCATGTAATGCAAGAAAATCAGCAATGGCAGTCAATACAAATACAGAGCAATACAGTACAAGACGCAACCAAATACAGAACGATAACTTCGCCAACAACGCAACACCCAAAACGCAGCTCCCGCTTCAGCCCACGACCCGTCGCTCGCTGTTAGGCAGAACAATTTAGCAGGAGTTAAACCCCCTTGCTTTCTAACCAACCTCAGATGGTTCTGGGTGGCTAGGGGCGGCTAGGCTTAACTCCTGAGTGATGGCCAATGAGGTATCTTATGGCGACCAGTTTCTCCATATTCCCAGGAAGAGAATTAAGACTCAAAACGCAGGCAAGCATCAAGTCACTTTATTTGTTTCACAGCAAGAAAAGGGAGAAAAAGAGAGAGAAAAGAGAAGAGGGGAAGAAAATTGGGAGAAGGAGAAAAAAAGGAAGGAGTGGAGGGGGAAGAGGGGGGGGGGGAGAAGGGGGCGGGCTAAGACAGTCCCATGTCTAGCGGGAAAAGTGTTCTCACCTGGTTTTTGCCGCTCTCGCCTTTTGACGGGGTTGTCTCATTCCACAGTCAGCCAGTTTCTTGCATGCGGTGGGGCGCGTGCCCTGTACCAGCTCCAGGGGGTCCTCGAATATTCTGGAGGGTCTGAGCCCCCATTCTCCTAGACAACACAATGGATCCGCGCTCCCGACGGGTGGGACTCTGTTGCCACGGCCACGGGGCTGTCCGTGGTTAGACAGTTCTGCCAACAATCTAGTCCTTTTTACACTCACCTTGCCCTTCTCACCTCCAATGCCGGTATCCCGCTTTACTCGTCGCTTCGCACCTTCACAACAACAACAACACCACAACCCTCCTTCTATATTTCAGTCACACCTTCACCAGCCTCTTTGCCCCCTCCTCTGACACCGCAGCCTGCCGGCGGCTAATCCCACCTGCCGCTCCTTTACCTTGACAGCTCATCCCTCTGGCCTGTCATTTTGGACTACTGTCTTGACGTCCGGCGACCCCCTGTAAAACACAGGAGCGACACAACAAAAAGAGAACAGTTGACTACGCAGCGAGAGAATTCCAAACCGGTACAGAGCCAAACAACACCATGCAGCGTCTGATACAGAGCAATGCAATGCAAAACAGTCTCAGATGGCACTCAAGACAAATACAGAGCGTTGCCACGCAAGTCAAAACAATACAGGGTCACACAATGCAAGGCAGTCTCATATAGCAGGCGATTGAGGATAACGGAGCAGTGGAACAGGCTGCCAAGGGAGGTTGTGGAGTCTCCTTCTCTGGAGACATTCAAGACCCACCCGGACGATTTCCTGGGTGATCGCACGTAGGTGTTGCTGCTGCGGCAGGGGGATTGGACTCGATGATCTTTTGAGGTTCCTTCCAATCCCTAACATTCTGTGATTCTGTGATTCATGTCCACACCTGGACGATGCCATACAAAGTCAAATACAGAGCTGTACAGGACAAAACACTACACCGAGCGCTGCCTAGCTACACAGTCTTACACAGCAGTCAATACAAAGAGCATTGCAGAACAAAATATACAAAGCCATGTAATGCAAGAAAATCAGCAATGGCAGTCAATACAAATACAGAGCAATACAGTACAAGACGCAACCAAATACAGAACGATAACTTCGCCAACAACGCAACACCCCAAACGCAGCTCCCGCTTCAGCCCACGACCCGTCGCTCGCTGTTAGGCAGAACAATTTAGCAGGAGTTAAACCCCCTTGCTTTCTAACCAACCTCAGATGGTTCTGGGTGGCTAGGGGCGGCTAGGCTTAACTCCTGAGTGATGGCCAATGAGGTATCTTATGGCGACCAGTTTCTCCATATTCCCAGGAAGAGAATTAAGACTCAAAACGCAGGCAAGCATCAAGTCACTTTATTTGTTTCACAGCAAGAAAAGGGAGAAAAAGAGAGAGAAAAGAGAAGAGGGGAAGAAAATTGGGAGAAGGAGAAAAAAAGGAAGGAGTGGAGGGGGAAGAAGGGGGCGGGGAGAAGGGGGCGAGGTAAGACAGTCCCATGTCTAGCGGGAAAAGTGTTCTCACCTGGTTTTTGCCGCTCTCGCCTTTTGACGGGGTTGTCTCATTCCACAGTCAGCCAGTTTCTTGCATGCGGTGGGGCGCGTGCCCTGTACCAGCTCCAGGGGGTCCTCGAATATTCTGGAGGGTCTGAGCCCCCATTCTCCTAGACAACACAATGGATCCGCGCTCCCGACGGGTGGGACTCTGTTGCCACGGCCACGGGGCTGTCCGTGGTTAGACAGTTCTGCCAACAATCTAGTCCTTTTTACACTCACCTTGCCCTTCTCACCTCCAATGCCGGTATCCCGCTTTACTCGTCGCTTCGCACCTTCACAACAACAACAACACCACAACCCTCCTTCTATAGTTTAGTCACATCTTCACCAGCCTCTTTGTCCCCTCCTCTGACACCGCAGCCTGCCGGCGGCTAATCCCACCTGCCGCTCCTTTACCTTGACAGCTCATCCCTCTGGCCTGTCATTTTGGACTACTGTCTTGACGTCCGGCGACCCCCTGTAAAACACAGGAGCGACACAACAAAAAGAGAACAGTTGACTACGCAGCGAGAGAATTCCAAACCGGTACAGAGCCAAACAACACCATGCAGCGTCTGATACAGAGCAATGCAATGCAAAACAGTCTCAGATGGCACTCAAGACAAATACAGAGCGTTGCCACGCAAGACAAAACAATGCAGGGTCACACAATGCAAGGCAGTCTCATATAGCAAGCGATTGAGGATAACGGAGCAGTGGAACAGGCTGCCAAGGGAGGTTGTGGAGTCTCCTTCTCTGGAGACATTCAAGACCCACCCGGACGATTTCCTGGGTGATCGCATGTAGGTGTTCCTGCTGCGGCAGGAGGATCGGACTCGATGATCTTTTGAGGTTCCTTCCAATCCCTAACATTCTGTGATTCTGTGATTCATGTCCAGACCTGGACGATGCCATACAAAGTCAAATACAGAGCTGTACAGGACAAAACACTACACCGAGCGCTGCCTAGCTACACAGTCTTACACAGCAGTCAATACAAAGAGCATTGCAGAACAAAATATACAAAGCCATGTAATGCAAGAAAATCAGCAATGGCAGTCAATACAAATACAGAGCAATACAGTACAAGACGCAACCAAATACAGAACGATAACTTCGCCAACAACGCAACACCCCAAACGCAGCTCCCGCTTCAGCCCACGACCCGTCGCTCGCTGTTAGGCAGAACAATTTAGCAGGAGTTAAACCCCCTTGCTTTCTAACCAACCTCAGATGGTTCTGGGTGGCTAGGGGCGGCTAGGCTTAACTCCTGAGTGATGGCCAATGAGGTATCTTATGGCGACCAGTTTCTCCATATTCCCAGGAAGAGAATTAAGACTCAAAACGCAGGCAAGCATCAAGTCACTTTATTTGTCCCACAGCAAGTAAAGGGGGAGAAAGACAGATAGGAGTGGAAAAGAGAGAAAGGAGGTAGAGAGGCAGGGTGCAATTGCCACCACCACGGAGTTGCAGCATCTCATCAGTCCGATGTCCAGTGGGAGGAGTGTCCTCGCCTGCTTTTCACTGCTCTCACCTTTTTACAGGATTGTCTCTTTGCATAGCCAGTGAGTTTCTTTCGTGTGGTGTGGCGCATGTCAAGTACCATCTCTAGAGGTTCCTGCCCCTTCCTCTTCCGCTCTGTCGTCTCCAGCTCTTCGTCACCGTGAGTCCCTATGCTTTAGTCTACTGTGCTGAGGCCTGTCCACCACCTTTATGATTTCATCTACATCAATATTACATCCCCTCAAAAAATGGGTACTTCAGCACACCGGTCAGTCACCTTGTCACCACCTGCTCCATTGTGGATGTTCCATTTCACACACCATTTCACACCTGGAAAATCAAAGCATACGCTTGTCACAGTCACACTGATCCTCTGACTTCATACGCTAGCCTGCTGCTCGCCTCTTCCGTCATTTTTGAGCACACGGCTTGTCACTCTCCATCTGAAAAACCCAAACAAATCCCGTGAAGCAAATCACCTGGATGCTTGACTAGACCTAAGGTCTCTGATCTTTTTGCACATGCTTTTAACAACAGCTAAAAAAAAACAATAAAAAACAAACCACCACACACCAAATCGCAGATATTGAGTCCCATGCATCCAAGCTATGGCACATACAAGATGCAACCCACCTGACTACTACATAAGCTACCACTCCCAGAAGACCAGCGTCTGACCTCTGGCACCCACAAAACACTGTGAAAGGAACTGTGGCATCTGCCCATGACTATGCACCCCGAGACAGACCACACAGTCTTCACCAAAAGAATCTGTGCAGATCAATATATTACCACTTCACCATAAAGCTATGAGGTGATGCATACGAGACTCTTGGGACGGCTACTGAGGCACTTTTTGATCAAAAAGCTACGGAGACATCAACACCTGAGGATGGTATGGCCTAAGACACAGAACACAGACACAGGCTGGTACTGCCCTGCCCACATTAGTCTTGTGCTGAAGAGTAACCCGCTCCCTTTACCTGCCCAAAGGGATCTGTTCCGGGACAGCCCCCTCCCCTACACTGACTTTAAAACCCCTTCCTCCAATTCCTAACCTGTCCCCTACCCCATAACCCCTCCACTTAGTGCCAATCCCTCTACTTAACTTCAGAGGGCCAGGGGTCTGAAACCATCCTCAAACAAAAACAAAAACAAAAAACAAAAACAAAAAAAAAAACCCACAACAAAAAACAAAGCACAACACCAAAACAAAAAACAAACAAACAAACAACCCACCAAAAAAAACCCCAAAAAAACAAACCACACAATCGGCTAACTAAGACCTTCCTGCAGTCACCAGGCTCCTCTTCAGCAGCAGCAATAAAAAATAAACTATAATAATTTTAAAAAAAACCCCAACCAAAAACCCACACCCCAAACAGTGCTGGCAGTCTGGTTTTGCTCCAGAATTAGAGTTACCCTGGGAAACTTTCAGTGTGGAATAAGGGTTCCACCCTGAAACTAGGGTAACTCTGGGAGACATCTGGAGTGTAATATTATTTCCGCCTCCAAAGTAGGATTACCCCAGGAAACTTCCAATATGGAATAAGGATACCGTACCAGAAATACGGTTACTAAGGGGGACTTGTGGTATGAAATAAAGGATACGCCCCGGAAAAAAGGTTACCCCTGACACCTTACAGTGTGGAAGAGAAGTTCTGCCCCAAAGGTAGGGTAAACCCAGAGGACTGAGTGTGAAACAAGGGTTACGCCCAAAAACTAGGGTTCCCTCTGGTTTGGACACAAGGTTTAGTCCTTAGACATAGGGTAAGGAGTTTCTCAATGAGCCAACACATTCATAGACCCAGACTCCCTGAAGCTCCGTCCCTTGCCTGGCTTGCAAGGACCATTTGAATTCAGTAGGAACCAAAATGCCCGTCAACCCAGCATGGCTCTGAAACTGCAAACAAATGCTGATTTTTCAAAGGCAAAAGGAGCCAGGCTTGAAAGCTCTTGCTGGATCTTTTCTCCATCTGCCAACACAATCATAGAAACCAGACTTCTTTCAGCTCAGTCCCTTGCCTGGCTAAAAAGGACCATATGAATTCAGTAGGAACCAAAATGCCTGTAAATCCAGCACTGCCCTGAAACTGCAAACAAATGCTTCTCACAAAAAAGGCAAAAGGAGCCAGGCTTGAAAGCTGTTGCTGGATCTTTTCTCCATCTACCAACACATTCATAGACCCAGACTTCTTTCAGCTCAGTCCCTTGCCTGGTTCGCAAGTACCGGAATTCCCTGGGGTACCCCTAGTTACAGGGTGAAACCCTAATTCCAGACCGGACTTCCCTAGAAGTACTCTTAGTTCCAAGGCGGAAGCCTAATTCCACACCAGAATTTCCTGGGGGTACCCCTAGTTGCAGAGCAAAACCGTAAATACCAACCGAACATCACTAGGGGTACCACTAGTTCCGAGATGGAACCCAATTTCCACCCCAAAAGTCCTTGGGGTTACCCCTGGTTTCAGTGTGGAATCCTAATTGTACCCTGGAAGTCCCTAGGGGTACCCCTAGTTGCAGGGTGAAATCCTAATTCTACCCTGGAAGTTCCCGAGAGTACCCCTATTTCCAGGGCAAAACCCTAACTCCAGACCAGACTTCCCTAGGGGTACTCTTAGTTCCAAAGCGGAAGCCTAACTCCATACCAGATGTCCCTGGGGCTACCCCTAGTTCCAGGGTAGAACCCTAATTCCAAACCAAAAGTCCCTAAGGATACACCTCATTTAAGGGCGGAAGCCTAATTCCACACTGGAAGTCCTTGTGGGTACCTCTAGTTGTGGGGAAGAACCCTAATTCCACACCAAAAGTCCAGAAGGGAACCCCTTCGTGCAGGGCAGAACTCTAATTCCACACCGGAATTCCCTGGGGGTACCCCTAGTTGAATAGTGAAACCCTAATTCCCAACTGAACGTCCCTAGGGGTACAACAAGATCCGAGATGGAACCCGAATTTCACCCCAAAAATCCTTGGGGGTACCACTGTTTCGGTGTGGAACCCTAATTGTACCCTGGAAGTCCCGAGGGGCACCCTTACTTGCAGTGCAGAACCCTAATTCCACACCAGAAGTCCCTTTGGGAACTCCTCGTTTCAAGATGGAACCCTAATTTTCCACCAGAATTCCCTAGGGGTACCCCTAGTCGCAGGGTGAAATCCTAATTCTACCCTGGAAGTTCCCGAGAGTACCCCTACTTCCAGGGCAAAACCCTAACTCCAGACCAGACTTCCCTAGGGGTACTCTTATTTCCAAGGCGGGAGCCTAATTCCACACTGGATGTTCATGAGGCTACCCCTAGTTCCAGGGTGGAATCATAATTCCGCCCCAAAAAGTCCCTGGGGATACACCTCATTTAAGGGCGGAAGCCTAATTCCACGCTGGAAGTCTTTGTGGGTACCTCTAGTTGTGGGGAAGAACCCTAAGTCCACACCAAAAGTCCCAAAGGGAACCCCTTTGTGCGGGGCAGAACTCTTAATTCCACACCGGAATTCCCTGGGGGTACCCCTAGTTGCAGGGCGAAACCCCAATTCCAAACCGGAAGTCCCTTGGGGTACCACTAGTTCAGAGATGGAACCCAAATTCCACCCCACGAGTCCTTGGGTGTACCCCAGGTTTCAGTGTGGAACCCTAATCATACCCTTGACATCTCTGGGGGTACCCCTACTTCCAGGGCAAAACCCTAATTCCACACCAGACTTCGCTAGGGGTACTCTTAGTTCCAAGGCAGAAGCCTAATTCCACACCGGACGTTCATGAGGCTACCCCTAGTTCCGGGGTGGAATCATAATTCCACCCCAAAAAGTCCCTGGGGATACACCTCATTTAAGGGCGGAAGCCTAATTCCACGCTGGAAGTCTTTGTGGGTACCTCTAGTTGTGGGGAAGAACCCTAAGTCCACACCAAAAGTCCCAAAGGGAACCCCTTTGTGCGGGGCAGAACTCTTAATTCCACACCGGAATTCCCTGGGGGTACCCCTAGTTGCAGGGCAAAGCCAAAATTCCGAACCAGAAATCCCTAGGAGTACCACTAGTTCCGAGATGGAACCCTAATTCTGCCGCAAAAGTCCTTGGGGGTATTCCTGTTTTGGCGTGAAACCCCAATTGTGCCCTGGAAGTCCCTAGAGGTACCCCTAGTTGCAGGGCGGAACCCTAATTCCACACCAGAAATCTCTTTGAGTACTCCTCGTTTCAGGGTGGAGCTTAACTCCACACCGGAATTCCTTGGGTGTACCCCTAGTTGCAGGGCGAAACCCCAATTCCAAACCGGAAGTCCCTTGGGGGTACCACTAGTTCAGAGATGGAACCCAAATTCCACCCCACGAGTCCTTGGGTGTACCCCAGGTTTCAGTGTGGAACCCTAATCATACCCTCCTGACAGGGGGTCTCTGGGGGTCCACACCGGACCTAGTTCCAGGGCAAAACCCTAATTCCACGCTGGAAGTCCTTGTGGGTACCTCTAGTTGTGGGGAAGAACCTTCGCGTGCGGGGCAGAACTCTTAATTCCACACCGGAATTCCCTGGGGGTACCCCTAGTTGAATAGTGAAACCCTAATTCCCAACTGAACGTCCCTAGGGGTACAACAAGATCCGAGATGGAACCCGAATTTCACCCCAAAAATCCTTGGGGGTACCACTGTTTCGGTGTGGACCCTAATTGTACCCTGGAAGTCCCGAGGGGCACCCTTACTTGCAGTGCAGAACCCTAATTCCACACCAGAAGTCCCTTTGGGAACTCCTCGTTTCAAGATGGAACCCTATTTTCCACCAGAATTCCCTAGGGGTACCCCTAGTTGCAGGGTGAAATCCTAATTCTACCCTGGAAGTTCCCGAGGTACCCCTACTTCCAGGGCAAAATCCTAACTCCAGACCAGACTTCCCTAGGGGTACTCTTATTTCCAAGGCGGGAGCCTAATTCCACACCGGATGTTCATGAGGCTACCCCTAGTTCCAGGGTGGAATCATAATTCCACCCCAAAAAGTCCCTACGGACACACCTCGTTTAAGGGCGGAAGCCTAATTCCACGATGAAAGTCCATGTGGGTACCTGTAGTAGTAGGGAAGAACCCTAATTCCACACCAAAAGTCCCAAAGGGAACCCCTTTGTGCAGGGCAGAACTCTAATTCCACACCAGAATTCCCGGGGGTACCTCTACTTGTGGGTAAGAACCCTAATTCCACCCCAAAAGTCCTTGGGAGTACCCCTGTTTCGGTGTGGAATCCTAATTATACCCTGGAAGTCCCTAGGGGTACCCTTAGTTGCAGGGCGGAACCCTCATTCCACACCAGAAGTCTCTGGGGGTTCCATGACCAGACTACCAGAACCGTCAAGACAGACTTCCAGAAAGACGCTATGATATTCTCCACGGAACACACAAAAACTGCCAACCCAACCAGAAGCAGAGAGCGCAGCTTTGCTTCTGCTTCCAGTACTGAAAAGTGCCCGACGGGAAACAGTGACCCTGAACTTTGGTTCCGGGTAACTTTGGTTCCGGTCCGTCGCTGAAAAGCGCCCGACCGGAAACCGTGACCCTGAACTTTGGTTCCGGGTAACTTTGGTTCCGGTCCGTCGCTGAAAAGCGCCCGACCGGAAACCGTGACCCTGAACTTTGGTTCCGGGTAACTTTGGTTCCGGGTCCGTCGCTGAAATGGGACCGGCTGGAACTAGTGAGCCGGAACTTTAGTTCCGGGGCTGCACTTTAGTTCCACCCCGGAAGCTGGGGAACTCCTGGAACTTCCGGTGTGGAATTAGGGTTCCGCCCCAGAAATAGAGTTACCTCCAGGGACTTCCGGTGTGGAATTACCGTTCTGTCTCGGAAGTAGGGTTACGCACGGCAACTTCCGCTGTGGAATAGGGGTTCCGCCCCAGAAGTAGTCTTACCCTGGGGGACTCCCGGTGTGGAATACAGGGTCCACCCAAAAACTAGGGTTAGCCCGGGGGACATCTGGTGTGGAATAGGGGTTCTGTCTCAGAAATAGAGTTACACCAGGAGACTTCTGGTGTGGAATAGGGGTTCCGCTCCAGAAATAGGGTTACCCCGAGGGACTTCCAACGTGGAATAGGAGTTCTGGCCCGGAAGTAGGGTTACCCACGGGGACTTCCGGTGTTGAATAGGGGTTTTGCTCCAGAATTAGAGTTACCCCGGGAAACTTTCAGTGTGGAATAAGGGTTCCACCCTGGAAGTAGGGTAACTCTGGGAGACATCTGGTGTGTAATATTAATTCCGCCTCCAAAGTAGGATTACCCCAGGAAACTTCCAATATGGAATAAGGATACCGTACCAGAAATACGGTTACTAAGGGGGACTTGTGGTATGAAATAAAGGATACGCCCCGGAAAAAAGGTTACCCCTGACACCTTACAGTGTGGAAGAGAAGTTCTGCCCCAAAGGTAGGGTAAACCCAGAGGACTGAGTGTGAAACAAGGGTTACGCCCAAAAACTAGGGTTCCCTCTGGTTTGGACACAAGGTTTAGTCCTTAGACATAGGGTAAGGAGTTTCTCAATGAGCCAACACATTCATAGACCCAGACTCCTTGAAACTCCGTCCCTTGCCTGGCTTGCAAGGACCATGTGAATTCAGTAGGAACCAAAATGCCCGTCACCTCAGCATGGCTCTGAAACTGCAAACACATGCTCCTTGCAAAAAAGGCAAAAGGAGCCAGGCTTGAAAGCTCTTGCTGGATCTTTTCTCCATCTGCCAACACAATCATAGAAACCAGACTTCTTTCAGCTCAGTCCCTTGCCTGGCTCGCAAGGACCATTTGAATTCAGCAGGAACCAAAATGCCTGTAAATCCGGCACGGCTCTGAAACTGCAAACAAATGCTCTTTGTTCAGTGTGTCCTGCAGGCTGGTCCAATGGCTCAAAGACCTCGTGCAATGCCTCCTGACCTCTGGCAACGCCGCAGGAAACAGTAAAAAATCCTACAGTCTGGTAGAAACTCTCACAAACTCTGAAGACCCTCTCTGCATTCGTGCAACTTTCTACAACTTTGTACAATCTTCCATGGGCCTTTTGCAAAGCATCCCGGTCGCACGGTCTTGTACAACATCCCACGGTTGCGTATAAACTCTCACAACTTCTAGTAATATCCTATGGCTTTGTGCAACATCCTACCACCTCAAAAAATGGTCTAGCGACGTCATGCAATGGCACAAGACCCCTGGCATCACTGCATAAACCTGTACAATCTCCCACAGTACTCTACACAGTCTGAAGGCCCTCTCCGGCTTGGTGCACTGCTCTCCGACTTCGTACAATCTCCCAGGGACCTTGTGCAAAGCACCAACATCTCTGTCTATCTCCCACAGTCCTGTACAACTTGTCACGGTTGCTTTAAAAAAAAAAAAAAAAAAAATCTCACAGACTCTGTCTATTTCCTATGCCTTTGTGCAACATTCTACAGCCTCGTACAATATTCCAGTGACGTCATGAAATGCCACACGACCTCTGGCAATGCTGCAGGAACCTGTGCAAAATCCCAGAGTCCTGTACAAACTCTGATGACCCTCTCCGGCTTCAGGCAGTGTCCTGCGTCTTTGTACAATCTCCCAGGGACCTTGTGCAAAGCATCAAAATCTCTGTCCATGTCCAACAGTCCTGTACAACATCTCACGGATGCATAAAAAACTCTCACAGACTCTGTCTATTTCCTAGGGCTTTGTGCAACAACCTACGACCTCATACAATGTTCCAACCACCTCACGCGATGCCACGTGACCTCTGGCAACGCCTAAGGAACCTCAAAAAATCCCACTGTCCTGCAGAAAAATCTCACAAACTCTGAGGACATTCTACGGCTTCGGGTAATGTCCTACAATTTCGTAATATCTCTCAGAGACTTTGTCAAAAGCCTTATATGCTCTGGCAAAGTCCCACAGTCCTGTACAACATCTCACAGTTAGATACAAAATCTCACAGTCTCTGGCAAAATACTACAGCATCGTGCAACATCCTACGACCACTTACAATGTTCTAATGAGATCGTGCTACACCTCAATTCCTCTGCAGGCACCCCACGAATCTCTACAAAATCCTACGGTCCTGTACAAATTTCCACACACTCTAGAAACACCCTACGGCTTCATACAGAGTCCTACAACCTCGTACAATCTCCCAAGAATTTTGTGCAAACCCTCACAACCACTTGCAACTTCCCACGGTCCCACGTGTACAAGATCTCACGGTTACCTACAAAGTCTCACAGACTCTTGCAACATCCCACGGGATCTAGCAATGTGCTATAACCTCATACAACCTTCCAACAACATCGTGCAATGCCTAACAACCTCTGGAAGTGCCACAGGATTCTATACAAAATCCCACAGTCCTATACAAACTCTCACGGACTCCGAAGACATCGTAGAGCTTTTTTCAATTTCCCAAGGACCTCGTGCAAAGCATCAAAGTCTCTGTCCGAGTCCCACGGCACTGTAAAACATCTCACGGTTACGTACAGAATCTCACAGACTCTGGCTATATCCTATGGCTTTGTGCAACCTCCTCCAACCTCGTACAACGTTTAACCGACCTTGTGCAATACCTCACGACACCTTGAAACACCACAGGAACCTGTAAAAAATTCCACAGTCCCGTACAAACTCTCATGGACTATGAAGACACTGTATGTCTTCGTGCAAAGTCCTACGACATCATACGATCTCTCAGGGACCCCGACAAAAGCCTCAAACTCTCTGGCAAAGTCCCATAGTCCTGTTAAATATCTCACAGTTAGATACACAGTTAGATAGTCCAGTTATGGACTCTGGCTATATCCTATGGCCTTGTACAACGTCCTATAACCTCGCACAATGTTCCAATGGCCTTGTGCAATGCCTCATGGCCTCAGAAAACACTGCAGAAACCTGTACAAAATCCCACAGTCCTATATAAACTCTCACAGACTCCGAAGACAACGTACAACTTCGTGCAATGTCCTGTGACTTCATACAATTTTCCAAGGACCCTGTGTAAAGTTTTAAACTCCCTGTCCAAGTCCCACGGTCCTGTACAACATCTCAGGGTAAACATACAAAGTTTCACTGACTCTTGGTATATCCTGTGGCTTTGTGCAACGTCCTACAACTTCATACAATATTCCAATGACCGCATGCAATACCACATAACCTCTAGCAATGCCACTGGAACCTGTACAACATGTAACAGGCCTGTAAAAAGTCTCATGGATTCCGAAGAAACCGTATGGCTTCATACGATGATTTAAAACTCCGTAAAAATTCCCAAGGGTCTCATGCAAAGCATCAAACTCTCTGACCAAGTCCCAAAATCCCGTACAACATCTCAAAAACCCCGGTTATATCCTATGACTTACCTACAAAAATAGGACACCATCACCTGCACCGCAAGAGAATTCAAAACCTGTACAGAACCAAACACCACCATGCAGCGTCTGATACGGAGCAATGCAACGCAAAACACACCACAGAGCTCTGCAAAGAAAGGCAGGCTCATACGGCACTCCATACAACAACAGAGCATTGCCAGGTAAGACAAAAAAATACAGGGTCACATAATGGAAGGCAGTCTTATACAGCAGTCGATGAAACTCCAGACCTGGACAACGCCATACAAAGTCCAACACAGAGCTGTACAAGATGTAACACGACACCAAGCGTTGTCTAGCTACGCAGTCTTAGATAGTAGTCAATACAAAGAGCATTGTATTGCAAAAAAAAAATACAGAGCCATATAATGGAAAACAATCAGCAATGGCAATCGATACAAATACAGAGCAATGCAGTACAAGACGCAACCAAATACAGAACGATAACTTTGCCAACAATGCAAAACCCAACACATAACTCCTACTTCGACCCACGACTCGTCACTCACCGTCATTATCCACTCTTAGGCAGAACAGTTTAGCAGAAGTTATACCCCTTAACTCCTGAGTGATGTCTAATTAAGTATTTTATTGTGTCCAGGTTCACCGTATTCCCGGGAAGAGAACCAAGACACAAAATGGAATCAAGGGCCAAGTCACTTTATTTGGCCCACACCAAGTATAAAGGGGGAGAAAGAGAGAGAAAAGAGTGGAAAAGAAAGAGAGGACGGAGAGAGGAGGGGTTCGATAGCTACCGCCACGGAGTCGCAGCATCCAGTCAGTCCAAAGTCCGGTGGGAGAGCATCCTCTCCTGGTTTTCGCTGCTCTCACCTTTTTACAGGGTTGTCTCATTGCGTAGTCGGTGAGTTTCTTGCGTGCGGTGGGGCGCGTATCCAGTACCATCTCTAGAGGTTACTGCTCCTTCCTTCTCCACTCCGTCGTCTCCAACTCTTCGTCACCATTAGTTCCAATTCTTCAGTCTTCTGTGCCAAGGTCAGCTCGCCACCTGTATGATTTCTTCTACATCAATTATATATCCTGTTAAAAAAATTGGTACTTTAGCACTCCAGTCAGTCGCCCTGTCAATCTCTGCTCCGTTGTGGATATTCCACTTCACACACCAATTCACACTTGGAAAATAAAAGCATAAGCTTTTCACAGCCACTAACCGTCACGCTGATCCTCTGACTTCGGACGCTAGCCTGCCGCTCATCTCTTCCGTCATTTTTGAGCACACGGCTTGTCACTCCCCATGTGAAAAACCCAAAAAAACCCTGCGAAACAAGTCACCTGGATGCTTGACAAGACCCAAGGTCTCTGATCTTTTTGCACATGCTTTTAACAACAGCTAAAAAAACCCAAAACAAACCACCACACACCAAATCCCAGATACTGACTGCCACACATACGAGCTATGGCACGTACAAGATGCAACCCACTTGACTACCACACAAACTACCACTCCCAGAAGGCCAGAGTCTGACCTCTGGCACCCACAAAACACTGTGAAAGGAACTGTGGCATCTGCTCGTGACTACTCACCCAGAGACAGACCATAGAGCTTTCACCAAAAAAATCTAGGCAGATCACTATATTACCACTTCACCATAAAGCTATGAGGCGATTCTTTTGAGACTCTCGGGATGGCTACTGAGACACTTGCTGATCAAAGAGCTACAGAGACATCAACACCTGAGGACTGTATGACATAAGACACAGAACACAGACACAAGCTGGAACTGCCATGCCCGCATTAGTCTTCTGCTGAGGAGTAACCCGCTCCCTTTACCTGCCCTTAAGGGATCTGTTCCTGGACAGCCTTCTCCCCTACACTGACTTTAACCCCCCTCCCCTCCAATTCCCAACCTGTTCCCTCCTCCCTAACCCCTCCACTTAGTGCCAATCCCTCTACTTACCTTCAGAGGACCAGGGGTCTGAATCCATCCTCGACAAAAAAGATTCACATTGGCTAACTGGGACATCCATGCAGTCACCAGGCTCCTCCTCAGGAGCAGCAATGATTTTTTTTTTTTTTTTTTTTTTTTAAAAAAAACCACCAAACACTGCTGGCAGTCAGCATCATGCCAGTGAATGTCAACCTCTTCCACAAGACCTTCCTCCTCTAAAGTGCCATGGCATTCTGCTCCCCTGCTCCACACGGATTACAAAGTTAAATGTTGTAGCCATCGTCGCTTGTAGCACCTAAGATACCAAAGGACACAGAATTGCTGTTGTGTTTGTGAGAATCACCAGCCCCAAAACCCTTCTCTCTACCACCACAGTTCACCTCAAATGCTCATCCAAATCAAATGACAGCCCACACAGCACCTGCCAAGCCAAAACGTAAGCGCTTAACCACAAGGTCACAAAATATTTTGCTCTTCAATGCCAACCCAGCCAACAACCTCCTCACCTTCTCCGACTGCTCATCGCCAGGTGGCTTCGCCTGCCTCGGCTGCGTGTGGCACCTGCAAAAAAATCTAAGCAAAAGGCGCATGCCGAGGTACTGTCTGAAACCACACCCTGTCCGCAGCAATTCCCATCTCCCTTTCCTTTACCTCGACCGCTCACCTCTCCGGCCTCCGACATCTTCAGCTGCCGTATTGATGCTTGTGCATCAGCTGCAAAACAACAAACCAAGGATGCTTGTAACTTCACGAACAATGCAACACCTGAAAAATAACTGCAACTTCAGCTAACTCGTCATTGCTCACCTCGCTCAAGTCACCTCAAGTGCCTGTATCTCGCGTCGCTCGTTGCTTCGCACCTTCAAAATAAGAAGAGTAAAAAACCCCACACAAACCATAAGCAAGTCACAGAGCCACCAGACACATCTTCCCTCTGACACCACACACCGACCCACCTTCTTACGGCTCTTTGCTGACCTTGCCTCCGTTGCCCTTTGCTGTGCGACTTGACCATCTGCATCTGAAGACGCAATACCGAACAAGTCACCTGGATGCTGAGCCATAGCTGAACTATTCCAGAGGTCTTGTTTCCATTTAGGATTACCATCTAGATCTGAACTGCAGCTGGCCACTAAACTGCAGCTGGCCACTGAACTGGAAAAAACCAAAACAAAACAAAGAGAAACAAAACCAACCCACACCCAAACACTAAGCTCCACTCATTCAAGCCTTAGTAACTTGGCCACCCAATCCGCTCGACTACCGCTTAAGCAGCCTCCTCCCAGATGGCTCCAGCCACCCCCTCGGCACCTGCAAAAGGCTACAGAAGGGACCACCCTTGCCTGCTGAGGACGGCTACTCCGTGTGAAATGCACCACACGGTCTGTGCCTCAACAGTCACGGACCACAGATCAACATTCACCACAGGATCTTATTGCTCTTCTTCCCCGACCCCACCATTGCCACATGCCCCCAGGCAGAGCAGCTCCAAACACACACACACAGACTGACACAGCACATAAACAACACAGAGGATGCGACGCAGAGATGAAAGAAAACTCTTGGCAAGAAAAATCAACTCCCAGACTGCAGATGCTGTCAGATGGCGAGACCTACAGGGCCACAAGCGGGAGGCGAGGAGCTCCTAAGGCGGCCCCAGAGAAAGAGTCAAAACGTCACAATCCCTGACAAGAAGTTACGGTCAAAACCGAGATGGACGGATGTGCAAAAACCCCGGCTAAGACCTAAGGACGCAAGGATGCAGGAAGTCAGGCCCAGCAAAAGGGCTCCAGGCAAAACAGACAGCTCAAGACCTGCACTGATGACGCCGACAGCAATGCCATCGTGAAAGAAGACCGACCGGAAACTTCTGCGATGCGAGACCGATCCGCATTTTGAGCTTCTAATGCAAGAAAAGCGGTGGCCGATCGGCACTATGACAACAAGTATAGGAGTTCAAGGTGCTAGGGATGGTGCCCGAAGCAGGTGCCCTGCTTCTCAAGCACAACGAGGAGACCTGGACCCGAGAAGGGTCCGAGACACCGAAGATGACAGACCACACAAGCTACGCGACATCACAGACTGGAGCTGCCCTGCCTGGCACATGCTAGCATTGTGCTGAAGATGTGCCCAAAGGGGAGCGTTCCTGGACAGCCCTCTCCCCTAGCCTAACTTTAAAACCCCCTTCCTGCAATTCCCAACCTTGTCCTCTCTATCCCTTGAGCCCTCCCCAGCACCTGTCCCTCAACTTAGCTTTCAGAAAGCCAGAGGTCTCAATCCATACAATTGTGCTAGCAGTCAGTACCACATCAGTCGGTCAGTCACAGACCTGTTCCACAATAGCCCCCAACTTCGGAAGCGCTGCAGCAATCTGCTCACCTTTTCCACGCCAATTCCAAAGTTAGAGAGCATGGCCATCATCGCCGTAGCAACTAAGACACCAAGAGAAACAGTTACCATTGTGCTTGTGAAAAATCACCGGTCCCACGATCCTCCTCTCTGCCACTCAGCTCACCTCAAACGCTCATCCAATTCCAAAGGCAGCCCTCTGCAAAACCAGAGGGTTGATGCTTAATCAGGTTGCCACATGATACTTTGCTATTGGGTACCAACCCAGGCCACAACTGCCTCAGTTAAAAGCAGTGACGGGTCTAGGAACAGTGCAGTATCCTATTGGCAATCAAAAAAGACAACAAGCCATTCCAGGCCCTGAAAAACACTATGCTTCACACACCTGCCACTTACTTGAAAAAAATGAAGAAGCTCCATATACAGATGCGTACGAAATGCTCACCCTAGCCCCTGCTAGTTGACTTTACTACCAAGCCTATGAAAAAAAAGGTGATGTTACCAACCTGAGCTATTTCCAACAGAAGCAGTGTGGAAAAAAGGAGGTTCCATCTGCAATACAATCAGAAATTCCAGCACATAGCAATGCACTTAGAATAAAGAAAAAAACCTATAAAATAATTAAACACAGACCAGTAAAACATCTTGGCACCCCCAAACATCCCACATAAAGCTACCAGCAGGAGAAAAAGCTGCATGCAACAAATGCACTTCCTACTATATATACTGCCTATCCCAAGGCTCGTGCTGGAAACAGACAGCTCTGTTTTGCTAAGCTTCAAAACACACTCACCCACAGCCAGCCCAACAGCAGACCTTGAGGGAAGGAAAAGCAGAGAACTGAGTCTGAGGAGAAAGCTCAAGCAAAACAAGCTCCCTAGCCCCACCCTGTGTCTCATATACCCCAGGCCCTCCCACCAGCCTTGTCAAGATCACCTGGGAAAGGAGAGCAGCAGCACCTTATTTTCTGCAGAAAATCAGTAATGAAGTGTATTTTTCCTGGGATGAGTGCAAGCCTTTATTTAATAAAAAGCTAAAAAATACCTAACTTATGCAGGAAAGGGGGGAGGGGGAAGACGGGAGGGGGAAGACGGGGGGGGGGAAGACGGAGGGGGGAAGAAGGAGGGGGGAAGAAGGAGGGGGGAAGAAGGAGGGGGAAGACGGGGGGGGGAAGACGGGGGGGGGAAGAGGGGGGGGGGAAGAAGGGGGGGGGGGAGGGGGGGGGAGAAGGGGGGGGAAGAAGGGGGGGGGAAGAAGGGGGGGGGAGAAGGGGGGGGAGGAGGGGGGGGGAAGGGGGGGGGGGAAGGGGGGGGGGAAGGGGGGGAGAAGGGGGGGGGAGAAGGGGGGGAGAAGGGGGGGGAGAAGGGGGGGGAGAAGGGGGGGGAGAAGGGGGGGGAGGAGGGGGGGGAGAAGGGGTGGGAGAAGGGGGGGAGAAGGGGGGGGAGAAGGGGGGGGAGAAGGGGGGGGAGAAGGGGAGGGGAGAAGGGGGGGGAAGAAGGGGGGGGGAAGAAGGGGGGGGAAGAAGGGGGGGAAGAAGGGGAAGGAACAAGAGGGGGGAAAAGACGGGGGAGGAAGAAGGGAGGGGAAGAAAAGGGGGGGAAAGAAGGGGGGGGGGGAAGAAGGGGGCGAGGTAAGACAGTCCCATGTCTAGTGAGAAAAGTGTTCTCACCTGGTTTTTGCCGCTCTCGCCTTTTGACGGGGTTGTCTCATTCCACAGTCAGCCAGTTTCTTGCATGCGGTGGGGCGCGTGCCCTGTACCAGCTCCAGGGGGTCCTGTCATTTTGGACTACTGTCTTGACGTCCGACGACCCCCTGTAAAACACAGGAGCGACACAACAAAAAGAGAACAGTTGACTATGCAGCGAGAGAATTCCAAACCGGTACAGAGCCAAACAACACCATGCAGCGTCTGATACAGAGCAATGCAATGCAAAACAGTCTCAGATGGCACTCAAGACAAATACAGAGCGTTGCCACGCAAGACAAAACAATACAGGGTCACACAATGCAAGGCAGTCTCATATAGCAGGCGATTGAGGATAACGGAGCAGTGGAACAGGCTGCCAAGGGAGGTTGTGGAGTCTCCTTCTCTGGAGACATTCAAGACCCACCCGGACGATTTCCTGGGTGATCGCACGTAGGTGTTGCTGCTGCGGCAGGGGGATTGGACTCGATGATCTTTTGAGGTTCCTTCCAATCCCTAACATTCTGTGATTCTGTGATTCATGTCCAGACCTGGACGATGCCATACAAAGTCAAATACAGAGCTGTACAGGACAAAACACTACACCGAGCGCTGCCTAGCTACACAGTCTTACACAGCAGTCAATACAAAGAGCATTGCAGAACAAAATATACAAAGCCATGTAATGCAAGAAAATCAGCAATGGCAGTCAATACAAATACAGAGCAATACAGTACAAGACGCAACCAAATACAGAACGATAACTTCGCCAACAACGCAACACCCCAAACGCAGCTCCCGCTTCAGCCCACGACCCGTCGCTCGCTGTTAGGCAGAACAATTTAGCAGGAGTTAAACCCCCTTGCTTTCTAACCAACCTCAGATGGTTCTGGGTGGCTAGGGGCGGCTAGGCTTAACTCCTGAGTGATGGCCAATGAGGTATCTTATGGCGACCAGTTTCTCCATATTCCCAGGAAGAGAATTAAGACTCAAAACGCAGGCAAGCATCAAGTCACTTTATTTGTTTCACAGCAAGAAAAGGGAGAAAAAGAGAGAGAAAAGAGAAGAGGGGAAGAAAATTGGGAGAAGGAGAAAAAAAGGAAGGAGTGGAGGGGGAAGAAGGGGGCGGGGAGAAGGGGGCGAGGTAAGACAGTCCCATGTCTAGCGGGAAAAGTGTTCTCACCTGGTTTTTGCCGCTCTCGCCTTTTGACGGGGTTGTCTCATTCCACAGTCAGCCAGTTTCTTGCATGCGGTGGGGCGCGTGCCCTGTACCAGCTCCAGGGGGTCCTCGAATATTCTGGAGGGTCTGAGCCCCCATTCTCCTAGACAACACAATGGATCCGCGCTCCCGACGGGTGGGACTCTGTTGCCACGGCCACGGGGCTGTCCGTGGTTAGACAGTTCTGCCAACAATCTAGTCCTTTTTACACTCACCTTGCCCTTCTCACCTCCAATGCCGGTATCCCGCTTTACTCGTCGCTTCGCACCTTCACAACAACAACAACACCACAACCCTCCTTCTATATTTCAGTCACACCTTCACCAGCCTCTTTGCCCCCTCCTCTGACACCGCAGCCTGCCGGCGGCTAATCCCACCTGCCGCTCCTTTACCTTGACAGCTCATCCCTCTGGCCTGTCATTTTGGACTACTGTCTTGACGTCCGGCGACCCCCTGTAAAACACAGGAGCGACACAACAAAAAGAGAACAGTTGACTACGCAGCGAGAGAATTCCAAACCGGTACAGAGCCAAACAACACCATGCAGCGTCTGATACAGAGCAATGCAATGCAAAACAGTCTCAGATGGCACTCAAGACAAATACAGAGCGTTGCCACGCAAGACAAAACAATACAGGGTCACACAATGCAAGGCAGTCTCATATAGCAGGCGATTGAGGATAACGGAGCAGTGGAACAGGCTGCCAAGGGAGGTTGTGGAGTCTCCTTCTCTGGAGACATTCAAGACCCACCCGGACGATTTCCTGGGTGATCGCACGTAGGTGTTGCTGCTGCGGCAGGGGGATTGGACTCGATGATCTTTTGAGGTTCCTTCCAATCCCTAACATTCTGTGATTCTGTGATTCATGTCCAGACCTGGACGATGCCATACAAAGTCAAATACAGAGCTGTACAGGACAAAACACTACACCGAGCGCTGCCTAGCTACACAGTCTTACACAGCAGTCAATACAAAGAGCATTGCAGAACAAAATATACAAAGCCATGTAATGCAAGAAAATCAGCAATGGCAGTCAATACAAATACAGAGCAATACAGTACAAGACGCAACCAAATACAGAACGATAACTTCGCCAACAACGCAACACCCCAAACGCAGCTCCCGCTTCAGCCCACGACCCGTCGCTCGCTGTTAGGCAGAACAATTTAGCAGGAGTTAAACCCCCTTGCTTTCTAACCAACCTCAGATGGTTCTGGGTGGCTAGGGGCGGCTAGGCTTAACTCCTGAGTGATGGCCAATGAGGTATCTTATGGCGACCAGTTTCTCCATATTCCCAGGAAGAGAATTAAGACTCAAAACGCAGGCAAGCATCAAGTCACTTTATTTGTTTCACAGCAAGAAAAGGGAGAAAAAGAGAGAGAAAAGAGAAGAGGGGAAGAAAATTGGGAGAAGGAGAAAAAAAGGAAGGAGTGGAGGGGGAAGAAGGGGGCGGGGAGAAGGGGGCGAGGTAAGACAGTCCCATGTCTAGCGGGAAAAGTGTTCTCACCTGGTTTTTGCCGCTCTCGCCTTTTGACGGGGTTGTCTCATTCCACAGTCAGCCAGTTTCTTGCATGCGGTGGGGCGCGTGGCCTGTACCAGCTCCAGGGGGTCCTCGAATATTCTGGAGGGTCTGAGCCCCCATTCTCCTAGACAACACAATGGATCCGCGCTCCCGACGGGTGGGACTCTGTTGCCACGGCCACGGGGCTGTCCGTGGTTAGACAGTTCTGCCAACAATCTAGTCCTTTTTACACTCACCTTGCCCTTCTCACCTCCAATGCCGGTATCCCGCTTTACTCGTCGCTTCGCACCTTCACAACAACAACAACACCACAACCCTCCTTCTATATTTCAGTCACACCTTCACCAGCCTCTTTGTCCCCTCCTCTGACACCGCAGCCTGCCGGCGGCTAATCCCACCTGCCGCTCCTTTACCTTGACAGCTCATCCCTCTGGCCTGTCATTTTGGACTACTGTCTTGACGTCCGGCGACCCCCTGTAAAACACAGGAGCGACACAACAAAAAGAGAACAGTTGACTACGCAGCGAGAGAATTCCAAACCGGTACAGAGCCAAACAACACCATGCAGCGTCTGATACAGAGCAATGCAATGCAAAACAGTCTCAGATGGCACTCAAGACAAATACAGAGCGTTGCCACGCAAGACAAAACAATACAGGGTCACACAATGCAAGGCAGTCTCATATAGCAGGCGATTGAGGATAACGGAGCAGTGGAACAGGCTGCCAAGGGAGGTTGTGGAGTCTCCTTCTCTGGAGACATTCAAGACCCACCCGGACGATTTCCTGGGTGATCGCACGTAGGTGTTGCTGCTGCGGCAGGGGGATTGGACTCGATGATCTTTTGAGGTTCCTTCCAATCCCTAACATTCTGTGATTCTGTGATTCATGTCCACACCTGGACGATGCCATACAAAGTCAAATACAGAGCTGTACAGGACAAAACACTACACCGAGCGCTGCCTAGCTACACAGTCTTACACAGCAGTCAATACAAAGAGCATTGCAGAACAAAATATACAAAGCCATGTAATGCAAGAAAATCAGCAATGGCAGTCAATACAAATACAGAGCAATACAGTACAAGACGCAACCAAATACAGAACGATAACTTCGCCAACAACGCAACACCCCAAACGCAGCTCCCGCTTCAGCCCACGACCCGTCGCTCGCTGTTAGGCAGAACAATTTAGCAGGAGTTAAACCCCCTTGCTTTCTAACCAACCTCAGATGGTTCTGGGTGGCTAGGGGCGGCTAGGCTTAACTCCTGAGTGATGGCCAATGAGGTATCTTATGGCGACCAGTTTCTCCATATTCCCAGGAAGAGAATTAAGACTCAAAACGCAGGCAAGCATCAAGTCACTTTATTTGTTTCACAGCAAGAAAAGGGAGAAAAAGAGAGAGAAAAGAGAAGAGGGGAAGAAAATTGGGAGAAGGAGAAAAAAAGGAAGGAGTGGAGGGGGAAGAAGGGGGCGGGGAGAAGGGGGCGAGGTAAGACAGTCCCATGTCTAGCGGGAAAAGTGTTCTCACCTGGTTTTTGCCGCTCTCGCCTTTTGACGGGGTTGTCTCATTCCACAGTCAGCCAGTTTCTTGCATGCGGTGGGGCGCATGCCCTGTACCAGCTCCAGGGGGTCCTCGAATATTCTGGAGGGTCTGAGCCCCCATTCTCCTAGACAACACAATGGATCCGCGCTCCCGACGGGTGGGACTCTGTTGCCACGGCCACGGGGCTGTCCGTGGTTAGACAGTTCTGCCAACAATCTAGTCCTTTTTACACTCACCTTGCCCTTCTCACCTCCAATGCCGGTATCCCGCTTTACTCGTCGCTTCGCACCTTCACAACAACACCACCACCACAACCCTCCTTCTATATTTCAGTCACATCTTCACCAGCCTCTTTGTCCCCTCCTCTGACACCGCAGCCTGCCGGCGGCTAATCCCACCTGCCGCTCCTTTACCTTGACAGCTCATCCCTCTGGCCTGTCATTTTGGACTACTGTCTTGACGTCCGGCGACCCCCTGTAAAACACAGGAGCGACACAACAAAAAGAGAACAGTTGACTACGCAGCGAGAGAATTCCAAACCGGTACAGAGCCAAACAACACCATGCAGCGTCTGATACAGAGCAATGCAATGCAAAACAGTCTCAGATGGCACTCAAGACAAATACAGAGCGTTGCCACGCAAGACAAAACAATGCAGGGTCACACAATGCAAGGCAGTCTCATATAGCAAGCGATTGAGGATAACGGAGCAGTGGAACAGGCTGCCAAGGGAGGTTGTGGAGTCTCCTTCTCTGGAGACATTCAAGACCCACCCGGACGATTTCCTGGGTGATCGCATGTAGGTGTTCCTGCTGCGGCAGGAGGATCGGACTCGATGATCTTTTGAGGTTCCTTCCAATCCCTAACATTCTGTGATTCTGTGATTCATGTCCAGACCTGGACGATGCCATACAAAGTCAAATACAGAGCTGTACAGGACAAAACACTACACCGAGCGCTGCCTAGCTACACAGTCTTACACAGCAGTCAATACAAAGAGCATTGCAGAACAAAATATACAAAGCCATGTAATGCAAGAAAATCAGCAATGGCAGTCAATACAAATACAGAGCAATACAGTACAAGACGCAACCAAATACAGAACGATAACTTCGCCAACAACGCAACACCCAAAACGCAGCTCCCGCTTCAGCCCACGACCCGTCGCTCGCTGTTAGGCAGAAGAATTTAGCAGGAGTTAAACCCCCTTGCTTTCTAACCAACCTCAGATGGTTCTGGGTGGCTAGGGGCGGCTAGGCTTAACTCCTGAGTGATGGCCAATGAGGTATCTTATGGCGACCAGTTTCTCCATATTCCCAGGAAGAGAATTAAGACTCAAAACGCAGGCAAGCATCAAGTCACTTTATTTGTCCCACAGCAAGTAAAGGGGGAGAAAGACAGATAGGAGTGGAAAAGAGAGAAAGGAAGTAGAGAGGCAGGGTGCAATTGCCACCACCACGGAGTTGCAGCATCTCATCAGTCCGATGTCCAGTGGGAGGAGTGTCCTCGCCTGCTTTTCACTGCTCTCACCTTTTTACAGGATTGTCTCTTTGCATAGCCAGTGAGTTTCTTGCGTGTGGTGTGGCGCATGTCAAGTACCATCTCTAGAGGTTCCTGCCCCTTCCTCTTCCGCTCTGTCGTCTCCAGCTCTTCGTCACCGTGAGTCCCTATGCTTTAGTCTACTGTGCCGAGGCCTGTCCACCACCTTTATGATTTCATCTACATCAATATTACATCCCCTCAAAAAATGGGTACTTCAGCACACCGGTCAGTCACCTTGTCACCACCTGCTCCATTGTGGATGTTCCATTTCACACACCATTTCACACCTGGAAAATCAAAGCATACGCTTGTCACAGTCACACTGATCCTCTGACTTCATACGCTAGCCTGCTGCTCGCCTCTTCCGTCATTTTTGAGCACACGGCTTGTCACTCTCCATCTGAAAAACCCAAACAAATCCCGTGAAGCAAATCACCTGGATGCTTGACTAGACCTAAGGTCTCTGATCTTTTTGCACATGCTTTTAACAACAGCTAAAAAAAAACAATAAAAAACAAACCACCACACACCAAATCGCAGATATTGAGTCCCATGCATCCAAGCTATGGCACATACAAGATGCAACCCACCTGACTACTACATAAGCTACCACTCCCAGAAGACCAGCGTCTGACCTCTGGCACCCACAAAACACTGTGAAAGGAACTGTGGCATCTGCCCATGACTATGCACCCCGAGACAGACCACACAGTCTTCACCAAAAGAATCTGTGCAGATCAATATATTACCACTTCACCATAAAGCTATGAGGTGATGCATACGAGACTCTTGGGACGGCTACTGAGGCACTTTTTGATCAAAAAGCTACGGAGACATCAACACCTGAGGATGGTATGGCCTAAGACACAGAACACAGACACAGGCTGGTACTGCCCTGCCCACATTAGTCTTGTGCTGAAGAGTAACCCGCTCCCTTTACCTGCCCAAAGGGATCTGTTCCGGGACAGCCCCCTCCCCTACACTGACTTTAAAACCCCTTCCTCCAATTCCTAACCTGTCCCCTACCCCATAACCCCTCCACTTAGTGCCAATCCCTCTACTTAACTTCAGAGGGCCAGGGGTCTGAAACCATCCTCAAACAAAAACAAAAACAAAAAACAAAAACAAAAAAAACCCACAACAAAAAACAAAGCACAACACCAAAACAAAAAACAAACAAACAAACAACCCACCAAAAAAACCCCCCAAAAAACAAACCACACAATCGGCTAACTAAGACCTTCCTGCAGTCACCAGGCTCCTCTTCAGCAGCAGCAATAAAAAATAAACTATAATAATTTTAAAAAAAACCCCAACCAAAAACCCACACCCCAAACAGTGCTGGCAGTCTGGTTTTGCTCCAGAATTAGAGTTACCCTGGGAAACTTTCAGTGTGGAATAAGGGTTCCACCCTGAAACTAGGGTAACTCTGGGAGACATCTGGAGTGTAATATTATTTCCGCCTCCAAAGTAGGATTACCCCAGGAAACTTCCAATATGGAATAAGGATACCGTACCAGAAATACAGTTACTAAGGGGGACTTGTGGTATGAAATAAAGGATACGCCCCGGAAAAAAGGTTACCCCTGACACCTTACAGTGTGGAAGAGAAGTTCTGCCCCAAAGGTAGGGTAAACCCAGAGGACTGAGTGTGAAACAAGGGTTACGCCCAAAAACTAGGGTTCCCTCTGGTTTGGACACAAGGTTTAGTCCTTAGACATAGGGTAAGGAGTTTCTCAATGAGCCAACACATTCATAGACCCAGACTCCCTGAAGCTCCGTCCCTTGCCTGGCTTGCAAGGACCATTTGAATTCAGTAGGAACCAAAATGCCCGTCAACCCAGCATGGCTCTGAAACTGCAAACAAATGCTGATTTTTCAAAGGCAAAAGGAGCCAGGCTTGAAAGCTCTTGCTGGATCTTTTCTCCATCTGCCAACACAATCATAGAAACCAGACTTCTTTCAGCTCAGTCCCTTGCCTGGCTAAAAAGGACCATATGAATTCAGTAGGAACCAAAATGCCTGTAAATCCAGCACTGCCCTGAAACTGCAAACAAATGCTTCTCACAAAAAAGGCAAAAGGAGCCAGGCTTGAAAGCTGTTGCTGGATCTTTTCTCCATCTACCAACACATTCATAGACCCAGACTTCTTTCAGCTCAGTCCCTTGCCTGGTTCGCAAGTACCGGAATTCCCTGGGGTACCCCTAGTTACAGGGTGAAACCCTAATTCCAGACCGGACTTCCCTAGAAGTACTCTTAGTTCCAAGGCGGAAGCCTAATTCCACACCAGAATTTCCTGGGGGTACCCCTAGTTGCAGAGCAAAACCGTAAATACCAACCGAACATCACTAGGGGTACCACTAGTTCCGAGATGGAACCCAATTTCCACCCCAAAAGTCCTTGGGGTTACCCCTGGTTTCAGTGTGGAATCCTAATTGTACCCTGGAAGTCCCTAGGGGTACCCCTAGTTGCAGGGTGAAATCCTAATTCTACCCTGGAAGTTCCCGAGAGTACCCCTATTTCCAGGGCAAAACCCTAACTCCAGACCAGACTTCCCTAGGGGTACTCTTAGTTCCAAAGCGGAAGCCTAACTCCATACCAGATGTCCCTGGGGCTACCCCTAGTTCCAGGGTAGAACCCTAATTCCAAACCAAAAGTCCCTAAGGATACACCTCATTTAAGGGCGGAAGCCTAATTCCACACTGGAAGTCCTTGTGGGTACCTCTAGTTGTGGGGAAGAACCCTAATTCCACACCAAAAGTCCAGAAGGGAACCCCTTCGTGCAGGGCAGAACTCTAATTCCACACCGGAATTCCCTGGGGGTACCCCTAGTTGAATAGTGAAACCCTAATTCCCAACTGAACGTCCCTAGGGGTACAACAAGATCCGAGATGGAACCCGAATTTCACCCCAAAAATCCTTGGGGGTACCACTGTTTCGGTGTGGAACCCTAATTGTACCCTGGAAGTCCCGAGGGGCACCCTTACTTGCAGTGCAGAACCCTAATTCCACACCAGAAGTCCCTTTGGGAACTCCTCGTTTCAAGATGGAACCCTAATTTTCCACCAGAATTCCCTAGGGGTACCCCTAGTCGCAGGGTGAAATCCTAATTCTACCCTGGAAGTTCCCGAGAGTACCCCTACTTCCAGGGCAAAACCCTAACTCCAGACCAGACTTCCCTAGGGGTACTCTTATTTCCAAGGCGGGAGCCTAATTCCACACTGGATGTTCATGAGGCTACCCCTAGTTCCAGGGTGGAATCATAATTCCGCCCCAAAAAGTCCCTGGGGATACACCTCATTTAAGGGCGGAAGCCTAATTCCACGCTGGAAGTCCTTGTGGGTACCTCTAGTTGTGGGGAAGAACCCTAAGTCCACACCAAAAGTCCCAAAGGGAACCCCTTTGTGCGGGGCAGAACTCTTAATTCCACACTGGAATTCCCTGGGGGTACCCCTAGTTGCAGGGCAAAACCCCAATTCCAAACCGGAAGTCCCTTGGGGTACCACTAGTTCAGAGATGGAACCCAAATTCCACTCCACAAGTCCTTGGGTGTACCCCAGGTTTCAGTGTGGAACCCTAATCATACCCTTGACATCTCTGGGGGTACCCCTACTTCCAGGGCAAAACCCTAATTCCACACCAGACTTCGCTAGGGGTACTCTTAGTTCCAAGGCGGAAGCCTAATTCCACACCGGACGTTCATGAGGCTACCCCTAGTTCCAGGGTGGAATCATAATTCCACCCCAAAAAGTCCCTGGGGATACACCTCGTTTAAGGGCGGAAGCCTAATTCCACGCTGGAAGTCTTTGTGGGTACCTCTAGTTGTGGGGAAGAACCCTAAGTCCACACCAAAAGTCCCAAAGGGAACCCCTTTGTGCGGGGCAGAACTCTTAATTCCACACCGGAATTCCCTGGGGGTACCCCTAGTTGCAGGGCAAAGCCAAAATTCCGAACCAGAAATCCCTAGGAGTACCACTAGTTCCGAGATGGAACCCTAATTCTGCCGCAAAAGTCCTTGGGGGTATTCCTGTTTTGGCGTGAAACCCCAATTGTGCCCTGGAAGTCCCTAGAGGTACCCCTAGTTGCAGGGCGGAACCCTAATTCCACACCAGAAGTCTCTTTGAGTACTCCTCGTTTCAGGGTGGAAGCTTAACTCCACACCGGAATTCCTTGGGTGTACCCCTAGTTGCAGGGCGAAACCCCAATTCCAAACCGGAAGTCCCTTGGGGTACCACTAGTTCAGAGATGGAACCCAAATTCCACCCCACGAGTCCTTGGGTGTACCCCAGGTTTCAGTGTGGAACCCTAATCATACCCTTGACATCTCTGGGGGTACACCTAGTTCCAGGGCAAAACCCTAATTCCACACCAGACTTCGCTAGGGGTACTCTTAGTTCCAAGGCAGAAGCCTAATTCCACACCGGACGTTCATGAGGCTACCCCTAGTTGCAGGGTGAAATCCTAATTCTACCCTGGAAGTTCCCGAGAGTACCCCTACTTCCAGGGCAAAATCCTAACTCCAGACCAGACTTCCCTAGGGGTACTCTTATTTCCAAGGCGGGAGCCTAATTCCACACCGGATGTTCATGAGGCTACCTCTAGTTCCAGGGTGGAATCATAATTCCACCCCAAAAAGTCCCTACGGACACACCTCGTTTAAGGGCGGAAGCCTAATTCCACGATGAAAGTCCATGTGGGTACCTGTAGTAGTAGGGAAGAACCCTAATTCCACACCAAAAGTCCCAAAGGGAACCCCTTTGTGCAGGGCAGAACTCTAATTCCACACCAGAATTCCCGGGGGTACCTCTACTTGTGGGTAAGAACCCTAATTCCACCCCAAAAGTCCTTGGGAGTACCCCTGTTTCGGTGTGGAATCCTAATTATACCCTGGAAGTCCCTAGGGGTACCCTTAGTTGCAGGGCGGAACCCTCATTCCACACCAGAAGTCTCTGGGGGTTCCATGACCAGACTACCAGAACCGTCAAGACAGACTTCCAGAAAGACGCTATGATATTCTCCACGGAACACACAAAAACTGCCAACCCAACCAGAAGCAGAGAGCGCAGCTTTGCTTCTGCTTCCAGTACTGAAAAGTGCCCGACGGGAAACAGTGACCCTGAACTTTGGTTCCGGGTAACTTTGGTTCCGGTCCGTCGCTGAAAAGCGCCCGACCGGAAACCGTGACCCTGAACTTTGGTTCCGGGTAACTTTGGTTCCGGTCCGTCGCTGAAAAGCGCCCGACCGGAAACCGTGACCCTGAACTTTGGTTCCGGGTAACTTTGGTTCCGGGTCCGTCGCTGAAATGGGACCGGCTGGAACTAGTGAGCCGGAACTTTAGTTCCGGGGCTGCACTTTAGTTCCACCCCGGAAGCTGGGGAACTCCTGGAACTTCCGGTGTGGAATTAGGGTTCCGCCCCAGAAATAGAGTTACCTCCAGGGACTTCCGGTGTGGAATTACCGTTCTGTCTCGGAAGTAGGGTTACGCACGGCAACTTCCGCTGTGGAATAGGGGTTCCGCCCCAGAAGTAGTCTTACCCTGGGGGACTCCCGGTGTGGAATACAGGGTCCACCCAAAAACTAGGGTTAGCCCGGGGGACATCTGGTGTGGAATAGGGGTTCTGTCTCAGAAATAGAGTTACACCAGGAGACTTCTGGTGTGGAATAGGGGTTCCGCTCCAGAAATAGGGTTACCCCGAGGGACTTCCAACGTGGAATAGGAGTTCTGGCCCGGAAGTAGGGTTACCCACGGGGACTTCCGGTGTTGAATAGGGGTTTTGCTCCAGAATTAGAGTTACCCCGGGAAACTTTCAGTGTGGAATAAGGGTTCCACCCTGGAAGTAGGGTAACTCTGGGAGACATCTGGTGTGTAATATTAATTCCGCCTCCAAAGTAGGATTACCCCAGGAAACTTCCAATATGGAATAAGGATACCGTACCAGAAATACGGTTACTAAGGGGGACTTGTGGTATGAAATAAAGGATACGCCCCGGAAAAAAGGTTACCCCTGACACCTTACAGTGTGGAAGAGAAGTTCTGCCCCAAAGGTAGGGTAAACCCAGAGGACTGAGTGTGAAACAAGGGTTACGCCCAAAAACTAGGGTTCCCTCTGGTTTGGACACAAGGTTTAGTCCTTAGACATAGGGTAAGGAGTTTCTCAATGAGCCAACACATTCATAGACCCAGACTCCTTGAAACTCCGTCCCTTGCCTGGCTTGCAAGGACCATGTGAATTCAGTAGGAACCAAAATGCCCGTCACCTCAGCATGGCTCTGAAACTGCAAACACATGCTCCTTGCAAAAAAGGCAAAAGGAGCCAGGCTTGAAAGCTCTTGCTGGATCTTTTCTCCATCTGCCAACACAATCATAGAAACCAGACTTCTTTCAGCTCAGTCCCTTGCCTGGCTCGCAAGGACCATTTGAATTCAGCAGGAACCAAAATGCCTGTAAATCCGGCACGGCTCTGAAACTGCAAACAAATGCTCTTTGTTCAGTGTGTCCTGCAGGCTGGTCCAATGGCTCAAAGACCTCGTGCAATGCCTCCTGACCTCTGGCAACGCCGCAGGAAACAGTAAAAAATCCTACAGTCTGGTAGAAACTCTCACAAACTCTGAAGACCCTCTCTGCATTCGTGCAACTTTCTACAACTTTGTACAATCTTCCATGGGCCTTTTGCAAAGCATCCCGGTCGCACGGTCTTGTACAACATCCCACGGTTGCGTATAAACTCTCACAACTTCTAGTAATATCCTATGGCTTTGTGCAACATCCTACCACCTCAAAAAATGGTCTAGCGACGTCATGCAATGGCACAAGACCCCTGGCATCACTGCATAAACCTGTACAATCTCCCACAGTACTCTACACAGTCTGAAGGCCCTCTCCGGCTTGGTGCACTGCTCTCCGACTTCGTACAATCTCCCAGGGACCTTGTGCAAAGCACCAACATCTCTGTCTATCTCCCACAGTCCTGTACAACTTGTCACGGTTGCTTTAAAAAAAAAAAAAAAAAAAATCTCACAGACTCTGTCTATTTCCTATGCCTTTGTGCAACATTCTACAGCCTCGTACAATATTCCAGTGACGTCATGAAATGCCACACGACCTCTGGCAATGCTGCAGGAACCTGTGCAAAATCCCAGAGTCCTGTACAAACTCTGATGACCCTCTCCGGCTTCAGGCAGTGTCCTGCGTCTTTGTACAATCTCCCAGGGACCTTGTGCAAAGCATCAAAATCTCTGTCCATGTCCAACAGTCCTGTACAACATCTCACGGATGCATAAAAAACTCTCACAGACTCTGTCTATTTCCTAGGGCTTTGTGCAACAACCTACGACCTCATACAATGTTCCAACCACCTCACGCGATGCCACGTGACCTCTGGCAACGCCTAAGGAACCTCAAAAAATCCCACTGTCCTGCAGAAAAATCTCACAAACTCTGAGGACATTCTACGGCTTCGGGTAATGTCCTACAATTTCGTAATATCTCTCAGAGACTTTGTCAAAAGCCTTATATGCTCTGGCAAAGTCCCACAGTCCTGTACAACATCTCACAGTTAGATACAAAATCTCACAGTCTCTGGCAAAATACTACAGCATCGTGCAACATCCTACGACCACTTACAATGTTCTAATGAGATCGTGCTACACCTCAATTCCTCTGCAGGCACCCCACGAATCTCTACAAAATCCTACGGTCCTGTACAAATTTCCACACACTCTAGAAACACCCTACGGCTTCATACAGAGTCCTACAACCTCGTACAATCTCCCAAGAATTTTGTGCAAACCCTCACAACCACTTGCAACTTCCCACGGTCCCACGTGTACAAGATCTCACGGTTACCTACAAAGTCTCACAGACTCTTGCAACATCCCACGGGATCTAGCAATGTGCTATAACCTCATACAACCTTCCAACAACATCGTGCAATGCCTAACAACCTCTGGAAGTGCCACAGGATTCTATACAAAATCCCACAGTCCTATACAAACTCTCACGGACTCCGAAGACATCGTAGAGCTTTTTTCAATTTCCCAAGGACCTCGTGCAAAGCATCAAAGTCTCTGTCCGAGTCCCACGGCACTGTAAAACATCTCACGGTTACGTACAGAATCTCACAGACTCTGGCTATATCCTATGGCTTTGTGCAACCTCCTCCAACCTCGTACAACGTTTAACCGACCTTGTGCAATACCTCACGACACCTTGAAACACCACAGGAACCTGTAAAAAATTCCACAGTCCCGTACAAACTCTCATGGACTATGAAGACACTGTATGTCTTCGTGCAAAGTCCTACGACATCATACGATCTCTCAGGGACCCCGACAAAAGCCTCAAACTCTCTGGCAAAGTCCCATAGTCCTGTTAAATATCTCACAGTTAGATACACAGTTAGATAGTCCAGTTATGGACTCTGGCTATATCCTATGGCCTTGTACAACGTCCTATAACCTCGCACAATGTTCCAATGGCCTTGTGCAATGCCTCATGGCCTCAGAAAACACTGCAGAAACCTGTACAAAATCCCACAGTCCTATATAAACTCTCACAGACTCCGAAGACAACGTACAACTTCGTGCAATGTCCTGTGACTTCATACAATTTTCCAAGGACCCTGTGTAAAGTTTTAAACTCCCTGTCCAAGTCCCACGGTCCTGTACAACATCTCAGGGTAAACATACAAAGTTTCACTGACTCTTGGTATATCCTGTGGCTTTGTGCAACGTCCTACAACTTCATACAATATTCCAATGACCGCATGCAATACCACATAACCTCTAGCAATGCCACTGGAACCTGTACAACATGTAACAGGCCTGTAAAAAGTCTCATGGATTCCGAAGAAACCGTATGGCTTCATACGATGATTTAAAACTCCGTAAAAATTCCCAAGGGTCTCATGCAAAGCATCAAACTCTCTGACCAAGTCCCAAAATCCCGTACAACATCTCAAAAACCCCGGTTATATCCTATGACTTACCTACAAAAATAGGACACCATCACCTGCACCGCAAGAGAATTCAAAACCTGTACAGAACCAAACACCACCATGCAGCGTCTGATACGGAGCAATGCAACGCAAAACACACCACAGAGCTCTGCAAAGAAAGGCAGGCTCATACGGCACTCCATACAACAACAGAGCATTGCCAGGTAAGACAAAAAAATACAGGGTCACATAATGGAAGGCAGTCTTATACAGCAGTCGATGAAACTCCAGACCTGGACAACGCCATACAAAGTCCAACACAGAGCTGTACAAGATGTAACACGACACCAAGCGTTGTCTAGCTACGCAGTCTTAGATAGTAGTCAATACAAAGAGCATTGTATTGCAAAAAAAAAATACAGAGCCATATAATGGAAAACAATCAGCAATGGCAATCGATACAAATACAGAGCAATGCAGTACAAGACGCAACCAAATACAGAACGATAACTTTGCCAACAATGCAAAACCCAACACATAACTCCTACTTTGACCCACGACTCGTCACTCACCGTCATTATCCACTCTTAGGCAGAACAGTTTAGCAGAAGTTATACCCCTTAACTCCTGAGTGATGTCTAATTAAGTATTTTATTGTGTCCAGGTTCACCGTATTCCCGGGAAGAGAACCAAGACACAAAATGGAATCAAGGGCCAAGTCACTTTATTTGGCCCACACCAAGTATAAAGGGGGAGAAAGAGAGAGAAAAGAGTGGAAAAGAAAGAGAGGACGGAGAGAGGAGGGGTTCGATAGCTACCGCCACGGAGTCGCAGCATCCAGTCAGTCCAAAGTCCGGTGGGAGAGCATCCTCTCCTGGTTTTCGCTGCTCTCACCTTTTTACAGGGTTGTCTCATTGCGTAGTCGGTGAGTTTCTTGCGTGCGGTGGGGCGCGTATCCAGTACCATCTCTAGAGGTTACTGCTCCTTCCTTCTCCACTCCGTCGTCTCCAACTCTTCGTCACCATTAGTTCCAATTCTTCAGTCTTCTGTGCCAAGGTCAGCTCGCCACCTGTATGATTTCTTCTACATCAATTATATATCCTGTTAAAAAAATTGGTACTTTAGCACTCCAGTCAGTCGCCCTGTCAATCTCTGCTCCGTTGTGGATATTCCACTTCACACACCAATTCACACTTGGAAAATAAAAGCATAAGCTTTTCACAGCCACTAACCGTCACGCTGATCCTCTGACTTCGGACGCTAGCCTGCCGCTCATCTCTTCCGTCATTTTTGAGCACACGGCTTGTCACTCCCCATGTGAAAAACCCAAAAAAACCCTGCGAAACAAGTCACCTGGATGCTTGACAAGACCCAAGGTCTCTGATCTTTTTGCACATGCTTTTAACAACAGCTAAAAAAACCCAAAACAAACCACCACACACCAAATCCCAGATACTGACTGCCACACATACGAGCTATGGCACGTACAAGATGCAACCCACTTGACTACCACACAAACTACCACTCCCAGAAGGCCAGAGTCTGACCTCTGGCACCCACAAAACACTGTGAAAGGAACTGTGGCATCTGCTCGTGACTACTCACCCAGAGACAGACCATAGAGCTTTCACCAAAAAAATCTAGGCAGATCACTATATTACCACTTCACCATAAAGCTATGAGGCGATTCTTTTGAGACTCTCGGGATGGCTACTGAGACACTTGCTGATCAAAGAGCTACAGAGACATCAACACCTGAGGACTGTATGACATAAGACACAGAACACAGACACAAGCTGGAACTGCCATGCCCGCATTAGTCTTCTGCTGAGGAGTAACCCGCTCCCTTTACCTGCCCTTAAGGGATCTGTTCCTGGACAGCCTTCTCCCCTACACTGACTTTAACCCCCCTCCCCTCCAATTCCCAACCTGTTCCCTCCTCCCTAACCCCTCCACTTAGTGCCAATCCCTCTACTTACCTTCAGAGGACCAGGGGTCTGAATCCATCCTCGACAAAAAAGATTCACATTGGCTAACTGGGACATCCATGCAGTCACCAGGCTCCTCCTCAGGAGCAGCAATGAATTTTTTTTTTTTTTTTTTTTTTAAAAAAAACCACCAAACACTGCTGGCAGTCAGCATCATGCCAGTGAATGTCAACCTCTTCCACAAGACCTTCCTCCTCTAAAGTGCCATGGCATTCTGCTCCCCTGCTCCACACGGATTACAAAGTTAAATGTTGTAGCCATCGTCGCTTGTAGCACCTAAGATACCAAAGGACACAGAATTGCTGTTGTGTTTGTGAGAATCACCAGCCCCAAAACCCTTCTCTCTACCACCACAGTTCACCTCAAATGCTCATCCAAATCAAATGACAGCCCACACAGCACCTGCCAAGCCAAAACGTAAGCGCTTAACCACAAGGTCACAAAATATTTTGCTCTTCAATGCCAACCCAGCCAACAACCTCCTCACCTTCTCCGACTGCTCATCGCCAGGTGGCTTCGCCTGCCTCGGCTGCGTGTGGCACCTGCAAAAAATCTAAGCAAAAGGCGCATGCCGAGGTACTGTCTGAAACCACACCCTGTCCGCAGCAATTCCCATCTCCCTTTCCTTTACCTCGACCGCTCACCTCTCCGGCCTCCGACATCTTCAGCTGCCGTATTGATGCTTGTGCATCAGCTGCAAAACAACAAACCAAGGATGCTTGTAACTTCACGAACAATGCAACACCTGAAAAATAACTGCAACTTCAGCTAACTCGTCATTGCTCACCTCGCTCAAGTCACCTCAAGTGCCTGTATCTCGCGTCGCTCGTTGCTTCGCACCTTCAAAATAAGAAGAGTAAAAAACCCCACACAAACCATAAGCAAGTCACAGAGCCACCAGACACATCTTCCCTCTGACACCACACACCGACCCACCTTCTTACGGCTCTTTGCTGACCTTGCCTCCGTTGCCCTTTGCTGTGCGACTTGACCATCTGCATCTGAAGACGCAATACCGAACAAGTCACCTGGATGCTGAGCCATAGCTGAACTATTCCAGAGGTCTTGTTTCCATTTAGGATTACCATCTAGATCTGAACTGCAGCTGGCCACTAAACTGCAGCTGGCCACTGAACTGGAAAAAACCAAAACAAAACAAAGAGAAACAAAACCAACCCACACCCAAACACTAAGCTCCACTCATTCAAGCCTTAGTAACTTGGCCACCCAATCCGCTCGACTACCGCTTAAGCAGCCTCCTCCCAGATGGCTCCAGCCACCCCCTCGGCACCTGCAAAAGGCTACAGAAGGGACCACCCTTGCCTGCTGAGGACGGCTACTCCGTGTGAAATGCACCACACGGTCTGTGCCTCAACAGTCACGGACCACAGATCAACATTCACCACAGGATCTTATTGCTCTTCTTCCCCGACCCCACCATTGCCACATGCCCCCAGGCAGAGCAGCTCCAAACACACACACACAGACTGACACAGCACATAAACAACACAGAGGATGCGACGCAGAGATGAAAGAAAACTCTTGGCAAGAAAAATCAACTCCCAGACTGCAGATGCTGTCAGATGGCGAGACCTACAGGGCCACAAGCGGGAGGCGAGGAGCTCCTAAGGCGGCCCCAGAGAAAGAGTCAAAACGTCACAATCCCTGACAAGAAGTTACGGTCAAAACCGAGATGGACGGATGTGCAAAAACCCCGGCTAAGACCTAAGGACGCAAGGATGCAGGAAGTCAGGCCCAGCAAAAGGGCTCCAGGCAAAACAGACAGCTCAAGACCTGCACTGATGACACCGACAGCAATGCCATCGTGAAAGAAGACCGACCGGAAACTTCTGCGATGCGAGACCGATCCGCATTTTGAGCTTCTAATGCAAGAAAAGCGGTGGCCGATCGGCACTATGACAACAAGTATAGGAGTTCAAGGTGCTAGGGATGGTGCCCGAAGCAGGTGCCCTGCTTCTCAAGCACAACGAGGAGACCTGGACCCGAGAAGGGTCCGAGACACCGAAGATGACAGACCACACAAGCTACGCGACATCACAGACTGGAGCTGCCCTGCCTGGCACATGCTAGCATTGTGCTGAAGATGTGCCCAAAGGGGAGCGTTCCTGGACAGCCCTCTCCCCTAGCCTAACTTTAAAACCCCCTTCCTGCAATTCCCAACCTTGTCCTCTCTATCCCTTGAGCCCTCCCCAGCACCTGTCCCTCAACTTAGCTTTCAGAAAGCCAGAGGTCTCAATCCATACAATTGTGCTAGCAGTCAGTACCACATCAGTCGGTCAGTCACAGACCTGTTCCACAATAGCCCCCAACTTCGGAAGCGCTGCAGCAATCTGCTCACCTTTTCCACGCCAATTCCAAAGTTAGAGAGCATGGCCATCATCGCCGTAGCAACTAAGACACCAAGAGAAACAGTTACCATTGTGCTTGTGAAAAATCACCGGTCCCACGATCCTCCTCTCTGCCACTCAGCTCACCTCAAACGCTCATCCAATTCCAAAGGCAGCCCTCTGCAAAACCAGAGGGTTGATGCTTAATCAGGTTGCCACATGATACTTTGCTATTGGGTACCAACCCAGGCCACAACTGCCTCAGTTAAAAGCAGTGACGGGTCTAGGAACAGTGCAGTATCCTATGGGCAATCAAAAAAGACAACAAGCCATTCCAGGCGCTGAAAAACACTATGCCTCACGCACCTGCCATTTACTTGAAAAAATGAAGAAGCTCCATATACAGATGCGTACGAAATGCTCACCCTAGCCCCTGCTAGTTGACTTTACTACCAAGCCTATGAAAAAAAAGGTGATGTTACCAACCTGAGCTATTACCAACAGAAGCAGTGTGGAAAAAAGGAGGTTCCATCTGCAATACAATCAGAAACTCCAGCACATAGCAATGCACTTAGAATAAAGAAAAAAACCTATAAAATAATTAAACACAGACCAGTAAAACATCTTGGCACCCCCAAACATCCCACATAAAGCTACCAGCAGGAGAAAAAGCTGCATGCAACAAATGCACTTCCTACTATATATACTGCCTATCCCAAGGCTCGTGCTGGAAACAGACAGCTCTGTTTTGCTAAGCTTCAAAACACACTCACCCACAGCCAGCCCAACAGCAGACCTTGAGGGAAGGAAAAGCAGAGAACTGAGTCTGAGGAGAAAGCTCAAGCAAAACAAGCTCCCTAGCCCCACCCTGTGTCTCATATACCCCAGGCCCTCCCACCAGCCTTGTCAAGATCACCTGGGAAAGGAGAGGAGCAGCACCTTATTTTCTGCAGAAAATCAGTAATGAAGTGTATTTTTCCTGGGATGAGTGCAAGCCTTTATTTAATAAAAAGCTAAAAAATACCTAACTTATGCAGGAAAGGGGGGAGGGGGAAGACGGGAGGGGGAAGACGGGGGGGGGGAAGACGGAGGGGGGAAGAAGGAGGGGGGAAGAAGGAGGGGGAAGACGGGGGGGGGAAGACGGGGGGGGGAAGACGGGGGGGGGAAGACGGGGGGGGGAAGAAGGGGGGGGGAAGAAGGGGGGGGGGAGAAGGGGGGGGAGAAGGGGGGGGAGAAGGGGGGGGAGAAGGGGCGGGAGAAGGGGGGGGGAGAAGGGGGGGGAGAAGGGGGGGGAGAAGAGGGGGAGAAGGGGGGGGAGAAGGGGGGGGGAGAAGGGGGGGGGAGAAGGGGGGGGGTGAAGGGGGGGGGGAAAGGGGGGGGGGAAGAAGGGGGCGAGGTAAGACAGTCCCATGTCTAGTGAGAAAAGTGTTCTCACCTGGTTTTTGCCGCTCTCGCCTTTTGACGGGGTTGTCTCATTCCACAGTCAGCCAGTTTCTTGCATGCGGTGGGGCGCGTGCCCTGTACCAGCTCCAGGGGGTCCTGTCATTTTGGACTACTGTCTTGACGTCCGGCGACCCCCCTGTAAAACACAGGAGCGACACAACAAAAAGAGAACAGTTGACTACGCAGCGAGAGAATTCCAAACCGGTACAGAGCCAAACAACACCATGCAGCGTCTGATACAGAGCAATGCAATGCAAAACAGTCTCAGATGGCACTCAAGACAAATACAGAGCGTTGCCACGCAAGACAAAACAATACAGGGTCACACAATGCAAGGCAGTCTCATATAGCAGGCGATTGAGGATAACGGAGCAGTGGAACAGGCTGCCAAGGGAGGTTGTGGAGTCTCCTTCTCTGGAGACATTCAAGACCCACCCGGACGATTTCCTGGGTGATCGCACGTAGGTGTTGCTGCTGCGGCAGGGGGATTGGACTCGATGATCTTTTGAGGTTCCTTCCAATCCCTAACATTCTGTGATTCTGTGATTCATGTCCACACCTGGACGATGCCATACAAAGTCAAATACAGAGCTGTACAGGACAAAACACTACACCGAGCGCTGCCTAGCTACACAGTCTTACACAGCAGTCAATACAAAGAGCATTGCAGAACAAAATATACAAAGCCATGTAATGCAAGAAAATCAGCAATGGCAGTCAATACAAATACAGAGCAATACAGTACAAGACGCAACCAAATACAGAACGATAACTTCGCCAACAACGCAACACCCCAAACGCAGCTCCCGCTTCAGCCCACGACCCGTCGCTCGCTGTTAGGCAGAACAATTTAGCAGGAGTTAAACCCCCTTGCTTTCTAACCAACCTCAGATGGTTCTGGGTGGCTAGGGGCGGCTAGGCTTAACTCCTGAGTGATGGCCAATGAGGTATCTTATGGCGACCAGTTTCTCCATATTCCCAGGAAGAGAATTAAGACTCAAAACGCAGGCAAGCATCAAGTCACTTTATTTGTTTCACAGCAAGAAAAGGGAGAAAAAGAGAGAGAAAAGAGAAGAGGGGAAGAAAATTGGGAGAAGGAGAAAAAAAGGAAGGAGTGGAGGGGGAAGAAGGGGGCGGGGAGAAGGGGGCGGGCTAAGACAGTCCCATGTCTAGCGGGAAAAGTGTTCTCACCTGGTTTTTGCCGCTCTCGCCTTTTGACGGGGTTGTCTCATTCCACAGTCAGCCAGTTTCTTGCATGCGGTGGGGCGCGTGGCCTGTACCAGCTCCAGGGGGTCCTCGAATATTCTGGAGGGTCTGAGCCCCCATTCTCCTAGACAACACAATGGATCCGCGCTCCCGACGGGTGGGACTCTGTTGCCACGGCCACGGGGCTGTCCGTGGTTAGACAGTTCTGCCAACAATCTAGTCCTTTTTACACTCACCTTGCCCTTCTCACCTCCAATGCCGGTATCCCGCTTTACTCGTCGCTTCGCACCTTCACAACAACACCACCACCACAACCCTCCTTCTATATTTCAGTCACATCTTCACCAGCCTCTTTGTCCCCTCCTCTGACACCGCAGCCTGCCGGCGGCTAATCCCACCTGCCGCTCCTTTACCTTGACAGCTCATCCCTCTGGCCTGTCATTTTGGACTACTGTCTTGACGTCCGGCGACCCCCTGTAAAACACAGGAGCGACACAACAAAAAGAGAACAGTTGACTACGCAGCGAGAGAATTCCAAACCGGTACAGAGCCAAACAACACCATGCAGCGTCTGATACAGAGCAATGCAATGCAAAACAGTCTCAGATGGCACTCAAGACAAATACAGAGCGTTGCCACGCAAGTCAAAACAATACAGGGTCACACAATGCAAGGCAGTCTCATATAGCAGGCGATTGAGGATAACGGAGCAGTGGAACAGGCTGCCAAGGGAGGTTGTGGAGTCTCCTTCTCTGGAGACATTCAAGACCCACCCGGACGATTTCCTGGGTGATCGCACGTAGGTGTTGCTGCTGCGGCAGGGGGATTGGACTCGATGATCTTTTGAGGTTCCTTCCAATCCCTAACATTCTGTGATTCTGTGATTCATGTCCACACCTGGACGATGCCATACAAAGTCAAATACAGAGCTGTACAGGACAAAACACTACACCGAGCGCTGCCTAGCTACACAGTCTTACACAGCAGTCAATACAAAGAGCATTGCAGAACAAAATATACAAAGCCATGTAATGCAAGAAAATCAGCAATGGCAGTCAATACAAATACAGAGCAATACAGTACAAGACGCAACCAAATACAGAACGATAACTTCGCCAACAACGCAACACCCCAAACGCAGCTCCCGCTTCAGCCCACGACCCGTCGCTCGCTGTTAGGCAGAACAATTTAGCAGGAGTTAAACCCCCTTGCTTTCTAACCAACCTCAGATGGTTCTGGGTGGCTAGGGGCGGCTAGGCTTAACTCCTGAGTGATGGCCAATGAGGTATCTTATGGCGACCAGTTTCTCCATATTCCCAGGAAGAGAATTAAGACTCAAAACGCAGGCAAGCATCAAGTCACTTTATTTGTCCCACAGCAAGTAAAGGGGGAGAAAGACAGATAGGAGTGGAAAAGAGAGAAAGGAAGTAGAGAGGCAGGGTGCAATTGCCACCACCACGGAGTTGCAGCATCTCATCAGTCCGATGTCCAGTGGGAGGAGTGTCCTCGCCTGCTTTTCACTGCTCTCACCTTTTTACAGGATTGTCTCTTTGCATAGCCAGTGAGTTTCTTGCGTGTGGTGTGGCGCATGTCAAGTACCATCTCTAGAGGTTCCTGCCCCTTCCTCTTCCGCTCTGTCGTCTCCAGCTCTTCGTCACCGTGAGTCCCTATGCTTTAGTCTACTGTGCCGAGGCCTGTCCACCACCTTTATGATTTCATCTACATCAATATTACATCCCCTCAAAAAATGGGTACTTCAGCACACCGGTCAGTCACCTTGTCACCACCTGCTCCATTGTGGATGTTCCATTTCACACACCATTTCACACCTGGAAAATCAAAGCATACGCTTGTCACAGTCACACTGATCCTCTGACTTCATACGCTAGCCTGCTGCTCGCCTCTTCCGTCATTTTTGAGCACACGGCTTGTCACTCTCCATCTGAAAAACCCAAACAAATCCCGTGAAGCAAATCACCTGGATGCTTGACTAGACCTAAGGTCTCTGATCTTTTTGCACATGCTTTTAACAACAGCTAAAAAAAAACAATAAAAAACAAACCACCACACACCAAATCGCAGATATTGAGTCCCATGCATCCAAGCTATGGCACATACAAGATGCAACCCACCTGACTACTACATAAGCTACCACTCCCAGAAGACCAGCGTCTGACCTCTGGCACCCACAAAACACTGTGAAAGGAACTGTGGCATCTGCCCATGACTATGCACCCCGAGACAGACCACACAGTCTTCACCAAAAGAATCTGTGCAGATCAATATATTACCACTTCACCATAAAGCTATGAGGTGATGCATACGAGACTCTTGGGACGGCTACTGAGGCACTTTTTGATCAAAAAGCTACGGAGACATCAACACCTGAGGATGGTATGGCCTAAGACACAGAACACAGACACAGGCTGGTACTGCCCTGCCCACATTAGTCTTGTGCTGAAGAGTAACCCGCTCCCTTTACCTGCCCAAAGGGATCTGTTCCGGGACAGCCCCCCTCCCCTACACTGACTTTAAAACCCCTTCCTCCAATTCCTAACCTGTCCCCTACCCCATAACCCCTCCACTTAGTGCCAATCCCTCTACTTAACTTCAGAGGGCCAGGGGTCTGAAACCATCCTCAAACAAAAACAAAAAACAAAAACAAAAAAAAACCCACAACAAAAAACAAAGCACAACACCAAAACAAAAAACAAACAAACAAACAACCCACCAAAAAAACCCCCAAAAAACAAACCACACAATCGGCTAACTAAGACCTTCCTGCAGTCACCAGGCTCCTCTTCAGCAGCAGCAATAAAAAATAAACTATAATAATTTTAAAAAAAACCCCAACCAAAAACCCACACCCCAAACAGTGCTGGCAGTCTGGTTTTGCTCCAGAATTAGAGTTACCCTGGGAAACTTTCAGTGTGGAATAAGGGTTCCACCCTGAAACTAGGGTAACTCTGGGAGACATCTGGAGTGTAATATTATTTCCGCCTCCAAAGTAGGATTACCCCAGGAAACTTCCAATATGGAATAAGGATACCGTACCAGAAATACGGTTACTAAGGGGGACTTGTGGTATGAAATAAAGGATACGCCCCGGAAAAAAGGTTACCCCTGACACCTTACAGTGTGGAAGAGAAGTTCTGCCCCAAAGGTAGGGTAAACCCAGAGGACTGAGTGTGAAACAAGGGTTACGCCCAAAAACTAGGGTTCCCTCTGGTTTGGACACAAGGTTTAGTCCTTAGACATAGGGTAAGGAGTTTCTCAATGAGCCAACACATTCATAGACCCAGACTCCCTGAAGCTCCGTCCCTTGCCTGGCTTGCAAGGACCATTTGAATTCAGTAGGAACCAAAATGCCCGTCAACCCAGCATGGCTCTGAAACTGCAAACAAATGCTGATTTTTCAAAGGCAAAAGGAGCCAGGCTTGAAAGCTCTTGCTGGATCTTTTCTCCATCTGCCAACACAATCATAGAAACCAGACTTCTTTCAGCTCAGTCCCTTGCCTGGCTAAAAAGGACCATATGAATTCAGTAGGAACCAAAATGCCTGTAAATCCAGCACTGCCCTGAAACTGCAAACAAATGCTTCTCACAAAAAAGGCAAAAGGAGCCAGGCTTGAAAGCTGTTGCTGGATCTTTTCTCCATCTACCAACACATTCATAGACCCAGACTTCTTTCAGCTCAGTCCCTTGCCTGGTTCGCAAGTACCGGAATTCCCTGGGGTACCCCTAGTTACAGGGTGAAACCCTAATTCCAGACCGGACTTCCCTAGAAGTACTCTTAGTTCCAAGGCGGAAGCCTAATTCCACACCAGAATTTCCTGGGGGTACCCCTAGTTGCAGAGCAAAACCGTAAATACCAACCGAACATCACTAGGGGTACCACTAGTTCCGAGATGGAACCCAATTTCCACCCCAAAAGTCCTTGGGGTTACCCCTGGTTTCAGTGTGGAATCCTAATTGTACCCTGGAAGTCCCTAGGGGTACCCCTAGTTGCAGGGTGAAATCCTAATTCTACCCTGGAAGTTCCCGAGAGTACCCCTATTTCCAGGGCAAAACCCTAACTCCAGACCAGACTTCCCTAGGGGTACTCTTAGTTCCAAAGCGGAAGCCTAACTCCATACCAGATGTCCCTGGGGCTACCCCTAGTTCCAGGGTAGAACCCTAATTCCAAACCAAAAGTCCCTAAGGATACACCTCATTTAAGGGCGGAAGCCTAATTCCACGCTGGAAGTCCTTGTGGGTACCTCTAGTTGTGGGGAAGAACCCTAATTCCACACCAAAAGTCCAGAAGGGAACCCCTTCGTGCAGGGCAGAACTCTAATTCCACACCGGAATTCCCTGGGGGTACCCCTAGTTGAATAGTGAAACCCTAATTCCCAACTGAACGTCCCTAGGGGTACAACAAGATCCGAGATGGAACCCGAATTTCACCCCAAAAATCCTTGGGGGTACCACTGTTTCGGTGTGGAACCCTAATTGTACCCTGGAAGTCCCGAGGGGCACCCTTACTTGCAGTGCAGAACCCTAATTCCACACCAGAAGTCCCTTTGGGAACTCCTCGTTTCAAGATGGAACCCTAATTTTCCACCAGAATTCCCTAGGGGTACCCCTAGTCGCAGGGTGAAATCCTAATTCTACCCTGGAAGTTCCCGAGAGTACCCCTACTTCCAGGGCAAAACCCTAACTCCAGACCAGACTTCCCTAGGGGTACTCTTATTTCCAAGGCGGGAGCCTAATTCCACACTGGACGTTCATGAGGCTACCCCTAGTTCCAGGGTGGAATCATAATTCCGCCCCAAAAAGTCCCTGGGGATACACCTCGTTTAAGGGCGGAAGCCTAATTCCACGCTGGAAGTCCTTGTGGGTACCTCTAGTTGTGGGGAAGAACCCTAAGTCCACACCAAAAGTCCCAAAGGGAACCCCTTTGTGCGGGGCAGAACTCTTAATTCCACACTGGAATTCCCTGGGGGTACCCCTAGTTGCAGGGCGAAACCCCAATTCCAAACCGGAAGTCCCTTGGGGTACCACTAGTTCAGAGATGGAACCCAAATTCCACCCCACAAGTCCTTGGGTGTACCCCAGGTTTCAGTGTGGAACCCTAATCATACCCTTGACATCTCTGGGGGTACCCCTACTTCCAGGGCAAAACCCTAATTCCACACCAGACTTCGCTAGGGGTACTCTTAGTTCCAAGGCAGAAGCCTAATTCCACACCGGACGTTCATGAGGCTACCCCTAGTTCCGGGGTGGAATCATAATTCCACCCCAAAAAGTCCCTGGGGATACACCTCATTTAAGGGCGGAAGCCTAATTCCACGCTGGAAGTCTTTGTGGGTACCTCTAGTTGTGGGGAAGAACCCTAAGTCCACACCAAAAGTCCCAAAGGGAACCCCTTTGTGCGGGGCAGAACTCTTAATTCCACACCGGAATTCCCTGGGGGTACCCCTAGTTGCAGGGCAAAGCCAAAATTCCGAACCAGAAATCCCTAGGAGTACCACTAGTTCCGAGATGGAACCCTAATTCTGCCGCAAAAGTCCTTGGGGGTATTCCTGTTTTGGCGTGAAACCCCAATTGTGCCCTGGAAGTCCCTAGAGGTACCCCTAGTTGCAGGGCGGAACCCTAATTCCACACCAGAAGTCTCTTTGAGTACTCCTCGTTTCAGGGTGGAAGCTTAACTCCACACCGGAATTCCTTGGGTGTACCCCTAGTTGCAGGGCGAAACCCCAATTCCAAACCGGAAGTCCCTTGGGGTACCACTAGTTCAGAGATGGAACCCAAATTCCACCCCACGAGTCCTTGGGTGTACCCCAGGTTTCAGTGTGGAACCCTAATCATACCCTTGACATCTCTGGGGGTACACCTAGTTCCAGGGCAAAACCCTAATTCCACACCAGACTTCGCTAGGGGTACTCTTAGTTCCAAGGCAGAAGCCTAATTCCACACCGGACGTTCATGAGGCTACCCCTAGTTGCAGGGTGAAATCCTAATTCTACCCTGGAAGTTCCCGAGAGTACCCCTACTTCCAGGGCAAAACCCTAACTCCAGACCAGACTTCCCTAGGGGTACTCTTATTTCCAAGGCGGGAGCCTAATTCCACACCGGATGTTCATGAGGCTACCTCTAGTTCCAGGGTGGAATCATAATTCCACCCCAAAAAGTCCCTACGGACACACCTCGTTTAAGGGCGGAAGCCTAATTCCACGATGAAAGTCCATGTGGGTACCTGTAGTAGTAGGGAAGAACCCTAATTCCACACCAAAAGTCCCAAAGGGAACCCCTTTGTGCAGGGCAGAACTCTAATTCCACACCAGAATTCCCGGGGGTACCTCTACTTGTGGGTAAGAACCCTAATTCCACCCCAAAAGTCCTTGGGAGTACCCCTGTTTCGGTGTGGAATCCTAATTATACCCTGGAAGTCCCTAGGGGTACCCTTAGTTGCAGGGCGGAACCCTCATTCCACACCAGAAGTCTCTGGGGGTTCCATGACCAGACTACCAGAACCGTCAAGACAGACTTCCAGAAAGACGCTATGATATTCTCCACGGAACACACAAAAACTGCCAACCCAACCAGAAGCAGAGAGCGCAGCTTTGCTTCTGCTTCCAGTACTGAAAAGTGCCCGACGGGAAACAGTGACCCTGAACTTTGGTTCCGGGTAACTTTGGTTCCGGTCCGTCGCTGAAAAGCGCCCGACCGGAAACCGTGACCCTGAACTTTGGTTCCGGGTAACTTTGGTTCCGGTCCGTCGCTGAAAAGCGCCCGACCGGAAACCGTGACCCTGAACTTTGGTTCCGGGTAACTTTGGTTCCGGGTCCGTCGCTGAAATGGGACCGGCTGGAACTAGTGAGCCGGAACTTTAGTTCCGGGGCTGCACTTTAGTTCCACCCCGGAAGCTGGGGAACTCCTGGAACTTCCGGTGTGGAATTAGGGTTCCGCCCCAGAAATAGAGTTACCTCCAGGGACTTCCGGTGTGGAATTACCGTTCTGTCTCGGAAGTAGGGTTACGCACGGCAACTTCCGCTGTGGAATAGGGGTTCCGCCCCAGAAGTAGTCTTACCCTGGGGGACTCCCGGTGTGGAATACAGGGTCCACCCAAAAACTAGGGTTAGCCCGGGGGACATCTGGTGTGGAATAGGGGTTCTGTCTCAGAAATAGAGTTACACCAGGAGACTTCTGGTGTGGAATAGGGGTTCCGCTCCAGAAATAGGGTTACCCCGAGGGACTTCCAACGTGGAATAGGAGTTCTGGCCCGGAAGTAGGGTTACCCACGGGGACTTCCGGTGTTGAATAGGGGTTTTGCTCCAGAATTAGAGTTACCCCGGGAAACTTTCAGTGTGGAATAAGGGTTCCACCCTGGAAGTAGGGTAACTCTGGGAGACATCTGGTGTGTAATATTAATTCCGCCTCCAAAGTAGGATTACCCCAGGAAACTTCCAATATGGAATAAGGATACCGTACCAGAAATACGGTTACTAAGGGGGACTTGTGGTATGAAATAAAGGATACGCCCCGGAAAAAAGGTTACCCCTGACACCTTACAGTGTGGAAGAGAAGTTCTGCCCCAAAGGTAGGGTAAACCCAGAGGACTGAGTGTGAAACAAGGGTTACGCCCAAAAACTAGGGTTCCCTCTGGTTTGGACACAAGGTTTAGTCCTTAGACATAGGGTAAGGAGTTTCTCAATGAGCCAACACATTCATAGACCCAGACTCCTTGAAACTCCGTCCCTTGCCTGGCTTGCAAGGACCATGTGAATTCAGTAGGAACCAAAATGCCCGTCACCTCAGCATGGCTCTGAAACTGCAAACACATGCTCCTTGCAAAAAAGGCAAAAGGAGCCAGGCTTGAAAGCTCTTGCTGGATCTTTTCTCCATCTGCCAACACAATCATAGAAACCAGACTTCTTTCAGCTCAGTCCCTTGCCTGGCTCGCAAGGACCATTTGAATTCAGCAGGAACCAAAATGCCTGTAAATCCGGCACGGCTCTGAAACTGCAAACAAATGCTCTTTGTTCAGTGTGTCCTGCAGGCTGGTCCAATGGCTCAAAGACCTCGTGCAATGCCTCCTGACCTCTGGCAACGCCGCAGGAAACAGTAAAAAATCCTACAGTCTGGTAGAAACTCTCACAAACTCTGAAGACCCTCTCTGCATTCGTGCAACTTTCTACAACTTTGTACAATCTTCCATGGGCCTTTTGCAAAGCATCCCGGTCGCACGGTCTTGTACAACATCCCACGGTTGCGTATAAACTCTCACAACTTCTAGTAATATCCTATGGCTTTGTGCAACATCCTACCACCTCAAAAAATGGTCTAGCGACGTCATGCAATGGCACAAGACCCCTGGCATCACTGCATAAACCTGTACAATCTCCCACAGTACTCTACACAGTCTGAAGGCCCTCTCCGGCTTGGTGCACTGCTCTCCGACTTCGTACAATCTCCCAGGGACCTTGTGCAAAGCACCAACATCTCTGTCTATCTCCCACAGTCCTGTACAACTTGTCACGGTTGCTTTAAAAAAAAAAAAAAAAAAAAATCTCACAGACTCTGTCTATTTCCTATGCCTTTGTGCAACATTCTACAGCCTCGTACAATATTCCAGTGACGTCATGAAATGCCACACGACCTCTGGCAATGCTGCAGGAACCTGTGCAAAATCCCAGAGTCCTGTACAAACTCTGATGACCCTCTCCGGCTTCAGGCAGTGTCCTGCGTCTTTGTACAATCTCCCAGGGACCTTGTGCAAAGCATCAAAATCTCTGTCCATGTCCAACAGTCCTGTACAACATCTCACGGATGCATAAAAAACTCTCACAGACTCTGTCTATTTCCTAGGGCTTTGTGCAACAACCTACGACCTCATACAATGTTCCAACCACCTCACGCGATGCCACGTGACCTCTGGCAACGCCTAAGGAACCTCAAAAAATCCCACTGTCCTGCAGAAAAATCTCACAAACTCTGAGGACATTCTACGGCTTCGGGTAATGTCCTACAATTTCGTAATATCTCTCAGAGACTTTGTCAAAAGCCTTATATGCTCTGGCAAAGTCCCACAGTCCTGTACAACATCTCACAGTTAGATACAAAATCTCACAGTCTCTGGCAAAATACTACAGCATCGTGCAACATCCTACGACCACTTACAATGTTCTAATGAGATCGTGCTACACCTCAATTCCTCTGCAGGCACCCCACGAATCTCTACAAAATCCTACGGTCCTGTACAAATTTCCACACACTCTAGAAACACCCTACGGCTTCATACAGAGTCCTACAACCTCGTACAATCTCCCAAGAATTTTGTGCAAACCCTCACAACCACTTGCAACTTCCCACGGTCCCACGTGTACAAGATCTCACGGTTACCTACAAAGTCTCACAGACTCTTGCAACATCCCACGGGATCTAGCAATGTGCTATAACCTCATACAACCTTCCAACAACATCGTGCAATGCCTAACAACCTCTGGAAGTGCCACAGGATTCTATACAAAATCCCACAGTCCTATACAAACTCTCACGGACTCCGAAGACATCGTAGAGCTTTTTTCAATTTCCCAAGGACCTCGTGCAAAGCATCAAAGTCTCTGTCCGAGTCCCACGGCACTGTAAAACATCTCACGGTTACGTACAGAATCTCACAGACTCTGGCTATATCCTATGGCTTTGTGCAACCTCCTCCAACCTCGTACAACGTTTAACCGACCTTGTGCAATACCTCACGACACCTTGAAACACCACAGGAACCTGTAAAAAATTCCACAGTCCCGTACAAACTCTCATGGACTATGAAGACACTGTATGTCTTCGTGCAAAGTCCTACGACATCATACGATCTCTCAGGGACCCCGACAAAAGCCTCAAACTCTCTGGCAAAGTCCCATAGTCCTGTTAAATATCTCACAGTTAGATACACAGTTAGATAGTCCAGTTATGGACTCTGGCTATATCCTATGGCCTTGTACAACGTCCTATAACCTCGCACAATGTTCCAATGGCCTTGTGCAATGCCTCATGGCCTCAGAAAACACTGCAGAAACCTGTACAAAATCCCACAGTCCTATATAAACTCTCACAGACTCCGAAGACAACGTACAACTTCGTGCAATGTCCTGTGACTTCATACAATTTTCCAAGGACCCTGTGTAAAGTTTTAAACTCCCTGTCCAAGTCCCACGGTCCTGTACAACATCTCAGGGTAAACATACAAAGTTTCACTGACTCTTGGTATATCCTGTGGCTTTGTGCAACGTCCTACAACTTCATACAATATTCCAATGACCGCATGCAATACCACATAACCTCTAGCAATGCCACTGGAACCTGTACAACATGTAACAGGCCTGTAAAAAGTCTCATGGATTCCGAAGAAACCGTATGGCTTCATACGATGATTTAAAACTCCGTAAAAATTCCCAAGGGTCTCATGCAAAGCATCAAACTCTCTGACCAAGTCCCAAAATCCCGTACAACATCTCAAAAACCCCGGTTATATCCTATGACTTACCTACAAAAATAGGACACCATCACCTGCACCGCAAGAGAATTCAAAACCTGTACAGAACCACCATGCAGCGTCTGATACGGAGCAATGCAACGCAAAACACACCACAGAGCTCTGCAAAGAAAGGCAGGCTCATACGGCACTCCATACAACAACAGAGCATTGCCAGGTAAGACAAAAAAATACAGGGTCACATAATGGAAGGCAGTCTTATACAGCAGTCGATGAAACTCCAGACCTGGACAACGCCATACAAAGTCCAACACAGAGCTGTACAAGATGTAACACGACACCAAGCGTTGTCTAGCTACGCAGTCTTAGATAGTAGTCAATACAAAGAGCATTGTATTGCAAAAAAAAAATACAGAGCCATATAATGGAAAACAATCAGCAATGGCAATCGATACAAATACAGAGCAATGCAGTACAAGACGCAACCAAATACAGAACGATAACTTTGCCAACAATGCAAAACCCAACACATAACTCCTACTTTGACCCACGACTCGTCACTCACCGTCATTATCCACTCTTAGGCAGAACAGTTTAGCAGAAGTTATACCCCTTAACTCCTGAGTGATGTCTAATTAAGTATTTTATTGTGTCCAGGTTCACCGTATTCCCGGGAAGAGAACCAAGACACAAAATGGAATCAAGGGCCAAGTCACTTTATTTGGCCCACACCAAGTATAAAGGGGGAGAAAGAGAGAGAAAAGAGTGGAAAAGAAAGAGAGGACGGAGAGAGGAGGGGTTCGATAGCTACCGCCACGGAGTCGCAGCATCCAGTCAGTCCAAAGTCCGGTGGGAGAGCATCCTCTCCTGGTTTTCGCTGCTCTCACCTTTTTACAGGGTTGTCTCATTGCGTAGTCGGTGAGTTTCTTGCGTGCGGTGGGGCGCGTATCCAGTACCATCTCTAGAGGTTACTGCTCCTTCCTTCTCCACTCCGTCGTCTCCAACTCTTCGTCACCATTAGTTCCAATTCTTCAGTCTTCTGTGCCAAGGTCAGCTCGCCACCTGTATGATTTCTTCTACATCAATTATATATCCTGTTAAAAAAATTGGTACTTTAGCACTCCAGTCAGTCGCCCTGTCAATCTCTGCTCCGTTGTGGATATTCCACTTCACACACCAATTCACACTTGGAAAATAAAAGCATAAGCTTTTCACAGCCACTAACCGTCACGCTGATCCTCTGACTTCGGACGCTAGCCTGCCGCTCATCTCTTCCGTCATTTTTGAGCACACGGCTTGTCACTCCCCATGTGAAAAACCCAAAAAAACCCTGCGAAACAAGTCACCTGGATGCTTGACAAGACCCAAGGTCTCTGATCTTTTTGCACATGCTTTTAACAACAGCTAAAAAAACCCAAAACAAACCACCACACACCAAATCCCAGATACTGACTGCCACACATACGAGCTATGGCACGTACAAGATGCAACCCACTTGACTACCACACAAACTACCACTCCCAGAAGGCCAGAGTCTGACCTCTGGCACCCACAAAACACTGTGAAAGGAACTGTGGCATCTGCTCGTGACTACTCACCCAGAGACAGACCATAGAGCTTTCACCAAAAAATCTAGGCAGATCACTATATTACCACTTCACCATAAAGCTATGAGGCGATTCTTTTGAGACTCTCGGGATGGCTACTGAGACACTTGCTGATCAAAGAGCTACAGAGACATCAACACCTGAGGACTGTATGACATAAGACACAGAACACAGACACAAGCTGGAACTGCCATGCCCGCATTAGTCTTCTGCTGAGGAGTAACCCGCTCCCTTTACCTGCCCTTAAGGGATCTGTTCCTGGACAGCCTTCTCCCCTACACTGACTTTAACCCCCCTCCCCTCCAATTCCCAACCTGTTCCCTCCTCCCTAACCCCTCCACTTAGTGCCAATCCCTCTACTTACCTTCAGAGGACCAGGGGTCTGAATCCATCCTCGACAAAAAAGATTCACATTGGCTAACTGGGACATCCATGCAGTCACCAGGCTCCTCCTCAGGAGCAGCAATGAATTTTTTTTTTTTTTTTTTTTTTTAAAAAAAACCACCAAACACTGCTGGCAGTCAGCATCATGCCAGTGAATGTCAACCTCTTCCACAAGACCTTCCTCCTCTAAAGTGCCATGGCATTCTGCTCCCCTGCTCCACACGGATTACAAAGTTAAATGTTGTAGCCATCGTCGCTTGTAGCACCTAAGATACCAAAGGACACAGAATTGCTGTTGTGTTTGTGAGAATCACCAGCCCCAAAACCCTTCTCTCTACCACCACAGTTCACCTCAAATGCTCATCCAAATCAAATGACAGCCCACACAGCACCTGCCAAGCCAAAACGTAAGCGCTTAACCACAAGGTCACAAAATATTTTGCTCTTCAATGCCAACCCAGCCAACAACCTCCTCACCTTCTCCGACTGCTCATCGCCAGGTGGCTTCGCCTGCCTCGGCTGCGTGTGGCACCTGCAAAAAAATCTAAGCAAAAGGCGCATGCCGAGGTACTGTCTGAAACCACACCCTGTCCGCAGCAATTCCCATCTCCCTTTCCTTTACCTCGACCGCTCACCTCTCCGGCCTCCGACATCTTCAGCTGCCGTATTGATGCTTGTGCATCAGCTGCAAAACAACAAACCAAGGATGCTTGTAACTTCACGAACAATGCAACACCTGAAAAATAACTGCAACTTCAGCTAACTCGTCATTGCTCACCTCGCTCAAGTCACCTCAAGTGCCTGTATCTCGCGTCGCTCGTTGCTTCGCACCTTCAAAATAAGAAGAGTAAAAAACCCCACACAAACCATAAGCAAGTCACAGAGCCACCAGACACATCTTCCCTCTGACACCACACACCGACCCACCTTCTTACGGCTCTTTGCTGACCTTGCCTCCGTTGCCCTTTGCTGTGCGACTTGACCATCTGCATCTGAAGACGCAATACCGAACAAGTCACCTGGATGCTGAGCCATAGCTGAACTATTCCAGAGGTCTTGTTTCCATTTAGGATTACCATCTAGATCTGAACTGCAGCTGGCCACTAAACTGCAGCTGGCCACTGAACTGGAAAAAACCAAAACAAAACAAAGAGAAACAAAACCAACCCACACCCAAACACTAAGCTCCACTCATTCAAGCCTTAGTAACTTGGCCACCCAATCCGCTCGACTACCGCTTAAGCAGCCTCCTCCCAGATGGCTCCAGCCACCCCCTCGGCACCTGCAAAAGGCTACAGAAGGGACCACCCTTGCCTGCTGAGGACGGCTACTCCGTGTGAAATGCACCACACGGTCTGTGCCTCAACAGTCACGGACCACAGATCAACATTCACCACAGGATCTTATTGCTCTTCTTCCCCGACCCCACCATTGCCACATGCCCCCAGGCAGAGCAGCTCCAAACACACACACACAGACTGACACAGCACATAAACAACACAGAGGATGCGACGCAGAGATGAAAGAAAACTCTTGGCAAGAAAAATCAACTCCCAGACTGCAGATGCTGTCAGATGGCGAGACCTACAGGGCCACAAGCGGGAGGCGAGGAGCTCCTAAGGCGGCCCCAGAGAAAGAGTCAAAACGTCACAATCCCTGACAAGAAGTTACGGTCAAAACCGAGATGGACGGATGTGCAAAAACCCCGGCTAAGACCTAAGGACGCAAGGATGCAGGAAGTCAGGCCCAGCAAAAGGGCTCCAGGCAAAACAGACAGCTCAAGACCTGCACTGATGACGCCGACAGCAATGCCATCGTGAAAGAAGACCGACCGGAAACTTCTGCGATGCGAGACCGATCCGCATTTTGAGCTTCTAATGCAAGAAAAGCGGTGGCCGATCGGCACTATGACAACAAGTATAGGAGTTCAAGGTGCTAGGGATGGTGCCCGAAGCAGGTGCCCTGCTTCTCAAGCACAACGAGGAGACCTGGACCCGAGAAGGGTCCGAGACACCGAAGATGACAGACCACACAAGCTACGCGACATCACAGACTGGAGCTGCCCTGCCTGGCACATGCTAGCATTGTGCTGAAGATGTGCCCAAAGGGGAGCGTTCCTGGACAGCCCTCTCCCCTAGCCTAACTTTAAAACCCCCCTCCCTGCAATTCCCAACCTTGTCCTCTCTATCCCTTGAGCCCTCCCCAGCACCTGTCCCTCAACTTAGCTTTCAGAAAGCCAGAGGTCTCAATCCATACAATTGTGCTAGCAGTCAGTACCACATCAGTCGGTCAGTCACAGACCTGTTCCACAATAGCCCCCAACTTCGGAAGCGCTGCAGCAATCTGCTCACCTTTTCCACGCCAATTCCAAAGTTAGAGAGCATGGCCATCATCGCCGTAGCAACTAAGACACCAAGAGAAACAGTTACCATTGTGCTTGTGAAAAATCACCGGTCCCACGATCCTCCTCTCTGCCACTCAGCTCACCTCAAACGCTCATCCAATTCCAAAGGCAGCCCTCTGCAAAACCAGAGGGTTGATGCTTAATCAGGTTGCCACATGATACTTTGCTATTGGGTACCAACCCAGGCCACAACTGCCTCAGTTAAAAGCAGTGACGGGTCTAGGAACAGTGCAGTATCCTATGGGCAATCAAAAAGACAACAAGCCATTCCAGGCCCTGAAAAACACTATGCTTCACACACCTGCCACTTACTTGAAAAAAATGAAGAAGCTCCATATACAGATGCGTACGAAATGCTCACCCTAGCCCCTGCTAGTTGACTTTACTACCAAGCCTATGAAAAAAAAGGTGATGTTACCAACCTGAGCTATTTCCAACAGAAGCAGTGTGGAAAAAAGGAGGTTCCATCTGCAATACAATCAGAAATTCCAGCACATAGCAATGCACTTAGAATAAAGAAAAAAACCTATAAAATAATTAAACACAGACCAGTAAAACATCTTGGCACCCCCAAACATCCCACATAAAGCTACCAGCAGGAGAAAAAGCTGCATGCAACAAATGCACTTCCTACTATATATACTGCCTATCCCAAGGCTCGTGCTGGAAACAGACAGCTCTGTTTTGCTAAGCTTCAAAACACACTCACCCACAGCCAGCCCAACAGCAGACCTTGAGGGAAGGAAAAGCAGAGAACTGAGTCTGAGGAGAAAGCTCAAGCAAAACAAGCTCCCTAGCCCCACCCTGTGTCTCATATACCCCAGGCCCTCCCACCAGCCTTGTCAAGATCACCTGGGAAAGGAGAGCAGCAGCACCTTATTTTCTGCAGAAAATCAGTAATGAAGTGTATTTTTCCTGGGATGAGTGCAAGCCTTTATTTAATAAAAAGCTAAAAAATACCTAACTTATGCAGGAAAGGGGGGAGGGGGAAGACGGGGGGGGGAAAGATGGGGGGGGAAGAAGGGGGGGCGGAAGAAGGGGGGGCGGAAGAAGGGGGGGCGGAAGAAGGGGGGGGGGGAAGAAGGAAGGGGGAAGAAGGAAGGGGGAAGAAGGGGGGGGGAAGAAGGGGGGGGGGAGAAGGGGGGGGGAGAAGGAGGGGGGAAGAAGGAGGGGGGAAGAAGGAGGGGGGAAGAAGGAGGGGGGAAGAAGGAGGGGGGAAGAAGGAGGGGGGAAGAAGGAGGGGGGAAGAAGGAGGGGGGAAGAAGGAGGGAGGGGGAAGACAAGGGGGAAGAAGGAGGGGGGAAGAAGGAGGGAGGGGGAAGACAAGGGGGAAGACGGGGGAAGACGGGGGGAAGACGGGGGGGAAGAAGGGGGGGGAAGAAGGGGGGGGAAGAAGGGGGGGAAGAAGGGGGGGGAAGAAGGGGGGGAAGAAGGGGGGAAGAAGGGGGGGGAAGAAGGGGAGGGAAGAAGGGGAGGGAAGAAGGGGGGGGAGAAGGGGGGGGAGAAGGGGGGGGAGAAGGGGGGGGAAGAAGGGCGGGGAAGAAGGGAGGGGAAGAAGGGGGGGGAAGAAGGGGGGGGAAGAAGGGGGGGGAAGAAGGGGGGGGAAGAAGGGGGGGGAAGAAGAGGAAGGAAGAAGGGGAAGGAAGAAGGGGAAGGAAGAAGAGGGGGGAAAAGACGGGGGAGGAAGAAGGGGGGGAAGAAAAGGGGGGGAAAGAAGGGGGGGGGGGAAGAAGGGGGCGAGGTAAGACAGTCCCATGTCTAGTGAGAAAAGTGTTCTCACCTGGTTTTTGCCGCTCTCGCCTTTTGACGGGGTTGTCTCATTCCACAGTCAGCCAGTTTCTTGCATGCGGTGGGGCGCGTGCCCTGTACCAGCTCCAGGGGGTCCTGTCATTTTGGACTACTGTCTTGACGTCCGGCGACCCCCTGTAAAACACAGGAGCGACACAACAAAAAGAGAACAGTTGACTACGCAGCGAGAGAATTCCAAACCGGTACAGAGCCAAACAACACCATGCAGCGTCTGATACAGAGCAATGCAATGCAAAACAGTCTCAGATGGCACTCAAGACAAATACAGAGCGTTGCCACGCAAGACAAAACAATACAGGGTCACACAATGCAAGGCAGTCTCATATAGCAGGCGATTGAGGATAACGGAGCAGTGGAACAGGCTGCCAAGGGAGGTTGTGGAGTCTCCTTCTCTGGAGACATTCAAGACCCACCCGGACGATTTCCTGGGTGATCGCACGTAGGTGTTGCTGCTGCGGCAGGGGGATTGGACTCGATGATCTTTTGAGGTTCCTTCCAATCCCTAACATTCTGTGATTCTGTGATTCATGTCCACACCTGGACGATGCCATACAAAGTCAAATACAGAGCTGTACAGGACAAAACACTACACCGAGCGCTGCCTAGCTACACAGTCTTACACAGCAGTCAATACAAAGAGCATTGCAGAACAAAATATACAAAGCCATGTAATGCAAGAAAATCAGCAATGGCAGTCAATACAAATACAGAGCAATACAGTACAAGACGCAACCAAATACAGAACGATAACTTCGCCAACAACGCAACACCCAAAACGCAGCTCCCGCTTCAGCCCACGACCCGTCGCTCGCTGTTAGGCAGAACAATTTAGCAGGAGTTAAACCCCCTTGCTTTCTAACCAACCTCAGATGGTTCTGGGTGGCTAGGGGCGGCTAGGCTTAACTCCTGAGTGATGGCCAATGAGGTATCTTATGGCGACCAGTTTCTCCATATTCCCAGGAAGAGAATTAAGACTCAAAACGCAGGCAAGCATCAAGTCACTTTATTTGTTTCACAGCAAGAAAAGGGAGAAAAAGAGAGAGAAAAGAGAAGAGGGGAAGAAAATTGGGAGAAGGAGAAAAAAAGGAAGGAGTGGAGGGGGAAGAAGGGGGCGGGGAGAAGGGGGCGAGGTAAGACAGTCCCATGTCTAGCGGGAAAAGTGTTCTCACCTGGTTTTTGCCGCTCTCGCCTTTTGACGGGGTTGTCTCATTCCACAGTCAGCCAGTTTCTTGCATGCGGTGGGGCGCGTGGCCTGTACCAGCTCCAGGGGGTCCTCGAATATTCTGGAGGGTCTGAGCCCCCATTCTCCTAGACAACACAATGGATCCGCGCTCCCGACGGGTGGGACTCTGTTGCCACGGCCACGGGGCTGTCCGTGGTTAGACAGTTCTGCCAACAATCTAGTCCTTTTTACACTCACCTTGCCCTTCTCACCTCCAATGCCGGTATCCCGCTTTACTCGTCGCTTCGCACCTTCACAACAACAACAACACCACAACCCTCCTTCTATATTTCAGTCACACCTTCACCAGCCTCTTTGCCCCCTCCTCTGACACCGCAGCCTGCCGGCGGCTAATCCCACCTGCCGCTCCTTTACCTTGACAGCTCATCCCTCTGGCCTGTCATTTTGGACTACTGTCTTGACGTCCGGCGACCCCCTGTAAAACACAGGAGCGACACAACAAAAAGAGAACAGTTGACTACGCAGCGAGAGAATTCCAAACCGGTACAGAGCCAAACAACACCATGCAGCGTCTGATACAGAGCAATGCAATGCAAAACAGTCTCAGATGGCACTCAAGACAAATACAGAGCGTTGCCACGCAAGACAAAACAATACAGGGTCACACAATGCAAGGCAGTCTCATATAGCAGGCGATTGAGGATAACGGAGCAGTGGAACAGGCTGCCAAGGGAGGTTGTGGAGTCTCCTTCTCTGGAGACATTCAAGACCCACCCGGACGATTTCCTGGGTGATCGCACGTAGGTGTTGCTGCTGCGGCAGGGGGATTGGACTCGATGATCTTTTGAGGTTCCTTCCAATCCCTAACATTCTGTGATTCTGTGATTCATGTCCACACCTGGACGATGCCATACAAAGTCAAATACAGAGCTGTACAGGACAAAACACTACACCGAGCGCTGCCTAGCTACACAGTCTTACACAGCAGTCAATACAAAGAGCATTGCAGAACAAAATATACAAAGCCATGTAATGCAAGAAAATCAGCAATGGCAGTCAATACAAATACAGAGCAATACAGTACAAGACGCAACCAAATACAGAACGATAACTTCGCCAACAACGCAACACCCCAAACGCAGCTCCCGCTTCAGCCCACGACCCGTCGCTCGCTGTTAGGCAGAACAATTTAGCAGGAGTTAAACCCCCTTGCTTTCTAACCAACCTCAGATGGTTCTGGGTGGCTAGGGGCGGCTAGGCTTAACTCCTGAGTGATGGCCAATGAGGTATCTTATGGCGACCAGTTTCTCCATATTCCCAGGAAGAGAATTAAGACTCAAAACGCAGGCAAGCATCAAGTCACTTTATTTGTTTCACAGCAAGAAAAGGGAGAAAAAGAGAGAGAAAAGAGAAGAGGGGAAGAAAATTGGGAGAAGGAGAAAAAAAGGAAGGAGTGGAGGGGGAAGAAGGGGGCGGGGAGAAGGGGGCGAGGTAAGACAGTCCCATGTCTAGCGGGAAAAGTGTTCTCACCTGGTTTTTGCCGCTCTCGCCTTTTGACGGGGTTGTCTCATTCCACAGTCAGCCAGTTTCTTGCATGCGGTGGGGCGCATGCCCTGTACCAGCTCCAGGGGGTCCTCGAATATTCTGGAGGGTCTGAGCCCCCATTCTCCTAGACAACACAATGGATCCGCGCTCCCGACGGGTGGGACTCTGTTGCCACGGCCACGGGGCTGTCCGTGGTTAGACAGTTCTGCCAACAATCTAGTCCTTTTTACACTCACCTTGCCCTTCTCACCTCCAATGCCGGTATCCCGCTTTACTCGTCGCTTCGCACCTTCACAACAACACCACCACCACAACCCTCCTTCTATATTTCAGTCACATCTTCACCAGCCTCTTTGTCCCCTCCTCTGACACCGCAGCCTGCCGGCGGCTAATCCCACCTGCCGCTCCTTTACCTTGACAGCTCATCCCTCTGGCCTGTCATTTTGGACTACTGTCTTGACGTCCGGCGACCCCCTGTAAAACACAGGAGCGACACAACAAAAAGAGAACAGTTGACTACGCAGCGAGAGAATTCCAAACCGGTACAGAGCCAAACAACACCATGCAGCGTCTGATACAGAGCAATGCAATGCAAAACAGTCTCAGATGGCACTCAAGACAAATACAGAGCGTTGCCACGCAAGACAAAACAATGCAGGGTCACACAATGCAAGGCAGTCTCATATAGCAAGCGATTGAGGATAACGGAGCAGTGGAACAGGCTGCCAAGGGAGGTTGTGGAGTCTCCTTCTCTGGAGACATTCAAGACCCACCCGGACGATTTCCTGGGTGATCGCATGTAGGTGTTCCTGCTGCGGCAGGAGGATCGGACTCGATGATCTTTTGAGGTTCCTTCCAATCCCTAACATTCTGTGATTCTGTGATTCATGTCCAGACCTGGACGATGCCATACAAAGTCAAATACAGAGCTGTACAGGACAAAACACTACACCGAGCGCTGCCTAGCTACACAGTCTTACACAGCAGTCAATACAAAGAGCATTGCAGAACAAAATATACAAAGCCATGTAATGCAAGAAAATCAGCAATGGCAGTCAATACAAATACAGAGCAATACAGTACAAGACGCAACCAAATACAGAACGATAACTTCGCCAACAACGCAACCCCCAAACGCAGCTCCCGCTTCAGCCCACGACCCGTCGCTCGCTGTTAGGCAGAAGAATTTAGCAGGAGTTAAACCCCCTTGCTTTCTAACCAACCTCAGATGGTTCTGGGTGGCTAGGGGCGGCTAGGCTTAACTCCTGAGTGATGGCCAATGAGGTATCTTATGGCGACCAGTTTCTCCATATTCCCAGGAAGAGAATTAAGACTCAAAACGCAGGCAAGCATCAAGTCACTTTATTTGTCCCACAGCAAGTAAAGGGGGAGAAAGACAGATAGGAGTGGAAAAGAGAGAAAGGAAGTAGAGAGGCAGGGTGCAATTGCCACCACCACGGAGTTGCAGCATCTCATCAGTCCGATGTCCAGTGGGAGGAGTGTCCTCGCCTGCTTTTCACTGCTCTCACCTTTTTACAGGATTGTCTCTTTGCATAGCCAGTGAGTTTCTTGCGTGTGGTGTGGCGCATGTCAAGTACCATCTCTAGAGGTTCCTGCCCCTTCCTCTTCCGCTCTGTCGTCTCCAGCTCTTCGTCACCGTGAGTCCCTATGCTTTAGTCTACTGTGCCGAGGCCTGTCCACCACCTTTATGATTTCATCTACATCAATATTACATCCCCTCAAAAAATGGGTACTTCAGCACACCGGTCAGTCACCTTGTCACCACCTGCTCCATTGTGGATGTTCCATTTCACACACCATTTCACACCTGGAAAATCAAAGCATACGCTTGTCACAGTCACACTGATCCTCTGACTTCATACGCTAGCCTGCTGCTCGCCTCTTCCGTCATTTTTGAGCACACGGCTTGTCACTCTCCATCTGAAAAACCCAAACAAATCCCGTGAAGCAAATCACCTGGATGCTTGACTAGACCTAAGGTCTCTGATCTTTTTGCACATGCTTTTAACAACAGCTAAAAAAAAACAATAAAAAACAAACCACCACACACCAAATCGCAGATATTGAGTCCCATGCATCCAAGCTATGGCACATACAAGATGCAACCCACCTGACTACTACATAAGCTACCACTCCCAGAAGACCAGCGTCTGACCTCTGGCACCCACAAAACACTGTGAAAGGAACTGTGGCATCTGCCCATGACTATGCACCCCGAGACAGACCACACAGTCTTCACCAAAAGAATCTGTGCAGATCAATATATTACCACTTCACCATAAAGCTATGAGGTGATGCATACGAGACTCTTGGGACGGCTACTGAGGCACTTTTTGATCAAAAAGCTACGGAGACATCAACACCTGAGGATGGTATGGCCTAAGACACAGAACACAGACACAGGCTGGTACTGCCCTGCCCACATTAGTCTTGTGCTGAAGAGTAACCCGCTCCCTTTACCTGCCCAAAGGGATCTGTTCCGGGACAGCCCCCTCCCCTACACTGACTTTAAAACCCCTTCCTCCAATTCCTAACCTGTCCCCTACCCCATAACCCCTCCACTTAGTGCCAATCCCTCTACTTAACTTCAGAGGGCCAGGGGTCTGAAACCATCCTCAAACAAAAACAAAACAAAAAACAAAAACAAAAAAAACCCACAACAAAAAACAAAGCACAACACCAAAACAAAAAACAAACAAACAAACAACCCACCAAAAAACCCCCCAAAAAACAAACCACACAATCGGCTAACTAAGACCTTCCTGCAGTCACCAGGCTCCTCTTCAGCAGCAGCAATAAAAAATAAACTATAATAATTTTAAAAAAAACCCCAACCAAAAACCCACACCCCAAACAGTGCTGGCAGTCTGGTTTTGCTCCAGAATTAGAGTTACCCTGGGAAACTTTCAGTGTGGAATAAGGGTTCCACCCTGAAACTAGGGTAACTCTGGGAGACATCTGGAGTGTAATATTATTTCCGCCTCCAAAGTAGGATTACCCCAGGAAACTTCCAATATGGAATAAGGATACCGTACCAGAAATACAGTTACTAAGGGGGACTTGTGGTATGAAATAAAGGATACGCCCCGGAAAAAAGGTTACCCCTGACACCTTACAGTGTGGAAGAGAAGTTCTGCCCCAAAGGTAGGGTAAACCCAGAGGACTGAGTGTGAAACAAGGGTTACGCCCAAAAACTAGGGTTCCCTCTGGTTTGGACACAAGGTTTAGTCCTTAGACATAGGGTAAGGAGTTTCTCAATGAGCCAACACATTCATAGACCCAGACTCCCTGAAGCTCCGTCCCTTGCCTGGCTTGCAAGGACCATTTGAATTCAGTAGGAACCAAAATGCCCGTCAACCCAGCATGGCTCTGAAACTGCAAACAAATGCTGATTTTTCAAAGGCAAAAGGAGCCAGGCTTGAAAGCTCTTGCTGGATCTTTTCTCCATCTGCCAACACAATCATAGAAACCAGACTTCTTTCAGCTCAGTCCCTTGCCTGGCTAAAAAGGACCATATGAATTCAGTAGGAACCAAAATGCCTGTAAATCCAGCACTGCCCTGAAACTGCAAACAAATGCTTCTCACAAAAAAGGCAAAAGGAGCCAGGCTTGAAAGCTGTTGCTGGATCTTTTCTCCATCTACCAACACATTCATAGACCCAGACTTCTTTCAGCTCAGTCCCTTGCCTGGTTCGCAAGTACCGGAATTCCCTGGGGTACCCCTAGTTACAGGGTGAAACCCTAATTCCAGACCGGACTTCCCTAGAAGTACTCTTAGTTCCAAGGCGGAAGCCTAATTCCACACCAGAATTTCCTGGGGGTACCCCTAGTTGCAGAGCAAAACCGTAAATACCAACCGAACATCACTAGGGGTACCACTAGTTCCGAGATGGAACCCAATTTCCACCCCAAAAGTCCTTGGGGTTACCCCTGGTTTCAGTGTGGAATCCTAATTGTACCCTGGAAGTCCCTAGGGGTACCCCTAGTTGCAGGGTGAAATCCTAATTCTACCCTGGAAGTTCCCGAGAGTACCCCTATTTCCAGGGCAAAACCCTAACTCCAGACCAGACTTCCCTAGGGGTACTCTTAGTTCCAAAGCGGAAGCCTAACTCCATACCAGATGTCCCTGGGGCTACCCCTAGTTCCAGGGTAGAACCCTAATTCCAAACCAAAAGTCCCTAAGGATACACCTCATTTAAGGGCGGAAGCCTAATTCCACACTGGAAGTCCTTGTGGGTACCTCTAGTTGTGGGGAAGAACCCTAATTCCACACCAAAAGTCCAGAAGGGAACCCCTTCGTGCAGGGCAGAACTCTAATTCCACACCGGAATTCCCTGGGGGTACCCCTAGTTGAATAGTGAAACCCTAATTCCCAACTGAACGTCCCTAGGGGTACAACAAGATCCGAGATGGAACCCGAATTTCACCCCAAAAATCCTTGGGGGTACCACTGTTTCGGTGTGGAACCCTAATTGTACCCTGGAAGTCCCGAGGGGCACCCTTACTTGCAGTGCAGAACCCTAATTCCACACCAGAAGTCCCTTTGGGAACTCCTCGTTTCAAGATGGAACCCTAATTTTCCACCAGAATTCCCTAGGGGTACCCCTAGTCGCAGGGTGAAATCCTAATTCTACCCTGGAAGTTCCCGAGAGTACCCCTACTTCCAGGGCAAAACCCTAACTCCAGACCAGACTTCCCTAGGGGTACTCTTATTTCCAAGGCGGGAGCCTAATTCCACACTGGATGTTCATGAGGCTACCCCTAGTTCCAGGGTGGAATCATAATTCCGCCCCAAAAAGTCCCTGGGGATACACCTCATTTAAGGGCGGAAGCCTAATTCCACGCTGGAAGTCTTTGTGGGTACCTCTAGTTGTGGGAAAGAACCCTAAGTCCACACCAAAAGTCCCAAAGGGAACCCCTTTGTGCGGGGCAGAACTCTTAATTCCACACTGGAATTCCCTGGGGGTACCCCTAGTTGCAGGGCGAAACCCCAATTCCAAACCGGAAGTCCCTTGGGGTACCACTAGTTCAGAGATGGAACCCAAATTCCACCCCACAAGTCCTTGGGTGTACCCCAGGTTTCAGTGTGGAACCCTAATCATACCCTTGACATCTCTGGGGGTACCCCTACTTCCAGGGCAAAACCCTAATTCCACACCAGACTTCGCTAGGGGTACTCTTAGTTCCAAGGCAGAAGCCTAATTCCACACCGGACGTTCATGAGGCTACCCCTAGTTCCGGGGTGGAATCATAATTCCACCCCAAAAAGTCCCTGGGGATACACCTCATTTAAGGGCGGAAGCCTAATTCCACGCTGGAAGTCTTTGTGGGTACCTCTAGTTGTGGGGAAGAACCCTAAGTCCACACCAAAAGTCCCAAAGGGAACCCCTTTGTGCGGGGCAGAACTCTTAATTCCACACCGGAATTCCCTGGGGGTACCCCTAGTTGCAGGGCAAAGCCAAAATTCCGAACCAGAAATCCCTAGGAGTACCACTAGTTCCGAGATGGAACCCTAATTCTGCCGCAAAAGTCCTTGGGGGTATTCCTGTTTTGGCGTGAAACCCCAATTGTGCCCTGGAAGTCCCTAGAGGTACCCCTAGTTGCAGGGCGGAACCCTAATTCCACACCAGAAGTCTCTTTGAGTACTCCTCGTTTCAGGGTGGAAGCTTAACTCCACACCGGAATTCCTTGGGTGTACCCCTAGTTGCAGGGCGAAACCCCAATTCCAAACCGGAAGTCCCTTGGGGTACCACTAGTTCAGAGATGGAACCCAAATTCCACCCCACGAGTCCTTGGGTGTACCCCAGGTTTCAGTGTGGAACCCTAATCATACCCTTGACATCTCTGGGGGTACACCTAGTTCCAGGGCAAAACCCTAATTCCACACCAGACTTCGCTAGGGGTACTCTTAGTTCCAAGGCAGAAGCCTAATTCCACACCGGACGTTCATGAGGCTACCCCTAGTTGCAGGGTGAAATCCTAATTCTACCCTGGAAGTTCCCGAGAGTACCCCTACTTCCAGGGCAAAATCCTAACTCCAGACCAGACTTCCCTAGGGGTACTCTTATTTCCAAGGCGGGAGCCTAATTCCACACTGGATGTTCATGAGGCTACCCCTAGTTCCAGGGTGGAATCATAATTCCACCCCAAAAAGTCCCTACGGACACACCTCGTTTAAGGGCGGAAGCCTAATTCCACGATGAAAGTCCATGTGGGTACCTGTAGTAGTAGGGAAGAACCCTAATTCCACACCAAAAGTCCCAAAGGGAACCCCTTTGTGCAGGGCAGAACTCTAATTCCACACCAGAATTCCCGGGGGTACCTCTACTTGTGGGTAAGAACCCTAATTCCACCCCAAAAGTCCTTGGGAGTACCCCTGTTTCGGTGTGGAATCCTAATTATACCCTGGAAGTCCCTAGGGGTACCCTTAGTTGCAGGGCGGAACCCTCATTCCACACCAGAAGTCTCTGGGGGTTCCATGACCAGACTACCAGAACCGTCAAGACAGACTTCCAGAAAGACGCTATGATATTCTCCACGGAACACACAAAAACTGCCAACCCAACCAGAAGCAGAGAGCGCAGCTTTGCTTCTGCTTCCAGTACTGAAAAGTGCCCGACGGGAAACAGTGACCCTGAACTTTGGTTCCGGGTAACTTTGGTTCCGGTCCGTCGCTGAAAAGCGCCCGACCGGAAACCGTGACCCTGAACTTTGGTTCCGGGTAACTTTGGTTCCGGTCCGTCGCTGAAAAGCGCCCGACCGGAAACCGTGACCCTGAACTTTGGTTCCGGGTAACTTTGGTTCCGGGTCCGTCGCTGAAATGGGACCGGCTGGAACTAGTGAGCCGGAACTTTAGTTCCAGGGCTGCACTTTAATTCCGCCCCAGAAGCTGGGGATCTTTTGGAACTTCCGGTGTGGAATTAGGGTTCCGCCCCAGAAGTACAGTTACCCTCCAGGGACTTCCGGTGTGAAATTACCGTTCTGTCTTGGAAATAGGGTTACCCACGGCAACTTCCACTATGGAATAGGGGTTCCGCCCCAGAAGTAGTCTTACCCTGGGGGACACCCGGTGTGGAATACAGGGTCCACTCAAAAACTAGGGTTATCCCAGGGGACATCTGGTGTGGAATAGGGGTTCTGTCTCAGAAATAGAGTTACACCAGGAGACTTCTGGTGTGGAATAGGGGTTCCGCTCCAGAAATAGGGTTACCCCGAGGGACTTCCAACGTGGAATAGGAGTTCTGGCCCGGAAGTAGGGTTACCCACGGGGACTTCCGGTGTTGAATAGGGGTTTTGCACCAGAAGTAGAGTTACCCCGGGGAACTTTCAGTGTGGAATAAGGGTTCCACCCTGGAAGTAGGGTAACTCTGGGAGACATCTGGTGTGTAATATTAATTCCGCCTCCAAAGTAGGATTACCCCAGGAAACTTCCAATATGGAATAAGGATACCGTACCAGAAATACGGTTACTAAGGGGGACTTGTGGTATGAAATAAAGGATACGCCCCGGAAAAAAGGTTACCCCTGACACCTTACAGTGTGGAAGAGAAGTTCTGCCCCAAAGGTAGGGTAAACCCAGAGGACTGAGTGTGAAACAAGGGTTACGCCCAAAAACTAGGGTTCCCTCTGGTTTGGACACAAGGTTTAGTCCTTAGACATAGGGTAAGGAGTTTCTCAATGAGCCAACACATTCATAGACCCAGACTCCTTGAAACTCCGTCCCTTGCCTGGCTTGCAAGGACCATGTGAATTCAGTAGGAACCAAAATGCCCGTCACCTCAGCATGGCTCTGAAACTGCAAACACATGCTCCTTGCAAAAAAGGCAAAAGGAGCCAGGCTTGAAAGCTCTTGCTGGATCTTTTCTCCATCTGCCAACACAATCATAGAAACCAGACTTCTTTCAGCTCAGTCCCTTGCCTGGCTCGCAAGGACCATTTGAATTCAGCAGGAACCAAAATGCCTGTAAATCCGGCACGGCTCTGAAACTGCAAACAAATGCTCTTTGTTCAGTGTGTCCTGCAGGCTGGTCCAATGGCTCAAAGACCTCGTGCAATGCCTCCTGACCTCTGGCAACGCCGCAGGAAACAGTAAAAAATCCTACAGTCTGGTAGAAACTCTCACAAACTCTGAAGACCCTCTCTGCATTCGTGCAACTTTCTACAACTTTGTACAATCTTCCATGGGCCTTTTGCAAAGCATCCCGGTCGCACGGTCTTGTACAACATCCCACGGTTGCGTATAAACTCTCACAACTTCTAGTAATATCCTATGGCTTTGTGCAACATCCTACCACCTCAAAAAATGGTCTAGCGACGTCATGCAATGGCACAAGACCCCTGGCATCACTGCATAAACCTGTACAATCTCCCACAGTACTCTACACAGTCTGAAGGCCCTCTCCGGCTTGGTGCACTGCTCTCCGACTTCGTACAATCTCCCAGGGACCTTGTGCAAAGCACCAACATCTCTGTCTATCTCCCACAGTCCTGTACAACTTGTCACGGTTGCTTTAAAAAAAAAAAAAAAAAAAAATCTCACAGACTCTGTCTATTTCCTATGCCTTTGTGCAACATTCTACAGCCTCGTACAATATTCCAGTGACGTCATGAAATGCCACACGACCTCTGGCAATGCTGCAGGAACCTGTGCAAAATCCCAGAGTCCTGTACAAACTCTGATGACCCTCTCCGGCTTCAGGCAGTGTCCTGCGTCTTTGTACAATCTCCCAGGGACCTTGTGCAAAGCATCAAAATCTCTGTCCATGTCCAACAGTCCTGTACAACATCTCACGGATGCATAAAAAACTCTCACAGACTCTGTCTATTTCCTAGGGCTTTGTGCAACAACCTACGACCTCATACAATGTTCCAACCACCTCACGCGATGCCACGTGACCTCTGGCAACGCCTAAGGAACCTCAAAAAATCCCACTGTCCTGCAGAAAAATCTCACAAACTCTGAGGACATTCTACGGCTTCGGGTAATGTCCTACAATTTCGTAATATCTCTCAGAGACTTTGTCAAAAGCCTTATATGCTCTGGCAAAGTCCCACAGTCCTGTACAACATCTCACAGTTAGATACAAAATCTCACAGTCTCTGGCAAAATACTACAGCATCGTGCAACATCCTACGACCACTTACAATGTTCTAATGAGATCGTGCTACACCTCAATTCCTCTGCAGGCACCCCACGAATCTCTACAAAATCCTACGGTCCTGTACAAATTTCCACACACTCTAGAAACACCCTACGGCTTCATACAGAGTCCTACAACCTCGTACAATCTCCCAAGAATTTTGTGCAAACCCTCACAACCACTTGCAACTTCCCACGGTCCCACGTGTACAAGATCTCACGGTTACCTACAAAGTCTCACAGACTCTTGCAACATCCCACGGGATCTAGCAATGTGCTATAACCTCATACAACCTTCCAACAACATCGTGCAATGCCTAACAACCTCTGGAAGTGCCACAGGATTCTATACAAAATCCCACAGTCCTATACAAACTCTCACGGACTCCGAAGACATCGTAGAGCTTTTTTCAATTTCCCAAGGACCTCGTGCAAAGCATCAAAGTCTCTGTCCGAGTCCCACGGCACTGTAAAACATCTCACGGTTACGTACAGAATCTCACAGACTCTGGCTATATCCTATGGCTTTGTGCAACCTCCTCCAACCTCGTACAACGTTTAACCGACCTTGTGCAATACCTCACGACACCTTGAAACACCACAGGAACCTGTAAAAAATTCCACAGTCCCGTACAAACTCTCATGGACTATGAAGACACTGTATGTCTTCGTGCAAAGTCCTACGACATCATACGATCTCTCAGGGACCCCGACAAAAGCCTCAAACTCTCTGGCAAAGTCCCATAGTCCTGTTAAATATCTCACAGTTAGATACACAGTTAGATAGTCCAGTTATGGACTCTGGCTATATCCTATGGCCTTGTACAACGTCCTATAACCTCGCACAATGTTCCAATGGCCTTGTGCAATGCCTCATGGCCTCAGAAAACACTGCAGAAACCTGTACAAAATCCCACAGTCCTATATAAACTCTCACAGACTCCGAAGACAACGTACAACTTCGTGCAATGTCCTGTGACTTCATACAATTTTCCAAGGACCCTGTGTAAAGTTTTAAACTCCCTGTCCAAGTCCCACGGTCCTGTACAACATCTCAGGGTAAACATACAAAGTTTCACTGACTCTTGGTATATCCTGTGGCTTTGTGCAACGTCCTACAACTTCATACAATATTCCAATGACCGCATGCAATACCACATAACCTCTAGCAATGCCACTGGAACCTGTACAACATGTAACAGGCCTGTAAAAAGTCTCATGGATTCCGAAGAAACCGTATGGCTTCATACGATGATTTAAAACTCCGTAAAAATTCCCAAGGGTCTCATGCAAAGCATCAAACTCTCTGACCAAGTCCCAAAATCCCGTACAACATCTCAAAAACCCCGGTTATATCCTATGACTTACCTACAAAAATAGGACACCATCACCTGCACCGCAAGAGAATTCAAAACCTGTACAGAACCACCATGCAGCGTCTGATACGGAGCAATGCAACGCAAAACACACCACAGAGCTCTGCAAAGAAAGGCAGGCTCATACGGCACTCCATACAACAACAGAGCATTGCCAGGTAAGACAAAAAAATACAGGGTCACATAATGGAAGGCAGTCTTATACAGCAGTCGATGAAACTCCAGACCTGGACAACGCCATACAAAGTCCAACACAGAGCTGTACAAGATGTAACACGACACCAAGCGTTGTCTAGCTACGCAGTCTTAGATAGTAGTCAATACAAAGAGCATTGTATTGCAAAAAAAAAATACAGAGCCATATAATGGAAAACAATCAGCAATGGCAATCGATACAAATACAGAGCAATGCAGTACAAGACGCAACCAAATACAGAACGATAACTTTGCCAACAATGCAAAACCCAACACATAACTCCTACTTTGACCCACGACTCGTCACTCACCGTCATTATCCACTCTTAGGCAGAACAGTTTAGCAGAAGTTATACCCCTTAACTCCTGAGTGATGTCTAATTAAGTATTTTATTGTGTCCAGGTTCACCGTATTCCCGGGAAGAGAACCAAGACACAAAATGGAATCAAGGGCCAAGTCACTTTATTTGGCCCACACCAAGTATAAAGGGGGAGAAAGAGAGAGAAAAGAGTGGAAAAGAAAGAGAGGACGGAGAGAGGAGGGGTTCGATAGCTACCGCCACGGAGTCGCAGCATCCAGTCAGTCCAAAGTCCGGTGGGAGAGCATCCTCTCCTGGTTTTCGCTGCTCTCACCTTTTTACAGGGTTGTCTCATTGCGTAGTCGGTGAGTTTCTTGCGTGCGGTGGGGCGCGTATCCAGTACCATCTCTAGAGGTTACTGCTCCTTCCTTCTCCACTCCGTCGTCTCCAACTCTTCGTCACCATTAGTTCCAATTCTTCAGTCTTCTGTGCCAAGGTCAGCTCGCCACCTGTATGATTTCTTCTACATCAATTATATATCCTGTTAAAAAAATTGGTACTTTAGCACTCCAGTCAGTCGCCCTGTCAATCTCTGCTCCGTTGTGGATATTCCACTTCACACACCAATTCACACTTGGAAAATAAAAGCATAAGCTTTTCACAGCCACTAACCGTCACGCTGATCCTCTGACTTCGGACGCTAGCCTGCCGCTCATCTCTTCCGTCATTTTTGAGCACACGGCTTGTCACTCCCCATGTGAAAAACCCAAAAAAACCCTGCGAAACAAGTCACCTGGATGCTTGACAAGACCCAAGGTCTCTGATCTTTTTGCACATGCTTTTAACAACAGCTAAAAAAACCCAAAACAAACCACCACACACCAAATCCCAGATACTGACTGCCACACATACGAGCTATGGCACGTACAAGATGCAACCCACTTGACTACCACACAAACTACCACTCCCAGAAGGCCAGAGTCTGACCTCTGGCACCCACAAAACACTGTGAAAGGAACTGTGGCATCTGCTCGTGACTACGCACCCAGAGACAGACTATAGAGCTTTCACCAAAAAAATCTAGGCAGATCACTATATTACCACTTCACCATAAAGCTATGAGGTGATTCTTTTGAGACTCTCGGGATGGCTACTGAGACACTTGCTGATCAAAGAGCTACAGAGACATCAACACCTGAGGACTGTATGACATAAGACACAGAACACAGACACAAGCTGGAACTGCCATGCCCGCATTAGTCTTCTGCTGAGGAGTAACCCGCTCCCTTTACCTGCCCTTAAGGGATCTGTTCCTGGACAGCCTTCTCCCCTACACTGACTTTAACCCCCCTCCCCTCCAATTCCCAACCTGTTCCCTCCTCCCTAACCCCTCCACTTAGTGCCAATCCCTCTACTTACCTTCAGAGGACCAGGGGTCTGAATCCATCCTCGACAAAAAAGATTCACATTGGCTAACTGGGACATCCATGCAGTCACCAGGCTCCTCCTCAGGAGCAGCAATGAATTTTTTTTTTTTTTTTTTTTTTTAAAAAAAACCACCAAACACTGCTGGCAGTCAGCATCATGCCAGTGAATGTCAACCTCTTCCACAAGACCTTCCTCCTCTAAAGTGCCATGGCATTCTGCTCCCCTGCTCCACACGGATTACAAAGTTAAATGTTGTAGCCATCGTCGCTTGTAGCACCTAAGATACCAAAGGACACAGAATTGCTGTTGTGTTTGTGAGAATCACCAGCCCCAAAACCCTTCTCTCTACCACCACAGTTCACCTCAAATGCTCATCCAAATCAAATGACAGCCCACACAGCACCTGCCAAGCCAAAACGTAAGCGCTTAACCACAAGGTCACAAAATATTTTGCTCTTCAATGCCAACCCAGCCAACAACCTCCTCACCTTCTCCGACTGCTCATCGCCAGGTGGCTTCGCCTGCCTCGGCTGCGTGTGGCACCTGCAAAAAAATCTAAGCAAAAGGCGCATGCCGAGGTACTGTCTGAAACCACACCCTGTCCGCAGCAATTCCCATCTCCCTTTCCTTTACCTCGACCGCTCACCTCTCCGGCCTCCGACATCTTCAGCTGCCGTATTGATGCTTGTGCATCAGCTGCAAAACAACAAACCAAGGATGCTTGTAACTTCACGAACAATGCAACACCTGAAAAATAACTGCAACTTCAGCTAACTCGTCATTGCTCACCTCGCTCAAGTCACCTCAAGTGCCTGTATCTCGCGTCGCTCGTTGCTTCGCACCTTCAAAATAAGAAGAGTAAAAAACCCCACACAAACCATAAGCAAGTCACAGAGCCACCAGACACATCTTCCCTCTGACACCACACACCGACCCACCTTCTTACGGCTCTTTGCTGACCTTGCCTCCGTTGCCCTTTGCTGTGCGACTTGACCATCTGCATCTGAAGACGCAATACCGAACAAGTCACCTGGATGCTGAGCCATAGCTGAACTATTCCAGAGGTCTTGTTTCCATTTAGGATTACCATCTAGATCTGAACTGCAGCTGGCCACTAAACTGCAGCTGGCCACTGAACTGGAAAAAACCAAAACAAAACAAAGAGAAACAAAACCAACCCACACCCAAACACTAAGCTCCACTCATTCAAGCCTTAGTAACTTGGCCACCCAATCCGCTCGACTACCGCTTAAGCAGCCTCCTCCCAGATGGCTCCAGCCACCCCCTCGGCACCTGCAAAAGGCTACAGAAGGGACCACCCTTGCCTGCTGAGGACGGCTACTCCGTGTGAAATGCACCACACGGTCTGTGCCTCAACAGTCACGGACCACAGATCAACATTCACCACAGGATCTTATTGCTCTTCTTCCCCGACCCCACCATTGCCACATGCCCCCAGGCAGAGCAGCTCCAAACACACACACACAGACTGACACAGCACATAAACAACACAGAGGATGCGACGCAGAGATGAAAGAAAACTCTTGGCAAGAAAAATCAACTCCCAGACTGCAGATGCTGTCAGATGGCGAGACCTACAGGGCCACAAGCGGGAGGCGAGGAGCTCCTAAGGCGGCCCCAGAGAAAGAGTCAAAACGTCACAATCCCTGACAAGAAGTTACGGTCAAAACCGAGATGGACGGATGTGCAAAAACCCCGGCTAAGACCTAAGGACGCAAGGATGCAGGAAGTCAGGCCCAGCAAAAGGGCTCCAGGCAAAACAGACAGCTCAAGACCTGCACTGATGATGCCGACAGCAATGCCATCGTGAAAGAAGACCGACCGGAAACTTCTGCGATGCGAGACCGATCCGCATTTTGAGCTTCTAATGCAAGAAAAGCGGTGGCCGATCGGCACTATGACAACAAGTATAGGAGTTCAAGGTGCTAGGGATGGTGCCCGAAGCAGGTGCCCTGCTTCTCAAGCACAACGAGGAGACCTGGACCCGAGAAGGGTCCGAGACACCGAAGATGACAGACCACACAAGCTACGCGACATCACAGACTGGAGCTGCCCTGCCTGGCACATGCTAGCATTGTGCTGAAGATGTGCCCAAAGGGGAGCGTTCCTGGACAGCCCTCTCCCCTAGCCTAACTTTAAAACCCCCTCCCTGCAATTCCCAACCTTGTCCTCTCTATCCCTTGAGCCCTCCCCAGCACCTGTCCCTCAACTTAGCTTTCAGAAAGCCAGAGGTCTCAATCCATACAATTGTGCTAGCAGTCAGTACCACATCAGTCGGTCAGTCACAGACCTGTTCCACAATAGCCCCCAACTTCGGAAGCGCTGCAGCAATCTGCTCACCTTTTCCACGCCAATTCCAAAGTTAGAGAGCATGGCCATCATCGCCGTAGCAACTAAGACACCAAGAGAAACAGTTACCATTGTGCTTGTGAAAAATCACCGGTCCCACGATCCTCCTCTCTGCCACTCAGCTCACCTCAAACGCTCATCCAATTCCAAAGGCAGCCCTCTGCAAAACCAGAGGGTTGATGCTTAATCAGGTTGCCACATGATACTTTGCTATTGGGTACCAACCCAGGCCACAACTGCCTCAGTTAAAAGCAGTGACGGGTCTAGGAACAGTGCAGTATCCTATGGGCAATCAAAAAAGACAACAAGCCATTCCAGGCCCTGAAAAACACTATGCTTCACACACCTGCCACTTACTTGAAAAAAATGAAGAAGCTCCATATACAGATGCGTACGAAATGCTCACCCTAGCCCCTGCTAGTTGACTTTACTACCAAGCCTATGAAAAAAAAGGTGATGTTACCAACCTGAGCTATTTCCAACAGAAGCAGTGTGGAAAAAAGGAGGTTCCATCTGCAATACAATCAGAAATTCCAGCACATAGCAATGCACTTAGAATAAAGAAAAAAACCTATAAAATAATTAAACACAGACCAGTAAAACATCTTGGCACCCCCAAACATCCCACATAAAGCTACCAGCAGGAGAAAAAGCTGCATGCAACAAATGCACTTCCTACTATATATACTGCCTATCCCAAGGCTCGTGCTGGAAACAGACAGCTCTGTTTTGCTAAGCTTCAAAACACACTCACCCACAGCCAGCCCAACAGCAGACCTTGAGGGAAGGAAAAGCAGAGAACTGAGTCTGAGGAGAAAGCTCAAGCAAAACAAGCTCCCTAGCCCCACCCTGTGTCTCATATACCCCAGGCCCTCCCACCAGCCTTGTCAAGATCACCTGGGAAAGGAGAGGAGCAGCACCTTATTTTCTGCAGAAAATCAGTAATGAAGTGTATTTTTCCTGGGATGAGTGCAAGCCTTTATTTAATAAAAAGCTAAAAAATACCTAACTTATGCAGGAAAGGGGGGAGGGGGAAGACGGGGGGGGGGAAGACGGGGGGGGGAAGACGGGGGGGGGGAAGAGGGGGGGGGGGGAAGAAGGAGGGGGAAGAAGGGGGGGGGAAGAAGGGGGGGGAAGAAGGAGGGGGGAAGAAGGAGGGGGGAAGAAGGAGGGGGAGAAGGAGAAGAAGGAGGGGGAAAAGAAGGGGGGGGGGGGGAGGGGGAAGACGGGGGGGAAGACGGGGGGGGAAGAAGGGGGGAAGAAGGGGGGGGAAGAAGGGGGGGAGAAGGGGGGGGAGGGGGGGGAAGGGGGGGGGAAGAAGGGGGGGGAAGAAGGGGGGGAAGGGGGGGAAGAAGGGGGGGGAAGAAGGGGGGGGAGGAAGGGGAAGAAGGGGGGGAAGAAGGGGGGGGATGAAGAGGGAAGAAGGGGGGGGAAGAAGAAGAAGGAAGAAGGGGAAAGGGGGGGGAAGAAGGGGGGGGAAGAAGGGGGGAAGAAGGGGGGGGGAAGGGGGGGGGGAAGAAGGGGGGGAAGAAGAGAGGGGGGGAGGAAGAAGGGGGGGGAGAGAAAGAAGGGGGGGGAAAGAAGGGGGGGGGGGGGAAAGAAGGGGGCGAGGTAAAGACAGTCCCATGTCTAGTGAGAAAAGTGTTCTCACCTGGTTTTTTGCCGCTCTCGCCTTTTGACGGGGTTGTCTCATTCCACAGTCAGCCAGTTTCTTGCATGCGGTGGGGCGCGTGCCCTGTACCAGCTCCAGGGGGTCCTGTCATTTTGGACTACTGTCTTGACGTCCGGCGACCCCCCTGTAAAACACAGGAGCGACACAACAAAAAGAGAACAGTTGACTACGCAGCGAGAGAATTCCAAACCGGTACAGAGCCAAACAACACCATGCAGCGTCTGATACAGAGCAATGCAATGCAAAACAGTCTCAGATGGCACTCAAGACAAATACAGAGCGTTGCCACGCAAGACAAAACAATACAGGGTCACACAATGCAAGGCAGTCTCATATAGCAGGCGACTGAGGATAACGGAGCAGTGGAACAGGCTGCCAAGGGAGGTTGTGGAGTCTCCTTCTCTGGAGACATTCAAGACCCACCCGGACGATTTCCTGGGTGATCGCACGTAGGTGTTGCTGCTGCGGCAGGGGGATTGGACTCGATGATCTTTTGAGGTTCCTTCCAATCCCTAACATTCTGTGATTCTGTGATTCATGTCCACACCTGGACGATGCCATACAAAGTCAAATACAGAGCTGTACAGGACAAAACACTACACCGAGCGCTGCCTAGCTACACAGTCTTACACAGCAGTCAATACAAAGAGCATTGCAGAACAAAATATACAAAGCCATGTAATGCAAGAAAATCAGCAATGGCAGTCAATACAAATACAGAGCAATACAGTACAAGACGCAACCAAATACAGAACGATAACTTCGCCAACAACGCAACACCCCAAACGCAGCTCCCGCTTCAGCCCACGACCCGTCGCTCGCTGTTAGGCAGAAGAATTTAGCAGGAGTTAAACCCCCTTGCTTTCTAACCAACCTCAGATGGTTCTGGGTGGCTAGGGGCGGCTAGGCTTAACTCCTGAGTGATGGCCAATGAGGTATCTTATGGCGACCAGTTTCTCCATATTCCCAGGAAGAGAATTAAGACTCAAAACGCAGGCAAGCATCAAGTCACTTTATTTGTTTCACAGCAAGAAAAGGGAGAAAAAGAGAGAGAAAAGAGAAGAGGGGAAGAAAATTGGGAGAAGGAGAAAAAAAGGAAGGAGTGGAGGGGGAAGAAGGGGGCGGGGAGAAGGGGGCGGGCTAAGACAGTCCCATGTCTAGCGGGAAAAGTGTTCTCACCTGGTTTTTGCCGCTCTCGCCTTTTGACGGGGTTGTCTCATTCCACAGTCAGCCAGTTTCTTGCATGCGGTGGGGCGCGTGCCCTGTACCAGCTCCAGGGGGTCCTCGAATATTCTGGAGGGTCTGAGCCCCCATTCTCCTAGACAACACAATGGATCCGCGCTCCCGACGGGTGGGACTCTGTTGCCACGGCCACGGGGCTGTCCGTGGTTAGACAGTTCTGCCAACAATCTAGTCCTTTTTACACTCACCTTGCCCTTCTCACCTCCAATGCCGGTATCCCGCTTTACTCGTCGCTTCGCACCTTCACAACAACACCACCACCACAACCCTCCTTCTATATTTCAGTCACATCTTCACCAGCCTCTTTGTCCCCTCCTCTGACACCGCAGCCTGCCGGCGGCTAATCCCACCTGCCGCTCCTTTACCTTGACAGCTCATCCCTCTGGCCTGTCATTTTGGACTACTGTCTTGACGTCCGGCGACCCCCTGTAAAACACAGGAGCGACACAACAAAAAGAGAACAGTTGACTACGCAGCGAGAGAATTCCAAACCGGTACAGAGCCAAACAACACCATGCAGCGTCTGATACAGAGCAATGCAATGCAAAACAGTCTCAGATGGCACTCAAGACAAATACAGAGCGTTGCCACGCAAGACAAAACAATACAGGGTCACACAATGCAAGGCAGTCTCATATAGCAGGCGATTGAGGATAACGGAGCAGTGGAACAGGCTGCCAAGGGAGGTTGTGGAGTCTCCTTCTCTGGAGACATTCAAGACCCACCCGGACGATTTCCTGGGTGATCGCACGTAGGTGTTGCTGCTGCGGCAGGGGGATTGGACTCGATGATCTTTTGAGGTTCCTTCCAATCCCTAACATTCTGTGATTCTGTGATTCATGTCCACACCTGGACGATGCCATACAAAGTCAAATACAGAGCTGTACAGGACAAAACACTACACCGAGCGCTGCCTAGCTACACAGTCTTACACAGCAGTCAATACAAAGAGCATTGCAGAACAAAATATACAAAGCCATGTAATGCAAGAAAATCAGCAATGGCAGTCAATACAAATACAGAGCAATACAGTACAAGACGCAACCAAATACAGAACGATAACTTCGCCAACAACGCAACACCCCAAACGCAGCTCCCGCTTCAGCCCACGACCCGTCGCTCGCTGTTAGGCAGAACAATTTAGCAGGAGTTAAACCCCCTTGCTTTCTAACCAACCTCAGATGGTTCTGGGTGGCTAGGGGCGGCTAGGCTTAACTCCTGAGTGATGGCCAATGAGGTATCTTATGGCGACCAGTTTCTCCATATTCCCAGGAAGAGAATTAAGACTCAAAACGCAGGCAAGCATCAAGTCACTTTATTTGTCCCACAGCAAGTAAAGGGGGAGAAAGACAGATAGGAGTGGAAAAGAGAGAAAGGAGGTAGAGAGGCAGGGTGCAATTGCCACCACCACGGAGTTGCAGCATCTCATCAGTCCGATGTCCAGTGGGAGGAGTGTCCTCGCCTGCTTTTCACTGCTCTCACCTTTTTACAGGATTGTCTCTTTGCATAGCCAGTGAGTTTCTTGCGTGTGGTGTGGCGCATGTCAAGTACCATCTCTAGAGGTTCCTGCCCCTTCCTCTTCCGCTCTGTCGTCTCCAGCTCTTCGTCACCGTGAGTCCCTATGCTTTAGTCTACTGTGCCGAGGCCTGTCCACCACCTTTATGATTTCATCTACATCAATATTACATCCCCTCAAAAAATGGGTACTTCAGCACACCGGTCAGTCACCTTGTCACCACCTGCTCCATTGTGGATGTTCCATTTCACACACCATTTCACACCTGGAAAATCAAAGCATACGCTTGTCACAGTCACACTGATCCTCTGACTTCATACGCTAGCCTGCTGCTCGCCTCTTCCGTCATTTTTGAGCACACGGCTTGTCACTCTCCATCTGAAAAACCCAAACAAATCCCGTGAAGCAAATCACCTGGATGCTTGACTAGACCTAAGGTCTCTGATCTTTTTGCACATGCTTTTAACAACAGCTAAAAAAAAACAATAAAAAACAAACCACCACACACCAAATCGCAGATATTGAGTCCCATGCATCCAAGCTATGGCACATACAAGATGCAACCCACCTGACTACTACATAAGCTACCACTCCCAGAAGACCAGCGTCTGACCTCTGGCACCCACAAAACACTGTGAAAGGAACTGTGGCATCTGCCCATGACTATGCACCCCGAGACAGACCACACAGTCTTCACCAAAAGAATCTGTGCAGATCAATATATTACCACTTCACCATAAAGCTATGAGGTGATGCATACGAGACTCTTGGGACGGCTACTGAGGCACTTTTTGATCAAAAAGCTACGGAGACATCAACACCTGAGGATGGTATGGCCTAAGACACAGAACACAGACACAGGCTGGTACTGCCCTGCCCACATTAGTCTTGTGCTGAAGAGTAACCCGCTCCCTTTACCTGCCCAAAGGGATCTGTTCCGGGACAGCCCCCTCCCCTACACTGACTTTAAAACCCCTTCCTCCAATTCCTAACCTGTCCCCTACCCCATAACCCCTCCACTTAGTGCCAATCCCTCTACTTAACTTCAGAGGGCCAGGGGTCTGAAACCATCCTCAAACAAAAACAAAAAACAAAAACAAAAAAAAAACCCACAACAAAAAACAAAGCACAACACCAAAACAAAAAACAAACAAACAAACAACCCACCAAAAAAACCCCCAAAAAAACAAACCACACAATCGGCTAACTAAGACCTTCCTGCAGTCACCAGGCTCCTCTTCAGCAGCAGCAATAAAAAATAAACTATAATAATTTTAAAAAAAACCCCAACCAAAAACCCACACCCCAAACAGTGCTGGCAGTCTGGTTTTGCTCCAGAATTAGAGTTACCCTGGGAAACTTTCAGTGTGGAATAAGGGTTCCACCCTGAAACTAGGGTAACTCTGGGAGACATCTGGAGTGTAATATTATTTCCGCCTCCAAAGTAGGATTACCCCAGGAAACTTCCAATATGGAATAAGGATACCGTACCAGAAATACGGTTACTAAGGGGGACTTGTGGTATGAAATAAAGGATACGCCCCGGAAAAAAGGTTACCCCTGACACCTTACAGTGTGGAAGAGAAGTTCTGCCCCAAAGGTAGGGTAAACCCAGAGGACTGAGTGTGAAACAAGGGTTACGCCCAAAAACTAGGGTTCCCTCTGGTTTGGACACAAGGTTTAGTCCTTAGACATAGGGTAAGGAGTTTCTCAATGAGCCAACACATTCATAGACCCAGACTCCCTGAAGCTCCGTCCCTTGCCTGGCTTGCAAGGACCATTTGAATTCAGTAGGAACCAAAATGCCCGTCAACCCAGCATGGCTCTGAAACTGCAAACAAATGCTGATTTTTCAAAGGCAAAAGGAGCCAGGCTTGAAAGCTCTTGCTGGATCTTTTCTCCATCTGCCAACACAATCATAGAAACCAGACTTCTTTCAGCTCAGTCCCTTGCCTGGCTAAAAAGGACCATATGAATTCAGTAGGAACCAAAATGCCTGTAAATCCAGCACTGCCCTGAAACTGCAAACAAATGCTTCTCACAAAAAAGGCAAAAGGAGCCAGGCTTGAAAGCTGTTGCTGGATCTTTTCTCCATCTACCAACACATTCATAGACCCAGACTTCTTTCAGCTCAGTCCCTTGCCTGGTTCGCAAGTACCGGAATTCCCTGGGGTACCCCTAGTTACAGGGTGAAACCCTAATTCCAGACCGGACTTCCCTAGAAGTACTCTTAGTTCCAAGGCGGAAGCCTAATTCCACACCAGAATTTCCTGGGGGTACCCCTAGTTGCAGAGCAAAACCGTAAATACCAACCGAACATCACTAGGGGTACCACTAGTTCCGAGATGGAACCCAATTTCCACCCCAAAAGTCCTTGGGGTTACCCCTGGTTTCAGTGTGGAATCCTAATTGTACCCTGGAAGTCCCTAGGGGTACCCCTAGTTGCAGGGTGAAATCCTAATTCTACCCTGGAAGTTCCCGAGAGTACCCCTATTTCCAGGGCAAAACCCTAACTCCAGACCAGACTTCCCTAGGGGTACTCTTAGTTCCAAAGCGGAAGCCTAACTCCATACCAGATGTCCCTGGGGCTACCCCTAGTTCCAGGGTAGAACCCTAATTCCAAACCAAAAGTCCCTAAGGATACACCTCATTTAAGGGCGGAAGCCTAATTCCACACTGGAAGTCCTTGTGGGTACCTCTAGTTGTGGGGAAGAACCCTAATTCCACACCAAAAGTCCAGAAGGGAACCCCTTCGTGCAGGGCAGAACTCTAATTCCACACCGGAATTCCCTGGGGGTACCCCTAGTTGAATAGTGAAACCCTAATTCCCAACTGAACGTCCCTAGGGGTACAACAAGATCCGAGATGGAACCCGAATTTCACCCCAAAAATCCTTGGGGGTACCACTGTTTCGGTGTGGAACCCTAATTGTACCCTGGAAGTCCCGAGGGGCACCCTTACTTGCAGTGCAGAACCCTAATTCCACACCAGAAGTCCCTTTGGGAACTCCTCGTTTCAAGATGGAACCCTAATTTTCCACCAGAATTCCCTAGGGGTACCCCTAGTCGCAGGGTGAAATCCTAATTCTACCCTGGAAGTTCCCGAGAGTACCCCTACTTCCAGGGCAAAACCCTAACTCCAGACCAGACTTCCCTAGGGGTACTCTTATTTCCAAGGCGGGAGCCTAATTCCACACTGGATGTTCATGAGGCTACCCCTAGTTCCAGGGTGGAATCATAATTCCGCCCCAAAAAGTCCCTGGGGATACACCTCATTTAAGGGCGGAAGCCTAATTCCACGCTGGAAGTCTTTGTGGGTACCTCTAGTTGTGGGGAAGAACCCTAAGTCCACACCAAAAGTCCCAAAGGGAACCCCTTTGTGCGGGGCAGAACTCTTAATTCCACACCGGAATTCCCTGGGGGTACCCCTAGTTGCAGGGCGAAACCCCAATTCCAAACCGGAAGTCCCTTGGGGTACCACTAGTTCAGAGATGGAACCCAAATTCCACCCCACAAGTCCTTGGGTGTACCCCAGGTTTCAGTGTGGAACCCTAATCATACCCTTGACATCTCTGGGGGTACCCCTACTTCCAGGGCAAAACCCTAATTCCACACCAGACTTCGCTAGGGGTACTCTTAGTTCCAAGGCAGAAGCCTAATTCCACACCGGACGTTCATGAGGCTACCCCTAGTTCCGGGGTGGAATCATAATTCCGCCCCAAAAAGTCCCTGGGGATACACCTCATTTAAGGGCGGAAGCCTAATTCCACGCTGGAAGTCTTTGTGGGTACCTCTAGTTGTGGGGAAGAACCCTAAGTCCACACCAAAAGTCCCAAAGGGAACCCCTTTGTGCGGGGCAGAACTCTTAATTCCACACCGGAATTCCCTGGGGGTACCCCTAGTTGCAGGGCAAAGCCAAAATTCCGAACCAGAAATCCCTAGGAGTACCACTAGTTCCGAGATGGAACCCTAATTCTGCCGCAAAAGTCCTTGGGGGTATTCCTGTTTTGGCGTGAAACCCCAATTGTGCCCTGGAAGTCCCTAGAGGTACCCCTAGTTGCAGGGCGGAACCCTAATTCCACACCAGAAGTCTCTTTGAGTACTCCTCGTTTCAGGGTGGAAGCTTAACTCCACACCGGAATTCCTTGGGTGTACCCCTAGTTGCAGGGCGAAACCCCAATTCCAAACCGGAAGTCCCTTGGGGTACCACTAGTTCAGAGATGGAACCCAAATTCCACCCCACGAGTCCTTGGGTGTACCCCAGGTTTCAGTGTGGAACCCTAATCATACCCTTGACATCTCTGGGGGTACACCTAGTTCCAGGGCAAAACCCTAATTCCACACCAGACTTCGCTAGGGGTACTCTTAGTTCCAAGGCAGAAGCCTAATTCCACACCGGACGTTCATGAGGCTACCCCTAGTTGCAGGGTGAAATCCTAATTCTACCCTGGAAGTTCCCGAGAGTACCCCTACTTCCAGGGCAAAATCCTAACTCCAGACCAGACTTCCCTAGGGGTACTCTTATTTCCAAGGCGGGAGCCTAATTCCACACCGGATGTTCATGAGGCTACCTCTAGTTCCAGGGTGGAATCATAATTCCACCCCAAAAAGTCCCTACGGACACACCTCGTTTAAGGGCGGAAGCCTAATTCCACGATGAAAGTCCATGTGGGTACCTGTAGTAGTAGGGAAGAACCCTAATTCCACACCAAAAGTCCCAAAGGGAACCCCTTTGTGCAGGGCAGAACTCTAATTCCACACCAGAATTCCCGGGGGTACCTCTACTTGTGGGTAAGAACCCTAATTCCACCCCAAAAGTCCTTGGGAGTACCCCTGTTTCGGTGTGGAATCCTAATTATACCCTGGAAGTCCCTAGGGGTACCCTTAGTTGCAGGGCGGAACCCTCATTCCACACCAGAAGTCTCTGGGGGTTCCATGACCAGACTACCAGAACCGTCAAGACAGACTTCCAGAAAGACGCTATGATATTCTCCACGGAACACACAAAAACTGCCAACCCAACCAGAAGCAGAGAGCGCAGCTTTGCTTCTGCTTCCAGTACTGAAAAGTGCCCGACGGGAAACAGTGACCCTGAACTTTGGTTCCGGGTAACTTTGGTTCCGGTCCGTCGCTGAAAAGCGCCCGACCGGAAACCGTGACCCTGAACTTTGGTTCCGGGTAACTTTGGTTCCGGTCCGTCGCTGAAAAGCGCCCGACCGGAAACCGTGACCCTGAACTTTGGTTCCGGGTAACTTTGGTTCCGGGTCCGTCGCTGAAATGGGACCGGCTGGAACTAGTGAGCCGGAACTTTAGTTCCGGGGCTGCACTTTAGTTCCACCCCGGAAGCTGGGGAACTCCTGGAACTTCCGGTGTGGAATTAGGGTTCCGCCCCAGAAATAGAGTTACCTCCAGGGACTTCCGGTGTGGAATTACCGTTCTGTCTCGGAAGTAGGGTTACGCACGGCAACTTCCGCTGTGGAATAGGGGTTCCGCCCCAGAAGTAGTCTTACCCTGGGGGACTCCCGGTGTGGAATACAGGGTCCACCCAAAAACTAGGGTTAGCCCGGGGGACATCTGGTGTGGAATAGGGGTTCTGTCTCAGAAATAGAGTTACACCAGGAGACTTCTGGTGTGGAATAGGGGTTCCGCTCCAGAAATAGGGTTACCCCGAGGGACTTCCAACGTGGAATAGGAGTTCTGGCCCGGAAGTAGGGTTACCCACGGGGACTTCCGGTGTTGAATAGGGGTTTTGCTCCAGAATTAGAGTTACCCCGGGAAACTTTCAGTGTGGAATAAGGGTTCCACCCTGGAAGTAGGGTAACTCTGGGAGACATCTGGTGTGTAATATTAATTCCGCCTCCAAAGTAGGATTACCCCAGGAAACTTCCAATATGGAATAAGGATACCGTACCAGAAATACGGTTACTAAGGGGGACTTGTGGTATGAAATAAAGGATACGCCCCGGAAAAAAGGTTACCCCTGACACCTTACAGTGTGGAAGAGAAGTTCTGCCCCAAAGGTAGGGTAAACCCAGAGGACTGAGTGTGAAACAAGGGTTACGCCCAAAAACTAGGGTTCCCTCTGGTTTGGACACAAGGTTTAGTCCTTAGACATAGGGTAAGGAGTTTCTCAATGAGCCAACACATTCATAGACCCAGACTCCTTGAAACTCCGTCCCTTGCCTGGCTTGCAAGGACCATGTGAATTCAGTAGGAACCAAAATGCCCGTCACCTCAGCATGGCTCTGAAACTGCAAACACATGCTCCTTGCAAAAAAGGCAAAAGGAGCCAGGCTTGAAAGCTCTTGCTGGATCTTTTCTCCATCTGCCAACACAATCATAGAAACCAGACTTCTTTCAGCTCAGTCCCTTGCCTGGCTCGCAAGGACCATTTGAATTCAGCAGGAACCAAAATGCCTGTAAATCCGGCACGGCTCTGAAACTGCAAACAAATGCTCTTTGTTCAGTGTGTCCTGCAGGCTGGTCCAATGGCTCAAAGACCTCGTGCAATGCCTCCTGACCTCTGGCAACGCCGCAGGAAACAGTAAAAAATCCTACAGTCTGGTAGAAACTCTCACAAACTCTGAAGACCCTCTCTGCATTCGTGCAACTTTCTACAACTTTGTACAATCTTCCATGGGCCTTTTGCAAAGCATCCCGGTCGCACGGTCTTGTACAACATCCCACGGTTGCGTATAAACTCTCACAACTTCTAGTAATATCCTATGGCTTTGTGCAACATCCTACCACCTCAAAAAATGGTCTAGCGACGTCATGCAATGGCACAAGACCCCTGGCATCACTGCATAAACCTGTACAATCTCCCACAGTACTCTACACAGTCTGAAGGCCCTCTCCGGCTTGGTGCACTGCTCTCCGACTTCGTACAATCTCCCAGGGACCTTGTGCAAAGCACCAACATCTCTGTCTATCTCCCACAGTCCTGTACAACTTGTCACGGTTGCTTTAAAAAAAAAAAAAAAAAATCTCACAGACTCTGTCTATTTCCTATGCCTTTGTGCAACATTCTACAGCCTCGTACAATATTCCAGTGACGTCATGAAATGCCACACGACCTCTGGCAATGCTGCAGGAACCTGTGCAAAATCCCAGAGTCCTGTACAAACTCTGATGACCCTCTCCGGCTTCAGGCAGTGTCCTGCGTCTTTGTACAATCTCCCAGGGACCTTGTGCAAAGCATCAAAATCTCTGTCCATGTCCAACAGTCCTGTACAACATCTCACGGATGCATAAAAAACTCTCACAGACTCTGTCTATTTCCTAGGGCTTTGTGCAACAACCTACGACCTCATACAATGTTCCAACCACCTCACGCGATGCCACGTGACCTCTGGCAACGCCTAAGGAACCTCAAAAAATCCCACTGTCCTGCAGAAAAATCTCACAAACTCTGAGGACATTCTACGGCTTCGGGTAATGTCCTACAATTTCGTAATATCTCTCAGAGACTTTGTCAAAAGCCTTATATGCTCTGGCAAAGTCCCACAGTCCTGTACAACATCTCACAGTTAGATACAAAATCTCACAGTCTCTGGCAAAATACTACAGCATCGTGCAACATCCTACGACCACTTACAATGTTCTAATGAGATCGTGCTACACCTCAATTCCTCTGCAGGCACCCCACGAATCTCTACAAAATCCTACGGTCCTGTACAAATTTCCACACACTCTAGAAACACCCTACGGCTTCATACAGAGTCCTACAACCTCGTACAATCTCCCAAGAATTTTGTGCAAACCCTCACAACCACTTGCAACTTCCCACGGTCCCACGTGTACAAGATCTCACGGTTACCTACAAAGTCTCACAGACTCTTGCAACATCCCACGGGATCTAGCAATGTGCTATAACCTCATACAACCTTCCAACAACATCGTGCAATGCCTAACAACCTCTGGAAGTGCCACAGGATTCTATACAAAATCCCACAGTCCTATACAAACTCTCACGGACTCCGAAGACATCGTAGAGCTTTTTTCAATTTCCCAAGGACCTCGTGCAAAGCATCAAAGTCTCTGTCCGAGTCCCACGGCACTGTAAAACATCTCACGGTTACGTACAGAATCTCACAGACTCTGGCTATATCCTATGGCTTTGTGCAACCTCCTCCAACCTCGTACAACGTTTAACCGACCTTGTGCAATACCTCACGACACCTTGAAACACCACAGGAACCTGTAAAAAATTCCACAGTCCCGTACAAACTCTCATGGACTATGAAGACACTGTATGTCTTCGTGCAAAGTCCTACGACATCATACGATCTCTCAGGGACCCCGACAAAAGCCTCAAACTCTCTGGCAAAGTCCCATAGTCCTGTTAAATATCTCACAGTTAGATACACAGTTAGATAGTCCAGTTATGGACTCTGGCTATATCCTATGGCCTTGTACAACGTCCTATAACCTCGCACAATGTTCCAATGGCCTTGTGCAATGCCTCATGGCCTCAGAAAACACTGCAGAAACCTGTACAAAATCCCACAGTCCTATATAAACTCTCACAGACTCCGAAGACAACGTACAACTTCGTGCAATGTCCTGTGACTTCATACAATTTTCCAAGGACCCTGTGTAAAGTTTTAAACTCCCTGTCCAAGTCCCACGGTCCTGTACAACATCTCAGGGTAAACATACAAAGTTTCACTGACTCTTGGTATATCCTGTGGCTTTGTGCAACGTCCTACAACTTCATACAATATTCCAATGACCGCATGCAATACCACATAACCTCTAGCAATGCCACTGGAACCTGTACAACATGTAACAGGCCTGTAAAAAGTCTCATGGATTCCGAAGAAACCGTATGGCTTCATACGATGATTTAAAACTCCGTAAAAATTCCCAAGGGTCTCATGCAAAGCATCAAACTCTCTGACCAAGTCCCAAAATCCCGTACAACATCTCAAAAACCCCGGTTATATCCTATGACTTACCTACAAAAATAGGACACCATCACCTGCACCGCAAGAGAATTCAAAACCTGTACAGAACCAACACCACCATGCAGCGTCTGATACGGAGCAATGCAACGCAAAACACACCACAGAGCTCTGCAAAGAAAGGCAGGCTCATACGGCACTCCATACAACAACAGAGCATTGCCAGGTAAGACAAAAAAATACAGGGTCACATAATGGAAGGCAGTCTTATACAGCAGTCGATGAAACTCCAGACCTGGACAACGCCATACAAAGTCCAACACAGAGCTGTACAAGATGTAACACGACACCAAGCGTTGTCTAGCTACGCAGTCTTAGATAGTAGTCAATACAAAGAGCATTGTATTGCAAAAAAAAAATACAGAGCCATATAATGGAAAACAATCAGCAATGGCAATCGATACAAATACAGAGCAATGCAGTACAAGACGCAACCAAATACAGAACGATAACTTTGCCAACAATGCAAAACCCAACACATAACTCCTACTTCGACCCACGACTCGTCACTCACCGTCATTATCCACTCTTAGGCAGAACAGTTTAGCAGAAGTTATACCCCTTAACTCCTGAGTGATGTCTAATTAAGTATTTTATTGTGTCCAGGTTCACCGTATTCCCGGGAAGAGAACCAAGACACAAAATGGAATCAAGGGCCAAGTCACTTTCTTTGGCCCACACCAAGTATAAAGGGGGAGAAAGAGAGAGAAAAGAGTGGAAAAGAAAGAGAGGACGGAGAGAGGAGGGGTTCGATAGCTACCGCCACGGAGTCGCAGCATCCAGTCAGTCCAAAGTCCGGTGGGAGAGCATCCTCTCCTGGTTTTCGCTGCTCTCACCTTTTTACAGGGTTGTCTCATTGCGTAGTCGGTGAGTTTCTTGCGTGCGGTGGGGCGCGTATCCAGTACCATCTCTAGAGGTTACTGCTCCTTCCTTCTCCACTCCGTCGTCTCCAACTCTTCGTCACCATTAGTTCCAATTCTTCAGTCTTCTGTGCCAAGGTCAGCTCGCCACCTGTATGATTTCTTCTACATCAATTATATATCCTGTTAAAAAAATTGGTACTTTAGCACTCCAGTCAGTCGCCCTGTCAATCTCTGCTCCGTTGTGGATATTCCACTTCACACACCAATTCACACTTGGAAAATAAAAGCATAAGCTTTTCACAGCCACTAACCGTCACGCTGATCCTCTGACTTCGGACGCTAGCCTGCCGCTCATCTCTTCCGTCATTTTTGAGCACACGGCTTGTCACTCCCCATGTGAAAAACCCAAAAAAACCCTGCGAAACAAGTCACCTGGATGCTTGACAAGACCCAAGGTCTCTGATCTTTTTGCACATGCTTTTAACAACAGCTAAAAAAACCCAAAACAAACCACCACACACCAAATCCCAGATACTGACTGCCACACATACGAGCTATGGCACGTACAAGATGCAACCCACTTGACTACCACACAAACTACCACTCCCAGAAGGCCAGAGTCTGACCTCTGGCACCCACAAAACACTGTGAAAGGAACTGTGGCATCTGCTCGTGACTACTCACCCAGAGACAGACCATAGAGCTTTCACCAAAAAAATCTAGGCAGATCACTATATTACCACTTCACCATAAAGCTATGAGGCGATTCTTTTGAGACTCTCGGGATGGCTACTGAGACACTTGCTGATCAAAGAGCTACAGAGACATCAACACCTGAGGACTGTATGACATAAGACACAGAACACAGACACAAGCTGGAACTGCCATGCCCGCATTAGTCTTCTGCTGAGGAGTAACCCGCTCCCTTTACCTGCCCTTAAGGGATCTGTTCCTGGACAGCCTTCTCCCCTACACTGACTTTAACCCCCCTCCCCTCCAATTCCCAACCTGTTCCCTCCTCCCTAACCCCTCCACTTAGTGCCAATCCCTCTACTTACCTTCAGAGGACCAGGGGTCTGAATCCATCCTCGACAAAAAAGATTCACATTGGCTAACTGGGACATCCATGCAGTCACCAGGCTCCTCCTCAGGAGCAGCAATGAATTTTTTTTTTTTTTTTTTTTTTTTAAAAAAAACCACCAAACACTGCTGGCAGTCAGCATCATGCCAGTGAATGTCAACCTCTTCCACAAGACCTTCCTCCTCTAAAGTGCCATGGCATTCTGCTCCCCTGCTCCACACGGATTACAAAGTTAAATGTTGTAGCCATCGTCGCTTGTAGCACCTAAGATACCAAAGGACACAGAATTGCTGTTGTGTTTGTGAGAATCACCAGCCCCAAAACCCTTCTCTCTACCACCACAGTTCACCTCAAATGCTCATCCAAATCAAATGACAGCCCACACAACACCTGCCAAGCCAAAACGTAAGCGCTTAACCACAAGGTCACAAAATATTTTGCTCTTCAATGCCAACCCAGCCAACAACCTCCTCACCTTCTCCGACTGCTCATCGCCAGGTGGCTTCGCCTGCCTCGGCTGCGTGTGGCACCTGCAAAAAAATCTAAGCAAAAGGCGCATGCCGAGGTACTGTCTGAAACCACACCCTGTCCGCAGCAATTCCCATCTCCCTTTCCTTTACCTCGACCGCTCACCTCTCCGGCCTCCGACATCTTCAGCTGCCGTATTGATGCTTGTGCATCAGCTGCAAAACAACAAACCAAGGATGCTTGTAACTTCACGAACAATGCAACACCTGAAAAATAACTGCAACTTCAGCTAACTCGTCATTGCTCACCTCGCTCAAGTCACCTCAAGTGCCTGTATCTCGCGTCGCTCGTTGCTTCGCACCTTCAAAATAAGAAGAGTAAAAAACCCCACACAAACCATAAGCAAGTCACAGAGCCACCAGACACATCTTCCCTCTGACACCACACACCGACCCACCTTCTTACGGCTCTTTGCTGACCTTGCCTCCGTTGCCCTTTGCTGTGCGACTTGACCATCTGCATCTGAAGACGCAATACCGAACAAGTCACCTGGATGCTGAGCCATAGCTGAACTATTCCAGAGGTCTTGTTTCCATTTAGGATTACCATCTAGATCTGAACTGCAGCTGGCCACTAAACTGCAGCTGGCCACTGAACTGGAAAAAACCAAAACAAAACAAAGAGAAACAAAACCAACCCACACCCAAACACTAAGCTCCACTCATTCAAGCCTTAGTAACTTGGCCACCCAATCCGCTCGACTACCGCTTAAGCAGCCTCCTCCCAGATGGCTCCAGCCACCCCCTCGGCACCTGCAAAAGGCTACAGAAGGGACCACCCTTGCCTGCTGAGGACGGCTACTCCGTGTGAAATGCACCACACGGTCTGTGCCTCAACAGTCACGGACCACAGATCAACATTCACCACAGGATCTTATTGCTCTTCTTCCCCGACCCCACCATTGCCACATGCCCCCAGGCAGAGCAGCTCCAAACACACACACACAGACTGACACAGCACATAAACAACACAGAGGATGCGACGCAGAGATGAAAGAAAACTCTTGGCAAGAAAAATCAACTCCCAGACTGCAGATGCTGTCAGATGGCGAGACCTACAGGGCCACAAGCGGGAGGCGAGGAGCTCCTAAGGCGGCCCCAGAGAAAGAGTCAAAACGTCACAATCCCTGACAAGAAGTTACGGTCAAAACCGAGATGGACGGATGTGCAAAAACCCCGGCTAAGACCTAAGGACGCAAGGATGCAGGAAGTCAGGCCCAGCAAAAGGGCTCCAGGCAAAACAGACAGCTCAAGACCTGCACTGATGACGCCGACAGCAATGCCATCGTGAAAGAAGACCGACCGGAAACTTCTGCGATGCGAGACCGATCCGCATTTTGAGCTTCTAATGCAAGAAAAGCGGTGGCCGATCGGCACTATGACAACAAGTATAGGAGTTCAAGGTGCTAGGGATGGTGCCCGAAGCAGGTGCCCTGCTTCTCAAGCACAACGAGGAGACCTGGACCCGAGAAGGGTCCGAGACACCGAAGATGACAGACCACACAAGCTACGCGACATCACAGACTGGAGCTGCCCTGCCTGGCACATGCTAGCATTGTGCTGAAGATGTGCCCAAAGGGGAGCGTTCCTGGACAGCCCTCTCCCCTAGCCTAACTTTAAAACCCCCTCCCTGCAATTCCCAACCTTGTCCTCTCTATCCCTTGAGCCCTCCCCAGCACCTGTCCCTCAACTTAGCTTTCAGAAAGCCAGAGGTCTCAATCCATACAATTGTGCTAGCAGTCAGTACCACATCAGTCGGTCAGTCACAGACCTGTTCCACAATAGCCCCCAACTTCGGAAGCGCTGCAGCAATCTGCTCACCTTTTCCACGCCAATTCCAAAGTTAGAGAGCATGGCCATCATCGCCGTAGCAACTAAGACACCAAGAGAAACAGTTACCATTGTGCTTGTGAAAAATCACCGGTCCCACGATCCTCCTCTCTGCCACTCAGCTCACCTCAAACGCTCATCCAATTCCAAAGGCAGCCCTCTGCAAAACCAGAGGGTTGATGCTTAATCAGGTTGCCACATGATACTTTGCTATTGGGTACCAACCCAGGCCACAACTGCCTCAGTTAAAAGCAGTGACGGGTCTAGGAACAGTGCAGTATCCTATGGGCAATCAAAAAAGACAACAAGCCATTCCAGGCCCTGAAAAACACTATGCTTCACACACCTGCCACTTACTTGAAAAAAATGAAGAAGCTCCATATACAGATGCGTACGAAATGCTCACCCTAGCCCCTGCTAGTTGACTTTACTACCAAGCCTATGAAAAAAAAGGTGATGTTACCAACCTGAGCTATTTCCAACAGAAGCAGTGTGGAAAAAAGGAGGTTCCATCTGCAATACAATCAGAAATTCCAGCACATAGCAATGCACTTAGAATAAAGAAAAAAACCTATAAAATAATTAAACACAGACCAGTAAAACATCTTGGCACCCCCAAACATCCCACATAAAGCTACCAGCAGGAGAAAAAGCTGCATGCAACAAATGCACTTCCTACTATATATACTGCCTATCCCAAGGCTCGTGCTGGAAACAGACAGCTCTGTTTTGCTAAGCTTCAAAACACACTCACCCACAGCCAGCCCAACAGCAGACCTTGAGGGAAGGAAAAGCAGAGAACTGAGTCTGAGGAGAAAGCTCAAGCAAAACAAGCTCCCTAGCCCCACCCTGTGTCTCATATACCCCAGGCCCTCCCACCAGCCTTGTCAAGATCACCTGGGAAAGGAGAGGAGCAGCACCTTATTTTCTGCAGAAAATCAGTAATGAAGTGTATTTTTCCTGGGATGAGTGCAAGCCTTTATTTAATAAAAAGCTAAAAAATACCTAACTTATGCAGGAAAGGGGGGAGGGGGAAGACGGGGGGGGGAAGATGGGGGGGAAGAAGGGGGGGGGAAGAAGAAGGGGGGGGAAGAAGGGGGGGCGGAAGAAGGAGGGGGGAAGAAGGAGGGGGGAAGAAGGGGGGGGAAGAAGGGGGGGGAAGAAGGAGGGGGGAAGAAGGAGGGGGGAAGAAGGAGGGGGGAAGAAGGAGGGAGGGGAAAGACGGGGGGGAAGAAGGGGGGGGAAGACGGGGGGGGAAGACGGGGGGGGAAGACGGGGGGGAAGAAGGGGGGGAAGACGGAGGGAGGGGGAAGACAAGGGGGGAAGAAGGAGGGGGGAAGAAAGGAGGGAGGGGGAAGACAAGGGGGGAAGACGGGGGAAGACGGGGGAAGACGGGGGGAAGAAGGGGGGGGAAGAAGGGGGGGGAAGAAGGGGGGGGAAGAAGGGGGGGGAAGAAGGGGGGGGAAGAAGGGGGGCGAAGAAGGGGGGGGAAGAAGGGGGGGAAGAAGGGGGGGGAAGAAGGGAGGGGAGAAGGGGGGGAGAAGGGGGGGGGAGAAGGGGGGGGAGAAGAGAAGGGGGGGGAAGAAGGGCGGGGAAGAAGGGAGGGGAAGAAGGGAGGGGAAGAAGGGGGGGGAAGAAGGGGGGGGAAGAAGGGGGGGAAGAAGAGGAAGGAAGAAGGGGAAGGAAGAAGGGGAAGGAAGAAGAGGGGGGAAAAGACGGGGGAGGAAGAAGGGGGGGGAAGAAAAGGGGGGGAAAGAAGGGGGGGGGGGGAGAAGGGGGCGAGGTAAGACAGTCCCATGTCTAGTGAGAAAAGTGTTCTCACCTGGTTTTTGCCGCTCTCGCCTTTTGACGGGGTTGTCTCATTCCACAGTCAGCCAGTTTCTTGCATGCGGTGGGGCGCGTGCCCTGTACCAGCTCCAGGGGGTCCTGTCATTTTGGACTACTGTCTTGACGTCCGACGACCCCCTGTAAAACACAGGAGCGACACAACAAAAAGAGAACAGTTGACTACGCAGCGAGAGAATTCCAAACCGGTACAGAGCCAAACAACACCATGCAGCGTCTGATACAGAGCAATGCAATGCAAAACAGTCTCAGATGGCACTCAAGACAAATACAGAGCGTTGCCACGCAAGACAAAACAATACAGGGTCACACAATGCAAGGCAGTCTCATATAGCAGGCGATTGAGGATAACGGAGCAGTGGAACAGGCTGCCAAGGGAGGTTGTGGAGTCTCCTTCTCTGGAGACATTCAAGACCCACCCGGACGATTTCCTGGGTGATCGCACGTAGGTGTTGCTGCTGCGGCAGGGGGATTGGACTCGATGATCTTTTGAGGTTCCTTCCAATCCCTAACATTCTGTGATTCTGTGATTCATGTCCACACCTGGACGATGCCATACAAAGTCAAATACAGAGCTGTACAGGACAAAACACTACACCGAGCGCTGCCTAGCTACACAGTCTTACACAGCAGTCAATACAAAGAGCATTGCAGAACAAAATATACAAAGCCATGTAATGCAAGAAAATCAGCAATGGCAGTCAATACAAATACAGAGCAATACAGTACAAGACGCAACCAAATACAGAACGATAACTTCGCCAACAACGCAACACCCCAAACGCAGCTCCCGCTTCAGCCCACGACCCGTCGCTCGCTGTTAGGCAGAACAATTTAGCAGGAGTTAAACCCCCTTGCTTTCTAACCAACCTCAGATGGTTCTGGGTGGCTAGGGGCGGCTAGGCTTAACTCCTGAGTGATGGCCAATGAGGTATCTTATGGCGACCAGTTTCTCCATATTCCCAGGAAGAGAATTAAGACTCAAAACGCAGGCAAGCATCAAGTCACTTTATTTGTTTCACAGCAAGAAAAGGGAGAAAAAGAGAGAGAAAAGAGAAGAGGGGAAGAAAATTGGGAGAAGGAGAAAAAAAGGAAGGAGTGGAGGGGGAAGAAGGGGGCGGGGAGAAGGGGGCGGGCTAAGACAGTCCCATGTCTAGCGGGAAAAGTGTTCTCACCTGGTTTTTGCCGCTCTCGCCTTTTGACGGGGTTGTCTCATTCCACAGTCAGCCAGTTTCTTGCATGCGGTGGGGCGCGTGGCCCTGTACCAGCTCCAGGGGGTCCTCGAATATTCTGGAGGGTCTGAGCCCCCATTCTCCTAGACAACACAATGGATCCGCGCTCCCGACGGGTGGGACTCTGTTGCCACGGCCACGGGGCTGTCCGTGGTTAGACAGTTCTGCCAACAATCTAGTCCTTTTTACACTCACCTTGCCCTTCTCACCTCCAATGCCGGTATCCCGCTTTACTCGTCGCTTCGCACCTTCACAACAACACCACCACCACCACAACCCTCCTTCTATATTTCAGTCACACCTTCACCAGCCTCTTTGCCCCCTCCTCTGACACCGCAGCCTGCCGGCGGCTAATCCCACCTGCCGCTCCTTTACCTTGACAGCTCATCCCTCTGGCCTGTCATTTTGGACTACTGTCTTGACGTCCGGCGACCCCCTGTAAAACACAGGAGCGACACAACAAAAAGAGAACAGTTGACTACGCAGCGAGAGAATTCCAAACCGGTACAGAGCCAAACAACACCATGCAGCGTCTGATACAGAGCAATGCAATGCAAAACAGTCTCAGATGGCACTCAAGACAAATACAGAGCGTTGCCACGCAAGACAAAACAATACAGGGTCACACAATGCAAGGCAGTCTCATATAGCAGGCGATTGAGGATAACGGAGCAGTGGAACAGGCTGCCAAGGGAGGTTGTGGAGTCTCCTTCTCTGGAGACATTCAAGACCCACCCGGACGATTTCCTGGGTGATCGCACGTAGGTGTTGCTGCTGCGGCAGGGGGATTGGACTCGATGATCTTTTGAGGTTCCTTCCAATCCCTAACATTCTGTGATTCTGTGATTCATGTCCACACCTGGACGATGCCATACAAAGTCAAATACAGAGCTGTACAGGACAAAACACTACACCGAGCGCTGCCTAGCTACACAGTCTTACACAGCAGTCAATACAAAGAGCATTGCAGAACAAAATATACAAAGCCATGTAATGCAAGAAAATCAGCAATGGCAGTCAATACAAATACAGAGCAATACAGTACAAGACGCAACCAAATACAGAACGATAACTTCGCCAACAACGCAACACCCCAAACGCAGCTCCCGCTTCAGCCCACGACCCGTCGCTCGCTGTTAGGCAGAACAATTTAGCAGGAGTTAAACCCCCTTGCTTTCTAACCAACCTCAGATGGTTCTGGGTGGCTAGGGGCGGCTAGGCTTAACTCCTGAGTGATGGCCAATGAGGTATCTTATGGCGACCAGTTTCTCCATATTCCCAGGAAGAGAATTAAGACTCAAAACGCAGGCAAGCATCAAGTCACTTTATTTGTTTCACAGCAAGAAAAGGGAGAAAAAGAGAGAGAAAAGAGAAGAGGGGAAGAAAATTGGGAGAAGGAGAAAAAAAGGAAGGAGTGGAGGGGGAAGAAGGGGGCGGGGAGAAGGGGGCGGGCTAAGACAGTCCCATGTCTAGCGGGAAAAGTGTTCTCACCTGGTTTTTGCCGCTCTCGCCTTTTGACGGGGTTGTCTCATTCCACAGTCAGCCAGTTTCTTGCATGCGGTGGGGCGCGTGCCCTGTACCAGCTCCAGGGGGTCCTCGAATATTCTGGAGGGTCTGAGCCCCCATTCTCCTAGACAACACAATGGATCCGCGCTCCCGACGGGTGGGACTCTGTTGCCACGGCCACGGGGCTGTCCGTGGTTAGACAGTTCTGCCAACAATCTAGTCCTTTTTACACTCACCTTGCCCTTCTCACCTCCAATGCCGGTATCCCGCTTTACTCGTCGCTTCGCACCTTCACAACAACAACAACACCACAACCCTCCTTCTATATTTCAGTCACATCTTCACCAGCCTCTTTGTCCCCTCCTCTGACACCGCAGCCTGCCGGCGGCTAATCCCACCTGCCGCTCCTTTACCTTGACAGCTCATCCCTCTGGCCTGTCATTTTGGACTACTGTCTTGACGTCCGGCGACCCCCTGTAAAACACAGGAGCGACACAACAAAAAGAGAACAGTTGACTACGCAGCGAGAGAATTCCAAACCGGTACAGAGCCAAACAACACCATGCAGCGTCTGATACAGAGCAATGCAATGCAAAACAGTCTCAGATGGCACTCAAGACAAATACAGAGCGTTGCCACGCAAGTCAAAACAATACAGGGTCACACAATGCAAGGCAGTCTCATATAGCAGGCGATTGAGGATAACGGAGCAGTGGAACAGGCTGCCAAGGGAGGTTGTGGAGTCTCCTTCTCTGGAGACATTCAAGACCCACCCGGACGATTTCCTGGGTGATCGCACGTAGGTGTTGCTGCTGCGGCAGGGGGATTGGACTCGATGATCTTTTGAGGTTCCTTCCAATCCCTAACATTCTGTGATTCTGTGATTCATGTCCAGACCTGGACGATGCCATACAAAGTCAAATACAGAGCTGTACAGGACAAAACACTACACCGAGCGCTGCCTAGCTACACAGTCTTACACAGCAGTCAATACAAAGAGCATTGCAGAACAAAATATACAAAGCCATGTAATGCAAGAAAATCAGCAATGGCAGTCAATACAAATACAGAGCAATACAGTACAAGACGCAACCAAATACAGAACGATAACTTCGCCAACAACGCAACACCCCAAACGCAGCTCCCGCTTCAGCCCACGACCCGTCGCTCGCTGTTAGGCAGAACAATTTAGCAGGAGTTAAACCCCCTTGCTTTCTAACCAACCTCAGATGGTTCTGGGTGGCTAGGGGCGGCTAGGCTTAACTCCTGAGTGATGGCCAATGAGGTATCTTATGGCGACCAGTTTCTCCATATTCCCAGGAAGAGAATTAAGACTCAAAACGCAGGCAAGCATCAAGTCACTTTATTTGTCCCACAGCAAGTAAAGGGGGAGAAAGACAGATAGGAGTGGAAAAGAGAGAAAGGAGGTAGAGAGGCAGGGTGCAATTGCCACCACCACGGAGTTGCAGCATCTTATCAGTCCGATGTCCAGTGGGAGGAGTGTCCTCGCCTGCTTTTCACTGCTCTCACCTTTTTACAGGATTGTCTCATTGCATAGCCAGTGAGTTTCTTGCGTGTGGTGTGGCGCATGTCAAGTACCATCTCTAGAGGTTCCTGCCCCTTCCTCTTCCGCTCTGTCGTCTCCAGCTCTTCGTCACCGTGAGTCCCTATGCTTTAGTCTACTGTGCTGAGGCCTGTCCACCACCTTTATGATTTCATCTACATCAATATTACGTCCCCTCAAAAAATGGGTACTTCAGCACACCGGTCAGTCACCTTGTCACCACCTGCTCCATTGTGGATGTTCCATTTCACACACCATTTCACACCTGGAAAATCAAAGCATACGCTTGTCACAGTCACACTGATCCTCTGACTTCATACGCTAGCCTGCTGCTCGCCTCTTCCGTCATTTTTGAGCACACGGCTTGTCACTCTCCATCTGAAAAACCCAAACAAATCCCGTGAAGCAAATCACCTGGATGCTTGACTAGACCTAAGGTCTCTGATCTTTTTGCACATGCTTTTAACAACAGCTAAAAAAAAACAATAAAAAACAAACCACCACACACCAAATCGCAGATACTGAGTCCCATGCATCCAAGCTATGGCACATACAAGATGCAACCCACCTGACTACTACATAAGCTACCACTCCCAGAAGACCAGCGTCTGACCTCTGGCACCCACAAAACACTGTGAAAGGAACTGTGGCATCTGCCCATGACTATGCACCCCGAGACAGACCACACAGTCTTCACCAAAAGAATCTGTGCAGATCAATATATTACCACTTCACCATAAAGCTATGAGGTGATGCATACGAGACTCTTGGGACGGCTACTGAGGCACTTTTTGATCAAAAAGCTACGGAGACATCAACACCTGAGGATGGTATGGCCTAAGACACAGAACACAGACACAGGCTGGTACTGCCCTGCCCACATTAGTCTTGTGCTGAAGAGTAACCCGCTCCCTTTACCTGCCCAAAGGGATCTGTTCCGGGACAGCCCCCTCCCCTACACTGACTTTAAAACCCCTTCCTCCAATTCCTAACCTGTCCCCTACCCCATAACCCCTCCACTTAGTGCCAATCCCTCTACTTAACTTCAGAGGGCCAGGGGTCTGAAACCATCCTCAAACAAAAACAAAAACAAAAAACAAAAACAAAAAAAAACCCACAACAAAAAACAAAGCACAACACCAAAACAAAAAACAAACAAACAAACAACCCACCAAAAAAACCCCCAAAAAAACAAACCACACAATCGGCTAACTAAGACCTTCCTGCAGTCACCAGGCTCCTCTTCAGCAGCAGCAATAAAAAATAAACTATAATAATTTTAAAAAAAACCCCAACCAAAAACCCACACCCCAAACAGTGCTGGCAGTCTGGTTTTGCTCCAGAATTAGAGTTACCCTGGGAAACTTTCAGTGTGGAATAAGGGTTCCACCCTGAAACTAGGGTAACTCTGGGAGACATCTGGAGTGTAATATTATTTCCGCCTCCAAAGTAGGATTACCCCAGGAAACTTCCAATATGGAATAAGGATACCGTACCAGAAATACGGTTACTAAGGGGGACTTGTGGTATGAAATAAAGGATACGCCCCGGAAAAAAGGTTACCCCTGACACCTTACAGTGTGGAAGAGAAGTTCTGCCCCAAAGGTAGGGTAAACCCAGAGGACTGAGTGTGAAACAAGGGTTACGCCCAAAAACTAGGGTTCCCTCTGGTTTGGACACAAGGTTTAGTCCTTAGACATAGGGTAAGGAGTTTCTCAATGAGCCAACACATTCATAGACCCAGACTCCCTGAAGCTCCGTCCCTTGCCTGGCTTGCAAGGACCATTTGAATTCAGTAGGAACCAAAATGCCCGTCAACCCAGCATGGCTCTGAAACTGCAAACAAATGCTGATTTTTCAAAGGCAAAAGGAGCCAGGCTTGAAAGCTCTTGCTGGATCTTTTCTCCATCTGCCAACACAATCATAGAAACCAGACTTCTTTCAGCTCAGTCCCTTGCCTGGCTAAAAAGGACCATATGAATTCAGTAGGAACCAAAATGCCTGTAAATCCAGCACTGCCCTGAAACTGCAAACAAATGCTTCTCACAAAAAAGGCAAAAGGAGCCAGGCTTGAAAGCTGTTGCTGGATCTTTTCTCCATCTACCAACACATTCATAGACCCAGACTTCTTTCAGCTCAGTCCCTTGCCTGGTTCGCAAGTACCGGAATTCCCTGGGGTACCCCTAGTTACAGGGTGAAACCCTAATTCCAGACCGGACTTCCCTAGAAGTACTCTTAGTTCCAAGGCGGAAGCCTAATTCCACACCAGAATTTCCTGGGGGTACCCCTAGTTGCAGAGCAAAACCGTAAATACCAACCGAACATCACTAGGGGTACCACTAGTTCCGAGATGGAACCCAATTTCCACCCCAAAAGTCCTTGGGGTTACCCCTGGTTTCAGTGTGGAATCCTAATTGTACCCTGGAAGTCCCTAGGGGTACCCCTAGTTGCAGGGTGAAATCCTAATTCTACCCTGGAAGTTCCCGAGAGTACCCCTATTTCCAGGGCAAAACCCTAACTCCAGACCAGACTTCCCTAGGGGTACTCTTAGTTCCAAAGCGGAAGCCTAACTCCATACCAGATGTCCCTGGGGCTACCCCTAGTTCCAGGGTAGAACCCTAATTCCAAACCAAAAGTCCCTAAGGATACACCTCATTTAAGGGCGGAAGCCTAATTCCACACTGGAAGTCCTTGTGGGTACCTCTAGTTGTGGGGAAGAACCCTAATTCCACACCAAAAGTCCAGAAGGGAACCCCTTCGTGCAGGGCAGAACTCTAATTCCACACCGGAATTCCCTGGGGGTACCCCTAGTTGAATAGTGAAACCCTAATTCCCAACTGAACGTCCCTAGGGGTACAACAAGATCCGAGATGGAACCCGAATTTCACCCCAAAAATCCTTGGGGGTACCACTGTTTCGGTGTGGAACCCTAATTGTACCCTGGAAGTCCCGAGGGGCACCCTTACTTGCAGTGCAGAACCCTAATTCCACACCAGAAGTCCCTTTGGGAACTCCTCGTTTCAAGATGGAACCCTAATTTTCCACCAGAATTCCCTAGGGGTACCCCTAGTCGCAGGGTGGAATCCTAATTCTACCCTGGAAGTTCCCGAGAGTACCCCTACTTCCAGGGCAAAACCCTAACTCCAGACCAGACTTCCCTAGGGGTACTCTTATTTCCAAGGCGGGAGCCTAATTCCACACTGGATGTTCATGAGGCTACCCCTAGTTCCAGGGTGGAATCATAATTCCACCCCAAAAAGTCCCTGGGGATACACCTCATTTAAGGGCGGAAGCCTAATTCCACGCTGGAAGTCTTTGTGGGTACCTCTAGTTGTGGGGAAGAACCCTAAGTCCACACCAAAAGTCCCAAAGGGAACCCCTTTGTGCGGGGCAGAACTCTTAATTCCACACCGGAATTCCCTGGGGGTACCCCTAGTTGCAGGGCGAAACCCCAATTCCAAACCGGAAGTCCCTTGGGGTACCACTAGTTCAGAGATGGAACCCAAATTCCACCCCACGAGTCCTTGGGTGTACCCCAGGTTTCAGTGTGGAACCCTAATCATACCCTTGACATCTCTGGGGGTACCCCTACTTCCAGGGCAAAACCCTAATTCCACACCAGACTTCGCTAGGGGTACTCTTAGTTCCAAGGCAGAAGCCTAATTCCACACCGGACGTTCATGAGGCTACCCCTAGTTCCGGGGTGGAATCATAATTCCACCCCAAAAAGTCCCTGGGGATACACCTCATTTAAGGGCGGAAGCCTAATTCCACGCTGGAAGTCCTTGTGGGTACCTCTAGTTGTGGGGAAGAACCCTAAGTCCACACCAAAAGTCCCAAAGGGAACCCCTTTGTGCGGGGCAGAACTCTTAATTCCACACCGGAATTCCCTGGGGGTACCCCTAGTTGCAGGGCAAAGCCAAAATTCCGAACCAGAAATCCCTAGGAGTACCACTAGTTCCGAGATGGAACCCTAATTCTGCCGCAAAAGTCCTTGGGGGTATTCCTGTTTTGGCGTGAAACCCCAATTGTGCCCTGGAAGTCCCTAGAGGTACCCCTAGTTGCAGGGCGGAACCCTAATTCCACACCAGAAGTCTCTTTGAGTACTCCTCGTTTCAGGGTGGAAGCTTAACTCCACACCGGAATTCCTTGGGTGTACCCCTAGTTGCAGGGCGAAACCCCAATTCCAAACCGGAAGTCCCTTGGGGTACCACTAGTTCAGAGATGGAACCCAAATTCCACCCCACGAGTCCTTGGGTGTACCCCAGGTTTCAGTGTGGAACCCTAATCATACCCTTGACATCTCTGGGGGTACACCTAGTTCCAGGGCAAAACCCTAATTCCACACCAGACTTCGCTAGGGGTACTCTTAGTTCCAAGGCAGAAGCCTAATTCCACACCGGACGTTCATGAGGCTACCCCTAGTTCCAGGGTGGAATCATAATTCCACCCTAAAAAGTCCCTACGGACACACCTCGTTTAAGGGCGGAAGCCTAATTCCACGCTGGAAGTCCTTGTGGGTACCTCTAGTTGTGGGGAAGAACCCTAAGTCCACACCAAAAGTCCCAAAGGGAACCCCTTCGTGCAGGGCAGAACTCTTAATTCCACACCGGAATTCCCTGGGGGTACCCCTAGTTGAATAGTGAAACCCTAATTCCCAACTGAACGTCCCTAGGGGTACAACAAGATCCGAGATGGAACCCGAATTTCACCCCAAAAATCCTTGGGGGTACCACTGTTTCGGTGTGGAACCCTAATTGTACCCTGGAAGTCCCGAGGGGCACCCTTACTTGCAGTGCAGAACCCTAATTCCACACCAGAAGTCCCTTTGGGAACTCCTCGTTTCAAGATGGAACCCTAATTTTCCACCAGAATTCCCTAGGGGTACCCCTAGTTGCAGGGTGAAATCCTAATTCTACCCTGGAAGTTCCCGAGAGTACCCCTACTTCCAGGGCAAAATCCTAACTCCAGACCAGACTTCCCTAGGGGTACTCTTATTTCCAAGGCGGGAGCCTAATTCCACACCGGACGTTCATGAGGCTACCCCTAGTTCCAGGGTGGTATCATAAATCCACCCCAAAAAGTCCCTACGGACACACCTCGTTTAAGGGCGGAAGCCTAATTCCACGATGAAAGTCCATGTGGGTACCTGTAGTAGTAGGGAAGAACCCTAATTCCACACCAAAAGTCCCAAAGGGAACCCCTTTGTGCAGGGCAGAACTCTAATTCCACACCAGAATTCCCGGGGGTACCTCTACTTGTGGGTAAGAACCCTAATTCCACCCCAAAAGTCCTTGGGAGTACCCCTGTTTCGGTGTGGAATCCTAATTATACCCTGGAAGTCCCTAGGGGTACCCTTAGTTGCAGGGCGGAACCCTCATTCCACACCAGAAGTCTCTGGGGGTTCCATGACCAGACTACCAGAACCGTCAAGACAGACTTCCAGAAAGACGCTATGATATTCTCCACGGAACACACAAAAACTGCCAACCCAACCAGAAGCAGAGAGCGCAGCTTTGCTTCTGCTTCCAGTACTGAAAAGTGCCCGACGGGAAACAGTGACCCTGAACTTTGGTTCCGGGTAACTTTGGTTCCGGTCCGTCGCTGAAAAGCGCCCGACCGGAAACCGTGACCCTGAACTTTGGTTCCGGGTAACTTTGGTTCCGGTCCGTCGCTGAAAAGCGCCCGACCGGAAACCGTGACCCTGAACTTTGGTTCCGGGTAACTTTGGTTCCGGGTCCGTCGCTGAAATGGGACCGGCTGGAACTAGTGAGCCGGAACTTTAGTTCCAGGGCTGCACTTTAATTCCGCCCCAGAAGCTGGGGATCTTTTGGAACTTCCGGTGTGGAATTAGGGTTCCGCCCCAGAAGTACAGTTACCCTCCAGGGACTTCCGGTGTGAAATTACCGTTCTGTCTCGGAAGTAGGGTTACGCACGGCAACTTCCGCTGTGGAATAGGGGTTCCGCCCCAGAAGTAGTCTTACCCTGGGGGACTCCCGGTGTGGAATACAGGGTCCACCCAAAAACTAGGGTTAGCCCGGGGGACATCTGGTGTGGAATAGGGGTTCTGTCTCAGAAATAGAGTTACACCAGGAGACTTCTGGTGTGGAATAGGGGTTCCGCTCCAGAAATAGGGTTACCCCGAGGGACTTCCAACGTGGAATAGGAGTTCTGGCCCGGAAGTAGGGTTACCCACGGGGACTTCCGGTGTTGAATAGGGGTTTTGCTCCAGAATTAGAGTTACCCCGGGAAACTTTCAGTGTGGAATAAGGGTTCCACCCTGGAAGTAGGGTAACTCTGGGAGACATCTGGTGTGTAATATTAATTCCGCCTCCAAAGTAGGATTACCCCAGGAAACTTCCAATATGGAATAAGGATACCGTACCAGAAATACGGTTACTAAGGGGGACTTGTGGTATGAAATAAAGGATACGCCCCGGAAAAAAGGTTACCCCTGACACCTTACAGTGTGGAAGAGAAGTTCTGCCCCAAAGGTAGGGTAAACCCAGAGGACTGAGTGTGAAACAAGGGTTACGCCCAAAAACTAGGGTTCCCTCTGGTTTGGACATAAGGTTTAGTCCTTAGACATAGGGTAAGGAGTTTCTCAATGAGCCAACACATTCATAGACCCAGACTCCTTGAAACTCCGTCCCTTGCCTGGCTTGCAAGGACCATGTGAATTCAGTAGGAACCAAAATGCCCGTCACCTCAGCATGGCTCTGAAACTGCAAACACATGCTCCTTGCAAAAAAGGCAAAAGGAGCCAGGCTTGAAAGCTCTTGCTGGATCTTTTCTCCATCTGCCAACACAATCATAAAAACCAGACTTCTTTCAGCTCAGTCCCTTGCCTGGCTCGCAAGGACCATTTGAATTCAGCAGGAACCAAAATGCCTGTAAATCCGGCACGGCTCTGAAACTGCAAACAAATGCTCTTTGTTCAGTGTGTCCTGCAGGCTGGTCCAATGGCTCAAAGACCTCGTGCAATGCCTCCTGACCTCTGGCAACGCCGCAGGAAACAGTAAAAAATCCTACAGTCTGGTAGAAACTCTCACAAACTCTGAAGACCCTCTCTGCATTCGTGCAACTTTCTACAACTTTGTACAATCTTCCATGGGCCTTTTGCAAAGCATCCCGGTCGCACGGTCTTGTACAACATCCCACGGTTGCGTATAAACTCTCACAACTTCTAGTAATATCCTATGGCTTTGTGCAACATCCTACCACCTCAAAAAATGGTCTAGCGACGTCATGCAATGGCACAAGACCCCTGGCATCACTGCATAAACCTGTACAATCTCCCACAGTACTCTACACAGTCTGAAGGCCCTCTCCGGCTTGGTGCACTGCTCTCCGACTTCGTACAATCTCCCAGGGACCTTGTGCAAAGCATCAACATCTCTGTCTATCTCCCACAGTCCTGTACAACTTGTCACGGTTGCTTTAAAAAAAAAAAAAAAAAAAAATCTCACAGACTCTGTCTATTTCCTATGCCTTTGTGCAACATTCTACAGCCTCGTACAATATTCCAGTGACGTCATGAAATGCCACACGACCTCTGGCAATGCTGCAGGAACCTGTGCAAAATCCCAGAGTCCTGTACAAACTCTGATGACCCTCTCCGGCTTCAGGCAGTGTCCTGCGTCTTTGTACAATCTCCCAGGGACCTTGTGCAAAGCATCAAAATCTCTGTCCATGTCCAACAGTCCTGTACAACATCTCACGGATGCATAAAAAACTCTCACAGACTCTGTCTATTTCCTAGGGCTTTGTGCAACAACCTACGACCTCATACAATGTTCCAACCACCTCACGCGATGCCACGTGACCTCTGGCAACGCCTAAGGAACCTCAAAAAATCCCACTGTCCTGCAGAAAAATCTCACAAACTCTGAGGACATTCTACGGCTTCGGGTAATGTCCTACAATTTCGTAATATCTCTCAGAGACTTTGTCAAAAGCCTTATATGCTCTGGCAAAGTCCCACAGTCCTGTACAACATCTCACAGTTAGATACAAAATCTCACAGTCTCTGGCAAAATACTACAGCATCGTGCAACATCCTACGACCACTTACAATGTTCTAATGAGATCGTGCTACACCTCAATTCCTCTGCAGGCACCCCACGAATCTCTACAAAATCCTACAGTCCTGTACAAATTTCCACACACTCTAGAAACACCCTACGGCTTCATACAGAGTCCTACAACCTCGTACAATCTCCCAAGAATTTTGTGCAAACCCTCACAACCACTTGCAACTTCCCACGGTCCCACGTGTACAAGATCTCACGGTTACCTACAAAGTCTCACAGACTCTTGCAACATCCCACGGGATCTAGCAATGTGCTATAACCTCATACAACCTTCCAACAACATCGTGCAATGCCTAACAACCTCTGGAAGTGCCACAGGATTCTATACAAAATCCCACAGTCCTATACAAACTCTCACGGACTCCGAAGACATCGTAGAGCTTTTTTCAATTTCCCAAGGACCTCGTGCAAAGCATCAAAGTCTCTGTCCGAGTCCCACGGCACTGTAAAACATCTCACGGTTACGTACAGAATCTCACAGACTCTGGCTATATCCTATGGCTTTGTGCAACCTCCTCCAACCTCGTACAACGTTTAACCGACCTTGTGCAATACCTCACGACACCTTGAAACACCACAGGAACCTGTAAAAAATTCCACAGTCCCGTACAAACTCTCATGGACTATGAAGACACTGTATGTCTTCGTGCAAAGTCCTACGACATCATACGATCTCTCAGGGACCCCGACAAAAGCCTCAAACTCTCTGGCAAAGTCCCATAGTCCTGTTAAATATCTCACAGTTAGATACACAGTTAGATAGTCCAGTTATGGACTCTGGCTATATCCTATGGCCTTGTACAACGTCCTATAACCTCGCACAATGTTCCAATGGCCTTGTGCAATGCCTCATGGCCTCAGAAAACACTGCAGAAACCTGTACAAAATCCCACAGTCCTATATAAACTCTCACAGACTCCAAAGACAACGTACAACTTCGTGCAATGTCCTGTGACTTCATACAATTTTCCAAGGACCCTGTGTAAAGTTTTAAACTCCCTGTCCAAGTCCCACGGTCCTGTACAACATCTCAGGGTAAACATACAAAGTTTCACTGACTCTTGGTATATCCTGTGGCTTTGTGCAACGTCCTACAACTTCATACAATATTCCAATGACCGCATGCAATACCACATAACCTCTAGCAATGCCACTGGAACCTGTACAACATGTAACAGGCCTGTAAAAAGTCTCATGGATTCCGAAGAAACCGTATGGCTTCATACGATGATTTAAAACTCCGTAAAAATTCCCAAGGGTCTCATGCAAAGCATCAAACTCTCTGACCAAGTCCCAAAATCCCGTACAACATCTCAAAAACCCCGGTTATATCCTATGACTTACCTACAAAAATAGGACACCGTCACCTGCACCGCAAGAGAATTCAAAACCTGTACAGAACCAAACACCACCATGCAGCGTCTGATACGGAGCAATGCAACGCAAAACACACCACAGAGCTCTGCAAAGAAAGGCAGGCTCATACGGCACTCCATACAACAACAGAGCATTGCCAGGTAAGACAAAAAAATACAGGGTCACATAATGGAAGGCAGTCTTATACAGCAGTCGATGAAACTCCAGACCTGGACAACGCCATACAAAGTCCAACACAGAGCTGTACAAGATGTAACACGACACCAAGCGTTGTCTAGCTACGCAGTCTTAGATAGTAGTCAATACAAAGAGCATTGTATTGCAAAAAAAAAATACAGAGCCATATAATGGAAAACAATCAGCAATGGCAATCGATACAAATACAGAGCAATGCAGTACAAGACGCAACCAAATACAGAACGATAACTTTGCCAACAATGCAAAACCCAACACATAACTCCTACTTCGACCCACGACTCGTCACTCACCGTCATTATCCACTCTTAGGCAGAACAGTTTAGCAGAAGTTATACCCCTTAACTCCTGAGTGATGTCTAATTAAGTATTTTATTGTGTCCAGGTTCACCGTATTCCCGGGAAGAGAACCAAGACACAAAATGGAATCAAGGGCCAAGTCACTTTATTTGGCCCACACCAAGTATAAAGGGGGAGAAAGAGAGAGAAAAGAGTGGAAAAGAAAGAGAGGACGGAGAGAGGAGGGGTTCGATAGCTACCGCCACGGAGTCGCAGCATCCAGTCAGTCCAAAGTCCGGTGGGAGAGCATCCTCTCCTGGTTTTCGCTGCTCTCACCTTTTTACAGGGTTGTCTCATTGCGTAGTCGGTGAGTTTCTTGCGTGCGGTGGGGCGCGTATCCAGTACCATCTCTAGAGGTTACTGCTCCTTCCTTCTCCACTCCGTCGTCTCCAACTCTTCGTCACCATTAGTTCCAATTCTTCAGTCTTCTGTGCCAAGGTCAGCTCGCCACCTGTATGATTTCTTCTACATCAATTATATATCCTGTTAAAAAAATTGGTACTTTAGCACTCCAGTCAGTCGCCCTGTCAATCTCTGCTCCGTTGTGGATATTCCACTTCACACACCAATTCACACTTGGAAAATAAAAGCATAAGCTTTTCACAGCCACTAACCGTCACGCTGATCCTCTGACTTCGGACGCTAGCCTGCCGCTCATCTCTTCCGTCATTTTTGAGCACACGGCTTGTCACTCCCCATGTGAAAAACCCAAAAAAACCCTGCGAAACAAGTCACCTGGATGCTTGACAAGACCCAAGGTCTCTGATCTTTTTGCACATGCTTTTAACAACAGCTAAAAAAACCCAAAACAAACCACCACACACCAAATCCCAGATACTGACTGCCACACATACGAGCTATGGCACGTACAAGATGCAACCCACTTGACTACCACACAAACTACCACTCCCAGAAGGCCAGAGTCTGACCTCTGGCACCCACAAAACACTGTGAAAGGAACTGTGGCATCTGCTCGTGACTATTCACCCAGAGACAGACCATAGAGCTTTCACCAAAAAAAATCTAGGCAGATCACTATATTACCACTTCACCATAAAGCTATGAGGCGATTCTTTTGAGACTCTCGGGATGGCTACTGAGACACTTGCTGATCAAAGAGCTACAGAGACATCAACACCTGAGGACTGTATGACATAAGACACAGAACACAGACACAAGCTGGAACTGCCATGCCCGCATTAGTCTTCTGCTGAGGAGTAACCCGCTCCCTTTACCTGCCCTTAAGGGATCTGTTCCTGGACAGCCTTCTCCCCTACACTGACTTTAACCCCCCTCCCCTCCAATTCCCAACCTGTTCCCTCCTCCCTAACCCCTCCACTTAGTGCCAATCCCTCTACTTACCTTCAGAGGACCAGGGGTCTGAATCCATCCTCGACAAAAAAGATTCACATTGGCTAACTGGGACATCCATGCAGTCACCAGGCTCCTCCTCAGGAGCAGCAATGAATTTTTTTTTTTTTTTTTTTTAAAAAAAAACCACCAAACACTGCTGGCAGTCAGCATCATGCCAGTGAATGTCAACCTCTTCCACAAGACCTTCCTCCTCTAAAGTGCCATGGCATTCTGCTCCCCTGCTCCACACGGATTACAAAGTTAAATGTTGTAGCCATCGTCGCTTGTAGCACCTAAGATACCAAAGGACACAGAATTGCTGTTGTGTTTGTGAGAATCACCAGCCCCAAAACCCTTCTCTCTACCACCACAGTTCACCTCAAATGCTCATCCAAATCAAATGACAGCCCACACAGCACCTGCCAAGCCAAAACGTAAGCGCTTAACCACAAGGTCACAAAATATTTTGCTCTTCAATGCCAACCCAGCCAACAACCTCCTCACCTTCTCCGACTGCTCATCGCCAGGTGGCTTCGCCTGCCTCGGCTGCGTGTGGCACCTGCAAAAAAATCTAAGCAAAAGGCGCATGCCGAGGTACTGTCTGAAACCACACCCTGTCCGCAGCAATTCCCATCTCCCTTTCCTTTACCTCGACCGCTCACCTCTCCGGCCTCCGACATCTTCAGCTGCCGTATTGATGCTTGTGCATCAGCTGCAAAACAACAAACCAAGGATGCTTGTAACTTCACGAACAATGCAACACCTGAAAAATAACTGCAACTTCAGCTAACTCGTCATTGCTCACCTCGCTCAAGTCACCTCAAGTGCCTGTATCTCGCGTCGCTCGTTGCTTCGCACCTTCAAAATAAGAAGAGTAAAAAACCCCACACAAACCATAAGCAAGTCACAGAGCCACCAGACACATCTTCCCTCTGACACCACACACCGACCCACCTTCTTACGGCTCTTTGCTGACCTTGCCTCCGTTGCCCTTTGCTGTGCGACTTGACCATCTGCATCTGAAGACGCAATACCGAACAAGTCACCTGGATGCTGAGCCATAGCTGAACTATTCCAGAGGTCTTGTTTCCATTTAGGATTACCATCTAGATCTGAACTGCAGCTGGCCACTAAACTGCAGCTGGCCACTGAACTGGAAAAAACCAAAACAAAACAAAGAGAAACAAAACCAACCCACACCCAAACACTAAGCTCCACTCATTCAAGCCTTAGTAACTTGGCCACCCAATCCGCTCGACTACCGCTTAAGCAGCCTCCTCCCAGATGGCTCCAGCCACCCCCTCGGCACCTGCAAAAGGCTACAGAAGGGACCACCCTTGCCTGCTGAGGACGGCTACTCCGTGTGAAATGCACCACACGGTCTGTGCCTCAACAGTCACGGACCACAGATCAACATTCACCACAGGATCTTATTGCTCTTCTTCCCCGACCCCACCATTGCCACATGCCCCCAGGCAGAGCAGCTCCAAACACACACACACAGACTGACACAGCACATAAACAACACAGAGGATGCGACGCAGAGATGAAAGAAAACTCTTGGCAAGAAAAATCAACTCCCAGACTGCAGATGCTGTCAGATGGCGAGACCTACAGGGCCACAAGCGGGAGGCGAGGAGCTCCTAAGGCGGCCCCAGAGAAAGAGTCAAAACGTCACAATCCCTGACAAGAAGTTACGGTCAAAACCGAGATGGACGGATGTGCAAAAACCCCGGCTAAGACCTAAGGACGCAAGGATGCAGGAAGTCAGGCCCAGCAAAAGGGCTCCAGGCAAAACAGACAGCTCAAGACCTGCACTGATGACGCCGACAGCAATGCCATCGTGAAAGAAGACCGACCGGAAACTTCTGCGATGCGAGACCGATCCGCATTTTGAGCTTCTAATGCAAGAAAAGCGGTGGCCGATCGGCACTATGACAACAAGTATAGGAGTTCAAGGTGCTAGGGATGGTGCCCGAAGCAGGTGCCCTGCTTCTCAAGCACAACGAGGAGACCTGGACCCAAGAAGGGTCCGAGACACCGAAGATGACAGACCACACAAGCTACGCGACATCACAGACTGGAGCTGCCCTGCCTGGCACATGCTAGCATTGTGCTGAAGATGTGCCCAAAGGGGAGCGTTCCTGGACAGCCCTCTCCCCTAGCCTAACTTTAAAACCCCCTCCCTGCAATTCCCAACCTTGTCCTCTCTATCCCTTGAGCCCTCCCCAGCACCTGTCCCTCAACTTAGCTTTCAGAAAGCCAGAGGTCTCAATCCATCTTTGACTGAAAGAAAAAAAAAAACACCACACGATCAACCAACTGCATTAGTCCTGCAGTTACCGTATCATCTGCAAAAAAAAAAATAAAAAAAAAGCATATACATACAATTGTGCTAGCAGTCAGTACCACATCAGTCGGTCAGTCACAGACCTGTTCCACAATAGCCCCCAACTTCGGAAGCGCTGCAGCAATCTGCTCACCTTTTCCACGCCAATTCCAAAGTTAGAGAGCATGGCCATCATCGCCGTAGCAACTAAGACACCAAGAGAAACAGTTACCATTGTGCTTGTGAAAAATCACCGGTCCCACGATCCTCCTCTCTGCCACTCAGCTCACCTCAAACGCTCATCCAATTCCAAAGGCAGCCCTCTGCAAAACCAGAGGGTTGATGCTTAATCAGGTTGCCACATGATACTTTGCTATTGGGTACCAACCCAGGCCACAACTGCCTCAGTTAAAAGCAGTGACGGGTCTAGGAACAGTGCAGTATCCTATGGGCAATCAAAAAAGACAACAAGCCATTCCAGGCCCTGAAAAACACTATGCTTCACACACCTGCCACTTACTTGAAAAAAATGAAGAAGCTCCATATACAGATGCGTACGAAATGCTCACCCTAGCCCCTGCTAGTTGACTTTACTACCAAGCCTATGAAAAAAAAGGTGATGTTACCAACCTGAGCTATTTCCAACAGAAGCAGTGTGGAAAAAAGGAGGTTCCATCTGCAATACAATCAGAAATTCCAGCACATAGCAATGCACTTAGAATAAAGAAAAAAACCTATAAAATAATTAAACACAGACCAGTAAAACATCTTGGCACCCCCAAACATCCCACATAAAGCTACCAGCAGGAGAAAAAGCTGCATGCAACAAATGCACTTCCTACTATATATACTGCCTATCCCAAGGCTCGTGCTGGAAACAGACAGCTCTGTTTTGCTAAGCTTCAAAACACACTCACCCACAGCCAGCCCAACAGCAGACCTTGAGGGAAGGAAAAGCAGAGAACTGAGTCTGAGGAGAAAGCTCAAGCAAAACAAGCTCCCTAGCCCCACCCTGTGTCTCATATACCCCAGGCCCTCCCACCAGCCTTGTCAAGATCACCTGGGAAAGGAGAGGAGCAGCACCTTATTTTCTGCAGAAAATCAGTAATGAAGTGTATTTTTCCTGGGATGAGTGCAAGCCTTTATTTAATAAAAAGCTAAAAAATACCTAACTTATGCAGGAAAGGGGGGGGGGGAAGAGGGGGGAGGAAGGGGAAGAAGGGGGGGAGGAAGGGGAAGAAGGGGGGGAGGAAGGGGAAGAAGGGGGGGAGGAAGGGGGAGAAGGGGGGGGGGGGAAGGAAGGGGGGGGGGGAAGGGGAAGAAGGGGGGGGGGGGGGGGGGAAGAAGGGGGGGGGGGGGAGGGGGGGAAGAAGGGGGAGGGGGGAAGAAGGAGGGGGGGGGGAGAGGAGGGGGGGAAGAAGGGAGGGGGGGGAAGAAGGGGGGGGGAAGAAGGGGGGGGGGAAGAAGGGGGGGGGAAGAAGGGGGGGGAAGAAGGGGGGGGAAGAAGGGGGGGGAAGAAGGGGGGGGGAAGAAGGGGGGGGGAAGAAGGGGGGGGGAAGAAGGGGGGGGAAGAAGGGGGGGGGGAAGAAGGGGGGGGAAGAAGGGGGGGGAAGAAGGGGGGGGAAGAAGGGGGGGGAAGAAGGGGGGGGAAGAAGGGGGGGGAAGAAGGGGGGGGGGAAGAAGGGGGGGGAAGAAGGGGGGGGAAGAAGGGGGGGGAAGAAGGGGGGGGAAGAAGGGGGGGGAAGAAGGGGGGGGAAGAAGGGGGGGGAAGAAGGGGGGGGAAGAAGGGGAGGGAAGAAGGGGGGGGAAGAAGGGGGGGGGGAGGAGGGGGGGGGAGAAGGGGGGGGGGAGAAGGGGGGGGGGAAGAAGGGGGGGGGAAGAAGGGGGGGGAAGAAGGGGGGGGGAAGAAGGGGGGGGAAGAAGGGGGGGGAAGAAGGGGGGGGGAAGAAGGGGGGGGGAAGAAGGGGGGGGAAGAAAGGGGGGGGGAAGAAGGGGGGGGAAGAAGGGGGGGGGAAGAAAGGGGGGGGAAGAAGGGGGGGAAGAAGGGGGGGGAAGAAGGGGGGGAAGAAGGGGGGGGAAGAAGGGGGGGGAAGAAGGGGGGGGAAGAAGGGGGGGGAAGAAGGGGGGGGAAGAAGGGGGGGAAGAAGGGGGGGGAAGAAGGGGGGGAAGAAGGGGGGTGGGAAGAAGGGGGGGGAGAAGAAGGGGGGGGGAAGAAGGGGGGGGGGAAGAAGGGGGGGGGAAGAAGGGGGGGGGGGAAGAAGGGGGGGGGGGGAGGGGGGGGGGGGGGGAAGAAGGGGGCGAGGTAAGACAGTCCCATGTCTAGTGGGAAAAGTGTTCTCACCTGGTTTTTGCCGCTCTCGCCTTTTGACGGGGTTGTCTCATTCCACAGTCAGCCAGTTTCTTGCATGCGGTGGGGCGCGTGCCCTGTACCAGCTCCAGGGGGTCCTCGAATATTCTGGAGGGTCTGAGCCCCCATTCTCCTAGACAACAGAATGGATCCGCGCTCCCGACGGGTGGGACTCTGTTGCCACGGCCACGGGGCTGTCCGTGGTTAGACAGTTCTGCCAACAATCTAGTCCTTTTTACACTCACCTTGCCCTTCTCACCTCCAATGCCGGTATCCCGCTTTACTCGTCGCTTCGCACCTTCACAACAACAACAACACCACAACCCTCCTTCTATAGTTTAGTCACATCTTCACCAGCCTCTTTGTCCCCTCCTCTGACACCGCAGCCTGCCGGCGGCTAATCCCACCTGCCGCTCCTTTACCTTGACAGCTCATCCCTCTGGCCTGTCATTTTGGACTACTGTCTTGACGTCCGGCGACCCCCTGTAAAACACAGGAGCGACACAACAAAAAGAGAACAGTTGACTACGCAGCGAGAGAATTCCAAACCGGTACAGAGCCAAACAACACCATGCAGCGTCTGATACAGAGCAATGCAATGCAAAACAGTCTCAGATGGCACTCAAGACAAATACAGAGCGTTGCCACGCAAGACAAAACAATACAGGGTCACACAATGCAAGGCAGTCTCATATAGCAGGCGATTGAGGATAACGGAGCAGTGGAACAGGCTGCCATGGGAGGTTGTGGAGTCTCCTTCTCTGGAGACATTCAAGACCCACCCAGACGATTTCCTGGGTGATCGCACGTAGGTGTTGCTGCTGCGGCAGGGGGATTGGACTCGATGATCTTTTGAGGTTCCTTCCAATCCCTAACATTCTGTGATTCTGTGATTCATGTCCACACCTGGACGATGCCATACAAAGTCAAATACAGAGCTGTACAGGACAAAACACTACACCGAGCGCTGCCTAGCTACACAGTCTTACACAGCAGTCAATACAAAGAGCATTGCAGAACAAAATATACAAAGCCATGTAATGCAAGAAAATCAGCAATGGCAGTCAATACAAATACAGAGCAATACAGTACAAGACGCAACCAAATACAGAACGATAACTTCGCCAACAACGCAACACCCAAACGCAGCTCCCGCTTCAGCCCACGACCCGTCGCTCGCTGTTAGGCAGAACAATTTAGCAGGAGTTAAACCCCCTTGCTTTCTAACCAACCTCAGATGGTTCTGGGTGGCTAGGGGCGGCTAGGCTTAACTCCTGAGTGATGGCCAATGAGGTATCTTATGGCGACCAGTTTCTCCATATTCCCAGGAAGAGAATTAAGACTCAAAACGCAGGCAAGCATCAAGTCACTTTATTTGTTTCACAGCAAGAAAAGGGAGAAAAAGAGAGAGAAAAGAGAAGAGGGGAAGAAAATTGGGAGAAGGAGAAAAAAAGGAAGGAGTGGAGGGGGAAGAAGGGGCGGGGAGAAGGGGGCGGGCTAAGACAGTCCCATGTCTAGTGGGAAAAGTGTTCTCACCTGGTTTTTGCCGCTCTCGCCTTTTGACGGGGTTGTCTCATTCCACAGTCAGCCAGTTTCTTGCATGCGGTGGGGCGCGTGCCCTGTACCAGCTCCAGGGGGTCCTCGAATATTCTGGAGGGTCTGAGCCCCCATTCTCCTAGACAACAGAATGGATCCGCGCTCCCGACGGGTGGGACTCTGTTGCCACGGCCACGGGGCTGTCCGTGGTTAGACAGTTCTGCCAACAATCTAGTCCTTTTTACACACACCTTGCCCTTCTCACCTCCAATGCCGGTATCCCGCTTTACTCGTCGCTTTGCACCTTCACAACAACAACAACACCACAACCCTCCTTCTATAGTTCAGTCACATCTTCACCAGCCTCTTTGTCCCCTCCTCTGACACCGCAGCCTGCCGGCGGCTAATCCCACCTGCCGCTCCTTTACCTTGACAGCTCATCCCTCTGGCCTGTCATTTTGGACTACTGTCTTGACGTCCGGCGACCCCCTGTAAAACACAGGAGCGACACAACAAAAAGAGAACAGTTGACTACGCAGCGAGAGAATTCCAAACCGGTACAGAGCCAAACAACACCATGCAGCGTCTGATACAGAGCAATGCAATGCAAAACAGTCTCAGATGGCACTCAAGACAAATACAGAGCGTTGCCACGCAAGACAAAACAATACAGGGTCACACAATGCAAGGCAGTCTCATATAGCAGGCGACTGAGGATAACGGAGCAGTGGAACAGGCTGCCAAGGGAGGTTGTGGAGTCTCCTTCTCTGGAGACATTCAAGACCCACCCGGACGATTTCCTGGGTGATCGCACGTAGGTGTTGCTGCTGCGGCAGGGGGATTGGACTCGATGATCTTTTGAGGTTCCTTCCAATCCCTAACATTCTGTGATTCTGTGATTCATGTCCAGACCTGGACGATGCCATACAAAGTCAAATACAGAGCTGTACAGGACAAAACACTACACCGAGCGCTGCCTAGCTACACAGTCTTACACAGCAGTCAATACAAAGAGCATTGCAGAACAAAATATACAAAGCCATGTAATGCAAGAAAATCAGCAATGGCAGTCAATACAAATACAGAGTAATACAGTACAAGACGCAACCAAATACAGAACGATAACTTCGCCAACAACGCAACACCCCAAACGCAGCTCCCGCTTCAGCCCACGACCCGTCGCTCGCTGTTAGGCAGAACAATTTAGCAGGAGTTAAACCCCCTTGCTTTCTAACCAACCTCAGATGGTTCTGGGTGGCTAGGGGCGGCTAGGCTTAACTCCTGAGTGATGGCCAATGAGGTATCTTATGGCGACCAGTTTCTCCACATTCCCAGGAAGAGAATTAAGACTCAAAACGCAGGCAAGCATCAAGTCACTTTATTTGTTTCACAGCAAGAAAAGGGAGAAAAAGAGAGAGAAAAGAGAAGAGGGGAAGAAAATTGGGAGAAGGAGAAAAAAAGGAAGGAGTGGAGGGGGAAGAAGGGGGCGGGGAGAAGGGGGCGGGCTAAGACAGTCCCATGTCTAGTGGGAAAAGTGTTCTCACCTGGTTTTTGCCGCTCTCGCCTTTTGACGGGGTTGTCTCATTCCACAGTCAGCCAGTTTCTTGCATGCGGTGGGGCGCGTGCCCTGTACCAGCTCCAGGGGGTCCTCGAATATTCTGGAGGGTCTGAGCCCCCATTCTCCTAGACAACACAATGGATCCGCGCTCCCGACGGGTGGGACTCTGTTGCCACGGCCACGGGGCTGTCCGTGGTTAGACAGTTCTGCCAACAATCTAGTCCTTTTTACACTCACCTTGCCCTTCTCACCTCCAATGCCGGTATCCCGCTTTACTCGTCGCTTCGCACCTTCACAACAACAACAACACCACAACCCTCCTTCTATAGTTTAGTCACATCTTCACCAGCCTCTTTGTCCCCTCCTCTGACACCGCAGCCTGCCGGCGGCTAATCCCACCTGCCGCTCCTTTACCTTGACAGCTCATCCCTCTGGCCTGTCATTTTGGACTACTGTCTTGACGTCCGGCGACCCCCTGTAAAACACAGGAGCGACACAACAAAAAGAGAACAGTTGACTACGCAGCGAGAGAATTCCAAACCGGTACAGAGCCAAACAACACCATGCAGCGTCTGATACAGAGCAATGCAATGCAAAACAGTCTCAGATGGCACTCAAGACAAATACAGAGCGTTGCCACGCAAGACAAAACAATACAGGGTCACACAATGCAAGGCAGTCTCATATAGCAGGCGATTGAGGATAACGGAGCAGTGGAACAGGCTGCCAAGGGAGGTTGTGGAGTCTCCTTCTCTGGAGACATTCAAGACCCACCCGGACGATTTCCTGGGTGATCGCATGTAGGTGTTGCTGCTGCGGCAGGGGGATTGGACTCGATGATCTTTTGAGGTTCCTTCCAATCCCTAACATTCTGTGATTCTGTGATTCATGTCCACACCTGGACGATGCCATACAAAGTCAAATACAGAGCTGTACAGGACAAAACACTACACCGAGCGCTGCCTAGCTACACAGTCTTACACAGCAGTCAATACAAAGAGCATTGCAGAACAAAATATACAAAGCCATGTAATGCAAGAAAATCAGCAATGGCAGTCAATACAAATACAGAGCAATACAGTACAAGACGCAACCAAATACAGAACGATAACTTCGCCAACAACGCAACACCCAAAACGCAGCTCCCGCTTCAGCCCACGACCCGTCGCTCGCTGTTAGGCAGAACAATTTAGCAGGAGTTAAACCCCCTTGCTTTCTAACCAACCTCAGATGGTTCTGGGTGGCTAGGGGCGGCTAGGCTTAACTCCTGAGTGATGGCCAATGAGGTATCTTATGGCGACCAGTTTCTCCATATTCCCAGGAAGAGAATTAAGACTCAAAATGGAATCAAGGGTCAAGTCACTTTATTTGTTTCACAGCAAGAAAAGGGAGAAAAAGAGAGAGAAAAGAGAAGAGGGGAAGAAAATTGGGAGAAGGAGAAAAAAAGGAAGGAGTGGAGGGGGAAGAAGGGGGCGGGGAGAAGGGGGCGGGCTAAGACAGTCCCATGTCTAGTGGGAAAAGTGTTCTCACCTGGTTTTTGCCGCTCTCGCCTTTTGACGGGGTTGTCTCATTCCACAGTCAGCCAGTTTCTTGCATGCGGTGGGGCGCGTGCCCTGTACCAGCTCCAGGGGGTCCTCGAATATTCTGGAGGGTCTGAGCCCCCATTCTCCTAGACAACAGAATGGATCCGCGCTCCCGACGGGTGGGACTCTGTTGCCACGGCCACGGGGCTGTCCGTGGTTAGACAGTTCTGCCAACAATCTAGTCCTTTTTACACTCACCTTGCCCTTCTCACCTCCAATGCCGGTATTCCGCTTTACTCGTCGCTTCACACCTTCACAACAACATCAACAACAACAACACCACAACCCTCCTTCTATAGTTCAGTCACATCTTCACCAGCCTCTTTGTCCCCTCCTCTGACACCGCAGCCTGCCGGCGGCTATTCCCACCTGCCGCTCCTTTACCTTGACAGCTCATCCCTCTGGCCTGTCATTTTGGACTACTGTCTTGACGTCCGGCGACCCCCTGTAAAACACAGGAGCGACACAACAAAAAGAGAACAGTTGACTACGCAGCGAGAGAATTCCAAACTGGTACAGAGCCAAACAACACCATGCAGCGTCTGATACAGAGCAATGCAATGCAAAACAGTCTCAGATGGCACTCAAGACAAATACAGAGCGTTGCCACGCAAGACAAAACAATACAGGGTCACACAATGCAAGGCAGTCTCATACAGCAGGCGATTGAAGTTCACACCTGGACAATGCCATACAAAGTCAAATACAGAGCTGTACAGGACAAAACACTACACCGAGCGCTGCCTAGCTACACAGTCTTACACAGCAGTCAATACAAAGAGCATTGCAGAACAAAATATACAAAGCCATGTAATGCAAGAAAATCAGCAATGGCAGTCAATACAAATACAGAGCGATACAGTAGAAGACGCAACCAAATACAGAACGATAACTTCGCCAACAACGCAACACCCAAAACGCAGCTCCCGCTTCAGCCCACGACCCGTCGCTCGCTGTTAGGCAGAACAATTTAGCAGGAGTTAAACCCCCTTGCTTTCTAACCAACCTCAGATGGTTCTGGGTGGCTAGGGGCGGCTAGGCTTAACTCCTGAGTGATGGCCAATGAGGTAATTTATTGTGACCAGGTTCTCAGTATTCCCATCAAGAGAACTGAGACTCAAAACGGAATCAAGGGTCAAGTCACTTTATTTGTCCACACCAAGTAAAGGGAGAGAAAGAAAGATAGGAGTGGAAAAGAGAGAAAGGAGGTAGAGAGTCAGGGTGCAATCGCCACCAGCCAGGAGTTGCAGCATCTCATCAGTCTCATGTCCAGTGGGAGAGTATCCTCACCTGGTTTTCACTGCTCTCGCCTTTTTACAGGGTTGTCTCACTGCATAGCCAGTGAGTTTCTTGCATGTGGTGTGGCGCACGTCAAATACCATCTCTAGAGCTTCCGGCCTCTTCCTCCTCCGCTCCGTCGTCTCCAGCTCTTAGTCACCGTGAGTCCCTATTCTTTAGTCTACTGTGCCAAGGCCTGTCCACCACCTTTATTATTTAATCTACATCAATATTATATCCCCTCAAAAAAAATGGCTACTTTACCACACCAGTCAGGTGCCCTGTCACCACCTGCTCCCTTGTGGATGTTCCATTTCACACACCAATTCACACCTGGAAAATAAAAGCATACGCTTGTCACAGTCACGCTGATCCTCTGACTTCATACGCTAACCTGCCACTCACCTCTTCCGTCATTTTTGAGCACACGGCTTGTCACTCCCCATCTGAAAAACCCAAACAAATCTTGTGAAGCAAATCACCTGGATGCCTGACTAGACCTAAGGTCGCTGATCTTTTTGCACATGCTTTTAACAACAGCTAAAAAAAAAAATAAAAAACAAACCACTACACACCAAATCGCAGATATTGAGTCCCATGCATACAAGCTATGGCACATACAAGATGCAACCCACCTGACTACCACACAAGCTACCACTCCCAGAAGGCCGGAGTCTGACCTCCGGCACCCACAAAACACTAAAAGGAACTGTGGCATCTGCCCATGACTACTCGCCCAGAGACAGACCACACAGTCTTCACCAAAAGAATCTGTGCAGATCAATATATTACCACTTCACCATAAAGCTATGAGGTGATGCATTCGAGACTCTCGGGACGGCTACTGAGGCACTTACTGATCAAAAAGCTACGGTGACATCAACACCTGAGGATGGTATGGCCTAAGACACAGAACACAGACACAGGTTGGTACTGCCCTGCCCACATTAGTCTTGTGCTGAAGAGTAACCCACTCCCTTTACCTGCCCAAAGGGATGTGTTCCTGGACAGCCCCCTCCCCTACACTGACTTTAAAACCCCTCCCTCCAATTCCCAACCTGTCCCCTCCCACATAACCCTTCCACTTAGTGCCAATCCCTCTACTTAACTTCAGAGGGCCAGGGGTCTGAATCCATCCACGACAAAAAATAAAAAAATAAAAAAAAAATCACATCAGCTAACTAAGACATTCCTGCAGTCACCAGGCTCCTCATCAGCAACAGCAATATAAAAAAAACAGCAAAAAACCCACACCCCAAACAGTGCTGGCAGTCAGCATCATGGCAGCTGATGTCAACCTCTTCCATAAGAGCCTCCTCCTCTAAAGTGCCATGGCATTCTGCTCACCTGCTCCACATAGATTCCAAAGTTAAACGTTTTGGTCATCGTCGCTTGTAGCGCCTAAGATACCAAAAGACACAGAATTACCGTTGTGCTTGCGAGAATCAGCAGCCCCACAATCCGTCTTCCCTACCACCACAGTTCACCTCAAATGCTCATCCAAATCCAAAGGCAGCCCACACAGCAACTGCAAAGCCAAAACGTAAATGCTTAACCACACGGTCACAAAATACTTTGCTCTTAAATGCCAACCCAGCCAACAACCTCCCCACTTTCTCTGACTGCTCATCGGCAGGTGGCTTCGCCTGCCTCGGCTGCGTGTGGCACCCGCAAAAAAATCTAAGCAAAAGGCACATGCCGAGGTACTGTCTGGAACCACACGCTGTTCGCAGCAATTCCCATCTCCCTCTCCTTTACCTCGACCGCTCACCTCTCCGGCCTCCGACATCTTCAGCTGCCATATTGATGCTTGTGCATCAGCTGCAAAACAACAAACCAAGGATGCTTGTAACTTCATGAACAATGCAACACCTGAAAAATAACTGCAACTTCAGCTAACTAGTCATTGCTCACCTCGCTCAAGTCATCTCAAGTGCCTGTATCTCGCGTCACTCGTTGCTTCACACTTTCAAAATAAAAAGAGTAAAAAACCCCACACAAACCATAAGCAAGTCATAGAGCCACCAGACACATCTTCCCTCTGACACCACACACCGACCCACCTTCTTACAGCTAGCTCTTTGCTGACCTTGCCTCCGTTGCCCTTTGGTGTGCGACTTGACCATCTGCATCTGAAAACACAATACTGAACAAGTCACCTGGATGCTGAGCAATAGCTGAACAATTCCAGAGGTCTTGTTTCCATTTAGGAATACCATCTAGATCTGAACTGCAGCTGGCCACTGAACTGGCCACTGAACTGGAAAAAAAAAAAAAAAAAAATAGAAACAAAAACAACCCACACCCAAACACTAACATTAAGCTCCACTGATTTGAGCCTTAATAACTTGAGCACCCAATCTGCTCGACTACCACTCAAGCAGCCTCCTCCCAGATGGCTCCAGCCACCCCCTCGGCACCTGCAAAAGGCTACGCAAGTGACCACCCTTGCCTGATGAGGACGGCTACTCCATCTGAAATGCACCACACAGGGTCTGTGCCTCAACAGTCACAGACCACAGATCAACATTTACCACAGGCTTTTATTGCTATTCTTCCCCCGACCCCACCATTGCTACGTGCCCCCAGGCAGAGCAGCTCCAAACACACACACACACAAAGACTGACGCAGCACATAAACAACACATAGGATGCGAAGCAGAGATGAGAGAAAACTCTTGGCAAGAAAATCAACTCCCAGACTGCAGATGCTGTCAGATGGCGAGACCTACGGGGCCACAAGCGTGAGGCGAGGAGCTCCTAAGGCGGCCCCAGAGAAAGAGTCAAAAAGTCACAATCCCTGACAAGAAGTTACGGTCAAAACCGAGATGGACAGATGTGCAAAAACCCTGGCTAAGACCTAAGAACGCAAGGATGCAGGAAAAGGGCTCCAGGCAAAACAGACAGCTCAAGACCTGCACTGATGACGCCGACAGCAATGCCATCGTGAAAGAACACCGACCGGAAACTTCTGCGATGCAAGACCGATCCGCATTTTGAGCTTCTAATGCAAGAAAATCGGTGGCCGACCGGCGCTATGACAACAAGTACAGGAGTTCAAGGTGCCAGGGATGGTGCCCGAAGCAGGTGCCCTGCTTCTCAAGCACAACAAGGAGACCTGGACCCGAGAAGGGTCCGAGACACCGAAGATGACAGACCACACAAGCTACGCAACATCACAGACTGGAGCTGCCCTGCCTGGCACATGCTAGCATTGTGCTGAAGATGAGCCCAAAGGGGAGCATTCCTGGACAGCCCTCTCCCCTACCCTAACTTTAAAACCCCCTCCCTGCAATTCCCAACCTTGTCCCTCTCTATCCCTTGAGCCCTCCCCAGCACCTGTCCCTCAACTTAGCTTTCAGAAAGCCAGAGGTCTCAATCCATCTTTGACTGAAAGAAAAAAAAAAACACCACACGATCAACCAACTGCATTAGTCCTGCAGTTACCGTATTATCTGAAAAAAAAAAAAAATTAAAAAAAAGCATATACATACAATTGTGCTAGCAGTCAGTACCACATCAGTCGGTCAGTCACAGACCTGTTCCACAATAGCCCCCAACTTCGGAAGCGCTGCAGCAATCTGCTCACCTTTTCCACGCCAATTCCAAAGTTAGAGAGCATGGCCATCATCGCCGTAGCAACTAAGACACCAAGAGAAACAGTTACCATTGTGCTTGTGAAAAATCACCGGTCCCACGATCCTCCTCTCTGCCACTCAGCTCACCTCAAACGCTCATCCAATTCCAAAGGCAGCCCTCTGCAAAACCAGAGCGTAGATGCTTAATCAGGTTGCCACATGATACTTTGCTATTGGGTACCAACCCAGGCCACAACTGCCTCAGTTAAAAGCAGTGACGGGTCTAGGAACAGTGCAGTATCCTATGGGCAATCAAAAAAGACAACAAGCCATTCCAGGCCCTGAAAAACACTATGCTTCACACACCTGCCACTTACTTGAAAAAAATGAAGAAGCTCCATATACAGATGCGTACGAAATGCTCACCCTAGCCCCTGCTAGTTGACTTTACTACCAAGCCTATGAAAAAAAAGGTGATGTTACCAACCTGAGCTATTTCCAACAGAAGCAGTGTGGAAAAAAGGAGGTTCCATCTGCAATACAATCAGAAATTCCAGCACATAGCAATGCACTTAGAATAAAGAAAAAAACCTATAAAATAATTAAACACAGACCAGTAAAACATCTTGGCACCCCCAAACATCCCACATAAAGCTACCAGCAGGAGAAAAAGCTGCATGCAACAAATGCACTTCCTACTATATATACTGCCTATCCCAAGGCTCGTGCTGGAAACAGACAGCTCTGTTTTGCTAAGCTTCAAAACACACTCACCCACAGCCAGCCCAACAGCAGACCTTGAGGGAAGGAAAAGCAGAGAACTGAGTCTGAGGAGAAAGCTCAAGCAAAACAAGCTCCCCAGCCCCACCCTGTGTCTCATATACCCCAGGCCCTCCCACCAGCCTTGTCAAGATCACCTGGGAAAGGAGAGGAGCAGCACCTTATTTTCTGCAGAAAATCAGTAATGAAGTGTATTTTTCCTGGGATGAGTGCAAGCCTTTATTTAATAAAAAGTTAAAAAATACCTACTCTATGCAGGAAAGGGGGGGAAAAGGAAGGGGGGTGGGAGAAAGAAGGGGGGGTGAGGGAAGGAGTAAGTTTATTTTTACTGGGATGAGTGCAAGCCTTTATTTAATAAACAGCTAAAAAAATACCTACTCTATGTAGGAAAAGTGCTTGTTAAAAGGAATTAGTGTTAAGAGCAGATTCCTAGCAAAAACCGAAACGCTTTGCTGTTACCATTCACTTCTTGCCACATTGCACGTATCACCTCTGCTGGCGCGACATACCGTGTGTGACCATGCGATGAAGCGGTGCTGGATCCCGGAAGAATTCCCTCTCGGAAATATCCTCAGTCACCAAGCAAAGCGTTTACTGTAACTCGCCGACTCCTCGACGGTCTCTCCAACCGACTCCCGTGACAGAATGAGACTAGTCGTAGGTCACGCGTGCCTGCGACATGCAACTCCAGGCGCATTCCAAAGTGCTGCAGCGGGGACGAGACTGCCCGAGAGCTGCAGCTCCCTGGGGCGCAGGAGAAGCGGACGCGGCTGAGCGCGAGGGGTCCGGCTTCAGACCGCAGCTCCAGGCGGGCGGCAGGTCCTGGCCCCGCGGGGACGCCGCTCTCTCCTCCGTGTCACCGGGAAGCCCCGCGGAGCCCAGATTCCCCAGCGCAGCCCCGGGGCTCCCCCGCGGCCGCTCTGGTTCCGGTAAAACACGCCGCTCCCCGCAACCCTGAAGCCGCTCCGGCCCCGACCAGCACCGCCGCCCCCCACCCCCAACCTTCCCCGGGACCTGACTCAGACCCAGCGCCTTCCCCGCCCTTCAAGGTCTCCCCCCCACCGGTCGAGCCGCGGTTCCCCGGCCCCGCGCCGCCCCCATTCCCAGCTGGCGGGGTTTCGTGCCCGCCGTTTGCATCACGGTGCCCGGCTCTTCCGCAGTCCAAAGGACACCCAGCCCTGCTCACCTTTTCCACGGGTACAACCTCAGCCCCGGTGCGTGCTCCCTTGTTCCAGACTGGCCTCTCCGCAGCCACACCACCCAGCTCAGCCACCACCTCCAACCATCCAAGAACCTGCAGCCACACCCAGCTCAGCCCCTTTATACTGAGAGGCCGCCCACCCCCCTCCATCAGCCGCACCGGCTGCACGTGGGGCTAATCCAGCCCCCGGCCCCAGCTGTAGCCCATCTGACACACCGGGCAGTTACCCGACCCCCAGAACATGTAAACTTATTCCTTGGGCTCTGTGACAGCCTCTGACCGAGTGCAAAGTGACTGCAGGCATAGCCATGAGTGCAAAAAGAAAGCAATCATTTATTAATTAACGTGTATAACTCCTGGGAGTGAGTCTGCTAAGGGGCTCTGTTCCCATATGCTCCCTCTTCCCCTTGGACACCTCAGAAGTCATTCCTGGAGAAGCATTCGTCGGTCCGGTGGTGAATGGTCAGCTCTTGTAGCAATGAGCTACGAAGGTAGAAAAAATAAGGGAGGAAAAAAAACTGTGATGGGCAGCAGGACGGAGAGATGGAGAAAGAAAAAACACTGAGGAAGAAAGGGACGGCTGGCTGAATGGGGGACTGTGGCAGACCAAGCTTAGCATGTCTGTCTCAAACACCGCGTGGACATTGTCCAGAACAAGATGAGAAATCCTGTACAGCAACTTGCAAGGTCCCGTACAGCCGCTTGCAGTTTCTATTTTGTAACAAAAGGCTTCTGTGCCTGCACAAATACCAGATCAACCAAAGGACATCCAAGTTATGTGGGCACCCGACAAGTAACAACCCCCAAAAGGTATCGGCGTATGCGCACAAGGACTGGAAGCAACATACAATTGTCATGTGCAGACCCAAGATGTGTTGCTGTCATAGAAACCACTGTTGTTAGAAGGAGGTTTTTCATAGTTGAAAATAAGAAACAGACTATTTAAGAACGACTAAAACCTAATATGGAGAGTATTCTCCCCCACTGGAACATAAGCACTGGATCCATGAGATGTCTTTGGATCCGCAGTGGTGACTCTCTCTTGCTTACCTATTTCTCTGCATTCACTTACCTTTTTCTTTCTTGCTTCTATCCTTGTTGCTTAATAAAGATTACAGGCTCTCCTGACCCAATACTTGACTTTGTGTCTTAATTCTGTTTCTGTGAGAGCTGCAAATAATCCTCGGAGCACTGGGCTCTAACAGTGATATAGCAAGAAACAATGGGACAGAGCAAGACAGAAAAGATAGGGACAAGAAAACGGACAGAATTTCAAAGAGAAAAAGAAAGGGACATGGAGCAGGATAGAGATAGAAGCAGGAGGAACAGAGGAATAAAGAGAGAAAAAGGAAGAAGGACAGCGGAAGAGAGACAGAAAGGGACAGGGAGCAGGACAGAGAGGGAAAGAAAAAAGACAGAAAGCAGGACTGTCAGAGGAAGGGATCAGGACAGAGTGACAGAGAAAGGAAAATAGGAATAGGGAATAGGACAGAGACAGAGGAGAAAAAAAATACTGGTGAGAGGCAGGATGGAAGGCTATTGAGAGAAAGAGAGGGACAGGCAGAAGAACAGAGCTAAAAAAAGAAGGACAAGAGGAATACAAAAAAAGATGAAGGAGACAGCCAGAAAACTAAATACAGGGCAGGGGGGAGAGATGGCGGTGGGGGGTGGACAGGGAGAACAACAGAAAATTGGATAGGGGTGAAAGACGGGGGCACAAAAACAGCACAGAGGGAGAAAGACAGAAAAAGAGGGGCAGAGAGACAGAGCAGGAAAAAAAGATCAGGGATGGTGACCAGAACCGAAGGATAAAGAGAAGAACAAGGAGTTAGATGCAAGAAAAGAGAGAATAGGAGTACAGGTAAGTAGAAAAAAAATGACAGAAAGGGAAAAAGAGAGGATTAGGGAGGAAAAAAAACCCTTTAGCATGAAGCTGGGTAGGAATCTAGCCAGACAGAGAGACATGGAGAAAGAAAAAACAAAACAATCCACCAAAAAACATTGACAGGCTACAAGACAGATGGGGAGGAAATAAAAAATAGCAGCAGGGAGCTGGACAGAGAGAGATGGAGAAACACAGATAAATAGCACGGGGCTATGTGACAGAGGATAATGGAATTAAAAAACTGCGGCAGGGTGCCTGAAAGAAAGAGAGACTGAGGGAAAAATATAGACAAGCTATGGGGGGGCAGAGGAAGGAATTAGAAACTGGGGACAGGGAGCCAGACAGAGAGAGATGGAGATAGCTGGGAATGGGAAGAAGTGGGGAGAATTAATAAATAAGTTCAGGCAGCTGGACAGAGAGGGACAGAGAAACACAAAAATAGTGGCGGGGTATAGGGCAGAGAGGAAAGAATTAAAAAATGAGGACAGTGAGACAGATACAGAGATGGAGAAAAGAAAAAAATACTGATCTATGTGGCAGAGAGGGAAGAAATGAAAAATAGGGACAGAAATGAAGAAAAAGTGCAGTAGAGAAAGAAGGGACACCGATTAAAAGTGAGGGACGGGGAGCTGGAAAAAGAGAGGGGGAGAAAGAAACAGAATTGCAACACACAACAGGGCCAAGAAGGAAGAAACTGAACAACAGAAACAGGGAGCCAGAAAAAAAGTGCCAGAAAAAGAAAAAATACCGATGGGCTACAGGACAGAGAGGGAGAAATGAAAAAGTAGGGATCTGGAACCAAGCAGAGAGAAATGGAGAAAGAAAAAATAGCAAGGGACAACAGGGTAGAGAAGGGGAGGAAGGGAAAAACAGGGATCCAGAGCCAAACAGAGAGACAGTGGAAAAAAAATGATAGTGAGGGGCTACAGGGAGAAGAGGGAGGAATGAAAAGACAGGGACAAAGACCTGCACACAGCATAACACACACACAGGAAGTGCAGCAACAGCCAGAGGGTAGAGATGGGGGAATTAAAACACAGGGACAGCAAGCCAGAGGTGGTGGGGGGAAGATGGGCTACAGAGAAGGGAAGGAGCAATTAAAAAATTGGTATCCAGAGCCAGACAGAGAGATGGAGAAAGATGACACTGAAAAATACCAGAGAGAAACAGAGAAAGGAAAAACCACAACGGGTTCCAACACAGGAAAGGACTGGGAACCATACAGAAAGAGATGGAGAAAGGGAAGAGAGCAACAGGCTGCACAGCAGCAAGGGAAGAATTAAAACACAAGTACAGGGAGCTGAACAGAGTGACTGAGAAGAGGAAAAGTCCTGACACGCTTCCAGAGAGAGAGGAAAGAATTAAAAATTAGAGACGAGCAGTTGGAAAGAAAGACAGAGAAAAAAAAATATACTACGGGGGGGCTACCCAGCAGAGAAGGAAAGTTTAATAATGGGGACGGTGAGATGGACAGAGAGGGAGGGAGAAAGGAAAGAAGCTACAGGTGATGCAGCAGAGAGGGAGGAATGAAGAAAGAGGGACAGGGAGCCAGACAAACCGAGACAGGGGAAGAAAAACAGCAAAGAGCTACTAGGTAAAGAGACAAAATTTTGAAAAACAGAGAGGGAAGAACGAAGAAATAGCGGCCAGGAGCTGGACAGAGAGAGATGGAGAAGGAAAAAGCAGCCATGGGCTACAGGGCAGAGAGAAGGAAAAACTAAATGATGGGGATAAAGCTCCACACAGAACAAGATGTAGAAAGGAAGCATGAGGAAACCAAAAAAACAACCAAACAAAAAAACCAACCAAAAAAAAACCCCCATGGGGAAAAAAAAATCATGTGAAAAAGAGCAGGCCAAGGGAGATGCAGGGAGGGACCAGGACACCAAGACGGGCACCAAAGCCCCGAGACTCACCGCAGCTCTCAATCTCGGTGCTGCCAGGAGAATTTGCCAGTTCAGACGCTTCTTTCTCCTTCTCCCCTCCCTTCCTCTTCTGTAACTCCAGTTGCCTGGTTGTCCTTTACCTAAAGTAGAGGAATTCAGACAGAAGAAGGGATAGGACAGCAGTTGAGCTAGAAGAGGAGGCTAGGTAAACAGGACAGCTGAAAATGCAGCACACATCCTTCAAAAGCTTGAATGATTTGAACACTTAAAATAAATATTAAGACTAATCAACAAGACTTTGAACATTCTAAACATAAAAGCAAGCACTCTTGCTGGTGTTGGAAAGTGTCCACTCCCTTCCTTACAGCACTGCTGCAGGGAGACCACCCTGTGAGGCTGTAGGACGAGCTTGGACCGTCATCAGCATCTGCACTGACAGATCCAGTGCAACAGCGACAGCCCTTGCGCTGCTGCTGTGGCTGCTAGCTTGGGAAATAAAATTGGAAGTTGTCCTGGTTTTGCTAGGCTAGAATTTATTTTCTTCTTAGTAGTTAGAATAGCTGTGTTTTAGTTTCAGTGTAAGACTTGTTATGAGAAGAACGCTATTAGAAGTACTAATGTTATTCATAGCTGCTGGAGCTGAAGGCCAGTGGAAAGTCTCGATGCTGATGATTTCTACTGCCAAGTACCTCATCTCTAAAGACCCACTCTGATGGGAAGTTCGCAAAATGAAACTTCTTTGAATGAGAAAGATTTCCATTTTGGAAAATCTCTTTCCTACTGAAGTCCAAATTACACACTCTAAGGAAAAAGGACATTATTGAAGCTGTAACTCACAAAAAAACACATCATGACTCACTGCCACTAGTTACAAGGCTGCCAATGCTTCTTGAGAAATCTCGGAAAAACATGTGAAGGAATGCTGCTTTGTCCTGTTTTGTTCATGTCTCTCCTTTGACCTTGATTGCTTTTAGAACAGATGCTAGTATCTCACTAAGGGGTTTGAGTACTACTCTTTTAAAAGTTAATTTACTGAAGAAGCGTAAAGCTTTTGTCATAAAAAACAACATCTGTTTGTTCTGAACATCTGAACCCTTATGAACAGTTTCTTTCCTCTCTTGCTACAAAACTGTTTTCATAGTAAGCGCACAGGAAGATTATGCTTTCAGGAAGAGAAAACTGACAGAGGGAAGTAAGCTTTGCATAGGTGTAACATGCTCCAGAATAGCCCTTGGTTTTGGTATTTGTTTTAAAATCCTTCATCCAAAAAAAAAAAAAAATAGAAGGAGAGTTGGCACATTCTTAACGTTAACTTTGAAGTCCGTACTACAAGTACCTGAGGAAAAAATGCAAACGCACATCGCAGACGCACCTCGAACTTGCAGACCACCACGGGTTCTTTCCACCTGTCTCGTCCTTTCATGGCAGAAGAAAGGGCAACCACAGTGAAACACTGGCAGTTGACATCCAGCTGCGACAGGAAAAAAACCTTCAGCATGAAGTTGGGTAGGAATCTAAAGCTTCCTTTTTCCTGAAGACTACACCTGAGTGGAGGAAAAAGTACTTTGCATCATCTCTGGTACAGCTGTCGATACAGGTCACTAGAGTTTTTGCATTTTTTAGTCAAATGTGACTTTTTTTTTTTGACTCATCATCAGCTGTAGTTTCACTAGAGCTCACTTTCCCAGATACACGCAGATGACAGACACAGATACCTAGGGACGTTTTCTGATGCCTAATTACAGAGAAGATTCCCTCAACCTATATTTCCCAAGTTGAATATTTTTGTTAAAGAGTACAGCAACACATCTGTCCTTATGAACTCATTGCAAAATGGAATTCTTTTCTCCAAACCATTTCTCCAAACAGCCAAGATCTTTTAAAACTGCACTTGTGCCACCAAACCTGCTTAAGGTTCCTTCCAGCTTTTAACTAAGAAGGAGAGGTCAGGCAGCAAAAGAGCTCTGCACACCACCACCAGACAGCATTGGTCTCAGGAAAAAAAACCAAAACAAATACAAACCTCCACACAAAAAAACCTCAAACAACAATAAAACAAAACCATGACCTTGTATCTTTTCTTTCTTTTGGAGCTTATCCCTGTCTCAGCATAGTATTTTGTCAGAGCATGAAATGCAAATGATTCATATCATGATGAGCACATGCTGAGAAACAGTCAAGATCTGTATGACTGGTGTCATTTTCATATGGTTTTACTTACCATAAGTCAATTTTATTGACTCATGCGTTTGTTTCCCTGTCCTTGGGAAAAACAAAATGTTAGACACTGAAAAAATTATGATTTTTTTCATGAGCGAATGCTGGGGAAATTAATAAAAGTGAAGACCAACAGTAAGAACATCAAACGTTGCTTGATCAACAAACTCACCCTCTTCAGCTTCAGCCGCAGCTGCTCCTGTCCATGGTCACCCAAGTGCTCCAGCTGTCCCTTTTTGTCCACGCCACCGGGAAAATGAGGCAAAACCAGCCCAGGTAAACCCGAGCCAGATGCAGCCAACAACATCACCAGAGAGGAACCGACAAGTTCCGAGTCCTCAGCACTGCCCCTGGGAGAGGAAAAGAACAAGCAACCGCTACCCACACTGATGACTGTAGCTCTCTTCAGACACGACCCCTCCTTCTGCAGGAGCTCCTAGAGACGCTGAGCCTTCCCCTCATGGCACCAGCACTTACAAAGAAAGCATTTTCGAGGGCCAGCGTGCTGCCATGAGGACAGGGCTTGGGGCCACGTGGGGCTGTGGGACAAGCTTCGGGGGAGGTGCTGGAGCTGGGGGTAGCTGCACGGGGCAAGCGGGGCCGGGGAGTTATGCTGAGCTGGGGAGGCAGCCAGCGCCTTTTCCAGCGGCAGGAAAGCCTGCAGGCAGGTAGACAGATGGGGCAGCTATGTCCCACCGCGCTTCCTGCTTAAGAAAACCCAATGGAAGAGGGAAGGACTCTTGCTTCCTCCCCTCGGTTTCCCGAAGAAGCTCCCTTTCTCTCCCGGAGGCGAGCGGAAGACAGCACAAGCGGCAGGGCCGAGCGCAAGAGGAAAAGCCGCGGGTTCCTGCGGAACGGAGGGCGGAGCGGAGGGCAGAGCGGACAGCAGAGCCGAGCGAACGACGCGGGGCACGGGGAAGGAGGCGGGGGGAGGCGCGGCGGGGGGAGGCGCGGCGGGGGGAGGCGCGGCGGGAGCAGGGGGGTCCCGAGGTGGCACAGAACCGAGCAAAGCGCGCGCCGGCGGGCGGCGGGAGAGGGGACGCCACGGGACAAAGCGCGCCGATGCGCAGGGCGGAGAACCGCACCAGACCGCCGCCGCACTCGCCTTACCTGCGGATCGCCGCCTCCATCGCACCGTCCACGCAGCCGCGGGGACAGCGGCGTTTCCTCGATGGCTTCTCGGTCCCCCGGGGCACTTCCGCATCATAGAGTCGTTCCGGGGAGGCGGACTAGCCAGTTCGCGGCATGTTTGTGCCAACGGGAGGTCTTCTCGATGGTTTCCCGGTCCTCCGGGGCGCTTCCGCATCATAGAGTCGTTCCGGGGAGGCGGACTAGCCAGTTCGCGGCATGTTTGTGCCAACGGGAGGTCTTCTCGATGGTTTCCCAGTCCTCCGGGGCGCTTCCGCATCATAGAGTCGTTCCGGGGAGGCGGACTAGCCAGTTCGCGGCATGTTTGTGCCAACGGGAGGTCTTCTCGATGGTTTCCCGGTCCTCCGGGGCGCTTCCGCATCATAGAATCGTTCCGGGGAGGCGGACTAGCCAGTTCGCGGCATGTTTGTGCCAATGGGAGGTCTTCTCGATGGTTTCTCGGTCCTCCGGGGTGCTTCCGCATCATAGAATCGTTCCGGGGAGGCGGACTAGCCAGTTCGCGGCATGTTTGTGCCAACGGGAGGTCTTCTCGATGGTTTCTCGGTCCTCCGGGGCACCTCCGCATCATAGAGTCGTTCCGGGGAGGCGGACTAGCCAGTTCGCGGCATGTTTGTGCCAACGGGAGGTCTTCTCGATGGTTTCCGGGTCATTTTTGTATCGTGGAATCGCTCCGGAGGGCTGACTGGCCAGTTCGAGCTACCGGGGGGTGTTTTTTGTGGGGTCTACTTTCTGATTTGTTTAATTATGGATTTTAGGGTTTGGTTTTTAATTTATGTTTTGTTTAGTTTGTATTTTGTTGTTTTATGCGGCGTTTTTTTAATGTTGTATTGATTTTGGTGATTTTTTTCTTTTCTGGTTTATTTTTAGTCAGGGATGGGAGGGTTTTAATTCTTAAATTTGTTTCTTTTTTGTTTATTTTTTTTATCTTAATGATTTTTTGACCTTGGGCTTAATTAGCGGGGGAAAAAAAAAAAAAAGCATGTAATTTGCATGTTTAACAGATTTGCATAATTGGGCGTTATTTAATTTCCATATTACATTTGGTATTATCATCTTCAACTTTTTCAACTCTACTTGGTACTGCAAGATTCCTGGGAGGCAGCGACGGCGTCAGCACCCTGCAGGCACCGTAGGATCGCGTTGCCGTTAGCCGCGGATGGCGGGATGGAGCACGGGGGCGTCACCGCGCATTCGCGGCAATGGAACTGCAATACCAAAACTTGGCCACGGGGTGGAAACAGCGAGCACGGACGCTAAAAAGCGCTACCGCGCACGCGCCAGTCCCTAAGAGTAGTCACTAAGCAACAGCCTAGCGCGTGTAAACAATGCTACTGCGCATGCGCCGACAAGGAGCTGTAGTGCTAAACCTTGATCGCCGAGTGGCAGTAGCGAGCGCCTCGAAAAGCTAATGCACACGCGCCAGTCCCTTAGAGTAGTTACTAGGCAACGAACGCGCGTGTAAACAACGCTATTACGCATGCGCCGATAAAGAGCTGCAGTACCAAATTTTGGTCGCCGAGTGGCAGTAGCGAGAGCGTCGAAACGCTACTGCGCATGCTCCCGACTGTAAGCGTAGTCGCTAGGCAACAGCCGCGCGTGTAAACATTGCTACTGCGCATGCGCTGCTCTCTAAGCGTTGTTGCTAGGCATGCCGTACGCACGCCTGTAAACAACGCTACTGAGCATGCGCCGATGAAGAGCTGCAGTGCCAAACTCTAGTCGCCGAGCGGCAGTACCGAGTGCCTTGGAACGACGCTATCGCGCATGCGACAGTCCGTATACGCAGTCGCTAGGCAACAATTTTGCTCGCGTAAACAACGCTACTGCGCCTGCGCTGATAAATGAGCTGCGGTGCCCTACTGTGATCGCTGAGTGGCAGTAGCGAGCACTAAAGGCATTACTGCGCTTGTGCACAAACAAAACCACACACAGGGTAAATTAAGAAAGACACAAACAAACAAAAAAAAGCGTGGCAACCCCGCCCCTCCCGACGGAAGCCCGCCTATCTGAATATGTGTCCCCCCCTCTCGTCGTAGCCGAGCCCCTCTTCGAGGAGCTCGCCCGGCCCCTTTCCCCACGGCCACCTGGGGCAGGACTTCTAGCACCAGGACCTTCACCATCCACCCCACTGCCTGCCCCTGGGGCTCCTCCAGCCCCTGCCCCGCATGTGTGAGTACAAATGCAGCCGGGACCGCAAAGGAAGCGGCGAGTGTTTCTTCAGTCACACACGTAACAAATCCTGGGAGGGAGGGAGTCTGCTCTGGGGCTCGGGACCCCTGACACCGCCCCCCCTCCCTGGGATGTTCTCGCCCATCCTTCCCAGAGCCACGCTGCTCGGCGCAGAACGGATGGTCCATCGCTTGGCTCCCAAAGCCACAGGCTGACGGGCAGTGCTGGAGGCCGTCAAAAACCAGGAGCACGGTGCAAGACGCTAGAAGAGACAGAAGAAAAAAAGTGGCAGCTTGCTGGGCAGCAGGGGTGTAGCAAGAAAGCATCAAGAAAGAGAAGGATGGAGACCAGAAGCCCAACAGAGAGGGAGAAAGAAGCAGCAGGGACAGAGGAAGAGAGGCAGCGCAAAGAGGGAGAGGGAGCAGGGCACAAAGCAATAAAGGACGGGGAGCAGAGAGGGGAGATGCAGAAAAAACCTGGCATGGGCAGCACGACAGAGAGAGGGGGAAAAAATAGGGGCAGGTAGCCGGACCAAGAGAGATGGGGAGAAACAAAAAGTGACAAAGAACAGGGCAGAGAGGGAGCGATGAAACAACAGGAGCAGGGAGCCAGGGCAGCGAACAATGGAGGGAAGAGGTGGGATGGGGAACAACACAAAACAAACCCCATCACTACACCTTACAGGGTAGGGAGGGAAGAATTAAGTAACAGAGGCAGGGACCAAGAAAAAAAAGAGAGCCGAAGAGGAAAAGGAATAGCTGTGTGACCAGAAAGAAGAGGCGGGGAATTCTAAAAGAGAGCCAGAGACAGTGAGATGGAGAAAGGACAAAAGGTGGAGAGGCAGAAATGAAAGAATAGGGACAGAGAGCCGGCCAGCGAGAGATGATGGAGAAAAGCAAAAGATAGTGTGGGCGACAGGGAAGAGAGGGAGGAATTTAAAGAAACAGGGAGAGGGAGCCAGACAGAGGGAGAGGCAGAAAGAAAATGGGGGGAAAAAATAACGGGCCACAAGGCAGAGAGGGAGGCACTAATAAACAGGGACAGGGGAATGGACAGAGCGTGATGGATAATGGGAAAAAAAAAATAGCAGCAGGCATCAGGGAAAGGGGAGGAATTCAAGAACACAGACTGGGAACCAGAGAGAGACACATGGATAAAGAAAAAAACCAAAGCAAAGCAAACAAACAGACAAACAAAAAAAAAAACTCCCCACAAAAAACCCAGTGATAGGCTACAAGACAGATTGTGAAGAAATAAAAAATAGCAGCAGGGAGCTGGACAGAGAGAGATGGAGAAAGACAGATAAATAGCACGGGGCTATGGGACTGAGAATAATGGAACTGCAACACAGAGAGAGGGAGCCAGGTGGGGGGGCGCAGGAGAAAGATGGGGGGGAGCAGGTTGGGGGTGGCGGGGGCGGGGGTGGGAGAGAGAGACAGACAGAACAAATGATGGGGAAAATCCAGGCAGGCTACGGGGGACAGAGGGAGGAATCTGAAACTGTGGACAGGAAGCCAGATACAGAGAGATGGAGATCGCAAGGAATAGTGGCAGTTGCAAGAAGAAGAGGGAGGGATTAATAAATAAGGTCAAACAGCTGGACAGAGAGGGACAGAGAAATGCAAAAATAGAAGCAGGGTCCAGAGCAGAGAGGGAAGATTTAAAAAGCGAGGGTAGTGAGACAGACGTAGAGATGGAGAAAAGCAAAAAGTAACGGTCTGTGTGGCAGAGAGGGAAGAACCGAAGCTGGCAGGGGGTGGGAAGGTGGATAAAGGGCTGGGGCAGGGGGACGATGGGCTACAGAGAAGAGAAGAGAAGAAGGAATTAAAAAATTGGTATCCAGAGCCAGACAGATGGATGGAGAAAGATGACACTGAAAAATACCAGAGACAAACAGAGAAAGAAAAAACTGGGGGCCCTACAGAGAGAGGTGCAGAAAGGGAAGAGAGCAACAGGCCGCACGGCAGAAGGGAAGAATTCAAAAACAGGTACAGGGAGCCAAGCACAGCGACTGAGAAGGGGAAATGTCCTGACAGGCTTCCAGAGAGAGAGGGAAAGAATTAAAAATTAGAGATGGGGAGTTGGACAGAGAAAGAAGAAAAAAGCTGCGGTGGGCTACCCAGGAGAGTAGGAAAGTTTAAAAATGGGTATGGCAAGATGGACAGAAACGAAGGGAGGGAGGGAGGGAGGGAGGGAGGGAGGGAGGGAGGGAGGGAGGGAGGGAGGGAGGGAGGGAGGGAGGAGGGAGGGAGGGAGGGAGGGAGGGAGGGAGGGAGGGAAGAAGCCACAGGCAATGCGGCAGAGAGGGAGGAATGAAGAAAGAGGGACAGGGAGCCAGACAAACCGTGACAGGGGAAGAAAAATCACAATGCATTAGAAAGTAGAGAGGGGAGACTTTGAAAAACAGGGACAGGGAACAAGAGAGAGCAAGACAGGAAAAGGAAAAAAAACCCGAGAGGCAACAGGACAGAAAGGGAGAAATTCAAAATGAGGGGCAAGGAGCAGGATAAAGGGAGACAGAAAAAAAAAAATAGACTCGCAACATGCTACAGAGCCAAGAAGGAAGATTTTGAGCAACAGAGACAGGGAGCAGGACAGAGAGAACCAGCCACAGCAAAAATACCGACAGGCTACAGGACAGAGAGGGAGGAACACAAAAATGGCGGCCAGGAGCTGGACAGAGAGCGATGGGGAAGGAAAAAGGAGCCTCAGTCTACAGGGCAGAGAGGGGAAAAGTAAATGATGGAGAAAGGGGGCACAGGGCAACAAAAGAAAACAAAACAAAAACTTGCAGCAGTGTGAGAAAGAGCTGGCCAGGGCAGAGGCAGGGAGGGACCAGGACACACAAGATGGGCACCAAAGCCCCAAGGACCCAATACTCACCCCAGCTCTCACTCTCAGTGCTGCCAGGAGAATCTGCCAGTTCAGACACTTCTTCCTCCTTCTCCCCTCTCTTCCTCTTCTGTAACTCCGGTTGCTTGGCTGTCCTCCACCTGAGAGGACACACGGGTGTCTTACACCTCCGACAAGACCACGATTCCTAGACACGTAGCCTCGCTCACTCATGCGCTACGCAGACGTACCGTGCTGCACGCCAGCGGTCTTGGCCTGATGCCGACTATGTAGAGGCTTACAACACCACATCTGAAAAAAACCAAAAAATCCCAAATTGTACTTCAGCATATTAAAAAAATAACACAGAAGACAGTCGAGGAATTCAGACAAAATAAGGGACACAAGAGTAGTTGAGCTCGAGGAGACTAGGAAAACTAGACTAGAGCAGTCTAGCTGAAAATGCAACGCACGTCCTTTAAAAGCTTGAGTGATTTAAACACTTAATGTTAAGAGGAACCGACAGGATTCTGAACACGTTCGTAGCATCAAGCACTCTTGCTGGTGTTGGAAAGTGTCCACTCCCTTCCTTACAGCACTGCTGCAGAGAGATCGCCCTGTGAGGCTGCAGGACGAGCTTGGACCGTTATCAGCATCTACGCTGACGGATCCAGCGCAACTGTGACAGCCCTTGCGCTGCTGCTACCGCACGTCCTGCTCGCTTGGTCAGTGAAACTGGCAATGAGGTATAGAACTCCAGAGAGTAAAATAAAAAACAAGGGATAAATCTCCGTAATTCACTGTATACTAAAAGGCGCGAGTACGTTTATACACATCCTGTGAAAACACTTACACCAGAGAAGTGCTTCCTTTAGCATTAATTTAACTTGCATAGTGTGAATTGATACCGTTAAGTTATGAGGGGTTGGCTTGGTTACATAATTAGGAGGGGCTTGGGTTTTGGTTTTTTTGGGTTTGGTGTTTGGGGGTTTTTTTGTTTTGGGGAGTTTGGTTTTTTTTTGGTTAGGGAATTTGTTTGTTCCATAATTAGGAGGGACACCTGGCCAGCTGCACTGCCCCAGAAATACGCTACTCAACTGCCAGGGAAACGTGTCACTGAAAGTGAGACAGAAATAAAGCACTTCAGAGCACTCCACCAAAATATCAAGAAAAAAAATCCTGGAACATTCAGTTGCCTCTCTTTTTAAACATTTTGAACAAATACCCAACTGCTTAAGCACACTTTATAAATTCAGTGCTAGAGTTACTTGGCAGTTACAGCTTAAATACTGCAAGTCAATTTGTAAATTATAAAATTCTAACATTTTTTTTCTTTTTTTTTTTTTTTAAGTTTCATTCATGATGATAGAAAAATAAGTGAGATAAAAGATCCCCTCACATGGTTTTACTTTGGGCAGGGGGATCGAGTCCCCAGTCCTGCAACACCTAATGCCACCAAAAAGCCAAGAAAACATGTGAAGGGATGCCAATTTGTCCTGTTTTGTTCATGACTCTCCTTTGACCTCGACTGCTTTTCATATACATGCTAGTACCTCAGTAAGGTTTTCAAGTACTACTATATTTTACTGGTTAAATTACTGAAAAAGCATAAAGCTGTTATGAAAACAAAGCCTGTTTCTTATGAACATCTGAACCCTTATGAACAGTTTCTTTTCTCTTTAATTACAAAATTATTTTCACAGTATCATTTCAAAGTAAGCTCACAGAAACTGAAGATTATGCTTTCGGGAAGAGAAAACTGACAGAGGGAAGTAAGCTTTACACAGGCATAACGCGCTCCAGAAAAGCCTTTGTTTTTGGTATTTGTGTTTAAAGACTTCATCTAAAAAAATACAGACATTCTTAATGTCAACTTTAAAGTCCATCCTACAAGTACCTTAGAAAAAACGCAGACGCACGTCGCAGACGCACCTCGTACTTGCAGACCACCACGGGTTCTTTCCAGCTGTCTCGTCCTTTCATTGCAGAAGAAAGGGCAACCACAGTGAAACGGTGGCAGTTGTCATCCAGCTGTGGAAGGAAAAAAAAACTTTAGCATGAAGCTGGGTAGGAATCTAAAGCTTCCTTTTCCCTGAAGACTATACGTGAGAGAAGGAAAAAGTACTTTGCATCATCTCTGGTACAGCTGTCAGTACAGCTCACTAGAGCTTTTGCATTTTTTAGTCAACCATGTGTGCCTTTTTTATTTTTTTTTGACTCATCATCAGCTGTAGTCTCACTAGAGCTCACTTTCCCAGATGCACGCAGATGACAGACACAGATACCTAGGGACGTTATCTCAAGCTTAAGTACAGCCAAGATTTCTTCACCCTCTATGTCCCAAGTTGAGCCTTTTTGTTAAAGGGTACAGCAACACATCTGTCCTTGTGAACTCATTGCAAAAATGGAATTATTTTTTTCCAAGCCATTGCTCCAAACAGTCAAGATCTTTTAAAACTGCAGTTCTGCCACCAAACCTGCTTGGGGATCCTCATAGCTTTTGACTGAGAAGAAAAGGAGAGGACAGGCAGCAAAAGAGCTCTGCAGTCCACCACCAGACAACAGCGTGCTCAGAAAAAGAAAAAAAAAACCAACAATAAAAACCCAAACAAACACAAACCAATAAAAAAAACAAACCCAAACAAACATCAACAAAACAAAACCATGACCCTGTATCTTTTTCTTCTTTTGGAGCTCATCCCTGTCTCCTTCCCTGATGGAAAAAAATCTGGGGACGACAATTTGTTCTGTTTTGTTCATGTCTCTCCTTTGACCTCGATTGCTTTTAGAACAAATGCTAGTATCTCGGTAAGGGGTTTGAGTACTATTCTATTTTAAAAGCTAGTTAACTGAAAAAGCAGAAAGCTATTGTAATAAAAACAACGTGTGTTTGTTCTGAACATCTGAACCCTTATGAACAGCTTCTTTCCTCTCTTGCTACAAAATTATTTTCACAGTAACATTTCATATTAAGCGCACAGAAAGATTATGCTTTCAGGAAGAGAAAACTGACAGAGGGAAGTAAGCTTCGCTTAGGCGTAACATGCTCCAGAATCGTCCTTGGTTTTGGTATTTGTGTTGAAGTACTTCATTAAAAAAAAATATAGAAGGAGAGTTGGCACATTCTTAACGTTAACTTTCAAGTCCACACTACATGTACCTGAGGAAAAACGCAGACACACATCGCAGAAGAAAGGGCAACCGCGGTGAAATGGTGACAGTTGGCATCCAGATGTGAAAGGAAAAACAGCTTGAGCATGAAGCTGGGTAGAAATCTAAAGCTTCTTTTTCTCATGAAGACTACGCCTCAGTCTCACTGGAGGAAAAAGCACGTTACATCATCTTTGGTAGAGCTGTCGGTACAGGCCACCAGTGCTTTTATATTTCTTAGACAACCGAGCCTTTTTTCTTCTTTTTGACTCATCATCAGCTGTAGTTTCACTAGAGCTTACTTTCCTAGACACACACAGATGACAGACACAGAGACCTAGGTACATTTTCTCCAGCCTAAGTACAGCTGACATTTCCTCACCTTCTATGTCCCAAGCTGAGCATCTTGGTTACAGAGTACAGCAACACATCTGTCCTCGTGAATTCGTTGCAAAAAATCAATTATTTTTTTCCAAGCCATTTCTCCAAACAGTCAAGATCTTCTAAAACTGCACTTGGGCCACCAAACCCGCTTGGGGTCCCCTCCCAGCTTTGGGCTCTCCTTGGATTTCACAGGCACACTCTCTATTCCACCTTCCAACAGCAAAAATACCCAACGCTTCCAGAGCCAGAGCACAACCCTACGGACGTCCACACGCACCTCGCTGCTTTGACGAGGAGCCACCGCGCATCCCCGCCAGCACGGCTGCACACGCAAGATCAGTGTCACCTGCCCTGGGAGCTACTGATTTCACTGGAAGGCGTTTCTGAAGCTTTGAACTCAAAACCGTACCTTGACGCTTCACCCCAGCAGAAACGATCCAGAACGAGAACGCTACAACAGCGCAGTAACGCAAACTGCAAACCCGCAGCAGCAGCTCCAGAAATAGCGAGGTCAGGAACAAGGGGGAAAAGTCAACCGGCTCCAACTCACGCACGGGAAAGCGGCACACAGAGAAAAGGGTCAGCATTCATAGCCCTTGCAGGAAACAGGCACTTTCCTTCCATTCCTCAACTCATCTGTTAGGTCTAAATATTGCAAGACTACTACGGCAATATTGAGAGCAGGGAACAACAGCCCTGCCACGGGGCACGCTATCGACGGTTCCTATTTACGTAGCAAGACAGGCAGACAGAGGGACGTGGGTTTTGTTAAGGAATACCAGCCCCTGAGCTTAACGAAATAAGTTTCCAACAGAATCAATCTCCCTGTGCCACTTAATACGCTATGTACTTAGCAGAACTTAATTAGCACGAGTAGGCAGATTTCCTGGCCACAAGCTGCAAACTTTCACCTAGAAAAGCTGAACTTCTCCTGAACTCTTGCTTAGTGCCTTGAAGGAAGGCCCTAAAACCAGTGCAAACTGGGAGGCTACGACTGTCAGCAGAAGCTGCCACCTGCCCAGATAAGAACACCAAGAGCAGCCCACCTGAAGAACAGACAAGGGATCCAAGAAGAAACAAGAAAACCCCAGACCAGAAATTACCACTGGACCAAGAGACCCGTGCAGGGCTCGTGAACGGTGCATGAAGGACAGGGCACTGACTGGAAAGGTATAAATGCCACGGGATTGCTTTGTTCTGGATCCCTCTCTGGAGGCACCCAGCTCCAGCTGCTCTTACTGCTTTACCACTCCATCCAGCTATTTGTATTCCTCAGTCTGGGGTTCAGAGGACAGAGGGACAGTGAGAGGAAACAAGGGGTAGGGAGCAGGTCAGAGGTGGAGAAAGATTCATTGGGGCAGAAGGACAGAAAGAGAAAAAAGAAAGACAGGAAGAAGAATGGGAGGGTGACAGAGAGAGGGAAAAGAGGGGACAAGGAGCTGGACGCAGTTTTTCAGAGAAAGACAGGAACTGGGAGCAAGACCAGGTGATACAGGGAGAAAAAAAAGGACAAGGCAGCGGGACAAAGTGAAAGGCCAAACTAAGAGACAAGGAGCAGCACACAGATGGAGGAGAAAAAGCCCGGGATGAGCAGCAAGACAGATGGATGAAGAAGGGAGGAAAAAAAAAAAAAGCACTGGGCTGCAGAACAGAGATGGATGAATTAAAAAACAGACACAGGCAGCACGGCAGAATGACAGAGAGAAGAAAAAAGGACACAGAGCAGGACAGCAGTGCAAGAAAAAGCCAACTGTGATGGGACGTGGGAGACAGACAGGAAGAAAAAAATACTGAAGAGAGAAAGGAAAGAAGGGACAGCAAGCTGGATAGGGGGATGCAGTTAGAAAGGATGAGAGAGAAAAAGAAAACAGCAAGAGGCAGCAGGGCAGAGGGACAGCAAAAGGGGAAAAAACAGGGGACAGAGACTTGGACAGAGATGGGAGAAAAACACAGCAGGGACTGAGGGCCCCAAAACTCACCACAGCTCTTGCTCTGGGCACTGCTGGGAGAATTTGACAGCTCAGATGATTTATTTTCCTTCTCTCCTCCCTCTTCTGTGACTCTGGCTGCCTGGCTGAGAATACCTGTGTGTTTCCTGGCTCCGACGAGATGAGGCTGGTGAAACACAGAGCCTGGCTCCCTCAAGCACTAAGGGGCCGTAAAGCGCTGCACGCTGGCAGCCTGGCCTGCTGCAGGCTACGGAGAGGCTTGCAACACCACATCTGAAAATACAAAATCCCAAAATATATTTCAGCATATTAAAAAAAGAACACAGAAAAAAGTAAAGGAATTCAGACAGAAGAAGGGACAGGACAGCAGCTGAGCTAGAGGAGCAGTCTAGGTAAACAGGTCAGCTGAAAATGCAACACACATCCTTTAAAAGCCTGAGCCATCTGAACACTTCATATTAAGTCTAACCAACAAGATTTTCAACACATTCTGAGCACAAAAGCAAACACTCCTGCTGGTGTTGGAAAGTGTCCACTCCCTTCCTTACAGCACTGCTGCAGGGAGATCGCCCTGTGAGGCTGCAGGACGAGGCTGGACCGTCGTCAGCATCTGCGCCGACAGATCCAGCGCAACAGCGACAGCCCTTGCGCTGCTGCTGAGGCTGCACATCTTGCTCGCTTGGGAAATAAAATTGGAAATCAAGTGTAGAACTTCAGAGAGTAAAATAAAAGCAAAGAGTAAGTCTCAGTAATTCACTGTATACTAAAAAGTTGTGGGTATGTTTATACACATCCAATGAAAATACTTACACTATGACAGTATTTCCTTTGCCTTTGGCATTAATGACACCGTGAAGTTATGAGGGGCTCTTTTGGTTACATACTTAGGAGGGACATCTGGCCAGCTGCACTGCCCCAGAAATACGCTACTGAACTGCCAGGGTAACGTGCCATTGAAAGTGAGACAGAAACAAAGCACTTCAGAGCACTCCATCAAAATATCGAGGAAAAACATACTGTAACATTTGGTTGCCTCTCTTTTTAAACATTTAGAACAAATACCTAACTGCTTCAGTACACTTTGTAAATTCTATGCTGTAGCTATTTCGCAGTTACAGCTTAAACATTGCAAGTATATTTGTAAATCACACGATTTTAATTTTTTTTTCTTTGGTTTGTTTCATTTATGATTAAAAAATAAGTGAGACAAAAGATCCCCCACGTGGTTACACTCTGGGGAGGGGAATCAAGTCCCCAGTCCTGCAACACATAATGCCACCCAGAAGGACTGGCAGATGTGCTCATGCTTGCGGCTGTGCTGCAGCACAGAGAGGAACTCAGTTTGAAAAAAGAAGAAATAGAAGGAGAGTTGGCACATTCTTAACGTTAACTGTCAAGTCCACACTACACGTACCCGAGGAAAAACGCAGACACACGTCGCAGACGCACCTCGTACTTGCAGACCACCACGGATTCTTTCCACCTGTCTTGTCCTTTCACGGCAGAAGAAAGGGCAACCATGGTGAAACGGTGCCAGTTGTCATCCTGCTGTGAAAGGAAAAAACTTTAGCATGAAGCTGGGTGAGAATGTAAAGCTTCCTTTATTGTGAAGACTACACTAAGGTGGAGGAAAAAGTACTTTGCATCATCTCTGGTACTGCTGTCAATAGCGGTCACCAGAGCTTTTGCATTTCTTAGTCAACCATGCTGTTTTGTTTTTTTTTTTGGACTCATCACCTAAAGGTCCACTAGAGCTCACTTTCCTCGATGCATGCAGATGACAGACACAGATACCTAGGTGCATTTTCTCCAGTCAGTACAGCCAAGATTTCCTCACCCCATATGTCCCAAGTTGAATATTTTGGTTAAAGAGTACAGCAACACATCTGTCCCTGTGAACTCACTGCAAAAAAGGAATTATTTTTTCCAAGCCATTTATCCAAACAGTCAAGATCTTCTAAAACTGCACTTGTGCCACCAAACCTGCTTGGGGTCCCTCCCAGCTTTGGACTGAGAAGAAAAGGAGAGGGTAGGCAGCAAAAGAGCTCTGCATACCACCACCAGACAATATTCCTCTCAGGAAAAAAAAAACTTCAAAAAACCACAAACCTCCACACAAAAAAAACCCCCAAACAAACACAAACCTCCACACACAAAAAACCCAAACAACAACAAAACAAAACCAAAAGCCGTCAGTCCTCAGCCTCCTCACAGGGTTTTCAGATTGGGGTCTGAAGGCGAGTAGGAAGGAAATTAATGGCAAAAAATGACATTTCTACATTTATAATATTAATTTTGCAATGTGGGTGTGGAGTAATTGCTGGAGGTAACTAAAAATCAGAAAAAAGGTTTGTCCACACACTGAAAGAAGGTACAGTGTCCAGGACAATCCCAGGGGAAAATTGCAGCTGGCATGTGAAGAATCTTCTCCAAGGCTGCCTCCCTACTAGGCCTGCTGCTTATCAAGGAAAAAAACGAGAGATGGGAGCCAGTGGAGGCTTGCTCTCCAGCTCTTGTCTCGATCGCAGCATGGTACAAGGCTTGATGTCTGGCCTATCTGTGATTCTGGATCGACAGCTGCCCCCACTTTTGACCACCACCTCCCTCTGTGGACTTTAGAAAAACCATAACTCCATACCACTGACACCCCTCTTTCCCCCTCACAGATCACTTCTTACTTTTGGTAACTTCTACCCTAAAAGAGGAACAGAAGTACCTTTTGCCAATCACCGTAAAGGTCTGACTAGAGTCACTCAAGCTCCACTTTGCAGGTAAAAAATAGTATAAAAATAGCCCCAGGAAAGGAGGGAATTGGGGAAGACACCATCACGGTCAGGGAAGACGCCATCGTGGACCAGTCAGGGACGACTCCACCGCAGACCCCCGACTCCTGGGACCAGCCGACGGACTGAGCCTCTCTACCCCCTTATTGGAATGCCTTTGGTAAGACTAAGACCTAGATTTGGACTTAGACTCAGCTGAGAACTCCTCTCTCGGACACTTAAAAACTCCAGAGAAATCCTTTACTAATTCAGCGCTTGGCGTAACCTGACATCCTGCTGCAATTAACAGTTTTACTAATTTGTAACCTCGGTATAAGCATTTATTTCTGCAGACAGTGGTTTATCACTGGCAATCCATACACATCTGTATTAATCCTGTTGCTCTATTAAAGGTGCCTTCATTTGCTTACAGAGTTGCTGCACAAGTCCTTGCCGGGCTGCTGCCTGACGAGGCTGTGAGAGTCCACAGAGGGTGAGTGGCCGACAGGTGCGGGACACTATCGAGTGGATCCGGCACTGACGTGCCCGGACGTGTGGTGTCTCATCGAACTGTGTCCGTCCCTCACCAGCCACCCCACCTGACCCGTGCTCAGCGGGACGCTGCTCAGTTCTGCAGGTTTAGCTGTGTAGGTCCATAAACCGTGGGCACGGGAGCGCAGCAGCTGTTGGGTGCATCCACAGCTGTCGGACCGATAGCGCTCGACTGGGCATCCCATCGAGCTTTCAGCCCGGCCGTCCCCAGCGCCTCCAGTTATCCGAGGGCGAGTGGGAATGCAAGGGGGTTTATTTCCTGCTAAAGTGCTTTACCACCCTTTTCACACAACAATCCCACAGGGAGCACCCTCTGCCTGGCCCGAGAGGCTCCGATGGAGAGACAGCTCCTCTCCTGCAGCGCTCACTTTCTAGGGCTCCAGTGACAAGTGTTCCCTGAACAGGGAGAGGCTGGGGGGGAAGCGACAGCCCCTGGCTAAGCTCACACACCTGCAGGCACACCTGGACTCAGCTCGCACGCCCTTTACTGCAGGGAGTGCTGCCCATGCTCAGCACTTTGGTGCAGAAACCCAGAAAAAGGAAAAAAGGAGAACAAGCCACGTCCCCTGTACCCCTTCAAATGCCTCGGACCTACCTGTCCTCCAGAGAACAGTACCGTAGAAAAAGGAGAGCTCCATCTCTGTGTGATGCTCAAGAGAAGCCCAGCCTCCCGGCGCCGTCACGTAAATATAGCTATGACACAGAGTGGGACGTGGACTGTTAAGAAGGTCTGAGCAGAGTCCCGTACCCGCCAACAAACCCAAAAAATGTGGTTATGAACTTCCCAAAGGAAAGACACTGGCCCAGATTCACAGCACCCGCTGCATTCACGTTCTGCTCTCCAAATAGGGAAAAAAACCCAGAGTGCCTGCAACAGAAGACGCCTTTTTTCCTTCTGGACCGTGGATATCCTCAACACAGGGAGGATAATGTGGGGACAAAGTACTCCTAAAGCAATATGATGTCATTGCTTCATAAGGACTGAGTATGATCAGCAAACAAACAGCCCTTCCACTTCTGCTGTGGCTGCACGCCTTGTTCGTTTGGTCAAGAAAACCCAAAGTTATATACAAATTTGAGAGAGTAAAACAAAAAGTAAAGAAGAAATCTTAGTAGTTAACTTCATGCTAAAAAGGTATGTGCATTTTTATGTAAATCCAATTAAAATATTACCACTATTAAAAAATTGGATTTTCCTTTTTCATTAATTTCCATTGTACAGATAATTTCATGGTCTATAACTTGACTGGGGATTTTTGGTGTGTTACATAATTAGGAGGGATATTCAGCCACTGCAATGGACAAGAGAGTTGCTACCGAACTGCCAGGGAAACGTGCCATTGAAAGTGAGACAGACACAAAGTACGTCACAGCACTCCGTCAAACTATTGGGAAAAAACCCTGTAATATTACGTTGCTTCTCTTTTTAAACATTCAGAGAAAATACCCAACTACTTAAATACATCTAATAAATTGTTTGTGACACCTATTTGGCAGTTATAGTTTCAACAATGCAAGTCAGTTACCGAATTATGGTTTTATTTGGGGAGGGGGATCGAGTCCCCAGTGCTGCAACACCTAATGCCACCAAAAAGGACTGGCAGATGTGCTCATGCTTGTGGCTGCGCTGCAGCACGCAGGGGAACATGTTTTTGTGACATCTCCACTGTTGCAACTGAGAAACCAAAGCCCAGCAGTGCCATCAATTATTGGAAGATTCTACTGCCAAGTACATCATCTCTGAAGACCCACTCTGATGGGAAGTTCACAAAAAGAAACTTCTTGGAATGAGTAAGATTTCCGTTCTGGAAAATCTCTTTCCTACTGAAGTCAAAATTACACACTCTACCTTAAGGAAAAAGGACAATTTTCAAGCTGTAACTCACCAAAAATACATCATGACTCACTCCCACTAGTTACAAGGCTGCTCATGCTCCTTGCAAAAGCCTGGAAAACATGTCAAGGGACACGGATTTGTCCTGTTTTGTTCATGATTCTCCTTTGACCTCGATTGTTTTTAGCACAGACCCCAGTGTCTCAGTAAGGTTTTCAAGTACTACTCTATTTTAAGAGTTAAAAGACTGAAAAAGCATAAAGCTTTGTTCATTAAGACAAAGTCTGTTTCTTCTGAACATCTGAACCCTTATGAACAGTTTCTCCCCTCTCTCACTACAAAATCTGGCAAAATGAATGAAAGTGAAGACCAACTGCAACAACATCAAGTGAAATTTGGCTTTAATTCCGATCTCACGTACTTCAGCGACTCTCCAAGTCTATGCCTCAACCCTATGAGTGACTAGTCCTTTTTTGGAAGGACAAACTTTTTTACCTTTTTAAGTCCTACACTGAAGACTCCACTGAACAGAACGGGGATTAGGCAGTGGAACAACATGCTATCAACACTCTAATTAAAAAAAAAAAATCCAACTTAAGCATCAGTTTCCACCATGTTTCCTGCATTCCCTTTCTACTGGCATCTGGGTGCTCAAACATTCACTATGCTGACACCACCTATTACTAAAACTTTAGTTATAGCCACATAGGAAAAATAAAAGGCTATGTCCAACTTGCCCACAAAATGAGCACGGACAAAGAGAAGAGAAACACAAGACCCTGAAGAGGGTCACAGGCGGCTCTTAATTTATCCCAGATCAAAGTTCATTCTCTTACCGGAAATGAAAATATTCGTAACTCTCGAGGGAGCAATTCAGGAACGGGACGCGCTCTGTTCACTGCCATTTTTCATCAGCGTTTCTGCACCGGCGAGTGGAACCAACCGCGCGGGATTTTCTTTCTTCACGTGACGCAGAAGGTGACGCTGGGAAAAAAGGAGGCAAAAAATGGAGCCGTTTGTCACACGCAGCCCATGGTGAAAAGACAGGGGAGGATCCGGCCAGAGGGGCCGCGCAGGGTCGGGCCGCGCACCCCGGGAGCTCGGACCAAACCGTTTCTCTCCCCTTTGCCAGGCACCGAGGAGACGCATCGCCCGCACTCCCCCTCCCCGCCGCCGCAGCGAGGTCGCCCCTGGAGAGACGGGGGAACCCCCTCCTCACTTCAGCCCTCACGAACGGGACGGAGACGCCCACACCCCCCCGCCCCGCTATGCAGAGAGGGCGGTGCTTGGGAACCGGCTGGGGGGACCGGCGGAGCGGGCCCGCCGCTTTGCTCCCCGGCGCCCCTAGCCGCGCCGGCTCCTCGGCGTACCTCCCGGCAGTCGCCCGCCCGCCTCCGCCCCGACACCTCCGCGGAACCGGAGCCGGGGCCGCCAACCCTTTCCCCGCTTCCCGACCCGAGCCTCCCCCGCACCTCACCTGGGCCCCGCCAGAGGAGCCCGGCCCGGCCACGCCACTACCGCCCCGGAAACCGCGAGCGGCGCCCCCGGCACAGAGGGAGCGGCGGGGGTAGACGGCCCCGCCCCGCGCACGCGCGCTGAAGGCCCCGCCCCGCGCACGCGCCGACTCATCCTCCCTCAGAACGGCCGTGCGGAGCTCTGGGGCGGTGAGGCGGGGGCCAGGGCAGCCAATAGGAAGCCTCAGCGCATCCCTCGACCAATAGGAGGTGGCGTTTATGAGCCCCGCTGCCTCCATTCCCACTCACCTGGTGGCCGCAAGGGCGGTGACGGGGCAGAGCCTGAAGAAACCAGATAAAGCAAAACAGGAGGAACCAACCCAAAATCGACCTGAAAGTTTCATCTCTGGTAGCTGCTCTCCAGGCAGAACAAAAGAAAAAAATAAAAGAAAACATACGTTCTTTAAAAAAAACACGTTTTTTTTCCAGGAAATGCCTAGAATACACCTTTAATTGAGTTTTCAAGTGGTAAAATTTGTGTTTAATTAATTCTTCATTGTTTCAAGTATTTATCAGCCATTTCCACAGGGGATCTTAGCCTGCAAGAAGCCTCAGCAGCAGATGGAGAAGCCACAAGTGCATTCGATAATATTTAACCAGAAATTGTCATTTCTGTGTATTTCTGTTATGTATAAATATACAAACATGAAATTTTTTTTTTTTAAACGTTATTAAGTTTTACTTTTGATTTATAAACAGCTCATGCAGCTGCACTGCTTTAGGTCGAGCATGTTTGATACCCACATGACTTTCTGGGGCCTTATTTAGCATTTTAGGATTTTATTTAACATGGTTTCTTTAGGGCCTGTCTGCAGGGACATAAACAGCCATGGTGAAGGGGTGAAACCAGCTCTGGCACTTTTCCCAGGGGAACGGTTTTTTTAGGGGCGAAAAAGCTCATTTTGGCGCCGGCAGGCAGCAGGGAGGAGCAGAGGCGCGCGGAGGTTGACTCGGTTGCGCCCGCCCGAGAGGGGGCGCTGCGCGTGGGAAACGTTGCCTCGATTTGGTCCGGCTCGGACCTATATAAGGGGCCGGCAGGGGGCGCCGCGGCGCAGTCGGCGGCCGCAGCTGAGGGAGCAGGAACGGAGCGGGAGCAGCGCCTCGAAGCCTCCGGCCTACCATGCCGTGGGGTGAAGCCGCGCCGCAGCCATCAACTTCCAAGGCAACAGCACCCTTGATGAAGAAGCGCGGGCGGCTGCCGCTGTCAGATCTCATCCTCTACACTGTTTGCTTCTCCACAGTGCGTCAGAGGTGCGTCTTTTGCTCTCACTAATTAGTCGCTTGCCACTGAGGGACACAATGTCATGTGGAATCGCAGCCAATTGAAGGCGGCGGTTGGTGATTTGCTCAGCAAAGGGCTCTTGCAGTGGGTGACAGGATCTGGTGTCCTTGGTTTGTTCCGTGTGGGGTGTGTTGGTAAGGAGCGAATGTAGGGAGGTGGGCAGCACGGGAGGGCAGCTGGTGAGAGGTGGGAAGACGAAGTGGGGAAGACCACAGAAAAAAGCTGTGGCAATGACAGTGGAAGGAGAATGATGGGGTCCTATGACGGGTGAGGGCGAATGTTATGAACAGTGGATGGAGCAGTAAAAGTGGAACTCAAAGGCTCTTTTAAGACCCACTCCAGGAAGGGGTCAGCGGAAAAGCTGGTCACAGCTGGGTGGCGGGAGGAAGGTGCCATTAGCTGCTGGGTGACGCGGCACTAAAAGAGCTGCAGCAAGGGACTGCCGCCACCACCAGGCCAGGCTACACTGAAGGGCAGGAGATGTGATGGGGCACAAAAGCTGCACTGAGGGGTGTCTGCTGCCCTGTCACTGAAAGAGCTGCACCAAGGGACAGGCGGAGCAAAGCTGCATTGAAAGCTGCACCGGAAGGGTGGGAGGTGTGAGAGGGGGCAATAAAAAAAAAAATGAAACGAGGCACAGGAGATGTGAGGTGGGAATAAAAGAGTTGTACCTGGTAGCATTGTCACTGCCCGTGTCACAGAAAGAGCTGAAACGAGGGGCGGCCGCTGCCTTGTGTCACTGAGAGAGAGGGTGAGGTGTGGAAAAAATTGGAGCTGCACTGGGGGTTGGTTGCTGTCCATGTCCCTGCAAGAGATTCAGCGAGGGAAAGTTGAGGTGGCACTAAAAGAGCTGCACCGAGGGACCACTGCTGCCTGGCCGGGCTGCACCGAGGGGTGGGAGATGTGAGGGGGTAATAAAAAGTACTGCACCGCGGGAAGGGGAGCGTGAGGCTTGAATAAAAGCAGACTCAATAGGTGGCCGCCACCCTGTCACTGAAAGAGCTGCACCGAGGGACAGGCAGAGCAAAGTGGCATTGAAAGCTGCACCGGAGGAGAGCAAGATATGAATAAAAGAGCTGCCAAGGTGGCAGTGGGAGGCAGTGGCACTAAAAGAGCTGCACCGAGGGACGGCCACTGCCTGGCCAGGCTGCACAGAGGGGTGGGAGATGTGAGGGAGTAATAAAAAGTACTGCACTGGGGGAAGGGAGTGTGAGGTGTGAATAAAAGCTGTGCCGAGGGGTGGCCGCTGCCCTGTCACTGAAAGAGATGCACCAAGAGACAGGTGGCTGCCCTGTGTCACTCTCAGAGCGGGTGAGGTGTGGATAAAATTGGAGCTGCACTGGGGGATGGTTGCTGTCCATGTCCCTGCAAGAGATTCAGCGAGGGAAGGTCGAGGCGGCACTAAAAGAGCTGCACCGAGGGACCGCTGCCGCCCGGCCGGGATGCACCGAGGGGTGGGAGATGTGAGGGGGTAATAAAAAGTACTGCACCGCGGGAAAGGGAGCGTGAGGTGTGAATAAAAGCTGTGCCGAGGGGTGGCTGCCACCCTGTCACTGAAAAAGATGCACTGAAGGACAGGCAGAGCAAAGCAGCATTGAAAAGTTTGGTACAAGACATGCAATGCCAAAAGCCGTTCATTGGTCTAAATTCCATGAAATTAAACCAGAATCAAATGAATCCCTGTCTGCCTTGGTAGAGCAGCTAAAGGTCACTGCTAGAAAATATACTCATTTAAATCCCGAAAAGCCAAAGGAGCCTGTTCCATTGGCATCTATGTTTTGGGGAGCAATCGGCTCTGGGTATTAGAAAGAAACTTCAAAATTAAAGGAAGCAGACTCCAGGGATTTGCAAAAATGTCAAAAATAGCATAAATGGGTTTTAACAACAGGGAAAAAAGAAAAAGAAATGTGGCAATCCCGAAGGGAGAAAAAAAAAGAAAAAATCTGAGAGACAGAAGATTAATTGGCACTTTAACAGAGGTTTCTGGAGGAGCTTGCAGAGGAAGGGGAGGGCAACAGGAAAATCCCCTTTCCTTTCACACATCCCCCTCTCAAAAAAAAAACAAAACAAAAAACCCCAAATTAGTGTACAATTTACAAAAAAAAAAAAAAAGGAATTGGAAAAAGGAATGTCCTCCAACTGGACACAGCTCTACGTGCCATTAACATAACGACATCCACTGATGAAGTGGAATTTTCAGTTGATACAGGAGCCGCTCATTCCAGACTTAATTCTTGCAAAGGAAATTTTGGTCAGGGAACTCCAAGTGTTCTTGGTGCTACAGGGAAGCAAAAGAATCGGCCCTTTCTGCAACCCGTAAAATTTTAGTTTGGGAAACAATGAGTGACCCATCGATTTTCATATATGCCCAACCTCGATGGGAAAGGATTTATTAAGCAAATTAAATGCACAGATAACCTTTAAGAACAGAGAAGCAGAATTACTAATACTAAATTTTTAAAAAGTGAGCAATTCTGGTAAGGCAAAAACAATACTGTCTAAAATTAAAAGCCAGAGAAAGATTAAAAAATTAAAAAAAAATTAATATAAACTATTAGTGGAATGTGAATCCAAGTGCAATACTCCAGTCCTGCCTGTACAGAAATCAGGAAGCAAACAATACAAGTTGGTGCAAGACTAAAGGGCTATAAGTTCCATAGTGAAAGACATGCACCCAGTGGTAACCAACCCGTACACTTTGCTAACCGCTTGAAAAGAAAAGCACAAATGCTTTACATTATTGCATCTTAACAATGTCTTTTTGTGCACACATCTAGAAAAAATAGTCAGGCATTATCTGCCTTTCAATTAAAAAAAAAAAAAAATTAGGGCTGCCCCTCATATCCTGGCTCTCCTAACTCTCAAAGAGTCAAACTGACAGCTGAGGCACCAAATTACAGTACAGCAGATCAGCCCCCCCACCAGGCATCACTCAGAGAAAGAGCACTCCCGGTGATTGCTGCCAAACAGATTCTTCTGTTTGTTTAACTTGATAGCAGAAATTGTTTGAATGTGTGTGAGTGAGACCTACAGGCACCTACCAAGGGAGTGTGGAGTCTGGATCCAGAGCTCTGTTATCCCTCGAGGGAAACAGCCAGAGAAGGACAAAGGGACTGATAAACATATCACTGGGGGTAATTGCAAGTGCAATGGATGTTCTCTGGTTACTAACAGCTCCTCCTCCCAGGGGCCTGAGGAAAACAAAAAAGAAGATTAAAACAAGAAGTCTCCTGTGGGATGTGCATTGGAGTGCTGATCTGAGAAATGATCATGTTGTCTTTGCAGCTAGGGGGGCTCAGCTCCTGCAAGGTAAGGATAACTTGGCAGGAACTAAGAAAGACCTCTGTGGCTGGAGAAAAAAAAGGATGTGCTGCTGAGTAACTGCCCAGCATCTTATTATAAAAAGGGGGCAAAAACAATAAAAAGGGGGTGCAACATGAAAATAGAGCAGCAGGAAATTTAAACTACGCGGGACCTCATAGGCGTATCGGAGAGGCTGTAAACCTTAAAGTACCTCACCAAGAGGGAAATAAGGGAGGGATTCTGTGGCCAGGAAGAGGCTATAAAAATTGGTGTGTTGCTCTGACGGTGTGTGCCTGCTGCTCAGGACACCAGCTCGTGCAAGAATGTAATGAAAGCGCTTCACTGAAGAGTCTGGCCAGAGTCCTTTCAAGTGACCGACTGCTCATTTCTCACAGGGAAAAACCACCGTGGGTTGAAGGGGGTGAGAAATACTTAGTTTTTGGGGGGAAGAATCATGGAAGTTGAGGAAAACAACAAATTTTAGAGTAAAATAAAAGTAGGGCTGAGTTTCACAGCAAAATAAGTGATTACGTTTTCCTGAGCGACAGCCCTTGCCCTCCTGCTGCACATCTTGCTCACTTGGTCACTAAAACTGGACATGAAGTGTAAAACTTTCTAGAAAGGAAAATAAAAAACAAATAATAAATCTCAGAAATTCACTGTATACTAAAAAGGTGTGAGTATGTTTATACACATCCAATGAAAATACTTACACTATGACAGTATTTCCTTTGCCTTTGGCATTAATTTAACTTGCACAGCTGTGAACTGATACCATGAAGTTATGAGGGGTCCTTTTGGTTACATACTCAGGAGGGACATCTGGCCAGCTGCACTGCCCCAGAAATATGCTACTGAACTGCCAGGGAGATCTGCCACTGAAAGCCAGACAGAAATAAAGCACTTTGAGAAAAAAAATCCTGTAATATCTGGTTGCCTCTCTTTTTAAACGTTTAGAACGAATACCTAACTGCTCAAGTACACTTAATAAAGCCTGAAGACTGCTTGTTTAACTTTATTTGAGAAAAAGTGTGAACGTGTCTGAGTGAGACCTACAAACAGCTACCAAGGGAGTGTGGAGTCTGCACCCTGGGTTCTGTTATCCCTGGAGGGAAACAGCCAGAGAAGGACAAAGGGACTGATACAGGATATCACTGTGGGTAATTGCAAGTGTAATGGATGTTCTCCGGTGACCAATAGCTCCTCCTCACAGGGGTCTGAGGAAAACAAAAAGGAAAGAAAACAAAGAAGTCTCCTCTGGGACGTGCACTGGAGTGCTGAGGGGGGATGGGGGAGATCCTCTTGCTGGGGGCAGCTCATGGAGTGCTGTGCTCATCGGGAACTGATGTCACTTTGGATAAGCACGAAAAATGGCCAAAGCATGCAACTAGAAAGTATAATGCTATTTTACAGTCAGGCTTGTGTTGTAGAAAGGAAGGAAAATGAGATAAGATACCGTATGTGGATTTATTATCTGCGAAATAATTCCAGGATGTGGAAGAATTGTGGATTGATTCCTCATGTTCTGAGTATGGAAATGGACAATGGGAAAGCTATTGATTGAAATGATAATGGTTCCCCAGGGAGTATTGAAAGAGACAGAGGATGTGGAGGAGGAAAGGGTTCAGCTGTCAGTGGTGCTGTGGGCTTGGAATAGATAAATAGAGGGTGGGTAGTAATAAAAATAAATAAATAAATAAACAAACAAACAAATAAATAAATAAGGAGAAAGAGCTGCTTTCTTTTGACCTCGCCTAGGAGGTCGACTTTAGAACTGGTGCTAGTATCTCAGGGAGGGGTTTGAGCACTATTCTATTTTAAAGGCTAATTTACTGAAAAAGCATAAAGTTTTGTTCATGAAAACAATGTCTGTTTCTTCTGAACATCTGAACCCTTATGAACAATTTCTTCCCTCTCCCACTGCAAAACTGTTTTCACGTTCACAGTAAGCTCACAGAAACCCAAGATTATGCTTTCAGGAAGAGAAAACCGACAGAGGGAAGTAAGCTTTGCAGAGCTGTAATGTACTACAGAACAGACCTTGGTGTTGGCATTTGTGTTAAAATACTTCATATTGTAAAATAAAGATAGAAGAAGGAGAGTTGGCACATTCTTAACGTTAACTTTCAAGTCCACACTACACGTACCCGAGGAAAAACGCGGCCGCACGTCGCAGACGCACCTCGTACTTGCAGACCACCACGGGTTCTTTCCACCTCTCTTGTCCTTCCACGGCAGAAGAAAGGGCAACCACGGTGAAATGGTGGCAGTTGGCATCCAGCTGTGAAAGGAAAGAACTTTTAGCATGAAACTGGGCAGGAATCTAAAGCTTCTTTTTTAGATAAGACTGAACCTGAGTGAAGGAAAAAGTATTTTCCATCATCTTGGGTACAGCTGTCAGCACAGGCCACCAGTGCTTTTGTATTTTTTTTAATCAACCAAGCCTTTTCTTTTTTCTTTTTTTAATTTTTTTGATTCATTGCCAGCTTTAGTTTCACCAGAACTCATTTTCCTCGATTCATGCAAAAGACACACATACCTATTTACATATTTTTTCTCCACCCTATGTACAGCCAAGATTTCCTCACCCTATATGTCCCAAGTTGAATATTTTGGTTAAAGAGTACAGCAACACATCTGTCCTTGTGAACTCGTTGCAAAAAAGCATTTATTTTTTCAAGGCTATTTCTCTAAACAGCCAAGATCTTCTAAAAATGTGCTTGTGCCACCAAATCTACTTGGGGTCCCTCCCAGCTTTGCACTGAGAACAAAAGGAGAGGGCAGGCAGCAAAAGAGCTCTGCACACCCCCACAGACAACATTCCTCTCAGGGAAAAAAAAAAAAAACACAGCCCCAAGCAAACTCAAACCTCCACACAAAAGAACCCCAAACAGAAACCAATCTCCACACAAAAAAGCGAAAAAGCCCAAGAGAAACACAAACCTCCACTCAAAACAAACAAGAACAAAAGAAAACCATTACCTGGTGCCTTATCTCTCCAGATCTGTATGACTGGTATCATTTTTATCTGGTTTTAATTACCATAAGTCAATTTTATTGACTCAGGCATTTGTTTCCCTCCCCTGGGAGAAAAAAAAAAAAAAGTGGTAGAGATTGAAATAAAAAAGATGATTCAGAGCTCCCAGCCATCAGGGACCGCTGGGGAAATTCATGAAAGTGAAGATCACCAGCAAGTGCTGCTTGATCAACAAACTTGTTGCAAGTCCTCTGCTAAAATAATCAGGATTTGATTATATCAAAGAGTTGGGTTCGATTAAAAGAAGCAGGAAACTGTAAAGCACCATGGGTAAGTTCAGATTGATCGATTTGAACCAGGGAATCACAGAAACCTCACCAAGAAGAGACTGTCAAGTCCCAGGCCTGCTCTCATCATTAACTTAGCACTGGAGTTAAGAACAATGCATCTTCATCACAGAATGTCAGAAATGGAAATTTATTACCTTAGTGTTCATAGAAGCATTAAGGCTCTTTGTTTTAGTGATCACTGGGATGTGACAGGAGAACGTGTTGAGCTTGGGCCAAGGCAGACAGAAGTGTCTGTATTATCCTGCAGTTCATGTTGTTTTGTAGGAGGGAGGGTCAATAGGATAAAGCACCTTATGTAAAAAATTTTAATTTAAGAAACCATCCAAAACAGCTAAAACAATACAGGATAATTCACGTATTATTGGATATATTCTTGGATGGTACTAAAGAAAAAAAAAAGACTGCTATTAGAAACTGTTCATAAACAAGCAGAAGGGGCACACCTTCAGAAAGAACTGCAGGAAAAAAACAATCAAAATTTTCCTGTCGCAGACCCAAGATCGGATCCCAACCAACCCCAACACCGGGGTCTTTTAACAAAATGTCAGAAATGAATGTTCCTGTTTGGTACAAGACATGCAATGCCAAAAGCCGTTCATTGGTCTAAATTCCATGAAATTAAACAAGAATCAAATGAATCCCTGTCTGCCTTGGTAGAGCTGCTAAAGGTCACTGCTAGAAAATATACTCATTTAAATCCTGAAAAGCCAAAGGAGCCTGTTCCATTGGCATCTATGTTTTGTGGAGCAATCGGCTCTGGGTATTAGAAAGAAACTTCAAAATTAAAGGAAGCAGACTCAAGGGATTTACAAAAATGGCATCAACGGGTTTTAACAACAGGGAAAAAAAGAAGAAGAAATGTGGCAATCCCGAAGGGAGAAAAAAATGAAAAAAATCTGAGAGAGAAGATTAATTGCCTCTTTAACAGAGGTTTCTGGAGGAGCTTGCAGAGGAAGGGGAGAGGAATGGGAAAATCTCTGTACATCCCCGTCTTGCAAAAAAAAAAAAAAACATACAATTATTTTTTTTTTTTTTAAAGGACATTGGAAAAAGGAATGTCCTCCAGCTGGACACAGCACTTTGTGCCCTTAAAATCATAACATCCACTGATGAAGTGGAATTTTCAGTTGATACAGGAGCCGCCTATTCCAGACTTAATTCTTGCAAAGGAAATTTTGGTCAGGGAACTCCAAGTGTTGTTGGTGCTACAGGGAAGCAAAAGAATCGGCCCTTTTTGCAACCCGTAAAATTTTAGTTTGGGAAACAATGAGTGACCCATCGAGGAACCACTCACTGACCCAGAGCTGGAGTTGGACACGGACCGAAATAGTTTCGTTCACGAGGGAAAGAAAACGGCTGGATACACGGTCACCACCCCGCTGAGGTACCTGGAGCTGAAGCATTGCCTGCAAGGAAATCAGCACAAAAACAGAATTAATTGCCCTCCAGAAAGCTCTTGAGATATCTCAAAGGAAGAAGGGAAATCTATGGACTCATTCTAAATATGCCTTTGGGAAATAAAAACCCCGATAACCCTTGGAAACCACGGTCCATCGAAAAGAAAAAAAAAACCAAACCAACAAACAAACCCCCAAAACCCCAACCCAACAGGGAAAACACTTCAACAGGACATGCAAGAAAATTGCACAGGTAAAATCTTTAGAAAATTCAGACAAAATTTGAGTTCATCAGTTCTATCACTAATTAGCACTGCATTCATCTCCCTAATAATCTTTCTGGCAATTATTTTGATGGGTTACCGGAGGCGGGAAGGAGCTCGGCAGGAGCAGGGGGGTCCCGAGGGGGCAGAGAGCCGGGCAGAGAGCGGGCGGGCGGACGGAGAGGGGACGCCCCGGGGCAGAGCGCGCCGAAGCGCAGGGCAGAGCAGAGCACGGCAGCGGCTGGGGAGCGGCCCCGGAGAGGGACCCTCCGACCACCGCCGCCGCACTCGCCGTACCTGCGGATCGCCGCCTCCATCGCGCCGGGTTCGGTTCGGTTCCGTTTCGCCCCGCTTTGCACGGCACCGAATGGTCCGCGCGGCGGCTGGAAAAGAGGCGGAAACTTCCGGTACCGGGACCAAAGAAAAAGCCGTGCCCCCGCCCCTCCCGCCCCAGCCCCGCCCCTCCCGCCCCAGCCCCGCCCCTCCCCTCCCGCCCCAGCCCCGCCCCGCCCCTCCCGCCCCAGCCCCGCCCCTCCCGTCCCAGCCCCGCCCCGCCTTTCCAGCCCCAGCCCCGCCCTGCCGCCCCAGCCCCGCCCCTCCCGCCCCAGCCCCGCCCCGCCCCTCCCGCCCCAGCCCCGCCCCGCCCCTCCAGCCCCAGCCCCGCCCCTCCCGCCCCAGCCCCGCCCTGCCGCCGTGCCGCACCGATCCCGGGCGGCGGTTACCCAGGGGAAGCACCGGCGCTGCAGTTCCGCGTTTCGCGGACCCAGAGCCCGCGGGGCGGCAGCGGCGTTTCCTGACCGGGAGGCAGCAGCGATCACGGCGCCACCACCCCGCAGCCACCGCAGCGGGATGGCGCTCGGGGGCGGCACCGCGCATGCGCGACACTGACGCGTTTTGTTGTTTTCGTTGCCAGGCAACAGCTGAAAACAAAATAACGCTGCTGTGCACGAGCCGAAGCAGAGCTGCAGTATCTGAAATTATGCACCAGGTGGCAGCAGCGAGCGCCCCAGAACCCGGATGTGCGGCAGGCGACCTGCAGCACCGAGCTGTGCCCGCCAGTCCGAGAGCCCGTTCTGCTGAGCAGCGCGTGGCCGCCGGGCTGCAGTGCCTCGCTTCGGACACGAGATGGCGGCAGCAGCACACAGACGCCGCCCTTTGCCTCTCCCCGCTCCCGCGGCCCGGGGGCTGCTCCTGCCCCTTCCCCAAAACCCATCCCCCGGGAGGAGAAGCAGCAGCACCGCCCCTCCGAGCAGCGCCCGGGGGTTTTTTCTGCCCCGGAGCAAACCCGGGGCTTGCTGCATGGCTGCGTGTGGCAGCGGGGCTGCGACAGTGGCAGCAGCCAGGCCCTGGAGAACGATTTCAAAAATAAATGAGAGATTTCAAAAGAGGGATCTCAACAAAAAAATAGGATTTCTTCTCAAAAGGAAATAAGGCAGCAGAGCTGGCATCCTCGAGGCAGGAGAGAAGACACGGAAAGCCGCTCTGTGTGTATGTTCAGAAGGAGACAGCACATCCGAGTGGAGCAGATGCGAGTGGCCCATCTGCAGATGACCGATATGCCGGTGATCCCCGGGCTCTGCTCTGGGATTTGCCCCTTTCCTCCCCTCTGTGCTACCGGCCATCTGCTCTCCCACTCCTGCAGATGCTCACAAGGCTTCCTGGGCCGGGCTTGGCACTGAGAGACACTGCACACTGGGACTGACTGCCCTGCCCTCCAGCCTGCAAAGCACTGGGACATGGAACAGGGACAGCTCTCAGGCACTTCGGGGCTGAGACTCCTCTTGTTTGGGGGGATCTCCCCATCACCCCTCTCTTGCCCCATGCACCTGCTCCTTCTCACCAAAGTATAAAAATACCAGCATCAGTTTTCTTAGTATTTATTTTTGGCATTTGGTGTTTGTTTTGGGTTTTTTTTTTACTATTTCTGAAATACTTTCACCAAATCCAAGTGTGTGCTCCATTGCACTGCTGTTTCGTTGTGCAAACTACTGTGGACTTTGACTTCCAAGTTCATCTGCTTCACCTTCCTGCCCTTCCCCTCGCAAACGCCTCCGGTTTCCCTCAATAGATTAAGGTCCCTCACAGTGCGGTACCGGCTGTCCAGGGCCCTTGCCACGCCTCGGGAGAGCTCCACCTTGGTGTGCAGGGGATGCTCCTCCGGGCCAGCTCTGGCAGCCTCTCGCTTCCTCCTCCACAGATTTCCACACTTCGGGTGAGCCCCCCGCCCCAGCCTGCACAGGCCTCCTGGGCTCCCGTCCCCAGTGCCGAGGACCCAGTATCAGTTTCTCCTGCCTGTCCCACACCGACTCCGCTGCTGCCCCGAAGCCGCTGCAGCCTCGCCAGTCTAGGGTGAACAAGGGAGGCAATGGCACTAACGCAGGAAATTCAGCTCCCAGAGGCTGCTCAGAGGAGCATGGCAGCAGCAAAGGGAAGTGCCTGAACCGGCCCAGGTCACCCAGCCCCATTCTCCAGACACCCAAGCCCCGCTGCCCAGGAACCCGGGCTCTGTCAGGCCCCAAGCCCTCCCCAGCCTCAGGTCTGGGTCGCTTCTCCCACTGCCCCAGACGCTTCTCAGCAGGAAGGACACGTGGTGCCCGGAACCGCTTCGGGATGGGGCCCCTTCCTTAGTGCCTTCGCCCTGCCCGCGGCCAGAGCTGCTGCCGGAGGAGGAGAAGGAGGGAGCGGGAGCAGCAGAGCTGGACGCGCCCCAGCGGGTCCGGTGGGACCCACACGTCACCGGCTGCGGGAGGCACCGCGGGCTTCCAGGAGCTCCGACCTGACCCAAACGCAGTATCGAAAACATCCATTCCCATTGGTTTATGGCGTGCAGCCAATAGGAAGCCTCAGCGCACCCCTCGACCAATAGGAGGTGGCGTTTACGATCCCCGCTGCCTCCATTCCCACTCGCCTGGTGGCCTCGGGGACGGTGACGGCGCAGAGTTGGAAGATACGAGGTAAAGCAAAACAGGAGGAGCCAACCCAAAATCAACCTGAAAGTTTCATCTGCAGAAGCTGCGGTCTAGGCAGAACAAAAGAAAAAATAAAATAGACTTTATTTTAAAAAACAAAATGCCTTTTTTCCAAGAAACGCCAGGAACACACCTTTCATTAAGTTGTCAAGGCATAAATTTTGTGTTTCATGAATTCTTTGTTGTTTCAAGTATTTATCAGTCATTTTCAAGAGGGATCTCAGCCTACAAGGAGCCTTAGCAGCAGATGGAGAAGCCAGGGCTGCACTAGATACAAATATCTTTCCAGAGGTTGTTCTTTCTCTTTATTTCTGTTACTTACATATAAAAATAAAGAATTTCCTTTATGGACTTGAACTGAACCAACTGGGAAAGATGACATAGTTTAAAATACACACAAGCTAAATGTCATTACTTAAGTTGTTCTCAGAAGTGCAAAAGTGAGCAGACAGGAACATTATTCAAGAAGATCAGTGAATACAGTGACCAGAGCGGGACCAGCGGCTGCAACTTCTCAAGATGCACTGAGACAAGAGGAGAAGAATCAGCTGCGCTTGAAGTCCACTGTGCACTTTTATAGAATTTTAAATGAATGAGAAACTTGGAACTGAGGGTTCATGGGAAAACACCAAGAACTTTGAGAAGAATATCTATTGCATAATGGTACATTTAGCATATAGAGAGAGCTTGATTTTTGCAATGGCTTTGTCAGTCACCGAGGTGATGGCCCAACTCTGAGTTGTCAATCAAGCAGACCCGGAGTTACCCAGTGACTCAATCAAATGCCTTGGACACCAGCTCTCTTCACTGCTGTTAGTACAGGAAGATTCACTATTACTTACACAATGTCAGCTATGGGGAAAATGAACTCCATCTCAGCCAGACCCAATACACATTCTGAGCATATAAGCAAACACTCTTGCTGCTGTTGGAAAGTGTCTCCTCCCTTCCTTACAGCACGGCTGCAGGGAGACCGCCCCGTGAGGCTTCAGGAGAAGGTCGTACCAGGGCCTCAATGCTCCTAAAGCCCAGCATGGCTCTGAAACTGCAAATGACCGCTGCTGGCTCCTGCTGAGGACTCACTGTTACCGGGCAAACAACGGAGGCGGCAGCACTGACAGAGAAAATTCAATCCCCAGAGGCTACTCGGAGGAGCACGGCGGCAGCAAAGGGAAGTGCCAGAACCTGCCCAGGTCACCGAAGCCATCCGCAGCGTTCTGGGCCGGGTCACTTCTCCCACCACACCTGACCCGCGTCCTCCCCAGCATTCTGGGCCGGGTCACTTCTCCCAGGGTCACTTCTCCCACCACACCTGACCCGCGCCCAGGCGCTTCTCAGCAGGAATGAGACGTGGTGCCCAGAGCTGCTTTGAGGAAGGGCCCCATTTCTCCCTACCTTCGCCCTACCCGTGGCCAGAGCCGCTGCCGGTGAAGGAGGGAGCGGGAGCAGCAGAGCTGGACGCCGGACGCGCCCCGGCACCGCGGGCTTCCAGCAGCTCCGACCCGCCCCAAACGCAGTATCGAAAAAATCCATTCTCATTGGTTCATAGTGCGCAGCCAATAGGAAACCTCAGCGCGTCTCTCGACCAATAGCAGGTGGCGTTTACGATCCCCGCTGCCTCCATTCCCATTCGCCTGAGGGCCTCAAGGACAGTGATGGGGCAGAGCTTGGAGAAACCAGATAAAGCAAAACAGGAGAAACCAACCCAAAATCAACCTAAAAGTTCCATGTCTGGTAGCTGCTTTCTAGGTTACAAGAAAGAAAACATTAAAAAAAAAAGACTTTATTTTAAAATACAGAATGTCTTTTTCCAGGAAATGCCTGGAACACACCTTTAATTAATTCTTTGAGATAAATTTTGTGTTTCATTAATTCTTTGTTGTTTCAAGTATTTATCAGCCATTTCCAATAAATTTTTATGCTCAGGCATGGTCCCTCCATGTCTGGGTCTTGTGCTCCAGAACACACCCTTTCCTCCCTCCCTAAGCAAAGAAAATCCTGTTTTCTTAGGCTTTTACCTAAACAGCTCTGGTTTTACCTAGTGGACTTCCTTTTTTGGTTTGTTGGGGCTTTTTGGGGGTTTGTTTTGTTTTGTCTTTCCATCTTATCATTTTCTCCCCAGTTATTACATGACTCAAATCTCAATCCCTAGCTGAGATGATGGAAAAGACCCCAAAAAAACCCTTTTCTACCTTACTGTGCACCAGGGAATGACAAAGATGGGAGGAAGAGTCAGGAGAACTAAAGGGAAGGCAGAGATTGATCAGTATTTTGCTGATGTCTCTGAACTGGACTTAAATCCCAGGCTTATTTTTGGGGGGAGGTCTTTTAACACCTCAACTATCCAAATATTTTCTTTATTCTCCTTCCGAATAAAGTAGAAATCTGAATTCTTGGGGTGGGGATGATTAAAATGATCCAAAAGAGACAGTGACTCGCGTGCCTCAAGGAGAACTAATCATCAATGAGGATAACCCAAAGGGTCTGAAATGAGACTGTTTAGTGCAGAAATTCCACCTGCTGAGAGACAAACATTTACCCCTGAGGGAACTGCTAGAAAAAACGGGGTTTTTTTCTCTCTACAAACCCTCCTCAGCTGGTTTTTGTTCTCAAATTATACAAGTATTAAAAAAAACAAACCCTCAGCAATTATATAGTTCATTGCTCTATAGTTACCTGCCTGTTTCCTTCTTTCCACACCCAAAAACCCAGAATCATCCCTTGTTTCCTTCATTTCTGGGGGTTCCACCTCCGTGGATGTTCCTGCCAGGCAAAGTTTCACCTGTCAGCGGTGTCACGAAAGCCGTCAGTCCTCAGCCTCCCCACTGGATTTTCAGATTGGGGTCTGAACGCAAGTAGGGGGGAAATTCATGGCAGAAAATGACATTTCTACATTTATAATGTTAACTTTGCACCGTGGGGTCTATAAATCTTCCAGCTACTGGTTAAAAATATCAACGGGCAGCACAAAAAATGACAGCGGGGAAAGAAATGAGACATGAACTCCAGGGGGCGAGTATTTTGGTGTAAAATTAGCAAGATGAACAAGTAGATGGAGGATGGCTGCTTTCTCTTTTTGAAGTTGCTGCCTGGAACCAAAACTGCGTGGTGGTTTTTTGGGTGGGGGGGGGTTTAAGAGCGGCCACAGTTTTTAAGAGGATATTGAGTTTCTCTCCACAATCAATGACCCCACACAACTTGGGCCTCGGTACCTTGCCTGGCTCACCAGCTGTCCTGGTCTTGTTGGACACAGTTCATTTTCTTTTGAGCAGGTAGAAGAGCTGTGTTTTGGTTTCAGTGTAGGACTTGTTAGGAGAAGAATGTGGACAAAAGTGCTGATGTTGTGAGTTGCTGCTGGAGCCCAAGGCCGTTGTGTTTGGCTGTTCTCAGCTGCATTGGGACTGGGAGGGAGAAGCGCGGGGAACAGCAAACCCCAGAACTGGCACTGGGATGTGCCAGGGAAATACTCCAGATGGTATCAGGTCATGTCAGTACATTAACACGGGTTGAGCAGCAAGGGGGGATTCTCCCAGGAATTGCTCGGGCTCGCTTTGCCGGGATTGTGGTTTTGGGTTCGGGTTCCTTTTCGCTCCTGCGGGATCGTTATCAGTGGGTGGAGAGCAGTTCTACTGTGCACCACTCAGATAGATAGAGTTGTTAGCATTACTACTCTTATTATTCTTATTTTCATTTCATTTTTACTCTAATTATTAAATTGTTCTTATCTCAGCCTACAAGTCTGCTCACCTTTACCCCTCCAATTCTCTCCCCGATTCCCTGGGTGGGAGGGGAAGAGGGGCTGCTGTGAGTGGCTGTGTCTTGTTTGGCTGCCAGCTGAGTCCAACGAGCACACCGGCCCAGAGCCTACAAGTCACTAAATGTTGGCGACATCCTGGACAGACAAGTAAGCTTTGGGCTACCAATGCAATTTGGTTACCTACCTTGTAGAGAGCATCCACCTTGAGAGCAAATCCATCGACTCCGGGCACGCTGCTTACGGAATGAAACTCAGACAGTTCGGAAGCAGAGTGGGCATCGAAAGGCACAGCGTGGAAGTTCTTACCTGTCACTTCTGGTTGGTTTCGGTCCTGGAAATCAGACAGGCATTATGAAGACTGTGGCATGCTGCCATCTTTCCAAAGGGACACCAGAAGCCAGGTCACTAAACACCTGTGTCCTGTTGCAGAAATCAAATCCAAATGTCCAGTCTCCACACCTGCATGTGGGCATGGACACTGCTTTAAATGCACAGCTACCTGCAGAGGAAATAGTCATCAGCTATCTATTGATGTGATTTGTAGGCACTTCATACTGTTTCAGCACTGACTGTGTGAATATTAGGTCTGTAGGGCCAGTCCTGTCAACTCCAAGCCATAGCATAAGCAGAGGTCAAGGGAAAATTTAAGAGTTTGGTACGTCACTACTTTTTCTTCCTAATTTGTGGGGTTTTTTGCTGGTGCGGGGTTTTTTTTTTGTTTTAGGTGTTTTTTGAGACTAAGACATACTCATGGATAAAGACTGAGGACAAACTGATCGTGTTTTCATGCTTTACCCCTGTCGGCCCAGTACTGAGAAAAATTCACCACACTTCACTTCTCATCCCTTTTTACTTAGAATCTGTTGGTAGTTGGGGGGCAAAAAAAAGAAACAACCCCAAAACCAAGCAGAAAGCAGAGGCAGAGGACAGTTTTGCGAGCATTTCAGGCCCTCACAGATGCGGGAAGCATTCAGCACAGGTACCACGCTTTATCCTAGCTCTGGTTTCCTGTGGCTGCACAAGGTGCAGGTGGCTGGGAGGGTGGCAGGGTCTGCTAAGAGACTCTGCAGGATGTTGCGGGGTTTGGGGGTGCCTGGGGAAGTCAAACAGAAAACCAGCAGTGCTACGTCACCTGGGCCAGTCAGGCTAGCGAGAACATGTGCACTGAAATAGCCAACACAAGCTGAATATCAACACGTGGAACCCCTCTCCACGAGCAGGGAGGCCACTTAGTTCCCAGGTCTGTTAGGTCAGCGAGAGGCTGAGAAACCAGACTGCTCCGGACACCATCACACACAACACTCAACGTGGTGCTTTTGTCCACAGCAGAAAACTCACCAAGAGGAGCAATCGGTGTTTCAGGTGCCTGTTGGGTTGAACACAGCCATCCTGGGGCCCTCGTTACAGACAGTGCCCGCTGGGTCAAAGAAAGGCACGCAGCCATTCTTGCCTGTACACAGACTTTTTCCAGCTGCAGTTTGTAAGCTCCATGCAGGTTTTGTTGGGGGTTCCAGAGCACGCGGCCAAACAGGATTTGCCCTGAGGAGGTTGGGAGAAAAACGGCAAAGTTATATTCTCCAATTCAACAAGAGAACCATTGTTAGAGCCAAATGCACCAAACTACACATGGTGCTGGGTTTTGGTTTGTGTGTGCAGATGACAGAATACCGTGCCAGACTTGTTATGCTGTGACAGGGCCCCAACAGGCTCAAAATACCATTTGTTGCTGTGAAGGAGGTGAAGCCTAAACTGGGTTTTACCCTTCTCTTTCAGAGGAATGGAAGTTGTGAAGACAGAAACATCGGAGACAAACAGAACAGGAAAGGGAAAAAAAAATCCTAGCCTTTGAAAAAGCCCCTTTGTAATCCATTTCTGTAAGAGACATTTTGGATTTGGTGAGGTCCATCAGAAAAACCTCGTTGTGGCAGAGCTGAAACTCTGTGTTTAGGGATTAGGTGACTGGAACTGGGCGGTTGGTCTGCTGGAAGGCAATCAGGATCAAAAAATCTAAAATTGGGACAGGACAGGAAAAAGAGGAGGTTTAATTTGGATGCATCTGAAGTTACACGCTGGTGACCTACACAGCCTGCTTCACCTTTCTTCTCCTGCTTTACTACTTACAGTCTCGCAGCCCATACTACTGTGGTGTTCCACCCCAGAGGACTTGCTGCCCCTTGTTGCACCCTGACCACCAGCACAGCCCGGCAACCTTTCACTGCCCTGAGAGGGGACGGTCTGGGTGGCAGGGAGGCTCCCGAGCCAAAGGGCAGGTTCCACCCCTCCCCTTTTCCCTTCCTGCTGCTGTTGTAGGGTGCCACACGCCTGCTGGGAGCGCACAAACCACCCAAAGGGGCTGAAACTGTCCTGCTGCCGGGATGATGGGGACTCCTCACCGCTCAGGAGCGTGAGCCATACAGGCCAGGGGCTTGTCTCCAGGCTCTGTCCACAGCTGCATGGGCTGCACAGTACAGGGCATTAAAAAGATTGTGTACTCTCCAGAGTAGTCCTTCCTGGAAACAGACAGGAGACAATGTGGTCACCAAACCAGACTGCTGGCTGAGGTGTTTGCCTAACATCCACCATTTTCTAATGAGTGTAAGCAGGTGAGAGAAAGTTCATGGCAGGAACCTCCCCCTCACCCCAGAAATGTCCATCTACTCCAGCAGTTGCAGGAGGGACAAATTTGACCTGTGGTGCTTAATTTGACCCTCTGTGCAAGGAGCAGACTGTAAGATTCAACAGTCACAGAATTAATAAAGAAAAAGATCTTTAAGAAAAAATAACAAAATATTTCTAGCTCTTAATATACCTACCTCCACCAAGCACAGCACTACTGATTGTGGTGGTTTGACCCACAGCAGGACCATGGGGTCCTGCATTCACTCCCCCAACCCGGTGAGATGGGAGTCACAACAAAGGGGTCACAGGATTAGGATGAAGGACAGGGACAGCTCACTCAGCAATGATGGTCACGGGCAAAACAGACTCAAACTTGGGGAAGAAAAAAGCAATTTAATTCATTGCAAGTCATCTAACTAGACCCAACAACTACATCTTACACCCTCCCCCCCGCCCCTCACTTCCTCCCAGGCTCCAATCACTTTGCTGCCCATTTCTCTACCTTTCCCCCACCGCACAGGGGACAGTGAATGGGGGTTCAGTCAGGTCATCTCTGTTGCTCTTCTAGGCATGGATGTCCAGGAACAAGATGTGCTAAAGCAGCTTCCCATGGAGTCACGGAGCTCTTCGGGCTCAGCTCCCGGCTCCAGCATGGGGACACCCATGGGCTGCAGACTCAACCCCCGCTCTGGGTTCTACCCCCGCTCTGGCAGCAAGCAACTCTTGACTCCCAATTCCAGTCACAGCAGCTTCTCTGCTCCACCATGGAGTCCTCCATGTCCTACACAGAGGTGTCTGCTCCACTGTTGAATCTCCATGTGCTGCAGGGAACTTTGTCTTCTCCTACTCCATGTGGTTGAACTGGGTGTGGGTCTTTGTCTTTCCTCCAGCAACGAAGCTCTGTCTGTCTGTCTTTTGTTTGTCAATTGCCTCTCCTCCAAGTATCACACCCTCTTCTTTTCAGGAATGTCCTTCCCGTCACAACTATGGATTTGCAGAGGTGTTTCTCTGGTGCTCATTGGCCCAACCTGGGCTGGGGGGTCTCCACCTTGGAGCCAAGGCAGCTTTTCACTCTCACAAGGTGACCCTTTCCCCACTACCAAAAAAAAAAAAAAAAAAAAAAACCCAAAAAATCCAAACAAACAGCTCCCCCCCCCCACACACACACACAAACCAAACACATTCCACCCATGGCCTCTACGAATCACATATTTGTTAATTTTAATTAAAAAAAACTCTACATTAATCACACAATCTTCACTCACATAAATGAAAAAAAAACAACTTCCCCACACCAAAAAAATAAAAAGAAACATCATACAGTACCAAACACAAAATAGACAAGTTTACACATAATCCATCTCTCGCCCCTTCACCACAATTACATATCATCTCAAAATCCCCACAATCATTTATTTCATTCAGTTCATGTTTTGCACATTACCTCTGCCAATTAATATAATTATCTCTAAATTCTCATGCTCCACACATTAGGTGCCAAAAACTGTGGTGGTTTGACCCACATTAAGACCATGCGGTCCTGCACTCACCCCCACCACCCGCTGAGCTGGGATAGGAGTCACAACACAGGTGACACGGGATTAAGTATGAAAGACAAGGACAGCTCACTCACCAGTGATGGTCACAAGCAAAACAGACTCAAATCTGGGGAAGAAAAATTAATTTAATTCATTGTCATCCATCTAAACAGACAAAAACCTGACATTTTACAGAACCTTCCCCCCAGCCCTTTCTTCTTCGCAGGCTCAATTACTTTTCTCTCAATTTCTCTGCTCACCTGTAGCGCTTCTTACCAGGGGCTGAATGCCTATAAAGCCAGCATGGCTCTGAACCTGCAAACAAACGCTGATGGCTCCTACATCAAAGGAGCCAGGCTTGAAAGCTGTTGCTTGACCTTCTCTCCACCTGGACACACATTCATAGCCCCATACACTTTGGGCCTCGGTACCTTGCGTGGCTCACCAGTGTCATTTATTCTCACCAGGGCCTGAATGCCCATAAAGCCCAGCATGGCTCTGAAACTGCAAACGAATGCTGCTGGCTCCTGCCACAGACTTGCAAGTGCTGGGAAAACAATGGAGGCGGCAGCACGGAGCCAGAAAATTGAATCCCCAGAGGCTACTCAGAGGAGTATGGAGGCAGCAAAGGGAAGTGCCTGGCCTTGCCCAGGTCATCCAGCCCCATTCCCCAGCCCCCCAAGCCCTGCTGCCCAGGAACCTGGGGTCTATCAGGCCCCAAGCCCTCCCCAGCCTTCATGGCCAGGTTGCTTCTCCCACTGCCCCTGACGTCCACCCGGGCACTTCTCAGCAGGACAGAGATGTGGTAGCCAGAGCCGCTTCAGGGAGGGTCCCCCTTCTTTTGCCCTGCCTGTGGCCAGAGTCGCTGCTGGAGGAGGACAAGGAGTGAGCAGCAGAGCTGACTGGTGGGGCTGAGGTCCCCCCAAGCTGCCCAGAGACCAAAACACCCGGCTAGAGGTCCTGCAGTGGCACAGTCTCCTAAAGAGCATTTAGACCCTGTGGCTTCACATCTCTTCAAGAAAGTCCTGGGGGAACAAGGAGACCCCCAAGCTGTGCACTACAGCAGCAACAGCCCCTGAAACCCTCCGTTCCTAAGCGATAACTTGAGACTGAGAGAGTATACTTGAACTAGTTCAGGTCTAGAGCATTACGGCAACAGAAAACAAGTAGATTTCAGAAAAGAAAAGGGGGATTTTATGTTGTTTTTGAAGGGAAAAGGTCTATTTCTAAGCTCATTTACTGGGGCAAGGCAGCTTTTATACAATTTAAGGCTATACATGGCTAAATAAAGAGACCAAAGATACCTGAGGCTGGCAGGACACCACTCTGGGAAGGGGCGTGGCTCAGTCATGGCACGGTTCCTCCTCCCTCGGCAGCAGCTCCGTGACTGAAGATGCCACTGGCGCCTCCCGCTTTATCCAGAGCGAGGCCAGACTCCAACGAGGCGATGGCCGCGAGTCCCGGCTGGATCCATCAGCTCCGACCCGACCCAAACACACTATTAGAAAGCTCCATTCTCATTGGTTCATAGTGCGCAGCCAATAGGAAGCCTCAGCGAGCCCCTCCACCAATAGGAGGTGGCGTTTACGATGCCCGCTGCCTCCATTCCCACTCGCCTGGTGGCCTCGAGGGCGGTGATGGGGCAGAGCCTGAAGACACCAGATAAAGCAAAACATGAGGAAACAACCCAAAATCATCCTGAAAGTTTCATCTCTGGTAGCTGCTCTCCAGGCAGAACAAAAGAAAAAAAATAAAAGAAAACATATGTTCTTAAAAAAAAAAAAACATTTTTTTCCAGGAAATGCCTGGAATACACCTTTAATTGAGTTTTCAAGAGGTAAAATTCATGTTTAATTAATTCTTCATTGTTTCAAGTATTTATTAGCCATTTCCACAAGGGATCTTAGCCTGCAAGAAGCCTCAGCAGCAGATGGAGAAGCCACAGGTGCATTAGATAATATTTAACCAGAAATTGTCATTTCTGTGTATTTCTGTTATGTATATATACAAACATGAAAATATTTTTTTTTAAACGTTATTAAGTTTTACTTTTGATTTATAAACAGCTCATGCAGCTGCACTGCTTTGGGTCGAGCATGTTTGATACCCACATGACTTTCTGGGCACTTTTTTAGCATTTTAGGCCATTTTTAGGATTTTAGGATTTTATTTAACACAGTTTCTTTAGGGCCTGTCTGCAGGGACATAAACAGCCACGGTGAAGGGGTGAAACCAGCTTTGGCACTTTTCCCAGGGGAACGTTTTTTTTAGGGGAGAAAAAGCTCATTTTGGCGCCGGCAGACAGCAGGGAGGAGCAGAGGCGTGCGGAGGTTGACTCGGTTGCGCCCGCCCGGCAGGGGGCGCTGCGCGTGGGAAACGTTGCCTCGATTTGGTCCGGCTCGGACCTATATAAGGGGCCGGCAGGGGGCGCCGCGGCGCAGTCGGCGGCCGTAGCTGAGGGAGCAGGAACGGAGCGGGAGCAGCGCCTCGAAGCCTCCGGCCTACCATGCCGTGGGGTGAAGCCGCGCCGCAGCCATCAACTTCCAAGGCAACAGCACCCTTGATGAAGAAGCGCGGGCGGCTGCCGCTGTCAGATCTCATCCTCTACACTGTTTGCTTCTCCACAGTGTGTAAGAGGTGCGTCTTTGGCTCTTACTAATTAGTTGCTCGCCACTGAGGGACACAATGTCATGTGGAATCGCAGCCAATTGAAGGCGGCGGTTGGTGATTTGCTCAGCAAAGGGCTCTTGCAGTGGGTGACAGGATCTGGTGTCCTTGGTTTGTTCCGTGTGGGGTGTGTTGGTAAGGAGCGAATGTAGGGAGGTGGGCAGTGCGAGAGGGCAGCTGGTGAGAGGTGTCAGCGCCCAGCTGAGAAGACGAAGTGGGGAAGACCACAGAAAAAAGCTGTGACCATGACAGTGCAAGGAGAATGATGGGGCCCTATGATGGGTAAGGGCAACTTTTATGAACAGTGGATGGAGCAGTAAAAGTGGAACTCAAAGGCTCTTTTAAGACCCACTCCAGGAAGGGGTCAGCGGAAACGCTGGTCACGGCTGGGTGGCGGGAGGAAGATGCCATTACCTGCAGGGTGACTCGGTACTAAAAGAGCTGCAGCAAGGGACTGCCGCCACCACCAGGCCGGGCTACACTGAAGGGCAGGAGATGTGAGGGTGCTGCACTAAGGGGTGTCCGCTGCCCTGTCACTGAAAGAGCTGCACCAAGGGACAGGTGGAGCAAAGCTGCATTGAAAGCTGCACCGGAGGAGTGGGAGGTGTGAGAGGGGGCAATAAAAAGGACTGAAATGAGGCAAGGGAGATGTGAGGTGGGAATAAAAAGAGTTGTACCTGGGAGCGTGGTCACTGCCCGTGTCGCAGAAAGAGCTGAAATGAGGGGTGGCCGCTGCCTTGTGTCACTGTCAGAGCGGGTGGGGTGTGGATAAAATTGGAGCTGCACTGGGGGTTGGTTGCTGTCCATGTCCCTGCAAGAGATTCAGCGAGGGAAGGTCGAGGCAGCACTAAAAGAGCTGCACCAAGGGACCGCTGCTGCCTGGCCGGGCTGCACAGAGGGGTGGGAGATGTGAGGGGGTAATAAAAAGTACTGCACCGGGGGAAGGGGAGCATGAGGCATGAATATAAGCGGCATCAAGAGGTGGCCGCCGCCCTGTCACTGAAAGAGATGCACTGAGGGACAGGCAGAGCAAAGTGGCATTGAAAGCTGCACCGGAGGGGAGTGAAATGTGAATAAGAGAGCTGCCAAGAGGGGAGTGGGAAGCAGTGGCACTAAAAGAGCTGCACCGAGGGACGGCCACTGCCCAGCCAGGCTGCACCGAGGGGTGGGAGATGTGAGGGGGTAATAAAAAGTACTGCACCGCGGGAAAGGGAGCGTGAGGTGTGAATACAAACGGCATCAAGAGATGGACACTGCCCTGTCACTGAAAGGGCTGCACCCAGAGACAGGTGGCTGCCCTGTGTCACTCTCAGAGTGGGTGAGGTGTGGATAAAATTGGAGCTGCACTGGGGGATGGTTGCTGTCCATGTTCCTGCAAGAGATTCAGCAAGGGAAAGTTGAGGTGGCACTAAAAGAGCTGCACCGAGGGACCGCTGCCACCTGGCTGGGCTGCACCGAGGGGTGGGAGATGTGAGGGGGTAATAAAAATTACTGCACCAGGGGAAGGGAATGTGAGGCGCGAATAAAAGCTGTGCCGAGGGGTGGCCGCCACCCTGTCACAGTAGAGCTGCACTGAGGGACAGGCGGAGCAAAGCAGCATTGAAAGCTGCACCAAAGGGGGAGTGAGATGTGAGTAAAAGAGCTGCCAACGGGGCAGTGGGAGGCAGTGGCAATAAAAGAGCTGCACTGAGGGACAGCCACTGCTCACCCAGGCTACAAGAGCTGCACCGGGAGTGGGAGATGTGAGAAGTTGCAATAAAAAGGGCTGAATTGAGAGAAGGGGGATGTGAGGTGTGAATAAAAGAGCTGAACCTGGTGGCATGGTCACTGCCCATGTTACAGAAAGAGCTGCACCAAGGGACAGGCAGAGCAAAGTGGCATTGAAAGCTGCTCCAAGGGGAGTGAAATGTGAATAGAAGAGCTGCCAAGGTGGCAGTGGCACCAAAAGAGCTGCACTGAGGGACCACCACTGCCTGGCCAGGCTGCACCGAGGGGTGGGAGATGTGAGAGGGTAATAAAAAGTACTGCACTGCCGGAAGGGGAGCGTGAGGCATGAATAAAAGCTGTGCCGAGGGGTGGCTGCCACCCTGTCACTGAAAGATGCACTGAAGGACAGGCAGAGCAAAGCAGCATTGAAAAGTGCACCGAAGGGGAGTGGGACATGAATAAAAGAGCTGCCAAGGGGGCAGTGGGAGGCAGTGGCACTAAAAGAGCTGCACCGAGGGACGGCCACTGCCCGGCCGGGCTGCACTGAGGGGTGGGAGATGTGAGGGGGTAATAAAAAGTACTGCACTGGGGGAAGGGAGTGTGAGGCATGAATATAAGCGGCATCAAGAGGTGGCTGCTGCCCTGTCAGTGAAAGAGCTGCACCAAGAGACAGGTGGCTGCCCTGTGTCACTGTCAGAGCGGGTGAGGTGTGGATAAAATTGGAGCTGCACTGGGGGTTGGTTGCTGTCCATGTTCCTGCAAGAGATTCAGCGAGTGAAGGTTGAGGTGGCACTAAAAGAGCTGCACCGAGGGACCGCTGCCACCTGGCTGGGCTGCACCGAGGGGTGGGAGATGTGAGGGGTTAATAAGTACTGCAGCGGGGGAAGGGAGCATGAGGCGTGAATAAAACCTGTGCTGAGGGGTGTTCACTGCCCTGTCACTGAAAGAGTCGCACTGAGGGACAGGCCCTGCTCATTCCGGCTACAAGAGCAGCACCCGAGGTGAGAGGTGTGAAAGGGGGCAATAAAAGGGACTGAAAGAAGGGAAAGGAAATGTGAGGTGGGAATAAGAGCCATGGAGTGCTGTGCTCATCGGGAACTGATGTAACTTTGGATAAGCACGAAAAATGGCCAAAGAATGCAACTAGAAAGTATAATGCTATTTTACAGTCAGGCTTGTCTTGTAGGAAGGAAGGAAAATGAGATAAGATACCGTATGTGGATTTATTATCTGCGAAATAATTCCAGGAGTTGGAAGAATTGTGGATTGATTCCTCATGTTCTGAGTATGGAAATGGATAATGGGAAAGCTATTGATTGAAACGATGATGGTTCCCCAGGGAGTATTGAAAGAGACAGAGGATGTGGAGGAGAAAAGGGTTCAGTTGTCCGTGGTGCTGTGGGCCTGGAATAGATAAATAGAGGGTGGGTAGTAATAAAAAAAAAATAAAAAACAAAAAGGAGAAAGAGCTGCTTTCCTTTGACTGCTTTTAGAACAGATGCTAGTGTCTCAGTAAGGGGTTTGAGCACTACTCTATTTTAAAGGCTAATTTACTGAAAAAGCATAAAGCTTTTTTCATTAAATGTTTCTTCTGAACATCTGAGCTCTTATGAACAGTTTCTTCCCTCTGTCTCTACAAAATTATTTTCACAGTATCATTTCATGGTAAGCTCACAGAAACCCAAGATTACGCTTTCAGGAAGAGAAAACTGAGAGGGAAGTAAGGTTTGCATAGGTGTAATGTGCTAGAGAACAGACCTTGGTGTTAGTATTTGTGTTAAAATACTACATATTATAAAATAAAGATAGAAGGAGAGTTGGCACATTCTTAACGTTAACTTTCAAGCCCACGCTACAAGTACCTGAGGAAAAACGCGGCCGCACGTCGCAGACGCACCTCGTACTTGCAGACCACCACGGGTTCTTTCCACCTGTCTTGTCCTTCCACGGCAGAAGAAAGGGCAACCACGGTGAAATGGTGGCAGTTGGCATCCAGCTGTGAAAGGAAAGAACTTTTAGCATGAAACTGGGCAGGAATCTAAAGCTTCTTTTTTCCGATTAGACTGAACCTGAGTGAAGGAAAAAGTATTTTCCATCATCTTTGGTACAGTTGTCGGCACAGGCCACCAGTGCTTTTGTATTTTTCAGTCAACTGAGCCTTTTTTTCTTTTTTTTTTTTTCTTTTTTTTTTGACTCATTGCCAGCTTTAGTTTCACCAGAACTCATTTTCCTCGATTCATGCAAGACACACATACCTATCTACATATCTTTTCTCAAGCCTAAGTACAGCCAAGATTTCCTCACCCTATATGTCCCAAGGTGAATATTTTGGTTAAAGAGTACAGCAACACATCTGTCCTCGTCAACTCGTTGCAAAAAAGGAATTTTTTTTTCCAAGCTGTTTCTCTAAACAGCCAAGATCTTCTAAAACTGCACTTGTGCCACCAAATCTGCTTGGGGTCCCTCCCAGCTTTGCACTGAGAACAAAAGGACAGGGCAGGCAGCAAAAGAGCTCTGCACACCCCCACCAGACAACATTGCACTCAGGAAAAGAAAAAACAGCCCCAAGCAAACACAAACCTCCACACAAAAAAAAAAACCAAAGAAACAATAAAACAAAACAATCACCTTTCACTTTTTCTTTCTTTAGGAGCCATCCCTGTCTCAGCATACATCTTGTCAGAGCATGAAATGCACATGATTCATATTGTGAGGAACACAAGTTCAGAAACTGTCAAAATCTGTACAACTGGTGTCATTTTTATATAGTTTTAATTACCATAAGTCAATTTTATTGACTCAGGAAATTGTTCCCCTACCCTTGGGGGAAAAAAAGTGGTAGATACTGAAAAAAAAATGATTCAGAGCTCCCAGCCATCAGGGACTGCTGGGGAAATTCATGAAAGCATGAAAGTGAAGATCACCAGCAAAAACATCAAGTGCTGCTTGATCAACAAACTTGTTGCAAGTCCTCTGCTAAAATCATCAGGATTTGATTATATGGAAGAGTTGGGTTTGATTAAAAGAAGCAGAAAACTGTAAAGCACCATGGGTAAGTTCAGATTGATCAATTTGAACCAGGGAATCACAGAAACCTCACCAAGAAGAGACTGTCAAGTCCCAGGCCTGCTCTCATCATTAACTTAGCACTGGAGCTATGAACAATGCATCTTCATCACAGAATGTCAGAAATGGACATTTATTACCTTAGTGTTCATAGAAGCATTAAGACTCTTTGTTTTACTGATCACTGGGATGTGGCAAGAGAATGTGTTGAGCTTGGGACAAGGTAGACAGAAGTGTCTGTATTATCCTGCAGTTCATGTTGTTTTGTAGGAGGGAGGGTCAACAGGATAAAGCGCCTTATGTGATTTTTTTTAATTTAAGAAACCATCCAAAATAGCTAAAACAGTACAGGATAATTCAGGTAATATTGGATACATTGTTGGAAATTAAACAAGAATCAAATGAATCCCTGTCTGCCTTGATAGAGCAGCTAAAGGTCACTGCTAGAAAATATACTCATTTAAATCCTGAAAAGCCAGAGGAGCCTGTTCCATTGGCATCTATATTTTGTGGAGCAATTGGCTCTGGGTATTAGAAAGAAACTTCAGAATTAAAGGAAGCAGACTCAAGGGATTTGGAAAAAATTTAGAAATAGCATAAACGGCTTTTAACAACAGGGGAAAAAAAGAAAAGGAAAGGTGGCAATCCTGAAGGGAGAGAAAAAAGAAAAAAATCGGAGGAAGAGAAGATTAATTGCCGCTTTAACAGAAGTTTCTGGAGGAGCTTGCAGAGGAAGTGGAGAGGAATGGGAAGCCCCCCTCCTTTTATACACCCCTGACTCAAAAAAAAAAAAATCATTGTACAATTTAAAAAAAAAAAAATGTCCTCCAACTGGACACAGCTCTACGTGCCATTAACACAGTGACATCCACTGATGAAGTGGAATTTTCAGTTGATACAGGAGCCGCCTATTCCAGACTTAATTCTTGCAAAGGAAATTTTGGTCAGGGAACTCCAAGTGTTCTTGGTGCTACAGGGAAGCAAAAGAATCGGCCCTTTCTGCAACCCGTAAAATTTTAGTTTGGGAAACAATGAGTGACCCATCGAGGAACCACTCACTGACCCAGAGCTGGAGTTGGACACGGACCGAAATAGTTTCGTTCACGAGGGAAAGAAAACGGCTGGATATACGGTCACCACCCCGCTGAGGTACCTGGAGCTGAAGCATTGCCTGCAAGGAAATCAGCACAAAACCAGAATTAATTGCCCTCCAGAAAGCTCTTGAGATATCTCAAAGGAAGAAGGGAAATCTATGGACTCATTCTAAATATGCCTTTGGATATAAAAAACCCTGATAACACTTGGAAACCACAGTCCATCGGAAAAAAAAAAAAAACAAAACAACAAACAAACCCTCAAAACCTCAACCCAACAGGGAAAACACTTCAACAGGGCATGCAAGAAAATTGCACAGGTAAAATCTTTAGAAAATTCAGACAAAATTTGAGTTCATCAGTTCTATCACTAATTAGCACTGCATTCATCTACCTAATAATCTCTTTGGCCATTATTTTAATCGTTTCCTGGAGGCTGGAAGGAGCGCGGCAGGAGCAGGGGGGTCCCGAGGGGGCAGAGAGCCGAGCAGAGGGCGGGAGGGCGGAGGGACGGGGGGGGGAACGCCCCCGCTCCCAAGCGCAGGGCGGAAAATGGCAACGGCTGCACAACGACCGCCCGCCGCCGCACTCGCCTTACCTGCGGATGAGCACCTGCTGATCGCCGCCTCCATCGCCGCCGGGAGCCATCGGGTTCCGTTCCATCCCGCTCTGCTCTGCACCGCACCGCCAGCGCGGCATGGACCAAAAGAGGCGGGAACGTTCGGTGCCGGGACCAAAGAAAAAGCCGTGCCCCAGCCCCGCCCCTCCCGCCCCAGCCCCGCCCTGCCGCCGTGCCGCACCGATCCCGGGCGGCGGTTACCCAGGGGCAGCACCAGCGCTGCAGTTCCGCGTTTCGTAAACCCAGTGCTCGCGGGGCGGCAGTGGAGTTTCCTGACCGGGAGGCAGCGACGAGCGTGGAGTTAATACACCGCAGGTATCTCACCGTCGCGGTGCCGGTACCGGCGGACGGCGGGATGGAGCTCGGGGGCGGCACCGCGCATGCGCGACAAGGAGCTGCAGTAGCGAAATTTGGTCAAGGGGCGGCAGCAGCGAGCACGGAATGTAGAATCGCTAGCGCATGCGCAGCATCAGGGCGGCATAGCTAATATCGGTTGCCAGGCAACCTCAACAAACAAGTAAACTAACGCTACTGCGCATGCGCCGAAGGACAACTGCAGTACATTAAATTATGCACCAGGTGGCAGCGCTGAGCCCGACGAGCTCGTTCTGATGCGCCGCGCGTGGCCGCCGAGCTGCAGTACCGCGGTTTGGACACGAGATGGCGGCAACAGCACACAGACGCCGCCTTTTGCCTCTCCCCGCTCCCGCGGCGCGGGGGCTGCTCCTGCTCCTTCCCCAAATCCCATCCCCCGGGAGGAGAAGCAGCAGCACCGCCCCTCCGAGCAGCGCCCGGGGGTTTGTTCTGCCCCGGAGCAAACCCTGGGGCTTGCTGCATGGCTTCGTGTGGCAGCGGCGAGGCCCTGAAGAAAGATTTCAAACAGAACTGAGAGATTTCAAAAGAGGAATCTAAAAAAAAAATAGTATTTCTTTCAAAAAGAATTGAGGCAGCAGAGCTGGCATCCTCGAGGTAGGAGAGAAGACACTGAAAGCCGCTCTGTGTGTATGTTCAGAAGGAAACAGCACATCTGAGTGGAGCAGATGCCAGTGGCCCATCTACAGACGAGCGATACGCCGGTGATCCCCGGGCTCTGCTCTGGGATTTGCCCCTTTCCTCCCCTCTGTGCTACCGGGCATCTGCTCTCCCACTCCTGCAGATGCTCACAAGGCTTCCTGGGCCGGGCTTGGCACTGAGAGACACTGCACACTGGGACTGACTGCCCTGCCCTCCAGCCTGCAAAGCACTGGGACATGGAACAGGGACAGCTCTCGGGCACTTTGTGGCTGAGACTCCTCTTGTTTGGGGAGATCTCCCCATCACCCCTCTCTTGCCCCATGCACCTGCTCCTTCTCACCAAAGTATAAAAATACCAGCATCAGTTTTCTTAGCTTTTATTTTTGGGATTTGTTTTTTTTACTATTTCTAAAATGCTTACAACCAAATCCAAGTGTGTGCTCCATTGAACTGCTGTTTCGTTGTGCAAACTGCTGTGGACTTTGACTTCCAAGTTCATCTGCTTCACCTTCCTGCCCTTCCCCTCACAAACCCCTCCGGTTTCTTTCAATAGATTAAGGTCCCTCAAGGTGCAGTACCGGCTGTCCAGGGCCCTTGCTGCACCCCAGGACAGCTCCACCTTGGTGTGCAGGGGATGTTCCTCACTTCCTCCTCCACAGATTTCCACACTTCGGGTGAGCCCCCCGCCCCAGCCTGCACAGGCCTCCCGGGCTCCTGTCCCCAGTGCCGAGGACCCGGTGTCAGTTTCTCCTGCCTGTCCCACACCGACCCCGCTGCTGTCCCGAAGCCGCTGCAGCCTCGCCGGTGCAGCGTGAACAATGGAGACAACGGCACTAATGCAGGAAATTCAACTCCCAGAGGCTGCTCAGAGGAGTATGGCAGCAGCAAAGAGAAGGGCCCAGCCCTGCCCAGGTCACTCAGCTCCATTCTCCAGCCCCCCAAGCCCCACTGCCCAGGAACTCGGGGTCTATCAGGCCCCAAGCCCTCCCCAGCCTTCAGGGGCTTTTCCCACTGCACCAGATGCTTTTCAGCGAGATGGACACGTGGTGCCCCGAGCCACTTCGGGATGGGGCCCCTTCCTTAGTGCCTTCGCCCTGCCCGCGGCGAGAGTTGCTGCCGAAGGAGAAGAAGGGAGCAGGAGCAGCACAGCTGGAGGCTGGACGCGCCCTGGCAGGTTTCAATTAGCTACGGTGGGACCCACACGTCACCGGCTGCGGGAGGAACCGCGGGCTTCCAGCAGCTCCAACCCGACCTAAACGCAGTATCGAAAAAGTCCATTCTCATTGGTTCATGGTGCGCAGCCAATAGGAAGCCTCAGCGCGTCCCTCGACCAATAGCAGGTGGCGTTTACGATCCCCGCTGCCTCCATTCCCACTCGCCGGAGAGTGTCTGGGACGGTGACGGGGCAGAGCCTGAAGAAACGAGGTAAAGCAAAACAGGAGGAACCAACCCAAAATAAACCTGAAAGTTCCATCTCTGGTAGCTGCTCTCTAGGTTAAAGTTAAGAAAACATAAAAAATAAGACTTTATTTTAAAATACAAAATGTCTTTTTTCCAGAAAATGCCTGGAACACACCTTTAATTTTTCAAGAGATAAATTTTGTGTTTCATGAATTCTTTGTTGTTTCAAGTATTTATCAGCCATTTCCAAGAGGGATCTCAGCCTGCAAGAAGCCTCAGCAGCAGATGGAGAAGCCAGGGCTGCACTAGATACAAGTATTTCTCCAGATATTGTTGTTTCTGTAAATTTCTGATATGTATATATACAAACAGCAAGAGGGAAAAAAGGGACAGAGACTTGTAAGGAAATGGGAGAAAAACACAGCAGGGACCGAGGGCCCAGGACTCACCACAGCTTTTGCTCTGGGCACTGCTGGGAGAATTTGACAGCTCAGATGCTTCCTTTTCCTTCTCTCCTTCCTGTTCTCTAACTCCAGTTAGAGAACTGGTGGCTGTTCTCCACCTTAGAGAATGCCTGTGTGTCTGTCTCACTGCTCTTAAGAGATGAGGCTTCCTAAACGCGCAGCCTCACTCACTCGTGCTAAGTGGCCGTACCGCACTGCTGGTGACACATACAGACCCTGCAGAGCACGCTGGCATTCTGGCCTGATGCTGACTACAAAGAGGCAGCTGCCAGCCAGATGAATGGCCTTTGATTTCATCTTCTTTACCTTTCTCCGACCCCTCCAGCTTCAGCTGCAGCAGCTCCTGCCCACAGCCAGTCAGCACTGCGCCTGTCCCTCTCCATCCCACGCCATGAGGAGAACAAGGCCAGGCAGAGGCAACCCACACAAAGCTGAGGCCGGGGCAGTCCGTGGCATCTCCAGGGGAAGAACGGACAAACCACATCCTTAGCGCAGCCCCTGGGAACGGGAGAGAAGCAGCAGTGGCCGTTATTACCACAGATCGCCCCTGCCCACAGCCCCTCCTCCGGCCAGGGTTGCTGGATACGCGCTGCGGGGCAGCTGCCGCTGTCACGACACCAGGATGGGGGGGCCCACCACCCGCCCCCTCTTCCCTTCTATCAGCTCCCGGAGAACTCCCGGGGCTGCCCCGACCCGCCTGTCTCCAGCAGCCGGGAGCCTCCAGCAGCGGGCGGTTTGAAGTTTCCCGTGTCGCTGCCCTCGTCGGCCATCGGGCAGGAGACACCCGCGCCCCCGCCGAAGGGGCTCGCTCGCCTCTCCGGTGCCCTCAGCCCTTACCCGCCGCCACGCTGCCCCCGGGCACCGCGCATCCTCCGGCCGCGTGCCGCGAACGCCGGGCTGCTGTATCGGAGCTCGGCCACGCGGGGGCAGCAGCGAGCACCGAGTGAGGCGTCACCGGCCCGAAACGGCAGAAAAAACGGCGACCGGGAGCTTGAAAACCTGGGGGGTAGCGAGGGAATTTGGAAAGCAAAGGCACCAAGGAAAGACAAGAAATATTTTTTAAAAGACAGCAAAGGGAAAAAAACGTAGGCGTGGGAAAAAATCATTTAAAAAGCGATAGGCACCAGGGAAATAAAGGAAGAAAATAAAAAAATAGGGACAGCGAACTAAGATGTGTAGAAATAAAATTTTAAAAGCCAGGGCATTGATGAAAAGCAAGAAAAATAATTAAGTAAATACAGTGACCAGAACAAAAGCAGAAAATTTCATACACAAATAGGATTAAGGTAGTATGGAAAAAATAATGGCAACATTGAAATAAAACAAAGAAGTAATTTAAAGAAAATTTAAAGTAATTTAAAGAAAATTTAAATTAAAGAAAATTTAAAAAGCGAAGGCACTAACCACAGATAAGAAATAATTTAAAAAATTAAAACAGTGAACAGAGAAACAGGGCCACAGAAACAAGATTTTAAAAGTGATGGCACTAATGAAAGATAAAAAAAAATTAAAAATAAACACTGCAAACAGGATAAAAGGAGACAGAACATTGTAAAATTAACAGCAATCAGGGAATAAAGAAAAAAAAAATAGAGACAGCAGGCTAAAAAAAGAGAAAAGCAACAGGATACACTAAAGACAAAGAACAACTAAAAACAGGTGTTGGCAGCTTCATAAAAGTAGACCTGAAAAGAGAATTTTGAAAGCAACAGAGTAAGGGACAGACAGGAAAAAAAAAAAATAGGGACAGTAAACTCGATAAAAGTTGACATTGTAAGGAAATTTAAAAAGCAAAGGGATTAAGAACAAAGAAGAAAAAAATAAACAAAGGGTCAGCAAGCTAAATAAGACATTTAAACAAAACTTAAAAAGCTATGAAGTAGGGGACAGGTGGGAAGAATTAAAAAACATGGACAGGGAACTGGATAAATCCAGATGTAGAAAGGAAATCCAGAAAGCAACAAGGTCCTGGCCACACAGGTAAGAGGGAGGCGGCCGGATAGCCCCGGGGAAAGGACGCGGGCAGAGCGACGGGGACAGAGTGGAGGGACCGAGAACAACGGGAACGGAGAGGTGCAGCAATAAATAGCAGGGAGGGAACACGGGAGAGGGAAAAATGATGGGCACAGCAAGAGGCGGGTGGGAGAAAAAAGCTGCAGGGACAGAGGAAAAGAGGCAGAAAGAGGGAGCGGGAGCAGGACAAAGAAAGAAAAATAAGGACAGGGAGCAGGATGGAGATGGAGCAAAAAAATCAGATGGGCGGCAGGACAGAGAAGGATTAAAAAAGAATAGGAGCAGGGAGCAGGACAGCGGGATACAGTGAGAAATGATGGGACAGGAAGCAGGACAGAGCAACAGAGAATAAAAAAAAGAAGAGGGAGCATGAGAGAAACGAGGGTGAGGGGGAGAAGGACAGACAGAAGGACAGAGCAACAGAGGGAAAGAGGGTCAGGGAGCAGGACAGAGTAGTGGAGAGACCAAGAGGGAGACAAGGACAGAGACAGAGACAATGACGGGGGGAAGAAAGACTGAAGCAGGGAGCAGCAGAGAGAGATAAAGAGGGATAAGGGAGCAGGACAGAGGGTTATAAAGAGAAAAGAAAGGCAAGGGAGAAGGATGAGGAGCAGAGACAGAGGGGTACAGGTAAAAGGACAGTGAGGTACAGGGAGAAATAGCAGTAGGGAGCAGGACAAAAGGACAGACAGAAAAAGGAGAGGAAGAAGGAAGGATAAAGATGGGGTCAGGAAGCGAGACATACAGAGAGAAAAAAAGTAGGACAGAGAACAGGGGAGGGGGACTGAGGAGTAGAGAGAGACAGATCGTGACAAAGAGCTGGAGAAGGTAAAAACAGCAGTGGGCTGGAGGAGCCATTTCTGACAACTTACCACTCCTGACCTTGCTTCCAGGGCCTCAAAAATGGAACATAGCACAAGACAGAGGAATGAGGGAATGAAAGAAAAGGCACAGGGAACTTTTTTTTTTAAAGAAAAAACAAGCGAGAGCAAAATAGTGATGGGGAATGGGCTAGGGATGGGGAGCAGACAGAACAAGAGAGGAACAAGAAGCAACAGGAAACAAACAAGATCTGCCTTTGCCCTCTCCTAGTCCTGGAAACCTCTTCACTGAGCTAGTGAATTGCAGCTTGCTCATCCTTATGAAGGTTTCTAATATTATGAGCTGCATAGCACCTGTGTTGGAAGGCTGCTAGCTGCTTGCACAGCTTGCTCCCAGCTCCTCTGTAGTGAGAATATTTTCTGCCAGAGCAAAGCACTGGTGACTTAAGTCAATGAAGCCTCAGGCCACATGAATTGCACTTTAACCTTTGTTTTTATGTATGGAAATGTAACCAGTAGATAAGGAAGTATAAATAAAACTGCAACTACAGTATATTCTATAACGAAAGATAAGGAAACGTCTCAAAGACACAGACCAAAAGGGTACCTGGAGGCTGTGGGAGCAAATTGGAAGAGAAGACTCCAGACTCTGCGAACAGGATGGGATGAGCATAAGTGCCATCAGGAAATCAAGCTCCACCTACAGAGACTATAAAATCCAGTAACAATTGCCAGGCAGGGCCCCTCTCCAGAGGCACCCAGCTCGAGCTGTAACGACTATGGCATATTAAACACAGGAGAAGGAGCTCTCTTTGATTCTTTTATTAAAGCAGAACCCAGGGACGAGTGCTGTTGAGGTGGCATCTGCATCGTTCCTACCGTGGTTTGGTGGCGGCTGTGCATCCAAACCTCTCAGCATACGAAGTCTAGCCTCAGCTGTGACTTTTTTGTTGATTATAACTAGTAACAGTGATAATGATAAATGTACTCCAAATGACCACGCACCTGACCTGGAGAGGAGCCAGACCTCTCCAGTGGTAAGGATTTCTCACTTACTCAATATGGAAATGGCTGAAGATGGAATCCAGTGAAGAAAAGAATTAACTTAGAGCACCCTTTTAGATCAAAAGCAAAAGTTCTGACCTGTGTCAAGCCCCATTAAAACCCGTATATGTATGCTCCTGTGTGAGTTTCTGTGTGTGTGCGTGCACAAGCGAACAGAAATCCAAAAACTCAAGAGCATTATCAGGAGTAGAAAGAAGCCAACTGTACCTGTTTTTGTGAAGACACGTAAGGTTAGTGCAAGAGATACAAAGAAACAAAGTATTTATTGTTAAGAGCTTTTCTACGAATCACTCGGCATCATACAATGAAGATTGGTGGCGACAGAGTAGAGGGAGTCTCCCTCTCTCCCCCCACCCGCTTAATACATGTATTTGCTCACTCTGAAAAACTGACAGCTGTATTTTTTTAATGGAGTTCCTTTCTTCAATCAGATTGGAAAAGGTGTTTATCATACAGGATCTGGCAGAACAGATACATCCTACTAAACAACAGAGCAGTTACAGAAAGGAGACCTCTTTCTTCAGGAAAAAAGAACTTTCCTTTCCCCCATCTCTTTGCACTGCCATAACAGGGTTCTCAACACAATAACAGGCCAAAAAACCCCCCAATACCCGACTAGCATCTTGTCAAAATTAGGAGCCCTAGGATAGGCACCAATATTGATACACACACGAAGATTTTCACTCAGCTTCCACGGGATAAATTCTAAACAATGTGGTGTAAAAAAATCTGCCAGCTGAAACAATATCTGCACTACAACTACCAACCCTGCTACATCAAACAACTCAATCCCTGGTGATAACAGTGGAAAATGTCTTGACAACGTGTCTCAAAGTTATTTGCAGAACACTGGGTTCTGTTCTGCATGCCTGCATTTCCCAGGCTCCACACCAGCCGAGAGTGGCTCTCTCCCACGTGCTCTCTACAAGTATGCTCACACACGTGCACACAAAATACACTGACTCACATGGACTCTGCTATTCCCAGCAGTACTCTGCACATTATCCTGTGCTATGTCTTACTGGCACTTCAGTGGCACTCTGCTCCATCTTTCTATTTCATTTCCCACTGCTGTATTCTTCTATTCCATAATCAAACATTTGGTTTCCCTTTAATTTCTAAGAAAGACTTGGTCTGAATCCTGACTCATGGCCAACAGCACAAAGGACTGAAAAGAGTGTCACAAACCTGCCATGTCAACGCTTCAGCTCCATGATACTCCACCCCAGTAACGGGGCAAACTGGGAGCACTGGGAGCGCTGGAGTTTAGTTTACCAATTTCCCTTCTATTGGTACTCCAGAATTCTGTTTTAACCCTTTCCTAATTTGATGCTGTATTTTCTATCAGTCTATATTATCATCTATACATTAACTATTTCTATACACAGAATGGGTTTTTTTGCAGTATGCACAGATTTGTATTGTGCTGTGGCAGCAACTGAAGACCCCAAAACATCTTCTTGTCATCTTTTATGAATATAAAAGGACAACCATACTGAGCTTAAAATGAATTTATCATTTACAACCTGCCACATTAACATCTCTTCAGTACCACTGCCTTTCATTTTCCTATGCCCAAGGAGCATTTGGTCCAGTTCCTCCTAGTCTTGCTCCATTATTTCTCTTCAAATATGATTTATTTTTTGCAAACAAGCAAGCTCCTGGCTGCACTCCTGGAACAGAGGAGAACATGTTCTCTGCATCTCTAAAAGGCCTGAACTGCTTCTGAACACAGGAAAAAGGCATCAAAATCTCAAACCCTACTTTAACCAAAGGAAAGACACCCGACAGCTTTTCCTAAGACTCACTGTTGGTGACCAGTCTTTTTATGTACAGCAGGAACACGGACAGTGGGATATAAGAATTTAGCTACAGTGGCTGACTCATGCATGTGCACCCACATGAGCACAGGCACACACACACACTTCAGTATACCACTGGTGCTCAGCACAGATTCACCTTCCAGTGATGCTGTTGTGAACGCTGGGCAGGCAACACCACACTCCTTCTGTTAATTTGTTCTGAAAGAGACTTGGAAACAGATCCATCCAATTAATTCTACAGAGAGATTCTAAAAGCAGGCTGGACTCCATTATCTCACCATGTGGCACATGACTGAAATTTCTCTGTACTAATATTTACCACTTCAGTGGGAAAGTTCTCAAAAACCAAAACTGGCTGGCAGACATCCCGCAGGCATCAACCCCAGTCCCATGCCCTTCTCACACCTTTGCTTATCTTTCTCTGCATTTCTTACTCCTGGAGATGGAATGCCTCCCCTGAATGTAGCTGCTCCGTTTTCCACACACAGAAAAGAGTTTTATACACTGGACAGCATGCACACAACTGACACAGCAGCGTCATAAATATGGAAGCACAGTAGCAGATGACCCCCAACGTTTTCCCTCATAATGCTTGCTTGTAGTCCAATTAGTGGAGTCCTAAAGTAAGTTAAGATTTCAAGTCATTTACTGTCTGGCAGCCTCACAGCCCCTCACTATACTCAGGTTAAGACTGCAGAATTTAAAGTTTTACTGTAAAAAGAGGTTTTAACACAAAAAAAGTTCCAAATGAAGCCATTCCTGGTGAAAGGCCTGGGGCAAAGAGGTACAGCTGTGCTTTTTCTTACACCCATGGTTTTGTGTGACAGCACTCCATCGTATGGCTGCAAGCAAATGTAACTTTTCCAAGACATCTCTGAACACAATGGACAGAGTAAAAGCTATGGCACTATTTATGGGAAAGCAGAGTTATTAAATAAAGGGGTGGAAGAGGAGGCTCTCTCTTCTGCAACGAGACAGAAGAAACTTTTAAGTTCAACTAAGAAATAAATTTGCAAAAATAGCAGAAGAGAAAAGGACAACAGTACAGTAAAATGATTATTCAGAAGAGCTGCCTCCCTTCCGTACCACATGTGAATTTGATTCTCTTTCCACGAAAGTGAAAGAAAGGAGATGAAAAATAGCAACCTAGGAAAGGATTTTGAGTGCCACATCATCTGGACAAAGAGTTCTACTTTGGCAGCTGCTTTTCGGACTGGAAATCATTTTGGGCCATTAATTACAAACTAGTCTGTGCACTACAAAAAATGAGGAGGGAGAAGGATTTAATGAGGATGTCCTTGCTTCCAAGTAAATATGGTATAAATTCCCACAGTCTGAATCTGTCATACATTTACAAAGAAGGTGGATTCCAAAGGATACGTTCTCTGTGCTATTTAAGGCTGATAGTGCTTTATAACTCAACAGCATCCTATAAAACCAGTACGTACCAAGTATGGGGGAACTAAATAAGTGATAGTAAGAGGCAGTTCACCTATGATTAAACTGTGAGAACAATCCAGGGACTCTGTTAACATCGTGAAGTAAAGAGAAAACTGTCATGTTATATGAAGTTAAGCTTCTTGGATCCTGCACCAGCTTCAAAATTAGGTAAGTTCTTTCAGTGCTGATCCCTACTGGCACACAGAGAAACATTTAAGAAATCTCATATATTACATATATGCTTATTGTTAATATCTGCTGTGTTCAAGGCAGGTATCAGCAAAGCAACATTATCTTAATTTTCTTAGAATGCCTCATTTCTTGCTTCAACCTCAGCTTTGCTAACACCACTGATATTAAGGATGCCTAAGAAGCTCTTATCCTGGGGATAATTCTCTTCCTCTCTGTACAGCACATTGATCATACTCATCTAGTGATACATAATTCAGTCTACCTTTCACTGCAGGGGCAGGGAAAGAGGAAGTCTTAAGAGTTTGCAGAAGAGACATCCTGACTATACCTCTTTCTTCCAGAGGGGCTCTTCATTCCAGAAATTCCTAGTTTGTTTGTTCTTTCACATAGTGAGATGGCTTCTTGCACTGCTCCAGCTGGAATAAAAACTCTATTCAGGAATATAAAGCACTCCACAGCTATAAGAAAGACTATGTTGTCTAATTGCAGAGAAGTTACTATTGGAGACTCTTGGGTAACATAGGATGAGAACTGCATTTATTTCTCTAAATCTGTAGTCTCCTGTAACACCCACCTCAACCTCCCCCATCACTGCCAGCCATGATTCTATGCATAGCCCATTAGGATTTGCTGTGTAGTGTCTGAACTTTTCACTAAAAATGATGAATAAACCTTTGATCTTCTGTAACACTGACACTCGAATGGCGCTGTCTCTGGCCTGGAATAGTCTGAGACACCCCTCATGGGCAAGATTTTCAAGGGTCACTCTAAAGCTGGTGTTCTGACTGGTGTGTTGATGGTACATTCTCATCCAGTCAGGAAGCAGGTCCATGTGTAACAGTGAGCTAAGTAACACTGAAAAGTTCACTGGTTTGGTGATCATGATGCCAACAGGATCTTGTGAGCAGTACTTATGTGTTGCGCACTCCCAGAGACTGTTCCAGTTCCTGCCGGCGCTGTTGGATCTGAAAGAAAAAAAGAGACTGTACAGTTCAGAAGATTCAACTGTTCAGTGGCAGGAAGATTAATTTATAAGCCAGAGGTGTGGATAATTCCTTCATACCTTGCAGTAGAAGTATCTGCTCACAGCCTCTTGAGACCATGGCTCATGATAAAATTCAGCTCTGCGTTCTTCCTCTGGGTTTCCAACTACATCAGTCATCACCTGTGGCAAAAAGAAAAACGTTTTTCACTATAGCTCTTCTTCCAAGTAGAGAAACATCCAGATTTACCTAGAGTCCAAATTTATCTACATTACTACATTAAAAATGTTCAGGACTGTTCTCTAAGCCCAAGGCAAATGGAGAACGAATGGCGGGTGTACTTGCTACCGAAACAAAATGACAGCATGCAAGCTGTGAACTGTGAACTGATCCTAACCTCTGCTCCTCAACTCTGCCAAGAAATAACTGTGGAGACCAGTAGCTGCCCAGGCTAACTGCCACGATCTCTAACAATTTAGTGGTGTGGACAGTTTAGTTCCAGTGCCCAGGAAAAGTTCTCCAGTGCTGTATATTTTATTAGCCTACATATCCAAAGAACCTCAGGAGTCACCTGTACATGGGGTAACAGCTTGAAATTGTTAAGGTATTCACATCAGATCGAAGCACAACTCTAGACCAGTGTTGGCCTTATCTCAAAGCATATCTTATCTTGATTTCAAGGAAAGTTCTGATGGGGAAAGCATTAACGAAAAATAACGCTACTGAAATGTGAGGAACAGAAAACCCCAGTAATTCCAAAAGGGCCAAAGTCCTGAGATGATTTTTCAGTCTCTACACAACTGTCCAGAAAGCAAAATCTGAAAAAAAACCTACAAGTTGTTTAAGGAATTAGTGGATGGGACCACTTGGAAAACTTCCCTTCCCTATTTCTTAAATAAGATTAAATTATGAACTAACAAAAAACCCAACTGCATTATTGTACTATAGGATGATCCTGCTGAGTTTTATATAGCTTAAATTTTACAGAGTACACCAACACAGCCCTGCACTTCGATCTTGGTGAGCAAACACAAATTCACTTGCTACCCCCATGAAGCACTGCTGTTCCACTGGACATGGAACACGACCTAAACTGTCTTTCCTGCACACTGTCTGCTCTGGGATTGCAGTATTCCACTCACTGTCTTCCACCAATTTTCCATCCTAGATGTTTTAGCTACACTCTATATACACTCAGATAAAATTCTTACATTCTGGTTCTACTATTCATTCTTCTTCAAACCTCAGCTCACCTTAAGATCCCTACTTTGGGACCGGAGAAGGTCTTGGATGTATCCTTTGGGATCTTTGGAGAAACTCAGCATGAAGTCACGTTGTATTTTTAACTGATTTATGGATTCGATTGTCTCGTGGATCTGACAGAAAAAAACAAAGCAGGTGTTACTCAGTTCCTCCTGCGCTCCAGTGGCTCCGAGGTCAGCGCCATCAGCATCTTTGTAACCCCTGTAATGCACAAAGGTGACAATTCTACACTGCAGACACCTGCAGGTTCTCATGGCTTTTTCCCTTCAGAGGGAGTTAACCACAATCCTGCACTGACATTTTGGTTTCACTTGTGCTCCTACAATGCAAGTACGTACAGGATTCTCCCTCACTGGACTGCTGGATGGTGTGCTATATCCAATACTGAAGCCATGTCACTGCACAGTGTAGCAACTTCCTGTGTAGAATCAGTCTTTCTGCCAGCTCTGGGATTTTTCAGGAAAGGTGCTATATAAATATGTCTTTAAACAGCACCCAATGCAAGAAAGCAGTTATTCCCCTGGTTAATGATCATCCTATCTTCAATACCCCGCTGTGACCCTTAAAATCTCTAGTGACTGCCTGATCAAGCCCATGCTAAATATAAATATATAAACATAATAGCTATGACTTCTAGACTTCTTCTTACAAGAAAGCCTATTAAAGGCACAATGGCTGGAAAAAAAGGAGTGTGAACTATCAGAAATCAGGACTATAGAAGGTTTATAGAAAATGAGTCATATTTTCAGAAATATTATGAAAGAAATGAGCGTTACTCAAAAGGGAAGAATAAAGACTCCAAAGAGAAGCCAAGGTCCTATAATCATCCTGGATAACAAAATCAAGCAGGATCAATGGGAGGACAGCTTATTAACCATTTTCTCATGCACATAGCAAAAAGCAAACTTTTGCTACCCTGCTCCTCTAAAATTCTAGTTTGAGACTGTAAACCTATCTTGTCTAATTCCATGTATACATCTATCCTGCCAAAACAGCTAACGTGCCCAGGCACATGGGAGAAAATAATCCTCTCCTGATCTGGCTATGTCATTAAGGCCACTAGTGCAGGCACAACTATATGGTATATTAATAGAGGAGAGCTGCTGTCGACTTGGAATCATTCCTTATTTGGGAAAACGATGCAGCCGTGCTGGAGAGAAATCTGTCAGCGTGCACCGAGTTTCCACTAGAGGACTCTGTGGCAGCACAGCAGTAAGTGGTACAGATGGTGAGAATGCAGCAGTCAGTGCCTGCTTACCCAGAAGTGACTCCAGTAACTTCACTAATCACAGCTTGCCCTCTGCTGTAGCAAATGCTCAGAAAAAGAGGTGACACAGACAGGGAAAAAGCTGAGCTGGACTAGAAAGAGAATAATCCTATGCATGCTGCATGCAACCCTATATAGGCTGGGAACCAGCTGGCTGAGTAGCTGCCCTGCTGAAAAGGACCTTTCTCAAGAGCTGTAAAACAAAGGATGCTGCAACAGTCACCAGAACCCACAGGACTGCTGGTGTCCAAACCCCCTTTAAAGCTGCATGAAGAACAGAGTTTAACACATTTGTTTGTATTAGAGGTAAACACAGAAACTGAGCCTGACTGTACGTCACATAAATCATCTCTGGTCCACAATGTCACGCCTCTTCTTCTTCTTCCTTTGCTCTGAGAAGCCACTTTTGTTATCCTATACCAAGCCAAATCAGCCATTTACACACGTGCCAAAAGCTGGCTAACAGTCCCCAGGACATGAACCCCTATTACAGCCTGCAGAGCTCACCACTGCTGTGAGATAGATACTCTTATTTGAAGTGCACATGATCCTCTTTCACTAACACTGAAAACAAGTCTGCCGAGCTGTCCCAAGTGATTTTTCTGCCATGCATTTTCCATATTTGCACCTCCTGCAGAGAGCTGTTCTGCAACCATCCATGCATAAAATATGGAGTATGAGATTCTCTTAGCTTTGCCTTATAGCAATTTAGCAAGATACCATGAGCTCTCAATAAAAAGTTACACTGAAACAGTTCAGACAATTCTTGAATGCCAAGGGACTCATTATACTACCTGTGAAACTGCTTCTATCACCCCAACAACTGCATCAGGCCCTGGATCAAACCCTAAGTGGGAATGCCACTCACCCCTCTGTATTCCCATTGCATGTGCCCAATTCATCCCCTGAAAGCACATTCAATGAGAAGTCTCTGTCTCACAACGTTGCAGTCTTTGATGTGTGACACCAAGCCCTCATAAAGGTACACAGTGAGTACATACACCGTATGTTACTTTACTCCTGGGCTAGTACCTTGTTGTCCAATGCTGTAATTTCCTGCTGGTTAGCTGTTGAGAGAAGAAAACTACTCATCTGTCCCTTCAATGGGTCTTCAACTTCTACATCTATGTCATAACAAGCCGTCTTCTTCTGATCATTGGGGTCGACACTATGGAGTATAAAACAGAAGATCATGAGAACTGTTATAATGAATCAGAATAAATATCCACCCAGCCCATTATATGCCTTTTGATAAAGTCTGTGGCAGATGCTGTGAGAAGAGTTTAAGAATCGGGTATCTTTATATATTTGTATATCCTCCTACATCCTCTCATCTTTCACCAGTCAGAATTCAGAGACTCTTGAGCTGGAGGTTTTGTCCTGACCATCAACTTTAATAGCTACTAATGGACATAGTCTTCATTAAGTTTTCTCACTTTTACCCTTCTGATTTTCTTCCCCCATCCTGCTGCAGAGGAGGGAGCAAGCGGCTGTACGATGCTTAGTTGCTGGCTGGGGCTAAACCATGACAAGCAGTTGGCAAATTGCTTCAGTCGTTACTAAATTCACCCTTAAAAATGCAATGCAGGCAGGCAGGGCAGGGCAGAGGGTCTGTGAGAGTCTGTTTAAAGCTCAGTGGGACCAGGTCCCTAAGCATCCTGATATAATTTGTACCTGCTCTGATTTGGGAGAGGGGAGCTCTAGATGACCACCAGCGATCCCTTTGCCTGTACACCATTCTGTGATTTTAGAAGTCTAAAAATCACTTCCTTTAAATTCAGAGCCAGACTCACAGATTTATTTTAGCTTACCTTGAGATTATAAAGACTTTTGCAAAAGCATTCCCTATTCTCAGGAAATGAATACTGCCCCTTTCCACAGCATTCTGTCATTGCAGTGTCAGGCTGCTGGGTGCTGTGTGGTGCACACGGTGTGCCACAGAATGCTACTGTACACAAAGTACTGCTATTTAGTTTGCATCTAAAGGAAAATGCACTGCCTCCAGAACCTCTTTGTCATCTCTCTGCCCCTGGAAACATAACCACCAGTTCCTTGTCATTTTTCTCCAAGATAATGACCATGTATCCCTGAGGACCTCAGGTTTTTTTGGTCCATCAAACAGGTCACTGAGTTGTCTTCAATGACAGCATACACACAACTATCGATCTCCATGGTAGTCAAGCTGCTTTTTGATTACTGTTTTATATATTCAAATGAATCAAAAATCAAATTTTATTTTGATAGCTTATGTAATATTTAAGCTTCTTATCACAATTTTAAAATAAAGAATCCAATTTTAAGCATATTCAGAAATATTTGCTGTCAAAACTCTGATGGAAATCAAATCACTGTGCTTAATTAGCAATAACGTCTAAACACCCAGAATCAGAGTTCTGGCCAGGACCAAAAGGAACTTGGGAAAGACTGAAATATCTTAACAGCAAAGTTGCAATCTTCAAAAGTTTCTTTATCCCCCTCCCCACCCCCCACACAGTTGTCACTTATATGGATGGTGCTGGAAGTGCCCTAGATAGCCAAAAGCTGAATTCCATACACTATGCCAGAAATACATCTGTTTTGGCAAGGATGCCAGAAGCTCAGTATCTTGGTCACAAAGGCCTTCTCCGAATCTAGGCATTCTTTATTGCAAATCTCCTGAGATCTCTGACTAGTTGGCATTCTTAGAGTAAGACTAAGACTCAAACAGCTGACTCCAGTCCCCACAAAGCACACAGGGACTGGCCACTGTGTCTGAAACTACAATACTGTTGTACATTTTACATCATAACTCAGTGATTAGAATGATTGCCCACATGATGTACAATATCTTACTTCAATTCCTTTTTTAACCCCCTAAGTGGATTCAAACTCTCACTCCTCTCCCCCCAGGAAAGAAACCTGACCAACTCTCCCAATGGTATTCTAGTAGGGATAAAAACGCTAAGAAGGTTTTGCATGCTCCTAAAGAACTGGTGCTGTTCTGTTGAAAATAATTCAGAATTATATAGACCAGAATGACCCAGGGAATGAACAAAGAACAAAATCCAAGGTACTCACCTGGAAGTTCTAAAAACTGGATTCTGGTCCCTACTACTGCAGCTGTTTCTGTATTTTATACAGTGAGTGTTTGGTACATGACAGTGCTGAGCTGACCCACCAGCTTACCTGATGATATGGTTTATCACTATGGGGTCTGGTGGCAGCAGCAGGTTAGTAAGTCTCTGAGGGATTTCAGAAAACTTTAGCCGTGGACAGTCAAAGATCTGGAATATAACAAAGCATGTTATCCTTGTCCAAAACCTAACTGGCAATTAATGAGAAAGTAAGAAATCAACAGTTCAAAAGTAAGGTGATTTGGAAAGCTGTAATTCTCCTTGCATGCAATACATTTTTGATCACTTCTGTCCCTGCAAATTTCTGCTGCACTTACAATCTGGGCTTGCTGACAGCTACATCAGATGATGATAATCTCAGGTGTCCCACACTTTTGGTTTAGCTGCTGAAGGGCACAGGCCACTTTAATGGGACATTAGGGTCAATTGTATCAACAATGGCAGAGAACCGAACACTTCCTCTCTCATTAAGGGTCTGCAGCAGCATATCATAAGGAAAACAATTTTCTTTTTTTTTACCAGAGGAAACCTGAAAATAGTTTACTTTTTTTTTCCAAGGCACGTTTCTTGCAACACTTTGTGCCAAAGAAAAATACAATAAAACATTTTTGGGTTTTAAACCAACTTGCAATTATATATTTCTTTTTCTAAGATTGAGGGGGAAAAAAAGTCAACACAGTTTTACTTATTTTTAACCAAACCTAAACAACCTCTTGGAATGGATCCACTCCTTTTCAATCAACATCTTATCGTTACCTTCTTTTTACTATGGTCCAGAAGCTACATATTTACTGAATTCATGAGGAAAAAAAAAATCTTTGAAAAGGACCAAAACCTGTATTTTCTGGAAATTTTCTGTGAGTAATTGCAGTGTGTTGCCATGAATCTAGAACTACTCATTACACCTGGAGTTTTCAGAAATGTAATTATTACAGCCTTTTTTTTCCTACTGGGATTTTTAATGCTCTGGACAGGTGAAGAGGCTTTTCTCTAAAGATATTGCACGGTGTAACTGTCAAAAAAAAGAAAAAAAAAGAAAAAAGAAGAAAAAAGAAACCCACCCAAACAAGAGAGTGACTATCTAATCCAGATCATTTTGGTTCTATATTCATAAAAATACCCATGAATCTCACAATTATTTTGCTGTATTTTGTATTTTCAAATATGGAAAAATCCAGTGCTGCCTTTATTTCAAGCAATGGTCGCTTTAAACCATTGTAGGGCAAATTAATAACAGAAAATAAAAGCTTAAAAGAAAACTAGGAGACAACTTTTATTGGAACATTTACCCTCAATGCTCACTAAAACATTATTCATTTATCATAACTGCCAGTATTTTCCCTAAACAGGAGTATGTTACAAACTCTGCCTTCAGGCACTTTCAAAATAAATCAGGTAAGCCTGAAGTTACAGAAAAACAAAGCCAATTAAGACAGTGATAGCTCAGATAACATTACTTCTATAAAACAAATATATTTACAGAAAAGGTGGAGATACCTTTAAGTGGCCTTGGTTAATTCTAGAAGTCATTGTGAAAGACAAAAAATCTTAACATGCTACTTTCAAAACATCAAGCAGACCACTGAGGGTATTTTATAATCTGAAGAAGACTTAGGGAAAAATAGCTTTTCTAATGAGACCTTCCATGTCTTCTGCCCTTCATGAACAGGGAAAGAGAAGGGAACAAAACAGGTCTACATATGATTTGGCAATCAGAATCCACAGATTACTTCATGTTTCTTAGTACAAAATGATACATCAGGGCGAAAAAAAACAGTAAATCAATACAGTGAAATGATCAGAGAAAATCCTCCTTCCTGGAAAGGCCACAACTCATGGGAGAGCACTGAACCATCAGATGTTGTCTTTTGGCAACACTGGCACATGGGGAGGGTGCTTATTGTACTGGTTGGAGTGACTGTTGAAAGCCATTTAGTACTGGAGATACTGCCAAGCATTAAGGGAAGATGAAAATCAGTAATTTCCATCCATCCAAAATTTGCCGACAGTTATTACAGTTTGCCTTTAAAAAGCCACTGTGTCCAAAAGGAGTTACCTGCTGGAAGTACTTGTCACAGTTAATGTATTCCTTGTCATGGGAGTCTTGCAGCTTGTTTGTTTTGATGTACTGCCAGAGAGCCTGGATGATGGCTGACCGGGTCTGTGTGTGTATCCCCAGCAAACGGGCTAAGCGCGGGTCCAGCTTAAACTGCGGAGGCTGACACAGAAAGAGGAGGTGGAGATGGCAATAGAGAGAAAAGCACACAGATACGCAGCTATGAAGCTCCAGCTTTAATTCTCAATGGCAGAGATGGCAAAAATACAGGCTGCTCAGATGTGAACCACTGCCAGTGCTCTGGAAGAACTACACCTAGGGCTTGAAAGAGCGATACTCTGCGTGTGCTGTGCGCACAGGACCGTCTGTATCGCATGCTTTAGACAATAACAGCTTGCAAGCAGACTCAGGAAAGAATTTTCCTTTTCAACACTGATGCATAATCTGTCTTCAGGGAGTGGGAGAAGAAAAAGAATGGTCCTTCTGCGAACTACTGGAGGTTAACCACAGACAGGGAATGAAGTCAGGATGATGCTTCTACTGTTGCTAGTAAGTGCTCAACTGCCTCACATCAACAAAGTACCTTGGAACTCTGTGTTTCAGGCATGTTCCCATCATTCTGCTACATAGCAGAAAATTTACACCATCACAACTAGTCAATGGAATATATTTCTCCTGTGATACAACTCTTCAACTACTCTGTTCTGCATCTCTAGGAATATGTATTCCTTGGATACCTTGGAATTTGGTGCCTCTTCAAGTGTGTACCCATACTCAAGTTTAACATCTGCCACATTACCAGGCAAGGATTACTCTGTTGGATGTTAGGTCAGTCAAAGCTAACTTTACAACAGATTAAGACTTAAGGATAAGAGAATATGTTTTAAAGTATAAATTTGTAATCATGGTGAGCATAACAAACAACATTATACTGTCTTAACAATAAAGATTCCCACTGGCTGTATCAGAATTTCACTCAGCTTTGAATTTCTGTACAGGATCACACATATAACTGATGTGCAACTTGACTATTCTCTAAGCCTGAGGTGGAAGTGCATATTCTTTCTGCAGGTGGACAGTAAAAATCCTAATTATGATAGTGCCAAGAACAGTATTTTGCTAGACTGTAATAGAAACTTACTTGATGTTTTCCCTTCACATTTCAAATAATCTATCAGTTTGGTATCATTCTAACCCCAGTGGACTATGTGACATTCTGAGTCCAAGTATACTGGTTTTTGTCGTATGTGACAGGAAGAATTTGCTGTTGCACCACGTCCCAATGGCTGTATTTTCCACGCCAAAGGCAGTGTCCTGACCTGGTAGTCCAGCATGAGGAGTAACGTGCACCGCACGCTGACATCGCCGGGCCTTTTCACCTGGAAGCCATCCGTTTCCTGGGTTGTGGGCGTTCTGTGCCACTGCCAAGGGAAAAAACAAGTAAGATGGTCAGCCTGTCCTTCACTGATGTCCACTGAGGTGTATCTTGCACAGTGCACCACGCAAGAATAAGAATAAAACAAGTATAAGCCTTCTGAAGATCTTGCCATTAAAAAAAAAACAACCTCAAAAAAACACAACAAAACTGCCCAAATAACTTCTTGCCCTGCCCTTAGAATTCAGCTTTAGTGCACAATCTGTTCTGCTGTTTGCATGCTTTACTTGTTAGGAAAAATGAGCACAACTCCTTCATAATTTCATACATTCTGTTTGAAAATGTGCACTACATCACCATCACATCCGTGTTTTTAGATTCTGTTAGTAAACAGTCTTAAAAAGAATGAAATTTTGAAAACTCTGAAAAGACCTTAAATGAGATAAGAATGCAAGGTAACACAAGCAAGGCAGACAACAGACACAGAGCTGTTTATCTGTGCTAGTATCAGGTTTGTACGCAAAGGTGCACAACCTTCTTACCTCCACAAGATGGTTGTCAGGTCCATAAAGATCTTTGTCCAGTTCAATAACCAAACTCTTAAAAAAAGATGAAAACTTCCTTTTCTGTTTGCTGAGCTGTACAATTACAAGAAACAGAAATGTTTAAGGTTGCATATATTAACTTGTGTTCTATGCTTCCTTCTCATGCTTTCTCTTTCTGTTGAACATTAATTCCCATACAGACTGAAAGTGTGATCAATCTAATTGAGTTTTCCTTCCAACAAAAGCAGGGTAAGATGCAAAAATCTCAGCAGTGGTGGAACATGGACTGGCTGGTAGTGTGAACATGGCACCTGTGAGGGCAGGTCCAGAGAAAGCCACAACACTGATCCGAGGCGTGGAACACCTCTGCTGTGAGGACAGGCCAAGAGAGTTGGGGTTGTTGAGCCTGGAGAAGAGAAGGCTCTGGGGAGACCTTATTGTGGCCTTTCAATATTTGAAAAGGGCCTGTAAGAAAGATGGGGACAGACTTTTCACTTTCTTTCTTTTTTTTTTTGTATTTTCGGGTAAAGGGGCAATGTTTTTAAACTGAACGATGGCAGGTTTGGATTGGACACAAGGAAGACATTTTTTACAATGAGGGTGGTCAGACCCTGGCCCAGGTTGCCCAGACAAGCTGTGGATGTGCCATCCCTGGAAGTGTTCAAAGTCAGGCTGCACAGGGCTTTGAGCAACCCGACCCAGTGGAAGATGTCCCTGCCCACGGCAGACTAGATAATCTTTGAATGTCCCTCCCTACTCAAACCATTCTATGATTCTGAGGACACTGTACACCTTTTAACAGCCTGGGTTTTTTAATGAATGCTAATGTCTTAATCTGATTTATCATACACTAAGTAAAAGTATTTCCTTTTACATTTTCCCTTTCCATTTAATTATCAGTATTCACTGTTTACTACACAGCTCATACTTTATAAACTAAAAACTGGGAGGTCTATAATCACATAATCTGACTTTCCATAGAACAGAGTTCATGGGATTTCAATTAATTTATTCTTATTTAATACAGAAATTTGTTTAGAAATACATCCTCCTTCAATTTAAAATTTGACAACAACTGAGAAGCTATTTTTTTCCAATAGAGAATCTTTCTTTGTTAAAATATATGCTCTAATTTCTAAACTGAATCTGTCTAACTTCAATTTGCAGATGTTGCATTTTGTCTCCCTTTTGTCCTCTACCAAGATTATGATTCTGACTCATGTACAGTAACCTCCAGACAGACAGACGTGCCTTGAAAGCTTTGCCCTCTCCGCACATGCATGTTCTCTATCTGTTTATCCTGTAAAATACTCAGCTTGTGAAGTCTATTCAAATAGGTGACACACTTATTAGGAAAGTCCACCCTTCACTAAGGAAAGCTAAAACCATCACTGAGGTTTCTGAGGACTTCAGAATGATAAAACTTTTCTTCCATCCTTGCTTCCTCACATTCCCATCACTCTGGCTTGACATGGCACCTTCCCAGCAGCAACAAGCCAGTGCTGCCATTCAGAGATGTCTTGTCTGAGTTGCTGTCCCCCGTAAAGTCCACCACCCCACAGGACAACCTCTAGATCCTTGCCAGCCCCAGTGAAGCACAGGTAAGTCATACGTCATCCAGGAGCTTCCCCTCCACTCGCAGCTCCCACGAAGCAATGCTGCCATCGGAGTCATCAGCATCAGATTTTGCAGGATTAAATGTGTTGGAGATGTAAAGTCTCAGTTTCCGCTTTTGCTGTTAGAGAAATAGAGAAAAGTACACATCCAGTTTAAGTCCAAGACCTGAGGAAGCCACAGGAAAGGTGACAGTCACACGTTTAGTAGAGAATCTGCATGTTTAGTACAGTTGCACTAGGTTATACTAGAATTTAAGATTGGGTTAAGAAGCTAAGAATTGGATTAAGAAGATGAATCTGAAGCTTTCTTTCAAGAACTGCTGACTATACCAGCATGCTAAGATCCACTGTAAGTGGAGGAAAACAGGAGGTTGCAGGGCCAAGCCCATGAGGCTATACATCCTGTATTTGGATTAGATATTTGAGAAATCATTGTAAGAAAAGCACAATATTATGCCCTTCCTGCCTAGATCCTAGCCAGATTGCTAAGCTCAGCTGCAAACCTCTTGCTACATTAATGCCTTTCCTAGTTGCACCAGTTCAGATTTGTAAATGGCATTCACAAATATAGCTAAAGCTGCAAATTTCATGCCAGCTACATCTCTGCCCTTCTTTACCATCAAGCAGAGCCTGGTAATATTCTTCCTACACCCCCGCCCTGCTGCCTAACCTTCCTCTTTTACTGTCTTTCCCCCTCATCAAACGTGCTGCAGCTCCAGCTTGCTGTGAGATCTGAGTGGAGCAAGGCCTCGTGCTTCACCCCTAACCCAGGAGCTCAGGCCTGTGAGAGGTACACTCATGTCTCCCTGTTGTCATTTTTACAGGTTAAGGTTTCCCAGTCACTGGCTTATGGCTATGTCATTTGTCAGTGCCCTTCTCTCCCGGGCATCATGTGGAAAACCCGGCCATTAACTCTGATCTATCAATTCCAGAAAAGATATTGCCAAAAATTTCTTCAATTTCCTTGGAACTCCAATCTCAAATACCTGTTTATAATATAATGTCAAAAAGGCTACAGTTTTCAAGTTAATGCAGTCAAAAAAACCCTCCATACAACATAAGAGAGGAGAAGACTTGTGAAGCTCTCTCACTCACACACACACAAATAGGAGGGAAGGAATTTCTATACATCAGGGCAGGAAACTAAAAATCTAATACAGCATGGAGGAATGTGGGAGGCAGAGATGTATGGCTGAAAAGGAACAAGAAAATGACTACATTTTGCCAAATCTAGAGAAGACAGTGACAGAAATGTTTGATGGAAATGGAATATCAACAGTATGCACTGAGAGGGAACAGGATTTTCAACAGTGCCATGAGTCCAGAAAATGGCACAGATAGGAACAGGCAGATAGGGAGAAAAATATAATATGGATTTCCAGGAATTTCTCCATTCTTTTCTACGGGATTTCTGTTGATAAAGTGCTCTTACATTATATAAAATGCAGTTTTTTAATGCCCCAGAATCTTTATTTGGTGTGGAGGACTTCACATTTCTAAATTCAAAACTCTTCAAATTAACTTGCATATTTTATGCACCATTCCTAAATTTTATCCCCACCTGGATTACTTGCAAAACTGTATTTATATACGTAAGCAGCTTTTTTCCTAATAGTTCCCCCTGGATACTATGCTGATATTTCAGGTTTATACCACTGATTCCATTTCCTCTTCTTTTGATTTCTAAAAACATTATCCCCATTATCCCTTTTACCCTGGAAACTCCTTTTCTCCTCCTCATATCTCCCATATCCAGATAGGAAAGGCGTCTGTTTCCTCCAAAGTCTGACATTTCATCACTAAGATCATCTTCTGCAAAAATATCCTTATTCAAATCTGAGTATTTTCTAAGTCTTCCTCTCACCTAGCTTTCAGGCTCTAGCTTCCTTCTAGAGTCCACCTAAAGCCAAGTTAGTAACAATGCCTAATTCCACTGTCAAATACAAAATACCTCTGCTTGATACTTTCCCTTTGCTAACCCCTTATCATTTTTCTTTCAAGTCATGCACAAGCCAGATGCAGCTTACACTGCAGAACTGGTCTCCTGCTGGGCTCCCTACACTTTCCCTGCTCTGCCCAAGTCAGAATCTGCATCTCATTTGTGTGCTTCTACCACATCTCTCCCTCAATCTACAGTGCTTCCTTCTACCCAACACATTACCTTTCTCAAAATTAACCTCTTCTTCACTGTAACACTTATAAATCAGCCTCCTTCTACATCGTCATCAGAAATTAACTTAGAATAATTATGAATAAATATGGATATCCCTAAAGTTACCTTTTATCCTACTATGTATCTTGATTTTAGATTTAAAACCTTTTAGCCTTTGACTCTAACAGGTTACAGACACTACTGACAACATGCAAGGACTGTGGAATGCTGAGCCTTTAGTTTCTGCTAAGCAAAGACATTTATCCAACAAGCACAATGTGTAACCTCCACCCTGGGGGTTGTCTTCAGATTTTGGCCCCAGAGGTACTCCAAATTTGCAATACTATTAAGACAGTGATTATCTCCCAGCTGCAACCAAAGAAAGATCCTTGCTTTTGACTCCTAACAAACATTCAGGAAAACAGTCAAACAGGGCAACTGCACAGCTGCAAGAGGATCCCAACACCAAATGGGCTTTAAATCTAATAAAAACCTTTATCAGAACAAAAAGCAGAGTAAGGGAACATAAAGAAGAAAAACTCACATTTGCTGGGTAAAATGTAATAAATAAATAATTTTTAAAAAAGGTTTTGTAAACCAAATTTTCTCTGCTCACATGTCCTAGAAAACAGTTCATTCCCTCAGGCTTGCTCTTATTCCAGCAACTCTGTGATTTCCTGGGTTGCCGAAAACCCTGTAGGGTCATTTCTGGGGAAAACAGAGAATCCTCTCTTTTTATTCCTTAAGATCCAACTGCATTTGTGCTATTGCCTTCTCTCAGGGGACTCCAAATTTCTGCTTTTTCTTCTGACTTGCCACTGAACGAGGAGGTCCCTCATCCTTCCTGCCTCACGGACTGCCCGACCCTGCACTCCTCCAGCTGGCACAGCCTCCTCTTCCCCCCGAGGGCTCTACCAGGCCAAGTGCACCTTAAGACACAACAAACAGCAGCCTTCCTGTCTACAGCTGAGCCACCACCCTTTAAAAGGAGCCTGCGTAGCCAGCTGCAAATGGGGCTCAGCCATCACCATTGTCATAACCAGTAACTTTAGACCCGAGTTGCAGAGTGCAGCCAGACCTACCAAGACATTCTGGTAAGCAGCCTAAAAAAACTGCAAAAAAGGCATTTGGCCATGAACACTGCCTGAACAGCCAAACATGTGCTCCTCTGCACAGCACCATACTGACCTAGAAACATTCAAGCCTTCACAACTACCTTTCTGAAGCTGCTGCCAACATGTCCACCTCCTGTTTATTCCTTTATGAGTTGCTGCTCTTCTTAAAATTCCTCTGCCCTTCCCAGAAGTCCCACCACCACCTCTTCCTTACACACGTCTAGTCTTGCCAGCACCACTGGCTCCTCATAAAAGCCACCTGGGAATGACTCTGCTCAAGACATTCTGGGAGGCTGACTATCTTATCTTCCAGTTCCAGAAACTAGACAGTGGCACTTGAACTGGCCCTACACACACTTATCACCAACAGTGCTCACACGTACTTCAAACAGTGGCACTTACGGAAAATACTTTTAGAAATCTCCAGTAAAACATCAGAACCATGAACAAAGCAACATTTTCTCTGGATCAGCAAGCTCCTTCTCCTCTATCATGACTTTTCTCCCGTCAGCTGTGAGACACTACCATCCTACCTGATGAAGCAAGATCCTGGCAGAGATCCAAGAGAATAGTCTGAATCCCTCCTGAAAGTGTCTACCCAGTGAGTAACAACTTCAGCACTCACAGCTATACTGCTATCGTGTAACAGCTCAGAGATGATATAGAGTTCAAACTGAGCTCAAGGAAGAATACCAAAATAGCGCTGTCTGGGGTTTTATAGCCCCTATGCAGACCATAAGTCTCCTTTGTTGAAGACACATACCCAAAATCATTGCATTCAGTTCATTTATCAGTACTCCAGGGTTCCACAACAATGTCAGGTTCATATCCAGAAGGATCTGAGGGTGAGGTATCCTTCCATCTCCAGGTGAGCAACTCCATCTCATCCCAACAGGAAATGATACAACACCAGTTATGTGCAACTTGGGTTACTCTGCAGCTTAAATTGAGCAGTGGGATATACTGGGGCAAGAAGCCACTGCCCTTCAACAAATACTGCACATTTCTTAGCAATGCACATTGTAGCACAGATCTAAAATCTAATTTCCTCTCTTCATGGTGGCTTCTTAGAAAACAGAAAAGCAACCAATCAAAACCTGTGTCCTTGTTTTTCACTAGCAGGGTTCTCAGAGGTTTGGAGCGAAAACTAAAGAGAAAACATAAAGCTCTGGGGCAAGAAGAGAGCATCACATTTCATCTCTTCAGACACACTGAAACTTTACCACCCACAAAGACAAAGCTCAACAGGAGGGAACTTCATGGAGGCTTGATCAACGCTGTGAATCAAATGACCTCTTGTCCAAAAATCAACAAATGCTTAATCTGCTTATTCTGTAAAATACACATCTTTAATATGCATCTTTGACTTGTCTTCAGCAAAATAAACTTGAAATATCAGCCATATTAAAAAGAAAAGCTTTCCCAAAAAGCACTGTATTTCCCTTACAATCTCTCCTTGAGAAAAAGAAAAGGAAAAAAGAAGCATATGTGAGAGAAGACTGGTCATGTGAGTGATGAACGCTTGCAAAGATCTCAGCTACAACAGCAGCACAACACCTGCAATGAATGAAACAGATCTAAGCAGGAGTTGTTGGAAATACACCAAATCCTTCAGAAAACCACCCCTGGTTTATAATGCCACAGTTTTGTCAGTGTCCGTTACCATTACAACCCTAAAAAGTCAAATCAGAAACCAAGCTTCTGAAGATACCACGGTCTGTGGGACATCCCCAAGACAAATCTCCACTGACTGCTGGAATTAAAACATCCTTCCATGAACTCTCAGGCAGAACACAGCACCTCCAGGACATTTCCAGGGAAGCTGTGCTTGGGATTTCAAACAAATTAACTAAGTTATCAGCAGATTGTTTACTGTACTCTCTCAGGAAGAAAATCAGGAGGTGCACACTGAGAGGCAACCAGAATAGCTAGAGGCAGTGAAAAAAATCCTTTCTCTACAGTGATTTGAAGGACTGAACTTTTTACCTAAGAAAAGAGAATATTAAGGAACCTGAAAGACACATTTAAAAGATGGGCTGAGGTAAAAAAGGAAATTAGGTATTTGCGTTATTCCTTATCTCACAATGCAAAAAGCAGAGCACAAAAAATTATGCCATGAGACCATAAATTAAAACCTGATCAATGGGAGTGTGTCATGTATGCTATACAAAGCATAATGAGCCATAGTTAACCCACAGAACTGTCACAGAACACAGATTTAAAACTTACAGGTTTTTAAGCCAGAAGAGACTTTATTGTCCAGTTCAATTTCCTGTGCAACACAGGCTCTAATAATTAATCAAACAGGGCAGCTCCTTTTAAAGGACATCCAGTGTTGACTTAAAGACTTGACATAATGAAAAATCTATTCCATCTCTGATATCTTGATCTACTGGTCATAAATATGCACATCAATCAGTCTCAATTGTTCTATTTTTGAAGTACCAGCTGTTGGACCAAAGCCAAAAGCTCTTAAAAAAACAAACCCAAAACAAACCACCAAGCAGGGAAGGGGCTGGAGTGGCTGTATTATGTACAGATCCTAGGAATATCCACTCATAGCAATATAGGGGAATTTTAAAAGACGTCAGACCTTTCTGTTTCTTAACATAAACTTATCTCTCATCACTGGGATTTAGGTGGAACTGTTACCTACAGTTGGAAGGGTTTCTGGCACCTTCCTGTGAAGTAATTGGCACTGGAACACATTACCCAGAGAGGCTGTGGAATTTCCCACCTTGGAGATGTTCAAAAGCCATCTGGACGTGGTCCTGGGCAGCCAGCTCTAGGTGGCCCTGCTTGAGCAGGGGGGTTGGATAAAATGACCTCCAGAGGTCCCTCCCAACTTCAACCAACCTGTGATCTTGTTACTGGTCACTATTAGTGAGAACACTGATCCACACCAGCCTCCTAATTCCTGTTGCCACTGCACATGAGAGAGGGAGGGTGATTATGGAAGATTTAACCATGTTCTCATCAAATACTTACGCCAGTTTGTGATGGGTTAGGAATGCACACGTTCTCTGCCTGCTCGTGTCGAGGCTGAGGAGCTTTGTGCCCAGTGGCTTGACTCAGCCCTAACCAGTTGGAAGCAGTGTAGTCTGGTAAGGCTGTGGGCACAGTCTCTGACAGCGAGCAACCACCCAGGCAACAATCCAACCATGTAACACACATTGGTGTGGTCCCATCAACATCTCCTAGGGCCAAGTCCAGGGGTGTTCTAAAGGAGGGGGACTCACCTAAAGCCCACTGACTCTGAGGTGACCCTCAAAGACTGGGTGACTGCAGATCAAGATACATGTTAAGGCTGAGGATGGTAAGGCAACCACAAGCCACGACACAACTCTCTCAATTATAACTGCATACTAATCAGAAGATCTGTATCTGTTGCTGAACTGATCTCCTCACACTAGAGAGAGTGTAAGCTATTTGGCTTTTTTTTATTTTGTAAATTTTCTGGATGATTAAAGATGAGAAAATTCCTCATCAAATTCCCTCAATAAATTGTTTTGTTTAAATCAAAATTGCCAGAAATTCTGCTTTGCCCTCAACATATTTCTACTTTAAATGGCTTGTGCAGAGATTTCCCCTGAAGAGTTTTAAAATACCCTATCAAAACCACTCTAGTGCTTGATGGAGTACACCAGTGGGACCTAGGTTCACTGAGCTGACAGTAAGTCCAGGTTACAGGTACGTATCATGCAGTGCTTATCAGAACAAGATACAGTTTCAAAAATGAAATCTTTGTTTCCCCTCCTTGATTCGGAGGAATTCTGCTTCTCTGACAATCAGAACCTCTCATTTCAAGCCTAACATTTATTCAGTCACTTTTCCCCCATTTGTTCTTGTGCTGGACAGGGTTCAGAGTATGACACAAAAATTTCCACAAATTATTTGTTCTTCTCCTCCTAAGAATATCCCTTGGATGCTCAAGGTTCAGAACTCAGTACATGGGAAAGATGAGAGTCTCTTAGAATGACAGAATCGTAGAGCTCGGGTACGAGGTGCTGGGGACGCAAGGCATAGTGAGGGGAAAAAAACAGTCTTGGCTGAGAGGGCAGAGGACCAGGCAGAAACCTCAGTGTTTCAGAAAAAATGCCAATTCCCTTCAGTCAACAATTCAATAGCAATTCCTCTGTCATCTTAAAACCTGAAAGCCAGGATTTACAAAACCAGGGAGAGGGACACTGTGGTCATAATCAGATACTACTTTTTTTTAACTTAAAAATGGAGAACTTGGGATAGATTATTTATTTTAAGGAACTACAACTACACACAGGTCCGGTAAACCCAAATGTCCCACACCAGTTCACTGTGAAAGAGTGACAGTCCTTGGACAACAGTCTCACAAACTACTGTCTGTGGTGCCAGGGCTTGGAGCAGGAGCCCTGCTTGTGTGATGAGTGACTAGATGCCCTTCTTTCAACCAGGTGTCCCCTGATTCAAGCCTTGGGATGAAAATCATTTCAGTCTTAAAATTATGTTTATGTCCACAACTGACTAGTTATCTCAGGCTTAGACAATGGAGAGAAACAGGCACTTTTTTAGGGCATGATTTATCTACATTCTTTGAAAGATCTACTTCTGTATGAGCAGAACCGTGCCCTGAACTCCACTGCCTACGCTGACTAAATCTCCCCACTACAAAGGGAGCCCAGAGTGACTAGCTGACACACAAATAAACACAATGGAATTCTCTATACTTAGCCAAATAAATCCCACTCCCAAAGTCCACCATGGCCCTAGCTATCCAGATTTTCAGTAATGCATTCTTCTTTAACAACGTCTGCTCATCGGGAGTTGAGCCATAGGGTTTCTGTTTCCTTCAGGCCATGGCGCTTGCTGTCTGTACCTCCAGCCACACTGCAAACAGCCCTGTCTGCCAGACTCCCGCCTAAAAAGTCCCTTCTGCAATTCTGAGCACATGAGCAGGTGGGTCTTCCATAAAGTCAGTGCAAAGACTCTGACAACGAGTGGCATGCAGCAAATGATGCTCTGCAGAGGAGGAATTCCGAGATTCTCGTGAGAGAGAGATAGTCCAAGACTGTAAGACTGCCAGAGGAAGAGGAGAGAACACACTAGTACTCAACAGGCAGAAAAAAGACAAGGCAGGATCCACACTGGAAAAGCTGGCAGCTGAGAGGGGTGGCTGATGGTGGTAAAGTGAGCTGGCAGGTGGTGAAGGCTGTTTCCCCTCCTCCAACCGACCCCACAACCCCAAGGTCTCCTTGCTTTCTGGGCATGTTTCAACAGTGCAGCTGCTGACAGAAGATCCAAGGATCAATACAGCCAGTGTATTTTATGCACTGTCCTCAATAAAAAGTGTTTGAAACATTTCCCCCTTAAAATTTCTCCAGAATAATTAGTCTTCAAACAGAAAAAAACAGCCTAAGCAACACCAGACCATAAACCTGTGGTTCCCAAGGACTGTTTCTAGCTACAACTCGATCACTGTGACCAATATAACTGCAATTAAAACTGCTAATTTGGAGCAGTTCTGCGTATTCCCTACATATTATCCCATACCCCAGACAAATTAATTTTTTTCTCAGGATTACAATCCCAGTTTGGGAACCACCATTTTAAGGCAAATATTTCAAAATTACAAGAGCTTTGATAAGAGATGTAAATGCAGAGATAACTTTTTTTGCAGTTATCAATACTCCAACTATAATAAAATGAAAACACCTAATATCAGAACAACCCAGATTTATCTAGGCTTGGCTCTGTTCTGACAGGTCTTGAATTTCACAGCTGCCACATGCAAAGTCTCGACACGAATTTGAAATACATCTGTTTGATCATTCTTTAGATGTTAACTAGCTGAGTAACTGTTATTTAAAATGTGTTTGCTGAGCCCTAGGTGGAAACAATTTTCTGTCTACAGCTTCTGTAGGGTGTTGTGCCTCCTATACTCTTCCCCACTACAGGCCCTGAGTGTCTCCACTGCACAGCTTAGAGTGGGAACCTCACATACTGGTCAATTCCCTAGTTACAGAGTTTGCCACACAATAAACACCTTCCTGCAGATTTAGGAATGTGAGTCGAAGTATTCAATAACTTTTAAACATAGCTGGTTTAAAATAATGGTGTTCTACCCACATTAAGAAGCTAAGGCAAATTATTCCTTCTGAGAGTCCAATCTACTATATACAACACTTTCTGACTACAAAGTTGTGATTTAAACCATCCACATTTCAGTTTCCTATCTATAAAGTAGGCACTTGATTTTTTCAATTTTTTTTTCTGTTTCATATATATCAATTAGAAAAACACCAGAGGTCAAAGCCTCCCATATCCTCTCAATCAGACACCTGTACACTGACAAACAGAATAGAATCTTCATCTTAGTTGGTCTGATACCCACTACTGTAGTAGAGACAAGAATGACAGCTTTATTTCACAGCAGACATACAGCCACCAAACTCCTCATACTACAGGTTTGACTATATGAATGAGTATAAACATTCAATACAGTCACAAGAACTTAAATTGATTAAAAAACTTAAAAGACTTGAAAATAAATTCTTCACAATGGGAGTGGTCAAACATTGGAACAGATTGCCTGAAGAGGCTGTGAAACCTCCATCCCCAGAGATTTTTAAAACTCAACAAAGCCTTGACAACCCTGCTCTGAGCAGGAGGCTGAAGTAGATGACTTCCAGTTTCCTCCTACCTGAACTTTTCCATGATTGGTTGAATTGACTCAGAAAACTTAGGAAAAGACCATTTCAGTAGGTTACTATGAACAATGAAGTGCTGGACTTGATCTAATAGAAATCACCATCCATTCTTCTCTGACACAAATCATCCTTTTACAGACTATGTAAATGTGTACATTTTTGCAGGATCTTTAACAATTTCTCTGTAAGCAATGCTTCCCACTATATGTTCTGTTCTTCCACAAGTTTAGTTTTCGACTGAGTTCTAATAGGAAATGTAACACATCTCTTGAGCACGCCCCTTTAATCTCTTAGTTTCTTCTTTTTAATCATTCTAATAAAAAGTTCCAAAAGCAGTGTTTATATATCCAGAAGCTGTTATTCCCCTTATTAAAGGCTTTCAGAAGCTAGAGCTGGTAATATCCACAGAATTTCCTCCACCACTTTTCCATGCATGCTGCTCCCCAGCTGCTTAATTCTTAGGAGCTTTGTCTGGCTCATTTCAAAATATCTCTGTTAACAGGACTCTTACTGGAAAGATCATTCCACCATTTAATACCAGGATTACTTTTCCCCCCTAACTCAATCTACAGATTTTCCACCACATACCTTCATCGGCCTCTTCAGCGCTTCCTGAATATCCACGCGCTTCCGCATAATGGTCTGGTCTAGCTTGCGTTCAAAGGCCAACAGGTCCATGTAGGCTTGGGACTCAGGAACCAGCTCCCGGATCTGAGAAGGAAGCAAGGAATATCCAAGCACTGGAAGCAAGACTCTATTATGTGCCAGAGCAGTAATACTGACACTTTCCCAGCCCTTAGACAGAGGTGCTCAGGAGGAGTTATCCCCAAGTCAGCAGTTCCCAATGAGCAGGGCAGGTCTCAGGGGCATGGTACAAGCATGTGACTGAGAAGCTGGAGCACAGAACCAAAGCTGATGAACTCTGGAAGACCCCAGCTGGATCCACAAGATTTGAATCATGGTTGCTTTTTTTTAAGTGAGGCTTAGCTACAACCAGCCTGGGAGCCGCTGCTCTCAGCAATGCAAAGTATGGTAAATTTGTCCTCTTTAAACTAAAAAGTCCTTTAGAGTAAAAATAAAGGGTGCATGTTCATGCTGATTTAAAAAAAATTAAAATTGTTACCCATTGTAAGTAAAAACTGCCATTTAGGAAGTCAACCTTTATCAACACACCTGCTTGGCTGAGGTGAAATTGACCTTCACATCAAAGTTTCAACATGTCCTATGAGGTGGCAACTTACGATCTCGTCAGCTTTTGTAGGTATTTTAATACATTAGCTAAACTACGTTAGTTCTATTAACAAAACCCCTTTTTATTTTCTCTTTTCCAGAGAAGTTAGCAGAGGAGGTGATATGAAGTAGGTTAGGAGGAACATCTAATGATCTGAGCTTAGAAATGGCAACTATACCCTTACATGACAAAGTCAGTTCTTAATTGGGAATAACTCACACAGGCAAACCATAAAAGAAAGGAACTGTAAGTAATTCCAGTAAATCTACTGGACTGCCTTGTCTATTTCTACAAGATTCACTCTAGCTTTCACCTGCATAACTAAAATATTTAACTGTTAGAATACTTCTGCTCTGTAGGAATGTGTTGCTTTAGAATCAGAAGTCTACAGTTTCATTTGGTGTAAGGCATAAACACCTGCTCACTATGTTCATGTTCTGCAAGGACACAAGACCTCTTGCACAGGGTCCTCCCAACAGTCCGTCTAGCCTAGTACTGTGTCTCTGACAGCATTTGGAAGTTGTTGCCCTTTAGTACCTACAGCAGCCTGGGACATGGTGTTCCAGAACCTCAACAGGCAGGAAGAAGTACCCTCCTCTGGCTCATTTTGAACCTGCCACCTCTTAGCTTCATTTGATGCCACCTTCCTGCATATTTGCAACAGCAGTGGGCATGCAACTCCTCTATACTGCCCATACATTTTACAGTTTTTTGTCAACTCCTTCTAAATATTTTTCTTATCCAGCCTTAAGAGGAATAATTCCTCCTTTTTATATTTACACTGATCTAGACTATCAAATAAATGTCTCTTTCAACCTCATTTATTTGTTTGTTTGTTTTGAGATGCTAGAATACCTGCTCTGTTTACAGCAGGACTGACACTTTGGAGAAGCAGAAACCATGGAGCCAAAAAACCTGTTCAGCCTTAGCTGAGCCACTGTATTTTTAACTGCTCTTAGTCTTTCACCAAGTCTGAGTATCAACAGAATAATAAAAGAACATGAACATTTCTAGGAGCGAAGCATGAAGAGCAAGCTCTGCCCTGGAAACATCAAAGAGTTGCCAGACAGCTTGCAGAATAAAGGCAGCGAGGCAATACTTTCTCCTCACAGTGAAGATAAATCTTTGGACCCAACAAAACACCCCAATGCTTTTATCCTCTCCCATACAGAAGAAAAGATTCAGTTCCTTGCACGCAGAGGAACTTAATCATGCTGTACTGTAGTCAATTAACAATTCTGGACCCAGAATACAGTTTCAGTTCCAGCAGAGTAAGTTCAGGAATTCCCAGCCAGAGGATGAAGCAGGGAGCTGGCCTACACAGCCCTCAAGTTAAAGCATATACTACACCTGTGACACAACTCTTCCAGCTGGTTTACAGGGTACTGGAGCCAGGATCTAATGGCATTTCTAGTAAGTTTGTAAAAACAGCAGTAATCTTCAATAAATATTTCTATTCCACGCTTTTATCTCTCTCACCACATGAAAGTGAAAAGGTATTTCCCATTCCATTCCTATAACCATCCTATGGTTTATGTTTAACCATCCTAAATTGGATGTTAAACATTCTAAGATGTTAAGAAAGCACAAACACTTTTAAATCGGCCAACAAAGATAATACTGCTTATAATTCCTTGAACTGCAAATGGCTGCAGGTTGGGAGAGTATCTGGGAGAACTGTCCTTGTCTGTGTTCGTACTCTCCTCTAGGTATGTGTCATGGTCACAGTGAAGATGGGACACTGGGGTAGATCCAAGGTCCACTCAGGCCAGTTCTGGCTGCTCTTACAATCTTTTGTCTTCTCATCCTACTAATGGAATAATCTTTTGGAGGCATCATAATGTTCCAATTTCATCCTCTTTCCCAATTTTCCCCCAAGAGCAAGAGGAAAATTAAAGGGGAACCCCAGCAGTGTCACATGGCAATAAAGAATTTTCTTGGTTTCTGGTATGTCTCTGCTCGAAAAGATAAAGGCACTCTTACACTCCAGCCAGCAGTACATGAACCCCAGTTATCTCGGTGTTTATGTGACAAGGATCTGTGCAGCTTTCCTAACTCCTTCTTGCATGGTTTGCCCTCTCTGAAAAGTTCACAGCTCCATGCAAGTCTCCTCTCTTCTAGAGAAGTTCTAACTACAAATGTGTAGAGCATTTGGAGACCTGAATTCTCCATTCTGGCCTTCAGCTATTTCAAGAAACTACAAAAAGCACATAGCAGCAGCATCTCATCATCTGAGGTTTTGAAGCATGTATGTTAAACCTTATCTTAGAATTATATGAATAACTGGGATAGGTTATTATTAACATTAGTAAGATAGTGTCTTTCTAGAGGCTAGGGTCCTTTTTTCCCCTATTGTGAAAATTAAAATGTTTCAATATTTTAAAAATTAGTAAGACCAGATTAATATTAAATTATGCACTTTTATCCTTGATTTCCACAGATGACAAAAGAATGGAAAAATCATAAGAGTGGGGGCAGTGAGGACAGTGTGCAGGGAACAGGATGATGGGAGGGGCCCTCACAATGCTCTTGTAAAAGCAGCACAATGTGGGGGCCCCACGACAGGTGCCTGCAAACAAATGTGCAAGGCTTGTGAAACAGGCAGAACCAGAAACCAGAGAACAGCTGCACCACCACAGTCTCTGGGGTATGAAAAACATCACAAGAAAGCTCCTGTGACTGGCACAGTACAACAGCTTGGAAGGCAACGGCAACAGGCTGCACGCTCAGGAAAGCTACATCCGAACGCTGAGTTGCACCAGAACAGGTGATAATGCGAGGGGCATTTCCTGCACACCTGGTCAAGAAGGAGACAAAGCCTTCCCTAGACATCTGGAGGAAGCCCCACTGTGGCAGGCCCCCATACTCATGGGGGAACTTGAACCACCCTGACACCCCTAGGACACCCTAGGGGGGCTTTGAGGGCAGGAGCGCTGGGCACAAGCATTGCAGGAGATTCCTGGATGGGATTGATGACGATTTATTGACACAGCTGATCGACAAGCCAACGAGGGGAGGTGCTCTGCTGGACCTGTCACTTGTTCTGAAGTGAACCAGGACAACAGGCAACAACTGTTCTGAGTGTACGATAATTCTGCCATCTCCCAGATGATCTGAGAAAAGGATGGTCACTACCTATGAGGCAGAAGTAAAATTGCTAAGGAAAGAGGTGACTGGTGGTTGTTCTGGAGAAACAGAAACCTTGAGGAACACTGCTACTAGGAGATGGAAACAGAAGTACCACAATGCCTGTGCCTCTGCCGAGTTCAGTGCAAAAGCAATGGCTTGCAATTGTCTGGCCTGTACTACACAGGACATGCACCAGCCCCTCCTGGTCTTAATAAATATTACATAAGAAAGCATGAGAGGCAGAACTATGAAAAACTGCTGTTTGTGCTCTGCCAACTTCATCTACTCCAAGCACGTCTGAATCACTGCTTTCTAAGACAGACTCTTGTACTGCCAGACTCCTTAGTTAAAGATGTACTGCACTTATTTGCAGAAAAACTAATTTTGCTGTGTTATGATCACTTTATTGGGCAATTCAGATAATACTTTGTAGCAATAACTGTCTTCCCTGTGCTTACTTACTGTTGTATTAACCTTACCCATAAATTTCACCATCAAATTACACATATCATGCATGACATATTAAAAAACAAAAGCTACACTGCACTGGGCCAAGAACTGATCTTTCTGGTCCCACCAGAAATAACCAGCTCAACTGATATGTCTCCTAATTGACAGTGAGGAACTTTTAAGGTAACCAATTCGTTTACACTGTAAGATTTTTAATTGAGATGTCATTGATAACAGATCAAATGGCTTGAAGAAATCCAATAGTATCAACACAATTTCTGTTATCAAAAAACCCTGTGATCTCCTCAGAAAAAGGCAGGCTTGTTGAACCAGACTTAATTTTTACAAAGCTGCATATGGCTCTATGAAGCACCAAAGTGCTCAGATGTTTTCACTCAGGTAGAGGCACAGAGATCTCCTCAAATAATGTAAAACTTAACAGAGAGATCAAGAGAAACCCAGGCAAGGAACAAAAAGATCCTTCTTCACCTAGAGAGCAGGAAAACGTTTCAGAGGGGAAGAGAGATTCCCCAACTCTGAATTTGTATTTTGCTGTCTGCCCATCACCAAGAAAAGGAAGGACTGTGAGTGAACCCTAACTAGCCTTGGTGGCTGTCAAGCAGAAAGAACATAAGAAAAATAGTTTAAACAATGGAAGTGCATTCTCCCCTCCTTCTCTGCACCTGCAGCACAGAGTAATCTAATCCAGCACTCCTGAGCACAGAGGCTGAATTCCCCGTCTTCACTTCCCAGCCCTCAAAAAATCATGTTCTAATTCAAAAACTTTCACACCCTCTTTTTACTTTGACACCCCATTAACACCTAGTCCTATCCCTCACTTAACCTCAACTCAATTGTCATAGAATCATAGAACTGTTAGGGTTGGAAAGGACCTTAAAGATCATCTAGTTCCAACCTCCCTACCATTCTCCACTTGTTCATGAGGACCCCCAGGTCCTCTCCTGCAAAACTGCTTTCTACCTAGTTGATGTCCACCTGTACCACTGCATGGAACCATTCTATCCCAGGAGCTGAACTTTGTATTTGCCTTTGTGGAACTGCCATCCTGTTTCTGCCGTTCTCCCCCTCTGAACAGCCGTTCTCCCCCGACTCTGACAGGCTCAGGGATGTGGGAGGCCGGAGGACAGGACTTACCAGGAGAAACAGAGGCAAAGACAAGACTGCCTGCCTCAGCCTCTTCCATGGCTTTTGACATGAGCGGCAGAACGAGGCCCAGGCACAGGTTTTCCTTACTCTTCCTTCTGCTGCTGATCCATTTGCAGAAGGCTTTCTTGTTGCCCATCACATCCACTGCTCGGTTTAATTCCATCTGAGTTTTGGCTTTCCTAATTCCATGCTTGCATGTTCGGGCACGGTTATGCTGTTCCTGCTGGGCAGACCATCCCTGCTTACACCTCCGTGCACTCCCTCTTTGCACTTGAGGCCGGTCAGGAATTCCCTGCTTAACCCTGCTGGCCTCCTGCCAGGCCTGCTCAACTTTGTGCACTTGGTCTGATCACTCCCCTTGGCTTTGAAGAGGCTGGGCTTTAAGTTCAGCCAACTTCCCCGAGCCCCTTTGTGCTCCAGGGATCCCTGCTGTCCCATAGGATCCTTCTGGGCAGATCCATGAACAAGCCAAAATCTGCTCTCCTGAAGTCCAGGTCTTGCTCGCTTCTCTCAGGATCACAAACTCTCATGGTTGCTGCAGCCAGGGCTGCCTTTAACCATCACATCCTCAACCAGTTCGTCCTTCTGTGTGAGTAACAGGTCCAGCAGAGCACCTCCCATCGTTGGCTTGTCGATCAGCTGTGTCAAGAAATTGTCATCAATCCCGTCCAGGAACCTCCTGCAATGCTTGTGCCCAGCGCTCCTGCCCTCAAAGCGGGTGTCAGGGTGGTTCAGGTTCCCCCAGGAGTATGGGGGCCTGCCACTGTGGGGCTTCCTCCAGATGTCTAGGGAAGGCTTTGTCTCCTTCTTGATCAGGTGGATTGTCTGTAGCAGACAGCCACCATGCTGTCACCTGCATAACTTAACTAAAGATGTTAAAAAAAAAACAGATACAGAAGAGTGTACCCTTCAGATTGATATTTCTCCCCAGGTGAAAGCTGGCTATCATTAAAGGTCTCAGAAGAAAAACATAAATAGAATTTGACCCATTTCAGGTAGGAAATAACATTTGGAGCTGCATTCTTCACTACCTGATCAGGACAAACATAACAGTTTAATAGTTTTAGCAATTTGCTTTTTTTTAATAAAAAAATAAAATAAAATTTAAAAAACCAAGCCATCAGACACCAACAAAGGGAGATTTGGCAGCTTCACTAGAGTTAGGCTAGTCCATAATTTCCATCTTTGAGAGAGGTAACAAAAGCCCAGACTTCTTGCTCCCCCAAGTCTGACAAGCTCAGTTAGATCCTGAGACAATTTTTTTACTACCCACAGCAGATGCACACAACCTAGACATTTCAAAAGTAGTGCTGAGAAGCCAGCATTTTTATATTACAAGTGACAAAGACTGAAGTCTGACTTATCAGCTACTGGGCAGCTTCCCTGCTCAGAAACTTCAGCCTATACCTTATCGACAAAAGTGTCTCTACTGTTGAGGCTTCTGTGGTGGCCAAAGGGGGACAGCTGAGGGCTGACAGAAATTATAACTTATAAATTGTAACTCTGCCAGTTTTGATCCCTAGGAGATCATGTTTCAGAGAGGATTCTGACTGGCTGCCACAGAGCCAGTAACACAGTCCAGTACCATGGCAAAAGCAACTAAAGACTGTGCCATTCTGAATTTCATGGCCATCTGCAGATACCATTCAAAATGCAAAGATCCTGCACACTACAAGCAACTTCAGCAAGTCTTTCACCAGGCACTCTCGGTAACCAGTTAAGAGCACAGACTAGTGTGAGCAGATAGAAGCAATGCTGTAAGTGCCTAAGCTCTACACTGTTTATATTTGAAAGCTGAATTACAGTAAGAGAAGGCAATAGGTCACATCTATGAATTAGGATTATGAGGAGTCCTTACGAGTTACTCTCAAAGTTCCAGTAAAAGTAGTTCAGTAGCTCCTTTACATTCAGGGGCCAGGCGTCATCTACGACCAAGACAAACTTCTGAGGCATACAGTCCAAAGAAACAACTGGAGAGGTGACCACAAAGTCACTCAGCATGGAAAAGCACCAACTCTAGAGCAGGGAGTCAGATGGCATATGAAAGCAACATTTCTGGAGACTTCTCTAGAGATGCTCTATGGAACAGCAGCTGGATCACAGGTGCCAGCTCGAAGGGATGTGGGGAGGTCTCTAGTCCAGCTTCCTGCTCAAAGCAGGGTCAGCGACGAGGTTATGCTGGGGTTTGAAAATTTCCAAGGGTGGAGATCCCACAACTTCTCTGGGTTCCAATACTTGACTGTCCTGTTGTGAGAGTTTCTCCTTGCATATAGCTAGCTCCTCTCCTGTTTCAGCTTATGCTCGCTGGCTCTCACTCTCCTGCCATGCTCCACTGGAAAACCTGGCTCCATCTTTTTGATCATCCTGTCTTAGGAGCAGGCAAGCTGCTGTCAGGTCCCCTCAGAGCCATCCTTCCTCTGGGCTGAACAAGGCCAGTTCTCTCAGTCTCTCCTCGTGTGCTGATCCAGCCTCTGGCCCTCTGAACACAGTCCCGTTTGCCAACGTCTTTCTTGAATTGGGGGTCCCAAACCTGGACTCGGTGCCCTAGCTGTGAGCTAACAAGCACTGAGCAAAGAGGGGTGGTAATCAAGACCCTCAATCTCTTGGCTGTGCTCCTCTTCATACAGCCCAGAAGGCTGTTGGCTGGTTTTGCTGCCACCAGCAAGGGCTTACTGCCTCCCACTTTCCCAAGGAAGAAATCTGCATTTGACTTTGTTAAATTTAATCCAACTCCTGTCAGCTCATTCCTCCAGCCTGTCCAGCTTTCCCTGAATGACAGCCTGCCCACAAGCATACTGACTACTTCCCTCTGCCCCACCTCGTGATATGTTGCACCTGCAAATTTTATAAGCAAGCGTTGCACTGCCTGCTCCACCTCACTGAGGAGGATGTTAAACTGAACACCTGCAGGATAGATCCCTGCAGTACTCTGCTGGTCACTGTCTTCCCAGTAGAGGGAAACCCATTAGCCACCACCCTCTAAGCCAAATCACCGCGCCAGATGGTTGTCCACCCATCTAGACCAAAACGTCCCAATCTGGATACAAGACTATCATAACAGACAAGTGTTGAAAACTTTGCTAAAGCCAAGGTAAATTATATCCACTGCTATCTCTTGCTCACAGATCCAGTCATTTTATCAGAGGAAGCAATCAGGTTGGTCAGGGGTGATTTACCCTTGGTAAATCCATGCTCACTGCTCCCCATCACCTTCTTCCCCTTCACGTGTCCAGAATGTGTTTCAGAGCGCACTTGCTTCTTGCTTTTCCCAGGGACCAAGGTAAGGCTGATTGGCTGCAGTTCCCTGGATTGTTCTTTTGGCCTTTTGGGAAAATGGGTGGAACAATTGTCTTTTTCTAGTCATTGGGAACCTGCCCTGATTTCCAGGACATTTCCAAGGTGATACAGAATGGCCTTGCAAGGACCTTGGCCAGTTCCCTCAGCACCCCCAGATGCTGTCTGCTGGGTACCATGGCCTCAATCCCTGCCCACTGCAGGCTGTTCCTCTTGAGCATGTTCACAGAGGTATGGGAGACATTGTTAGTGCAGACTGAGACAAAGAAGGCTTTGAGTACCTCAGATTTATCTGTCTCTGGCATCACTGTATCATCCAGCCCACTCAGCATCAGCAGACATTTTCCTTGGTGAGCCTTTTATTACTAATCGAGCAGTAGAAACTTTTCTTATTGCCCTTGACATCCCTCGGAAATATCAACTCTGTCTGAGCTTTGGCTTTCCTGATACCATTCCCTATAGGCCCAGGCGATGTTTCTAAATTCCTCCTTTGTAGCCTGTCCTCTTGTATGCTGCCTTTTGATGGCAGGACCTCCACTGTGGGTTCCCCGCCTAGTTAAACTGGGCTCCTCATAAATCTGCCCATTTTCCTGCATATCAAGACAGACTGCTCTTGTGCTTGGAGGGTCCTTAAAGACCTGCCAGCTTCCCTGGGCCACTTTGCCCTTCAGAGCTGCTTTCTATGGGATCAAACTTACCAGTTCCCTGAATAAGCCAAACTGCTTGTCTGAAGTCCCAGGTTTGTACTTTACTACTCTCCTTCCTCATTCACTTCAACACCTTGAACTTCATTATTTCACAACTGCTATATCCAAGGCTGCCACTGATGATCATATCCCTAACCAGTTCTTTCTGATGAGTGACTAGCAGATTCAGGTGTTCCTCACCTTTGGTTGGCTCAGATGGAGAAAGAGGAGGACAACAGTCATCTAGTGACCAAACAACAACAGGACAGCTATTGTGGTTTGAGATCTGTGCAGAGAAGCCCCTGTAGTGGTCAGTGAATGGCAGCAGGAGTTGACTGAATATTTGCATAAAGGAGAATGAAGTAGAGAGGATGAAAAGGAGAAGGCAGCTGTACAAAAATGCATCAGCACAGCTAGACAAAAAGTCCCCACGGGAATTTGGGGCCCAGTGAGAAGAACAGCAGCCAATACTAAGGGACAGGCACGGCACTGAAGGAGCAGTTTGCTGTTTCAAAGCTGCACTCCACTGAGCAAGTTAAATGGGGAAAAGCAGAGACACACAGCTATGGAGTCAGAACAATCTTCAGCTGAGATTCTTGCATCAGAATGGGTAGGCAAGGAAGCTGAAGAAACAGAACAGTGAATCACAGTCACAGTGCCTGGGAACAAATGTAATGACTCAGAACTAGGAGAAAATGAGACACTGACCACAAGTAATGGAGAGACAAGGCCTGGAGAAAGAAGAGGCGCAATCTGATGTGTAGTCATGTTTTTCTACATGGTCGAAATTGAGGCACAACTGCTAAACCTGGGTCACAAAAGCCACATTAGATCCAGAGATCTGGGTCCTCAGCTATGAATGAAGATGCCTATGAACTTTTCTGAAACTCAATGAGGGTTTCAGTGACTTGAGAACAAGGGAAGGATCCAGAGGTAAGGAAAATGGGGTGGGGTATAGCCTGCTGCACAGAACTGGAGTTAATGTTGAACACACTCTAGAAAATACTAAGCCTTGTTATGTTCTAATAGGTCAGCCTGGGCTTAACCAAGCCTTTCTTTTCACTAAAATTGCATTTGAGACAGAGAATATGCAGTAGATTCCACTGACTTGCATTTAAGTAAAGGATTTGACATACAGTCATAAAGGGAACCACTACTTAAGACTGAAAACTGGGGACTAGAACAAGAACAATATGTGGTAAAGAACTGGTATAAAAAAAAGTATTACACAGGAAGTACCTCATGGACCATTTTTGAAACTGATTTTGATTTTTAATTAATAGCTCTAGCACAAAGAAGGAGAAGTATGGTATGCTGACAAAACTGTATAATGACAAATCTGGGTGGCACTGCCAATACAAGGCAGAGGATAGTACAGAGAACATAAGGAAGCTGAGAACTGTATAATAGAAATGGGATGAAATAATGCATTATAAAGCACAAGATCAAGTTTCTCAGAGTTTATACCTCTAATAATGGGAATTCATCAGTTGCAAACAATAGGAAGTAGAAATATTTGTGAGTATTAGTCAACAACAGAATGACCATATGCTGTATCAATGTGGTAAGGCCATAAAAAATAAAATGTGATCCCAGTCTCTATCATGAGCTATTTCCAGTAGAGATAAAAATGCATTACTGGCATTCAAGCACTGGTGATACTGGTAATGTGTAATACTAAGTACAGCTCTGGTCTCCTGAGGGAGACCTAAAGAGGTTTAAAAGAGATGACTTTAACCTAGATGTAACAAAGGACTATGAGCATAAGAATTGTGGGGAGCCCCTCTTACTGGGCAGACTAAAACCACTTGCTTTGCCAAGCCTATCTAAAAGGAAAAAGAAAAAAAAAGAAAAAAAAGCTGCTGGATCTAAAGTATCTCAGAAGTAGAAGTAGGGAACCTAACTAGTCTTGAGACAGGGACTGTGTCATGGCTTCCATGACAGAGAGAACCAGACTGGACATGCCAGGAGGTCCCAAGCAGCTCCATAATCCTATCTTCCTACTTGTAATAGTTTGCTAGGTTAAACTTCCTCATATGATTATATCCATAAAAAATTAAATCCTTCTCAAAGAGCTGAACTGTAGCAGCTGAGTGACCCTACCCAACCAGCAATATGCTCCAGTGCTACAGCACAGGCTTGGTCAGAGAACTGGAAGTTCAGCAGCAGGTTATCTGTGCCAAATACCTGACTCGCTATCACAGCAGGTAACACTGAGAACCCACCTCCTTTTCCACTATCACATAAGACAGTTTTTAAGAGTAAAACATATTTAATATCTTCCCCTCTCCCCTTCACAGTTCCCAGAAAACACAAGCCAGAGTCTGTAAAAAGTAGCTCCTGAAAGCTGGCAGTTTTACCGTGCGGTTTGTGTGCACTCCACAGCCACCAGTGCAGATCTTCCCCCTGACAGGTCACCGATGCACACAGCATTCTCCCACCCCATGATGGGGTGAGCGTAAGCAGGTTCTGATACACTGACTGCAGCCTAATGGAGCACCTTAATCCAGACACATCATCGATACCAGCACTCCACCTGCACTGATAAAACCTCCATTGCAGACAGAACTCCAGCAATTTGTGTGGCCTTATCACTCCATCAGTTACAATTACGGGCTGACAGCAACAAAGACACTGAAAGGCACGAAGCCTCGGTGCTAGCATGGTTCTGAAAGGTGTTAGCATCTGCACAGCCTTTTGACATACTTGAATAAGGCTCTACCTGTTAAAGAATTATCATGGATTTGATACACAGAGGCACAAGTCTTCTGTTGCCAGAAAAGTTTGGTTACCTCTGTTTGGAGACTTTTTTATCTTACAAAGGCAACAGACAGAAAAGGACATATATTTAAAGCAACAGCCTCACCATACAGGAGGTATAATTGTCTGTGAAAACAATTTGTGTGGGACAGACAGAACTGACAGCACAAGAATCGTAGCTTTCATTCTACCAAAGTAGAGAACAGGAATGAGGCTTTAACACAAACACCATGGAGGCTGCAAGTAGTTCAAAGGTCTGGATTTAATGGCAGCTTAGTCCTTTCAAGACAGCAGCATGACAGAACTAATGGCTAACCTATGAGAGGCTGTGCTTCCAGAGGGTGTCAGGAATTACAAGAAAATAAGTGATAACACGACATCAGGAGTACCAAAGTGGGCTCACAAAGTAGGCTGGCACTAGGCACCTGTGGAATGTCACAAAAGAGAACGCAGAGGCTGCCAGCGAGTTTGGGTTTGCACTGGCAGTGGGGAGGTAGACTTGAAAAGGGCGTGGAGATCTCCACACCTGCCAAAGGGATTCTGAGCCCACAAAAAGCATCAGAAGCCACAGAAACTGGAACTAGGATGTGACAAGGGTGTGTTTTGAAGGCTAAGGAAGCTTGCCTTTTGGGACTAAGTAGGTTTTGGAGGAACTGTACTGAAGATGGCACAGAAAAGGAAGTTTGGGATTATTGAAAGAGAAAGGGAACAGAAAGAAATGTCAATGTTTAAAAAGGAAGTAGAAGACTGAAGCATTGAGGATCAAACATAGGCAAACACTAAAAGCTAGACGTATCCCCAGGGGTAAGAGTTAATAACTCTCCGGACAACGCAGGCCCCTTGAACTCTGTTGTTTACACGGGTTCACTCCAGATCTACCAGGACACAACTGCAAAAATGAGAACCGGGCAGCTCTGCTGGGCCAGAGAGACCTGAGAACGAGCCCATCTCCTACAGGCACAGCCGTGCTCTGCACCAGCTTTTGGCCAGCCTCAAAAATTGATCAAAACCATCCTTAAGACCCAGAGGGCCCCAGCGTCAAGTGGCGTACGTCGCAGCCCAGCACCACTGTCCATCCAGCAAGTGGCAGTGCTGGCTCGGCGAACCCAGCGCACGAGGACAAGGCAGGCCAGGCTGCACTCCACGCTCCCAGCCCCCAGCCCCAGCCCCAGCCTTGCTCTCTAGACTTTCACCCACTGCCTACTTACTTTTTAATTAGATTTTTAAACAAAAAGTGAAAGTATTTTCTAAAATCCCTCTAATTACACTAAGATGCTGAACTGATTGTGAAGGGAATAGGAAATGAAAGCGACTCACCCTCTGAGGGAGAATTTTGTCAGCCATCTTCCTCCTCTTGGCACTGTACATTTTTTAAAGAAAAAAACACGTTACCATGGTGACAGATCTAGGAGTAACGAGGCCACCTGCTAAATTATCCTGACATCTCCACATGCTGGTGCACAGCTGTGCAAGCATCAGCAAAAGGGTCTCACCCATGCCCAGGACCTAGGACCCCTTCTCTCAGCAGCCTGGGGAGGTAGTTAGCTAAGAACAAATCAAGGCTGTCTGTTATGCATCTTGGAAAGAAGTGTGTAAGTTCTTTGATCACAGCATCTTCTATGGTGCAGGGCGGCAATGTATGCAAGTGCATGTGCACAGGCTGTCTAGAGATACAGAAAAAGCATGTAGGAAGACAGTGAGCACATGTGGAAGTGTGCAGACATAAACCTGTGCATATGCACATGCAAGTGTCTGAGTGCTTGTAAGCAGAATGTGAACTTGCTCAAACAGATGACATGCGTTCATTCATTCATGCCCAAAACTGAGTGCTGATGAAAACACACAATATATATCTGCATTTCATATGATGTATGAAAGCACACAGATATACCCACCCTTCCCTATGCATATACACTTGTTTTATTGTAACACATCTGCATAAGCAATATACAAAGGTAAGTGGGCTTGTGTTTCCGTATTTGTTCACCTTTATGGACACACATGTGGGAAGATATATGTGTGCCTGCAGTGTACATACATGAGGTGTGCATATCCATACATAAGCTCTTCTATATACCTATGCTTTTAAAATCATACTTGTGTTTGTGTACATACACACAAACGTCTATGTGCCTACGAAATGGTACTACCAGCAAGACTGCCAAATACATTGTCTCTGGAATTCTTCAGGTTCTGAGAACCGCCTATGCCCACCAAACCTGTCACCTAGCTCCCTCTAACAGGGCCAAGAGGGAATTCAGGCCTTATTCTTCACCTCTGGAATTTCTGAGGCCTTTACCTTAAGCAGGAGATGAATCACTCCATCTGTGACAGACAAACGGGAGAAAGCAAAACGCCTGCTGACGTCCTGCCACGTCACAAGGGTGCCCCTCGGAAGTCTGTCATCAGCCACGTCCACGCAAAAGCTGCTTCCACCCACATCCATGTGGCATATCCCTGTCCCATGTTTGCTAATAAGCCTAGTCTGAAACACCAGATTCTTGGATTCTTCCCCATCCCCATATAAGCCAAGCCCAGAGGTGCAAACTACATCCTTCCTCGGGGGCAGAAAATTCATCCACACAGTCACACTGAACTTCATAGGTGAACAATGTCCCTGTATAATAAAGTGTAGGAATAATGGGACTGGAATGTCACATGGTGTGAACCTTCAACTCTTTCCACAGCTCACAAAATCAAATCTGCCCTGAAACACTTCACAGAATCTGGAAGTCATGCCTGAGCAAGGTCCATCCTCCCAAAGGGAAATGGGACATGCATGCACCTGCAACAACTCCAAAGGCTTGCAACTAAAGAGCAAGTAACAAACAAACCAAAAACCCCCAACAACTTGGGTCTCAACCAGTTCTCCAAGAGTCTATTACAGAAATGAGATTTTTATCTCCACCAAACCTGCCAAGAAAGGACACCTACAGCATCTTGGCCCGTTTGTGGTACAAAACAAAGAACTCAATTACTCCCAGAAGTGGACCCAAGGTGCCAGAAAAGTTTGCCTGAAAAAACAGAAAAATTTCAATGGGAAATGGCAGGGAGGTGGAAATTAACGAGAGGAAAACATTCAACACATTATCTGGAGGGAAGGCATGGCAGAAGAAACAGAGAAACTTTCCTGAGTATCTAGGAAGCACCGGTGTGAGCCAGACTCAGATTACTGCTGGGTTCCAAACCTGAAGCGCTGAAGTTAAGAACTGGGGAAGGGGAACTGCTTCCTTCTGTGAGTTAGGACATCAACTTCTAGAAAACAGTTCTCTTTAACGATCTCTGGAGACTAGTTAGTGACTGAAGCTCACCCCAGTTACCCAGCAGAGGCCATTTTCCAGGTTACATCTACGCTGACACTGGAAGGCTAGGCGGTTTTTGGTGCGGTTCCTGGAGCACCTCCCGGGAGGTGCTGTGCAATGTGCATTCGGGCTTAGTGCTGGGCAAGGCCTCCACGATGCACATGCACCTCTTGTGCTCACGTGCTGCACTCACACACATTCCTTCTGTATTCAATCTCATTCAATTGTAATGCATTAATACTCTCAGGATTGATGTCCTTTCCAGATGCATCCCAGATATAAGCATTCCCAAGTCTGGCTTGCTGATCCCAGGCATATAACCTGGACAGAGCAGGGCTCCTGAAGCACTGAGCTTAGAGTAATGTTTTACCTACACCTAGATACGATGACACCACCAGAACGCTGGCTGAATCCATCTACACACCTACCACAATTTTGCAAAAGGCAGACCACCTAGATGTCTGCACCCTACGTATTTATCACTGACTCAGAACTCAAGACTGCTGAGGTCTAATAAGCTGCAAAAAAAAATTACTGAACTGTTACTTAAGAGAGAATGCATTCAGCACTGTAAAAAGTAGGTATATTTAAAAAAGAAAGTTCCTTTAAAAAAATCCCTCTAATCCTATCAAATCATTTCCTATGCATATCTCTTTACTTTAGATGTAGGAATACCTGTGACAATTGCAAGCTTTATGACTACTCTCCTGAGTGACTGTAGTACAGGTACCAACCAAAATTTTTTCCACTTGTCTTGTTTACAAACCATTTTGTTAGCCAGAGAGAAGTCAGAGAAACTATACAGAACATATAAAAAGTAATACAATAACTGTACCATATTAGAAGGGAACTGTTCATTAACTTCAAAGGCCAGATACAACAGCCAGATTAACAGCCCAATAAGCCTGTGAGGTAAAAGCATTCTAACTGCAAAACCAGACATTAGTAAAGGTCAGTTTGTTCAAGATTATTTACAAACAAAGGGTAAATTTTAACAATGGTTTTCCTGCTTTACGAAACTAACAATATATAAATCTTCTGTTCTGCCTCATTTGATCTTAAAGGTGTTACCTATTGCTAAAAAGATTATGTTTTTAATTCCTCAAACTGCCCTCCCATGTTTTCTTTCCAGAATACTCACCTCCTAGTTCGGTTCTGGGTGGCTTGCTGCTGCTGTTGCACTTGCTGCTGCACTTGCTGTTGCTGGACCTGCTGCGGTGCAGCACGTTTCCTTGTTGTTTCCATCACGGTCTGGGGCATCCCAGGTCGCACTGAGGGGCTTCCAACGTATGGGGCGCCTGGGGGACCCATGGGAGCCCCCTGATGGGGCATTCGAGCTCCTGATGGCATCCCAGGACGCTAGAGAAGAACCAAAACAGAAAGAAGAGCCAGTTTGGTCCCTGTTTCCTCAGCTGCAAAGACACCAGCTCCAGCAAGTTCCCCATTTTGAGCATCCTGATAAGCACCAAGCAGCAGCACAGAGCACACGAGCTCTGGACTGGTATTTCCTGGACATCGTAAAGAGGAATTCAGTGATAAAGTAGACAGGAAACAGGGATGGAAAACACGAGGCTTGGGAAAACGCTCACTGGTCAGTAACATATCCAGGCCAGCTTACAGCAGAAAGCTCTGCCTTCAGACCACAGAAAAAGCTGCACAGCAGCTACACACAGCTCAAATCAGTGCAGCTCACACGCTAATCAAAGCTGCAAGCTCACTCACATCCACAGTGCTTCAGACTTTGCACTGACTAGCAGGCTGCTTTGATCAGTAGGGCGACTGTAACAAGCAGAGCTGAACCATGAAAACACGATGATAAAACATTTCCCATTAAGAGCCCCCTCCTTCACCTACACCAGAGAGCAGTGTAAGTTCATAAAGCGACAAGAATCCTCTAAGAAAAGGTCATGCCTCTGATCAAGTCTCTAAAATATATATATATTTTTTTTTTAAAAAAAAAGCAACGTGGTAGTTTCTCAGCAGCCCCCGTAGGCATTCTAAAGTCCTGACATTTATGTTGACTTCAGCGTGCTCTGGAGAGACACTCTGGGTCAAATCAGAAGCTTAATGCTGTACAAGACACAGTAAACTCATTTCTAAATCCTAAAAGTTTATAGCCATCAGGGAAAAACACCAGTAAAATAATTACCACCTGTAAAATGCAATTTAAAACAGAGAGAAGAGCTTAGTTTCCTTCTAAGAATTATTAAGATGTTTATTATATGTCTATGTATATGTGAAAATACAGACAAATACACACACATTCTATAGGCATCTGAACCAGTATGTGAATAAAAATAATCATACACGAAAGCCTTTTGAAAGTCCCTCTACAATGTCTTTTAAAGAAACTGAGAGGCATTATGGATAAATAACTGGTTAAAGAATAGAAATGAGGTAAAAGTAACTGGTTCTGAAAATAAAAGGAAGGCACATGCAGAATTTTGCTGGGACTCATGCTTTTCAGCATATTCACAGGCAGACGGGGTGGAGGGGAGAGATGAAAAAAAAAAGCAAGGAAGTGAAAAAGTTTGTTGATAACACCAAGTTACTCAGACTGGCAAGGATGAAGGCCAGCTTCAGAGAACTGCAGAAGGACAGAGACAGAATGAACACTTAAAAGGAAGATTAAATGGATTTCAATGCACACTGAAGTGAATTACACAGCAAAAACCATCCCGGTCATCACATACAAAGCAATGGGCTCAGAGCCGACTGTTGCCCAACAGAAGCAAGATCTTGGAGTTTAAACAGACACTACCAGGGAAAAAAAATCAGTTCACTGCTTACTAGAGGTCAAAAAAAGCCATTAAACAAAACAAATGTCAAGGAAGGGAACAGAGAACATCACTGTGCCACTGTCCATGGTTTGCCCACATGCCGAATGCTGTGTGCAGTTCTGGCTCCTGCAGCTCAGCAACGGCAGAGTGCACCTGAAAAAAGTACAAAGAATGGCACAGAAACCATTAAGAAACAGAACTGCCCTCACATAAATAAAAGTAAATATCCTACGATTTTCCATCTGGAAAGAGGTGATGGAAAGTTATCCAAGGGGGCAGTTGCTCAAGCTCTGCAAAATGCCCCGTGGCCTGGAGAGGGCAGTTGGGGATTAACTGTTCCCCGCCCCTTCTGAACATCAACCGTGGCCATCAGAGGAGCCCGGGAGGGCTCAGGCTCACAGACAACCAAGAGGGTCGTTTGCAGGCAGTCAGCCTGTGGACCCCTTTCCAAAGGGGTGCTATCGACATGGGAAACATATTTGGCTCAGAAGCTTCTCTGAGTTACCAACAGTTGAAGACTGAGAAAGTACTTGGGAGAAGTACACCAGTGGTCTCCAGAGTGAGATGCATGCACCCCAGAGGGCATGCACAACAGTCCATTGGGGGATGGGAAGAAAATGGGGTTTGTACCATTAACAAATAAAACAAACAAAAATAGTTTATTTCATCTTTATGTCATACTTTTATAATTTCTAAATATATAATTATAATAATATATAATTCTAAATATAATTTGGACCTGCATCTCCAAGTCAACCACCCAAATCCACTGTAGTCCCTGAAGCCTCAGTTCAGTGTTCCCCCTGACCATCACAAATCCTAGATACTCCTTGTGCTTGTACACATGAGGGAAACTGGAGAAAGAAGGAAGGGGAACGAATGATCAGCAAAGATCCAGTGGCTACAATTGGTGTGGACAGAGGAAGAGGGCTGAGGTAGGAGAGGGACCGGCACACGAAGCCAAGCAGGTGAATTCAGCAAATATCCATGGAGGAAACCGACTGTGGGTACGGCCATCGTGCAGAGAAGCAGCAGGAGGCAGCAAAAGGCAAAACTGAGGCTCTGTGCGGAGCTGGAAACATCTTCTCCCATAAACAGGGAGCTATGAAAGCTGCTGGGACACAGCAGCGCTCTCCGCTCCCACATACTCACCCCCACCCTCTGACCCAGGCAGAGTCAGGAGAAACAAATGGCCCAGAAAATGCTTCTGACTTGAACCTGTGTTTAAGATCTCTGTTGTCTGACAACCTACACACTGTGGCATTCTTCCAGCGAGGAGCAGACCACTGGGCCTGCTGTTGCCTGTCAGTCAGCAGGGACATTTGACAGCCATTCAGAGACACGATCCTGGGCACAGCCAACTCACGCTCACCCTCCTGGAGACTGGCCACAAGGATCAGACTGCAAGTCCACCCTTCTGCTTCCATGAAGGACACCTTAAGGCTTGTAGAACAAGGTCAGCAAGCCAAATCAACTCTCAATCTAAGTCCAACATCTCTGAACTTCCTTCAGTTCCCTTTGTGAAGCACCAAAATAGAGAAACGTAGAAAAAGGACAGAACTCAGAAAAAGGAAACAGCTCCAGCAAAAGTATATTCAGCCTCACTCCTTGCCCCGCCTCATTCCTTCCCCTCCCTTCTCATGTTCCTATCTCCAATATCACCCACAGATAAAATATTACTCACTACACAACTGCCATCTCCCTGCTGCAAGCCCACCAGAACCCCAAGATACAGAAATGCTTTCTCTAAACTTTTGTAAAAGAAGAGCACACAAGCAGCACCTTACCTCATCAAAAAGCTTATTTTGCTCTCAAACACATGTCCCAGACAGGACAGTGACAGACAATACATTGAATTTTTCACAATACTGACATTAAAAAAAAAAAGTATTGATACTAAAGAGTATTACAATACCATTATGTCTTTGGAAAGAGATCTTGGATATGCACCTATCTATAGTTTAGGACCCATCTCTCCCCTCTTCCTTGAGGGGATGGAATCTGTCCTGAACAAGTACCATCCACAGTGAAGACTGCAGTGCAAAACAGCACTGACACATCCTCCTTCCTGGGAAATGGCCCACTGTAAACCCCTCTACCCAACCCAACCCTGTTCTCACCCACAGACCTGCCCCCTTTTTTCCACCACTGATCCCATATACATGCATTACTCTGCACTACTACAAACACTTCACTGGACAGAGGGCAAAACCCCTGTGGGCCATAGGAAATGAGGAGGATCACAGCATGTCCCCAGCTGAAGGGACCACTCCCACAGCTCTGAGAAGATGAAGCAAAGAGTAGAGCAGAGCTGCCTGCAGAGCAGCTAGGCAAGGCCAAGCAGTATGGCACACAGAGAAAGGCAGACAACCAAACCTTCACGTAGGCACACTGGTCCCTAAGAATTCTGCATTCCTGCACACAGCCCACCACTGCCCTGGGTACAGCCCTCCAGAGCTGAGCTCCCTGTCAGAGCACAAGCACACCAGCTCCCCAGCAACTGCTGCCAAGTCCCCACCACTACCTCCCACTGCCCAGCTTCCCAAGCCACCTATATGGCTTTTCTACTTTCTTCCCTGAAACCTCCCATCTTGCCTGAACCTCCTGTCACATCAGAGGACTGCCTCCTTCCTCTTCCTCTTTGTCATTCCTCAAGTGAACTTCTCCTGTCTAATGGCAGAAATGAGACAGCACTGGAGTGGTGCTCTGCTATGTACTTCTGCTGTGGAGTCCCTTCTCTGGGGACATCAACATCAGAGCAGCCAAAATGCTGATTCAGGAAAAAGAAAGGGTTCCTGTCTGGACATACCAGATAGAGGAAAATAACCTGGAGAACTCATAGGTAAAAGGAAAAGAAAGTGTCAAGCAAAACCACCTACAAGAGCCTCAGAAAGGGACTGAGCAGAGCGCGAGGAGTCACTGCAATGCACAGTAACGTGGAGCTGCACCTACAGCAGTTTCCTGTTCTGAAAGACACAGGCTCTACCCATCCCAGCACCACACAGGAGGACTCTGAAGCATGCAGGGAACAGCCACGGGCTTCTTGTTAGCAGAGAAACTGACAGATTTTGAGAACAACAATTACCAAGTATACAAACAGCAGATTTTTTTAAGTAAAAATAGAAGCTACCTTGGCTAGACAACATATTGTGTCAAGGCACTACAGCAGCTACTGATTTCTGTAAGGCATCAACACAAGCAAGAGGAGATGCCAGATGCTGTCTGGGGGTAAGAATGGGTCCCAAGAAGTATCTGGAACAGTCAGAAATTTAGACTAGACTGATACTGTCTGATGGCACCAGGTTTCTGACTGCACAAATGGTTTCCCAACCGAATGTGCCATTTCAAAATGGACTCTTAGAAGTACAAGAAAAGAAGCTGTAGATGGCATCTACAGATGTTACCTCACATGATTTCCTTTTCTTTAATTTCCATCAATCTTTCACAGATTTACGAAGCAGAAACATCAGTATTGCAGTTCTTCTTACCCCTCTGCCACATCCACTTTCCTCCAATTCCCAAAAGCTCCAACATCCCAGAATCAAAGTTCAAGTGTTCTGGGTTCCACCCATTTTTAAATAATGTTCAGGACAATCAAAAAATGTTTAACCTAGAAAATATCATGTTTGCAGAACTGTGAATTGTAACCTGAGACAAAGTTCTGTGACCACCTTTCTGTTTCATTCATGTCCATTCACAGCTCAGAATAACCAGACACCAATCCTCAAACAAAGCACTTGGATGCAACCAAGAGGAAAAAACAAAAGGCCTTTGGAACTGAAACTAACAAACCCTATATACCATCTCTGAGTTCTCAGCTTGCTCATTTTAATGGATCTGATCACATCCACTCCCATGATACAACGTATGGGATGGATTTTTTGCAAGGAACTACCAGAACGTGGCCCCTGGCTCTGTAAGAAGGGTGGCTGTGGGAAGGGAGAGGTGACAACAGAAGAACTACACGAGGAGGGCAGCTTTGGGTCAGAAAGCTCAGGAGCTACAAAGCACAGAGTATTGGGATGAACCATCACTAGGTTTTTGCTTTGTTCCTACGCTTCCATGCAGTCATCTGCTGCTCCCTGCAACTGGAGACACTGGGCTAAAGCAGGGAATACACATGCAGCAAACAGTGACTCCACTCCAGGACCTGCTCCCCGACCAGGTCCTAGCACAGAGCCACGCAGACAGCCCTGTGGTGGGGAAGTGGAACAAACCATCCGAAAATGACAGCTCATGAGGCTCTTTTCTAGCCCTTCTAGATGATTTATGTTCTGACAAGATAGTATTTATATCCATGGTAATATAAGAATTAGTGGGATATTTTTAATTAGCAAAGTTCTACTTTTTTCAAACTTACTATTCTCCTCACCTTGCTACTTCCAGTAGTGATATCTGCAAAGAGACAACTGGCTGGAAGAAACAAAAATCATTTTTATCCACTTAAAACAGATTACCATTCAATTTGGGGAGAGCATCTTTAGTTCCTCCCATTCTAATAAAACCAATATAATTTTTATAATACACTGAAATATGAGTCCTTGAGGTCATCCAGCTCTTCCTTGTCTCAAAGAAGCACCACCATGATCTCCATAATCTTTGATAGTTTACTCCTTTAACCAGTGCCTAGGAGCCTCCAGTGACAGATTTACAACTTTCCTAATCAGTCTCCACCCTTAAGATATTATAAATTAAAAAAAAATAATAAAATTCTCTTATTGATGAAGTCTTCACAGGCCTCCCACTACTACTGCCTCTGAGTTACCCCTCTTTTTGCTTTTTAGTCATGCAGATGACCAAAATCAGAAAAATATCCTTGTAAGTATATGCCACAGATTCACAATTGCTTCTGCATCATCCTCTGCCCCATTTCTTAAGCAGTCTAACAGTTCACTTGCTTTCTTAGTAGCAGTGGCTGCTGCTCCATACTAGGTAGCTTCCAGTGACATCCAAGCCTTCCTCCTGAATGGTCACAGTTCATTTAAAACCCAGCAATGTATGAGGAGATGCAAAATTTATTTATGAAATTCACTGCTCATCCCCTTTTCCAAATCACTGATAAATCTATCAGACAGTCCACACACATCTCTGGGGCACCAGACCTGTCTTTTCGTCTGTTTTAACATTGGCACTGAGTTACTTAGCAGTATATTAAATATTTGTTTACATGATGGCATCCTTTGAGACCCTTCTTTCACTGTACTGAGTGCTGTTTCACATAACAGTTTCTGTACTCACCACAACTCCACGACCAGATTGGAGAAGCAGACAACCAGACAAAGACAAGACTGAGGTTAAGCAGGGGAGTCACAGAAGTGATACACAGGTTTGTATAAATTAGCAGTCTTGGTGTGCAACTAATATTAAACTGTAGAGATTAGCAGGAACTATGAAAAAACACATATTAGCAGAAAATAAATATGGATAAGGACTTATATGAACAGGAAAAGCTTCCTAAGCACAGCCCAGAGGACAAAGAACAAGATCACTATGGGAAGAAGAAGGTGATGTGAACTGACAGCAAGTATATTGTAAATACAGATATGACTTGATAGTTAAGAAAGGGACACAGACCTTTATAGGTGTATCTTCTGAATAAAAGGCTAGAAAGATTGGGTTTGGATGGAAAATAAAGCAGGAGCAGAAAAAGGACACAGAAGCAGATTAAAAAGGTCAGAACAAGAGGACAAGAAAAAAAACCTCTCAGCAGCTTCTTGTGTGAAGATGACACAGGCAAGGTCGCCAGTGCAAGGCACCAAAGAGAAGACTGCTGCCATTAAGTCACAAGAGGACAGATGTCTGGACAAGAGCTTTGGCAAGATCTGCATCATGGACCTTCTCAAGGCCCTGTCTTGAGGGGAAATACCTGTCTGAGTGAGAAAAAGGGGAAAATAAAAAGGGAGACAAAGGTAACATCCATTGAATGGATCCAGCCAGCAGGCCTATGGCAGGGTCTAGAGGACAGAAGAAACTGAGCAAAGAAACGGCCTGTCAGAAGAACTCGGTTTGGGTCAACAAAACTTAAGGCAACAGCTGGACACCCAGAGGGAGATGTCATAAAGACAGACTGAAATGTACTACTGGGCCGTAGAAAAGGCGTCAATAAAGAGATAATTCAACATAAATGTGGTGATTGAAGCCACATTTCTCCACAGAAGTGCTAGAAATAGAGCAGAGATGAATTTTCAAAAAGGGACAAAATAAAGGATGAAGCCTTGGGGGGGGGGCAGTGGGGGGTGGGGGGAATTTCTCTCGTCCCACAAAAACAATGTGCAAGACCCTGGTGCAATGGAACAGGAATAAAATAATTGTAAAAATAAGTAACAGAAAGAAATATAACCTTTTCAAAAGAAGAACTGCCAACCAGAGGTGTAGCAAACTATCAAGAACTGAAGGAGGAGGAGAATGAAGTATTGTACTGGAGAATTTTAACCATTAAGAGACCTCACCTTTCAGTGGGATCCTATCTGACTGGGACAAACTAGGGAGAAGACATCTTCTAAGCTGGCAGTATGGGAAAGAACAAAGGCAAGATCAAGTGCACAAGAGCAAAGGGCGAAGTGACCTTAGCAAAGGAACATATGTTTCCAGAAATATCAAGTGAATCCAAAAGCTAACTGCCCTTAGGAAAGGCTGCAAAATCATCCTGTTCATTTCAGTGTTCACCTAGCAAAACATTTCCTCACAACATTCTACCTCTATTTACCTCTCTGCATTTTTTTTTTGAGGGAGGAAGCAGCCTGCAATAACCAAATCAAATAATGCTATCACAGATAAAATAAAGTCATTTGAAGAGGTGATTTTTCCCTGAAATTAAAGCAGCATCTGACTCCATGGAATTCCAATAAAGTTTGCTATGGAACTTGATTTTTCAAGGAATTAATTCAGATGCTGACACACTCTGGATGGTAATAAAACTCAATAGCCAGCAATATGTAAACTCAGGGTAATGGCACATTTTCTTATTTCATACAATACAGGATCTGAAAATGTAAAATGAAATTATAACTTTTAAAATCTTCTTTAAGTAACGGAAGACTGACTACTCCAACCTGTATTTTGATCAAAATGAACCTGAGATGAGGAAGAAACTAAAGGACAGAACAAACAAGGAAGCAAAAGCAGAACTAAAGGAGATCATCATGGAGGAAAGGAGAGGGTCATACATGAGGTGTTCAGGCAACAGAATAACAGACAAGAAGCCCCAGCCTCACTAACAAGTAGTGGGAAGATGACAAACAAATGCAGATATTCCAGGCAAATGCAGATATTTAAGATGCCACTAGTGGCAAAACTCCCAGCACAGAAAAGGCAGACTTTCCTAGCATTCAAATAAGTAATGGAAATAAGTTCTGCTATATTCATTCTGGTATAAATTTAAAATTCCCATGCTTAAGAGACTAGCATGCTGTTTTCACATGAAGTCCATCTAGATGTGGAAGAAGCAAATTCACATAACTATTTTTGCCACTCTTCTTGATCCTAAAGAAAGACCACTGGTGTGCAAATACCAACAGAAACCTTGGAAAAGGCAAAAGCATCTCATATATGCACCCCTCCCAACGTGCCTACGGTTCTGCCCAGCTACAGCCATCCTGAGCCAGACTACCTTACTGGCCCCACGTGTCCACAGCAAAACCACTGCACAGGCCTGCACACCTGCCCTTCAGCCAGCCCTGCACACCTGCCCTCCAGCCACCCCTGCACACCTGCCCTTCAGCCAGCCCTGCACACCTGCCCTTCAGCCACCCCTGTACACCTGCCCTTCAGCCAGCCCTGCACACCTGCCCTCCAGCCAGCCCTGCACACCTGCCCTTCAGCCATCCCTGTACACCTGCCCTCCAGCCAGCCCTGCACACCTGCCCTCCAGCCAGCCCTGCACACCTGCCCTTCAGCCATCCCTGCACACCTGCCCTCCAGCCACCCCTGTACACCTGCCCTTCAGCCACCCCTGTACACCTGCCCTTCAGCCAGCCCTGCACACCTGCCCTCCAGCCAGCCCTGCACACCTGCCCTTCAGCCAGCCCTGCACACCTGCCCTTCAGCCAGCCCTGCACACCTGCCCTTCAGCCAGCCCTGCACACCTGCCCTCCAGCCAGCCCTGCACACCTGCCTCGCAGACTGCTCCCGTACTCCAGCACCACATTGCCTGCTCACTGCTCTCACAAACACAGGAGGCCACCTGAATGTCCTCAGCCTGGCAAGTCCCACCGTAGCAGGACACACGCCAGATCCTACACATCTGGAGCAAGCCTGAATTATGGAGACAATTTAGAAGCCTGCCATGAGCTCTGCAGATTCCTATGACCTTTGCACAAGAGCTTCCACCTGATGTCTTCAAAAAGGTGTCACAGGAGGTGCCAGAATCCTCAAGAGAGAAAACACTCAGGACCATCAGTACCCAAACAATATCTGCATTCCTTGGGGCTCTTTAACAGTCTTATTTTTGCTAAATGTGTACCAATACAAGAAATCCAAACGTTATAAATGGTGACTGCTCTCAATCACTAGAGAGTCATTTAAAGAACATCGTTTCCAATGGCAGCAAAACAGGGTTAGCATTTCCCCTTAAATGGAGATCGAAGACCCGATTCTTAAACAAAAGCTGGAGAATTTGTAAAGACCTAAAGGATTGCTTTAATTAAGCATGGCACCCTGAAATTCTCTCGTGGGTGAGTTCCCATACACTGTTACAGATCTGCAGAGCTAATCTCTTCAAGCCCCTGAAAGTCACCTGTTAAGTAGCCAGAGGATACACAAGAGCCAAGACTGGAGACAAGACCCAGAGGCAGTACCACAAGGCTTCACCAGGCTTTCATCAGAATTGTTTTTCAAAACACAAGTTTGATTACAGAACAAAGTGTCCTACAAGCCCATTTGGGTCAGATCCAGTGCAGCTTCTGCACCATGATCAGGCTCAAAAGCACGCTATTCACCATTCATGGAGAATCAAAGCAAAAATCACAGCACACATCCCCCCAGACACAAGCCTATTATTATCAATGAATCAGTGCATATTCTGGGGCATTTACAGACCCCGGTGCTCTCCTGGCAAGGCAGCTACCAGCGCCCCAGGAGCACACTGCAGGAGCCGATCCAGCCCAGCACAGAGCCTCCAGTTTCCACTCATCCCTCTATTCAGAGCCAGCCAGCTCACTAACTTTCCCGACTCACCACCCCATGGACCAGAAACTCAAAAAGTTTGCTTTTCGTAGCTTTGCGAGCCCCTCCTGTAACTTCGTCTGTAGCCATCAGGGTCTGCTCAGCCTCTCTCACTCTCTCTCTTCCTCTTTCTTTCCCTTTTCTGCCTTTTTCTCCAACTCTCCCCTCTGAGTCCTGCTGGGCTCTCACACTTCTAATAGCGCGGAGTGGGGAGGGGGCCCCTTCAGGGCCTTCCTGACGGCCCACTTGCGCTAAGCCTCAGCTGCTGCATTCCTCCACTGATAAGCCAGAAATAGTTTGTGCTGCCGGGTTCTGTGTGTTTACTCTGCAGGGACAGAAAATCCAGCTTTTTAAACCTCTCTGTCCAAACAGCAGAGATAAGCAGGAGGCAAATTGAAAACACGTCTCAGCTTTTTCGTAGCAGTGCCGCAAGCTCTCCTCCTCTGCACCAGGGGATGGTAAATTCTGGGGCAAGGGGGAAGGGGGAGGGGGCAACTTCAGCAGCAACATAAAACTCGGTCCCTCGCAGCGAGTGTTTTCCCACTAGAAAATGCAGCAGGCGAGCAGTGAGAAACAATGGTTTTCCCTTGCTCCCGCTGCTCCTCCTGCGCTGCATTTCCAGGCCTTTTCCCCAGGGACCTGGCAGGCAGCACACAGAAACATTCGCTGGCAGCATTTCCAGCCTGTGAGACTGAGAACTAACCCCTCTGGACAAGAGAGAGAAACAGCAGGAGACAGAGAGCTGGGAACAGGGAGGGACAGCGTGTGAGAGCAAGGGGAAAGAAAGAGTGTGAGAACAGCGGGAGGAAGGGGGCGGGGGGCAGCATGGCGACGGCACAGCGCCTGACTTGCTTCCACGCTCCCGGCCGCCCTCAGCCTCTCTCAGCCTCTCCCGGGGTGACGGCCCGCAGGATGCTTTGGCACCGCTGTGACGGATCCATTAGGGACCCCGGGTGATTGACAGACGCAGACAAATTATTAACACCACAGCTGCCGTGAGACATCAGCGGCTCGCTGCTCATCACACAAAGCCCTGCGCGAAAACACGTGTCATCCCCGGACACTGCTGGGAACACGGAGCCCACCTGCCACCCAGGAGAAGGGGGCAGAAAGCCACAGACCACCCCGTCCACGACCGCTTGCTGCGGCAGCAGCCCCGAGCGGGCATCCGCTACCGCAGCGGCAGGCGCCGGCAGCACGGCGGCCATTCTGCGAGCAGCAGCGCTGGCTCCTCCATAATGGCAGAGCAGGCAGCGGTGGCCTGGGGCACCTCTCTGCTTACCGACAGCTCCTTCTATGTCTGCGGCTTGCAAGGGGCTGATGTTTCCCAGTCTGCCTAACACAGCAATAGACGAGATGTTGCCAGGTTACGAGAGGGGTTTATTCTATTCCTCTGCTTGAAATTCTTGTCTAGGGGCTGTGAATTTTCTGGTGAGACTGCAAACAGAAGAGAATCAGATCTGAAACAAATAAATAAATTTCTTCCCTCAACCAGTAATAAAAACAAGCACAAAAGAGATACTGCATTAGCCAGCAGGGAAGAGCAAGCCATGATCATACGGCCTTTTGCACATGGGGATGAAGGCAACAACCTCCACTGACTTTTAGGGTGACCCCAATCCAAGTGCTACTGTGTGGCAACAGCCATAGGAATCACAGAGATTTCAGGAGGGTGGGCATTGTTGTCAGTTCCCCCTCCTCCTTTCAGTCCCTCACATGAAATACACCACGCAAAGCAGCGGGGCCTTATCCAGTGCCTAAACTATCTCCGAGGTTCTAGCTGACTTGAACTAAAGGCACGTGTAATCTGGAACCAACTGCTTGTCTGGTGGACTTGGTAGCATTAACAGCTGGACTTGACCTTAAAGGTTTTTTCCTAACCTAAATAATTTTATGTGTCAGCACACCCGGCTAAGTGGCACCAGGCCTGCATCTGCATTTTTTTTTTAGATCCCAGAAGCACACAGAAATGTTGGCTCCCATCTTGTGAGCCCTTTCCCCTGCTCCCGCAAGACAGCAGGTGTTATCCTCAGAGACAGCGCGGGCTGTCGGCACCTGCACACGCCAGAGCAGGACCAGCTCTCCCCGCAGTGGAGGGACCGGCACAGGCCGGTGCAGGTGCTGCTATTCCCGTTCCTTTAGGGGAACCGTGCACCCACCCTCACTGCACGACATGGCTCAAACGAGAAGCTCGCGGCACGCCCAAGGCCGCAGCGGCTCCAGGCAAACAGCCGTGAGGGCCTCGGACGTCCGGCACCACCCGGCCCGCCGAGCATCCCGCGGCTCGGGCCCTGACGGGAGGGCCTCCCGCCCTGCCTGCACACACGGCGCTGCAGCGGAGCGGGAAGGGGCCGGCGGCAGCGGGGCGCGGCTCCGGGCTGCGGCGCGGCGCGCAGTACCCCCTCGCGTCCCCCCGCGCTCCTCCGCCAGCACCATCGGCACCGAATGGCAACGGCGCGCCCGGCACGGGCAGGGCGTGCGCCAGCCACGGTCCCGGGCGCGCCGCGGGCGGGCGGGCGGGCCGAGGGCCGTGCCGCAGGCCCCGGGCTGCGCTGCCCCGAGCCGAGCCAGTCCCCGCCGAACCGAGCCGGTCCGCCCGCAGGTCCCCGCGGGCCAGCAGCGCGGCGGCGCGCATGCCCGGCGCGGCTCCCGTGAAGGTCAGCCGTGGCCTAGCAGGGGACGCGCGGGCGGGGCCGGCCGGACGCGCGGGAGGGAGCGGCCTTAACTCCTTCCGCGCCGACTGCCCAGGGACAGCGGCCGAGCCCGCCCGGCGGAGGCCGGTGTGCGGGGAGAGCTGCGGGGCTGCGTGGCTCGGGGACCGAACCCAGGTCGCGGGGGGGGGCGGGCGGCGGCGCTGCTCGAGCCGGGAGGCAGCTCTGCCTGGCCGCGCCCCCGCCGGGGACCGAGGTCGGTGCCGCGGGGCTCGGCGTTGCTGACGCTGGGCTTCCCGGGCTGGAGGCGGAGGACAAAGCGGATCGGGCACTTGGCGGGCGTTTTGCGGTTCGCCTGACCGCAAATTCTCTTGCCGGTGGCAGCGAGCGGCCCCGAACCGCCCCCCTTCGCCGCTGGGCTCGCCCAGCCGCTTCCCCCCGTCGCCGTCACGGCCCCCGCAGCCGCGCAGGCCGCGGCCGGAGGCGCTTCCGCCCTCCGGCCCTTTGTCATCCTCGTCAGGGCCACACCACGCGTCGCGGTGGCAGGTTTTAGGCTTTTTTATTTTTCTAATCAGTTCTAGATGAAGTAATAAGCTACAATTGCGCCCATCTCCAGCCATGGCTGCTGCTTTATTACATATAAATGTAGGCAGCGATAGATATATATGCAGGCAGATACTATTACGAAGTGCTACTGAATTTCCATTTAATGCCATAAAATGCGTATTGTATTCGATCTGGATGTCCTTACAGGCATTATATAAAGAGTTTTCCTCAAAAGAACATCAAATTACAAGGTCAGCCACTTGAAAATTAAGGAATAGCAGACTCACTGTAGCCACAGACTGAATAAGTAAAAAACAAACAAAAAAAACCCCAAAATAATAATCCTTACTTAGCATGATTGTAGTTCTCCTAGTACTTCAGAAAACAGTAGAAGTAGCTCTTTTGTTTTGCAAATGGAAAATAAAGTACAAATGGATGGAAGTGACTTGCCCAACATCACCTAGTTGAGAATGAAACTTATTTCCTGTGATTCTTCGACCCTCCACAATACTGTGAAGGAAAACTACTGCACCATGCATTTGCACAAAAGGGTGAAGGCTACAGTGCAAGACTGTCTTCTCCCAAATTAAGAGGAAAAAAAATTATATAATTTTAATTTTTTAAAATATACTTTCCCTACACGTTTTATCCTAAAGGTACAGAAAATAAGTGTCTGTTCTTAAAAAAGTGCCTGGTTCAACCCAAGTCTTACCCAACTGCTACAGTATCCTGGCAGCTCCCAGCCCTTTCTGGTCTAGATGTCAGTGGCATGGGACTTGCTCTATAATGCTCCCACTGCTCCCTTCAAGCTCGCTTTATGCAATATTCCTAGCCCACTTTATTTCAAGGAAAGGCTGACATTCTTCCTTACCTCTTGGGGCTCTGAGAAGCCACCTTTTCTCCCTGTGCTTTGTTTTTACTTCTGTGCTATTATTCAAGCTTTTAAGATTGTTAAACTGAGATGGTGAGGTTAGAAAACATGAGAACCAAGTTGTTTTGGGGAGATATGTTTGCAGCTGCTTTCAGTTTTTTGATCTGCAGGTAAAGAAGTGCATGAAGGTGCTGGTTGCATTAAAGAGGCATGGTTTCTCTCATCCAATTTTCACTTAAGTCAGCAGTGCTCTGTTCACTGAAACTTAAAATTTTGGAACTGATGCGATATGACAGAAAATGTACCGAAAAACAGACAGAAAATATCCCAGGATTGAGGCTCTGCTTATTCTAAAGAAATGACCACTTGTTCCTGAGTTCAGAATTATTCAATATTCTCATTAACAATATGGATAATGAACTAGAGAAGATGCTTATTAAATTTCTTAGCAAGATACGGTTTGGAGGGGTTGCAGGTATGGGAGGAGAGATGATTAAAATTGAAATCCTGAGAAGCTGGAGGAGATGTGGTTCGGAAAAATAGGACATAACTCCATCACAAATAGTGCAAGGTTCCTCATCAAGATGAAAATCAACTCTATAAACAGAAGATGCAGAACTACTGGCTGAAGGGGTTGGGGGGGGAGGGTCCGAAAAAACCCCCCAAACTTGGGGATCCTTAACTGAATGTGAGTTAACAGTATTACACTAACACAAAGTAAGCAGACCAAAAAAAACCCAGAGCAGTAACTGAATGCTGCCCCATTTCTCTTATCCTCTTGGTGGCAGCATAAGCAGTGACAATGACACTGTAGAGGCTTCTTTTTCTCCTCCACGTTTTGTCTTAGCTTCTTCCCCATCCCTTGTCCTCCCCAGGGCACAAGCAGCCCCAGCTCAACATTTCCCTAAAGCTGCAAAATTAAATCTTGGCAGTATTGCTGAGGAACTCTTCCAAAATAGTCCTTCTGGTGTGGTATGAGTTGTTAATGTCTCAACCAGACTGTCCTTTGCAGTTTGGGGTTCTGTGCATCAGAGAAAATATGTGTGGGAGAAATCAAGATGGTCCAGGGGAGATCAGTGAGTGTGACAAGAACTGTAAAGCCCCGAAAGAGAAAATGAAAGTCTTCAGATATCCAAAAGGCTGCTGCACATACAGGAAGGGCTGCTTCCCCTACACTCAGGACAAGAAATAATGGATTGAAATTTCTCCCAGGAAGATTTATGTTAGATATTAAGGAAGAGTACAGCAGTAAAAGCAGAGATTTTCTGGGACAGTTTGTCCAGCAAAGAAAGGAATCTCCATCACCAAAGGTCTTTCAGGAACAGGTTAGACAAGCACCTGTCCAGGGGGATGTAGGTGCTGTAGATGCTGACCTGGGGCAGGACCAGGCACTAGCTGATTATTTCCCTACAGAAACTGTATGGAATTCCATTAAGAAAAAGACAAAGCTTTTTTCTATCCAGAATGGTTTCTCCTGAGGGTTTTCACAGATCTGATGTACACAAGTTTAAGCCAATCAAAAAGGGTCCCTTATTTTTTTTTTATTTTGGAAAAAATACACGTGATTGCTGCCACAATGCCAGAGTAAGGACTCTGCAAATGCAGATTGCTGCCAGTTATCCTCTGAGACTTCCCAAGTATCAGACAGGTTTTATACTGTGGCTTTTTGCTTTCTCCATGACTTACGAATCTTCACATACCACCTTGCATCACTTTCTCATAGACCTACCCTTTTATGTTAGATTTCTAAAAGTTAGTGGAAAGGCCTATCTGCAATGAACAAATACCATAAGCAACTGGTAGCACACAAAGGCAACTTGAAATAAAGGCAAAAAAGAATAAATGAAGGGAAAGAAAATAATTTGTCTCTGTCTCCAGAGGTTCCAAACGTTACTCTGCAGAGATAGAGAGATAATTACAAATTTACCTCCTGATTATTTTAGGCAACAGCAGAGATGCCAAAAGATGGAGAAAAAGATATGTAATACTATAGGATGCAAAATAATGAGTCATCAGTATTATAATATCAACCATACTTGTATTTTACCCAACCCTGCACAATCCTCTGTGATCTCTCAGTAAGCTGTCTAGTCCTACTATGCCTCTGCCTCCACTTTTCCATCCTCACCAAACCCACTTTCCACAGCTTGTGCAGTGAAATCTGTGCATGGCTTCTCACCTCTCCTTAGCAAAGCAGCAGAGTGCTACAGGCAGCAGTCCACAATACTCATTCTCTAGCCAAGGGCCAAAGCAAAGCTGCAAAGTATGAGAAGTCAGCAGGAAGACTTTGGTCCTGGAAGGAGAACAGAGAAGATAGGAGATTGTGTTGGGAGTATGGATTTCTGTTTTTCAAAAGTGATGGAAATAGAGGAATTCTTGGTGAGGAATCCTGGGGGAACAGAGGAAAAGACCTATCAACAACAACCCCCAAACGTACTGCCTCCTAGTCCAAAAAGTGAAAGTTTCTTCATGATACTTGGTGATTAGAACGATGGCTTTGGGTGTGTTTGGCAAGAGCATCATAAAGGATTCATCTGCTATCAGTAATCAGAACACAGATGGGGAAACTGCTGGGTCAGCAAGTCCACTGCTGTATAACCAACAGCAACCATGTCAGATGTGACCCCTTCAGACAAATTTATTGCCCAGCACTTTAAACCTTGGCACTCCAATGGGACAGCAGCTGAAAAACTGAGTTCTTTGACTGACTGTGTTCTTGCAGTATATCTGGCTATTCCCATTTATTCTTTTACCAACACTGCCCTTAATGGTTCTTCTTTGTGTCTAATTTTTATGCTTTGAAGCATTTATACATAGCAGTCATACCCACACTCACTCATGCTTTTGTCAGACTGAACAAGTGAAACTGTTACATGTCTCTTAAAACTTGAGTGCCCATTTTTCATCATTCCAGCAAGCCTTTTCCATGGCAGTCCCAGTTAACCTGTCTAGAGCAAGGGCAAGAGAACTGTCCCTGTAGTCTCCAGAAGGCCACGTACTCGTGTGGCATTAATACTTCTCTCACCATCAGGAATCTCCAAACTGTGCCAGGTTCACAACTGCCTTCCACAATATGATGACAGTGATAACCCCACGTTCTCCCACAAGTGGACTGATGTACTGGGCTGTTTCTCCTTCTTCATCACTGCCTTTAGGGATGAGCCTCCCTCTTACAGTGCTGATTGCTGTTACAAGTCCCTAAGTGGATGACTATGCACTACACGGTCATCAGATATCATCTAATTTCTATTTGTGTAGTCTTCAGAATCATCCAGTTCCTTCCATATAACTTACTCTCTTCTGCTTCAATGATACCTGTCTATTTTGCATCATCAACAAATTTAATTACTATGCTTCCTATTTTTGTGCCATGACAATACTAAATTACATCAATCCCCAGGCAAATCCTGAAGAAACTGCAATGTCTTTTGTGTCTTCCTTACCCAGCTCCTTATCCACCTTGCAATTCTTCTATTACCTGTCTTCTGAGTCCCAACTAAATTTTCAGGTAGCACTGTATCAAAGGCTTCACTGAAGTGTACATAAATAAGACATATACTGTTTTCTTTGCATAGAAAATTAGCTACCTGAGAAAGAGTAGGTTAGTAAACTTACACTGCCTTTTTATCCCATCTACATCCTCCTCGTGCTCAGTTATTTTCTCTCTCAAAATCATTCTTGAGCTTTGCAGGGACTTGGATCAAACTAATGCAACTGCCTAGAGTATTCTTGCCTTTATTATAGAAAAAACAAAAGGATTTCCTGATGTTCTATCAGTAAAAAAAAAAGTTTTTAGAGCCCATTTTGATTAATATTAATAATACTAGGAATTATATCCTGTTCTCACTGAAAATAATTTGAAAAGTATCTCTAGTTTAAGCAAATCAATAATTAAATACTGACTGAACGATGTATTAATATGCAAAGCTACATAAGAACTGAGGAACAGCCTTTGAAAGCACTGGAGAGAGGAGAGAGCACATAACCAAAGAAGGAAAACAGAGCAATCTTGGCATAGGCTGTCTGGTAAATCCACCTCCCATTTCAGCTACACTAGCAGAACAATTAATAGGTGAATACAACCACATCAGACCTAGAGCACAATGGAACTGAGAGTAAGAAGTAATATTGGTGATCATACAAGAACTGCATTGCCAGACAAGCCCAGGTGTCTTTTTAAATTATTTTATTTGGCAGAATAATTACAACAATTACAAACAAACTACCCCCCCAAAAAAGTCAGAAGTTAATCTCAAAAGGTGCATAATTACAGCAAATACCAATTACTTTGGAAAATGGCAGTCAGTGGGAAATGACAAACGTAACTTAAATGCAATGTAGTAAAACATCATTATCTGCCTGATATTCTTAACATGAATATAATTTATATGTAATTGCCAGGAAAAAGAAAAGTTACTGGAAGGTTATAAACAAAAGATGCAAACAAGTGGAAGGGAAGTGGCTACTACAGACTCCAAGGATGGTTGCTATATCCAGATTGTTTTACCATCTTCAAAGATCTAGAAGAGGGAAGTAAGAGACATGTAGATTAAATCCTCAAATGAGAAGATTTTTGAGAGGTTTCACAGTCAGTCAGGACAGAGGATAAGTAAATCAAATGGGCCTGAAACGTTGGACAGAAGATTTAGTCTGCAAAAACTCAAGCAGGTGGTGGAAGATAAATCCTGAGGTGAAAGAACTGTGCGATGTCTGTAGCAGCAGGTAAGATGGTTTTCTAATCTGTTCAGAGTTCCACTCACCTTGTACACAGCTGAAATCACAGGAATACAGAAATGCCAAGCACAGCAACTCATGTCACAGAGACACGACTACAGTACTGGGGCTGCAGCTGGACAATGGGCTTTCAGCTGAGGCTCTTTTTGGGCAACCGAGTTGTACAAGTGGAAAACTCCTGACTCAGCACAATGCAGTGGTCTGTCTCCTCGCCCCTCTCGCCAGAGCACAGGCACAGCGGGCTGGCAGATTACAGCTCAGAGCAGCAAACTGCACTTGGCAGTGGGGTCGTGAAGTGTGCACAGCACATACTGCATGTGCTCCCAGAAAAAAATGACAAGGCATGTAAACAGTGGCACAAGTTGCTTGTTAAATGGGCCTCAAAACACATGTAGAAGAAACAAAGGCAGAAGAAACATAAGTTGAATCATTATGGCATTCAGCACTTGGCAAAATAAACAGAATTTACAGTGGTAAAACTCAAAGAGCAGAGGGGTGTGTTTGTGTGTGGATGTGAACTGTGAGAGGGAGAAGAGTTGTGTGTTGTACCTTATGTCATATATCTGTCACATTTCACAACTCTTCCCATTCTCAGGACTCAGTTGTTTCTAGGGCCTAGTTGTTTCTAGGAGGTACAGATAAAAACAATGTAGTCCCTGGCCTTCACAATTTACAAATTAAGTTAACAGATGGAAATAGAAAGAGTGCAACGGAACAGAGAGAGCACTAGTCATCCTGACAGGAGCGGACCTGGCACACCAGCTGTCTGGCTGTGCCTGTTTGAATAGCCACCAAGTTCCTGCTCTGTGCACCCCATCCCTGGCACCCGTTTTCTGATCAGTTTATACCCAGCCTGCAACTCGAAACCATAGAAACCACGCTCTTGCGGGGGATTCTGACTACCCTGTTCTCCCTCGGGAAATGAGTACGCTTCATTCTCCAAAGAGATTCCCTGGTGCTCAGATGCTACAACCAAGCTGGTACATGCACCTACAATACAGCAGCACTGAATGTTTATTATAAATATGATGCCAAATCATAAGACATAAATCTCTGCTAAGGTTAGAGAGAGAAAGGCTTTCTACGTTCTTAGTTACAAGCCCAAGATACCAAGAAAATTACTTCTTTAAATTCCTTTAGTTAAGATCTTGGGTATTAATCTGGAGTAGGATATTCACCTAGTCTAAACAAGCATAAAACCAACTTTAAAAATTAGTGAAAAGTTTATGTAATGGAAGGTTAATCACAAGTATTCCAACCATAAGAAATATGGGGAGCAGAATGTTGGGAAAAGAATTCCAACAAAAAAAAGCAGCTTGTTATATTCCTGCTTTTGAGAAAAGCTTCTTTTATCTACAACTGTTTCTCCACCTTTTGTCTATAATGTAAGTTTCTCCACCTCCTCCTGCTATTTGAGTCAATCCTTCCTTTCCCCAGTCAAACTCCCCCCACTGAATATCTCACCATTGCAATTCTGTCTTTTCTGAACTTGGCAAATACTTTGTTTTATTCTGATTAAAACCACTTGGAATGCTGCTGGCAAAAATTTGCTCCCAAACTGTCTAAAATGCCAAATACAGGAGTAAGGGAGTGCCCATTTCTGCATCCCTCTGTCTTATCCATTTGCTGATTGTACCCCACCCTAGAAGAGCTTTGCCACACATTTATCATGCCTCTTAACTCCAGGATGCCTTGCCTCTTCCACAGTGCTGCAAGAAGTCAACAAGCACAACTTCTCATGAGAAATAATTTAATTAAGAATCAGTTGCAGGCCTACACCCCTCTCCTTGTTATGGCCTAATTTTAAGGGTTAGCATTGTTCTTCCCTATTTCCCCCTATATGTTAATTCCATTTATCTATCAAAGGACCAGTTCTGTGAACTCTCTTGCATGCTTACTGGACAGTTAGTGAAGTCCTAAAAAATACCTTCAGAAAATGACTGATCTGTCTGGCAGCTGGTGAAGAATGGACCACATACATACAACTAAAATAGTTAATAGTCTTTCAGCTTCTGATCCTGTTGCAGTCTCCCAAAACAAAAATGGTTAGGATCCTTCCTGCAGCAAAACACGTGAGAGAGCAGGAATCAGTCAAATGCTCTTCAGTCATTTGCTTTTGGCTAGAGGACAGAAGACACTCTCTTAAGACTTACAAAGATGCAATGTCATTTCTTGATTCCTATAGCAACAGTACAGTATCTGCTTCCAGACGGATGGGCCACCCCTCTCCTCACAGAAAGCTGCACAATCACCTACACGCTGTTACTGCCACTTGCTCTGTCTCCTTTCCCATCCTCAACATGCACAGAATTCTAAGGTAGTTGACAACTGACAGGACTGGAGTGGGGAGGGGAGCAGGGGGGGAAAGCAAATGTCACATCTATCTTCAGGAAGAGGAAGAAGAAGGAAGAAGAAGGAAGAAGAAGGAATGGGGGAAAAACAGGTTGTTCTGCCTCACCTCAATCCTAGGGAGGGTAATGAAGCATATCCCCCTGGAAACCATTTCCAACACATGAAGCACAAGAAGGTGACAGAGTAGTCAGCATGAATCTGTGAAGGAGAAATTGTACTCATGCACCAGGACAGGCCAGGGGATGACTGTCTGAAAACCAGCTTTGCAGAAAATGACCAGGGGGTCCTGGTGAGCAACAAACTGAAGATCAGCCAGCGATGTTCCCTTGCAGCAAAGAAGGCCAACAAAATTCTGAGCTTCATTAGGAAGAACATTCCCAGCAGGTCAAGGGAGGTGATCCTTCTCCATTGCTTGCCACTGGTGGGACCACGTCTGGAGTGCTGTGTCCTTTTTCTGGGCTCCCCAGTACAAGAAATACATGGACATACTGGAGCGAGTGCTCACCAAGGTGGTTAAGGGATAGGAGCATCTCTCATAATGAGGCAAGGCTGAGAGTGGAGATTCTTTAGCATGGAGATGAGAAGGCTCAAGAGGTATCTTATCAGTGTGCATAAACACCTGATGGCAGAGTGTAAAGACACAGCTGGACTGTTCTCCATGGCACCCAGTGACAGGACCAGGGGCAATTGGCACAAAATGAAATACAGGAAATCTCATTTACACAGAATAAAAGCTTTTTTACTGTGAACAGGTGAACAGGTTTGGTTTTTGTTTGTTTTTTTACTTAGAACAGGCTGCCCAGAGAGCAACTTAACTGCATCCCTGAAGATATTCAAAACTTCACTGATTTGGTGAGGTTCACCAAGAACGGAGACGGACAGCAGAAACAAGGCAATGACAAAACACCTGGAATGCCCTTTCCTGGAAACACACACGCAGACCTAGCTGCTGTCTCTTTGCAACACTGCAAAATCCTAGGGTGCAGAGATGAGGAGAAGAATCTGGGGTTAGAGAGGCCGGTTTGGGAGCAGTAATTTAAAATGATAGGGTTTTTTACCTCAGAAGGGAGGTATTAGGGGCAAAACAGTAGGATAATGAAGGTAAATAATGCACTTCTATTTACCATCCTTTAACGTAGGGCTAGGAAGAAACTACTGGAACAAAAAGCAGGCTGTTGATGAGAAAACTTTCAAACAAAAGAACAAACACACTGCTTAGTAATGCCTATACATAATGCATACAAATACATACAAAATACTGCTTCTAAACTAATTTTCTCAGTCCATCACTTTGAAACGATCACTGTTCCACTAGTGCTTCTGCATCCCACACCTCATATTTAAAAAACCCAAAGAGATCAAACCATGCTTGTAGTCCCTGCTAAATATGTTTGCTCCCTTAGAAGAGCATCACAATGAGTTTAGAAGTGGTGCCTATTATATATAATTTGTTTACTGTAGTAGCAGTTTCTTATTTGGTGGGACTAGTGCAGGCAGACCTGTCAGTGCTTCTACATAGTTCTGTTTTTCTGCTTTCAGACATCAGAAAGGACTGCTGAGGTGCAGACTCCCTGCATACATTTTGTTCCCCATTTTTCAGATTTGCCTGTCCACTCCTTTGAAAGAATTGGTATCAGAAGCTGGCTGATGCCTCTCTGGCAGCAAGAATACCGAAGTCTTCAATGCTGGCAATTAGTGAGTGAGGAAGGAACTCCTCAGATGGGAACAACAGTGCACAATTAATCTGTTTTATACAGAGAGCCAGGAACAGCACCACGCTATTTGTAGCCCCCTCCTCCTTGCCAGCTGCAGGATCAGAGCACCTGAAGGTGCCGACAGCCCCTGCTGCAGGTGCGAGCAGCCAGGAGCTCGGAGCCTGCGCCGCCGAGCTCTGACCAGAACGGTGCCGGGAAGCCTCGGCAGCGCATTTCCATGGGAACAGACAAGTGCCTTTCTGTTGCCGAGGAGACAGCTACTGCTTTTTTGAGACTGCTGAGCAGCGTGCCCACAGCAGTTCAGCATCTTTAAGATCATGAGGAGCTTTTACACAGACATAACCACCTCCTTCCCCCCAGTTAAATATGTCAACCATTCTCCTCAGTCCTATTTTTCAGAACCTGTTTTAAGCATTTTGATATAATATGTCAGCTTGTTCCTAACACCTGGGTTTGGTATCAACATTTAAAATGACATTGTCAACCTCAACACCTCTGTATGCCTGGAAGTCTTTTCTACTGTTGTTCTGTGACAGTCACTGACCTAACTTGCAGTAAAACCAACTCCTTCCTCTCCACCGGTTTCCCGTGGTGTGGATCAGAGGAAAGCCGGTTGGCAGAGCCCGTCTCCATCTCTCCTCCGCCTTCTCCCACTATTTTCAAATAGAAAACACGTTTGTAAAAACCAAAGGGCTGTGTGCACTCGGGGCCTCGGGGTGGCAGCGGCACTGGCCGGCAGCAGAGGCGCAAGGAGGAGGAGGAGGAGGCGGATTCCTGCCGTGTTTCTGAGCTCTGCTGGAGCCGCTCGGAGAAGCCCGGTCAGCACCGGCTCCGTGCCCCGCGCAGCTTCTTGCTGCCCCTGTGCGGCGGCCGCCACCAGTTCACCGCTGAGAAGCTCTGCGGCGTGGGGTCTCCGTGGAGGCAGCACCCACCCCACAGCCACGCGGGAGCGGCCCTGCAAGCTCAGCACAACGTTCCTCGGGCCGCTGTGGAGGAGGAGGTGGTTCCCTGGGCTGCAGAAGGCGGTGGCCACCGGACTTGCTGGTGCCACCGGTTCCCTTTTCACATTCTTTCCTCCCTTACACAACTTCTTCCCCATCCCTTCTGGAAAAACTGCACCAGTCATTGAGATGTGTAATTTGGGGAGGGAGTGTCAACTGAAACAGGGGCCACTACTGTGTATCCGATGTGACAAAGGAGAGGCAGCTAGAGACTGTGCCCAGAGGAGCAATGATGGAGTCTCCTAAGCCTGGAAGCTCAGCATTTCTGGGTGGTCCTTCTCCACCCTTATATCTAAATTTACAGAACAAGTGCAGTGCCCTAATACTGAAAAGGAACAAGCTCCAGTCACTAATCAAAGAACAGAATCATAAAGGTCTTTTCCAACCACAATGATTCTAAGATCATGGAGTCCAACCATAAACCAAACACAGCCAAGTCCACCACTAAACTGGGGGAAATGGTGTCAAAGGCTTTACTGAAGTCTAGGCAGACAACATCCACAGCCTTCCTCTCATCTCACCTTGTCATAGAAGGAGATCAGATTGGTCAAGCAGGACCTGCCTTTCATGAACCCATGCTGACTGGGCCTGATGCCCTGGTAGTCCTGTTTGTGGCACTCGAGATGATCTGCTCTGTACCTCGGCACTGAGGTCAGACTGACCGGCCTGCAGTTCCCTGGATGCTCCTTCCAACCCTTCCTGTAGGTAAGGGTCACATTTGCCAACCTCCAGTCACCTGGAACCACCCTGGTTAGCCAGGACTGCTGATAAATGATTGAGAGTGACTCGATGAGCACCTCCACCCAGCTCCCTCAGTACCCCTGGGTGGATCCCATCCAGACCCATAGACCTGTGTGTGTCTAACTGGTGTAACAGGTTGCCAACCATTTCCCCTTGGATTATGGGGGCTTCATTCTGCTCCCTGACCCTTTCTTCCAGCTCAGGAGGCTGTGTACCCCAAGAACAACTGGTGTGACTATTAAAGACCACAGCAAAGAAGGCATTAAGGACTTCAGCTTTTTCCTCATCCTTTGTCACTATGCTTCCCCCTGCATCCAATAAAGGATGGAGATTCTCCTTAGCCCTCCTTTTGCTGCTCATGTATTTATAGAAACATTTTTTGTTGTCTTTTATGGCAGTAGCCAGATTAAGTTCTAGTTGGGCTTTGGCCCTTCTAATTTTCTCCCTGCATAACCTCCCCATATCCTTGTGGTCCTCTGGAGTAGCCTGCCTCTTCTTCCAAAGGTCATAAACTCTCTTTTCTTTCCTTGAGTTCCAGCCAAAGTTCTCTCTTCAGCCAGGTCAGTCTTCTCCTCACCAGCTCATCTTTTGGCACATGAGGACAGCCTGCTCCTGCACCTTTAATATTTCCTTCTTGAGGAATGTCCAGCCTTCCTGGTCTCCTTTGCCCTTCAGGATTGCCTCCCAAGGAACTCTGTCAGCCAGGCCCCTAAACACGCCAAAATCTGCCTTCTGGAACTCCAAGGTAGCAGTTCTGCTGACCTCCTTCCTCACTTCTCTCATGTCATAATCAGTATGCCCAAGATGGCCTTCAACCCACCATGTTTCTGTGACTGTGACTATATGAGTTTTCCAGCTGCACAACCTTCTGTCTGTTGTCCATGCTATGTGCATTGATGTAGATGCACTTCAGTTGGGCTACTGATCCGGCCACCTTTTTGGGGGGAGAAGCCCTAATTCCCATGTGACTGTTCTCAGGAGCTTCCATGGTTTCTCACACATCAATAACCCTTGTGTCTTTGCTGCTGCATGGATCTCCATCCCCTGCCTCCACTGAGACAGCAGACTGAAGGACCTTGCTAGCACACTGTCCCTCAAACAATGGCATGCCACCCCCAGGCTTCTCTCTAGCAAGCCTGGTTTTATCACTTTCCCCTTCAAATTGAGTTTAAAGCTCTTCCAATGAGCCCTAACTCCTGTGCAAAGATCCTCCTCTCCCTGTGAGAAAGCTGCAGCCATCTGCCACCTTTCCAACACCACGTATTTACCTGCTGGCTCTTCGTGTTTCTTCCTTCATCTTTCCCTGCAACGGGAAGCACAGAGGAGAAGACTAATTGTGCTCCTGATCCCTTATCCCCGAAACCTCTCTTGATTGCCCTCAAACTTCTTGTGGCAACTTCATCACTGCCTACCCAGAAAAATTAACAATGGAGAGGGCCATTAGGGTAGGAAGCTTTCTCTTCACACCCTTAACCTGGGCCCCAGGGAGGTAGCAGACTTCCCTAAGAAGTCGGTCAGGGCTATTGGGCCTTCTGTCCCCCTCAGGAGGAAGCCTCCTATGACTATGACCCATCTTTTCTTTCGTTGTGGAAGTGGTTTTGACACGGGGCACAGACCAACTTAACCTTGGCAACACCTCCAACCTAGATGGACCATCATCCTCATCACTGTTCGGTTCCACTTGCAGAGCCTCACACCTGTTCTGGAAGGGCACCTGGGAAGGCAGGGTAGTCACAGAGGAGATGTGCCTGCTGCGTAGGGCAGGAACTTGTCACCATTTCTCCCTGCCCTTTAAGTCACCACCAGGTGATGCCTTAAGTTCAGCCAGGTGGAGAGAGGAAAGGGAATCCTCTGTATCCTATGTCCTGTCTGCCTGAGAGGCCTGTCCCAGGGAGGTAGGGTGCAATTCCAGTAGTCTCTCTCTCTTGGACTCCCTGACACTCCTCAACCTACTCACCTCCTCCCTGAGCTCTGTCACTAAGCACAGGAGTTCCTCTACCTGGGCAGTCCTCCCACAGGTGTGCTCACTACTGCCGTCAGGTACTGGCTTAAGAGTAGGAAGCCTGAGGAAGGCTTCAGAGCCATCTGGGCTAAACCATGCACCAACACACAGAGAAAATGGCAAGTGCCTCTCCTCTGCAGGGGATGGTGGCAATCACCTGCCAATCAGGTATGTTGGCACAGGAGATTTGTTGTTAACTATGGACCCTGATCCAGGTTGTTGCTGGAGACTACTGAGGCTTGTCCAGGGCTTGAACCATCACCCCCTCCTCCTCATCCACATGGCAAATAACAACACTGCCTAGGGAGTCCTGGAGCAAATCCAGAGGGATGACAGAGCTCTGGGGACAAAGGTGAAGGACATGGCACCCCAGGTAATCTTCCTGACCTCACAGGAGGCTTGGGTAGGAACAGATTCATCCTGCAACTGAACAGCTAGCTGTGTGACTGTCACAGACAGAGCTTTGGCTTCTGTGACCATGGTTGCCTCTTTGAGGAATGAGAACTGCCATCATGAGACAGGATTAATGTGACAACGTGGTGCAGGAGCATCTTTGGCCACAGGCTTGCCAAGCTGGTGAGGAAAGATAACCCAGTCTGTTAGGGGATAACAGCTTGCAGGTAAGTGAGGGAACGGAGACTGGGAGGAAGTGCATGGTGCAGAGCAATGGGAGTAAGAATCCCCTGGGTAAGGGTAAAACAGACCAAGAGGGATCCACTTTAAGTCCCTGCACACAAACACGCACAGTCTGGGAACATGACATCCAATAAATTATTCCAAGCACACATTTAAAATCTGGTACTTCAGGAACTCCCAGAGATATTTGTTATCTGAAGGAAATGGTTATACAGACTCTAAGGCTAGAGGGCCTGTTACAACAATGGGACCTTATCTTATATACACTGGCATCACTTCTGTGCTAGACCTCTGGCTCACTCCAGGAGAGTATTCAGGGCCATCATACAAGCACCATCATACTCCTCCCCTGATTTCATGCTCCTCTTTAAAGTTACTCTCAGCCACTACCAAAATATTGTGCTACACCCATGACGTGGATCCAGGAGAGCTGCTCCCACAGCACCAACCAACAATCCTCACTCAACAGATTCTTCACAGAATTTAACTTAAAAGCTATAAAGATGCTGGAAAGTCATGCAATCCTGATTTAAAGAATCCCAACTGTCTACTGTGTCCCAGCATCTGTTCTTCCACTGTTTAACCATCCTCCTTGTAAAACTATACCTTACTTTATGTTTGGATTTTACTCACACTGCCTTGGGCCCTAGCTGGTCTATGCACCCCACTGGATCCCAGGGAGACCTGGTGATGGCACTCTTGGCAGTCCCCACTGGTTTGCTTCCTTCCAAAGGACTGGACTACGAAGCACAAAAACGGCACCAGAATTACTTACACACCATATGCAGACACCCTTGGGCTAGACACTTTCATTCACACAATATCCAGAGCTGTCATATTAAGTAGTCTGTAGTCAGACAACAATCACCAGGGTCACTCAGCATACAGAAATTAATACAAAGTCACCTCTGAGGACCTGGTGTGCAGCACTGAGCTGTTGGAACATGCCATCTTCAGACAGATCCATTCAAAGTGTGTGTTTAAAGGCAAGGAGCAATCTAAGAACAAAGAATGGAAAACATCCCCCTAAAGCAGGGGAGTGTGTCTCGAAAAGCGGAAAATGTGAAGAGGAAATAGGGACCACAGTGGGAAAACAACTCAAACTGAATTACCTGTGCCACACCGTGGCAATGAGAGCCAAAGCAACCCTGGGATTTATGAAGGGGAGGAAGCAAGGGTAGTAGGATGATTTTCTCTGTATACTTCAATCACTAGAGAAGTCCATGTTGGAACATTGAATAAAGTAGTGCCAAGTACAGTCCAAAAGTCTGAAAAATGTTATTCATGAAAGATTTAAATAATGCAACATGTTTCATTAACTAAACAGAAAGTTGAGAGATTAACATCATAATGATGTTTAAGTACATTCACAAAATCCCAAGTGATAAAAAGCTTTTAAATTAAGGAGAAAAAAGACAAAACAAGAGCCAGTGGACAAAAGCTGACATGAGACAGACTGCCACAAATCAGTACCACACAGCATGTGTCAGTTCAGAGCATGGCCAGGGGGTCACACTCCTAAGGGACAGCTACAATGACACTGTCCCCTACATAAGCACAGCTGACACTGCTAGAACCTTCACCTCTTGCCTTCAAAATAGGCTAGCCATCCCAAACAAGGTATTTACAGAATCAAAGTAGAGGGGCTAGGGTGGTCATTAGATGATCTTCAAACCCCTCCTTGCTCCAAGTCAGTATTGACCTGCCAAAACCCTTCCAAACAGATATCTAAGTTCTTAAACCCTCCACTGACAGAGCCTCTACAGAAGACAGTATATTCCATTTTTAATAAACAAGAGCTAACCAAACTGCAGCTTGGCTTTCTGGAAGGTATAAAGCTCACAGTATGGACAAATGGAAGTTCGTTAGTCCCCAGTAAAATACAGGTGTCAGGTGATCCCAAAGTCTCTTTTAGCCATGAGATTCATTAATCTGTAAACAACCACGATCATGCAGATCAATATCTGTCTTCACAGCTGGTGTTGACACCAGGGCTTCGGCTTTTACAACCACAGGATGTTCTTTGATGAATGCAGATTACTGGGGAGAGACAGGATTCATCATCAGCCAGCTCCCCCAGGACTCTGGCATACATTTCATCAGGTCCCATGGACTTGTGTATGTTCACACTCCTCAGACGGTCTAGAACCTGATCTTCTCCTAGAATGAGTGGGATTTCATTCCCCCAGTCCCTGCCTGGGACTCCAGATTGGGAAGAACCATTGCTGGTGAAAACTGACTGGGGAGAAAAGCCGTTGAGTACTTCAGCCTTCTCCATGTGGGTTGTCACCAGAATTCCTGTCTCATTTATGGAGGGTACAGTTTCTTTTGTCTTTCTTGTCTGACTAGCATACCTGTAGAAACCCTTCTCATTATTCTTCACATCTCTTGCCAAATTCAGCTCCAGTGCCTTGGCTTTCCTGACCCCATCCCTACACTCCTGGGCAGCATCCCCATATTCTTCCCAGGATGTGTGTTCCTGCTTTGCTGCCCATGCATTTCCCGCTTGTGTTTTGGTTTGACCAGGAGGTCCTTACTCAGCCATGCTGGTCTCCCACCTTCCTCACCTATTTCCTGAACATGGGAATCAATAATTCTTGTGCTCTGAAGAAAAAATACTTTAACTAGCTGGCAGCTCAGTGTCCAAATGGAGATCAGCATCAAGCAGTGTCCTTCAGGAGTCCGTACTGGGACCAGTACTGTTCAGTATCTTTATTCATGACATAGACAGTGGGATTGAGTGCACCCTCAGCTTGCTTGCAAATGACATCAACCTGAGTGGTGCAGCTGACAGGCTGGAGGGATGGGGTGGCATCCAGAGGGACCCTGACAGGCTGGAGGGGTGGGATGGCACCCAGAGGGACCCTGACAGGCTGGAGGGATGGGGTGGCACCCAGAGGGACCCTGACAGGCTGGAGGAGTGGGCCCATGTGAACCTCATGAAGTTCAACAAGGACAAGTGCAAGGCCCTGAACCTGGGTCAGGGCAATCACCAGCACCAGCACAGACTGGGGGATGAATTGGTTGAGAGCAGCTCTGCAGAGAAGAGGGATATTGGTAGATGAAAAATTAGACATGAGTCATCAATGTGCACTGGCAGCCCAGAAAGCCAGTTGTACCCTCAGCTGCATCAGAAGAAGCGTGGGGAGCAGGGTGAGCGAGGGGATTCTTCCTCTCCTTGCTGCTCTCCTTAGACCCCATCTGGATCCAGCTCTGCAGTCCACAGTACAATAAAGACATGGACCTGTAGAGCAGGTCCAGAGGGGTGCCATGAGAATTATCAGGGGTCTGTAACACCTCTCCTGTGAAGAAAAGATGAGACAATTGAGGTTGTTCAGCCTGGAGAAGAGAAGGCTCCAGGGAGACCTTGTAGTGGCCTTTCACTACTTCAAGGGGGCTTATAAGATGGAGAGAGACTTGTTACCAAGATCTGTAGCAGTAGGTCAAGGGGCAGCAGTTCTAAAATGAAAGAGGGTAGGTTTAGACTGGACATAAGAAAGGAATTTTTCATGCTGAGGGTGGTGAGACACTGGAACAGGAGTAGATGATCTGTGAAGGTCCCTTCCAACCCAAACCATTCCATCACTCTGTGAACCACACACTGAACAAGCTTTGTACTTTCTCCTGCAACTACTCCACACAGTCTGACCAGCACACCAGCCAGTCAGTAACCATGTGGGTATCCCTATGAACTCAAAGAAGAAAAAACAAGAATTGAAAATGTTCAGTAGCTCTGCAGTATGTCCTTTGTCTACCATGGAAATGGAAAGCTTGAAAAATTTATCTACAAGTAACATTTAAATATCATTCCTCACTGACCCAACAGCTGCAAGCACAGCTCTTGCTCCCCATCTAGACATCACCTTTTAACTGTAATTTCTGCAGCTGCCATGAATCATACATATTTTTCCAGGGGAAAATGACTGGTTTAAATCTTTAAAAATCATGAATTTATAAATTTTGAATGTTATGCCTTGTTAGGCCTTGCAGTTTCACCAAAGAAATCCAATTTCTTTCACACCATCACAAGTACATTTGCAAAGCAAAGGCCACGTGCTTATCAAAAGTTAATTTTATACAATTCCCCACTTCAGTGCAATAGCTGTGCCTATAAATTTAAAAATATATGATTGGTAAATTGTATTTTCTTCTCTTAGGGTCTTGAAAGGAGATGAACTGCCTTTAAACAAATTATTTTTAAAATTAACACACAGGTAGAGAATAAGCATGCCAAATTTCAGGGTAAAAAGTAAAAGTTACAATGTTGATTAGACTCTGACATTCTTGGAGCAGGTAATTCTTCAGTCTAGCCAAGGGCTTCATGTAAGCCACGGTGGTAGTTCTAGTCAAGGAGAAATGCCTCTATCTCTAGCTCTGGACAACTACCATAGACAAACACAGACACTACTGGACTATCAAAGGCCATCAAGGAAAGGAAAGGATGGGAAGTTCGTCTCTCAAACACTGGAACCAGTGAATAGAGAGATTTTTTAAAAGTGGAAGTAAGATCAAAACAGCTTTCCATAAAATTCATGGGACCCTTGGCCAGCACTGAGGTGCCAGTGCCATCAATATATCCAGGTACAAGGATGACCAGATCACTGTTACCTTCATGTTTACTCAGTGAATATCAGAATCCTTTGACAAGGGCATCTCGACCTGTTCATTCACAAAAATCAGACATACCTCACTTGATGACCTCTGAGTAACATTTCCTGAGCAAGACCTACTAGCCACTATCTCCATTATTTTATTAAAGCATTATGGAAAACATAGCAGTAACACTGGGAGCTAGAAGAAAAACCATGCAAGCTGTCGTTGTTTGCTTGTTTCTATGCACTTAGGACACCTCTGTATAAATGGAAAACCTAAATAACTCCCATGGTGTAATACCAGAAGTCTTAATCCTTTACATTTTAAACAAAGAACTGTTCAATTCCTCCAACTGCACCTTTCCAGAAAAGCTAAGTTCCTGGAATGCTACTCAGTTTAAGGGCAGACCAGCAAATTCCAAACCTCAGCCCAAGCACTCTGTTTGAAAACCACTGTACCGGAAGAGGAGTGAGCTCCAAGTGATTAAGAATATTGGAGGTAAAGTGATTAAGAGTGATTAAGGTAAAGTTAACACCTTACCTTTCATCAAATGTTTTAATACATAAGCTCTTCTGATTCCAGCAAGGGTTGTGGACTCTCTGCAGAAATGTACATTAGCAGGTATATTCTGCATTATCTTTAACATCAGTGGGTTCTTAACAGCCAGTCAGCACAGAGAACATGGCACGTGAGAGTTACAGGAACAGAAAGAAATCGAGTGGGGTGTCAGAACTGAAAACAAAAGAAACTTCCTGGATGTCAACTAGAAAAGGCTTTTTGCCACACTTTCTGCCTGGCATTCAGTGGTCATCTTTAATCCAACACCATCCGTAAAAGCAAACACAATTAAAAAAAACAAACCACAAAAGCATTTCCTACTTGCCAAGTTATTATTCTCATTGCCTTTACTTCCAATTTCTTTTACCAAGCATATGCAGTCACCCCCTTTTTGTCCAGTCTCTTGCTCTGCCAAATAGCTCTCATCCATACCTCAGCCTTCTATCACTTGGAGCCTGAGCGAGGAGAGCTACCCAACTGCCTTACTCAGCCACTGCTGCCAGCTGGACACAGCTACCCACCTCCTTTAGGAATATGCCAGAGTGAGTGTCCTCCCTGGGCTCAGAATCCAAGGGAACATTCAACTGAACAGAAAAGGGCAGAATAGGGACATAAAACATAATCACAGAAAAGTCAATCACAGAAAACTGCAACAACTTCTTCCAACTAAAATAACATAGAAACAGCAGACCTAAGAACTGGGGGGATTTTCTAACATTGTTTACTCCAGGCTGCTGACTCCACAATTAGATGACTGCAAAAACTTCAAAGGTATGTGGAAGGAAAAATTATTCCGCCTCATTTTCCTATTCCTTTTCACATACCCATTACTAGCCAGAGACAGGAATCTTTGGTCTGACTCAGTGCATCACAGTTCTTAAATTCACAGAAGTTATGATTGCTGGACTAGTACTGGTATCTCTCTGTACCAGACTTTCCCTAGCCCAGACAGAAGGAAAAAGCCAGCAGGCACTGGGCAAAGTTCATAACTGCTGCAGCAGGTTAAGCAATATGATTGTTAAAGGGCCAAATCAGATGGCAACAAGCCTAATGTGTCTTAAACTTAAAAAAAAGAAAGTTACAACCTAGGCTATTTATTTCCCATGCAAAATAGAATGCACTTTTCTACCAGACAATTTACACTACCAGTGAAGCGACCTGTGCAGGCTGCAAAAGGTGAAAAGGCACTGACCCAGCTGTGAGGAAAACAACGTCCCTGAGAGCCACACTGTGTGCTGACTGGGAAAAAAGATAGATGGATACAGTGGATATTCACCAGCTGGAGCAACAACAAGAATGGAACTAATGGCAGAACATAAAGACCTGAGTGGCAGATTTGAGTACCTTACCACGGAGATGACCAACACACATCCAACAGCAGCAGGAACTGGAGAAGCCTGCCAGCTGGGGAGAGCTAACCATGCTAATTTAAACCTGCTGTGAGAAGCATGGTAGCCCTACAAATCAATAACCACCTAACAAGAACTAATCACATTTACTTGTACCTAATGGAGTCATGAATTACCACAAAGAATACCTGCTACTACTACTCCTCTTCACTCTCTCCTCTATTAGGCCTGCTCTTAGCAACTGCATTCTCTGACATTACTCACTCTGAGACAGGCTGCTCTGCCTAAGCAGCACCCTCCCTGCCAGCACTATCAGAAACTCTCAGAGAAGTAGTTGGCTAGTAAAAGGAAGAGCTTAGGTCAACAGCAGCAAGCAGGTAGTTCAGGATTTATTTCACAATATAACATATCCCATACATCCAAAGCAAACCTTTTCCAGTCCCAATACAAGTCACAGACACATCCTTCCCAGCTAGCACAGGTCATTTTTCAAAGGGCTAAAACCTACCTGTACCAGACTGGGTAGCTGATGAACACCTGGCGTCACATGTGTATAGACCAAGAGGAAGCAGGAAACTTATCCAACAGGATGGGGCAGGAGACTGGATATTATGTCATGATGAATTAGCAGCAGATAATCTCATTGACCTGAAGCAGGAACAGCTGTATGACAGCAGGCCAAGGATGCATATGGATCCAGCTCTGAAAGAGATAAAGTACACCCTGAGTGAGAGGGAAGTAATATACAAGACAAATAAAATTTCCTAGAACAGCACCAACCCCTGTGACACTTCATAAGCAGCACAACTGAAAAAAAAAGAGGGAAAAAGCAAGAAAGAAAAGATGCAGCTGACAACGATTAGGGACTTCTCTGCAATGCATGCCCATGTTGCCAAGTCAGTGGCACTAGGCCACCCTTACAGGCTATTCAACTTACAGATGAGAGCCAGCTTGTATGTGGGGAGGCTTGAGAAAAGATGAAGAAAATACACCACTTGCCTATAACCTGTCAGCACAGAGGCATGTCCTAATAAGAACCATAGGGTGGTTAAGATTGGAAGTGATCCCTGGAATCTGCCTGGCCTAACCAAGAAGCAAGGTATGCATCTTCTCACATAGATGTTCTCAGTTATGTTTCTGCCATCAGACATCTCTGGTAAGCCTTGGGAAAGCAGGCCAGTTCAGGAACTTTAACCCAGTCAGTTTGCTTTCATTCTTAAACCCAGTTGTTAAAGACAGGTGTTGTTAGCTGCCATGGTAGGATGGTGAGAGTGCTGCAGACTGGGAGAACTTACGATCTCACAGATTTAGGCTACAGTCAGGCAGCTTCAGTGTCTGCATATTCATGACAGGACTCAGAGATGAGCTGGGGTAAGAAGGAAAAGGGAGCTGCTCCTTGGGAAGACCTGAGCCAGCTGCACCTGTGTATACAAAGCACTGATGCTTCTGACAGCTCTGTACTGTAGTCGATGAAGAAAGTAAGAATTACGGCAGAACAGATGTGAACACCAGCACTCAGCAGCACTCACGGGTGTAAGCTCACGCCTATTCAAAGAATGGACAGGCAAGAAAGGGAAATAGGAGCACCAGGGTGCCAGCCTAGGCAGGGTGGTCAGCCCAAGAGCAGAGAACTCCACCAGGGACAGTAACAAGGCTCTAGGTCCAGCAGGGTCAGATCAAGGGAAGAACAAAGGGCAGAAAGATCACGGTGAACTGCACTAAAACAGAGCTGAAGTCAAGGAAGGACAGAGTCTGGGAAAGCAGTGGCTGAGGCAGAACACAGCAGTGGAGGCAGTGCAGGTGAGAGGGCTGGGCCAGGAGAGTGCATGAGGTACAGGAAGGAAAACCGCTGCAGCACTGTGGAAAAGGAGACAACCAAAGGCTGACGATGTTGGGAATCTCACCCTGCCTGAGGGGTATGACCAGGCTGGGAGTTTCTTCCTTGCAGAGGGCAGGAAATTCTGCCAGGGAAGATGGGCTGGTTTCTCACAGTGGTGTCCCCATGGTTAACAGTAGACTGTTGATTGCTCCTGAGGCAGTACCAAGGAACTGGTTATTTCCAGAAGCTGCAGGACTCCCCTGGACAGGCAGTAGGATGAAGCCAGTCTCTCCAGGAAGGGCAGTGCTGACAGTGCTAGGCAAGGATCCTTCATGAATGTACCCCCAGATCATGCTACCTGGTGAATGACCTTGCTTTCTCCTCAGACCCCCATTTAATTTCTACCTCAGTCTTTCCCAGCAGCGACCTGCACACAGGGTCCCTCCACAAGCCATGCTGACAGAAGAAACAGAGGAGAGTTCAGGCCCCAAGGAACAGGAGGGAGCAGCAATGTCCAGCAGCAAGCTCCTGCTGCCAAAGTGAGATGGTCATTTGCCTGTGTGGGAAGTAAAGAAGATCTTCTGGAAGGCCATGCAGAGCATGTCTCCTACAGATACAGATCAGTTTGTCCTGAGAGAGCATCTGGGACTGTATCTCCCTCTGAAAACAGAGCTGAGGGGCATCTCAGAGGCAGCAAGACAAATGTTCTCTCTCAAAAGGTGCTTTCTCCTGCGTGAAGACTGGTTCTTCCTGGAGCACTGGAGAAGCTGTCAGTTAGCCATGGGACAGTACTGGGGTGTTGCGTGTCTCCAGGGATAGGCTGTTAAGAAGAGGACCCTCCTCTCCAGAGGACCATGCCAGGGCAGGCTGGCAATTCCAGATGAGTGCTGGTGTGTCCCGGGGGAAAGTCAGTCCCTGCTGAACCAAAGCCTGCCGAGGGGGCTTGCAGTCCACATCTGGGAATGGTAAGTGAATCCTGGGCTTCCCCCTGCCTGCCTCTCCAAGCCAGCCGGGTCCCTGCGAGGCAGCAAAGCCATCACAGCTCGGCCAAGTATGCGGGGCCACACGCTGGGACAGCCGGTGGGGCCAGGGGACCGGCTGCACCGGCGCAACGCCGGGTCCGAAGGGAAGGACGGAGAGCGGCGCGACAGCCGTTCCAGCCCCCGGCTCCGGAGCCGTGAGGCGGCAGCGGAGCGCAGCAGGAGGGGGGCACCGCCGGGCCACACACAGGCGGCCCAGGGTCCGCTGCCCGGACTCTGCCGGTCGGGCGTGCCCTGCAGACAGCGCCAGTGCCCGGGATCTGTGCCTGGCCCGCGGGTGCTGCTGGCGGGGGGCAGCGCCCGGGCGGAGATGTCCCGCAGCCAGAGCTCCCGCAGGTGCCCCGGGCAGAGTCACAGCAAGTGCTGCCGCGGGGCCGAGCCGGACGGAAGCCCGAGGCGAGGGGGTGTGGGGCGGCGAGACCCGGGGCAAGGCTCACCGTCCCGTCCATGCTCCTCCCCGCCGCGCTGCTCTCCCGCTCGCCCCGGGGCCGCCGTCCCAGCGCCGGGCGCGGGGCGCCTGCGCGGCGCTGCAGAGAGCGGAGCAGGGACCGTCTGCAAAGTGCGCGCCGCCCGCGCAGGAGCCGCAGCGCGGGGCCGGGACGGGCTGCCCGCAGCGCCCGGGGGAGAGGGGCCCGGTGCGAGAACGACCGCTCCTCCGGCCCAGCCGCGTTCCGGCGTCTTAGCGCCCCTTCGGCGACGGGAGGACGGCGTCGCCGCCGTCCCTACGCCCGCTTCCCAGCCCCGCGGGGGCGGCGCGGAGCTCCTCCCCTGGACAGGCGGGGGCAGCGCCCGAACCGCTCCAGCCCCTCCGGCCGTGCCACCCCTGGAGAGCTCTCTCTCGCCCGCCCGCGGCGTTCAGGGCAGCCTCAGACAGGCCGCGGGCCGCCACAGCGTCGCCGCCGCAGTCCCTTCCCGCCGCCACGGCCCCCAGTCCCCTGCCACCTGCGAGCCCGGCGCTACAGCCCCCTCACCTGCCCCCGCCCCTCATCTGCGACAGCCCCCTCACCTGCCCCAGCCCCCTCACCTGCGACAGCCCCTCACCCATCAGGGCGCCCATCGCCCGCCAGAGCGCCCCTCGCTCACCACCGCCCCCCGCCGCCACAAGCCCCCTCCCCGCCACAGCGCCCCGACTCACCGACAGAGCCCCCCGCGCCCCTCACCCGCCGCCACAGCTCTCCTTCCTATCCCAGCTCGCCCAACCCGCCTCCGGGGTGCCCCTCACCCGCCACAGCGCCCTCCCGCTGCCGGAGCGCCCCTCACCGCCGCCACAGCCCCTTCACTACCGCAGCTGCCCTAACCCGCTGCCTCAGCCCCCGCGCGCACCACAGCGCCTCCGCCCGCCGCCATCCGACTCGGCAGCGCCGGCTCCGGCCCGGCTCTGCCCAGCCCCGGCCCTCAGGCGGGTCGGGCTCCGCCACAGAGCCCACGCCCGGGCCGCTGTTGGGCCGTAGCGACGGCCCCAGCCCATCGGGCGGTGGTGCCGGTAGCGTACGGGCCCGCCCCGCCCACCCGCCCCGCGGACCCACCTGGTGGCCGGGCTGGTGCCGCCACGGGGACGGCGACGGTGGCGCCGGGAGGGCGCGCGCCGCCGCCGGGCAGTGCCGGGGACCCGCCCGGTTCGCAGCAGAACTCGAGGGCGTATTGGGAGGGAGGCAATGCGGGGCGGGAGTCCACCGGGATCCGTGAGAATTTCGGGTGGTGAGAACGACACTGACCCGTGTACCGGGAGTGAGCAGGGGCCGGGGAAGCTCTGAGGCAGGTTCGATGTTTCACATTCAACACCGGCCTGTACCAGGAGTTATTATCCTGCATTTGCACAGGGGTTTTTTTGCACATGCTTCTCTTCAGGATCGAGTCACTCCTGGAGGATGGGGATCCTGGGTTTGTTGGACCGCGGGTCTGGAGTACCATGCCAATTGTAATGGGAAACGAAAATTGTTTCACCAGTATCCTGTGGAAGGGATTTATGAAGTACACTTCCAAAGAATAATTTGTAGACACACTGCAGACAGTCTGGCTTAATTTGAAGAAGCACTGCAGACAATGAGGGATGAGGAGGGGAGTTTGCATGGGATGAGCAGCCCTGGAAATAAATAATTTTGTGTGATGCTCCAAGGAGCTGTGAGAAAGAGGTGAAAGCAAACAACTTGGATGAGCGGAAGCCAAGCAATTCTGCCAACTCCAAGTGTTCAAAAAGGGTGTAGGTCTAAAAGCTGAAATAAAATATTATCAAGATTATGAGGTGGATTTATGTCTCACTGGATATTTTAAAATGGGGGCTATATATTAATGTGCCTTCAGTCTGTTTTTCACGTGTGTCACATTTTCAAGCTTTTTGCTACAGCTGTTTGCACTAAAAAAAAAACCTCACTTGTAAATGGAAAATTAGTTTTTGTTTTATCTGTAATCTGGAATCGTCCTGATCGTCCTGGAAGAAATGGTTTAGTGTGCATGTCGAGAAGATAGTGTAAGTACCTCCAGGAAAGACAACCTGAAAGAGGAATGCAAGAGAGGGTGACCATCTTGGCCAAGGTACACGCCTGACGAGGGCCAAGCCCTGAGACAGCGTTGCAAGAAAGCACCTTGTGTAGTGGTTTGGGCTCGGAGCCCTGGCAGGCAGCTGAGCTAGCAGCCTGCACACGTTCTGCAGCACTGTGAAGTGTCTCATGATGGATGAGTGACAAGGTAATGCTTAAGGCCAAATAGAAGAGAGCAAGTTCCTCACAAAAGAAGTCTTCATGCTCGAGCGGAGGAGCCTGCTGGGCAAGAATACCTTGCTTTAGCTGGGGAAATGTGCACCTGTTGTTGAGATTATATCACCCTTTGTATCCCGTCATCTGATCTGACCAGTAGCAACTCCAAAACCTCTCTGTGGAACAGCCTAATCCATCTGCAAGCGATGGGCTTGCACTCTCCAGAGCGCTGGCAATTGGCTGTGAACCGCTTTGGAGTGGGAAGAGTCAGCATCCTGCCAGCTGTGAGGGAGGGAAGCGCAGCCGTCCCAGGGACTGCACAGACACCACTGAACTGTTTGGCACTGCCAGGGGAGGAGAGAGGGAAACCCCCGCACGCAGGTTGCCCAAATGAGATAGGCTGCACATCCTCCTCGTGTGGGACAGCCACACCATTTATATTCCAGGCTTGGAGAAGACTGATGGGCACGTGATCAGATGCAACATCTAAGTTCACAACATCTGTTGTTTTTGTTTTGGTTTGTTTTTTGGGTTTTTTTAAGTCTACCTTTTAGTTCGGGATAGAGTGGCAACTCCTTCATAGGTGAGAAGATGGTAAGTCTATTTTCACCTGTTTCTTGAAGTTAAAAATGCAGCTGAGGCAAAAGCTTCCAGTGTTTGTAACATATACTGTACATTTTTCTCTGGGATCAGCAAAGTCTATTCCAACAGGGTAAGTAAGCCTGTCTAGGGCACCCAATGCAGCAAATTACCCATACCACAAGTGAAGACAAGGAAGAAAAATATTCAGGGACATGGAGCCCAAAGGAAGTGAAGTACACACAAAAGTACACACACCTGGAGCACACAGAGTAAGCACAGTTGGAGGCACAACAGCCACCTAGTGAGGGTACGCATTTTCTCAGTTTTACAAGGTCAAAGATGACAATCATGGTGATTTGTTTTCTTGGCCAGTCCATGACCTCATTGTAGTCCATGAATTCTGTATCATGATCCTCAGTTTGTCATTTCTGGCTGAACTAAAGCGCGTCCTTGAAAAAGATCTAGTCCTTTTTTTTTTTTTTTTTCCTTCAGATAATGACACAAAAATGGTGGTACAGAGTTAAACCATAAGTATACCAGACTCCTCCACCCTGTTCCTGACAGTGGCCAACACTGAATGCCTAGGAAAGATCATACAAATAGGGTAGACACAGTGATACCTCCCTGAATGCCCTCCTAGCTCATAGTGATTTGTGACTCAGAGACCTACTGTGACAGAGGTGTTGGCTCTGTGTCCAATAGCCTTTGATGGATGTCTCTTTTGCAGCTTTCACCCACCATATATTCTCAGTGGTGAAATTTAAGGCCATGAAGGACCATTCATTCTGCCCACTTACACATGACAAGTAATTTCACATGGGCCTCCAATGATCTCTGTTATACAAACCAAGTAACATACTGGAAAAGATGCCACTCTGTAATTTCACTAGCTAATCACTTTCATCACTCAAAGCATGTGCCTGTTTTCAGTTGGAATTATCTGTTGCAGTTTAAAGCTTTTAGTTTTGGTGTTGCTGTTGTTGTGCTTTGCCCTACCCCTAGACAAAACCCTCTTTAGTATCCAGCATTTTTACTCAGTAAATGTACTTACACACTCTAATCACATCACCTCACAACCTTCTAAGGAATTATTCATAGAATCATGGAATCACAGAATGGTTTGGGTTGGAAGGGACCTGCAATGAGCAGGGTCATCTTCAACCAGATCAGGTGGTTCACAGCCCCATCCAACCTGACCTGGAATGTTTGCAGGGATGGGGCTTCTACCATCTCCCTGGGCAGCCTGGGCCAGGGTCTCCCCACCCTACAAACGGGGGCTGCATGGCCTGCTGTGTGTGGATCAGAGGCCCATTCAGTCCTACACCACCTGGGGTTCCCTGCACCTAAAGGATGTAAGATTATCTACACTATTCTCTCTTTATAGCATTAGTTCTAATAAATCATATTTTAAATGATACCATACACAGCCTGAGTGCCTTTCCTGCTGGGATCATAACGGATCAGCACCTCCTCATGCAAAACAACTGCTCAAAACAAGAAAGTTTCCCGGTTCACTTCCCCTGTTCTCACTCTCTGAAGGTTTGCTTAGCAACAAACATGCATCCCAGTAAGACATTCAGCAGAGATTTGACTTCTTCCTATGTAAACGTAATCAAGACATCTCTTACTTTTTAAATAAACAAATCTGAGATTTCTTTCCAATTTGAAACAATGTTCCTGAATTCAAATATTTATTTTGAAGTTTTGCTAATCTTCCAGCATTTCTTTTGATGTTGACATCAGACCTCCACCTCATACTCCTCATGAGTATAGCAAATATAATCCCTTTCCTTAAACAGTGCTTATGTAGCCATGGAGTTAGTCACGCTCACTGGTTTATCACACCAAAATTCACAAGTTCACATCAGGGCTTTGGCCTTTGATTTCTAGGATACTGGCTGTAAAGAAGCTGGAAAGCTGAAAGCCTTGCAGTAAAAAGACTGATGAATAACCTGCAGTGTTCCCTCGGAGCAAAGGTGCCCAAGAGCACCCTGGGCTGCATGAGAAGTGTTCCCAACAGGTCAAGAGCAGTGATCCACCTCCTGGATCACAGGAGTGTCTGTCATAACAGGTGAGACTATGAGAGCTGGAATTGTTTAGGCTGGAGACAAACAGGCTCAGCGTGACTCTTACCCCTGGATAGAACTCACTGATAAAATCTAAGATGCGACCTGTTTGCTTAATTTATAGTTAAATATTTTGCAGTTACTTGTCTTATCTGTAAGTACATCTTATACCTGAATCATTCTGTGTTACAGGCCTGTCCTCACGTCCTCCCACTTCGTTAACCTTTGTTATCTGCAAACTTTTACCAACATGTTTTCCCTCAAATAATCAAATATAAGAAGTGACATTTGGCCAAAAAGCTGTTCCCATAGGAGCACAATGAAAACCCATGCCTGGTCATTAACAGAAAGCTTTTCATCCATTTCCTAGATTACATTAATGAAAACGTGGACATCAATTGGGAGTAACAGCCCTTGAGAACAAGCACTTGCCTGCTTCCACTAAGATGCATATGTCAAGCAGGTGAATAAACCTGGTGGAAACCAGGTCACAAAACTGTGTGAAACTGAAGTTGTGTAGAGCCAGAAGCACAATCAAAAGTGGTGCAACTAGGGAATTTTCTGTCCCTTCTAACAGTTGCACAGGCTCAACACTTTCATAGGCACAGGACTCACCGGGTAATCAAACTGAAGCTGAACTGTTAAATCTGCTCGCCCTACCATCTGCCCATCTGTGACAGAAGCAATGTACCTGTTATCTTCAGAGACAATACTCAGCCTGCAGAACTGAAAGGGAGTTGTTGGGACCTTCAGACAGTTCCTGGCTGCTCTCTAGGGCACACAGCAACCCTGTGTCATGCCACGGTGCTCAGCCCAACCGAAGCAAGCCTGACACACATCAAAAGGAATCTTCTGTTCTTTCACCTTCCCAGATTACACAACAAAATGTTCTGCAGTTGTGGAGGAGCCAAACATAGCAGTGAAAAGCACATTGAAGAGCTTTGTCTGGCAGCAAACAGACAAGCGGTGTTTATGCCTCCTTGAAAAGTGAATGCATGAGGAACGAACACACAGGACAGTGCAACAGCTCTGAGGAAAGCACAGGCAGGGTAACTTCGTGCCAGCACACAGCTCGCAGTCACCCTCCCGCTGCACCGCTCAGCAGAGCTGCGTGGCTTAAAGGAAGGTCGACTCTACAGCCTGTTTTACATCCCTCACCCCTATGCTATACAGTTTACAGGTAACCACATGAGTCTGCCTGGAAATAAACTTTTATTTATTTAAAAAACCCAAACAACTTCCCTCCCCCCCCCCCCCCCCCCAAAAAAAAAAAACAACTCCCCACAGAAACAGCCTCTCTCCATAGCCCACGCCTGCGCTTCAGAGCAGGGCTAGGAAAGTCTTCCTCCTCCCTTGACCTCACATGCCCTTCACCGACGGCAAGGCTGGGAAGGGGGTGGAAAGTGCCAAGTGTTAAGGTGCTGGGAAGCTCTTGATGTTTCTCATCTCTCAAGTGCTATTGGCCTGTTCCTGCTCGAAGAGGGCCATGGCTAAATGTGAGCGGGATGCAAGTCCTTCCAAGTTACTAAGCACGCAGCGGTGATACAACTCCTCACTCAGCCGGGGATTGCAGCTCCTCAGTGCGTATTTCTGCACTAGCCCTGGCTCCACAGCCCTAAACAGGTGCAGACCAGAATAGTGGAGGAAGACATCAAATACCTCCATGCTCTCCAGCACCTCATCTCGGTCCAGGATATCAGCTGCTAGCTTGGTACGTGCTGTCATGTAGTCGGAGTTATAAAAGCAGGCCTCAGCAAAGGAATGTCTGTCAAAGTGCCCGTCCCTCAGGAAGTCCGTGCTGGAGGAGGCAGTCTGCTCGCCACGGTACACCAGCGCAGGGTTGAACTCCTGGAAATGCACTGGGAAGAAGACCTGCCAGTTGCTGATGGTGTTCATGCGGCAGCGGTTCAGGAACTCCATGTTGATTTCTGTCCAGACACTGGCCAAGAAGAACAGCGTGTCCACAGGGTGCTTCTTCGAGACTATGTCCATGAGTTTCACCTGGGATGGCACCTCAGTTTTAACACTAATCCAGGGGATTTTCACTTCTGCATAGCGTTTCTCCAGCTCTCCTACCATGGCTTTGACTCCAGCAAACACATCCACCTGACTGACTCGCTGGGCATCGTAGGGATGGTAGATGAAAAGCAAAGTCAGCAAGGCGTTATCATGCGTGTCCAGTGTGTTCATAGCGAACATATCCAGGAAGTTTGCCACAAAATCCAGGTCCTGCACTGTCAGGGGAAGCACCAGTTGCACCCGCGTGGCCTCTGTCACGTACGGCATGGGGATAATTTCCACTTTACTCAAGGGACGCACCAAGCTCACTCGTTTGGCCAGAACATGGCTGTGGCCTTTCTGGGTCACTGCCTCCAGCAGCAGGTCCAGGGTATATTCCATGCCCCGTGTCGGGTCGAACCGCCGATAGCCGTTCAGCAACTGCCGCTTGCTGAAGCGGAGCAGGGGCTGGTAGCGACTGTTCAGTTGCTCAAGTGCAGACTCAATGATTTCACTGACGTCTGCTTTGCTGGCTCCAGAGAGCTCACACTTTGGGGAGCCGTCAGGACAGGAGAAGAGGTGCTGCTCAGTGAAGTAGTCCCAGCTGATGACCTCAAAACGTGACTTTGGAACAAATGGGGCATTAATGCCCACAGGCCACGTCAAGCCAGCCTCACCTGCAGGGGTCAACGACGTCAGGTTCCTGATCTGCATCTGTGCAAACAGAGAACACACGCTGATCCCCACCGCTTTCTCAAAGAGGCATCCAGCCCATCTCCCTCCCAGGCCTGCCTGACTACCCAGAACTGTATCTTGGTCGTATCACACCAGCAGTTCTGGGTGACATAACGTCAGGGGTGCTATTGCTGAGACACAGGACTGTACCCTGTGTCTGGCTGACAGTCACCTACAAACATAAGAAATAATCTTCCCTCACCACACTGAAAGAAAAGGAAACCTGCTTGGTCGAGGAGTTTTTGCAAACATCCCTCACAACATACCTGGAGGTCCTGGATCTCCTGGTAGGCTCTGTTCAGCTGGATCCTGCTGAAGTGCTTGTGCAGCCGGTACATCAGGGTCATGTCGGAAACAGGGTGCACAGCAAGAGCTGCTTGGAACTCCTCTTCTTCCTCCTTCTCCGGCTCAGCGTTTTTGGCCAGTTCATAGGTGTGATAATGCTGGCCCTGACGTGGACAAGAGCCAGAAAGACCAGCATGGAACTCAAGTTCACAGAGAAGCCTTCCCTTGCCCCAGACATGCACTTGCCCCTTTCCATGCTGACTGCAGTACTCAGAGAGAAAAACAGAAGAGCTGACCACCACCACCATATCACCCACACTACACACCCACTTGGTACCAAAGTGCCCTTTATCTGACCTCCAAAAATCTGTGGATCAGCATCTGCTAGTAGGCTGATAACCAAATATGGTTTGGGCTCTCTCCCTCAACATCTCAGCTTTGATTATGGGCCTGTCCCCAGTGCTGCCACACCACAAAGCCCTGTCTTCCTCTGTAACTCAAGAGAGGCTGACAGCAAAGCCCCTTCACTATGCAGCAGGGACCGAGCAAGAGCACGGGCTGTCAGGCTTAGCTAACACAAAACCGGAGGGAGGAGGGAGTACCTGGAGCTGGGAAACACAAGTGATGCCAAGGAAATCGATGATGCAACGTCCCAGCCACTCATCTGGCCGCACACTAAGGATCTCGTTGCGACAGCTGTCCAGGTGTGGATGGAGCTTAAGCAGCAGGCTGCGGGAGATGAGGTAGCCGAAGCCGCCGTGGCAATAGCGGGCCTGCTCATCCCCCCCAATGAACTCCTCCGCTCGCCCCAGGTAGACGTCTTGGTTAATACTCAGGTGTGTCACCAGAGCCTTGACCTGCTCAGCCTGGGCATAGGTGTCATCCTGCATGATGTAGAACCAGTCATAGTCAGAACCAAAGTGCTGGTGGATATAGTGCACGGTCTCATACATGAGCCAAATGGGACGCTCATCCCCGTGGGCCACCAGCACCATGCCGTGAGGCACCTTGGCGCTGCGCAGCCCTGTGAAGTACAGCAGGCGGGGGAAGTGATGGGCGACTGTCTTGTTCACTGCCACTGCCAGCGTGTTCAGGGTGGCCTTGGAGGTCAGCACAGCCACAAACAGTCTCTCGTGGAATCCCAGCTCTGTCTGGATGTAGCGAGTTCTGTAAAGCAAGGACACAGCTACATGACCGACAGCTGAATGACAAAAATCAAAGGATTGTGGCAACTTAGGATAAATCTTTATCTGCTGGAGTTCAGCAATGGTGAAAAAGTTAAACCTAAAAGTAGAGTTTTAAGAGAAGACTCACTAATGAAAAAAAAAAAATCACATTTTGTAAAGACACTTGTGTCCTTCAAGGAAACGACAACCTCACACCATTTATCCGAGCTAGGAAACTGTGCTAGTGCAAGTTAAAAAAAAACCAAACTAAAACCACAAAAACCCAAACAAAACCCAGAACTAACCACTTGCAAGTCACACACATCATTATTAATTGCTCAAAATTTTCCTAATGAATAGACTGGTTAGAAAAGTTTGAAGAATAATTTAATATGTTCTATTAGACACAAGTAATAAAAGAAGAAATATTCTCAACCTTCCTGGATGGTTTTGTTGCCTCTTTTTCTTTTTTTAAATTAACTCCCTAGACGCTTCTCTCGCACCCCTTTAAGGCAACCACCTCAGCCAGTGCCTTGCTGCAGCGCGCTGTTCCGACACAGCCTATTTCAAGTGGCACCTTCCACCCTGAGCCCGTTAACTCACGGGCAGATTTAGCACCACAAAAAACACCCAAACGCGATGATTTCCCGCGAAGGAAGCCCCGGCCCAACCCCAGATCTCACCTGAGCACTTTTTTGTAAGGCTTGTTGGGGTCTCGGTAGTACGGGACGATCCTGGGCCTGAAGTCCTCGTGGGCCGGGCCCGGCCTTCCATCCGCTGCCTCGGGGTGTGCTCCGCCGGCGAGGGGCCCGGGGCGGCCCGCCGCCCCCAGGCACGGGTCCTCGCCTCCGCTCTGGCTCCAGGAGGCGCGGAGCAGGCTCAGGCTGCAGCCAAGGGAGAGGCCCAGGACGAGCGGCAGCACGGGCCGCAGCGCGGCCAGCAGCGCAGCCAGGCGCATGGCGGCGTCCGGCGGTCCGGCCCGCTCCGGACGGGCGGGAGCTACGCCCGGGACAGGCTCACGGGGCCCCTCCGGCAGCGGGGGGACATCGCCGGCTCGGGGCGCTGGGGCGGCAGCGGGCCCTGCGGGACGGCGGAGCGACCGCGGGGCCGCGCACCGTTCCCCCGACGCCGGCCCTCGCGGGTCAGCGGCCTCGGGGCTCCCTCACCCGCAGGCAGGGCGGCCCCTCTGCGCGCGGGCCGGCGGTAGGGCCGGGGGCGGCGCGGAGCTCCGTGCCCGGGGCGCGGGGGCAGGCGGCGGCTCCCGCCCGGCCGCGCTCCCGCCGCTGCCACCTCAGTAGGCTCATCGCGACCCTCGCGCGCTTCCGCTTCCCTTTTTCCTCTCTATGGTGCCCCGGGCGGCCGCTCTACCTGGTGGCGCCGTCGCCTCTATGGTACCGCGAGGCGCCACCCCCCGGGGCCGGTCCCGGCTCGAGCGGCGCGGTGCACGCCGGGACACGCAGTGCCCGGGAACCGGCGGCGCGGGGCGGCCCAGCGGGAGGGGGGAGCGCGGACTCCACTTCCCAGGGCCGCGCGGCCGCTCGGGGCGGGTGACGTTTCGCGCTCCCATTGGCCGCTGTTCCGGAGGGGCGGGGCGTGCGCACGCGGTAGCAGCTGTCCTGTTGCGACAGAAGGAAAGCGCGGACTAGCCGGTGCGGGCCGGGCGCGCGGCGCGGGCCGGGCCTGGCGGGACGGGCCGGCGGGCGGGGGAGGGCGCGGGGGGAGTGGGCCGCGCGGGGCGGGGCGGGCAGTCCAGCGAGCGGGCGGGCGGGCAGCCCTCGGCAGGGCTCGGCGGCGCCGCGTGCTCCGGGCCGGAGCGGGCGGTGCGTGGGGCCACCGAGGCGGGGAACGGGGGCGGGGCGACCCGGTGCGGGCGGGATCGGCGCGGCCTAACGGCGCCTGTCTGACCTCCCCCGCAGCCCCTCCACCGCGCCATGCCCTCGGACCTGGCCAAGAAGAAGGCGGCCAAGAAGAAGGAGGCGGCCAAGGCCCGGCAGCGGTCGCGCCGGGCCCCGGAGGAGAACGGCGATGTCGGGACGGAGCCGCAGGAGGTCCGGCCCCCGGAGGCCAACGGAACGGCGCTGCCAGGTGAGAGGCTCCGCCGCGATGCCGGTCCCGCTGTGTCCCGTGCGGCCCGGCACACCCGGGAGTGGTGGAGTCAGCCCGGCAGCCCCGTGGGTTCCGGTGCTGGGGGTGTCCGGCCGGGGCTGTTGATGGACGGGGCTGGACACGGTCGGTTGTGCCCACGGCTTAGCAAACCGGGACGCGTGTTCCTCTTCAGCTGAGCTGCCCCAGGGCACGGGCCCGGCTGACCCGGGCCAGTTGTAGTGTCGGCCGTTGGTGCTGCTCTGCCCTGAGCCCTCGGGACACCCGTGGCCGTTGGCGGTGGCTCCGCATAAGCGGTGCAGGGGCAGGACTCGCTTGAGGCTTGCAGGGTGAAGCGGGAGGGAGCTGAGGGGGGCTTCTCCGTCCCACACCGCCACTGTCCCGGTTTGATGGTACTTGATGCCCAGACCTGGGGCGGGTTTTTTGGTTGGTTTTTTTTCCTGCTGCAGGAGCCACTGTAGAGCCTGAGCTGTCGCTGTTCGTAGGGGTGTTGCTGTGACTCTGTTCATCCCTTTCTCTGGGGCACATCTGGTTTGTACAAACCCACAGCCCGGCGATCTTAGCGACAGAGACTTTGTCCACTAAGAGCTGTTGTTGTCCCTGAAGGACTAGGGAGGTAAAGCTGACAGGGAGAGAGTTTGGGGTTTGTCCCCACCTCAGCCCAGCCGCTAACCCGCGGTCTGTTGGGCACACGAGTTTCTCTCCGGTGCGTTGTTCTAAGAGGCACTCGGTGTGTGTGACACACAGACCCAGGGCAGCCACAGGCACGGGCAAGGGGCCACTCTCCCGAGGACCCCGCGCTTTGCCAGCACCCCCGTGGTCCCCAGGCTCGCTCCTGAGCGCTGGCGGGGTCGGACCACAGGCAAGGCCCTGCCAGTGCCCAAACGCGACTTCGAGTCGGTCACCGCAGGCTGCTGCGGGCGGCCCCGGGCCCGGGCCCGATCCGCACCGGCGCCGCCGGCTCTGGGCGGGGACTCAGCGCCCGCCCGGACCGCGCCGGCCAATCGCATCCTCTCTCATGGCTCATTTGCATACCGCCTTCCTATTGGTGAAGGCCGGGGAGCCGCGGTGGGGGGGGTGGCGGGACTGGGCTGTTCTGGCCGCGAGCGCCCCCCCCCCCCCGTGCAGCGGGCCGGGGCCGGAGCGGCGCCGGTGTCTCGGGAGCGCAGGGGCCGGGGATCGGGCGCTGGGAGTCCGGGCGCGGCCGGTAGAGCGGAGCAGACTCGGAGGGCAGGCGGTGTGGGTCGGTACACGCGTATTATCGGCAGTGGAATCATGGTCCGTGGAGATGAAGCTGCCTTGCCCCTCTTCTCACTGGTCTGGTTTGTGTCACTGGTCGGCCTGCACTGCCCGAGCTTTCACAGGGCACTTGGCACCTTCTGCTCCTCTTGGGCTGGGCTTAGTGATTTTGACGAGTGATTGATTTTGCCCAGAGTGCGAGATGTTGACAGCCAGGGTGCTGTCCCTCCTTGACCACAAACGGTCTGAACAGCAGGTCTCTGCTCTGAGCAGCTGGACTGTTCCCGAGATCCTCGGTGACATTTTCTCCTCCTTCTCCTCCTTCTCCTCCTTCTCCTCCTTCTCCTCCTTCTCCTCCTTCTCCTCCTTCTCCTCCTTCTCCTCCTTCTCCTCCTTCTCCTCCTTCTCCTCCTTCTCCTCCTTCTCCTCCTTCTCCTCCTTCTCCTCCTTCTCCTCCTTCTCCTCCTTCTCCTCCTCCTTCACCAAGGGCTGCAAGAGCATGAGAGGAAAGGTTTGCTTCTACTGTAGGAGGAAAGGAAAAGAGGGGTGTGCATGTGGACATATTAGCTGCTCAAAAATTGATAGGGCCTATTCCAATGCTGCTGCTTCTTTCCTCCTCTCAGCTTCCCCCTCGCTTATTTTCTAACCAAGTTTTCTTTTGGCCAGCCCTTTCCTTAAGGTTGCAAGCAGTACTTTGTAAGTTCTCCTCCCACCCCAGTCCTTCCCGCAGGGGGGGGTAGTGCCATCATGCTTGGATAACAGGCTAGCTGCTCTGGCTGCTCACTTAGTTCTACAGGCCGTGTTTTATTTAGAGAGCAGGTGGAAGTTCCTGTTAGACCACACACGTCCATCTGCTAAGCTGAAAAGCTGAGTGTCATTGCATATGGACCTCCTCCACATTCCTGTCGAAATGAGGACATGGGAGTTGGTTTCCTGGTCCAGGGGCTTCCCTAATAATTGTAAATCACTAACACTTCTTCTGGTCTGTCTGCTCATGCAGAGGTGGATGCTCTTACCAAGGAGCTGGAGGACTTTGAATTAAAGAAGGCTGCTGCCCGTGCTGTGACAGGAGTGCTGGCCTCCCATCCCAACAGCACCGACGTGCACATCATTAACCTCTCGCTGACCTTCCACGGCCAGGAGCTGCTGAGTGACACAAAACTGGAGCTGAACTCCGGGAGACGCTACGGCCTGATTGGGCTCAACGGGATTGGTAAGCTGTGGGCACAGTGACCTGGGCTCTTGGGAGCTCGGTGAAGGTTCTGTGCTGCTGAGAAGCTGGATGGATGCAGGTGGTAAATGCTGGAAACCAGAAAGAGGCTGTTGGACAGACGTGGCTGGGACACGGTCCTCCTGTCTCCCCACCCAGGAGGAGGAATTGCTAGGACTGCTGGTGGAAGTGTGAGGTTGCATTCTGGCTTTGGACTGTGCATGTGAACTTGTTTCTGTGGAGAGCTGGATAAGATGCCTGGGACCTGTGAATCTGTCTGATTCCTGTTTGCAAGAATTTGTTTACCAGTGTCAATAAACCTGATGCTGATGGTCTTGGTCACAGGATTTGCACAGTATGGAGGAGCAGGGAGTGTGTGGTTTGGCCTGAATGGGAAAACAAGTGTATAGTCCCTGGAGAAGGCAATGCTCTACATGGAGAGATGCAGAATATGGGTGTGGTTGGAGAAGAGCTGGTAAGAGTGACCAGCTGGTTTAACTTTCAGGAAAACTCTCGGGTTCTCTAGTGATGAGGGCATTACTTTCCTATATGTTGGAAGTCTGGAGTCTGGGGTCCTGGTTACAGATGTGGTTAGACAGCAGGAAGTACACAGCAGACATAAAGTTCCCTAAATCCGGGCAAGGGATGAACTGCAGTGGTTTCCAGAGAGCTTTTCATGTCTCAGTGCTGACTTTGGGGTGGTGAGCCTCAGCTGGGAGGACAGCCTGCCACCATAAGGCAGCAGGCTCTGCCGTGTCTCTTAATTCTTCTGGCCTCTTGGGCAACAAGTTCCCAGGGATGTTCTGGGTTTGGAAAGGGAGGGAATCAGTGGGATCTGACTGCGTCTCGCCCGTTTCTCTGTGACATTGTATCTCACAATCCAACAATTAATTGTGGGTGTCTGTCTGCACACAGGGAAATCCATGCTTTTGTCAGCTATTGGGAAACGAGAAGTGCCCATCCCAGAGCATATTGACATCTATCACCTGACCCGAGAGATGCCTCCCAGTGACAAGACCCCCCTACAGTGTGTGATGGAGGTGGATACAGAGAGGGCCATGCTGGAACGAGAGGCAGAACGTCTGGCTCATGAAGATGGTAAAACTCCTCAGAGTCCCTGTGGGAAAGGGACATTTCCTCCATTTCCCTACCCACCACAGAAAAGTGTTTATTTGGGTTCCTTGTCAGAATTTTGACATGTGTCAGTACCTGTTTCCCCCAGCTGCCCTGTACTAACTGAAAAGTCCTGTGGGATCACACTTCTTTGGATGAAATTATTCCATGCAGCTTCTTAAGAAGTGGCTCAGGCTTGGGAATGGAGGGGGCTGAATAGTGCTAAAGCAGACGGACTGTGAGCTTTTCCAGCTGCACAGAGGTGCAGCTGAGAGCCCTTTTTTGGTAAATTGCTGACAGACAGGCTCTCTTTCAGCGGAGTGTGAGAAACTCTTGGAGCTATATGAACGTCTGGAGGAGCTGGATGCTGACAAGGCAGAAGCACGAGCCTCACGTATCCTTCATGGCTTGGGGTTCACACCAGCCATGCAGAGGAAGAAGCTGAAGGACTTTAGTGGTGGCTGGCGAATGAGAGTGGCTCTTGCTAGGTGAGTGGTGTACTGCCTGCTGCCTCCTGAGAGAATGTCTGGCTCTGCAGAGCCACATACACAGCTCTAAGATCTCAGAGCAGAGCTGAGAGGCTTTGGGTTACGTACATTGGCCCCACGCTGTCATCTCCTCTCTCCTTTCAGAGCCCTCTTCATTCGGCCTTTCATGCTGCTGCTAGATGAGCCCACAAACCACCTTGACCTGGATGCCTGTGTGTGGTTGGAGGAGGAGCTGAAAACGTAAGCATGAAGGGGTCTGCTGCTTTTGTGGGATGTGCTTTTCTGCTGGAACTTCTTGTCAGAACGTGAGCAAGTACTACAGCAGTAACTGTAGTTCTTGTGGCTACATAACCACTGTGGCTGTTATTTTTTTGTTCTTAATCTGATTGTAGGCAACAGAGATCTGGTGCATGTAAATCCTTTGTCACCATCAGGGCCAACAAGCAAGAATTCTTTTCCTAGCTTGGTTTCTAATAGCTTATGTGGTGCCACAGGTTCAAGCGGATCCTTGTGTTGATATCCCACTCCCAGGACTTCCTGAACGGTGTCTGCACCAACATAATCCACATGCACAACCGCAAACTGAAGTACTACACGGTGAGTGAATCGTGCCCTGTGCAACCAGCAAAAACCAGGAGCAGTTCTCTGGAGCATGTCTGATGTTCTGTGGTCTCTTTCTAGGGAAATTATGATCAGTACGTAAAGACTCGCTTGGAACTAGAAGAAAATCAGATGAAGCGATTCCACTGGGAGCAAGATCAGATTGCCCATATGAAGGTATCTGCCTAGCTGCATGAACATCTTTCTACCCATGCAGGTGGGCATCCCTGCACCTCCTTAACCTTGTTATTGTGGCTTTTGGCTAACTCTGTGTTTTGTTGCAGAATTACATTGCACGATTTGGTCACGGTAGTGCAAAGCTGGCCAGGCAAGCTCAGAGCAAAGAGAAGACCCTTCAAAAAATGATGGCTTCTGGCTTGACAGAGAGAGTTGTGAATGATAAGGTAGGATCAGACCTGGGGTTTCATCTAGAGATCAGTGCTGGAAACAGGGGCTAGATAAATAGGATGGTCTTTAGCTGATAGCAGGACGGCTGACACAGCTGGGAGCAGGAATGGCAATACCCTTCCTGATGCCAAGGGTGACTGTACCCAAGGTAGAGGAATGCTGAAGAGTGGTAAGAGGAGGAGTAATTCTCTGAGGGAGAGAAGGGGATTTGAGGTATCAATAAGGCTATTTTGCAGACACAGAAATCAGAAAGGAACGGCTAAGGGTTGGAGAAGATGGAGGAGGATGCTCAGAGCAACTCCTACTTGTTTGAAGAGTATGAGCTCGGATTTACTTCAAGGGGAGAGAAGTAGGGACTCATGAGCCAGCAGACAAGCTTGCAAGCAACTAATCAGAATAAGTCTGAGTGAGTTGCTAGAGGTGCTCATAAAGCGTCTGGTTCCCTGGTCTGCAGATGATGTTTGTAGTGAGGCATGGTTATACCAGAGTAACTGGGTTCTCTTGTGCTCAGGGTGTCTAACAAGCGGATATTCTGTGTTAACAGACTTTGTCGTTCTATTTCCCGCCCTGTGGGAAAATCCCCCCTCCTGTCATCATGGTGCAGAACGTCAGCTTCAAGTACACCAAGGATGGGGTGAGTGTGGGGAGTATGCAGGGGTTGTATGGAGATCACCTGTATCCCTGCCTTGTTTGGGAGTGCTTTTGGCTAAGCTTTCTGATCAGGCTGCAGCATGTGACTAGCAGATCAAACTTCTGGGCAGTGTCAGCGCTGAGCTGCTGAGGACAGAGCGCTCCAGGTGCAGCACGGAGGTTCTGGGTAGTAGTGGAAAGGCGTAATGCGTGTCATGATCTTTGTGGTTTGCAGCCATGGATCTATAACAACCTGGAGTTTGGGATTGACCTGGATACCCGTGTGGCTCTTGTTGGACCCAATGGAGCTGGAAAGTCAACACTGCTGAAACTGCTCACAGGAGAGGTATGGTCACTGTGTTGTCTACCCTGTCCTGGACCTTTATTCTTGGGGTGGTCTTCAATGAAGCTGCACGTATTTGGCAGAGCACCCCAATCATGCCTTGGAAATCCTAAGGCCTTGCTGCAGTATAGGGCTTTTTCCCGCCTATTGTCTGTTCAGGCTGCCTCCTCTGTGCCAGAGTGGAGGTGTCTGAATTCCCTATTTCTGGCATACAGCAAAGGGAGGGATTTCCTGGTGAAATACTTCTATCTGATTTTTCCAGCTGCTGCCCACGGATGGGATGATTCGCAAGCACTCCCACGTGAAGATCGGCAGATACCACCAGGTACTCCCTACAGCAACCCCCAGGGATATGAAATGCTGAGGAAAAGCTGTCAGGAATGAGGAATCTTGCCTCAATGCTTCTGCTTCTGAGGCCAGTCCCACTGCTGCCCTTCTGTGCCTGGCAGTCGGGGAAAGAACGGTTCCATTGGCTGAATGGGCTCTAGCAAATCTTGCCCTGAAGAGATGCTTGCTGTGGTCCTCTCTGTTTAGCCTCTCACCTTTTGTGGGAGAGATGGTTGCCTTGTGCTTGGTGGTGGACAAGCCTGTTATTCTGAAGCAGCACTTCTGCTCCTGAAGTGGAGACTCCTTCTGTAATAGTTCAGCACAGGGGCTATACTGTGAGGGGGGTTATTGGCACTTCTGTTCTGCTGCTCAGCTGGTACCAGAGGGGTGTGAGGGGCGGGAAGTACTTTTGGCCATGAAGTGTGTGGCTTGTGCAGCCTGAAGCTGACTTTTCTTCTCTGTCAGCACTTGCAAGAGCAGTTGGACTTAGACCTCTCACCCCTGGAATACATGCTGAAGTGCTACCCAGAGATCAAGGAGAAGGAGGAGATGAGAAAAATCATTGGCAGATATGGTCTAACAGGGAAGCAGCAGGTGAGTATGAGCTGTTGAGATTTGCTTTTTGCTCATTAGGGAGGTAGAGCTGCTGCATTTTCTGTTTTTCTACTGGTGTCTGACAGTGTGGTGCAGTATGCAGCATGACACACCACAGCATCAAAATGCTTTTTCCATCTTTGCATTTGAAATTGTAGAAAAAAATAACTCATGGCTCGTAGTAACTTCCTTTGCATTGCAGCAATATGAGGGCTGGAATGGGTGACCTCAGAACCCAGGTGAAGAGAAGACAGGGTGCAGCAGTGCTAGATTTGAGCATATTTTAGTCGTAACCTGAACGAGTTTGCTTATCTCTTATTTTTGAGATGAGTACTGGACAGAAATGCTGCCACACTTCCATTCTCAACTGGGAGTGGGGACCACTTGGTTCAGACAAGAGGATCACCAGCGGGGCTCTGAGTCTAAACATCACGTGCTCCTGTGTGTCGCGTGTCACACGTGTGACAGGAGTTGTCCTCATCACTGCAGTTCAGTGTTGGTTTTTACATGGTTTTCTCCCATATGTCACTCCAGAAGCAGAATAGTTTCATGGTTGTGTCAGGATGAACTCAGACCTCAACTAACTACGCTTTGGAACCTTTAACACAAGCTGTGTCTTGCTGTGGACACTCCTTCCTCAGAAGCCCCTGGAATTCCCTTGTTCCGCTGGTGCGAGGAGCCTAGTTTAGGTGTAAGACTGACTAAACTTTGTCCTCTTGTGTCACGTAGCTGCTGGAAACCCAGTGTGAGATGTGGTATTTTGTGGTCCCGGTGGCAGTCTGTAGGTTTCCCTGCAGAGCTGAAAGAGTGTCTGTGTTTGCCAGGTGAGCCCCATCAGGAACCTCTCTGACGGGCAGAAGTGCCGTGTCTGCTTTGCCTGGTTGGCCTGGCAGAATCCTCACATGCTGTTCCTGGATGAGCCCACCAACCACCTGGACATAGAAACAATAGATGCTCTGGCAGATGCTATCAATGAATTTGAAGGAGGAATGATGCTCGTCAGCCATGACTTCAGACTCATCCAACAGGTAAGAAAAGTGAATTTTGCCAGAGCACCTTTCTTGTACTTAAGTAATTAGAACAAGGGGTTTTTTCAACTGACTGGCTCTTACTCATTCCAAAAAGATGTGAGTGGTGAAAATCACTGGACATGACTCCCTCGCCATGTTCATGTGAAACAATTACTGAGCTAGCCTAGGAAAATACTAGGTAATTGAAAGAAAAAAAACCCCAAGAAACCCAAAACCCTGGAAGTGAATGTTAGATGGAAATCATGGCACAATGTGGAGGCTTTAACTAGAGTTTGTAAAATTACACTGCAGTAGTTCTAACACAGTTTTCAATCACTCAGTCTGCACAGGCAAAGGAAATTGCACCAGATAAACAGGCACTTGACATTTGTGTGTACCAGCTATAGCTTTGTCTGCAAGTTCAGGTATAATTTTGTTTTTCGGTGTGTTATATCCAGGTAGTTCAGGTCAAGAGCTACTGGTTCTCAATTTCCAGGCTAACAGGAAAGACTTTCCTTCTTAGCCCAGGAACAAAAAAAGAGATGTTGAAGGGCTAAGGACTTTCAGTTCTGAAATCTTGTATAAATTATGCAGAAAACACCAGGTAAGATATTTAGCTGCAGAGATTTTTCTTTCCTAGTTGAAGTGTGGAAGTTATTAAACTCTTTTCTTAACAGACTTCAGAGAGTAGATTTGGGTTAAATTTATAATTTTGATGAAATTCTAAAACGCTGCATTGTAAAACCTCTGCTCCCCCTGTGTGCTTGCCTTCAGGTCGCCCAGGAGATCTGGGTCTGTGAGAAGCAGACAATCACGAAGTGGCAAGGCGACATCCTCGCCTACAAGGAACATCTCAAGTCCAAGCTGGTGGACGAGGATCCGCAGCTCACCAAGAAGACCCACAACGTGTGAGCTCCGGCGCAGTCGGTCGGGTGCTCTCACGGAGACTGGCAGTGGCCAACGTGACTCGCCCGCCTGCCGCCTGGAGTGGGACTCTGCTGCTGTCTCTGTGGCTGTGTTCTAGGATTGCTGCAATACTGCTTCCCCTTGACTCGCCTTGCACCTCTGTGTCCGGACAGATCTCTTCTCTCCTGATCTGGCTACGTTTGGGCAACTGTTTCCGTATTTAGATGATGTCCCATCTGAGCCAGGCCTCGGAACCTCATGGTCTGGGGTCGTGGCAGTGGCAGTTAGGGTGTTTGAGCTGCAGGGATACAGAAGTGGAGACCCCAGCCCAGCTTCTCCCACCTCTTCCTTCCCAATTTCTGCTTCAGTTTAGATACTTCACTTCAAACTCCTCTGGCCTTCGTTTGTTTTTAACTATTATTTAACAGTGTAATTAACAGATCTGCCTGAGAATCCATCGGTCAATAAAGAGGGAAGAACAGTCTTGTTTTGTGAGCTGTAGTAGTTATTGGGGCGCACTGGGGCAAATCAGCTAGTGCTGAGCTTTGAGTAAGGATGCAGAGCTCTTTCTTCTCAGGTGAAGGTTCAGTTCTTCAGTGCTACCAAAGCTACAACCAGAACCTGTGGGACACATGAAGTGGTGAGTACTGAGCGCTGGAGGCACAGAGCAGTGAGTGGGATCCTCACACCCAGAAAACCTCTGCTAATCCAGGGTGAACACTGGGTTTTCCAGTTACTGACAGAAGGGGGAGCAAGCCACACATACTTTTTTTTGTGGTTGACAGGTACAACTTGAAAGTGTTCTGAAGACTGGAAGTTAGAACGTAGGTCTCTAAAATACCAGTGTGTGTGCTCTACAACAAAGGGGCTTAGGTGTATGCTTTTTCCTTCACCTTGGATTTTATATCAAGACTTAATAATTTAGGATTTTTGGGCTATGAATTAGTTAATTATTCCTTGCAGGTTTAACTAAACAAAGACTAATCAACTAAAGATAGTTTAACATTTATTTTTGTTCTTAGTAACATATTTATAGAAAAGTTGGTGTTTAAACCTCACCCTGTGCCACAGAAGCTTGAGTAAAATACGTTTTTTGTGTCTTTTAAAAACAATTAAAAGGTACTAAAGAAAAAGGTAGCAAATCAAACCACATAGCTCCTTATGATAATGAGTTATTTTAATTACTCCTGACACATGAGAATGGCTGCACTGGCCATGTGGAAGGTTCAGGTAGCCCAATAAGCTGTTCCAGCAGTACACGCTGAGAGGCACATTGAGAATAGGACACATTCGTACTCGTACCCTCCTGGAGTACTTCTGCAGGTGCTGACTGTCTGTGGCTCTGACTTTCTGAGTGTTTTTCTTTTATTCCAAAGGGACAATCCACATTGTGACTGCTGCTACAGCAGCACTGCATCTCATCCATAGGACAAACGTCACAGTGGGATCTGCTTCTAGTAGATAGTGCAGAACATCCAGGTTTTTCAGTGTTTTTAGTGATGATCCGTGAGGAAAAAGTCGTCTGAGAAAATAATGCAGATGAGTATAAATGCTGTCCAGGTTAGTTCTGCAGAAAAGTCGAGATTGCACTGAAAAGTCACTTAGAGTTAGGATCTCAGAAGTGAGCAGGCAGTGACAGAGTAAAAACCACCCACGGATAAGTAATTAGTGTAAAGGCTGATTGGTGTCACAAAGGTTGAAACAAGACTAGGTGAATGCATGTCTGTTAGTTCTGCTCTCGAGGTTTTAAAAAGACAGTGAGCTGGAAAGTAGCTATGGGAGAGGTGAGGTCAAGAAGTCCTGCCTGAGGGTAGAGCTGTTCATTCTGCTCTTCCTCATTAGCAAAGATCTGGCAACGACTCTTGTCACTGCATTTCAGATCCATGTGGTTGATAGCCATGGTGGCAATAATAAATGCAGGATATAATCCTACACCGAGTTCTTTGGGCATGAGAAGGGTATGGGAGCATTGGGAGGACAGCCAGCATGGTGGACAGGAGTTGGAGAATTCCTGTAGCTGATGTAGCAAAGAGGAGAGCTGTCTTAGCTGCTGCTGTGAAATGAGAGAGCTGCCCAGTTGCAGACAGGTACTTGATGTAGCACACAAGGACCACAGGTACATGTTCAAAGCACAAGTAGCTGTAACTGCACTAGAAGTCACAGCTGGTAGGCCTCCACTTCCAAAATGGACTATGTATATATGCTTTATCAGTCTGGTACTTCAGCCTAGATTTCAATGTGTCCTGTGGTAACAGTTTGTTAGAGTGCACTGAAGCAGCTGTGGCAGGGATATATCCTGGGGTACTAGCTTCTGTCACAGATACAGCCACTAGCTGGGCAGTGGCACTTTGAACTCTTTCAGCTAGGGCTTTTCTGGTTATGCACAAAAGCCAAATTCTTATCTAGATAATTTATGAGACATTTTCTTAGTTCCTAGGATGATCATTTCTGTGAAAGAAGCGGCGTAGAGCCACTGTTACTCTTACTTGTAGGCTAAAAGTGAGGTTGGCTCTACCACAGCTACAGCCAGAAGTGGTGGATGTTGCATCAAGTGCAGGGTTGTGGGATTCCTTTGTGTTGTGAGTCGACCCATACACTACAAAAATAGCACAAGGATGAGTCAAGCTCAGCACACAGCTTCCAGGGTGGCCAGCCTCTAACACATGCAATCTAGGGAAGCAGATGGTAATTCCCCAGATCTGGAAGGTTAAATGTGACTGTACTGCTCAGTGTATGAGCCTCTGCCCTTGCTATACAATCACTCCCCACACTTAATGCTGAGTGACCAGTCACTGCTCCTTGCCCACCAAAGGGCTTCCTCCTAACTCAACATTTTGTCAGAAAAACAAGCTGTGTGTGTCTGACTGCCAGTGCCAGGCACAGCTGCAGCTGTGGAGAGACACAACAGCTAACAGCTTCTTCAGCATGAGAGAGCTTTTGTGTGCTATGGCCGGTGGAAAAGGTAAAACGGTTCCAGTCGCAGTGAACAGTCTCCCTGACACAGAGATCTCGGCTGTTTACAGCTCTGTACCTCAGTGGGTGGGTGGAATGGACATCAGAGGGGGAGCCCTGTGCTGGGCCTTGTCGATGCATGGCCTCCTACAAAACAGAAGTGGTGATGGTGCCTGCTCCTTACTCCCAGTAGGAGTGATCCACAAACATCTCTTGACACTGTTAAGATATCACAAAATACACCACTCCCGTTCACAGGAGGATCCTGCCGCCCCACATCTTCTATCCCCAAGCCCGTTCACAGATGTGCTGCCGTGACCATTCCCACCTGATCACTCATGTCTCGGTTCCTGGGTGTGAAAAGCCCTTCTGTGATACTTATGGCCACTGTGTTTGTCACTGTGACATTTATCTGTACTAGGGGTGGGTGATTAGGTGCCTCCCCATGAGGACAGGCCCCAAATAAAACTAAATTCAGTAAAACACTATTGACTGTACAACCACCGGCAGAGTGACTGGCGAGCAGGGCTCCTACACTCAGCCCTTGGAAGATGTGGTTTGCTAAGGATGTGCCAGTATAACATGTGCCCCTGAGCACAACAGCACAGACATACCAGCGTTCCCCCCCACAAAGGTACATACCAGTATTATTCTTTTATGAAATACCTGTTGTGGAGCTTCCTTTTCTACCTAAAGGACAGAAAACTTTCATTTTGTTCACTTCTCTACTGTGTTGCTGCACATTTTTTTTTCCCCTGGATTAGCTGAATTCCCGCATTATAATTACCATCACTAGTGTGATCACTGGATTCCAAGACAGATCAAATACGTACACAGAGCATTAGCCCTCCCACTGCCTCCCTCCTGTCCACCCTGCCCCGCTGGCTGTAGGAAGCAGGACCCCCAAGAGCAGGCTAGCTGAGACAGTGGGAGGAACACTGGCTGTTGGGATGTTAATGATGCTGTCACTCAGTCACTAGAGCAGTGCTCCTTCCAGTGACTGAGTCTCCAACTGACTGCATTATCTGCTCCATAGCACAGAAGTGGTTCCACTTATTTGATTCTGGAAGCAGTTCTCCAATTTATACCCTTCCATCAAAGCAGGAACAGTCACCAAAGTCCTGGATGGACCTGGGAATAGCTCTTCTCTGGCACTTCTGCCCCATGGGAATGAGATGCTACTGATCTTGCCCACCTGCTTGTTACCCAAAAAAATTTTCTCAGGTCTGAAAGTTAATTGAATCAGTTACTTACAAGCTCTTCTCAGGCCAGCTGCCCTTCAGCTAGTGTAAAGTGGACTCAGCAGTCACAGGTGTGTATTTGTCCTGCTCCTTGGGGGCTGCATCTGAGGCAGGTGAGGTCCTGCTGCCTTTGGGATATAACCAGCCCCATGGCACTGGCTGGTTGCTCTGTTGGAGGCCAGGATGAGTGCAGAAGCTGGGAAGAAGCGTGGTCGTGTTCCCACCTCTGAGGACAGGAAGTCTAAGAAGAAACCTAAGAGAAAGGAAACCTATTCAGTCTACATCTACAAAGTCCTGAAGCAGGTGAGTAAGTGTTTGGTGTTTTTTTTCTGCTAGAAACTCTTTCATATGTAAAGCTACTTCTGCCAATTGCATATTGACCTTATAAAGAGGAAGAAAAAAATCTGGTTTTTAGTGAGATGAAAAAAAGAATGAGTGGGTACAGGAGAGCCCCAGCTGAGTCTCAAAAGTGTGTGGGGGGGGTGAGAAATCTTAGGGTAGGAGGGAAGAGATGGATCTAGATCAGACAGGGTTTCCTAGAGAGAATAAGCCCCAAGTGCATGGCTCTGCCTAAAGAAAGAATTGAGTAGGAGCCAACAGGGCACGAGCAGCTGCTGTTGGCTGTATGAGTAACTATTGGAATCTTTCTGTTAACTTCTGTTGGGGCGATGAGAGAATTTTCAGAGGTGGCCATGTGTGGGCCAGGCCTCGGTTGTCTGCACAAGCCTGTGGGCAGGACTTGGAGCACGAGGGCGTTTCCACCCCTTGCAGCTTGTTTTCCATAGGGGATTGTGCAGAGAGGCTCCTGCCAGCGCAATCCCAAAGCCACTCAAGCATCATGGGGCCTCTCCTTAGTCTCATGCGAGTGGCACACAATTGAGACCCTCTTGGTGGCAGCTGTGGCCCCCCTGGGGTTGGAGTGCCTGGGCTGGACGGGGGTCCCTGCTCCCCCAGGGTGATGGGTGTGTGAGATGGCACTTGGTTACCGTCTGGCAGGTGCACCCAGACACCGGCATCTCCTCCAAGGCCATGAGCATCATGAACTCCTTCGTCAACGACATCTTCGAGCGGCTGGCGTCCGAGGCCTCGCGCCTGGCCCAGTACAACCACCGCTCCACCATCACCAGCCGCGAGGTGCAGACGGCCGTCAGGCTGCTGCTGCCCGGCGAGCTGGCCAAGCACGCGGTCTCGGAGGGCACCAAGGCCGTCACCAAGTACACCAGCAGCAAGTGACCGCGCCGCGCCCCTCGAAATAAAATCCCCCTGCACTGGCCGGGGCCTGTCTGTCATGGCGCCGGGGGCGGGGGGCGTTCGCAGTCGCCATGGGGATGGTGCGGTTGCCATGGGGACGGGCACGCCCTAGAGCGCGCGGAAGGCGCCTCGGGCCGCAGCGGGAGCGCCCCCCCGCGGGTGGGGGGTCCGGGGCGGCGGGGGGAGGCACAGGCGGGTGGGACGCGGCCGGTGCTTGAGGCCGTTCCCCGCGGCGAAGCCCGGAGCGCTCAGCCGGCCCTGCGGGGTCCCGGGGAGCGCTCCTCAGCCGAGCACCAGCCTGTCGGCGCGGACTCCAGCCAGCCCCGCTCCGCTGGGACCTCTCCGCCCGGAGCAGCTGCCTCCGGCACGGCCCGGGACCTGGGATGAGGTCATCTCTGCGCCGGGTGGGCGCTCCGCTCCTGGGGCGGGGTCTCGGCGGGAGCGAGCGCCGGTCAAGTCCGCTCCCCGGTGAGGAGCCGCTACCCGCGGCGGGGGGAGCGAGTGCGGGTGGGGCCTTCAGCCGGGGCGGGCGGTGCGGGGAAGCTCTGGCTCCCATCCGGCCCTCGGCCTCCCCCGCCGCTGAGCCGGTGCGGAGTGTTCGGTGCCTTGGCAGGGGCTGCCCGGGCTGCCGCAGGCGGAGCGGGAAGGAGGGACCGCTCTCCCCGAGTGGTACATCTCGTCGGGATCAGGAGCGGGAGGGGATGGGAGCTCTCGTCGAGCAGAGGAGCCGGCGTGCTGGTTCTCCGGGAGCCGGTTGGGTGTTTCCTGAGGGGGAAGCGGCAAATCGCCGGTCCGCACTGGAGCAGGAGGGATGTCGGTGTCCCAGCAGGTGAAGCGCCTTGGTGCGCTGCTCTCCAGGACAAGAGCTTCCAGCCTGGGGCCCAGCCCACCTAAGGGTGTGTTGGATCCATTCTAAATAGCGATCCAGAAAGAGGATTGAGCACAAAATAGTTTATCGCAGAGCACGGGCTGAATTACCTTCAGCGTGCTCCCCTTCGAGGATGCTCAGCGTGGGGAGCGCACGCTGGAAGCTTGGTACGAGTGGGTGAGGTTGGCTGTGACACCTGAATATTCTGCAGTTTTCTAGCACAGCCTTCTGCAGCTCAAACGAGTTATCTGTAGCCTTTCCCCTTTACAACGAGTAAGGATGAATGAGCCTCTGGACTTTGAAGCTGGCAGCTATTATGGTCTCGTCCTCATCATAAGCAGATGGAAAACTTTTGTGTTAATGACACTCCAAAGGAGGAAAACTGTAAGTAAAGTTTTCTGTCAAATTACTTTCAAGAAGGTGGGGGGCAAGATAAAATATTAAGTTTTCTAAAATCTTTTCAGATGTTTATAGGGTTGGGACCTGTCGAAAGGGGCTCAAAGCTGGGCTGAAAATCAAACCTGGTTCACAGGTTCAGCTGGGCTGTTGGAGGGTGGTGTCACAAAATGTAGCTGTTAAGTGGCAAATACTTGCTGAACTGTAGGTATAAAGGAGGTTAAACACATCTGTAGGTAGCAGAGAAATGAGTACATGATTCTACATATAAAGAAAAAGAACAGAAAATCCAGGAATTACAAAGTACACAGTAAGTACACAAATACCATCTGTTTATTGCTTTCCAATAAACTTTATTTCTATTTGATTTTTAAATTTATTATTGAAAGAAAAAAGCTACTTCCTTGTTCATTTGTAGGTAAAAAAGATGTTAAATAGTAGCTAAATGGGACAGCTGCTTTGCAGTCAGGATACTGTCCACAACTTTTGCCTGGGATTTGAAAAAATGGGCTGGAGTTCTCTGGTCTGCTGGCATTTATTATATTAAAAAAACCCAAAACCTGGAGTAGCACAAAATTGTAAGAAAAGCATCAGGGAAGAAACATGTTTCACTCTGGGAAGGGAGGATGGCATGGTTTGGTGTGGGTCAGTTAGCCTAGAATTAATTCCAGGCAAAATAAAGGAAACTTGCTTGATAATAAATTAAGGGGTTGGAACATAAGTAGCTGAAGTTGTTTGTGTGGAGCATAGCTTATTTTACCAAATCACAAGTTTGATAAAGTTACAGACTTGTCATGTATGATTTTTAGAAAGATTCACTTTGGCTTTCATTATATGTCAGCTACAGAGCATCCAGTAGCAGGCTGATTCCTCCGAGCTCGCCAGTGCTCAGCAAGTTGAGAGAGGTCATAAACGGAGACTTTCCTTCTCGTGGAGTCCTGCAGAAGTTGGTATTCAAGCTTATGTAACTAAAAAAGCAAAACCTCCTGTTGCCTGCCTGAAATAAATGTATAAAACCAGATAATGGAGTGAATCTTTGCATCACGTATTGCGAAGCGGGTTGAACCGTGGCCACCTGGGTTGTTTTGTAGGGCTGGATGAACAGTGGCTGTTTGGAAACCACCAAATACAACTGGGAGCAGGGACTACAGGGCATCCTTGTGGGAAGTTAGGGTCATCCTGGGAAGCAGGCTGGGTTCTTCCACAGTTCTCCAAACTCCTTATTTCAGTTCTCAGGTTCCTGATCGCTAAAAATCCCTCTGTGTATGTGGGGTGCAGTTCACAGTGGGTAGAGGGTTTTTTCTTAGGTTTATAAACTTTTCAAAGGTGTTTTGGTTTTTTTTATGGTGGGTTGTGGGTTGTTTTTTTTTACTCCTGGTGAAAAAATTCTCCCTTTCAGGTAGGGGAGGAAGAAACAGTGCAAAAGGAGCTGGACTGACAGGAGAAACAGAGTATTTTCTTTCTAGGACTTTTGGATCTCCTTATCTTCTTGCTTTTAGTGGCTTTGAAGAGACAGCTTTGTCCTGCAGGGCTATAAACTGAGCTAGGACTGAACATCGTGTGTTCTGCCTCGGACCATCATGTCAGTGACTGTCCCTGTCTGGTTTTTCTCAGGCTGACTGGGAAATTTGTATCCCCAGGTGCTTCTCACACACACAAGCCCTGAGGGAGCATTAGCAGATTGAGACAGTGGTCCACATGGAGCCAGTGCAGCCCACAGTGCTGAGTGAGCGATCTGTCCAGAGTGATGGTGGAGGGTGTGACCTCTGGGCTGTGGTGGGACAGCCTGACTGCCCCATCAGGGCAGCACCTCCTCAGGGTGTGCAGGGCTGTCCCTGGGTTCCGCATGGAGGTGCTGCCTCAGCGTCTGTGGTGGAGTGAAGGAAGGATGTGAGCTATGTTCTGGGTGGAGATGTGGTGGAGGTCCTTTGCCAGCTTCACATTGTGACTGGATGCCTGTTCTAAGATCTTCTGGTGACAGCAAAAATCAGGGTAGGAGTGTCAGGAGGAACCAGAGCTATGGTAGGTCCCAGGTGACAGTATGTCACAGAATCACAGAATATTAGGGATTAGAAGGGACCTCAAAAGATCATCCAGTCCAATCCCCCTGCCGGAGCAGGAACACCTGGATGAGTTCACACAGGAAGGCATCCGGGGGGTCTTGAATGTCTCCAGAGAAGGAGACTCCACACCCTCCCTGGGCAGCCTGTTCCAGTGCTCAGGAACATGTGGGGCAATCCTGGACTTCACAAGGCTCATGAGGTGTTGCTGAGTCTCATGAGCTGTGGAGCTGTGACTGGTGCTTGTCCCTGTCTGATCAGGGTTAGTCTGTCCCAGTAGTGTGGGCCAAGCGAGGTGTATGTGATGCTCTTGGAGAGAGTACAGGAGGCAGCAGAACTGGGACTGAGCGTGTCACCTTCAGTCCCAGCCCTGCTGCTGTGGTGTGGGCCTGGCTGGAGGTGGGAGGGAAGGAAGAGCTTGTACTGGGTGCTCTGTTTCCTTTTGACTGTAGGACAGCATTGAAGAGTGCTCTCTTCTTCACGGTGCCCTGTCCATAAGGTGGAACTGGTGCTGAGCACCGGTGCTGGAGCAGCACCTCACCCAGCAGGGAGGCAGCTCTTTTATTTCTTCCAGCCCTTGGGGCCGGCTGTTGCCGTGGGGGGAGAGGCTGTGCTGTGGGTGCAGGTGGAAGAGTGGCTGTGTCAGGGCTGCCTGTGAGCCAGGTTCCTGGGGGAGACTTGGCTGGATGTGGCTCACTGGAGGCAGAGCTGGGAGAGTCCAACCAGAGAGCTGGATTGTGAGCAGTTCTGATTTGTGAGCAGTCTATCTCCTTGCCCAGTCTGTTCTGTTGCTCCCTAGGTCTCACTGTCTGTGTTTACCCCTCTTTTCCAGGAGCAGTCCCATTTCCCTAGCCCTAGGATGTGCAGTCATGCTTTTTGTGGGATGGAGAGACTGATGAATAGCTGGGAATTGCAGTTCTGCTGCTGCCCTGGAGGTGGTTCTCTCTGCCTACCTGATGTCAAATGTATTTCTGCTGCACGGGCAGGAGCTCGGTGCTGCCCAGGTCCAAGCAGGCAGATTGTGGACCATGTCACTTCCCTCTGTGGTACCCTGGTTCTCTTAGCAGAGAACTGCCCATCTGTGTGGGTAAGGTGCTGATTTACGGGGACATGAGCAGCTGTTTCCTGGAAGTGTCTGGTAGAGCATCTAGCAGTGAGTGAGCCCAAGAAGAGTAAGGCTGTAGTGGTGCAGGCACTTGATTGTCTGACACTGCGGTTTATGCATCCTGCTTCGTACCTCCCCCTCTGCCCCAGCTAAAGGCTGGAAGGATGGAGTCGGTGATTGGGGTCATATCCCTCTTACTACACCCCTGTGTTTCCTCACGGGTCTGGAAGAGCAGCCTGCAGTGCAGATGCACCAAGCCTGAGAGGCAAAAGGAGATGGTTGCTCTGGGAATGGTGAGTTCCACGCTGAACCTGCCCAGATTGTCTTTTTTTACGTTTCCCACATGGGGGCAGGTTCATCTCTCCCTGCACAGGAGTCATGCTGCTTGCTTCCCTGCAGTACATCCCCTTGGAGCGGCCCTGGCACACCTGCACAGGATGTCAAACACAGTCCTCATTTCCTGAGGGCTTGCTCTGCATGCTTAGCACGGATTAGCTTTTGTGAGGACTGCTCCACAGCTTCTTCCAGACAGGGCTTGTGGTTCCATGCCCTGTTTGTGCCATGATGCACTAGTGGATCAGGTGAGACCTGAGCGGGGTATGCTGTGCCAATGAGCAGGGCTTCACAAGGAACTGGTCACTGCAAAAATGACCCAGAAGCACTGAATTTACAGTAAAAAGCAAACCTTGACTCAGAGCCTGTGCGGGCACTCTTCCAAAGTGTTTTGCAACTGCCGTGGTCTGTGTAAGTGTGGTTTTATTCCAGGTCTCCCTGTGTCCTTGCAAGTCTCTTGGTGAGTTCTTAGTGCTGCTGCACTGTCATGTTGCATGTCCCTGGCCCCATGTCTTTGTCCATCTGATTTGTTCTTACCAAGCTATACATGCCCACGGGCTAGCAGCAACCCTTTTTTTCCCCTTTCAAAAAGAGCACTATAGTGACAAACTGAATCAAAGTGTTCATACAAATATCAGTAATGCTGGTGTTATCTGTTTTCCTTTTTGGAAGAGAACAATGACTTAAGAGCGTGTGCTCTTTCCTCTCATAGGGTGGGGGACTATGAGGCAGAGCATCTCTCTGGTCTGTGATGAGTGGTTCAGGTTTGGGGGGAGGGAGTTTTTTGGGCAATGGAGGCTGACACCAGTGTGCAGATCATGTGCATTTCTCTTCCCATGTTGTTGTGTCCCTTGGCAGCAGTGCTGCCAGGTGGCTGCTCTGGTGCATCATTAGACACTGTTCCAAATAGCATAGGCAGGAATGGTTCAGCACTCAGAGGAAAATGAGCTGGTGATGGATAGCTCTGGTGATGCCAAAGCTGTTCAAATATGAACCTCTGAAGTCCAGCCAGGGTTCCAGCAAGGGACACTCATCCTCTCTGTGCTCAGCTGCTGGTGTGCTGGGACAGTGCAGGTCTATGTCCCTTCCCTGTTTTGGTTTGGCCTGAGGTAGGCTGTTGTCTCTGAGTAATGGTTACTCTGAGTCCATAACTTATGGCAGCCCAGAATCCCTGCCTGGAGAATGGGAGATGAGTGGTGACCAAAGGTCAGACAGACACTCCCCAAGAGCACACACCTTGCTGTCTCAGGCTCTGTTATCCCTGATGCTGCCAGCACTGTAATGGGACTGAAGGGCTGTGGTGTCCTCGGAGCTGTTCTCTGTCTGTGTTCTGCCCATCAAGGACTGTTGCAAATTGTTTTTCCTTGTTTGTTCTCTCCATCCTCTATTCACTCTGGAGTCCTGAATGTTGCCAACAATAATGCTGCTTCCTTCATGTCCCCTGCTCGGGATTGTGCAGTGTGGCTGAGGAAGGTGTGCACAAGTTAATTATGTGAAAAAGTAAGTCCTATTTGATATCCTTAATTTCCAGGGCCGTGTAACAGTGGAGGTCAGCAGGTATCCTTATTCTCATGCTCTCTCCTTGTGTAGCCCTGCAGTACCTGCTGCCAGACACGAGGGGAGACTGAAAGACCCGCTGCCTGGTGAGGTGCTTCCTGATACCTGGGCATGGAGCTGCAGACAGGGACCGTTAGAGCCCCGGTGACCGAGTCCCAGTGCCCCCGGTGCTGAGAAGCTTGGGACAGGGCGAAGTGCTTCTCTGGGGCCTGAGGAGAGAAATGGGATGGGGGCAAAAAGTGTGTTTCCCATAAGCCATGTGTCTTGGGCTGGGCTCAGGGCAGCTCCCTAGTGGTACCCTGCATGGTCTCCAAGTGAGAGGAGGATGCTTCTGCGTGGCCCCGTGCAGGGTGAGGGGCTGGAGAAGCAGGTGACATGGGCAGAGTGGCCCCGTGAGGAATGGCTGCTGCAGGCCACACGCCGGTTTCCCATTAGCGAGTGTTTAGTTCAGCGTTTTAAATAATTGTGTCCTCGGAATGATATTTAAAATCCATTTGGGAGGCAATGAGGCGGGAAAGTGCCTGTGCCATTGTGATGACGCTGCGCAGGCCGCGCCACACATACATATTACAAACTCGTTACAGGCTCGTTTACACGCGCTGCTCGCTCCCCACACAACCTCCTTCTGATGCTCCTAATGTTTCTTCCCCACCATGGCTGCTTCTGCTTGGCACTAGGGAGAAATTTACCTGGTAAGTCAGGTTTGGTGTCATCTGGAGCAAGGGACATGGTCACAGCAGTTGGGTGGTGGCCTTGGGGATGGGGATGTGTGGGACATGCTTGGTGATGGGACTGTCTCAGGTGTCCTGTCCTTCACCTGTGCTCAGTGCAAAACTGTGCTTGCTTTCTGACAAGCCCTCGCGCTTGTGTTACTGCAGGCTCCAGACCCCGCAGCCCCAAGGCTTTCAGCTGCCGTGCTCCGGGCGCAGCTGGGAGAAGAGCTGCAGCACCTGCGCCAGGCTGACTACGGAGCACGTGCTCTGGAATGTCCGTGGGAAGCTGTGAGCTGGAGGGACATGAGGGAGCAGATGGAGCAGCAGCTTCAGCAGCGGTTCCCCACACGCTGGTTAGTGGCTGGATGAGAAGGTGGCCTTGCTGCTGTCCCTCTGTCCCCATTCCTCTCTGAGTGCTGAGTGGGCATCCTCCGCTGTCCTCCCAACCTGTGCAAAGTGCAAATCCTATGTTGTAGTACAAGGCTCCTGGTACCACTTTATCCTTGTGCTGTTGGCCTTGGTGGCATGAGCAGTACTCAGTCTTCTCCCTTTGTCCTCTCCATTCTGATGGTGTTTAGCACCTTCTAGACAGGGTCCCAGCTGTGGTGTTGCTTGGTGCCACCTTTTGACCAAGTGCTAGTGGGCTGAGGATCAAGCTCCCAGGTGTACTTGAGGGCATGCTGGGTTCTGACATCCGTGTCCCTTGCATGGTGACCTTGCTGGCTGCTTTTCTGAATAGGAAATGGATGGCTCTAGCATCCCTTTCTCAGAAAAGGCTGCTGGGAGAGGCAAAGCTGGAGTAGGGGCAGAGGTTGTCAAATCAGAGGAGGAAGGACAATGTATAAAACATAGGTCCTATCTGTGAATGAGGCAGCAAACATTCTCAGGAGGTGAAATTTCCCCCATCCCACCCCAGGGCTGGTAAGTCTGAATTTCCAGTGCATTTGGGAAACGTGTGTGGTGGGATGGTCTCGGGATGGAGGGGTTGGGTCCCACTGCCTTAGGCTGAGCGGGTACTGACTGATGTCATCTAGGAAAGGAAGTGCTTTGCACTGAGCCTGGATATGCTGCCTTTATCCATGTTCCTGCCAGCAATCAATGGAGCAGACGGAGGAAACTTCGGGATAAAATTGAGGTGGGAAGAACTGCTGAGCATAAATACATCAAGCTATTAAAAAACCTTAGAGAAAGTCCACTGACCACTCATGGTGCGCGCTGGCAGCACAGAGCCACTAACCGTGTCCTGGGCTGCACCCAGAGCAGCGTGGGCAGCAGGGCCAGGGAGGGGATTCTGCCCCTCTGCTCCGCTCTCCTGAGACCCCCCCTGCAGTGCTGCCTCCAGTGCTGGGGCCACCAACAGCACAAGGACATGGAGCTACTGGAGCCAGTGCAGAGGAGGCCACGAGGATGATGACAGGGCTGGAGCAGCTCTGCTGTGAGGACAGGCTGAGAGAGTTGGGGCTGCTCAGCCTGGAGAAGAGAAGGCTCCAGGGAGACCTTCCAGTGGCCTCCCAGTACCTGAAGGGGCTCCAGGAAGGTGGGGAGGGACTTTGGCCAAGGGCAGGGAGTGACAGAACAAGGGGTGATGGCTTGAAAGTGGCAGAGGGGAGATGGAGCTGAGATGTGAGGAAGAAATTGTTTGGTGTGAGGGTGGTGAGACCCTGGCCCAGGTTGGCCAGAGAAGCTGTGGCTGCTCCTCCCTGGAAGTGTTCTGGGCCAGGCTGGATGAGGCTTTGAGCAACCTGGTCTGGTGGAAGGTGTCCCTGCTGCTGGCAGGGGGGTTGGGACTGGAGGAACTTTAAGGTCCCTTCCAACCCAGACCAGTCTGGGATTCTATGAAGCCCTGCAAGGTCTCTCTCTGCGACCTCTACTTACAGGGACTCTTCATACTTGCTGGAGGAAAGGCTTTCCCAAAACAGCAGCAGCTGCCTACCACAGTTATTGCATTCACCTTTTGCAGAGCAGGAATATCTAGCTGCTGGCCCCCTTCTTATGGTCAGGGTACAGTTTAGTTTGGATCCATCTCTCCTTTCAGCTGCTGTACTGTAGAGGTGTGTACTTTGCTTTTGGGTTCAGCCCAGTGCAGTAGCTTCTGTGTACCCAGCAGGTTTAACAGTAAAAGCAAACCAGGGTTTATTAATGTTTAAGGTAAAAAAATTGAGAGCTAATAATTCAAGACTTGAAAACAAAGTGCACAGTGTGGGCTCCAGTAGCTGACAATGTGTCCTCAGGCCCTTTTGAAGGCTGCAGCTCTTAATACATCATGTTAGTGTATGTGACCAGCTATCTCTGCGTAAAATCATGGTTTTCAGGGTAGTCTCTGACCTGATGGGGCCATATGCTACCTCTTTAGGCTTGTAGCCTACACAGGTGACTCTGCCAGTCATCTCTCATGCCAGGTACTCTCCCTAAATCTGTCTTTTGATGGCAGACATGCTTTATCATGCACATGAGCATGTGCAAATGGACACACTTGTGTTACTGTTGGGCTAGTGATTCCAGTCCCAACACCCTTGCTCTGTCCCACATCATGGACAGATTTCCACCCTGTTTCTTTACACCAGTTTGGGCAGTGGCTGTGCAGCTGGGTACCTCAGTTTAGTTTTAACATCTCTCTGCTGTGAGGAGATAGATTTATCTACTCAGCTTTGTTCTCCTTGCTTTGTCCTTAATTACTGCTTCTTGTGGGCTCTCTGGAGAGGTCCCACCAGTGGGTGGTCCCTGGTTTTAGCAGGGGTGGGTGGGTTGGGGTGGCTCTTTGTGCACACTCGAGGGAGTGCCTTCCCAAAAGCCAGTGACAGTCAGCCTCTGACTCCATGCAAACAGGACTTGGTCTTCTGAACTCCTCTAATGTCTCTGAGTATGAGGCATTCCAAGGTGTCTCTCATGCTCCCTTACATCATACAAGAAGTACGCTGGAACCTCTCTGATTTCACTCTGTTCATCTTGGCCCCTGACACAAGACAGGTATAAAACAAAACAAATAGATGATCTAGTAAGAGGTAAAACAAATTTCTTGCAATAAAAGTAGCAATGTTTAGAAGCAGACAAATCACTGAAAAAAAATTGCAACACTTTTTTTTTTTTTTTAAGGATGTGCATCCCCTTCCCTCTGGTCAGCCTTGGGTCATGGGATTGCACGTGATCCCCTTCACTGACCTTTGAGAACCCTTTTCTTTCTCACACAGATCCAAAGCATCTGAGGAAGGGCTTGCTGAAGGCCCTGAAATCACTGCAGCCAGAGGACTGGGTGCTGCTGATCTGTGCATCAGAAAGGTCCTGTGCCCCTGACATGAAGGTATTATGTGAAACCAGCACGGAGGGACCTGCTTTTTCCTCCTCACCCAGACTATGCTGCCCACTATTGAGTGGCTCAGTAAACTGGATTTGAAGGTAAAGCCTTGTGCCAGTAGCTGGACGACTCCTGGCAGATGACAATGCTGAGGGGACAGATGGTCTTGACTTCCCTCCTGTGACCTGTCAGGCAGAGCAAGCAAAGGAACTCTTTTGCTGTGGGGCCAGGGCAGATGCCAGAACCCTGGCAAATGTGAAGGAAGGGCCCTGCTGGGAGGAGAGAGTGTCTGTGTGTCACTTGGTAGTATTCTGTGGTTTGGGGGTTTTTTGGTTTGATGTTTGTTTGGGGTGGGTTGTTTTTTTGATGGGGTGTTTTGGGGTTTTTTTGTCATTGTTGTTACCATGGGAATGGGAGGAAGTCTCCAGTGTAGCTGGTGCAAAGGCAGAAATGCACACCCACTCAGCCCAAGGTCTGTGAAACTGCCTGAGTGTGAGAGCACTGCCTGCCCTCTGCCAGCACCCTGGGTGTGATGGCTGGGGACCTGGCCTCAGCCCAGCAGTCAGGGTGTTCCTCCTGGATGCCTTTCCTGGATGGTTGTAGGGTGTGTGAATAATACTGTGCATGAAGGACTGGGTTTGGATTCTGTGCCCAAGCCCATGGCTCAGGGAAGCATGATGCCATTGGTTCCAGCGGCAGGGGCAGCAGGAGATGGAAAGACAGGTTGTAAAGAAACTAAGAGCTCTCCTTAGCTTCTCCTTTTTCTCACCTCCAAGAGAATTCAATCTTCTCTGTACTCCAAGTTCCCCAAGCTGGGGCTGTTGTACTGAGCCTCTCATCTGTCTAGAGGAGACTATTTGCGATGCTCTCTCCACTCGTCCTGCCATAGTGTCCTCTCATGGGCCCTCCCCGTCCTCCTGCCCCAGACCTGTTTCTATTGTCTGTGCTGTGATCCACAGTCCTCTGCAGCCTTTTTTTAGCCCCTGCATCCTTGTGCTCTCTGCAGGACTGGTAAATGAAGACAGCCCTGGGTAAAAGATGGCTCCAGGCAGTGCGAGAGACAGCAGAAATGGAGGAGGCACATGGGAGGATACTGGCTGAAATTCCCCAGCAGCTAATGAGTTCCTGTTGCCATCGCTGGCACTCACAGCCAGCCCAGCTGGAAGGTTCTCATGTTGGCAGGGACACAGCAATTAACAGGTTAGTTACAGGAGGGTAATTTGAGTGTAAACTAAGTTTAATAGATCCCAAACTTATCTCAAGCTAGCACAGCACCCTAGCTAACGGGATCCACGCTACGGCTGGCAGAGATAACTGGAGCAGGGCAGGGGGCTTTAGCATCTTTCACCCCTCCAAATGTGACCCACTGTGGCTGGAGGGTGGCTGGCATAGCTGGGCATAGTCCCCTCGGGAGCCTGAAGACACTTGCCAACCTCTTAAGGTTTGCTTGGGAGGCTGTGTTTTCCTCATTGCCAGGACACTGTGTTCACTTCATACCAGCTGCTTTTCCCAGGGCTTGCCCAGGTGCCCTCCTTTGTGCTGCTCAGCCATGTGTAGGTAGCCAGCCCCACTGCCCTGGTGAGGGTGCTGGGTTCTCAGGAGCTTGTGAGAGTCTTTTTGGTCCCTGTGGAGTTGCCTGTCGGGAAAGCCTCTGTGCTCCGTCTCTTACAACAACTTGTGAGACAGTTTCTGCTGCAGGCTGGTCCCCAGCTAACCCCCGCCACGACTGCACCCACCTTGCTCCGTTTCTTTCCAAATGGGAGCGCAGTGCAGAGCAGGGACTTTGCAGAGCAAAGCACCAGTCACATGGAAGTGTTTCCAGGCTGCCCACTGCCCCTCTCCTGTGCCGAATCTGTGCTCGTGACTGCATCCAGCAGCTGAAAATAAGCTCTTGGAAGGAGGGAGGTGGTGAAGGGGAGCTGCCAAGCAGGACTATTTATACTGGGTGAGTCAGGCCCGTGCCTGAATCCATCCAGACATGGGAGCTGGAACCCAGCAGTGACCTGCAAAGGACATAGCCTGGGATAAGAGGCTCTTGCCTCAGCAGCTTGTTTACTGTACGGTTCAGACTTGTCCTGTTTGTTCCCTGTGATGGACTGCACCTTTCCCTTCAGCCCTGCCACGCTGCAGCGGGATGAGGGGCAGCTGGCTCGGTGGAAGGGCTCTCAGCGTCTAAGGCCCCGGTACCACCACAGTGAGCACAGCCTGAGCCCAGCTGGCCAGGGATGCCAGAAGAGCCGCTTGGAGCCACTGGAGTGCCGGGATCTGCTGGTCCAGAATGCGCTCTTCACTGGGGACCTGGAGATGGTGCAGAAGTACTTCACCAAGAGCACAGCCATCAACCTCATCATTGAGAACAAGGGTGATGAGCTACGCTGGACTAGCAGGAAATTTGGTGGGTGTTCAGGGCTGGGACATGGAAGGATGGGAAGTTCCCAGAGAAAGAGCACAGACACCTGAGAAAAGCATGGAGAGGAATCCCCAGTGGTGTAGACAGGGTGGTGGAAGAGGGATTTGGTAAGAAAGTCTTTTGGATGAGGAAGGAGGATTCCAGGGCTGTAGAACAAATGGTAGCTGTTGAAGGTGGCCAAAGGCAGATCTACTGGCAAATGGTGAGAATAGGGCCCTTGGAAGGGCTACTGGAAAGGAACATCAGGACTGTCCTGTTAGGAATTGCTGGGATAGGTGTGAAGTGTGTGTGATGTGGAGTGCTTGGGTGAGAAGGCAGCAGGTGGTATAAGGATGATTTTCCTGCCTTAGGTCTTAAGTTGGATCTGTTACTCCAGTTCATTAGAAACTGGAGGCTGTGACATGCTTTGGGACCAGCAGAGAGCTCTTAGCATTGTCCTTCAGGCAGACTTTAGCCTATATCCTGAGGAAGAGGCATGGCTGTGCTGTAGGTAGCTGCTTGGGGACCAAGTCACAATTGCTCTGTATCTACCCGCTGCTGTCGTGAAATCCAAGTGTGAAGCAGAGCCTTGCTCCAAACGCTGACTTTGAGAAAAGCTGCAGGGGAATTGGTGTGGAGGGTTTATGGTGGTCAGTTGGAGCAGGGCTTTGCTCCAGAACAAAAGCATTTTGTGTTTTGCTTTATTTCACGTGTGGGGTTTGCACCCTGCGAGCTGTTCTGTTCTGTAAGGTGGACTGGGCAATGGGACTAGAAATCCAGTCTACAGAGAGATGGTGGAAGCAAGCTTGTCCTGAGTGACAGGAGGTAGAAGCTGGTCATCCTTGGTGTTTCCTCCCACCTGTGTGCCTCACTGTACTTTGCCCAGCTGCATCCTATGGCTACCACACATGCTTCCACACGGTCTGGTCCCTCTTGCTCACCTTCTCTTCAGTGTCATCTATTTTCAGTGAGCAGCATAGCTGATGTGTTAAAGGGAGAGACGTGCTCAGCAATCTGGAAGTGCACATGTCCTTGCTGCTCTCTGCTCTTAGGGAGGTGTGGGCAGAATCCTCGAATTTAAGATGGGTGTTGGGTGTGGAGGGGCCATAATTGAACCACTCTTTCCCACAAAAGGTTGGTGGCAAAACTCCCCCTGTGCCAGAAGGGAAGAGCTGTTCATGCAGGTCACTTTCCCAGAGGTGTGGGCTCTTTTCAAGTGTCCTGGCACAAAGCTATGGAGCACACTGGTAAAACTTGGCCATGACTGAGTGTTTTGTGGGGATCCACACTAGCAAGAGGCAAACAGATAGAGTGGACTTGCAGAATCAAGTGCTGCTACTTGTGGGTGGTGAAGATAAGAGTATAGAACAAAAACCAATCCAAATCTTCATGCTACCTAAGTCTTTGGTTATGAGTCCCACTGGCCTGCAGGGACAGCTTCTCAAAACTTACCCAGCTGGTGACCCTAAAAGTAGATTCTAGTGACCTGGTCTTTCCCAAGTCATCTGTATTGGTATTTTAAGAAGCCCAGAGGAAGTGTAAATTGTATAGTGTTACTGACACTTACTCACACAGCCTTTTGCCTCCCTGGCAATGCTTTTGTGATTGGGAACCTCGTAGGATATGTGCTTATATCTTTGGGGAAATAGAGGATCCCATCAGGTGAGAGTCTGCCAGATGCTTCCCTCTTTTTACCCTTTCATGCACTACGTTGTAGCTAGACGAGGTGGTGAAGTCTGCACAGACAGAGGATGCTGGAGACTGTCAGTATGGAACTTGGTCATTTATTTTCATTACTGAGAAGGGTAAAGATCCCTATCTTACACTCTTCTCTGGTCCTCCAGGTAATTGTTGCTTGGTGGTCTATTGGGGTCACTTACCTTGTTTTTTATCTAAAAAACAAGAACCAAACACTACTAGTCTGTGCAGATTGATGTGTTCTTTAAAACATAGGGTCTTAACGAAAGGCACACAATGCTGACAGACTGTGAGCAAAGTGTACTCTTCTGAAACCAAAGTAAGGGTAGGATGGGTTTCTACAATGAAGTGGGGACAGGGGAAAATGCCATCTTGGGTGGAAGGACAGCAGAGAAGAACCCTGAGTGAGGGAACTGTCAGAGGATGGGACAGGGAGTACTAAATCCATGCAGGAGTTCTTTGCAAGGCTGAATTTCAAGGAAAAGTGTTTTTACTTCACTTGTAATGCAGTTTCCCATCCTTGTGCCTGTTTACCTGTCTTTTGGCTTTAAGCTTTGATTAAACAAGCTACAGGAAAGTTATTTTTTTAAAAAAACCTGTTTAGTGCCAAGGGCTTGGGTGGAACTAGCAAGTGGAGGTGCAGTGCCTGAGATGAGCAAGGAACCAAGGGCTGAACAAAGGTGTGCTGGTGATGTATGGAGGCAGCTGGGTTGCTCCCTTGTGATCTGGGCAGCAGCTGGGTGACAGCGAGCTAGTTGGCCATGAGACTACTTCCCTCTGTGTTTTCTTAGTGATGTCCCATCTCCATTTCTACCCTTCCAGCTACCCTGCCACCCTGCCCTGCCTATGGGCTTTTCCTTCGCAGCCAGGGACTGCAGAGACTGCTGCCTGAGAGGAGCGTCCTTACCAGCCTCTTGTCCCAAATGGGTGGTCACAAGGCTTCCCAGAATAGAACAGCTGAGACCTGAGCTGTCCCCAGCCTGGGCCAAGCAGTGCTGGGACATGTCCTCGCTCCCTGCAGGGCTGGGAGGCAGGGCTGGCAGGCAGCACGTCAGCCAGAGCACCGGGCACTGGTGGGGCTGGACCCACAGGCGCAGAGCCCGGCTGGTGAGGCAGCAGCAGGTCCTGCCCTGGTTTCTGCAGAGGGTTTGGGTCCTGCATCATGGGCAGCATCACGGGCAGAGGAGACAAGAGTGAGGAGCCCATCTGCACGCGGAAGGTGGATGGCCCTGCCCAGGTCTACTGGCAGGCCCTGCTGACGGGGGATCGGGGGATTGTGGCCGAGATCCTCGGTGACCCTCAGAACAACCTGAGTGCCAATGCTGTGTTTGACACCAGTGACCTGGAGGAGTGGAAGAACTACCGCTTCAACTTCCGCCGGCTGAGTATGCGGGGGGCAGCGGGCAGGCAGCCCCCGGCTGAGCAGGGGCTCGGAGCTCTCTGCCTGCGCTGCAGGGCATTGCTGGTGCTGGGACTGTGTGTTCTGGGTGCTGTTGGGGTTATGGAGGAGTGGGGTGTGGGAGTGAGAACACTGGGATGTGAGTGCGTTCCCCTGTGCTGCCTGGGGGAGAGTGTGCCTGGGAGCGTGAGGTCCGACCAGGGTACCTGGCCCTTCTTGCAGGGGTTTGTGTGAGTGCTTGGGAGCTGCTGGGGCTCCCCACGGGGCAAAGGAGATTCAGGCTCCAGGCTCCTTCTGTGACCAGCCGTGTAGCCTGGCTCTGTGTGCCTCTTGTGTCTGTGAGCAGCCTGTGCTGGGCTGCTGGTTCTCTCTGTGGGTTGTGCTGGGCAAGAAATTGTCACAGCCCTGCCCTAGGTCCTCGAGATGGTTCAGTTTGAACCTGGCCCTGGGCAACACAGTTGACTGCATGCTGCTTCTGCAAGACAGAGGTGAGAGGGGTGTAGTGTGGAACATGTCCCGCAGTCTGGGACGTGGTCCTCCAGGCGAGCATGGAAGGGCAGCAAGAACCATGATTTAAGGAGCCCTTTCCCTGTAACAGCTGCAGGCAACATGTTTGCTAGCAGACCACACCAGCTCAGCAGTGGCTCCAGCTGGGTCAGCATCTTTGAGAGTTGGCAAGTTTCAGCCCCTTGCTCTCTCCTAGGCACTAGATGTTGATCTCTGTTGAAGCTTGCTTGTCTGCAGCATGCTCAGGGCTTGTATGAATCTCTTGTGTGCATGGCAGCCTGCTCCAGCACCTCTTTGTGTTACTGCCTGGTTCCTTGTATTTGTGGTACTTCATGCATGGTGCTCTTTCTTCCCAGTCACCTTGCTGCTCTCAGCCAGGCCTGTGCCCCAGGCCCCTCACCTGCTGTACTGTCAACAGAAAGCCTGTGCTGCAGGTGGAAAGCACACTTTCTGGGAACAGCCTCTGCCCCAAGGGTCCTGCTCCTTTGAGCCCCCTGTCAGCGTGGCTGCACAGTCCAGTCATCCCCAGATCTTTGCCTTTGGCAGGCCAGTCCAAAGGCAGGGGCTTGCAGAGAAGGGGATGGCAGGAAGAGGCAGTTCCTTGAGGGGAGACCCAAGTCTCTCAAGGGGGGATGTCTCTCAAGAAGGGATGTGCATCAGGGACCCTGGGGGAAAGGGCAGGTCTGAGCCCAGTGCTGCTGTGTGCTGTGGCTGGATGTGGCTCCCTGACCTCTCTTTCCTTGCAGGACTGTGGTCTCTGAGCTACGAGCAGGAGCTCACCACGCCGCTGCACATCACAGCCAGCCGGGGCTACACCGACTGCCTGCGGCTCCTGCTGCTCCGCGGTGCCGCCGTCGACTTTGCCCCCGGGGGCAAGACCGCCCTGCACGAGGCGTGTGCCGCGGCCCGGGCCGACTGCGTGCGCCTGCTGCTGGGCTTCGGCGCTGACCCTGAGGCTGTCTCTGAGGATGGCTACAAGCCCCTGCACCTCTGCAAGAGCCCAGACTCCATCGAGTGAGTTCTACCCAGGGGCCACCGTGGGCCTCCCTCCCCCTCGAGCCTCATCCTGTGTAGAAGGGGTGGGTTGGTGGTTGCAGCAACGGCTGCTGAATGGGATGGCCTTACTGCCTATTCCTGGAGTGCAATCACCTCTGAAGTCACAGATGACTGCAGGCACTACTCCTCAGCTGATGCAGCTGAGCTTGGTGCTGCTGCCTTGCTGCCCACCAGCAGTGCAGAGCTGATGGTTCACACTGGGAAGCTCAGGGAGTGTTCTGTGCCTCTGTGGGTGTGTGGGAGCAGACTCTGGGGGTGATGGCACCTTATTAAAGATCTGTGGAGAGTTAGCTAGAATGAGGATGACAGTTTCTCTGTTCACTAGTCATCCTGGCTTAAAACCACTGCTCCAGGGCATGAGGAGCAGGGACTTTTGGACTCTTGGGGAAAAGTGAAAGACGAGGGATGGTGCAGATGTGGGGGTGCAGAGGTGGGAGGCAGGGTAGGAGCTGGAGAGGGGAGCATGTCACTGAGTCATCTTGGCCCACACAGGTGTGTCCAGCACCTGCTGCAGCATGGTGCCAGTGTGAACAGTCAGACGGAGGAGGAGAACGACACAGCCCTGCACATAGCTGCACGGCACGGCCTAACAGACCACGTCCAGCTGCTTCTGCGCTCGGGGGCAAAGCTGGAGGCAGAGAATGAGGAGGGGCAGACGCCCCTGAACGCTGCCTGTGCTCAGCCCCATCAGCCCCAGGACATGGACCGCTACTACCGGGTCTGCCAGCTGCTGGTGGAGAGCGGTGCCAGCATCAATGCTGCAGACAGGGACCGCCAGCACCCGCTTCACCTGGCCTCCAAGAATGCCAATGCTCAAGTAGTAGAGTTACTGCTGGCCCGGGGTGCAAACGTCAACATCATGAACTACAGCGGCAACACGGCACTGCACAACATCCTGCAAGCAACTGCCTACAAGCTGGAGCACCACCCCGAGCTTGTGGTGCGAGCCCTCCTCAACTACGGTGCCATCCGCATCTGGCCTGGCTCCCTCCTCAAGGTGTGAGGCTCACAGCTGTGCTGGGAGCGTGGTGGGAAGGGAAGGCTGTGGGCATCAGTGCCCCAGCGAGGGCAAGGATGCCTTGTTCTGTGCCAGCCTGCTTGCTGTCCTGCCTCTCTCTTCCCAGGGGCTCAGGGAGGGGAACTGGCATTACTGTAAGGGGTTCCCTGAAGCTTTCTCCTGGGGTATGTTCTGTAGGACTCCCCTGCTTCTGTCTGCTAAGCTCTGGGGACAGTACTTACTTCCCTAATCACTTGCCCTGGAAAACGTTGGCCCTTTTTGCTCCTAGGGACTGTGTTTCCTCTTCAGGGCATACCCTCCAGTTTGTTGTCTCTGTAAGACACCAGCAAACAAAGGGTTAATTTCCTGTCTTAATTCCTGAGCAGTGCAATAATTACCCAGCCCGGAGATCAGCAGATTGCTCTCCCCTTTGGGAAAATACAGGAAAATCAACAATTAACACTAATTAATCTCCTATTAACGCCAGATAATGAGGATCACTCCTACAGCCAGAATAGACTCTGACAGCTACTGCTGGCCCGGGCCGTAGGGAGTGGGAGCCAAGAGCCAGGGGCACCTGCTTCTGTGCAGCTCTGCATGGGTGGGGTGGGCTCCCAAGGCCACGCTGGTGCTGTAAGGTTCTGTGGTGCACCCACACGGACATGGTACACACCAGAGATGTTGCACCACGTACACATGGTGCCTTCCTGGGGCCCTGTGTAGCAGCTGATACGGGCACAGTGCTTCGTAGGACACCCACTGTGCACAGCACAGACACAGGGTATCTCAGCAGCCCTGTGCCAAGTGCACAGTAACTCCCCGAGAGCCCTGTGTAGCCCTCGACAGGGGCATGGTGTGCCTTGGCCTTGCTGCATGCAAACTGGGTGTCAGTCCTTGCCCCGGAATGGCTCATGGGCTAACTAGAAAAATGTGAAGAAAGGAGCCTGGCGTAAAGCAGCGTGGTGGGTGCTTACCAGCTACTCCCAGCAGCGAGGCAGATGGAAATCTTCATCCCAGCCATGGCTGTTAGTCCCTGCATCTGAGGAGAAGCTGTGGCACGTGGTATTTCTGAATGGAACCATGCTGTGCGTGTTGGGTGTTGGCTCGGTCACCCTCTTTGCAGGAGTGGTGCTCTGGCACTTCCCACCATCAGTGAGGTTGATCTCCCGGGACAGCATAAGGCAAGGCTGTTAGTTCCCTGGATTTAACTGGGGAGGCTGGTTTTGAGCAGCTTTTAGGAAGGGAAGGTGGGGCTTGCAGGATGGTGTTGATCTGCTCTCTCCTGGGCGCAGGTGCTGCGGTACTGCCACACCTGCCCGCGTGTCATCGAGGCCCTGATGAACAGCTACGATCGCGTGCGCGTCTCCGAGGACTGGGTGGAAGCGGTTCCAGCGGAGGTCGTACAGGTGAGGGAACGTGTGCTGGTGGCTGGAGAGCATGCAGCTGGGCCACGGCAGCAGGGTGTCAGAGGAGGCTTGGGGCTGAGGAGGGGCTGGCTCAGGGCTGGGCTGGGTTTGCAGGGCACAGGGGTGATGCTTTTGGGAGGATGCACCATAGTAGCCAAGACAAAGGGCTGTCTGGTTCTACTGTCTTCAGCTTTATCTGTCTCTGGTCCTCTCTTCTCTCTCTGTAGAAATACCCACGTTTCTACCAGTCACTTTTCTCCCTGGAGCAAAGACCTCGCTCCCTGCAGCACCTGGCTCGCTGCACGCTCAGGACGCTCCTGGAGGGACGGTTGCTTCTGGTCCTGTCCCAGCTGCACCTGCCAAGTGCTTTGCACCGTTTCCTGCTGCTCGGCTTCGAGGATGTTCTCTACTAAGGGCTGCGGTTCCAGTCCTACTGTACCTTTCTGTGCAGATGTTCCATCCCTGCCCCTGCAGCCTGTGCCTTCCCAGCTCACCCCTTTCCCTTGCACACCTCCTGCCAGGCCACACCAGCCCTCGTGCCAAACCCTTTGCCATGTCCCTGTCCCACACAGCCTTGTGCTCTGCCTCGTGCACCTGTTTGGAGCATTCTGTTTTCCCATACTAATCAGGACAAACTCCAGACTCACTAAGAAAAGCAGGATATGGGGATTAGGGCATTTTGTGGGACAAGGAGCAAATACACTGCCTCGGTCACAGTTCTAGTCATGGGATTTCAATCTTCCTACCCAAATCTATGAACTCTAACCTGTACCAGGCAGCTCTGGTGCACTGGGCATTTGGTGGGATCCTGTCTTCAGTCAAGTTGTTTACAGTTTGTACCCAGAGGTGTTTGGAATAAACCTTAGTCTTTACACCTACCAGAGTACAGCTTCTGCCTGGACTCGAAGACTGTCCTGGCAGAGCTCATCCCTGTGACGGGCCGTGCACAGGGGCATGTGCAGTCTCTGGCCTATGCATCCATCTGCTTCTCAGAGGACATGGGGAAATGTGTGGTGGGTGTGGGGCTGAGGCCTCCCAAAGAAACACTTCCCACGCAGGTACAGTGCTTGGGGTTGTCTGGCTTTGCAGCTTGGGGCAGAACAGCAGTGCTTGTGCAAGCACTGAGGACTTTGATGTGGGGTGAGGAGGAAGCGTGCCCTGAGAACGCTGGTCCCTGGGGCACAGAGCAGCCCAGCCCCTAGTGACAGTCCAGCCAGCATCTACCAGAGCACAGGACAGGTCCACACACTGCTGCCTGGGCTGCACCACGTTCCAGACAAGGTAAAGGGCAGCCTTTGTTCCTGTGATTTAAAGGCACAGTTGTAAAGGAATCAAAGCACTAACCATCTGTAAAGATTTCCTGTAAGCTAATGCCATTCCTGCTTCTGACTCAAGGAGTGCCTGAAGTGGCAGAAGGTAGGTGAGGGCAGTGCTCCAGGTTGTTCCTCGTGGTGCACTGGTCTGTTAACATCCACAAGAGCACCAGGACACAGGAACACAGACATGAAGGCTAAGCAGCTTGGCAAACCTGGTGCTTCTGTCTTTTTCTGTCTCTGTCAGGACACAGGGAGTAGCTCTGCTCCCCTAATTATCACCAGCTTACACAACTCGACCACACTGCGCTGAGGTAGCAAGCTTGAAATAGCTATGTGAGGTTCAGTGTGCCATTCCTAATGTCATCACACCAGTGAGGCACCACAGCATGAATGCTAATGGGATAAAATGGGAATGTATTTACACGTTACAGGCTTACAAAAGGTGTTGGGAAACCAGTTGTGGCAGCCTGTGGGTGCAGGCACTGCTATTGCAGCATAGAGATGGTGCATCTCAAAAGGGTTTAACAAGGTGCTTTGTGACACCCATGGGCAGAGAGGTCAGGTGTTGGCTTGAGGTGACATACTGAGACTATCTGCAACACAGGGATGAAGGGAGCAGGGGAGTCAAAGCTTTTAAAAGACTTGGATAGTGGCCCACACTCCTACCACGGATCAGTAGTGTGTTTCCCTTGAAGCAGTGCAGGAACCAGGCTGAAGTCACCACCTTCCTGCTGGCTGAGCTCTGTTCAGGGTGATGGGTTCATGGGAGCAGTCTTATTCCCAAATTCTGATCGCCACTTTAGAGTGCTCATTTTTAGACAGATCATATCTGTGACTGGAGGAGGAGCAGGAAGAGGAGGGTCTGTCCCTTTTGGTGGCAGCACAGTCTGGCATTGCCTTCGCCTGAATGGATATCTTTGGGATGGAGGCAGTCTGCAGAGCAGTGCGTGTGGGGCTGGTGTACCAGTCCTCCTTCTTCCCAGTGCTGTCCATATGCCTGCACTAGCGTGCTCAGCCACTGAGATGAGATCACCTTGAGGGCAGGGAAGGACTGAGTTTAATGGGTTGCTTTATTTTGGAGTTGTTTCTTGCAGCTGTTAGATTTAAAGCAGCGCCTCAGGTCCTGCTGATGACTGTTGCTAGTTCTGAAGTCTGCTCTGTGTTTGGGTGAGGAGGGCAGCTCAGGTTGGAAGAGGTGAACCTACAGTGTTTTGTTTCTGCAAATACAGGAGCACACAGTGCCACTGCACACATGGGCAGGCCACCTGCTGGCACTGCCAGTTATTCTTTGGACAGAGGCATCTTGGCAGAGACAGGGGCCTGTTGTAATGAAGGACCCACACTGGGACTGGAGGTGAAGGTCCAGGGTTCCTTTCAGAGCTACCAGGTTTACAGGCAGGGGATCCCAGCACCTGTGGGAGGGCTGAGGTTGGGCAGGTGACTGAGAGGGACAAGTCATCCCAGGGCACAAGTCTTCATAGACGAGATTTCATCTGTGTTCCCACTGAGATTAAAAGGCCATGGTTTCATTCTGTGTAAGGATACCCCTGAGTAACCATTTTCAAGAAATGTAGTAGGAAAAGGGAAGTATTTTTTACAGACTGATTTAACTGAAGGAAAAAACCCAAACAAAACCAAAACAAACAAACAAAAAAACCCACCAGAAAAGTTTTTGGGTGCTCAAGCTCTTTTTCAGAACTGAAACAATCAGGAAAGTTCAAGCTAAGCGCAGGCTGGGAACAATGCTCTGAGTTTAACTCAGTTGTGCTAATCGATTAGCAGTTGGGTTTTAAAAACCTTTACAAGAACAGAATTTACAAGGTTTGATGTTCCAGAGCACATTTTGTCAATATAACAAGCTGTGCTACTTTTTCTGAGGTTTCTAAAGGGGAAATTTCTAACGCAGCACTGACTGTGCTTGCTGGGACAGGCGCTGTGCCAGGGCGATGTAGCTGCCCTGAGTGTGAGGGCTGTGGTCTCAACCAAGGACAGCAAGCGTGTCACATCATTAGCATGGGGGCATGTGGTTCTGGTGTGTTTTTACCAACTGCCACAGGCATGGGCAGCTGCTGATTGCTATTGTGTCCCAGGTTCGCTGGGAATGTCCCTTGGACACTTGCTCTTGGTCCTGCTTCAGCATCCACCTGGGTTTTTTGGCAGAGCAGTCAGCAAGAGATGCTCTTATGACTGGCTGAAGTAATTTGAGTTCACTGCCACGTTCTCAGTGTGGCCATCCAAGTGATGTGCTCAGGGAAAAAAAAAACATCCCATTTCTAGACAGACCTTTCCATCCCAGCTGCAGCTACTTGGTCTTACTCTGACCCCCTCTGTGCCATCAAAGCATCACCTATTCCAGTGTACCCTTCCTTTAAGTGAAAGATCAATGGCATCAGTGTGTCCCTGTAGGCTTCCCACCCTCAGATATCTGCTTGACTCTTGCCTGATCTTTCCTGTTCCTCAGTAAAGAGCATGACATGCCATGATGGGTGGACTGGTAACCACAGTGGTACTTAAAGAAGGGTACAAGGACAAAGCAAGTATAGAAAAGCCCTTCCCCAGGATGTCCATCCCCACCCCGAGCTCTGTAAATTGCATCTCAGGTAGTTTCCAGTCAAAGAGACATCTTTGTGTTCAGCAGTCATAGAGCGATTTTGGGTTTGGTTTGGGTTTTTTTTCCATAAATTTGACCAGTCACTTTTTGGACCCATGTATGTTTGAGCGTTCTGATATCCCTGGGGCAAGGATAACTTAAGTGCACATTGTGTTGATCACCTCCTTTTATTTGTCTTTATGCTGTCACCTTCTTGTTTCATTTGATGCCCTTTACCTCTTGTGTTCTAAGAGTATGTGGGCAACTCTAGTCTGTTCCTCTTCATCATATTACTCAAAGCTACCTAGAACCCTGCCACTGCTCTCCTTCCTCAGCCTGGAATTCTGTTCAGCTGTGCCATTCCCTGTGTGGAAGTTGTCACCCAACCCTTAACCACAAGCACAGGCTTTCCCTGTCCCTTTACTGATCCAGTGCAGCCCTTTGCGATGCAGGGAGGACAGTTGTACACAACATTCACATTGTGGTTGCACTATGGTTGTGTAAAAGTTATTCTTAGCCGTGTGGATGTGAGGTCTACACAAATCCCTCAGTAGCCTTGCATTCATATTTGACATAACTTGATTGTTTACACAGCCCAGGAGGAGCCTTGGCAGCGATGCCCTCCCATTCAGCACGTTTTGTCTCCACATGGCACATGCTGCAGCCTCTGCCTGTTTTTTCAGGCTCATTGCTATCCCTGTTTTAAAATTAAGCCCACGACATTCTTCCTTCCTGTATGTTGCACCTTATATTTAGATGTAACAAACCGGGTTTTTCATGAACCTGGTGTTTCCAGCAATCCAGATTAGGTTGTCTTGGGCGAGTGCCACTTGTTACTTTTACTATCCCAACACTTTTTATCCACTCCAATAACTTTACCAGCAATTGTGTTTTTATTTTCTCCCTGATTGCTAATAACACATAGCATTGCTATGTGAACAGAACACAACGAGAAATACATGTGTCAAATGGCAATACAGAATAAGTCTTCTGAGTTACCCAGTTCTTTCAAATCTCTTAATACTTATCACACTGACTGCAGCATACAGCTGATTTTTCTTGTTAGAATGTCATGCAGAACTAAGTCAAATGACTTAGAGGAGTCTAAGCATGCCACATCTATCTAGTTAGCTCTATTAAACTTGTAGGCTTACAAGAAAATGCACAAAATTGTTTGAAAGTACCTCTTTCAAATGACTTTAATTTGGGTTCTAGCTTTTACTAATTTACCCAGGACATCCCTTGGCTGCTTGTCTGTGGTTGTTTGGGATGTGTGCTGAGCTAACTGATCTGTAGTTTCTTGGATATCTGTGTGAACATATTTAAATACTGGCAGACACTGGATCTTTTTTCCCCCGGTTATCTTCAGTTCCCCAGTGTGCCATGATTTGTTATAAAGAAAAAAATCAATGGTTCAGTGAACTCATTAGCCAATTAAATGTTCTTGGATGTAAGTTATCCTCCTGCAGATTATAAAATTGTTAAACAGTTTTTCTTTAGCACCTTCCTTACTTACTGATGGAATAGAAAATATTTCATTACCACTGTAAAATATGAGTGCTATCCACTGTTGTTTCAAATACAGAGCAGAAATATTTATGCAGTTCTTGTTTGGCATTATGCAGAACGTAAGTTTACACACAGAAACCTGGGGCAGGAGCCCAGCAACTGCAGTTCTTTGTATTGGAACTCTCTGCTGCTGGGGCATCCTGCTCTGGGGTCGGGATTGAAGAACACTGAGGAACTGGAGAGGTTCAGCGGAGCCGTGAGTGGGTCATGGACTGCCAGTGGGTCCTGAACTTCGGAGGGGTGGTGGCTGGACACACCACGGCTGATCCTCGGAGTGCTGTGTGCAGTTGTAGGCAGGTTCTTTGGTCCCAGGCTTACAGGGCAGGGAGGGGTGGCAGCAGGGTCCCACGAAGCACGGTGAGCACGCGGGGTGAGCGCAGCCTCCGTGGCCGTGCTGCCGCCCATCATCATCCCCAACGGCCCCTCACCGAGCTTCAGGCTGCAGAGTCTGTTCGGCATTGCCACTTCTGAGTGACACTTAACCTGATCCAGCGGCTGGAAACTGAAGCTGAGCAAACACACATTAGAAATGAGACACATTTTTAATAGCGAGGGTAATTAATCTACTAGATAATTGTGTCTTAGAATAGCTTATCGTGGTGGATGTAGACTTCTCATCTCTGACTTTAAAAAAATCACTGGAAGATCTGCCCTAGCCCAGACCAGAACTCATTCTGCGTGGTGCTCAGCCCACACCTCAGGGAGATCAGGCTGCTCAATTACAGATCTATGATCCATAGTGGTGTCACTCTTCCACACTGTCTGCCACTGGCCTCTGCCACCGCTGGGACTGTGTTTGGCCCCAGGGTAATGAATCAGTTCCACGTTTCCTGTAACAGTGCTGCACACCTCGCTGATGCTTCATTCATGTTTCTGACTTCTCCTGAGTTTCCTTCATTTTTTAACTACTGGTTTGTACTGGATCCATCAGCTTCCTTGCTCTGAGTTTGCTGCCTGTGCTGGTTTCTGAAAAACAGACACTTAGGAACAAATGGTGATGTTACTTTATAATTTTATTTAAATATTTGCTCTTAATTTCTCTCACAACCTTCAGCCCTTTGGAGGCACTGAGCATGTCTCACCCTGTGTGTGTTTCTGGATTGCCAAAGGACCTCGGGGCTGGATGTGACACACAAAGGCAAACTCCTTCCTCTCACCACTCCACCAGCACGTGAGGACCTGACGGGGCCACCCCGTGACATGTGCAGTGGTCCCACTGGAGGAGGCACTCCAAGGATCTCTGACTCTGGGCAGTGGGAGCCTCAGTGTTTGCCCCAAACTGCAACCCCACCCAGCAGCACATCCCCTCTTTGAGCAGCCCCACGCAGAGCTCTGCTGGACTTACTCCCATGGCTGGTTTGGCCCCACAGCAGCTCTCCCAGTGCCGAGTGCTTCTGGTACCTCACTGTTAGGAGCACGACTCCAAATGCTTCCCACACTTCTGTCTCCATACACAGAATCTCAGAATTGCCTCGACTGGAAAAGACCTTTACGATCATTGAGTCCAGTTATGAACCCAGCACTGACCAGTCCCCACTGACCCATGTCCCTCAGCACTGTGTCTACACGGCTCTTCAATCCCTCCAGGGATGGGGACTCCACCACTGCCCTGGGCAACCCCTTCCAATGCCTCAGAACCCTTTCAGCAAAGAAATTCTTCCTCACATCCCATCTCAACTGCCCTGGCCACAACTGGAGCCCATTTCCTCTTGTCCGGTCCCTTGGCCCTTGGTTGAACAGACCCACCCCCACCTCTCTCCACCCTCCTCCAAGGGACTTGGACAGAGCCAGAAGGTCTCCCCTCAGCCTCCTTTTCTCCAGGCTCAACAACTCCAGTTCCCTCAGCTGCTCAGACCATCCAGATGCTCTGCAGCAGATGCTGATGCTCCTGTGGTACCACGGTCTGCAGGTGAAGCCTGGGGGAGCTCACCCCTTTTGTACAAAGGTGCTGTCTGGGGCATGTCAGCCTCTGCTCCTTTCCTCCAGCTTGTCACCAGATGTCACCAATAATGCTACTCACATCCGTGCCATCCCACCCACCTCCATGCTCCCACCTGCTGGACCACATGGGCTCGGGCCAAATGCAAGCACATGTCTGATAGTAGCCTGTGACATCTTAAATTCGGTCCTGTGCCTGGCCAGCCTTACTTTAATTCCTGGAAAATACTTCCACGAGGGACAGGACTTGCATACCAGCGATCACCTGCCAGGCTGAGCGTCCTTACAGAGCCCGATGGCTCAAGGCAGGTCGTTTCATTTTGGACCACTTGATGGGTACAGTCCAACAGCAGAGTCTGTGCCTGACACGAGCCCAGCTTCAGCAAACACATCCCTGCCACAGCCAGCCTGTTCTCTAGGCTTTCCAAACTTTGAGTAAATGATTTTGCAACATTACCCCTGATTTTAATATGTTTAGTAGCTATATTGCAGGAATGCCTAGGGGCCGTGACTAGATGTGGTCCTGTTGTGCCAGATTCTGTGTAGAGATGGTAAGTGGAGCAGGTAGAGGCATAAAATTAAGGTTGCATAGCAGTTCCCATTAGAAAGAGCTGCTTCCATTTGCCAGTCAGTTATTACACTTTAGCTGTTGCAGTTGTGGTTTGCCATGCTGTGTGCCTGTTACAGACTGAACTTCTCCCGTTACAGCTACAGCAAAAATTAATTGGCTTGTACTTAGCTGACAGCTTCTGTACCAGGAGTAGTCTCTAGGCTCCCCACCTTGGAGGAGCAGCTCCCAGTGCAGGAAGGAGAGCTGGCTTGAATGTTTCTTCTGCCCAGTAGCATGGGATCAACTTTTCCTAAATTCCCAGTGTCTGAGGATCCCATTTTGCATGTACCAAGCAAGGACATTTTTAGAGGCTGATGCTTTTCTCCCAGGAAGTCCCTGCCTATGCTGAGCAGTTTGAAGTTACACTAGATCCTCCATGCTGACCAGACAGGTCACGTCTCATCTTCAGCACAGACACTGGGTCCAGTGTCAAGTGTTAAGCAGGACACTTTCCAGTCTTGCCTACTGACTCCAGAAATGCAGGCAAACTGCCCTTTCCATGCTCATGTTATCTGCAGCAAGGAAGAGAAAAGAGGTTGAGGAAGAAGCTTCAGCAGTTCTGATGCAGAACACAGACAAGAAGAGGGGTGGCAGAGTGAGGAAGGAGTGCCAACTCGGGCAGCAGCAGGCTGGAGGAGATGGGACAGGCTGGTCTGTAACTGCTTAAGGGCGCTGCTTGCAGAGACTGGACTTGAACTCAGTACTCAGGGCCCAGACCAGTGAGACTCGACCAAGAGCTGAGGCTGATAAACACGGAGCTGTGACCCAGCAAGCCCAAAACGGAAGGGAGAGAGCAGGTCTTCTCCTGAGACTCTTTCTTAGCTCTGTGTCTGATAATGCATCTGGCAAGGTCCTGGGAGGTCTCTGCCGACAGCCAGGAGTGTAACGAGACCAGAGGCTTTACAGATTGCGTGTGCATTAGTATTTCCCATGTACCTGGGGTGTTGGACAGCCTGTCTCAGGCATGTCAAGGGAACACACCAGCTACTTGTGAGTGGGGGACGGAGCCCGATGAAATGGAATCGAGTGGCTCCCTGCAGAGGAGGCGTGTGGGGAGGGAGAAACGCCCAGGGAGCAAAGTGAACAGCGGAGGTCTGAGCCTCAAGTGGAAGCCATGGAAACTGCACTTCCACTAGAGAAGCCCTAGAAACTGTGGAAGGTCAGATACAGAAATTGGGAAAGCCCCTGGAGGTCTAAGGGATGGTGAGTTATCATGTGGAAACATGGACCCTCACCCACAGGATGAGTTTGGCTCATCCTGCGAGGACAGTGGATGTGGGAGCTCTCAGTCTGTGCTTTGTTCAATGTACACACGAGAAAACCACAGTACAATATTTGCTTTATTTTCCTCCAACCCTTTTTTTTCGCTCAGTCCTTCAATCTTTTCTTCTCTGGACCTTTGCTTTACAATTTGGCAAGTTAATTTCTACCTTACTTTCCTGTGAAGTCTCATGAGACAGAGTAAACCAGAGTGGAGTAAGTTGTCAGGGCCCTGAGTACATTCCCCTCCCCTGAGGGTTTGGCTCCCAGGGGTCAGGGCCAACTTAGATGATGCAGCTCTCTGTCCTTGGGGCACCTCAGCAAGAGCTTGTCCCTCTTTGTCTGAGAAGCTGCTTTTAAGCTCAGGCACTCACCTTTAGTCTCTGTCCAACCTAACCTGGAAGAACACCTGATCTTGTACCTCCCTGGTGCTGACAATGATCCCGACCCACCGATTTGACTTTTTGGCTTGGCCTTGGACCTACCTCACCACTTGGAGAGTGGGATTTGCTGGGTGATCACTGGGTGACCCTGGTTACTGTCACCAGATCTGCTCTGCTGACCTTCCTGGAGTCCTGTGGGACTGCACCCATGTCAGTGAAGCCACTGCCCTGTGTGCCTTGCTGCAACCCTTGCTTCCCGGCTTCCCTTCCCTCTTGAGCAGCCTGTCCTTGCTGCTCCTGGCATGGAACTGAGACTCAGTGTTTGAAGAGAGACAGGGGCTGCAGGTAATGCAATGTACAGCCAGGTAAGCAGAACCTTAATCTTGGAGACGTACATGGGGACATGAAGGGTGTGAGGTATTGATTTGCAGACGTCAGTCTGGCAGCTTGTGTTACTGGCTTCAGGAAGGACCTGCTGCTTTGGGCACAGAGACCCATCCTTCCCTGTGGAGCTGTGGTTAATTCCCCAGCTTCCTCAGTTTCCCCAGCAAGGTCACTGAAGAAATCAGTTTCCTTTTGCTCTCAAATATCTTGCTAACTTATATAAGGTGTGAGGTGTGGGTTGAAGGTCACATGTAAAAAGTTCCTTGAACAAGTGATCAAACTGCACATGCTCAGGAGTGAGGAAGTTGCTTGCATAGCCTTGATTTGACCCTTTTGAGGACAAGTCCTGAGATTCAGTAACTTACACATGGCTATGCTTTCATTTTCTCCACGATCTAATGTGCTCAGTGGAATGAACCCAAGCTGCGTGCATGAAGATGGCTCCAACCTGAAGGCTCCTTTCCCACAGAACCATTTGGTGGATGAGAGAGGACAACTGGGCCAAGGACAGATAGAACATGAGTGCTGACCTGCAGACCTTAAGCATATCTCAGCATATCACAACTGATTCCTGAGCTGGGATTCATCCAAATGCTACTCTCTGCCTGCTCGAAATCTGGACCCTCATGCTAGACTAGGGGCTGAATGGCCTCTGCCCTACAAACACACGCGTCTCTTCCTCAGGGATCCAAGGGCCATGGGTTAGTGAGAGACTCCTCTTGTTGGCCCTGTTTTACAATTCAATATTTGAGTCTGGATGATTATTTTAACATTGACTTCCCCACACCTCTGTTTCCCTGGACAGGGGTAGGGCAGCTGTCACCACAGAGGGATATTTCCTTGAGACTGCAAGGATGTGCCATAAAGGCACAAAAGACATGAAAGAAAGAGGAGGTTCTGCAGGCCCTTCATACTGATGTCACAGCTGGACCCTGGGGACTCAGCTTGTGCCTGTCTAGTGGAGGAAGGCTGAGTACCACACCCAGTCAGCCTCATTGACATGCTCCACACAGGATTCAAGTGTCCAGCTCCATGGCTGGACTGTCATGTCCCCCACAAAACACATGATTCAAGGCTGCAGTGAAGTGGATCCCCAGATCTCTTTGGGGACAGAGCAAGAGAGGGGGGTGATGGAGAAATCTGTGTGTTCACAGAGACAGCAATGCCACCAGGGAGGTAAGCAGCCAGCCTTGGTCAAAGGGTGGGTGCAGGCAGGAACACCTGAGAAGAGGACAACTCCTAGGTGAGAGCTGGCATGGAGCTGTGCCACTGAAAATGCATCAGAAGAAGTTTGGACACGGTTTCAGCTCTGGCATTTCTCAGTTTCTGGGTGCTTTATGTGGTTATCCTGATGCTGATGCTCCTCTGAAGCACGGCCTCAGTTTGCTCGATGTTCAGTATATCACAGGCCCGGGGATCATCTCCCTCTGACAGGAGCACAACCTGAGCGCCGAGCTGGGGGGCAGAAGTGCTCCACTGCAGCGTGGGGACTCCTCACGCGGGGCCCGGACACGCAGCCTGGCGAGGCGGAGCTTGCCCGGGTCTGCCGTGCTCTGTAGATGGAGCGATGCGCAGAAGGGCCCATCGGCAGCCGGTCCCGGGTACCGGCTGACACACGGCGAGTGCGCGGGTGGGAGGGGCAGAGCCCCTGGGCTTTGTGCAGCGGCAGCGCGGTGCGGGCGGGATGGCCACGGCCGCAGGTGGGACACTCCCGGGCGGGCCGGGCCGGGCCGGTCTGGTCCGAGCAGGCACTCCCCGGCACCCCGGGCTGCGGCCCCGCTCCCCCGAGGCTTCGCACCGCCCGCTGCTCCCGCCTCGACGGAGCTGGGCACGGAGTCCCCCGCGCTGCACGGTGCGGGGAGGAACGTGGGAGCCTCGTTCCCCGCGTGGGCTCCAGCCCCCCGCTCCCACCGCAGCGCCCGAGCCCGCCCGTCCCGCGGAGACCCCGCTCCGCGCCCGCTGCCGGGGCTCCGGGGCTGAGAAGGGGGCACAGAACGGCAGACCCGGAGCGGCGGGGCTGAGCCCGGCTGCCGGGCCCGTCCGGTGCCTGGCGAGACCTGGTCCGTCGGGGCGCAGGAACCCGTCCGGTGCCGGTGTCCCCGGCAAGGCTCCGCTCCCCGCCGGGCTCGGCCGTCAGGAGCGTCGGGCCAGGGCCAGCGCTGGGAGGCGGCAGAGCCGGGGAGGAGCAGAGCCGGGGAGGAGCAGGACCGGCTCGCCCCGTCCGTTGTCCCGGGCCCCAGAGGCGGCCCTGTCCCGTCCCCACAAAAGCGCCCTTGTGCTGGCCCCGTAATTGCTAATCATCAATCACCATTAATAACAGCTGATGAGGCGGGAGGGGGAGGCGCCTTCCCAGGGGCCGGCCGCGCCGGGGGGAGCGGAGCCTTGCCCCGCCGGAGCGGGCGCTGAAGGAGGAACTCGACCGTGATGTGCGGAAGATGGATGAGAGCAGAGGGCGGCACCCCCGCCCGCCTCCCCTCCCCTCCCCTCGCCGGCCCGGCCCGGCCCCCCCGCAGCGGGGCGGCTCCGAGCGCGGCTCCACTCCGCCGCGCCGAGACAGCGAGCGGGCGGGCGGCAGCTCTCGCCGGGCGCCGGAGCCCACGGGAGGCGGCGGGCGCGGGCCGGGGCCCGGCAGCGGCGGCGGCGAGTTGGCGGCGGCCCGAGCTCGCCGGAAAGTTGTTGCCGGCTGAGCCGGCGGCGCCCGCTAGCCATGCAGAGACCCAGCGGCCCGGGGACCGCCTTCTCCATCGACTCGCTCATCGGGCCGCCGCCGCCGCGCTCCGGGCACCTGCTCTACACCGGGTACCCCATGTTCATGCCGTACCGGCCGCTGGTGCTGCCGCAGGCGCTGTCCCACGCCCCGCTGCAGTCGGGGCTGCCGCCGCTGGCCCCGCTGGCCTCCTTCGCCGGCCGCCTCACCAACACCTTCTGCGCCAGCCTGGGCCAGGCCGTGCCCTCCATGGTGGCCCTCACCACCGCCCTGCCCAGCTTCTCCGAGCCCCCCGACGGCTTCTACCCGCCGCAGGAGCTGCCCCCGCCGCGCAACAACCCCGACGCCGGCTGCCGGCGGGGCCCCGAGGGGCTGGAGGCGGAGGAGCTGCCCCCGGGGCGCGACAAGGGGCCGCCCGAGCCGCCGCTGCCCTTCCCGGACCCCTTCCCCGGCCTGGCAGGTAAGAGCGGCGCGGGCCAGCCCCGCTTCGCCCGGGGCTCCCGCAGCCCCGAGGGGCCTCCGACCAAGGCTCCTGGCGGCGGCTGCGGGCAGGCGGGCGGCACCGCGGATCCCCGAGCTCTCTAGGACAGGAGCCGCGGAGCCGGGGACGCTGGGGACCGGGGCGCGGCAGGCAGGACAACGGGGTCGCGATGGGACCTGCTGCGGAACCTGCCCGCGGCTGCGCCCCTGGTCTGTCCCGTCGGGCCGAGCCGGGCAAATGAGGCCGGTTCCCCTCCGTTCCCGACCGGCTCCGCAGCGCCCGCAACTTTCGCGGGTGGGAGACAAACTCCGTTCGCTGTGCCCGGGCCGCGGACCCACCAGTCGGGACAACCGCCCCGGCCGGGTAACGGACTGGCCGGTGAGACCGGAAAGGCGCGGAGCCCCGGAACAGAAGCCGGGCCGGCGGCGCGGAGCTCTCCGAGGTCCTGGCATCCGGCCCGGGGCGAGCGAGGCAGACAGCGGGGCGCGGGACTGCGCGCTGCCCTCCGGTCCCGGTCCCGGTCGGTGCAGCCGCGACGAGGGGCTGCGCCTTGTCCCTGCCACGATGCCGCAGACCGCGGGGCTGGAGGCTCCCTCGCTCGCCTGCAGCTCGCCCCGGGCCGGGCTCCGCCGCCCGTTTGGCATCGTCGTGCTGCGGCTACCGGCGCTCCGCGCCGCCCGGAGCCCGAATCCTCTTCGTGTCGGTCGTCCCGCGTTGCTGTGCCCGCTGTGCCCGGCCTCGGCACCGGCGTTGCCCGACGGCGCGTGCTGGCGGCGGCTCCGCTGCCGGGACTTCGCTCGGTGCTGCCCGGGGCGGTTCCCGGTGCCGTGCTGGGGCCGCGGGGCTCTCGCCTTTGTGAGCCGCGGCCGCTCCCCCGAGCGTGCAGGCATCATCATCCGTGACTTGTTGCTCTGTGTTTCTGAGCCACTTCCAGCTCCTGCTCTCTTCCCCTTCAGCTCCCGCAGCTCGGGGCTTGAGCCGTCCCTTCCGTGGCCAGGCTGACAAAGCCTCTGCTGGCTTCCTCTGACACGGCCTGTCCCCAGAGCTGTCTCCCCTGGTCACCCGTGAGATCCACCTTTGTCTCACAGGTTTCTTTTCCATGGATGCTGAGAAGTCTCTGCTGCTTCTCACAGTGCTTAGCTGTTTGTTCTCCATCCTTCCTCTAGCCTCCCCTGGGTAAGCCCGGGTCTTTTCCTTGCCCTGCCTTGTTCTTCCCTCAGAAGACTGTTCTCCTCACTCAGGTACCCCTTGAACCTCATCCCTCAGCAGGACAACTGGGGCATTTTGCTCCCCATTACCTTTGTGGGTTACTGGGGCTTTGGTGCCCCTTTGGTGCTCCTAGGTCTCTGTGCTGAGTCAAAAGTCCCGTGTGATCTCACTTTTGTTGTGAAAGTCTCCTCGGGGACAGAACTGTCCTGGCCAAAACCAACTGTCGGTGTGACCACATCTTCTCAGTCTATGGGGAAATTACCAGCATTGTGCTTGATCTCCCTCCATGGCTCCTCCACAGCCAAGCCCAACATGTTCTGTCCTCCTGAGGGACTCAGATGAACTGTCCCAAACAGTGGCCATTTCTGATATCCAGAAATCATATCCCTAGGTCTTACCCTGTTGTGACTGGCTCCTGTGATGGAAGGAACTGTCTTGCTACCGCTGTTCGTTCGCTGCTGCCTATTAGCTGTCTTGTAGCACTGTGCTTGCTCTGGAGCCATGAAGGATGCTTGTCCTTCTGCACAAGCATGTGCCCATGTGGACCTGACTCTCTGGGCTGCTCTGCCCAGGTGCAAGAGTACTTGTCAGGCCAAATGTGCCCACCTTCTCCTTTACCTAATGTTTCTCCTGACTGTACCAGCCAAGGCCCTTGGAAATGGACAATAGGGTTTGTCTTACCAACCATCTTGGATGAAAGCCAGGATGGATGCTGTGGGCTTTTTCCACAATTAAGGAAAAGAAAGATGATTCATGTCAAGAAAAGGCATTAAAAAACCCTGTCTGTAATACAGTTTGCACTGGCATCCTGTCTGTGGTCCTGGCCAAAAGCAATTGTCCAGGCAAGAGTAAGAGAGCCCAACCTGTGCAATACCTTCTAAAATGACACCTCCCTGGCATCACTTCAGGGGCTTCCTGAGCTAGGTGTTCTTTCTGTGTATTTAGTAAACTTTGACCGATTCCTCTTCTGTGACCTTAACCTAGTCTCCCCTGGAGTCCATCAGAAAGGAGAAATAAACTTGTCATCAGCCACATCCTGGGGCAAGGTGTTCCACAGATCGCTTGTCTGTAGGAGAACCGTGTGAAGAAGAGATGCCTCCCTTTGTCTGTTTTGCTGACATCAGGTGAATTATACCCTAAAGTGACTGTCCCTGGGCTCCATTAGTGTCTCCATCGTGCAGGTGTCTATGGAGACAAGATCAGTTACTTGCTGGATCAGCCAAAGGAGTCAATGCTCTGTTTTAGGGCCTCTCTCTGCATCTATGTGTTTCAAACTTGCTTCCAGATGTTGTTACACTTGAGAGGGGAGAGGTCTGTAGGGAAACTGGTGGTAAGAAGCAGCAAATCTTGGAGTCTGGTTTGTTGCTACAGCTGGAACAGAGTATGACCCCCCAGGACAGAGGTACTGAACATCCCCAGCTTTCCACACCTCTCCTGAGAGCATGGTTGTTCCTGAGCTGTAGAGGTCTCCACCGAGATCCAGGTAGTGGTCTGAGTCCCTTTCTTGGATTGATGTAGTAACTGCACATTCAGTCAGCGACAGGGTGAAGTTTTGTATTGTTCTCTGTGAACGTAACAAAGAGCTCTTGCCTGCTTACCAACACAGGGCTCTTCTGGCTGTCACAACACCCCTTCTTGATCTGGGTTCCCCTGATCCTGCTTGAATACCTTTGTCATCTGTGACACCCAACTCTCCTCACCACACTTACCACATCCATAAGAAGATCAATGAACAGCTGGGGCTGTGTGAAGAGCAAAGCAATGGGTCAATCCTACTTTTCATCAACTGCCTTTTTCTTGATTTTTCAAAGTCACAATGCTTTGCTTCATGACAGCTTCACTTTCTGTTCAAAGGCTTTGGAAGTCTCAGTAAACCCTCCCACCACCAAATGGGTCGGTTCCCCTGCCTCCATTACTTCCTCAACGGGGACATACTGGGTCCCCAACGGACCACTATAGCAATTTTCTTTGTGAAAACCGGTTTAGACTCTGTCATCATATAGTTCAGAGTTCCTTACTGCAAACCCAGCCCCTTCAGAAGACACAAATATGAGACATGTTAGTCTGGTAGAGAACACTTAAAATTTGGGATCTGGTTAAGAAGAGCATATCCAGAGCTAGAACCTGTTTTACAGAGTGACATGTTGCAGCTCAACCTTCTTCCAGTCCCCTGGGGCACGGTCTGGGCCCACAAACTGCCAGATCAGCACTGCTTGATCGTGGGGCTGCTGGGATGCCGTCCTCCGTCACTGGGGAAGGGCAGAGTCAGGGCAGGACCTCTGGGGGAGGACTCTTGGTGAAGACACTGACATCCTCATGAGATCTCTCTTACCTCATCATGCCTTGTGCTCCAACAGAGAGACACTGAAATGGAAGCTCTCCTTTTCTTCGGCAAAGTGCTGGCATGAGGCTGTGTATCAGCAGCCAAAGTGCTCCATGTCCCCTCCTGCTAATCCTCAGCCCCACAAGCACAAATTCCCTGGGTTTTACTACACCCCCTGTGCATATGGGAGATTTCTCCCTCTGCACCTGACCCTCAAGAGGAAAAAGGTTACTGACTATTCTTCTGCAGCAGAATAGAGATGGAGGTGTTTCTTTTGCATTGTATGAAGCAGGAGGAGCAGGGAGATGATTCCAGATCTCCAAAGCCACCCACCTACTCTCAGGGAGCCCCAGACTTGCTGCAGGTCTGGCAAGGGATGTGGGAGCTCCACAGCAACCAGACTCTCAAGAATGTCTCCTGGGCTCAAGCAGCTTCTTGCAGTTGCTGCTTGTGTATTTGAACCCTGCACCTGCAGGCATCTGAAGGCTGTTCTGCCTTTCCCTCTGAGGTGAGGTGTTTGGAGATCCAGTGGCCCAGGGTGCACATGCCAGTACCTGGACACTGCTGAGAAGCTTGGAGAGCTGCTGCTTCTTCTTCTGCATGTAGGGTTATACTGAGAGTGACAGTACTTCAGGACCAGCTCCTTCCAGCAGTGATTCCTGCTGTTGGGTCAGACTTGGAGAGGTTGCTAGCCTCAGCATGACAGAAAAGCTTCTTCATGTGCTTGTGCTTAGCTGTGGGTTCTCTCCCTCCATCACCTCTGGCTATGGCTGAGAGCATCTTCTCAGTCTCCCATCAGGCCTTTGTTTGAGCCCTTCTACCAAGGAAGTGAACTGGCTTCCAGGCCTCTTTCCTCCCTACTCTTTCCCACACACGTCCTCCCTTGCTCCATGGCTGTTTAATTGTTCAGGCAGCAGTTTGGGACACAAGAAGCTGTCAAGAAGAAGACTCATGCCCCTATACCCTATCGGTATCCTTGCAGGCAACATAACAGAGGTGTCTGTGGTGGTCCAAGTGGTGCTCCTGTCTAGGTGGCCTGGGATGAGGTCCTCTTGGTTGAATGATGTTGGCAGCCTCTAGCCTGTCCCTCTGCACAGGGTGGTGGGGGGAGCTAAGCCTTGAGCACTACTTTGTTCCCTGTCTGTGCAACTCTGCTGTTGTGCATCCTGGGGTGAGGGATGAGAGCCAGCAGCAGGACACCCCATGTCCTGGAGAGCTGTGGTGGTTCATCCTTTTAGTTCTCAGCCAAACACAGCCTGCTCTCCCACCCCTTCACCCTCCCTTCTCCCCAGGAAGTAGGGAAGAGAATAGGAAAGAAGAGGGCAAGGAGACTCATGGGCTTGAGGACAGAGTTAAATTTTTTCTCATAACAAATCCTGCACTGAAACTAAAACCTAGCTATTCTAACTACTAAGAAGAAAATTAACTCTATCCTAGCAAAACCAGGACAAGAACCCTGCAGAGAGGTCTGCTGGGCTGAAACCAGCTCAGGCTGCTGTTTCCAGGACGGTGCTTCAGCTCCTCTTGGCTGGCTGCTTTCTGGGTGAACAGCATCGATGGGCTGATGCAGTCACTGGGTGAGGCAGAGGAGGGCTGAGCTGAGGGACCAGGAACAGACTTTCTTTCCGCTGCAGAGTTGCGGCCAAGCCCTGGAAGGGTGCGGTGTGCTCTGCTGGGATGCGGCAGTGACGCTCCTCTGGGACGGGGACGGTGGCAGCTGCAGTGGCGGCTCAGACCCGACGGCTCCTGCGGGTTTGTGGGCGCTGCCCCACGGAGCCACCCGGGCAGCGCGGAGCAGAGCGCAGGGGAGGCCGGGACAGCAGCAGCCGGGGCTGCCCGTGGGGAGGCGAGGGGGCGGCTGGAGCCCGGAGAGCGGCTTCTTCTGCGGGGACAGCGCGGGCGGCCCCGGGGCCCGAAGGAGTGGCCGCCGCGGGAGAAGCTGCAGCCGTCGCGGGGAGCGGGGAGACCCCGCGGGGCGCCGGAGCTGCGGTTCGGGGGGGACGCTGGGGCGGGGCGGGGGGCAGCGGGCCGAGGGACTGGCTGCCGCGGGAGGAGCTGCAGCCGTCGCGGGGAGCGGGGGGATCCGGGGGAGCCCCGCGGGGCTCGGTGGGGACGCTGGGGCGGGGGGCCTTGCCGGCGGGCGCTGACGCTGTGTGCCCCGCAGACGGGAAGGCGTACAGCTCGGACGAGGAGAAGCTGGAGGTGAAGTCGGCGGCGACGCCGTGCAGCGAGCGGGAGGAGGAGAGCTCGGCGGGCGACAGCGAGGAGGAGCCGTTCCTGGACGGGGCGGCCGCCGCGCTGGGCACCAAAGCCAAGGGCAAGGGCGGCCCCGCGGCCGAGCAGCCCCCGCCGGGCTCCGGGGCCGGCAAGAGCCGCCGGAGACGCACGGCCTTCACCAGCGAGCAGCTGCTGGAGCTGGAGAAGGAGTTCCACTGCAAGAAGTACCTGAGCCTGACGGAGCGCTCGCAGATCGCGCACGCCCTGAAGCTGAGCGAGGTGCAGGTGAAGATCTGGTTCCAGAACCGCCGCGCTAAGTGGAAACGCATCAAAGCGGGAAACGTCAGCAACCGCTCGGGCGAGCCCGTCCGCAACCCCAAGATCGTGGTGCCCATCCCGGTACACGTCAACCGCTTTGCCGTGCGCAGCCAGCACCAGCAGATCGAGCAGGGCGCCCGGCCCTGAGCGCCGTCGGGGCTCTCGGACCCTGGGGGTTGGGGGAGGGCCCGGCGGGGCCCGCTTGCACTCCTCTGTACATGTCCCTTATTTATTCCGTGTAAACTCTGTACATACGGCAGCGTGTCCGTCTGTCCGTGCCGCCGGGAGCGCGGCCTGCCCGGCCCCGGGGGTCCCGGCCGCCGCGCTGCCCGCGGGCACCCGCCCATGTATAGCTGTGATTTCAATAAATTATTTTCTATGGAGCGAGGCGACGTTCCTCCAAGGTGCTGCCCGACCGGCCGCGCTGCAGGGACGGTAAACGCGGCCAGCAACGTCCCGCGGCCCCCGGGCAGAGACAGGGCAGGGGAAGGGGCAGGGGTAGGACCGGGGAAAGGGGAAGTGGCAAGGGCGGGGATAGAGACAGGGGCAAGGCACGGGCAGGGGAAGGGGAAGGGCAGAGCCGGGACGAGGGGAAGGGCCAGGGGCAGTGGGCGGTGGCCCCGACCCCGAGGGACGGGCGGCGGGCTCCGGGACTCGCCCACCCCTCGGCCAGTACCAGGGCGCGCGGCTGTGCGGGCTCGATGGGACCCGGTCCGGTGCCGGTGCTGGGACACGGGATGGGGCAGAGAAGGGGAGGGGCTGGGAGGAGCCCAGGAGCATCTCCGGGGCCACCCTCCCGCAGGCGGGGAGGTGCGGGGCCGGGGGTCGGGACTGGATCTGGGGTCGGGGCCGGGGCCGTCCGTCTTCGACTCCTAGCCCCTGCCGCCACAGCCTGCCCGGAGCCGGCAGCGTTTCCCTGGGTGGGAGGGACGTGTGCGCTGCCCTCGGACTCCGGACACGGCTGCGCCCTCCGCCCCGGGACAGCCGCCATCCCCGGGGCTGCAGCGACCCTCCCTCGGGATCCGCTCCGCTCGATGGCTGATGCCGCCCGCCCTGCTCGGCCCATGGGCCTTTGTGCCTGGACCCGGCCCTTGCTGGCCGTGGGGTGGGGACGGTGTCCGCAGCCCCCTTGGCCCCTGCCCGGTGCTGGCTGTCCCCGGGGCTGTCCCCGTGCGCTGTGCCAGCTCTACCCATGCTCAGCCCCACATGCCACCAACATGGGATTGCAATGGGTGGGACGTGGTGCTGCTGGGATGCCAGGTGGTCTTAGGTTTGATAGGGAGTTTGGGTCACACAGGGCACAGTTAGCCATTGGCACCCTTCCCTGGGAGACACAGCATATCATAGAATCATTGAATGTGGTGGGTTGGGAGGGACCCACAAGAATCATCCAATCCAACCCCTGTCCCTGCACAGGACAATCCCAACATTCACACCATGTCCCTGAGGGCCTTGAATAAATGCTGCTGGGATCTTGTCAGCCTTGGGGCCATGAGCATCTCCCTGGGGAGCCTGTGCCAGTGCTCCACCACCCTCTGCCTCAAGAACCTTCTCCTCATGGCCAACCTATAAGATACAAGAGCAGGCAACATCCTTGACAGCCAGACCTGACTTCACCTGCTTGAGTGCCCTCCCTGATGCCAAAGCAAGGGCTGGCCCATCTCCATGATGCCTGGGCGGGGCTCCCCATGGCCCTTCCCCCTTTGGCAGGTGCATTCTCTTAATCTGGAGTGTGGAGCCCGTGCTCAGCCTGTGCAGCCAAGTCCTCCTGCAGAGCCATGCAGCCTCAGAGCCCGTGTGGGTGGCTCTCCCTGCCCTGTGGCCACTGGCTCTGGCTGTGGGGACAGCCACAGCTCCGAGCAGAGCAACCATCAGGACAAAGCTGTGCTCCCGAGTGTCCCAGGTGGGTGCTTCTTTCCACAGAGATGTTTATTCTGAGACAGTTCTGCAGGATCCTTTCACGACCTGGACTTCTGAGCAGCTGCTGGGGCAGCAGAGCACAGCTAGCTTCCCGCAGCTATGGCAGGACAGCTTCTGCCTCCATCCCCTGCACCATCAACCTGGAGAGGAGACAGAGTCCTCGGGAGCTGCCTGTCCCGGTGTTGCTCACAGCATTCCCGGTGTGGCGTTGGCCTGCTCAGGTAGCAGCATCTGCTGGCATTCGCCCTGGGTCAGGGGATGTAAATGTCCTCTGGCAGCTGCCCCCGGCTGCCCTGCCCTCAGGGGAGTGGGCAGTTCCCTTCAACACATGGGAGCAGAGCTGCCTGCACCTGAGAACCACAGGAACCACAGCTCAGGTGTTCCCTGCTTCTCCCTGCGTGGGGCTGGGGTGGTCTGAGGCAGAGGGTGGGACCTTACGATGCTACATGGCTGCTAAGGGATGACATGCCAGTTGCAGCAGTTGCTGTAGCTCCTGCCCATGAACTGCTGCACATCCATCTGGGCCAGCTGCAGGGGAGAGCAGGGGCACACAAGATAAAGCGATTGTGCAGCAATAAGTGGTGCTCTGTCACTATAAATGTGTCCACATGAGGGGTCTGTGCCACTGCAGCCTAGCACAGCACTACAGGATTAAACACAGCACTCTGAAAAATGCCCACAGCTCCAGAAGCAGTGACATTGAAAGGAGTTAAATTTTGTTTTAGGGTCCAAGAACCCCCTTATTCTCATTTGGCATTTCTAGCTGACACTGGTTTGGTTTGTCCTGCCCAGGTGACAGCATCACTTCACTGTGTTCTTAACTCACCATCCCGCCTGTCCCCGCTCATGCCAATGCCACAAGCTCTGCACAGGTCCCGCACTCTGGCTGCACACGTGTCCATCGGCTGCCTGTGGACTGGACTGGAGAACTGGTGCTCGCAGCTTCTTCCAGTTACCTGGTTTTTGGCTTGTTTTGGTGTTGTCAGATCAGTCTCAGAGCCAGCACACGATGCAGCCGCACAAACAGTCGTGTTCACGGAACTGCAAGTGCTGCAGGGAGGCGCAGCCAGTCTGGTGCGGATGGAGGTGACAGACTCGCTGCTGTCACCAGGGGTGTTGGAGAGAGCTGCAGAACAGCACGGTGCTCCCTGTGCTGTGCGGAACAGAGCTCCCCTGTGAGCCCTGTGCACTGCAATGAGCCTGGTGCCTCCTGCGCAGCACCCAGCAAAGCACCAACTGCCTGCAGCACCTCCTGAAACAGAAGAGCTGCTGGGCAGAGGGTGCAGCCCCACAAGCTGTAGCTGTATGTGCTGCATCATTTAGATGGCTGGGTGAGAGGAGAGCAACAATGAAAAACTGGGTGGTAGCAACCCCGACATCACAGAGCCATGCAGATGGGAAGGTACCTTGGGAGGTCTCTGGTCCAACACCTGCTCAAACATGGCCCTTTGAGATCAGGGTGCTTAGGAACTTGTCCAGCTGACTTCAAGTCTCCAAGGATGCTGATCCCACCTCTCCAGACCCCTGTTCCAGTGTCTGACCACCTTCCTAGTGTTTTTGTTTGTTTTATCTAGTTGGAATTTCCCATAAACCACCTTCTGTCTGTTGTCTTCTGTTCTGGATTAGGAACTAGGGCAAGGGAAGGGACTCATGGATAGCCAAACAGACACACACAGAGTAAAAGATAGATACAGATGTAGACATATAGAGATATGTATATACATGGATATGCCTTTATTTATACATATGTTTATACATATATACACACACACACACATACAAACAAGACTGATTTTGTCCTCATGGACACAGTTTCATCATTTACAAGGGAATTTTCTCTACCCAGACCTGCCCACTCATTTATCTGGACAATGGTTCTTAAAGAACTAGGAAAGGAGCAGTGATTGCATCCCACGGGGTATTTATTCACTCAGTGGTCCCCTCTTGGGAAAAGCTTTTCAGTGCAACAAAGCTGGTTCATAGCATTCTCTAGCCATGGGCTTCTGTGAAGAGTTGATGGGCCACAACATGCTGCTGCGGGTTGCCTTTGGGGACCAGCTCACCATACTTGGTCAGGAGTGCCTGGCCAAGGTGTGGGGACATGGCTGGCGTCACATGTGCCCACCCTGAAACAAGGGTGCACAGCCCTGGGTGAAGGTCAGTGCTCGAAGGAGGAGACCCTCTGGGGGGAACTGCAGAGTGCAGGTCACGATGGCCTCAGCAGCAGAGTGCAAACTCCTGGTAGGTGCATCTTCAGTGTCAAAGGGAACTGACCCAAGAGCTGAACGAGCCCTCTCTTTCAAAGAGGCAAGTGCAGAGCCATCGTCATGGGAAGGGGTTGCCCAGGGCAGTGGTGGAGTCCCCATCCCTGGAGGGACTGAAGAGTCGTGTGGACACAGTGCTGAGGGACATGGGTCAGTGGGGACTGGTCAGTGCTGGGTTCATGGTTGGACTTGATAATCTTTTCCAATCCAGGCAATTTTGTGATACCAGCTCTGGCCATCTCTTGTAGAAGCACCCCTGCACGTCTCCAGTGCAGAGCCCCAGGTGCCCCGGGGCTGGGTAGTACTGCCCCATCCCATGGCAGCTGCCCACATATGTGCCCCCCCAGGAGGCTGTTCCAGCTCAGTGAGGGCTGTGAGGGGGCCCGTGGGGCTTTGTCTGTGAGTGGTACCCTATGGGGCTTGTCCTGGTGTGGTCTGCTGTGCCCAGGCTCTCTGGGCAGTGTAGACCTGTGGCATGAGGTTGCACACCCTGGATAAATCTGCATTCCTGGCTCCTTCCGTCCAGCACCCACACCCCCCTGCAGCCACGGCTCCAGCTCAGTGGTGCTGGGTGGCTGTGGCAGGGTCCTTACGGTGCTGCCAAGGAGCTGGTGTGGTCATCGCTGCTGCTGGGGGCTGCGTCACGCGGGGACAGCCCCGCTGTGCCTCTGTCTCACACAACTCCTGTGTCGTACAAGGCAGAGGGGAGGGTTTGCCTGTGCCTCTGGCACCAGCCTAAACACGGACACAGCAGCTCCCGCCTCAGCTTGTTCTGGCCCAGGAAAAGCCATGAGGGCCACCTTGGCACTGAGATGTGCTCCAACAGTGGGATAACACAAGGCAGGGCAGCACCGGAGAGCTGCTGCTGGGGCCTGGCCCCACTGCTGCGTGGGGACATGTGGTGTTTCTTCACAGGGACACTTGTTCAGTGCAAACTCCTCCTGCTGGGGACCCAAACAGTGTGCTGCAGCCCAGGGGCTGCCCACGGCAAGTGCAGACCCTTGCACTGGGGCAACCCCCTGGGACTGGGTGGCAGGGTGGCCACCCTTAAAGAAACCAAGGCCACTGCGGTGGCAGCGGCACAGGATGGCCTCACCCGCCAGCTCGTGAGCTGGAGAAAAGGGCTTTTGTCTTGGATCTTTGGGACCACGTCAGAGCACACGGGGAAGGTGCTGGAGCTCCTCTCCCTGGGCACAAGCAGAGGGGCAGCCCCTGGTTCTCCTGCACCCGTTGGCAGGTTGCAGGGACGGGCAGGGCACTGGGTCTGTCTCCACGGGGCAGTGGTGCCACCACCAGCAGGACCTGACCAGGGTGGTGGGTGACCCATGGGGGCTGCACACCCGCCGTGTGGCCCCAGGAATGTCCTCACATGGCTCCCATCGCCATGGCCACTGCCTCAGCCCCAAGCCCAGGGCCAACCCTGAAGGTGAAGCGTGGGAGCAGGTGAGGGGTTTGGCCGAGCCCGTGGCCTGGGGCTGGCTCTGGAGCCAGGTCCAGGCTGTGCTGCGGGCGACCCGGGTCAGGGCAGGGCTGGGATGGGAAGGGAGGTGCTGGGGCTGGGCCGGGCGGGATCCCGCACGGGAGATGATGTATGGGCAGATGTATCAGATCGCACAAGATAAACAAGCAGTGAATTTCATCAGGGCCCATCATGGCTTTAATTTGGCTGCCTAATGAGTCAGATCCAGCCGCGCAGATAAAAGTTGTCAGAGCCGCAGCCCTAATGAATTTCTTGCCACTTGTAATCAAGGCAGCTTGTCTGAGGGGGATGATTAATGGGCCCCAGAGGAGCTGCCGTCCCTCGGCTTCCATTCCCGCTAATGCAGTCGCCAGGAAATTAACCAAACCCAGCACCGGGCTGGGGCCGGGGCGGTGCAGGGGCGCTGGTGTCCCCCCCGGGGGAGAGAGGGACTGGGAACGAGGGGCAGCATGGGCACGGGCAGGGAGGTTTGGGACCGGGGCCAGGATGGGGACCATGACAATGGCAGAGATAAGGGACTGGTGGTGGGACTGGGGCCACCATCTGCAGCCCCTCTGCTGTGGGGGGGCACAGGGAGGAGGCAGCAGGGTCTGGAGGGGGCTGCTGAGGGGATCTGTGGGGTGTCTTGGTGCTTCCCTTCCTTACTGTCACACAGGCTTGGGGACCCAGACCCCTGCCCAGTCCCAGTGCAGTGCAGAGCCTGGACCCAGGGACAGCAAGAGGGGACGCTGGAGCCCCAAACTGTCACTTGTGTGTGTGGCCCTGGGTGGAGCCAGCGGAGACTCGGTAGCACTGCAGCTTTGCTGGGGGAAGCATGTGGGATGAGGGATGGTGGAGCAGAGAGCCACGGCTGCCTGCACTGCCTGTGAGACTGCACCTGGGGGCTGGGTGATCCCCCATCTTCTGCAGCAACCACCCAGGCTCCTTGCTGGCTGGGACAGCCCCACCATTCCCTGCCCATCTCTGCCTCCCTCCCCAGCTTCAAACTCATGGTACTGACCGCAGGGACCAGCTGGCTCCAGCACTTTTGTCCCAGCAGATCCCCTGCCCAGCACACACTTCTGCTGTGCCCATCTCTGATCCCACTAGAGCTGTGCATCCCTCTGGGGCCGTGTCCCGGCACTGCCCCACAGCACCCAGGGCTGACACATCTCCCCATGCAGCACTCTGCCACGTCCATCCAGGGGCCCAGTTCAGCACAGGATTGCTGTTACCAGCTTGAGCTGGAGGAGAAAGGGCTGAACGTCTCTCTGTCTGGGATGGAAATCCACCAGACCCCGCAGAGTGGGCTGGAGGCTGCACTGGAGGCCCAAACAGACAGAAGAGCTGGCCTGGCAGGAGGTGGGTTGCTTTATTGGCCTTTATCTCCTTGGCTGCAGATAACACACACAGGGCAACTCATGGCAAAGAAACAGTATATACAGAGTGTCCATATAAATATTTCCAATGTACATTTTATACACAAGTGACAGAGACGTTCCACAGCAGCGTCCAAGCCTCGGGGTTCCAGCGCTCAGCTGCAGGCCTGGCCCAAAACCAAAGGCAGACGCTTGTCTCCTCTCTCCTCTTGCTCAGCCGGAGACCAGCCCCGCCTGGGCAGCAGCAGGAGCCAGCAGGGATGCTCTGATGGAGACACTGTGTATGGCTTTGGGGCTTGAACCTGGAAGGACAGTGACTCTACATACAGACAGACACAGCTGGAGATCCCAAGGTGACCATCCTCTTCTCCTCGAGGCCACCAGGGAGGCTGGAGACTCCTTTGTCCAGGGGCTGCATGGGAGAGATGCTCCCTTTGCATCAGCGCGTGGGGAGCGGTACCAGCGAGCGGCTCCTTCCCTGCACCGGCCAGAAGCAGAGAGGAGCACGGGGGTGCAGTGGAGGAACGCGCCCTTCCTGCTGCCCCCCACCTCCCCACCGCACCAGGGGTGCCCAGTGGGACAGACATGGCGGGGAGGGTAGGAGGGAAGGGACCAAACTGCCCCACTGTTTGGGAGAGCGGGTGCAGCCATCGCCCTCCCCAGTACCAGCTGTGCAAGGGAGGGTCACACACCTGAACTGCCTCCAGCCCCTGTATTATCTACATGTGTGTGTGGTGGGAGGCACAGAGAAACTGCCCCTCCTCCCCCTGTACCGGTCGTGAGAACGGGGTGTACTGGAGCCCCCCACCCCAGTGATCACGAGGGAGAAGCTGACAGCGCTGGCTCTGCACAGGGAGAATCCGGTGGAGGACCAGGCTGCCGGCTCCCCGACCTCCTCCCGCCCAGAAGAGGGGTCCCGGTGGGGGGCAAGCACAGTGGGTACCCAGCTCAGACCCGCTCCCGTGGCCCTGGTCTGGGACGGAGCGTGACCGTGCGGCGAGCGGAGGGTCCGTGAGGAGTTAGAGGGCGCTGGGGCTGGAGCCGAGCTCCGCCGGCAGCACGGGGCAGGCGTTGTTGTTGGCGTTGGCGTTGCGGCGGGGCAGGCTGGGGGTCAGCGTGCTGACGGCGTTGTCGCTGGGGCAGCCGTGCTGCAGCAGGATGTCGATGCACTCCTGGCTGCCGGCGCGCCGGGCGTAGGCCAGCGGGGTCAGGCCCCGAGCGTCCCGGCTCTTCACGTCCACCCCGTACTGTGCGAGAGGGAAACAGCCGGTCAGAGCACCCAGCGCCACGCGGCCCGCGGGCACGGGGCTGGCACAGCAATGGCAGAGGGGCTTGTGGCACTGGGGGGGGTCAGGGACAGGGAGATGGGGTGCTGGGGTGGGCATCGAGCACTGGATTGCGAGACAGTCATGGGAGGGGAAGGTCCCGCTCTGCTCTGCACTGGGGCGGCCTCACCTCCAGCACTGGGGGCAGTTTGGGCACCATGGGAGAAAAAGGATCTAAAGCTGCTGGAGAGTGTCCAGAGGAGGGACACAACATTGGGGAAGGGTTCAGAGGGGAAGGGTGTGAGGAGAGGCTGAAGTCACTTGGTTTGTTCAGCCTGGAGGAGACTGAGAGGAGATCTCCTGGCGGTCTGGAACTCCCTCCCCAGGGGCAGAGCAGGGGCAGGCGCTGAGCTCTTCTCTCTGGCCACCAACGCCAGGAGCAGAGGACATGGCAGGAAGATGTGGCAGGGGAGGGGGAGGTTGGCCATGAGGAAAAGGTTCTTGAGGCAGAGGGTGCTGGAGCACTGGCACAGGCTCCCCAGGGAGGTGCTGATGGCCCCAAGCCTGACAAGATTCCAGCAGCATTTGGCCAAGGCCCTCAGGGACATGGTGTGAATGTTGGGATTGTCCTGTGCAGGGACAGGAGTTGGATTGGATGATTCTTGTGGGTCCCTCCCAGCTCACAACATTTGATGATTCTGTGATTCTTTGGGAGGGTGGGCAAGGCAGGTGGGAAACCCACAGGAGGGGGATGGACACGGGGTGTCTTGAGACCTGAGAGAGGGGAGGTGCTGCAGCAGGGAAGCACCAGGACAGGACCAGAAGCGCTGTGGGGGAGGCTGTGGGACCCTGCCTTACCCAGATGAGCAGCTGTGTGAAGACTACATTGGCCATGGCGCAGGAGAGATGCAGTGCTGTGCGCCCATCTCCATCCCCGTAGGTCTCATTCACTTCCTCCTTGGTGCCATGGGCCAGGAGCGTCACCACGAGGCGCAGGTCATCCTCCACCACAGCCCGCAGCAGCTGCTGCCCCAGCGGGATGTCCGACTGGGGCAGTGGAGCCAGGAACAGCTTCTGCTCATACTTGGCCCGGATCCAGCGCTCCTTCTCCTCCCTGCCAGGTGGGACACTGTCACTGTCACAGGTAGGCCAACCTGCCCAGGCCCCATGTCCAAGGGAGCATGCACACCACCACTGCCACCCTGAACACTCCCTGTGTAAGCAGTGAGCGTCTGTCTGGGGAGATCTTACAGCGGCCTCCCAGTACCTGAAGGGGCTACAAGAAAGCTGGGGAGGGACTTTTTGTAAGGGCAGTTAATGACAGAACAAGGGGAAATGGCTCTGAACTGGCAGAGGGGAGGTTTAGATGAGATATTAGGAAGAAATTCTTGGCTGTGAGGGTGGTGAGACCCTGGCCCAGGTTGGCCAGAGAAGCTGTGGCTGCTCCTCCCTGGAAGTGTTCTGGGCCAGGTTGGATGAGGCTTTGAGCAACCTGGTCTAGTGGAAGGTGTCCCTGCTGCTGGCAGGGGGGTTGGCACTGGATGAGCTTTAAGGTCCCTTCCAACCCAAACCACTCCATACTTCCATGTCACACACACACCTTGCACAGACCCTACTGCAGACACCTCTCTTGCCATCCCCCTGTGCACACGGCTGTCACTGGGGCTGTCACACTGCTCTGGACACATCCCCGGCACACACTTGTCTCACTGCACCTCCTCACAGCTCCCTGTGCACACTGTGCACCCATGTCCAGCAGCAGCGTCCCATGCTCAGACCCCACAGCTGTCCCCGTGCAAAGGGACACCCGCGCCTCCACGCCAGCGCCCCTGCACTCTCCCGTGAGCCCATGACGTGGCAGGGCCGGGGCCATCTCTGTCCCGTGCTCAGCGCGGGCCATGGCCAGCGGCAGGAAAAGGTTAGCGGCTGCTCACGGCAGCCCAGTGCCACGGAGGCGCGTTATCGCTGCCGCCGTCTCGCCTGGTGCGAACAAAGGCGGCGGCAGCGTCCGTCCCGCCGGGGCGGCGGGGCCGGGCGGATCGATGCGTGCCGTGCTGCGCTATCTGCTGCCATTCTATCCATCTGCATCTGGCGGGCGGCCACCAATGCCCTGCGCCGAGCGCGCTCGCTGCCGCCGCCCCCTGACCCGCTCTTATCCGCTGATAAGCTGCAGAATGGGCTCTTGTTGGGATGAGTGACAGGAGAGTCGCTCCGATAGGGACAGACAAGGGCCTGAAAGGGACGCACCCTTGGGACCCACACAACGCTGCCAAGCTATCTCTGTTAACCCCTTATTCTCTGCAGCCAGCCGTGGCTCCAGCAGTCACCACATGGCCATGGCCAACCATGAAGCCCACCAGGACAGTGGGACAGAGCCTCGGGTGCCCAGAGAGTAGGCAGGACCTCCAGCACTGGAGCACCTCGAGAGTTCCTGCCCACCTCTCTGACTGGATGGCTGCTCCCAACCTCCGGAGGTGCCCTCAAGCCTCCTGGTGTGGTTGTCTGAGAAGCACCTCTGCGGTTCCCCGTCGCCCTTACCGACTGCTCTCAGGAGTGGGCTTGGGGTAGCCTTCCACGGCTCCCTCCCAGACGGCGTTGGCCAGCGCGTTGCCGATAGCGGTCATGACCATGAGAAGCTCGCTGGGCCAGTCATCCAGGTCCAAGGAGCGCACGCGGGACAGGTGGGTGCCCAGGTTGCGATGGATCCCGGAGCACTCAATGCACATGAGGGAGCCCAGGTTCAGACTTGCCCAGTCTGGATCTGAGGGCAGCAAGATCAGTGGGGGAAAGTTAACACTGGTATGGACTCACCAGCCTGTCTCCCATGTTCCAGGAGACCCGTATTTGCAGGCACCTGCCCACCAGGTCCCTTCTGAGCCCAGTGCCCCAGCAGCAGAGTGGCCAGGACCCCAAGCTGGTTGTAAGGGGAACGGGTCACGGACCAGTGTGGCCAGTGGGTCAGTCCCCCACCCCTGAAGAATGGGTCCACTGCAGGAGAGGAGGAGACAGCCCCACAGAGGAGGCCTCTGGGGTAAGAGGGGAGGTGGCTGGGGTGCAGTCCCTCTCCCCTCCCTGGTCCCACCTCCCAGCGCAGCGTCTCTTACTCGGTGCGTCGCAGTCCACGCAGAAGCTGTTCCCACGCGCGGTGCGGACGGCCTGCATGGCCTGTGCGTCGCTCTGGCTGCCCAGCCGAGCCTGGAACGGACACACAGGAACCTCCTTTACTCCAGGACAACTGCGCAGACTTGTGTCCTCTCACCACCATCCCCAGAGCTCGCTGGGGACCCCCCAGCACCTCGCTCCTGCAGACACCCCGCAGGCTCTGTGGCAGGAGGGGTGTCCAGCGCGGGGGCTCAGAGAACAGGGGGGTCTGGAGGGGACATCGGTCCGTAGCCAGGGGTGTGCTGAGGGAGCCGGGGATGGTGGGGCAGAAGGGGGAGTGAACAGGTAGAGCTGTCCAAGGAGGGAAAGACAGGGCAGGATCCAGCCTTGGCGGGATGCAGAAGGTCCATGGGGTGATGGGAAACCCATTGGGGAGCAGCACAGTCCCAGGGATGGGATTCAACCCTGACAGGGAGCAGAGGGATCAGGAGAGGATCCAGCCTGGACAGAGAGGGAAGCCTGGGACAGGGATGGATGCAGCAAAGCAGATGACAGGTAGAAGGGAACCCAGCAGAGCCCAGCCGAGGTCTCTCACCTTGTTTTTGCTGCTCTCGCAGCCCTGCAGGCTGGCCAGGATCTGGCTCTCGATGGCCTGGACCCAGAGCTCTCGCTCCTCTGACGTTGAGGCCTCGAAGAGCCACGTCTGGCCCGTCAGGGACACAATAATGAACTCAAATGGCTCATCTGGTTCTGGAAGAGAAAGGTGTGCCACAACACAGGTCAGGGAAGGAGGAGGGGGTCTACCAGCCCCTCAGGGCATGAGCACAGAGACAGATCCCTGAGGGCCACCGCGGTCCCCGCAGACTGGCAGGATCACGGGCAGCAGCTGTCCCCAGGAGGATGGGACAGGGAAGCAGAGGCAGAAAATGCCTGCAGGGAGGAACCAGAGCTCTGTGCCAGCTCTGCTGCTGTGGGCTTGTCCTTCCTTCCACACAGGAGCATCCACAGCCTTGTCCCCCCCATCATCCTGAGCTGGGAAACCCAGGAAGCTGTAGCACCTGACTCCTGGAAGCTGCTTGCACCCTGCTCTCCTTTATGTCCCACCCCCAGAGAAAGCCACTGACCTCTTGAGCAGTGACACCAGCTCCTCCACAGACCTGGTGCCCCCCAACAGCCCCATCACCCCCCAAGGGCCCAGAGAGCGCTCGATGCTGGCCGATAAGTGGCTTTAGAGGGACAGGAGACCCCACACAATGAATCAGGAGATGCAAGGAGGACCCTTGGGGTGGGCTCAAAGGCAGCTCTTCACAGTCCCATGCATCAGAAAGGGGCATTGCTGCCAGTTGAGGAGCTCAGCAGGGCAGGGATCCTGCCTGGGAGACCCCCAGTGCCTCGGTGCTCCACGGACCCACACGACAGGGCACAGCTGCTGTTGTCCCACAGAGAAGCATTAAGTCACAGAGACCCAGGCAGGAGCCATGGAGAGATGAGAGTGACGCCATCCTCAGCTCTGGCACCTCTCAGTCCTCTGCTCCCCAAACCTAGGAAGCTGGTGGCCATGTGGGTCCCTGGAAGCCGGCCAGAGGCACGTGGATGGCTGCAGGGATGGCAGGAGGGACATACACAGGGAAAAGTGCCCGGGAGGGCAGGGCCAGGTGACCTGCTCCTCTGCACAGCACCAGCATCTGTGCCCCACAAACGACCCTACAACACACAGCCTCAATATCAAAGCACTTTGCTGCCTGTGAAACACGTCAGGACTAATTCCTGACTTCCCATCTTCAGGGAAGAGATTTCTGGTGAGCCCCAAGGGCAGCTCAGGCTGCCAGGCTGGTACAAAGGAAGCGTTGGCATCCCTACAAACACAGGCAGCCTGGTGGGTCTCCAGGGAGGGTGTTGGAGCTCAGGCACCTCAGTGCTGGGTGGCAAAGCCAGCAGTAAAGAGCCTGGGGACAACAAAACTGTGTGAAAGCACCTCAGGCCCCCTGGGCCTAAGAAAATGACCCCAAAACAACCAAGAGCCTGCAGCAAATTAAAAATGTGGTCTCCCTCTCTGGCTTCTGCTCTGTTGCTGTCACAGCCTCCCAGCCTGGGCTGCCAGGGCCACGTGGAGCAGGAGCACAGGCCTCAGATTTACATGGGGTGCCCGGTGTCGCCTCTGCACCCGAGCGCCAGCGTTTACCTTTTATTGCCAACTTCAGTAGTTAGTGCAGTAAATGGCTGAACTGAGCGGGGCCTGAATGGAATGACTAATAAACGTTATGTCACAGCACACGCTTCAGCTCATAGCAAAATGATTTGTAATTACCTAATTAGCGTTATGCAAATAACACCCTCATCTCCATAATGTGCCTTCCCAGCTCTCTATTAAAAGCAGGGAGTCAACTGCACAGCTCCAGAGACAGTGAGGAGGCTGAGGGGCCTGGCTGGGTCCACAGCAAGGCAGAGGTCTGGTGGCCCCCAGTCTGGCAGGGTCTGTGCCAGCCGGGCAGAGGCGGGGAGGCGAGTGGAGGGGGTCTGGAGGGGGTCCCCTCCTCTGCCTGACTCCCCCCACAAGCTGCAGCTGGAGGAGACTCTTGCTGTGGAGGGAAGCAGCAGGAGGGCAATGGCTGAGGAACCCACCGCATCCCAGCAGAGCTAAGGGATGGGTGCAGAGGCCACCGGCCACGTCCCACCATGGGCACGGCCACCCGCAGCGGCTGCTGGGCAGCTGGCACTGGCTGAGCCAGGCTGCATCCACAAACACCCTCAGGAAATGCTGCAGCCAGGGAAGTCTCCTTGAGGAGAGACAGCTCTGAATGGGTGGCAGAAGGGCATGGCTCTTCGTCTCTTGCCAGGGCTCTTTCCAGGCGCTCGCTTCCTTCACAGGCTCCACCACCTGCATGAGCAAGTACCAGGCACAGCACCCAGCCCTCCATCCCTTTCAGCACACATCACTGCTTACCCCAGAACAACCTGAGGGCACAGTGCTCCCCCTGCACTGTGCCATGGTGCAGAGTGTCGCTCTACTCACACAGCAGACTCAGGATCTTGCATTTCATGGGGGTTAGAGCGTGAGTGACACCTGGTTGGAAAGGTCCCTGCCCTTTGCCATTGCTGCAAGCGCTCCGTGGTGTGTCCTGCACAGATCCCAGCGCAGCCATGGGGGCCTGGAGACCATCAGTGCTGATGAAATGGACTGGGGCAGGAATGCAAGGCTCAGTCTCCACACCAGCAAACCCTTGGGAGGATCAAATGGACCCAGGACGAAGGGCTCTCCAGGTGAAGTGCCTTTCCCAGAGAGGAAGGGGAGGCTGTTTCACTCATTTCACCCTAGAATCAGCTTGGGACTCTTCCTCTGGGGAAAGATGACTGCAACTGCCTTTCTCCTGCTGGGAATGAGAAATGCCGGGGCATCAGGAGGAGGACAAGGCTGCACAGTGCTGTCAGTCAGTCAGTCAGCACTGTGCAGTGGACTCTTCTCTCTGTGATGCACTTGCCTAACCAGGCCACCAAGCCTGCCCAGCTCTCTGCCCTTTCCTCCAGCTCTCAGCCACAGAAGGGACCCAAAGTCCCCGCTCTGGGGAGCTCCCTGCAGGAAATGTGCCAAACCCTACAGATGTTTGCTGTGGAGGCTCCAGAGACACCAAATCCCAGCTCAAAAACAAGATTCTTGGAAAATATGCAGCTGGTAACTTCTGAATACTGGGAGAAGAAAGAACCAGACAGCAGCCAGGCCAATAGCCGCTGCCTCCTTGGCTAGTTCACAGCATCCTCTCTGTGAGCACTGCTGTCCCCTGGACATGGGCAGAGCACCCAACCATGGGTGGGGGGCACCCAACCACTGCAGTCAACTGAGACAGGAACCTGCTACCAGTGCACTCAGCTGGACCTGCCCAGCCCCTGCTCAGCTCCAGCCCACGAGCAAGTGAGCAGCTGCCCCCACCTCTTCCACTGCCCCAAGCTGTGACTGGGATCTGCACTCCTGGGATTCCAGTGCTCCAGCTGCTCTGAGGGACAGTTCCTCTGCAGGAGGCTCCAACAGAGCAGGATCAGTCCCCTGCCAGCTGCAGAACTGGTTGCTGCCCAGGGCAAAGCACTAAGAGCCAGGAACAAGAGTGGCATTTTTTCTGGAGGACAGTGACTGCCCAGGTACCCAAGGGAGCGTCTGCAGTTCCCAAATCTTGGATCGGGACACGCTGTGCAGGAGTGACCAACAAAGCCACTCCTGGGTCACTCCAGTAGATCAGAAGGGGCTCTGTTCTCCTTAAATCTCCCCCAGCTTGGTCTGAGCCACCCGTGGCTGCTGTCTGTGTTGCAGAGCCCAGGCCAGCCCCTGGGATCCGGATGCACTTCAAGTGCTCCCTGCAGCTGAGCGGCTTCTGCTGCCACCGAAACAGCAGCACGCAGGTTGGCACAGTCCCTGGGGCACGGTGAGGATTCCTGCCACGGGCTCACACAACTCCATCATCCTCGTTCCTGTCTCTCACTAGCTCAGGGCCTCCCCACCAGACACACAGCCAGAGCCTTCCTGCACCAGGACACTTCCCAGCAGAGACGAGGTGGCAAACGCCATTCCCACAGCGCCTGCTGGCCCCAGGGCTCCCAGGCAGGGCTTGCTGCTGCTCCTGGAGCCACAGCCCCTCTGTCTCGGGTGTGCTGGGGCAGGGGGACCGTGTGTCCCCCAGCCAGGACACTCACACAAGGTCCTGCTGGGCTGCCCACACCTGACCATGGGCAAACAGCGAGATTTCTGGGGCTGCAACCCCGCTGGCACAGTCCTTCCCACCGTCACAGCCCAGGGGCATCCTGGAGCCCTGGGGCTGCCCTGTCCCAGCCCTGGCAGCCGTCCCAGTCAGACCAAAGCTCCAGCGCCGGCTTCACAAGCTGCAGGACCTCCACTCCCCTTCCTCCTTTGTGCCTCATGGATTCCAGCTTTACTGGGAACAAAGGGCCTGTTGCTCTCAGCAGAGCCCGGGAAGAGCTAACAAAGGACGGCAGCTTTTCCTCCACACTAAGGCTCCTTTTGTGAGCAAAATCACCGCTTCTCCCTCCCTGCAGCCGCACGGGACAGCGCTGCAGGGCCAGACCTCTTTGGAGGCATGAGTGCAGCACAGCTGTGGCAGGAGAGTGAGGAGCTGCAGGGTCACACCCTCGGATCTGCTCACAGGGGTTGGCAGAGCGGGGAAGGGACTCAGGACTCGGAGCAGCTTTGAGCAGTGCATGGACCTGCCTTCTCGAATGGTCTGGGGCGAGTTCCTGAGCTCCCCGAGGGGCCTCTACAAGCTGAATCAGGCTCAAGTCAAAGCTTTAGGGAAACTGGGGCTTTCCCAGATTTTTCTGGGGAGAGGCACAGATTTCTGACATGCAGGGGCATTTCTGGCCAAATGAAAGGGTAGCACAAAGCAGATGACACAGGCAGTAGGCTCTGGACTACCTCTGTTGAAGCAGAACACCCGTCCCTGCAGCACGTGCAGGGCACAGGCTCCTTCCTGGTGGCCAGGGTGGACCCAAGACCCCCAGACTCACAGGGCTAAGGTCTCAGAGGAAGCCACTCCTACAGAAGTGGGGAGCCCTTCCCAGTTGCCTCGGGGTAGAGGGACTATCCCGGGGCCAGAAGCAGAGCCCGTCCCCCTGGCCCCACGGCTGCCCGCCAGCGCGCTGGTGGGAGCCCATTACACCAGCTCCATTAGAATTAGTGGGCAGGAGAAATGAACGCACTTGTCTCTCTCTCTTGATGATTTTTTGATGATGTTTTAAAGACTGAGCTCCGTGAAGAGTTGCTGAGCAGAGTTCGGTGCGAGCCGGCTCTGCTAATGGGCGTTAACCCCGTGACCCAGCTCCGATGCCGCCCAGCGATGAGAGCTCCAAATGAGAGCAAAATTAGCGAGGGCAGCGCCCAGCAGCCGGGACGGGCCAGGGCTGTGCAGCACTCAGACCCCACTAGCAACTGAGTCACCCAGCTGAGTGGGCTTGAGGACTTCTGCTGTGCCAGGCAGGGGGGACGCCAGCAGCCCCCACCACCAAGGCAGCCGTGGGAGGAAGCATCTCCTCAGGGCCAGGAGATGAGCACCACAGGACTGGGAAGAAATGGGGGAGAGGAGGCATCCTGCAGCACTGCCAGGAACCAGCACAAAGTGGGAGGATGAGGGTAAGGGAAGAGCCCCACCAAGAAGGCAGGGTGGGACAGAGCTGTGCTGCCCAAAGGTGCCCTAGAGCTGAGATGCCCAGCAGACCAGTGGATCTGTCACTGTCACCTGTGGAAGCAGCCGGGGATGTTGGAGAGAAGCAGCACAGGGAGGAAGGGAAGCAGCAGTGTCCCAGGAGCGTTGCCCTTACACCTCGTGCCAAGGCCCTTCCCTCTGCTCTCAGTGGGAGGAAGCAGAGCTTTGAGCAAAGGGCTGTGGCTGAAACACCCGAGCTCCAGCGCACGGCTGGGCACAGGATCTGTCCTGCTGTGAAGGGCTCAGACTACACATCACATCAGAGCAGGAGAGCCCAGCCCAGGCCACCCCAGAGACTCTGCTGAAGGGACCTCGATGTGGAGTCAAGGGAGTGACACTTCCCACCTCTTTCCCCATGAACACCCTGCTTCTACCCGGGGTGCAGCACGAAACCCTGGGCCAGTGTGTCTCCCCAGGGAGCTGCAGTGGGATGGGCTGGCCATGCCCCTCACACATACCCATGGTGACCCCACACCTCAGAGCACAAGCAGCAACATGGGGTGGGCTGAATCCCCTGTCCCTCAAGCACCAGGACACAAAGCAGCTCTGTGGGGAGGACACATGGAGCAATGTCCCTCTCATCACTGTGGGTGACATGGCACGATGTTCCTCACCCAGCATGGCAGGGTCATGCTTCTCCCAGCATGGACACAGGGCACTGGATAGAGTTCCCTCACGCCAACCCACAAGACACAGGGCAGCACTTCCACCCCAGCACACCAGGCACGGAGAGCCCTCCATGCCAGCCGGCTCCCCAGCCACCTCCGTCCCTGAGCAGCCCTGCACGTGGGACAAGTGTGGGACATCTCCCCCTGCATCCCAGCAGGTCTTGGGAGGAGGAGCAGGATCCCACTCAACATCAGCAACATGAGAAGCAGAGCTCACACTGAACCATGCTCTTGAAGCAGAAATCTCCTTTTTTACCTCCACTCCCCCCCAGCTCCTGGTCACATCCAGTCTCTCCCTTCCCACCGCCCTTCTCTGACTGGCAGAGCGGAGGTGCCTCTGGGTGCCCTGGCGAGTGGGTGCTCACACAGGGAGGAGGTGGGGGGACACTTCCAGCACATGGGGCACGCAGCAGGGAACGAAGGGCTGGTCCTGCCTTTGGTGCTGGGAGACCCTGGCCCACAGCTCTGCTCTCCTGCTGCCAAGTCTGCGAAGAGCGTCCAGGAGCAGGGCAGCCAGCAGCCCCCCAGCCTCGGGATGCTTGTTTGCAAGCTGCCACTGTACCACATCATTATGAGGTGTTTGGGATATCAACAAATTAGCAGGCGTCTGGGAAGAGAAGGATGCAGCACCATTCGTAAATGTCAGCTCGCTGCCTCCTCATTTTGCAGATCATTAAACCCAATATTCCTAACCTGTATTAGTGCAACGGGGACGGGCCCCCTCCGCAGCCTCAAGCCGCCAGGAGAGCCGCAGCAAGAACATTGCTATGGAGACCCCACAGCGCCGTCTGTCCCACAGCCCCCAGAGCCCGGCGTGCCCCAAGCTGAGCTGGCACCTTCCCACCGCCCTGTGCTGGCTGCTCTGCCCCGGGGGACACGCTAGGCTGGGGGTGGCAGGGGTGGGGAGGGCTCCACGCAGGGACACCAGCACAGGGCAAACTCAACTGTGCAACAGAGGACTCTGTGGGCAACCAAACGTGTGCCCGTGCGTACGCCTGCCGGGACGCGTGGGGGAGGACAGCGATGGCAGCTGGGTCTGGGTGTCAGGAAGAGAAGGTGTAGGGAACACTGTGATGTGGAGAGGGAGTCACTCCAAGGGACCACGAGTGTCACTTCTCTGTCTATGGGGGTGGATGCCCTGTGGGGTGCAGGGTGTGGCGCTGGAGGCAGCAGAAGGACCATGCAGGGTGCGTGCAGGGGGAGTCACACTGCGGGCAGAGGGTGGGCACAGACGGCACCGGCTTCACGGTGCCATGTGGAGTCTCGTTGCAAGATGGTGGGGTTATGGGTGGGCACACGGGGGTCTCACATGGGTCTCCACAGAGCTGTACGAGGTCACCCCAGGAACTACAGAAGGAGGTGACTGTGGGGCTGATGGGGACGGGGATCGGCCGTGGCATGGCGATGGCCGGGCACAGGCTGCTTTCGTCCCGCCGGGATGGAGCAGGGAGCTGGCGGGGTCTGTAACGAGCAGAGCGACTTGTTAGCGCTGAATTAAGAGGCTCGGCGGAAGGGAGCGCACGGGTGACACAAGCTGCGTGGGGCAGGCGGGAGCTGAGCAGTAGCAGCTGGAATCCCCAGCAAGCGGGTAAGCGCGGCTCAGCCCCGCGCCCCCGGCTCGCCCAGACCGGCCTGCGACAGCCCCTGACAGTTGGCATTAATCACGCACGTCGCCCCGACACAGCTCTTTACTGGCCATCCATTTCCCGGGGGTTTTGAAACTAAAAAACAAAGACAAAACCGCGTCGTTTGGCCGCCACTGAGAAGCACATTAAGGGGCTGTCAGCTTCTCGCCATGCACCCTGCATCACTCTTTAAGCACATGAGAAGTTCATTATCCCCGGAGCTCTGGCAGCCGTGGGGATGCTGGCGCAGGGAGCGTCGCGAAGGTGCTCCTGCCGCCGGAGGTGCCTGTGGCTCCCTGGGGCCCTCCTGGCTGTCCCAAACAGGAGACAGAGGTCCCGGGCACGGAGGGGGCACGGCTGCAGCGGGGACTCTGGGCTGGTCTGTGGCAGGACGGGGCACTCCTGGCCACAGCACTTGGCTGGGCTTTGCTCTTGAGCAGACTTTCCTGATGGTCCCTGCGGGCTGATGCCGCAAGCCCACCAGTGAGGAGCTCTTCCCTCTTCCCAGGGCTGCTGCGACTTCCCCTGACAGGCTGACACCAGATTTGCCAGCCTGTGGGTGCTCCCTGACAGCCTGAGCTGCCTTCTCCGCTTTGGTGACATCCCCGGCAGCCCAATCCCACGCTTGCCATAGTTTGCTGATGCTCCCTAGCAACCTGACACTGCGCTCTCTTTAACATGCGCCCATGTAAAAAAGCAACAGCTCGTTTGATTTATGATACTTCAGAACAACTAAGATTCAATTGCTCCGCACGTCCCTGGCTCTGATTACCTCCTAAATGAGATAAACTGATGGCAATTTATCCCCAGACCTCACCAACTTTCCCAGGATGCTAACCTGAGATGCTCGTGCCCTGTGCACGCAGGCGTCAGGCTGGGTGCACCCAAAGGTGGCCTGGCCACAGCCCAAACCGTCTGCTCCTCCCTGCTCCCCTGCTGCTGCTCGTGCCTGGAGAGATGCTGCGGTGGAGAGCTGAGCCTGATGCTGTGCCTGGCTCGACACAGCTGCTGAGGTCTCTGGCAGGAGGCTTTGGGGGGGTCCCAGCAGTGGGGCTCCCCTCACCGGCACAGCCATGCTGGTGTGAGCTCACGGAGAGCACAGCCGGCCGCTGGGCTGTCCCCCACGCTCCTCCCAGGACGATGTACCCTCCACAGCAGGGTGAGCACCACGAGGGATGGCAGCTCTCCCAGAGAGCACAGCAGCCCTGCTCTCTGCACACTGATTTTTACACTTTTACCATGTTGACTATTCAAAAGCAAAAAGCTCAGATTTTCCTGCTGTGAAAAAAATGGCTGTAACTGTTCAAAAGCAGTTAAAAAAGATTCAAGAAGAATCAGACTTACTTATGGACAGGAGGCCATGACAGCAGTCATCAGTCACACCCATGATGTGGGGCAATGCTCAGCCCCAGGTTCACAGCTGGAAGCAATCACTGGCATTTGGGCACCAGGATGGGACCTCACAGAGAAGCTCGTTATCTCGTCTTTGCTTGCTGCCACTTCCCACCTCTAACACAAGCTGCCAGGCAGGACAGTGACCTGTGTGTGGCTCTATCCTGTGCTCGCCCTGAGCACGAGGAAGCAGCCAGCCCAAGCACCAGTCCCAGAGTCACTCCTCTGTGTCTGCCCTGGGCTGCCTGGCCCCGGTGACGAGCCGCGGTGGCACCCTGAGCTGCGTCAGCTCTGGGGAGAGTCCCGGTGCTGGTGACAGGAGAGACAGAACGAGGTGCCCAAGGAGGGTGCCACAGGCAGGGAGACCCAGTGCCAAGCAGACCTACAGCAGTCAGGGGAGGTTCTGACCCAGCATGTGCCTGAGAGCAGCAGGCTCCTGTCATTGCTGCCTGACAGTGGGTACTGCACCCCTCTACGACTGAGGAAGGACATGGGGGCTTGGAAAGACAGGATTCAGGCTGGAGGTCGGACTGCTCATGTGATTGCAGATCACAGATGTCCCCTCTGCTCTGCTGTGCTCTCCCAACTCCTCACAGTGGTCTCCTCACTGCTCCCCTCCCACCGCTGCGCTGGAGCAGGTAAGCAGCCCGCTGCCACGTCCCTCCAGCACTGCAGATCACCGGGGAGGTATTTTTCCTGCTCCCAATTCTGGTGCCAGAGGCTTCTGGCAGCAGGAGGAGCAACTGTGTGCAAGGTCTGTGCAGTGACAAATGAAGTTTGGTAATTGACGCTTCACTGGCAAATGAAATTCCATATTGATAAATGCGAAGTAATGCACATTGTAGGAAAAAATTACATTACTCCAACACCTGACAGGGCTCTAAATTAACTGCACCAACCCAAGACAGGGCCTGGGTACCACTGCAGGTAGCACAAGACCTCTGCCCAGCACACCACCATGGTCAAGGATGTACTCTAATGCTCCTGTACACATCCCGTGGCACCACATGTCACTGTGTGCAGCCTCCGCCACTCCACCTTCCAAGGATACTGCCAAACAGGCAAGACAGCGAGAGTGAGCACCTGTCTGGAAAAAACTCCCTATGAAATGACAGAAGAACTGGGATAGCTCAAAGATTCATGGACTGGGCATCCCAAGGGGAGGGTGGCAATCACCTGGTCTGTCCCTGACAAGGGCAGAGAATTCTGCCCGGGGCCGAATCACACACACGTCTCGTGGAAACGTAACGTATTTAATGTCAAGACTTTGAGCAGTCTTTCCACGTTACTGCTTCATAAAAGTGTTCCCACATTTAATTACCTTTTCCACTAAGAAATTCCATTCATTGTTCTGTAAGTTGGGATCCCAGGCTCTGCACCTTCTCAGGCCCCTGCCAGCTATGCTGAACAGCCCGGCAGGACCAGAGTCCTTTCCCTGTAAGTACTGAAAACATCAGTCCTTTGCTTCTCAGCCTTCATTCTGGTAAGCCCACACCCCAATGTCCACATCATAAACACATTCATCAGACCCAAGTCAGTTTTGGGACCTCCTTTACAACTCTCTCCAGTATTTCCATGCTCTCTAGGAGTATTGTTCACAGAATGGGACACAGACCTTGAGCACGTGCGTTCCCAGCATCACACGTAGGTGCAGAGTCATTCCACTCTCTGGTATCTCACCTTTCAGGTGTATAAAGAATACAGGTCTCTCTTTTTGCCAAGGTACTGGACTGAGAACTGCAGCCCCGAGAGCTGACGTGGGGAAGGGCAGTAACGTGTCTGAAGAGCCAATATAAACCCAGAGCTGAGAACACATCAGTGGTTCAGCAAAAGGTGAATTCAGGTAACACTTCTGGCTTCCCATGAGACCGCAGTCCCACAGGCTCACGTGATGCTCAAGATGCCCAAATCAACCACCACAAAGGGGAAGTCTCCCAAAGTCAGTGTTTTCAGATGAAGACAACTACTACAGAACAGACTGAACCACAGAACTGCCAAACTCCCCTGCAGATCACCACCACGCTGCTTCCCAGAGAGGAGTTAAGAACACTCGTTCTGCCATGGGAAACCCGGGCTGCTGGCCTTCAGCCATCTGAATTAAATCTTCATTTTGGTTTGCTGCAAAAGCTGATCGAGTGCTGACAGGGTAAAGCCAAATCTTAGAGTGGGGATTGCTTTTTGCACAGATGCTAACCATAAACAGAGGCTTTGGAAAATGTGGTTGCCAAGCTAATCTCTACCTGGACAAATCTGGATGGCTTCTCATTGCAAAATGCACCTCCCTATGCCTTGCAGGCTCCCTGCCAAGCTTTGGGTCCTTCTTCAGAAACCACAGAGACACCAAAAGTTTCTCAACAAAAAAACCATCAGTGCTTTCACCACAGGCAGAGCAATGTGCACATCTTCAACAGCTTTCCTCAAGTGCACAAACTTTTCCAAAAGTTGAAGGCAGATAACCAGCACAGGTCTTTTAAATGATGAAAGTCTAGCAAATTACAAGTCAAGAGAAATAGGTTCTTTCTTGTGGTAGAAAGTGCCTGCACACCTTAAGCTTAGTTAAGCACACCTTAACTGTGTGGTGTGCTCTCAGCCCTGCTAATGCAGTTACTAATTATTATTACCACTAATAGTTTGTGCAGTCACAGGCATGATGGCAGCCCTGCTTCCACTGCAGGTAGGAAGGAAACCAAGGGCAGAGCACGAGGGGCAGGTTGCTCCTCTCTGCCCGGGCACAGGCTGGCTCCAAGCCCCAGGTCCCTGGCGAGCCCTGGCAGGACTCCTGGGCGCCCGGTGCTCTGAGCCGGTGGAGCTGCCCCCCAGCAGCAAACCTCTCCTACCTTCTGCTGCCGTGCTGGGGCCATCGGGCCGAGTCGTCCCTGTGCTCTTTTTCCTGCGATGCTTCTTCCTGTTCGCGTGGGGGGACGGAGGCGGCTCCAGCTTCGGGCTGGCAGCACTGGAAATGTTGGGGCTGGAGCTGAGAGAATCGGCTGTACCGTTAGCTGGGAACAAAGAGAAAGAAAGGGATGGAGAGCAAGACAGCAACAGTCTCATCCTTCTAGAGACAACCAAGCGTCCTGGAGACAGCTCCACCTGGTCACAGTGCACAGCCCCACGAGACAGGGCAGTACCCACACTCGGCCGCACGAGACAGGGCAGTACCCACACTCAGCCCCACGAGCCAGGGCAGTCCCCACACTCAGCCCCACGGGACAGGGCAGTCCCCACACTCAGCCCCACGAGACAGGGCAGTGCCCACACTCAGCCCCACGAGACAGGGCAGTGCCCACACTCAGCCCCATGGGACAGGGCAGTGCCCACACTCAGCCCCATGAGACAGGGCAGTACCCACACCCAGCCCCACGGGACAGGGCAGTACCCACACTCAGCCCCACGAGACAGGGCAGTACCCACACTCAGCCCCATGGGACAGGGCAGTACCCAGACCCAGCCCCATGGGACAGGGCAGTACCCAGCCCCAGCCCCACGGGACAGGGCAGTGCCCACACTCAGCCCCACGGGACAGGGCAGTGCCCACACCCAGCCCCACGGGACAGGGCAGTGCCCACACCCAGCCCCAGCGCACGGAGCAGCTCCGGCACCCGCTCTAGCTCAGGATCCTTAGGCAGGGTCCGGCTGGACACGCTCTGCACTGGGATTCATCTGGGATGATCACACAGAGACAGCACCGGCGTCTACATGGCCGGGACAAGCACAGCAGCATCACTGGGGACAGTCTGACATGCCAACCCCTCAACACACGTCCCTGTGCACACAGCTCAGCGGCAGCGCCCCAGGGCGATGGGTGCCTTTGGGGAGGGACAGTCCCAGGAGGTGCTCTCGGCCCCCCAGGGGCAGATCCAGGTCCCGGGATCCGCACTGCTGCTGCAGGAGCATCGATCCCCCACAGCACCGCTCTGCCAGGCGAGGTGACTGGGGTTGCCACACTCAGGAACCTGAGCATGATGGTCTCAATAGGCTTCCGATACGGAGCTGAAGAAGCTGCATCCCCAGCAGCAACGCACCAAATTTATCCTCAATCATACTGTTCCTTACAATTAATAGCAGAATTAGAAACAATCAGGGAGCTGCCTAATTACTGTCAATTAGAGCGCGCTAATCAAGCTCCGATCACACACACACACGCTGCCGCTGCACTCACCATTAAATGTCAAATTTCATTAGAGACCAGCAACAAAATCAAAAGCCTGACATTCAATTTCAGCAGCACACACAGCGCAGGCTTCCAATCAGCATAAAAATGCAGACTCCGGGGAAGGCAACGAGGCGCAGGAGCCCTCGCTGCACTGTTAACCCTCTCCGAAATCCACTCCTGCCTCCCCGGTGTCCACCCGCCCACGGGGCACGGCCGGCAGCTCCGCTCCCAGCCCGCTTCCGTCCTGGGCAGCTCGCCGTCCCCTCTGCAACAACCCAACGTCTCCCACCAAGTCCCAGCCTCCCTTTTCCATGTTTCATGGCACCCGAAATTAAGAAAGCAATCGCGGTGTCTAAGGAGGGCAGCACCCTCCAGCAGTGGGGATGGCCGGAGCCCTTCTCCCGCTCCAGCCCGGCCTCCGCTCTCCCTCTTCAGCCCGGTTCAGGCAGAGCAGCTCTCTGGGGCTTGGTCTGTCTGTGTGGGCAGGACAAACATCCAGCGGTGGGACAGAGAGAGCTCCAGGAGCTGCCCCACACAGAGGTCCGGCACGCAGCCAGTGTCCCCCTCGCAAGGCTGGGAGAGGAAGCGACCATCAGAGCGCTTCCAGCTCTGGTTTCTACCACATTTGACACACACCAGTAGGGTGTTTCTGCTGTCATTTATCCACAGGGAAATAGTTCACCCTTGACAATTAAGAGAGATAAATCTAATAAATTCAGACTCCATTTTTACAAATATAAACTACTGACACCATTTAACAGGACTATGCTTAGAGCAGGTGTGAGGCACCTTCATCTCCCAGCCTGGATGTCGCAGGGGACCTGAACTTTCTTGTCTGAGGCTACACATGGTGCCTCCAACCTACTTCTGCTGCCCACCTGCTCACCAGGGCACCCCTGGGCCAAACCACACACCGTCGGCGTCCAGACCCCTCCAGGCTTAACGTGAGGGTTCGTGCCCTCTGCAGCTCCCAGCAAGGTGCCTGCAAGCTGTGGTGAGCCTGACACCTCCAGCTCCGTGGGGCAGAGATCGTCCACGTCCCTGCTCTTCTCATGGCCCAGCAGCTAAAGCCGCAGAGCTGGGGGCTTCGGGGATGGGACTGCAATGGGGTGGGGGCTGAACATGAAGCGTGCTCCCTCTGCAACGTCAGGTATGGCTGCTCTCCCTCTTTTTCACAGAGTCACAGAAGTGAGCTCCTCTGACCCGCCCAAGGACTTCCAGAACTTCTTCCACAGGCACACATGGGACCTCCTGGTTCCTCCCTCCAAACCAGCTGGCCTTACGGGCAGCCCCTGGGTCCCCACGGGTGGGAAGGTACGAAACCACCGCTTTCCCCACCAGAGCAGCGGTGACAACACCATAAACTGTGTGACAGATCATGAGGCTGCTCCAGGAGACCCCCAGGGCAGCCGGGCTGGTCGCCCCTCGTACACCGCAGACCCTTTGGCACAGCTGGCCCAGTGACACATCCCTGGACCCTACACAGGGCAGGGCAAGGCAGGACCGACCCACAGGGCAGGGCAAGGCAGGACTGATCCGCAGGGCAGGGCAAGGCAGGACCGACCCACAGGGCAGGGCAAGGCAGGACTGATCCGCAGGGCAGGGCAAGGCAGGACCAACCCACAGGGCAGGGCAAGGCTGGACCGACCCACAGGGCAGGGCAAGGCAGGACTGACCCATGGGGCAGGGCAAGGCTGGACCGACCCACAGGGCAGGGCAAGGCAGGACTGACCCACGGGGCAGGGCAAGGCAGGACCGACCCACAGGGCAGGGCAAGGCAGGACCGACCCACAGGGCACATCGGGACCCGGGCAGAGCAGATGAGCAGCCACCAGTGCTCGAGACACACAATTAGCACCGAGCTGACATCTCACCCCTCCACACCACAGGGAGAAGCCACAGCACCTCAGCTCCGGGTTGTGTTGGTCTCCAGGTCACTTTGTATGAAAGAGGCAGGTTTCTTTGGGTGGCCACAAGCGCAGCAGGTTCCTCCCAGGGACAGGGAGTGGAGCCTGGCTTGTCCTTTGTGACACTCAGGCCGGAGCCAGGGCAGGCGAGACACACAGGGCGGCCGTGCCAAGCCCCTGGGCTCCAGAGTGGGGCTGCCAGGACCAGGACGAGACCTGCTGTGGTGGGAGGCCATCCAGGCAGACAGCTGCAGTCCGGAAGGGCTGTGACACAGAATTCCCCAGTGCCAAGGCACCGTGTGTGCCAGCCACAGTGCTGCCTGGCCGCTGGTGCAGGGCCACGTGCCACCTGCGATGGGGACACCCCTCTCCAGTGCAGGGGACCAGCCCTGCAGTACCCCAGCAGATGCACCCATCTCCATAGCGGGGCGAGGAGCACCGGTCCCCCCTCGCAGCCCGGTCCCCGCGGCGCCGGAGGAGCGAGGCTGCCCCGCCGCACCCCGTGTCCGAGGCGAGGGGCGGGGGGCTGCCGGCACATTAATGCTCAGAGCTGCGCCCTTCCGCTCCCATCGCCTGCGCTGCCCCATCAGCAGTAACAGTCTGATTAATTCGCTTCCAGCAGGGAGCTGATGGGGCCAATGATGGAGCCGCTGCATCAGGCGCGCTGAAATTGATAGTTTTTCACAGTTACAAATGAGGAGCCTCCTCAGCTGCAAATGGCGCCCGCACAGTCGGACTCCGGTAATGATCATAAAGAGGCTCTCTTTAAACTGCGAAAGCCCCTGGGACCGCGCGGGGGGGCGGCTGCCGCGCTAATGAGAACTACAAGGGGCGAGCAGGCATGGAAATGGCTCCTCCACTCTTGATGTGCATTTAACTGCTTTTTTAGTGCGGCGGCAGAGCCAGGAACGAAGGAGTGATGAATGCAGCACAAAAGCATTTATTTTCCAATTCGGCAAAGTGGCTACGTTGGGAAATGTATGAATTATTTTAATTCACTCAACTGTCCTGAAACATCACAGAGAGCGAGTGAGCGTGGGGGGAGGGGGCGGGCTGCGCTCACTGTGTGCTCCAGAGACGGGAATTACTCCTATCCCTTCAACTGCCCCAAAATCTGGGAGCTGGGGGTGCTGGCCAGGAGCAGGGATGGGGAAAGCGACGGTTACTCCTCGCACAGAGAGCTGAGAGTGGGGCAGGCGCAGGAGCGAGGTCAGAACAGTCCTGCCACAGAGCAGCATCCCTCGGCTGCAGGGAGACCGCACTTCTGTGCCCAGCAGGAGAGCTTCTCCCCCTGGTTTGGACGCTGCCAGATGACCCTCACGACGGCGGAGAGGCCCAGCGAAGCCCCAAAGGCTGTCCCCAACCCCCATGAGCAAACTCAGGGCTCGCAGCCCCAAGGCAGAGCTCAGGACTGCCCCATCACCACAATAACCCTCCCCACCCGCGGTGAGCGGGGTCAGAGCGCTACTCACAGGGGTTGGGGCAGCTCCCGGGGATGGCCACGGCCTCGTTCCACTGGTCCGCGCTGGAGACAGAGTAGGAGCGCTGGTGCATGCCGTCTGGCTTTGAGCTGAAGCCCACCAGGTTGATGCCGCTGATGGAGCGCTCCGAGTGCAGGGAGGTACTGCTGGTCGAGTGGGGAGCACCTGCAAGAGACACAGAGCTTAGCACGGACCAACTGCTGCCCTGGAGCACAGTGGAGGAAGGAAAAGCTGTCCTGTACCTGCTGCGACAGGGCCCTGCGTGAGGACAGGCTGTGTTTGGCTCTCCTCTCCTCTGCCAGTGCACCACCCCACAAAGGTGCTGAGAAAAGAGCATTGCCCAGCACACACCCTTTCTCAGAGGGACACCCAGCTTGATGCACTTCAGGATGGCACCCCAGGATCACAGCCAGGCATCCTGGTACCACAGCTTCCCCTCCAGCCAGATGTGCAGCTGGAGTTCACGACCTGCTCACCATCTCCACTACAAACAAACCCACCCCACCGCCAGCGTGCCCATCCTCGCTCCTTCACTTCACCCTCTGTGTGTCCCTGGCAAGGAACACAGCGGTGCTGGAGGCACTGGGAGTGAATGGGAAATCACATGGAGGACGTCAAAGGGACAAGTGGGGGAAGAGAAGTCTCTAAGGTGGGGATCGTGGGTGGAGAAGTCTCTTTCCACTGGCTGGAAACCCCTTGAGCTGAGCCCAGATCTTGAACCCCCCCAGGAAAGGAGCATTTTTGGGACTACAAGCCATCATAGAAGACGAGATCACTCAGATTCAAAATGGGTCCAGTGTTTTTGGATTACAATAACACCCAAAATTTCCAGAATAGTAAACAGAGCAGTGCTGACAGGGAGCAGAACTCTTGCTGTTCAAGGCTGCAGGCAATCTGCTGAGGAGGATGAGGCAGCCCCAGAGGGATGACCGACACCTGCCCACCACAAGCGCTTTCCTCTGCCTTCCCTTAGGGCATTCAGCTCCAGCCACCACACAGCAAGTGCTCTGGGAGGTCCCTTTCCCTGCTCTGAAGCTGCCTTTCCTCCTTCCATGCCCGGAGGTGCGGCTGCTGAGCTGGGACTCCCACACCAGCCCTTCTGGCCATGAAGCCGGGGCAGGGCGGGTTGAACGGCTCTGTCTGCAGCGCGCCCGGCTGATGGAACGTGTGGCCACGGCCTGACGTGCCCGCTTGCCCCAGCCCTGCCAGAGCCAACCACCCCACGGCCACACAGGGAGCCAGGCTGAGAGAAGCAGGACTGGAATGTAAGTGGGATCCCTTCACAGAAGCAGGATGGGGAACAGACACTTGCAGGAGCAGGTCCACAGCCGGATCTGCTACAGCCAGGACAGCTCACCCGACTGTATCTTCCCTGCGCAAAACCAGCCTCATTTTGCTCTCACAATCCTCTGGAGGTCAGTTGTCCTGTTCAACCCAAGCAGGGCCACCCAGAGCCAGTTGCTCTTTACAGTGTCTGGATGGTTTTTCAGTATCTCTAAGGCAGGAGACTCCACAACTTTGCGGGGCAACTTATTCCAGTGCTCAGCCTCCCTCCACAAAGAGCAGAGCCCCATACGATCCCCGTGTGGAGCTGCAGGTTTTGTACACAAGGTTATGATCCTGCTGTTTCCATGAAAAACACAACTGGTGAAGGGTCTAGAGGGGAAGCTGTACGAGGAGAGGCTGCAGTCACTGGGTTTGTTCAGCCTGGAGAAGAGGAGACTGAGAGGAGATCTCATGGCGGTCTGGAACTTCCTCCCCAGGGGCAGAGGAGGGGCAGGCGCTGAGCTCTTCTCTCTGGCCACCAACGCCAGGAGCAGAGGCCATGGCAGGAAGATGTGGCAGGGGAGGGGGAGGTTGGCCATGAGGAAAAGGTTCTTGAGGCAGAGGGTGGTGGAGCACTGGCACAGGCTCCCCAGGGAGGTGCTGATGGCCCCAAGCCTGACAAGATTCCAGCAGCATTTGGCCAAGGCCCTCAGGGACATGGTGTGAATGTTGGGATTGTCCTGAGCAGGGACAGGACTCCATGATCCTTGTGGGTCCCTCCCAGCTCACAACATCCCATAATTCTGTGAATGTCACTGGTGCCCAAGTGCTGCCTGAGGCTGCAGAGGGCCTGAAATGACACCTCAAGAAACCCAGATTCATCCCCCATGAAAGGTGGATCCAAGGCACGTGCTGAACCGAGGGGTGACGTGGGCCACCAGCCCTGCACCAGGCATGGCCACCATCCGCCAGCACGGCAGGTGCCCCCCATCCTCCTCTCCAGCACACCCAGCCTGGGCCAAAACCCCCTTTCTCTGCTGCCCTTTGTAGGGACCACCCGCACGCCGTGCCCGCAGACCCTGCCCGCCCCGGAGCTCGCGGGGCCGCAGTGTCCGAGCTGCCAGGGCCTCTGAGCAGCAGAGTCGCTGGCTCCTCTGCTTCCAGCCTGGCTGCCACACGCTCTCCCTCCCTCCTTCCCTCCTTCCCTCCTTCCCTCCCTCCCCTTGTTCAGCACCACAGAAACACGTGTAAAACCATGACACTGACTTTGCCTCTAATTAGCCCTTAATTTACAAGACACACTCGGAAGGGTAATTAGCTGGCGCTCCGCTCCCGACTGCCGCATCCATCTCCTCTCGCCTCCTCGCGGGAGGGAGCCTGATGCCACTGGAGCAGGGACAACGCTGCTCTCCTGGGACTGGGAAGAGATGGGTCCTGGGGACCAGGCTGCTGGGTTGGGATGGGATGGGATGGGATGGGGATGGGATGGGATGGGATGGGATGGGATGGGATGGGATGGGATGGGATGGGATGGGACAGGCTGCCCCAGAGCTCAGGCTGTGCCTGCCGGCCCCGATCCAGGCTGCACACACAGCACATGTCTATCGCTGCAGCCACAGAGGAGAGGGAGGCAAGGGGGAGGAGGGCAGGAGGCCTGGGAAAAGGTTCTCCAGCAAAGGGGAAAGTCCTGCAGAGCCCCAGGATGCCCAGATTTGCCCTGTGCACCTCCATCCCAGCCACACCAGCAGCCTCAGCCTGCAGACACGTGCTCTTCCATCGCTCCTCCGAGGAGCAGGGTGGGCTGCCATAATCACCCGAGTGCCCCAGCCCTGACAGAGCCAGGGACACGGCGCTCTGCCAGCAGCCACCCTAGGAACACATCTCGCTGCCAGGGCAGGAGATGCATGTGGGGAAGCTGTCGACACACGCTCAGAGCCTGCACCACACGCCCACAGCAACCACCCAACCCTGCACTGGCGCCCAGCATGAGCCTCCCACGCTGGACACCCGCCCCACCACAGCACGTGCCCTGGAGAAGTGGCACCAACCTGAAAATTTCAATTTGAAGTGGAATGGTGCTGCTGTGGCTTCCAGGAACAGCCTCTCTCGGCCTCCCTGGTCTCTCCAGGAGCTCCCTGCACTTGACACCAGTGGCCAGGAGCCACCCAGCTGCAGAGGAACATCCTGACAGCCCAACTGCTCGCTTGGCTCATGGACCCCTCGGCTTGTCCCACGAACCTGCGAGGTGACCCAGCAAAGCCAGAGCCCTCAGGAATTGTGTCCCTTTGCAAGTGACACCACTGGCAGCTGCTGGAGATGTTCCCTTTAAATCAAGCAAGCAACGTGGCAGGTGAATAAAAGGCTCCATGTAAAACACTGCCTGCCCCCCCGAGCCAAGGCCTCCAGGAACCGCGCTCGCCCTGGCTCTGCCTACGGGAAAACCGAGCGTGTGGATTTCTGAACCAGCCACTGCTGGCTGGAGCCAGCTCTGCTCTCGGTTCCTTAGCGCAGCTGAGACTGCTTGCACGTTCTTCTGCCTCCCAGAAACCTGAAGGGACAGATCCCCAGCCATCTGCACCGTCACTTCCCCAGGGGCCTGCAGAGCACAGGGCAGGGACAGACAGTTGCCTGCAGAGGTGTTTTTGTGAGGAGCCACCGGCTGTCGGTCCCCACCTCAGCACTGCTCCCCTGGGGCAGATGGGTGACCAATGTCTGTACAATGTGGAAGGAACTGGGTTTGTTTGGGGTATGCTAAACTTTAAAGAGGCACAAGCTGGAGAGTTTGGACACCCCTCCTTGGTGCATGGCCAGGGACAGCACAGGTCTTTCCTTTGAGGTGCCTGGCCTTGCTCCAGTGCTGCCTCCAGGCTACGTTGCAGCAGAGACTGCAGCCATGTGGCACGAGATGGTGGTGGAGGTCACCCACCCCAGGATCCTCACACCCTGGCATGAAGTAAACTTGGCTTTCTCTTGTACTGCAGCAGGCCAACAGCACACTTGAGATTAATGCTATTCACCACCTGCCAAACCACGTCCCAAAGAGTCATCAGTTACCCCCTACCCACTAACCAAAACTTCAAGGTACCTCTTGCCAACTGATCATCATTTATTCCAAATAAAAATTAGAATTCCTGTGAGTCACCTGTGTATACCGACTCTCAAGTACTCTGCTGGTGTCCACATGTCAAAGCCTCCCCAAAAGTCGCATGTGTGGGGCAGCTGTGGCTGCTCTGGACCTCAAGACGCTGCTCCTGGGCTGTGCAGAGTGGGCTGGATGGGTACCCACCTCCAGCTGGTGGGAAACTCCTCAGTTCCGAGAAACCAACTGGTTCTTGAGGGGAGCTCAGAGCCAAGGAGCCTGGTTAAGCCGCCTGCCTGTGAAATCCCTGCTGGTAAAGCCATAATTCACCCTCTCCATCAAGGGGCGGCGAGCTGCCGCGCACGCAGGAATGCAGCTGTCCTGGGAGCACCCTTCAGCTGCCTTTCCCAGAGCTGCCCCCACCCAGAGCGGGTCCTGAGCCACAAGAGTCTCTGTCAGGTTGGTTTTCTGAACCAAGCACTGCATGCTGTTTTGCTGGACACACTCAGTTCCTTCCTCTGGAACAACTCCTACCAGTAAAGAGGCCAAAAAGCACAGGCTGGTCCTCATCAACCAGAGCACCAGGATGGAGACACATCACTCGAAAGACACCAAATCCCAGGTTCTCCCTGGGAGGTGGCAACAACGCCAAGCACCTACACAGCCCCACAAGCACAGCTGGGAATGCTCAGGGACAGCAGATGTCCCTCCCAGCTCTGCCAACAGCGAGTGTCTGTGCGAAATCACCGATCCAAACTGCAGGCGACCTCGGTTTCCCAGCCCTGCTTCTTAGCAAGGCCATCAGGATCTGCCAGCTTGCACACAGTGGGAGCCAGTGCCTTGCACTGGTCCTCACAGATGCTCTGACACAGGGGAATCTCCCTCCTTCCTTAGCACTGCATTTGGAGAGCACATTTGTAGACGTATGGATGTGTTAAGTGACTACATAACACCCCAGCTCCTACCAAAGGCCATCTTTGGTGGGCACGAACCGCCAGCAGAAACAGCTCTGTGTTGTCCAGACATCTCCAGGAGGACCAGGCTGCCGCAGCAGGATGGGAGGAGCTGACCATGGCACAGTGACCAATTTATTCTCCCATCTCCCAACAAAAACTCAGGGGCATGTGTGATAAGTCAAGGCACCTCGAGCCAACACACCAGGCTCACCCCTGGTTCAGGTGGTGGTTGACTCCATGTACAGAGTTAATGACCCCACAAACCAGAGAAGCCTGTGATGGCTGTTCCCCAAATCCTCAGGCACCAGGAGACCCCAACAGCCCAGGAACCGCACGCAGCCGCAGCTACCCCGTCCTTCTCCAGCCTGAGCACCCACGCAGACCCCACGGAGCCCACGGAGCCCACCGGAGCCCACCAGGGCACGCCTGGCCGGTCACCACGCAGCTCCACCAGCCAGGAAGGGTGGCTGGAGCTGTGTGAGGAAGAGCTGAAGCCACCGAGAGTCAAGGGACAGCACGTCTGGACAGAGTCAGAGGCAGCCAGAGGAGCCCTCTGATTGTCTGATCTCCGCCTAGCACAGAATTACACCAGAGGTCTTGCACTAATTTCCTCCTGCCTGAACTACAACATATCTTTTAGAAAATCTTCTGTTCTTGATTAGAATATTGTCAGTGACAGAGAAATCACAGCAACTCTTGATAAGTAGTTCCAGTGGTTAATTACCCTCACTGTGAAATCTGCACCTTATTTCTAGTCTGAATTGTCTTGCCTCAGCTACCAGTCACTGGATCTTGATATATTTTTATCTGATATAAAGAGCTCTCAATTTCCAAATTTTTGTTCCTACACAGATATTTACAGATGGTGTTGAAACAATCTCTTAACCTTTTCTGTGATAAACTAAACAGATTGAGCTCCTCCAGCCTTTCACTGCAAGGTGCACATTGCAGGCACTTCACTGTGTTCACAGCTGTTCCCTGAGCCCTTTCCAAGCTATCAGCTTCATTCTCATACTGTGGACACGTGAAATCCACGAACTTCAGCCCTCTAGACGTCCTCTCCATCCCAAAACTGACAGTCACCACCAACACTTCAGGAAGACTTTGACCACATCTCCTAGAATTCCTGAATTAAATAATTCAGACTTGCTGATTCAAACATGTCTCAAGCTCCTACCTGTTTAATATGCTTCCTAATTACAGCTGGAATATGAAGAGTTCGTAATTCTGTGATGAGATACATCACCCTGCCCTTCCCAGACACCAAACTGTTCACCAAACACTTCTCTTTATTAGCCATTCCACTATCTCCATGCAGTCATGAACAAATGCTGATTTTAGGATTCATTAGTTTCTAATAAACTTGAAAAAAACCTTTTCACTGTCTTTTAACTCTGCTGGTTCCCTTTTCTGTGCCCCCTTGTGCAAGCATGGTAATGCAGACTCCTGAGACTAGCCAAGAGGGGGAAAGGTGAGCTGGGAAATGAGCTCCTGGTACTAAATCCATCACTTCTATTTCTACGTTCTGCAGAGTCTCCGTGGATCATGTGAAAGCTGACGATTGGGAACTCGGTAAGATACAAGAACAGTGACTTTTCTCACAGTTCACAGGCCAAGAATCCTGTAACACAGGGACCAAGAGGCTGTGGCCAAGGCAGCCACTGCAGCAGAAGCTCACCAAGTACAGGGCAAGATGAGAGTAAAGAGCAATCACGGAGGTGAAAGGGTCCCTGCGGCATCTGCACGCTGCACTGCGGAGACCAGGACAGGAAAAGGCACCAGGGAGGGCACAGGAGCTGCTCTGAGCTCAGCACCTGGATCCCTGTTGGAACAGGAACCAAGACCTGCCTTTTTTTCAAGTAAAGCAGCAATGAGCAAGAAGGAAAGAGAAGTTTCCCTCTCAGAGAAAGGCAGCAGAGGTGCAGACTGGGAAGAAGCCCACTGAGTAAGAAGCTCTCAGATGGGGCAGGCAGGGTCCATCTTCCACCAGCTGAGGCACTGAAGCCCCCAGGGAGAAAGGCCATGGGTGGCTTTTCATCCAGGGGGATTGGGCTGGATGATCTTCCGAGGTCCCTTCCAACCCCTGACACCCTGTGATCCTGTGGCTGTACCCAGCAGCTGCCCTCTGCTGCTGTTCTCTCGGTGGTGACTTTCCTTCCAAGTTCCCAACCAACAGCATAATTTGCTCAATGTACTTAACTGTGTCCCTCAGCTGGGCTGGAACGAGGCGAGGTCCGGGGCAGCTGGGCAGGCACGAGGTGCACGGCTTCTCCACAAGCACTGAGCCCAGATAAAACGGCGAAACAAACCCTTTGTGCAAGTCTGGGAACGCCAGGAGCTGGAATGCTTCCCACGAAGCCACAAGGGTCACTCTGAGGGCTGCTCATAATCAATCACTCGCAGTGGATGTTAGTCTGCAGAGCTCTGGCCAAGGGCTGATGGCAGAGAGCCTCCACCCGTGGCTCCAGCTGGCCATGCAGGACCACACCGGTGTCACCAACCACCCACCCACTGCAGCCTTCCACTCCTGCTCAACACTTATCGATTACTTCATTATGCTGCTGTTGTTTTCATTGCTTTTCACACACAGACAAATACAGACATAGGCAAATGTACAACACACACTGGCACAAGCCACCTTGCTCCCCTCCATTTTTGCTCCTCTGCATCCTTTGCTACCTAGACAGCGAGAGAACGAGCAGTTTACGTCTCGTCTTCACCCAGATTAATAAACTTTTAAACAGTGCCATCTTCCTTTTGATTCTAATTTTTTTGGTATCCAGTAAAATGTTCTTTAAAAACTCCTAATTATGCTTAACATTTTTTTCTGTTTAAGCTCTTTCTCCCAAATGATCTGCCTCATAATTGCTCTCAGCGTTGTGAAATTGGCTCAGATATGTATTTTTGTGTGCGTGTGTCTGGGGGTGTGTGTGTGTTTAATGCTCTTCATTCCTGATTTGGATTTTACTCTGCCTGAATACCAGTACAACAAAGTCAAGGTTACTTTTACCTACGCCACTCCTCAGTTTTAGTTTTGTGATTCATTCTCCCTGGGTGCTTAGCTGAGGGTAACCAGGGCGTTCTCCATGGGAAGATCCATTCCTCAGGAAGTCTGAGTGAGCCTTGGTGTCACTTGGCTAAGTCCTCCAGTGAGTATCACCGTGATAATGTCATTTACTGCCCAACATGTTCTAGTGAAATACTTCAGATCTGTTTCTGAGATGGGCAGGCCAGAGTGCTGGGAATGAGCAGTGGGTGAAGGAAAACTGGTCCTGGTGTCAGATCTCTGTTAATGTGACCAGAGCTGTCACTTACACTCTCTGTAAATCATAAACTGCAGAAAATGTACAAACAATACTTTAAAAAATGCAAACCAGAAAAGACACCATGCAGCTGAGAAGTCCAAAGGAGATCACCAGGACGGCGGTGGGAGACAGACGCTCGTGGTCCGAATCACCACGTGCATCTACAGTCAGGAGCAGGAAGCTGGGTCTGATTTAACACTGAGGGAGGAAGGAAGCAGAGCCAGAACCTCCTGGGTCTGCTGCAGAAGTGTGGACCTGGACAAGCACTACAGTGACTGGTGAAGAACCAGCATGTGCAGGCAGCTCACCAGTGCCAGGGGCCGGAAAGGCCGTTTGACTTACGCTAGAATTGGGTTAGATTTTCTTACCCAACTTCTGTTTCTAAAGCTGTTCACTCCCAACGTGTTTCACACAGCCCTGCTCACTCTGCCCACACAGCACACAGCCACCCAGGGTGCACAACACCAGAGAGAGCACGGATCAGCTCGGAGGCCAGCACAGGTCCCGGGAAGAGGATGGAGCAAGCACTGCTCCTGTCTGGAACAAGCAGCCAAAACGCACCCCACGGCTCTGGGCAGGTCATAGAATCCCAGACTGGTTTGGGTGGGAAGGGACCTTAAAGCTGATCCAGTTCCAACTCCCCTGCCAGCAGCAGGGACACCTTCCACTAGACCAGGTTGCTCAAAGCCTCATCCAGCCTGGGCCTTAATAAGAACAGGATTCATTCCAATGAAAAACTCTATTTGGAGCAAGCCCGGAACAGGATGACCCCATCCCTCCTCTGCTAGCAACGGGATTTTGCTCCTTCCTCTGAGACACCTCAATACCAACAGCAGAACAGAGGCCACTGCCAGTGGCCCCGTGTGCTGGAGAGCAGAGCAGAGAGAAGAGGTCAGGACAGGGGACTCTAACAGGAGTGGCTGCCTGCACTCACTCAAGAGGTGAGGAGCTGGCAGGAAGGTGAGGTGACAGCAGAAAGGGAACGAGTGTTTTGCCTGTAAAAAGTTTCTCCCCTGCCCTCTCCCTTTGCAGCACAAGCCTAGTCTGCATTGAAGAGAAGACATGGTTTCCTGAAAGGTCCTCAGTCCACCCCAGGAGAACACCAGCTACCCTGTCGCCTCACTCTTCCCTGGAAACATGGGGCAAGTTATTTATAGTGAGGTTTTCACAGGTGGCTACTAATTATACTCTTTATTTTTCCAGGTGCCCGGTGCAAGACACCCGGAGCCAGATGTTCAGGGATGCAGGATGCTATAACTACAACTGCAGCCCTGGCTTGTACCCCTGTGTGACAAAGCCCCGAGCCCACCTGGCTTCCCTCAGCACCTCCATCGTCCCTGGGCAGGGCTCTGATCATCACAGGGGTTTGCCTGCCTTGTTCTTTTCTCTCCTCTCTTCTTCCTCTCCTCCTCACTTTCTCTGAGGCCTTTTTCCCTGTTCAGCCCTGCAATGCACATCTCCTTTAGTGTGCTAGCAAGTAATAAGTGTATCAAGTCCCAGTAATTATCTCTAATTAGGGTTAGTGATTATGCTGTTGGGTTGGAGAAAATCAATCTCTGGTTTCCCATCAGGGAGGGCAGAGACAGTCGAGGTGGGGAGGGGAGCCAACACCGGCAGCTCCCTCCCTCCCGTGCTGCGGCTCCTCCCGCGAGCTTCTCCCTGCCCTAACGGCACCACTCGCCCCCGGGAGCAGGAGCTCGCGTGGGGCTGAGGGGTCTGAGCGATGGCAGCTGGGGCACAGCCTCTCTCCTCCGCTGCTGAGGACGAGGGGGAGGGCAGCCCACCCCGGGGACGTACAGCAAAGCCGGGGCTGTGATGGCATCGCCGTGATGGCATCGCCGGCCCCAGCGTGGCTGGATGCTCTCCCAACACCAGGGGCCACCGCCACAGAACCGGGCTGCACCTGAGGGTCCTTCTCACGGGGACCCTGGGGCTCGGGCACAGCCGGTGCCCTGTGTCTAGAGGTCAGATGGAGCGTGGCTGGTAAAGCCATAATTCACCCTGGGCTGCCTGGAAGGGCAGTGTGGAGCAGAGACCTGAGAGGGTCGCACATCTCCTCTGGGCACAGGGTTCCTCGGGCAATGGCAGCCGGAGCGATGCTCTGCAGCCTGAATGAAGCCCAGGGTCACAGGTAGAAGTCACACCATGGCTGTGGTTGAAAGAATAAAAGGTGGAAAGGCTGGATATGCTGGGAGACAGCTGTGGATGAGGGTGAACACTGGAAGAGGAACAGCCAGTCTGTCACACACCAGAGCTGGCTTTTGAGAGGACTCACAACAGTGTGTCCATGATGCCCCACAAGCCTGGTGAGCCGCGTGCTGAGACCTCCCAGGCAGCAAGGCTCTGGCTGTGGAGAACAGCAGCCAGGTTCCTGGTGTAGGAAGCCTGCAAGAAGAGCAGGTCTGAAGCAAGAAGATGCTGCCCTTTACCCCACACTTGTACAGAACCCCAACCGCTGGGCAGGAGTTGAAACCTCATTTTCATGGCTGGGTGGCAGCTTCTATGGCTCCTAGGAACAGTGGAGCAGGCAACTCTGCTCCCAGACATGACTCCTGGCCCACCAGCTCCATAGAGGAGTCCCACTCTGCCAGTGGGAGCAGGAGGCTCTTCTGGAAACCAAGTGAGAGATGAAGCTACTTGTTATGCTCAAGACAGTTGGGTCATCAGCTCTCTGAGAACGGCAGCGTCTTTGCAACCGTCTGCAGGGTCTGGAAAAGCTGGGAAATGATAGGGAGAGATCACGAGCAGCGGTTTGCCGGTCACCCCAAGTGTCCCTAACAAAACCAAAGAGACAACCTGAGTCTCCCAGCTGCAGTGGCCCTGTGGAACACTGGAGCCTGGCAGCTGGCGAGGTGGTGGAAGGACAGCCAGCCTCTGGAGACACGGCTGGCCAGCACCTCGCTCCTGGGGCTGGCGCCGACCAGCACATCCACAGAGACCTCTGTCGAGCGCTGGGGATGAGTCAAAGCTCAGGGACTGTCTGACACACACAGAAAATGAACACTTTCATGGAGTATGGAATACTGTAAATCACCAGAGATGTTCCAGGTAACTGAGTCCCTCAGGCAGGGAGAGGACACCCACCCCGAAATCCCCAGTGTCCCGCTCAGCGGCTGTGCAGGAGCAGCCAGCAGTGACCCACCCACAGCCACAAAAAAGGGTCAGTTATTGGGAGAGAACTTGGGCTCCAAACTGGGGCACATAGTAGATGCTGTGGACAACTTTGGCTTTATCATCCCTGCCTCAGTTTCCCTTCTTTAGAAAGAAAGAAAGAATTTTAGCTGAGAGAACAGAGTTACAACACTTGGAAATATGAAATTCACCGTAACCCTAGCAAGTAAAACCTCAAGCTGATCCAGCATATCTCGGTCCTTCAGGCTTCCATCCACCACAAGAACCAGACATCAAGGTTTGCTGGGACTGTCCTGCCTCACATCATCCCTTCCAGTTCCTGGACACGCTCCTCCACTCCTCTGTGAAGTCCCAACAATTTCTAGCTTCCACTCAACACAAAGCCTTGAATGCAACAGCTCCAGCCTCACATTTGGATTCAGCCTCCTCCTCCAGGCAGCAGGTAAACATTCCTAAGATGCTACCATGAGTGTTATAGTGAATTTATAATACTAGAATATACATATGAATTTATAGTATTTTATACATGATTCATGATGCAAAGTATTAATTACAGATAAATTTATTAAATCTCTGATCTCTGCTTCATCTTCAGGCTACAAACAACCCTTCAACATATTTTTGGGAAGGATAAAGGTCCCACAGTGACAAACACCACAGTCAGACCTTCATCCTCTTCCTTTCAGCTCTGCTGTTCCCATGTCCAAGTTCTCGGCCCTTGTCTGAGCAACTGTAACTAACATTGAACTTCTCATCGACTCAGAATCATACAACAGTTTGGTTGGAAAAGATCTTTGAGATCATCAAGTCCAGCCATACCTGTCCACCACTAAACCAGACCCCTGAGCACCTCGTCTGCCCGGCTTTTAACTCCCTCCAGGGACGGGGACTCATCAGAAAGCAAAATGAGCTTGCTGAATCCTACCAGCCGTGGTTTTTAACACCAGGCTCCTGTCAGCAGCACATGGCTCTGCTCAGAGGAGCTCACCTCCACCTGGCTCCCGTGGGACCGGCCAGTCCCTCTGCCCGAGGCAGCCCAGGGCTGGGGCGGGAGCGCGGGCACGCAGGGCGGCTGCGGCAGGGACGCGCTGCCGGGGCTGCCGGGGTGGAAGGAGCCCGGCTGGAAGAGGATCTCGTCCCAGTGCACACAACCCAGAAGCTTCAGAAGCTGCTGCTGCCACTGACCACGAGCTGCTCACCACGACTGCGGCTGCAGCAGCCGGGCAAACCGAGGTGGAAACCTGCACTGAAACCAAACTGCGCTGGTCTGCACTGGGCACGAGCCAGCAGCCAGTCCCAGCGTCCCAGTCCAGGGTGACAACAGCAAACTGAGCAGCTGTCTAACTGGGGAACGCCTGTCTCCATCCCCAGGCTGAGCAACGTGAACGTGAAGCAGAAGCTGCCCAGCTGCATAAGTGAGGAGAGGCTGTGGCAGCACCTCTGGAGGGAGGGCAGGAGATGTGTGTCCACATCTGGCACCAACACAGCTGTGCAGGGGTATCGGGCCAGCCCTGCTCCTGGAGACGAGCAGCCCCACTGGCTGAGGGAGAGCCTGCTCTGCCCTGCTCCTGCTGGCTGGCTCAGGGGCACCAACAGAAGGAGAGCAGTGGTTGGGATTCCTGCTCAGAGGGGAAACAGGGACACGACGAGAGGCAGCAGCAGATTTTAAGAGCAGGTCCCACACACCGTGCGGGGAACAGAGCAGCCACAGGATCATGGGCAAACCATGGAGGCAGCAAGCTCCTCCTGAAGGCACCACACCTTGATGGACAGCTTTCCCTGCAGAGTGTGTGAGCACCACGGGGACCCTGGGGACGTTCCTGGTGCTCCCAGAAACCCGCCACGGCACGGTGACACGTGCTGCTCCCGCGCCCACGGGCTCTGTGCGGGGTGGAGGAGGCAACTTGGTTCCAGAAGTGAGAGCTGAGCTTTTCCTCCTCTGTAGCCAGACACCCATCATTCTGGAGATTAATGACCCTGCTCTGACCTGACAGAATATGTTGTGCAGCCACAACCAGGGGAGAGGCACAAGATGATGGCACCGACCTCCCGTCTGCCATGACCTGCGCCACCCTGCTCTCTGCTGCCTCTTCTTCCCTCAATGTCACTGTCCCCCACGGCGAGCAGCGGTATGCCAGGGAAACAGGTTTTCCCTTTTCTTTGTTAATTCTTCCCTCATTACATTTGAAATTCCACAATCAGTGTGCACTGTAATTGTCGAATTTGATGCTAATGATTAATGAATTAAACATGGATCCATCAATTAGTCCTCGGAGAATAATTCTGCATAAAGCAGCGGATAATGTAATTACAGTAACAAAGATAATGAGATGTTAACATCGACGGAGCCCGACGTGACATGATCACAGCAGGCTCAGCAACCCCGGCCTGGGGGAGCCAATCCCTCACTCTGCAGAGGCAGAGCATCGGGGGGCACGGGGCCGGGGCCGGGCATGGGGCCGGGCACGGGGCTGGGCATGGGGCTGGGCACAGGGGGGTCCCACTGCCACGATGCTCCCCAGCACCCACGGCCAGGCTGGCAGGTGCCAGGACAAGGAGTCTCCTCCTGCCCACCGTGTGCAAACCTGCTCCTGGGACATCTTCTCTGGAAGGACAGCGAAGCATGCAGCTGGGCGACAGCGCGAATGGGCACAAGTCTGGCAGCTGCTTGGAGACCAGCAGCACCTCCAGCCCAGGCACCGAGACCAGCACCAGCTCCCCAGCACCCCACCTGAACCCAGAGCCGAGGGGAGAGGCCAGCTGCCCCCACCCAGGGGGAGCCCGGCCGGCTGCCTCCAGCAAACGGAGCTGGGAATTGGTGCGAGCACTCGGAACCCAGCCGGGGACAGCTGGGGACAGCCAGACCCTCCCAGTTCAGAGCAAACACGAGCTCCAGCCAGGACACTGCACCCCAAGCTCCAGCCAGGACACTGCACCCCGAGCACAGCCTCCAGCACCACAGCCACGCTGAGAAAATGCTCCCCCTCAGCCACAGAAGCAACCCCACTGCAGCAGGAGGAGGAGAAGGAGGAGGAAGAGGAGGAGGAAGGCTCACACGCAGCCTGCCCTGACACACACGTCAGACCATGTGGACTGCTCCTCAGGGTGAAGGTGACCAAGCAGCATCGGTCCCTTCCAGCTCCTCTCCCACGTAAAAGACTCCAGTACTGAAGCTCACACCCTGCACTGGGACCAGTTCAGCTCACTCTGCTTGGCCTCCTCTGCACTGGAGACACTGGTGCCATCTCTGCTCTCCTGCACTGGTGGCACTGGTGCCATCTCTGCTCTCCTGCACTGGAGACACTGGTGCCATCTCTGCTCTTCTGCACTGGTGACACTGGTGCCATCTCTGCTCTCCTGCACTGGTGGCACTGGTGCCATCTCTGCTCTTCTGCACTGGAGACACTGGTGCCATCTCTGCTCTCCTGCACTGGTGACACTGGTGCCATCTCTGCTCTCCTGCACTGCTTGGCAGCAAACCCCACGGGAGGCTCAAGGTCCTCAGCGGCTGGAGAACCCACACAGAGCCCCCACAGAGACAGGCAGAGCTTTCTCCTTCAGCCTCCCCCCAGTACCACGCTCTGGCTCTCCCAGGCTTTCTCTGCTTTACCCCATCTCAAGCCACCGAGCCCGGTGGGTGCACAGTGCTGGCCAGAAGATCTCACCCGGGGCTGCTGCAGTAGCCCAGCGTTTCTGCTCTGCCTGCCTGATCAGGCATCCTCCTTCTGCTGTTGGGAACTCAGCCCCCATGTAGCTGCTTGCAACCACAGCAACCTCAGCAACCTCTCCTGATTTTTCCTCACACTTCAACTTCTCATTTGAGGGCAGTTTCCCAGTGTCCAGCTGCTTGGCTTCCTTTTGTGTTGCCCAGCTGCAGTGTAGTGCCAAGGAACAGGCCAGACACCCACCTTCAGGCACCTCCTCCCCTCTGCTGACTGCTCTGGAGCAGGTCCCCACAAACCTCTGCAGAGCAAGGACTCGGGGCTGGGGCTGTGCTGGGAGCACTCTCTCATGCTGACTGACATTGTCTGCAGATTGTTCTTGTGCTACCATCTGTCCCTCCCCACTAAAAATCTCCTCTACAGCCAATCTGCACCTTGCATCGGAGCTGCCCTCGTTCTTCAAGCCAGAAACACGGACTGAATGAGAGACAGATGGGGCGAAGAAGCAGGAAAGGTGGGCACAGATGCACCTGGGGACCCCTGAAGGGTGCGAGAGAAGCGATACTCCAGTGGGAGAGGACCTGTGGGGATGAACTGAAGGAGACACCTGAGCTGTCACTGCCACCCGTGCTGGGAACACACGCTGCCAGGCTCTGCTCTCACGGCCACTTTACACCCAGAACACACCAACCTCCAGCTCTGGCAGCGAGATCAGCACCTCCCTTTCCTGCCCTCCCCACCCCAGACGCTGGGGTGCCCCTGGCACAGGAGACTCAGCGAGGTGCCCACGTCACCCTGGGAAGATCTGTGCCCAGAGCTCCCTGGGCACTGCCAGGCACCGTCTGCCCCAGCTGCGGTCGGTGGAAGCTGCCCAGCACCCTGCCCAGTGCTGCTCCAGTCCAGAAACCCAGAATAACAGGGGTGCTCCCATCACCAGAGCACAGCCAGCACCGTCTCACCTGACTGGGGATCCCAGGACCCAGCAGCCATCACCAGCTGCCCAGCAATGCTGAGGGGGAGGAAAAGTGAGGGGGGGATGGAGTTGCTGGTGGGAGAGGCAGGCACGGCTGGGAGCAGGGAGAGCGAGCAGGGGAGGAGGGCGCAGGCAGAGGAGAGGAATGAAGTCAGGAATAAAGGAGCCACATCCACCACCTGGTGCAACAAGAGCCTTGCTCCTGCATCCCAGCACGTCCAAGTGCCCAGGACACAGCCAGGCATCCTCCTGGGCAAGAGACCCGCTGGGGGGTAGCAGTGCTCAGCCCTTCACCAGATCGAGGGGGTAAATCTGCCCATGAGACAAGATCACAGAATGGCCTGGATGGGAAAAGCCCTTTGAGCTCATCGAGTCCAACCATGAACCCAACACTGCCCAGTCCCCACTGACCCATGTCCCTCAGCACTGTGTCTGCACGACTCTTCAATCCCTCCAGGGATGGGGACTCCACCACTGCCCTGGGCAACCCCTTCCAATGCCTCAGAACCCTTTCAGCAAAGAAATTCTTCCTCACATCCCATCTCAGCTGCCCTGGCCACAACTGGAGCCCATTTCCTCTTGTCCTGTCCCTTGCTCCTTGGTGGAACAGACCCACCCCCACCTCTCCCCACCCTCATCCAAGGGACTTGGACAGAGCCAGAAGGTCTCCCCTCAGCCTCCTTTTCTCCAGGCTCAGCACCCCCAGTTCCCTCAGCCGGAACTCAGCACACTTGTGCTCCAGACCCTTCCCCAGCTCCGCTGCCCTTCTCTGGACACGCTCCAGCACCCCCAGCACGTTGCACAAACAGCAAATCCCGCATCGAGACACAGATAAGGAACGTGGTGCTCGAGTCCACGGAGGTCCAGGTGTGGGGCTGCTCGGTCAGGTCTGACTCTGTGCTCAGCAATGAGCACAGCAGGCAAAGAGCACAGGCTGGCAGAGGGGACACGGGCCAGGCGCCTGCGCCTCAGGGCTTCCTGAGCTGAAGGGCTTGATTTGGGGCTCAGCCATAAATGTTGCACTAACGCTGGTTATCTGCATTGAGTTACCTCTACACCTGCTAACAGACCCTGTGCTTGAGCTCAGCCACTCTTCCATCTCTGGGTAGTGTGTTTACCAGTAAAATTTCATACAAGAATAAAAGTTAGGAGGGCATTGCAGTTGGAAAGTGAAGAAAAAACAGCACAGAAAAGCAGAGACCACTCTACCTGGAGCTCTTGACAGCCCAGGGGGAGATTAAGTGCTCCAGAGCTCCCAGTAACCAACTTCCAAAACTGGTCAAACCCCAATATATCTTCCAGTGGACAAAGGAAAAAAAAAGTTTCTAACTGAGGACAAAACTTCTGCTCTAGGCAATCTTTGCACCAAACCTCTCAAGATTTACAGCTCTTGGAGAAACAATTTTTATATTACAAAATGAACACAGAATCACAGAATGGCTGAGCCCGGAAGGGAACTTCTGGGAGTCACCTTGTCCAATGTCCCTGCTCAAGCAAGGCCACTCAGAGCCACCTGCCCTGGACTGTGTCTGGACAGTTTTCCATCATCTCTGAGGAGGGGACTGCACAACCTCCCTGGCCACATGTGGCATCAAATCTGCAAGCATGCTCCACAAAAAGGAAGCCTTGGGTGGCTGCAAAGTCTGACAGTGTTCTGTGCCTCAGAAAACAGGGTTTACAATGGGAACACATCCAACCCAAACCAAAACCAACTCTGACTACTGTAAAGTTGCCTTCTTTAATGGTTTAAATACCAGGGTACAATCATCCACTGTGCTCAGAGTCCCACAGAATTCACAAATATAAGCTTCTTCCCCATTCTTACTTTATTTAGCTCCAGGTTGTATAGCTGTACCTACTGTGGCAGTTACTTTGAATCATCACCAGAGTGCTGCAGATGTGTATTTTATCCACATATAGGGCAGTGTGAGGAATTTTATCTTTTTTCCTCCTCCTCTCCTTTGTCTACTTCTGCTTCTCTTGCCCCTGGGTAAGGACTGTGCGTGTAGTGGGCGTTAATTAGCACACTCACTTACCTGGGCGGAGCTCAGGTCTCAAGGAAACCATGGACCACCTCCTCTGAACTCTAAACACAGGCCATGTGGTTTTACAGACACCCCTGGTGTGAAACAGCAGATCACTCAGGTCTCCAGAGCTCAGGTCCTCTGCAGATGAACTTGTGCCCTGGCAGAGAACTGCAAATCGTGCGGCGCTCCCCCTCCAGCTGCTCAGAGCACGTCTTGGATGAGAGATGCCCAGTGGTCCCCAGTAACAGCCCCACCCCCAGCTGCCAAGGCAGCAAAACTGCAAAGCCTCTGCCAATTTGATGCAGGACAGGTTTTTTACCAACCCCTGCACTCAGCACGGCACAGGGATGCCAGGAAGTCACCTCAGAGGATTGCCCTCATGTCAGGGCACTCACCGTGGCACTGCACCGCCAGCTGCCGTCAGTCCTGGGGGCATCAGAGCGAGTCGAAAAAATTCCTCAGAAAACATCTTACCATTTGTGTACCAGGAGGAAAAAACCTTCTGAGCAAGGCAGACAAACACCCAGAGCCAAGACACAGAAAAGCTGATGGAAGTTGCTGTCCTAGCGCTGAGCCCCGTGCCGATGTACGTGCTCTGGGTGGCACAGCAGTGCTCCTCTGCTCAGGGGCCCAGAGAGGACAGTGAAGAGGGGATCTCAGCTGCAGGGATTTCCCCATGAGAAGAGACCACCACATCCATCCAGTCTGATCCCCTGCACACTCGCACGGCGACACACACACACGAGCTGGATTAAAGAATATCTTGTAGAAAGATAACTAATCTCATTGTAAAGGCTTCAAGCAGTGCTAAGTCCACCAGCTCTCCAGATAAACTGTTCCAACATTTAATTACCCTCCCTGCCAGGAAACTACATCTCCTCTCCAGTTTAAATTGCTCTGACTTCAGCCTCCACGCACTGCGTCTCCTCCAGCTTTGTCAGCCAGGCTGAAAGGCCTCGCTCAGGGCTCGCTTCCAGGCGCTGGTTTCCCAAGCAGCACTGATCAGTAATCAAGGCACATCCCGATCTGCTCCTGTCAGCCCAACAGGACTGAGGTGGCTGTTGAAGGCAGGACACAGGCTTAGGTGGGCATTGGGTTTGACATCACCATAGCTTTTTGGTGGCTTGTCTTTGAATTCTTCCCACAGCTCCAATGACCTCCCTAAGCAGGAGCTCAGACAAAGCACCCCAGAAGTGCAGGGCTGAGAAGTGCCTCTGTGCAGAGGCAAGAACTGTTCCACGCTTGGGCATGCTGAGAGTGTACAGCAGTGCTGAAAAAATGAGTGTACAGCGGAGAGCTGTGGCAGAAAACAGGCCTGGCCACAAGGACACTAATTGCAATCACTCACTGGCAGTTTATCTGGGCTGCAGACTAATTCTGCCTACGGGAACAGCGATGTGGGTTCAGAAGGGCTCGTTATTGCACACCCGGCACCGTGTGAACACAGCAGGGTTAGCACACCCCATCCCATGTGCTGTGTGTGATGCCAGGGACCCCAGCCAGCTCCTGGTCCAGCTGCACCCCATCTCCTGAGTCCTCAGCCAGGGACCCCAGCCAGCTCCTGGTCCAGCTGCACCCCCCCCGAGTCCTCAGCTCCAGGAAGCTGTGGAGCACAGACCCAACAACACCCTGAGCACAGGACACAACCGGGGTGCAGAGCAGGGCTGAACAGAAACGAGGATGTGGCCACCCAAGGTCCCTCCTGGTGGCACAGTGTGCAGTGCCAGATCACAAAGGATTTCTGTGATCAGCAGCACCACCAGCGCTCCCTGGTTACGCCAAACTGGGGAGAGGCACCCGAGCTCTGCGGCACGGGGCTGCTGCCCACAGCTGGCCGGGAAGAACACGTGTGAAACCGTCCACCCTGGCCAAGGACACCAACCACAAGGACAAGGCAAAGGCACGTTAATGCCCTGGGAAACCTGGGCAGGAAAGTTCAACAGCTCCCCCGGGCAGGGTGAGGTATCTCCTGTGGCAGCAGAAGCAGTGAGCAGTGTGGGATGAACTCCACTGAGAAACCAGAGAGCCTCCCAACCTCACCTCCTCTCCCCACCCTCTGTGGCAGCTGCGCCTCCCAAATGTGCACACAGGAGAGTAAATCACAGAACAAGCCTCCTGTATTGCCATTTCTCCAGGGGAGAGCGAGGAGGGAAAAAAGGGCCACAAAAAAGGAAAGCAAGAGAACTTGCCAGGGATCAAAAGCCATCCCTGGCTGAGATGTCCTCTGGCTTAGGGAGCAACAGCTTCCTCCTCCCAGCAACTCACCAGACTCAAATGCTTCCTCTCTGGGAGTTCACACCACTAGTTAAAGCCCTTCTACTTTTTCTTCTGTCCTGGACCCTAACCAGCATAAAATCCCAACAGGAGCTTACCCAGGACCTGCACAGAAACGCCAACACCCACCAGAGGCACCCCCAAAAAGTGGTGAAAGCAAGAAACTCCAGAACAGCTTTTCTGGTTCCAGCTCAGCAAAGCAAGGGCCTGCTGAGGCACCCGGGGGTGGGATGGTCACCAGCTCCACGGCACCCACACCACTCTTACCTGTGCCCCCCGTCAGCTGCGTGCTGCTCCTCTCCTTGGCCAGCCCGTTGGCCTTGGGGCTGGCGCTGGGTGCTGCCGGCGTCGTTGCCCTGGGCAGCCGCTTGCCCGGCACCTTCACTGTAGTTCTCAGCAGGTCGATCTCCTTCCCGTGGACGTTCTGCATGTAATCCTGCAGCAGAGAGGCAGAGGGGTCAGCACCAGCCCTGCCCTGGCCCTCACCTGCCCCCTCCTTCACATCCTCAGAACTGGAACCTGGATCCACCCACCCACACGGTAACTGGCTGACAGACAGATGGTCAGCCAGCAACCTGGAGGTGATTTGGGAGCCCCCCATGTGCTGGTTTCTCTGGCACTAAAGTGAAGTCTCAAGCCAGGTGGGTTAGAGGTAACAGACCCTACAACTCCCCAGTGTCCACAGCCAGCTGTGTTCTGCCAACACGGATGCAAAGCCTTGACTCCAACCTGCCTTCTCCCACGACTAACTGGTGTGTTGGCACTGGCACCAGAGGAGTGCCAGGTCCCACTTTCAGTGCCCAGAACGAGTCAGCTCTGATATGAATAACATCAAGATGTTGCCACAGGCAGTTAGATGCCATGACAAGCCCATTTGTGAAAGCCTGGCTGGGGATCAGAGATTAGATAGAGCAAAAGAGCACGTAGGTGGCAGGCAGTTCTTCTTCCCTGTCATCCCTTGTCTTTTTAATCACAGCACTCAGCTGTAACAGCTAATAATGTAATCCAGTATGGTGTAAGTCATGGGATAGCTGGAAATTCCCTCGTGGGTCACAGCTGGCATCATTCAAGACCAAAACAGCACAGCTCAGGATAACTCCCTCGTACATTCATCTGCATAACTTTATGTTATTCAAATCTTGGTGCTTCCACCATTTCTTCTGGTAGATTTATTTATTGTACGACTGAGAACTCCACGTTTTCAGATGTTCAGATCAGTCTGCACTGCCTCCTCAGAGCATCTCATCCTTTGGTCAAAATAAGGCTGCAGACCTCTAGCCTTTCCCGAGAGCTGTGTCCTGTCCCACGTCTTCCACCCCTTCCCTGCTCCACAGGGCACTGCAGCTCTCCCCTCACCCTCTCCGGCACTGCTGGCTCTTCCTTGGGCTCAGGCCACAAAAAGACCCAACCAAGGTGATCTCCAGAGATGCACAGAGGGGACTGCCCTGTCCTGCTCCTGGGAGGAGGGACCAAAAGCTGAGGGAGGGACTCTGGGAGGAATCACGACACGGGTGCAGCCTTCCCCAGCTCTCTGCACTGGGGATGTGCACTGCAACTGGGAGAGGAACGGCAGCAACGGTCCAGGGTGAGACTGCAGCTGCTGCAGGGAGGCTTGGGCTTGCTCCAGTTCACAAGGAGGTCACCAAAAGGATTAACTCGGAGCTGGTTCCTGTCTGCTTCCAAACCCAAGGAGATAAAGACATGAACAAGATCAGTCCAACACCAACCGTTCTCCCAGTCCTTGGCTCCAAGAAGTGGGTGAATGGGGGCTGCACAGGCAACGCTCTGTGGTCTCAGGTGACTACCTGCAAGGGTTGCCACCTCTCAGCAGCACCTCAGCACCTTGGCTTGAGCTCTTCTCTTTCCACAGACACCTGTGCAGGCATCCAGTCCTCACAGCAAACCCGAGAGATGGGGCAGCGTGGCAGCACACCCTCCTGTGCTTCCAACTTCTGGGTGACTTGGCCTCAGATCACACCCACACACACCCACACCCACACACACCCACACACACCCACACCCCCACACACACACACACCCCCTTTGGTGCCCCTGGCCGTTCCCAGGTGACCAGCCCAACCAAACACCGCTCCAGGCTGTTCCCGGAGGGGTGGGAGCCGGTGCTGCCCCTGGCCAGGGACTCTCAGAGGGGCTGGAGGATTTTCCCTAGCTCAGCAGAACGGCTGCGGCCGCCGGCTGCCTGCCGGAGAGAGCGGTCACCAGCGCGCTGCTTTTATTGCATGCTATAAAACAGCAATTTCTTCCCAAGCCTCCTCGCTAATTACCCAGCCAGTTCTCTCATTTCATTTTATTACTGGAATTAACAACGAGTTCAAAGCGTGGAAAGCTATTAAGATGTGTGATTAAGCCACATTCAATTAGTTTCTACAAACAATTTAATTGATGTTGCAGATAGAATTAACAGAAGGTGATTGTGTGAATGGCTCCACTGGCTGCAAAATGGGAGACGCTTTCTCTCGAGCTCTGCGCAGCGCAGCCCGGCCAGCGAGCTGGGCTGAGCCACACACGCCTTCCTCAGAGCAGCAGCATTTGCTCTCCAAGGCTTTGAGGAAGTGATAGGAAACCTCATCAGTCTCTGCACAGAACTTGGGCTTTTCCCATCACTGAACACACTCACAGAAAGGTCAGAAAAAACCGAATGCAACGAGGAAAGCTGTGAACCCAGGGATCAGCCCCACAAGCACTCCTGCCTGCAGCAAGGGCTGCTGCTCCAGCTCCAGGGGTCCTGTCTGCAAGGTCTCTGACACTGCTGAATGTTCCCAGGAGGAGGCAGAGGTGGCACCTGAGCACAGGAACACCCAGCTCCACAGGACCCCAGCACAGGTCCAGGCAGACACACTTCTACCACGGAGTCACAGACACTTGACTTCAGGGCTGGACCCAGCTCACCTGAGCGCTCCCTGTCAACCTCTGACTGCAAACCCACAGTTTAAGCCTGATTCCCAGTGAAGAAACTTCGAAAGTGGGGCTGGAGGTGCCAAGATACAGATCTAGAAACAGATGGAGTGAAGAACACCCAAAAGCAGATGGATAGTCCCACCAGGAAGCTTTTGCTTGGTAAAATCAGAACTATGACCCAGTCAGAACGATGCTGTAATCTCCATCCAATGGGGCACAGACATATCTGGGGCAGATACATCTCCTGGAGGAAAGGAAAGACAGGCAGGGCTGCTGATCCCTGGGGAACCTTCACCCATCCCCAGAGGAACAGGGAGAGAACACAACAGAGATGCAAGAGAGAAGAAGTCTAGGCAGGAATTGCCCTGTATCATGCCAAGGAAAAGCCAATGGGAACACAAAAGCAGCACAAAAATGCTCTGGGGCTTGAACATCCTGAGAGGGGCTGGGCAGAACCATAACCACATCACAGCATGCAGACCCCACCATCTCTGCAGAAGTCAGGGCTGGGCTGCAAGCAGCCCTGCGTTCTGCGGCCAACACGTAATTAGTCCTTGCTCTAGGCAAACAGACAGGGCAATACAACACCTAGCCTGGGTGCAAGGTCCAAAGCTTTCCACGACACCCAGGCGAGGAGAAGCCCATCTTCTGCCTTTCTCAGCAACGGGCTGTGGATCAGCAGCAGCACCAGGTGGAAGCAAACCAGGTTTGTACTTGGGGGCAACGTAGAAATGAAATGAAACACTGAGGAAGTGCAGTAAGGAAAGCAAGTGACATCAATCTAGCTCACCCTCCGAGGAAGAAATGGTGTAAAAAGGAGAGAAGCCTGGTGTGTAGCAGCAGCACCTGAGAGCGGTTAAACAACATCCCAGAAATGACTCTGATTTGTGATAACGGCCCGTGATGTCTGCGATGGCAGCGTGACAAACCCGCACACGTGTGTGCACACGCAGGGCAGGCAGCAGCAGCAGCCATTCCCTCCCTGTTTGGCTCTAGAAAGACCCAAAAAGGGGGCTGCAAAGTCAGAGAACTGCAGAACCACAGAACAGTGCAGAGATCAAAGACCAGAAGAAAACAAACTGTTCTCCAAGCTCCCACAAATTGAGGGAGGAAATGCCCTGACTGGCTCTCCAGGGCAAGGACAGGAGGGTGGAAAGGGGGCTCAGGGGCTCAGGAGCTGGACACCAAGCGCTGCAAGCCCACGAGTTAGAGGTGCAGGGTGAGGAATGAGGAGGAAGACTCGGGGTCAGGGCACTGCAACACCCGGGTGTCCAAGGGGACTGGGACAAACCGAGGAGCCAGGAGCATTCAGGACGCACGGGAGCTGCCAGACTTTGCTCCTCTCCCTCCAGCCCTGGCGCTCCCTGTCCGTCTGTCCTGCGCCAGCACGTCCCTTCTGCAGAGGGTGCTGTGGCCTCGGTGTCACAGGTGTGTCTGTCCCTGGCTCAGTGTCTCAGCAGCAAACTGTGCTCAAGAGGGAACGGGGAAGAAGTCATTAGCCCCACAGTGGGGAGGCGACAGAGATGGATGGGGAGGCAGCTGCGTGCCTGAGCCAAGCAGTGAAGGGGATCAGAGATGCATCGAGTGACAGCTCAGCTCGGCGGGCTCTGCACGGGCACCTCATCTCCATTACCCAACACCTAGCAGCCAGGAAAATTATTCCACACCCAAATGGCACCATCGCCCGCGGCTGCAGGGAGTTCTCCGCCTGTCCTCACCCCAGGTGCAGGGAGGCAGCAGCCCTTGCTTTAATGCACTGAGTAGGGGGAACAGGGAGGAGAAAAGATGCATTTCCTTGGCATAATTCCGTGCAGAGCATGTTCCTATCAGCCCTCCCCACCCAGCCTGGCACTGCAGGAACCCTTCAGGAGAGGGAAGAGGTGTTCCCCAGACCCTGGGGAAAAACCAGCTCTGCTGAATACACCTGCCCTGTGGAGGGCTAGTGCTGAACCTGCTGCCAAACCCTTCCCAAGCAGCTCTCGGCGACCACAGCATCGGCAAGGGGACCTGCAGCAGCCACAGCATGAAGGACAGAATCACAGTGGTTAGAAAAGACCTTTAAGATCATCGAGCCCAACCATGAACCCAACACTGACAATTCCACCTCTGACCCATGTCCCTCAGCACCTCGTCTACCTGTCTGTTAAATCCCACCAGGAAGGTGACCCCACCACCTCCTCGGCAGCCTGTCCCAATGCTTGACTAAGCTTTGGTGAAGAATTTTTTCCTCATATCCAATCTAAACCTCCCCTGGTGCAACTTGAGGCCATTTCCTCTCACTGTATCGCCTGTTACCTGGGAGAAGAGACTGACCCCCACATCTCTACCCCCTCCTTTCAGAAGGACACTGCTCTGTCCCACGCCGCTCCTCCACCCGGCCCAGCACAGTACTCACATGCAGGCTGGGGTGGTAGGTGAGGACTCCGTTGTCACACAGCGTCACGTACTTCTTCTTCCACTCTTTGTTGAGGGACTTGCCACTGCGTTTGAGGAGAATGCCCTAAAAGAGAAGTGTCAAAAAGACTCAGACCTTGTCTGGCCCAGGCACCTCCCGCTCAGCTCCAGCACTGCCCCTGGTAGGAAACCCGTCTCTGAAGATACACCAAGATCAGGGCTCAAGAAAAAGTTGACCTTCCCAACAGCATTTTCCCTGGGATTGGTAGGAAAAGGGCTGCACCCCTTTCTTTACCATCCCCAGCATGTCTGTAGACAGCCCACCCCTCCATTCTCAGGGATGAGGGTCTCCACATGCCAGTACTGATGCCCAGATCCTCTGAGGGACCTATCACATACTCTGCTGTCCCAAATCACTCCCTCTGGGCAACTCTTCTTGTGCTAACACAAGGCAGAACCAACCTCACCATCAAGTGACACTGCTTGCTCTGTTACCACAATGCTCCCAGACCTTGTTCCATCACCAAAACGCAGGCAGAGGGATGGCCAGGGCAAGGACAGTCTGGGACAGGCAGGGGCCCATCAGTGGAACAACACTCCAAGGAGTGCACGTTCTCTTGCCTGCTTGCAATTCTTTCTTATTGATGTCAAACAAGTGGAGCCAGGGACCTGCTTCAGGAGGTAGAGCAGGTCCTGGGAAGTTGAGGGGTCGGTTCATCCCCATTCCCCACCAGCATTTTGCATCCTGTGGTCTTCAGACACAGCACACTCCTAGGGCCTGAAAACAACTGTGCTCACGTGCCCTGAGCTCCCTCTTCCTGCCAGCCCAACCCAGAACTAACCCAGAACTTCATTCCCTTGGTCTGAACCAACACTCAGAGCTTAGACCCTCCTAACCCTCTCCCCATCCACTTCTGCCTCCCCAGAAAACCTGCTCCTAACAGCAACTCATCACGCACCAGGTAAGGGCAGAGGTGGAGAGGGAGAAGGAAGACAGGGCAAGCGGCCAGGAGGAAGGGCTCTGGAGCCCGGACTGGGGAGGGAACATCAAGTATTCTGCAGGCAGGGAGGGAAGGGCAGCACAGGGGGACAAAAGTAGGAATGAATAACGGAGTCTGGGACAAAGCTGGATCTACCGACTGCCGGGCCCGGGCCCTCGGAGAGTACCGTCTGCACAGACACCCAGACTGGCTGTTCCCAATGGGGCCAAACCTGGGCCCCAGGCCAGCACCTCCTCAGAAACCTGGACAGAAAGTCCCTGTCCTGCCAGCCTCGGCATACTTGGGAGCCCCGTGCCACTGCCTGGAGACCGGGGCCGCTGCGCCCGCGGGGAGGAGAACCGCAGCAGACAGCCGCGGGGTTTGGCACACGCTGGGCTGGCACCGCTGCCAGCGACCACGGCACCGGCAGGAAACGGCGCAGGAACGGCCCAAGTGCTCCGTGGCCGCTTGTGCTCAGCGCTCGGGGGGCAAACAGTGTGAGAAGGAAACGGCCCCACCCGTGCCAGGGGGGAAAGTCGGAACGGAGCAGCAAAACTCAGCCGTGCTGGGGGCGAGATCTGACCCCCGGCCTTCAGGAGCTCCGAGAGAATCCGCTGAGGAGCTCGCTCCGCAGGGCTGGAAGGGGCTGATCTGAACAGGCCTGGGAGCATGGCTCAGCCCAAAGCCTGGCCCACATCTGGAAGGGGAGAAGCAACGACCTTTGTCGTTAGAGCCACTGAACCAGGCACTTCCACTGTGCAAAAGCCACCACAAGAAGCCATCAGCAGAGAATGAGCAGGGTAACTAATGCCAGCCGAGGCGCAAAGAGGTCACCACAGAAGCTGGATGCTGCTTTTGGTAGGACTGCAACACCTGATGGCAATGGTAACTGTGCTGACACAGCATTTTTGGTTTTCTGTGAGGTTTTTAACTGAGCAGCACACACCACTGAGAACCAACTGTACAAAATCCATAAAGCCATTAATGTCTGGAGTAAAAACCCGTCAAGCAAAAGGTCTCCAAATAGATAACTACAAATGAGAACACGTGGGACCAAGCATGGCAAATCCATGTCCAGCAGAAGAACTGGTGCAGGAGTCCAGCCACTCTGCATCAATTCACACTATTTATCATAGAATCACAGGATCCCAGACTGGGTTGGGTGGGAAGGGACCTGAAAGCTCCTCCAGTTCCAACACCCCTGCCAGCAGCAGGGACACCTTCCACTAGACCAGGTTGCTCAAAGCCTCATCCAACCTGGCCCAGAACACTTCCAGGGAGGAGCAGCCACAGCTTCTCTGGGAAAAATTGATGCCCTCCCCAAGGGAGCTCACTGTGGATTTGAGCACAGCTCATACAAGGTCCTACTCCTGGTGCCATCACCGAGCGGCTCCTGATGTTCGGTGGGAAGGGAACTCAACCTGGCAGGGGACTGTCAGGTGGGACAGGGCAGGTGCTATTGCCTCCAGGTGTGACACTGTCACAGCAGAGCTGCAAGAGCGTTTGGAGGTCACCTTGTCACACTCATCCCCAGGGCAGGCTTGGGGGTATCCACCTCACTGCCACCTCTTCCTAAAAGCCACCGGGGCCGTCCCCTCCTCACATGTAAAGATGGTTTAATATCACACCAGCTGGTCTAGATAAATGGTGGATTCTCTGTATTTGAGAACATTTGTTTGATATCTTTCAAACAAATCTACTCCAGATCAGGCCAAAGTTACAAATGTGGCTCAAAGTCACTGGGTGAAATTCTCTGGCTCCTGGGCATAATGATCCCTTCTGACCTTAAACCCAGCTCAGCTCTAGCCTGACCTGCCAATACAGGCTCCAAAACAACCACTCTGGCTGCCTCTCCTTCCCCTGACATTCTTGGACTGGATACACCTTGGTGCCACAAAATACCTGCTTCAACACTCCCAGGCTGCTGCACCTTCCATCGAGCTCCAGAAATGCGCTGTGTGCAGAGCAGAGTTCAGCTGCAGTTAGTTCAGCTACAAATCTGGAACTTGGCAAACTGAAACACAAGCAAAACCAGACCTGGAAACAGAGAATCGAGCACCAGCAGCCCATTTTTCCAAGCCAGAAGGCACAAGAGTCCAAAATTGGGAGCAACTACACAAAGTAAGCATCTAATAAAATGGGGGAGAGGAAGGGGCCCTCAAGGCCAAACATTTGCAAGGAACAGCTGAGTTGAGGGACAGAGCTCAGACTTGTTCTCTGCTGCTGTACTGGAGATTGAGAGGAGGGGTTGGAAGCTGAGAGGAGTCCAGGTTTTAACGGGGGTGCTGTGCTGACTGCACCAGGGTTACAACTCCGCAGCCCAATTTCTTCATGTTTGATGGTGGAATGTGGAGGTTTGGCCCAGCAGCACACAGAGAACTCTGGTTTTCCTGGAGGAAAGCCCCTACAGCAGCTCAGAGGGAAGCGAGAAGTGACAAGGAGGACAAAGCCTGGTGACACAGAAGAGAATGGAGCAGAGGACCCCCCGGAACTCATCCCCTCCACCCACAGCCTCGGTGTCTGGCCGGGCTCCTCAGCTCTGCTGAGACCCCGGTGAGCGTCACCACACCTCAGGCTCCCTCTGCTTCCCATTCCATGGAAGATTTACACGAAGCAGCTTCCACAAGGTTCTTCCCGAGTGCAGAAGTCACACACGAAGGGAAGGAGCTGCCAGAGACAGAGGCAGCAGAGCCCAGCCCTCCTCCTCACCCCACTTTCCCCTCTCTTCCCAGCACTTCGCCGGCCAGCGCTGTCTGCGCCGGGTTTGGATCCTGGTGGTGCACAGGAACAGCAGCAGCAGCAATATGCAGCGTAATGAAGCAGGGAGCAGCGATGGCCCCCAAAGGACTCGTTTACTCCACAAATCTCCCTTCCACTCACTTTTTGCTAAGAATTTTAACACCAAACTTAATTGTAAAGTCGCGTATTGATTGGAAAATGCAAATGGCAATTTAAATGTAATCTAAGCTCCCAGCATGATCCCAGCTCCCACGGAGGAGGAGTCACCCGCCTTGGGCCCTGCTGGAGAGCGTGGCCCAAACTGAGCCGGGCCAGGGGCCTGGGGACCCCCGTGCTGCCGGCGCGCTCGGCACACCCTGCCCAGGAAGGATCTGGTACGTGTGCAATTAGGAGTTCGTTCCTGGTAACGAACAGCTGGGGAAGCTCAGTCTCCCGGCCTAATTAACCCACTTCTCAGAGCCAAACACCCAGCTATGAAGAGGCTCTCCCGACCCTGCAAGACCATCTGAACCCACCAGCAGAAGGACAGCGCAGCCAAGGATCCCGCGCCCCTGGGGCAGAGCAGCCCCAGCCTCCGCGGCCTGGAGGGAGGGGAGGTGCTGCCCTGGGCTCAGAGGGGCCCCAACATCCACGGTCTCACCTGTCCCCCTGGGGATCTCCACCTTTTCTAGGTGTGTGGGGCAAAAGGGAGACAGAGCAGGTCACCCAGAGGCGCTGGTCTCGGCTGGGCTGGAGAAGGTGGTGACAAGTGACCGCCAGCCACCACACCTCCGTGGCAGCACGCGTCCCCTCTCAGCCAAGGAAAGTCTCCATCCAACGTGTGTCTCCTCCCTGCAACACCCAGCCCAGCCTCCCCCTCGGTGCTCAGCCTCCCCCTCGGTGCTCAGCCTTCCCAGCCCAGCAGAGTCAGACTTGGCTCTGCACAGCCACCCAAAGCCCCGAGCACCAAACAAGGCCGCCACCAGTCCCTGGTGCCCGTCCTCTTCTCACAGAGCCCAGGAACAGATCGTGCCCGGGGTCACAGTGAGCACAGCCACAGGTGCCATGGAAGGAGTCTGCAGGGCAACAACCCCTACTGCTGCCCCCCACCACCCACTGGCTCCAACTACCTTCAGGTAATTTAAGCATGCACCAGTCTTGTTCTTCCACACAGAGAAACCAAACTGCTCCCAAGGTTACTAGCAGTGGCCACAGAACCCCAAACACAGCACCTGTGGCCATCAGCCCAGCAGGGCACGTGCTGAGGGATGCAAAGCAGTCTGGAACTGGCCAAGCCCCCAGGCAGAAGGTCCTGCATGTTTGCCACTCTACAGCCCCCAACATGACTGGCTGCTCTGCTCTTTCATGGCTGGGCAGGTCCACAAGACCCTGTAAGAGTAAAACTAGCTAAAGGCCCTGCTCTTTTGCTGCCCTTCAAAGAGAGGACAAGCAACAAGATCTCCACAACCTTCCAGAAAGGGCAGGTCTGTATCAGAGAGCAGAGCCATCACCACCCATCCCGAATCTCTGTGATACGGAGCTACAGCTCCTGAGAGTCTTTGCTTCTTCTCACACTGGTGGTTCCAAGTCATTGCTCCACCTGGAGGGATGACCCAGCAAAGGGCCACAGCAGGAGTGCTGGAGGAGAACTGCAGCACTTTGATGACACTCTGGACCTACCACACTGCACGTTTACACCACCCCACTCCCCATGACCTGCACATGGACACTGGCCCGTTTCCTCCTGTAGGGACAAAGCTCTGTGCCTTCCTAAGATGCTGTAGCACAACTCCTGAATTCAAGCAGTGGGAAGGCAGCAATTTCAGAGCACAGAGCACCTCAAGAGACAGGTCACAGCCATGCTCCATGGCCTGAGCACTGCTCCAGGGCCAGTGACTCCAGTATGGGCAGAGCCCAGGGGAAGAGCTGTTTGCATTACCTGGTGAGTACCTTTCCAATGAGACACTGCTTTCCCCAGCCTCAGCAGATGTTCCTGTAACAAGACTGACAGGACTTCCCTGTGACATCACCTCCTGCAGCTCTGGCTATGGGAGGTGCCAGCCTGGAGCTCGGGCACCGACCCAGAGCTCACAAGGGGATGTTTTCTCCTGGCTCTCCTGGCAAGTTGCTGCTGTGCAAACTGGTCACTGCACTTGGGTCCTGACCCAGGAGAGTAGTTGGGCTCCTACTTCTCCTTGCAAAGCACAGGAGTGATGTGCACACTTGGTTTCACAGACCTAGACCTTTGTCTCTCTCAGGTCTCCCCCTGTTCAACACGGTAACAGCACTGCTCTGCCTAGAGCAAGGGACGCCTTAGTGATGACACTAAAACACCATCCCTGGCAGCCTGAGCAAGGCCAGGCCCAGTCAGCAACACACAGAGACACAGGAGCAGCTACAGAAAGCATCTTGCCCTGGAGGAAGCCACCCAAAGGTCCAGAAACCAAAGGCCATGGAAACGCTCCCATGACCAGACCTCCCGCAGTCAGCAGCTCGGCTCTGGGGAGCTCAGGTGTAGCTCACGGCTCCCGTTGCTCTGCTCTCAGCTTCCCATTCCCCACCACTCACTGCTTCCCCACCGTGCTGGGCTGACCCAAAGCCAGAGCACAAAGGTGCTGCCACCCCAAACCAGCTCCCCACTCCTGGCACCCAAAAGGCAACACACGTGGCAAGAGACAGGGCTTGGACCTCTCTGTCAGTGCTGGGGGCTACTGGAGCGGGCACGGCACCCGTCACCTCCGGCACAGCCCCTACCACAGGGTGTGCAGAGGCAGCCAGCTCTGCTTGGAAAGGAGGAGCAGCACGGACAGAGGGAGCAGCATGGACAGAGGGAGCAGGAAAAGAGGAGCAGCACGGACAGAGGGAGCAGGAGCAGGAACAGAGCAGAGCAGGAGCAGAGCAGAGCAGGAGCAGGAGCAGAGCAGAGCAGGAGCAGGAGCAGAGCAGGAGCAGAGCAGAGCAGGAGCAGGAGCAGGAGCAGAGCAGAGCAGGAGCAGGAGCAGGAGCAGAGCAGGAGCAGCACGGACAGAGCAGAGCAGAGCAGGAGCAGGAGCAGGAGCAGGAGCAGGAGCAGAGCAGGAGCAGAGCAGGAGCAGGAGCAGGAGCAGGAGCAGAGCAGGAGCAGCACGGACAGAGCAGAGCAGAGCAGGAGCAGAGCAGGAGCAGCATGGACAGAGCAGGAGCAGGAGCAGAGCAGGAGCAGGAGCAGGAGCAGAGCAGAGCAGGAGCAGCATGGACAGAGCAGGAGCAGGAGCAGAGCAGGAGCAGGAGCAGAGCAGGAGCAGAGCAGGAGAAGAGCAGGAGCAGAGCAGGAGCAGGAACAGGAGCAGAGCAGGAGCAGAGCAGGAGCAGGAGCAGAGCAGAGCAGGAGCAGAGCAGGAGCAGGAGCAGAACAGAGCAGGAGCAGAGCAGAGCAGGAGCAGAACAGAGCAGGAGCAGAGCAGGAGCAGAGCAGGAGCAGCACGGACAGAGCAGGAGCAGGAGCAGAGCAGGAGCAGGAGCAGAGCAGAGCAGGAGCAGAGCAGGAGCAGAGCAGGAGCAGGAGCAGAGCAGAGCAGGAGCAGAGCAGGAGCAGGAGAAGAGCAGGAGCAGAGCAGGAGCAGGAGCAGGAGAAGAGCAGGAGCAGAGCAGGAGCAGGAGCAGAGCAGGAGCAGAGCAGGAGCAGGAGCAGAGCAGAGCAGGAGCAGAGCAGAGCAGGAGCAGAGCAGGAGCAGAGCAGGAGCAGGAGCAGAGCAGAGCAGGAGCAGAGCAGGAGCAGGAGAAGAGCAGGAGCGGAGCAGGAGCAGGAGAAGAGCAGGAGCAGAGCAGGAGCAGGAGCAGAGCAGGAGCAGGAGCAGAGCAGGAGCAGAGCAGGAGCAGGAGCAGGAGAAGAGCAGGAGCAGAGCAGGAGCAGGAGCAGGAGAAGAGCAGGAGCAGAGCAGGAGCAGGAGCAGAGCAGGAGCAGAACAGAGCAGGAGCAGAACAGAGCAGGAGCAGAGCAGGAGCAGAGCAGGAGCAGAGCAGGAGCAGGAGCAGAGCAGGAGCAGAACAGAGCAGGAGCAGAGCAGGAACAGAGCAGGAGCAGAGCAGGAGCAGAACAGAGCAGGAGCAGAGCAGAGCAGGAGCAGAGCAGGAGCAGAGCAGAGCAGGAGCAGAGCAGGAGCAGAGCAGAGCAGGAGCAGAGCAGGAGCAGAGCAGAGCAGAGCAGAGCAGGAGCAGAGTAGAGCAGAGCAGAGCAGAGCAGGAGCAGGAGCAGAGCAGGAGCAGAGCAGGAGCAGGAGCAGAGCAGGAGCAGAACAGAGCAGGAGCAGAACAGAGCAGGAGCAGAGCAGAGCAGGAGCAGAACAGAGCAGGAGCAGAACAGAGCAGGAGCAGTGCAGAGCAGGAGCAGAGCAGAGCAGGAGCAGGAGCAGAGCAGAGCAGGAGCAGAGCAGAGCAGGAGCAGAGCAGAGCAGGAGCAGGAGCAGAACAGAGCAGGAGCAGAACAGAGCAGGAGCAGAGCAGAGCAGGAGCAGAGCAGGAGCAGAGCAGGAGCAGAGCAGAGTAGAGCAGAGCAGGAGCAGAGTAGAGCAGAGCAGAGCAGGAGCAGAGCAGGAGCAGAGCAGGAGCAGGAGCAGAGCAGGAACAGAGCAGGAGCAGAGCAGAGCAGGAGCAGAGCAGGAGCAGAGCAGAGCAGGAGCAGAGCAGAGCGGAGGCTGCAGCGGGGCGGGCGCGGATGCGGATGCGGATGCCCTCTGCTGGAACTGCTCCACCAGCCGCTCGAGCAGCCCCCGCTCCACGCCCCGCACCCACACTGGGTGTGGGGTCCAGGCCAGCACCCCAGCACAGCGCTTCTGGGGTCCAGACAGACCCACAGCCCCACAGGGTGCCTGGCTGGCCAGGCCAAGGGGCACCCGGCTTCTCCACACCCCGGTCCACACCGAAACCTTGCGGCACCTCCGGGGGAGCAGAGACACCCCGGTCCACACCGAAACCTCGCGGCACCTCCCCGGGGAGCCCGCTCTCGGTGGGGGTGAGGGGAAGAGGATCGAACCTGCTTCATGGGGATGGCCCGCCCGCTGCCGATACTGTCCGCTTTACACTCCGGCACCTTCTTCTCCCGCTCCGGGTCCGCGCCCTTGCGAGACTGGAAGAGAAGAGACACAGCTCCGTTAGAGACAGGCACAGGAGAGGGGAATGCACAGCCCCACCACCATCCCCAGCGGGCTGCCAGACCAGACCAGACCAGACCAGACCAGACCGTCTCCCCCAGGCCAGGTCTCCCAGCGCATGGAGCAGCCAGCGTCTCGCCCGTCCCCTCTAGGGACACTCCAGCCCCAGCCTTCCCTCCGCCTGTCCCCTGGCAAGCTGTCCTCTCCCCCCACGACTGCAAGCAGAGCTGTCCTCCTAGCAGGCCGGGGCTACCTCTGACCCCCCCTCCCGCGGGGGCACACAGGACATGGCAACAGACAGAAATGGCATGGGATGCGGGTGGAGCATGGATGGAAGCAGGAGAGGCTAAGGCAGCGAAGGAACTCACACCTCTACTAATCCAACAGATTTATTCTGTTAACACACTTGCACCATACAAAGTAGCACAGGTCACCGGGCAGAGATACCAGCCCCTTACAAAAGAGCATGGACAATAAATACCTATCACACGTCTAGAGAGTTGAGAGCAAAACCCGCCGGCCCCCGAGGGCGGCTGAGGTGAGAGCAAACTCCAATAAATACAATATGAAATATACAGTCTGTTGAGCAGAACTCATTCAAAGTGCTTAGGACAGAGGAGAATATCAAGTCATACACGGCATGGAGCACAATCAATACATTCAGAATCACAACAATGGCAGAAGGGCAGCGGCAGCGTCTCTCTGGAGCGTCCCACACACCCCTCAGTCCGGGAGCGCCCCGTGTGCTTTGGATCAGAAAGGGACCGAGCCCCACGCGCCTGGGACACCGATTCGCTTGCTTTTGGGCCCAGAACAAAACAAAGAGATTGAAAGAGAAGAAAACTAAAGAGACATAGATGGCTGCTGTGCTGCGAGGAGGAAGAGGAGGAGGAGCAGGAGTCCATGCAGGCGGCAGGAGGTGCGGCAGGGAGGAAGGAGCTGAGTGCTAGCGGCAGGCGCCAACAGCAGCTCCCGCAGGCAGCAGCAAAGCGTCTTTTTGGCCCATCCAGCTCCACTCGCTGCTGTCGCCCGGTCCCGGCGGGTCTGCAGGTCTTCCCATCCCATGAGGGTCGTCCGCCTGGCATCCCCGAGCATGGAAAGTGCCAAGACAGCATCCAGCAGGCCCAGAAATGTCCCAGCTTAAAGTGCAGGCGCAGGCCGTCTCAGCGCTTCCTAGACTTTACATTGGGGGGATTTAAAAGGCTCCTGCGTGTCTCCGAGGGGGGGACCCATGCTGGCTGGAGGGCGGGCGAGCCTCTAATCTTAGATCAATCCCAGTGCCCATCCCTTATCCGGCCCTGGAGAGGCAATGAAAAGTGAGAGAATTTGTACAGAGGTGCCGTGTGTAACCACCTGGATCTTCTAATTTGGAAGGAGTTGGAAAGGCCTTTTTGTTGATGAAAAGTTGGAAACAGTGGCACATATCTGCAAATATCGAAAGAATAAAGAGTTTGGCAAGTTATACTCAGAACACGGACACGAGTCTGTCAGCGATGGGCACCAGCGGACAGGCAGACAGACAGACAGGCCAGGGAGCCGGGTGCCGGCGGCAGCAGCAGTCGGGGCTGGGGCTCCGCTACGGGGACGGGGCAGAGGCTGTCTCCTCATGGTGGTCTCGGGCACGAAGACCCCTGCCTCTGCGGTGGCGGGGGGCGACCTGGCCTGGGGAGCAGGAGGGGAGCGAGAGCAGGAGAGGAGGTAGAGGAGCAGGAGCAGGAGGAGGAAGAGGAGCAGGAGGAGGAGCAGGAGGAGGAGGAGGAGCAGGACTGGACGTGAAGGAGCCAGGCACAGCTTGGGACTGGGGCTGCAGCTGCTCCAGAGCACAGACCTGCCCAGCACCGGACCAGAGAGGCCCAGGCCCACCTGGGGACCCCGCAGGGCTGTGCCCACCTGGGGACCCTGCAGGGCTGTGCCCACCTGGGGACCCTGCAGGGCTGTCCCCAGGAGCATGGGGACGGGGGCTGCTGGCTACAGCTACGCTGCCTGCCTGGGAAAATCTCATGGCAGAAAACCAGCCTTCCCTTCCTTTCCCTTTCCCTTCCCTGCTCTTCCTGGCCCTGTCCCACTGCGGGAGGAGCTGTCGGGAGCTGCTGCTGCTGCTGCCACGACCAGATGGGGTGAAGACTTCGATGTGAGCCATGTATGTGCACCAGCACAAGAGCAAGCAAGTGAACGCCAGCCCCAGCCCCACGGCGAGTGAGCGCGAGCCCGGATGAGCACAGGTGAGCCCCGCAGCCAGGTGAGCAAGCTTGAGCCCAGCACGAGCGAGCGAGCGAGAGCCCTACGCGATGATGACGTCCACAGCAAATAAGCGTGAGCCCCGGAGCAAGCCGCCCCCTCTCCCCACGAGCGTGCCCCGAGCCGCGCGGGGCTCAGCAGGAGCGCGGGAGCGTGGAGATGGGCGGACGGCGAGTCCAGAGCCCGTCGGCGCGCGGAGGGGTGGGTGGTGGTGCGTGAGCGCCGGGGCACAGCAGCAAGCATGAGCCAGAGCAACGGCGGGGAGGGAGGAGAAGCGTCTGTCAGCGCTGGAGTGCGACACTGAGCGTGACCATGGACAGCAGGAGACCTGCGGGGCGTGTCCGGGGGGAGAGCACACAGAGCAGGGGCTGGTGAGGAGACAGCCATGCGCCAGGGGCTGGGATCTGCTGCAAAGGGCGGTGAGTGCTGGCAGGAGCAGGATGGCAGGGGACAGCAGCCCGGCAGGCAGCACAGCGAGCGGGGCAAGCACGTGTGCTGGGGAGCGCTGGGAACACGTGCAGAGAGAGAACTGGGGGGTGGATGAGATGGAAATGGTGGGGAGCGCGGGGAGCATTCAGGACATCGGAGCAGATACTTCCAGGACGTCAGAAGCTGGAGGAGATGGACGCGGTCCCAGCACGAGGAGTCAGGGAATGAGGGATGCCAGTAGTGCAGTGAGAGGGATGGGGCAGGGGACACGTGAATGTGTGGGGTCTGAGCCCAGAGCGATGACACTGTTCACACAGGCTAACACGGTGCAACACGTACAAGGGCTTTGTGGTGGCCACTTCCACAGACAGCAGACACGGGTGTACTGAGCAATGGTGGCTGGAAAGCACACTTAGATGGGGAGGAGGAGAGCGGCCTGAGCCAGCACATGGACAGGGGCACTGGGGGAGAGGAGCACGTTCACAGGGGGGACAGAGACTGTCTACGCTAGACATGAGGACCAGGAGTGTGTGTGTGCAACCAGCGAGGGCGAGTGTGTGGGCAGGACTGTGTGCACGCTGCGTGGGCGGGTGTGTGCGTGGTGCGAGCGTGCTGAGAGGCAGCTGCGGCTCCACCAGCAGAGAGAGCGGCTGCAAACGTGCCCTGCGGCGCCCGGGGCCCGCGGCTTCGCTGGCTCCCCAACGCCTCCCCCCTCCACGCTCCGCAGCAGGTCCCAGGCACCGCTCAGGCCACACAGACGTGGGGTTTGGGTACTGGAGCGAGTGGGGCCCAGGGCCACACGCTGGGCTCTGCACAGCACCACTGGCACAGCTCAGCTGGCACCAAAGAGGCTTCGTGCCACGCTCAGGGGACAGAGTCCCACGGAGAGGAGGAGCAGAGGTCACTGGTGCTGCGCACACACAAGGCGCAGCTCTTCCCAATACAGACCAGTGAGCTCTGCTCACACACACGCACCATACACACACAAGCACACCCCACGCACACTCCTGCGTGTGCAAGGAAGGGCTCGTTGCCTTGCACACACACACCAGAAGCAGCTCTCAGCACCACGGTCCCTACGCAGGCACAAGGCTCCCTCCCTCCCTGCTGCGGGGAGACCCCCCCACGCACCCGCTCTGCGTCCCCGGCCACCCGTCCCGCCCTGGCCAGCACAGCAAGGGTCACCTAGAGACTCGAGTGCGAAAGCCTGGGGGGCGAGGCTGCTGCGGACCCCCTGCCTGACCCTCTCCCTGCCTGACCTCAGAAAACTCATCCCAAAGCTCCTCCGAGGCCGCGGCGCTTACCGTGAAGATGTTGGAGCGCCGCTTGGACTGCTTGCGGATGGGCGTGGGGGTGTTGGAGGCAGCGATGGTCTCAATCCGCAGCTCCCGCTGGCTGATGCTGGGTGTGGAGGGCACGGAGGAGGAGTAGTCACTGAAGGCTCCTCCACCATTGGTGGCCTAGGGTGGAAGGAGATGGGACAGTCAGACAGAGACAGGCAGCTGCCCGGGGACACGGCTGCGGGAACACCTTCCACCTGCACAGCCTCGAGCACCGCAGGTGAGGAAATGCAGCACAGGACTGGGACAGGGGAGACATCCCACGCCAAGCACTGCTCCTGCCCAACGAGAGACCTTGGCAAAGCTGTTTCCCTTCCTCCTGCTTCCGTTTTCCTACTGGTAAAATGTTAAAATTCTGCAATCAACCGTGAAGACCAGCAGATGGACAGAGACACCCGACTGGCTGCCGGCCCAGGGAAGCCCTTCCAGACCACGGAGTGGGGCAAAGGCACGGTGGCAGCAGTGAACCACGCAGCCCCCAACAGCAGCAGCCAGCTCTCTTCTCAGAGGGGCACAGCTGGGGACCCTCAGTGAGCTCCCCCTCCAAAACACAGGACCAGAGCAGCCAACCCCAACCCTCGGACAGCTGCTGGTGAGAACCCTCCTCACGTGAAGCTGCGAGACAGCCCAGAGCCTGCTTGACTCCAGGTCCCACTTGGTCCCATCCCTGTCTCACAACAGCAGCCACATCCCCAACAGGGATGTGTGTCCCTACAACTCAAGCCCTCTCCTCTCCAGTGTCCTGGAGTGACGCACGGGATGTCACAAGCCAAGCTCACACTCTGCCACCGGTTTGAGGTTCACCAAGCAGGCCCCAAGGCTGGCACACACCTTGTGTGCCTGTGGACCACCGTGGCCTTGGCTGCAGTGGCCAAAGTCTGGGAACATGAGGGACAACATGCTGCATCTTCACTAACAGCTCGCTCAGCTCCAGGGAGAGGGGAAGATCTGACCGTGCAGTCGGTGCAGGAGCTCAGTGCTGCTGCTTTCCTTCCACACAAGCAGCTGCTCAATCCCACTCCTCTGACGCAAGCTCTGCAGGCAACAACCCGAAAATGAGCTTACAAGAGGTCCCAAGGAGCAACACCTGCACAAAAGCATTTCAGAGCCGCAGCCCAGGACCTCTTACTAGGACGAGGCACGCGGCAGCCTGAGCTCTCTGGCAGCTCCGCTGATCTGCAAACAGTATTTCAAAAATGCACGGAGGAAGCTGCCCCTAGAAGGCAGAAGAGCTCGGGCAGCCCTTGCAGGGAGCAGCTCACCTCCTCCCAGTTCACACGCTCACAGAGCAGCATCCACAGCTCCGGCACTTCCTCCACTCCCACCTACTGCTTAGAGCAGAAAATGCAGGCACCGTGGGATGAGGATCTGCCAGAGGAGCTCAGCGAGGAAACACCCGCATGAACCTGCTGGGCACGGTGGGATCTGAGCCTTATTCTGAGACAAGCACTCAGGAAACGTTAGAAGCATGAAAAAGGCTCACAGAAAGCCCAATCTCCTCGAAAGGGTGCCACTTCCACCCAAGCTATGGACCATCTCATCTCTGATGAGAGATGGAGGAGAAGACACACAAGAGAAAACTGCTTTTAAGAGAGGAAAGAGCTGTCCAAGAATCTGCTCAACTTCTTCCTCTCTGAGGCAGAGCAAGGGACTTCTGACTGCGGGCAGCCAGGCGCGCCGCAGGGAAATCCAGCTCCAGAAGGACCCTGAGCTGGGTCCCCTTCCCAGCACCGTCCAGGGAGCTGAGAGCTGCCTCTGGGCAGTTACAGAGCCCCGACCTGCCGGGCTCCCCCAGGCTCTGGAGCAGCTCCACAGCAGCCTGTCTGCAGCACCGGACCTGCTGCCTCAGGTCAGAGCAGAACACCCATGGGCAGCAGGAGGGGAAGGCTGTGGGGAGGCACGTCACCCTGACAGGATGTCCCTGAAGGCCACCACCTCCAGGTGGGTCTGGAAGACCCAAACCCCAGGCTGGAGATGTTGCTGGAGGGTTGCTTGAGCAGGGAAGAACTGAGCTGAAGTTACCATGCAGCAACTCTTGGCACAAAAGGGCAGAGGCAGCACGAGGGGCGCAGTTTGGGACGGGCTCTGAACAGAGGAGCGCGAGCAAACAGCAGCCACCGACTCGGCATCCGCACAGGAACGGGGGAGAAGCCAGAAGAGAGGACAGGCCATGAAATGGAGGGCAAGGAGAGCTCAGTGGGTGACAGACACGGGCTTCCAGGGGGAAATTCCACTCCCCATTGCTCCAGCTGCCGACACGCTGCCCGAGCTCTGCCGAGCGCGACGGGCCGGGAGGCGCTGGTTACCGAGCACGGGCAGCTGCGGTTTGTGCTCCATTTCACTTGCAAACTTTCCATTTCCAGTCCTTTCATCTGCTCTCTCACTAAAGTCTCAGTAAATGCACTTCCTGGTGTCACCCAGGAGCCCGTGCAGACCAAGGCTGTCGGGGTGAAGCCCGGTGCCAGGAGGGCAGCGGAGCAGGGCCGGGCACGGCCGGGCACCCGGCAGCGGATCCCAAAGCCCCGGGGACTGCGCAGCTGAAGGCTCAGCCCAGGGAGCCTGCGTGACCTCCTGGCAGCGGCTGGGAACGAGCTCCCTGGCAGAAAGACAAAGTTCCATCCCACAGCAAACAGGCAGCGGTGACTCATCCCACAGCCCCCAAAGGCATCTCCCAGTCCCTGAAGGCAGCTGGAGAAAGGGGCAGGAACAGTAAGGAAATGAGCTGGGATAACTCTGCAAGCGCTCACTGGCCCCAGAAGCTCCCACTCTCACCCTGCAGGCGAGGGACAGGCAGCTGCCAGAAGGGAGCAGGGTGGAAGCCAAGGCCAAGCTAAGAACAGGGCTCCCAAACCCACCCAACCTGCTCGCCCAGGGACGGGTGCGGGCAGGACACGGGCGAGGAGAGCCGAGGAGAGCCTGAACCAGCAGGCAAAGCACCAGCTCTCCATGGGGCTGCCAGGCCCTGGGGGATCCAAAGGGGCTGTTCAAACGGTGTCAGATTCAGATCCATGAGCTGCTAGGACAGACCTGGTGTCCCCAAGGCAGCGTGCAGGACTCCCAGGGCTGGCCCTGGCTCCTGCCATGCCAGAGGACCAGGGGGATGCTGAACACAGTGTCACAGACCTGATGAGCACATCTGGTGCACTCGTGAGTGTTGGTGGAAACCCTGACCACGGCTGACCTGTTCCTGCAGCTCCCTTCCTCTCTGCCTCGATGGGAGCAGCATCCTCTGAGGGACCAGGCACCGCTGCGGAATAAGACCAAAAAACCCCAAAACTGCTAAAGACAGAAGTGACAGCAGAGCCTTTGGCTGGTTCAAGAACTGTTTCATGAAGAGGATCATCCCCTGTGCAAGGACAGCGAAACACCTCGCACAGCACCGCTGCCGCAGAGCGCTGCCAGTTTGGGAACCTGGCACCATCACGAAGGCTTGGAAACTGGCCATCACCTCACACAGGAGAGGAATGTCCTCCAGACAGATGGGTGACAAAGCCACCAGGGTCCTCTGTGGTCTCTCCTCTCCCAGTAATTTCAGCAGACTGGCCAGGTTGTCAGGAGACCAAACAAGCAGTGGCTGTTTCCAAAAAAGTCAGTTTGGCTCCTCCAGCAGCACCAAACCACTTCCAGAAAAGACCTCCCCAGAACGAGGAGGAGACAGGGTGGCTCCCAGCTCCTGCCTGCCATAAGCAACCCTTTGTGGGGACCACTTGCTCCTGTTTCCACAAGACAAGCACCTTCTTCACTGGCAGCTCCAGCAGACAGAGCTGGTCCCTGCCCACGTGGGCCAGGAGACCAGGCACCGAGCAGAACATCCTCCTCACCCCAGATGGCACCACCACCTCTCCGGGCACAAAGCTAGGAAGGGAAGCAGACCTCCACCATCACCACTAGCAGAAGGGAAGAGGGATGATCCAAAGGGAATGCTGGTGCCAACAGCCCTCAGGAAGGCAGCCAGCTAAGGGGAATGAAACGCTGCTGGAGGTGCTGGAAGGGACGGAGCAACGCTGCCAGCACGCACAGGCAGCAGCTGCAGGCAACACTTCAACACCCAAAAGCAGGCCCTGTGAGGGGAGAGCAGGGTACAGGCTCCCAGGGGCTCCTCCTGGCCAAGTGCTCCAGGTGCAAATGCCAGTCCTGCTGCTCCCACAAGTGGTACTGAGAAGAACGAGATCTCTCTGCCCGTGTGGCTGTCCCGCCTGCGTACACCAATACCCAGCTGTGGTACGAGGCAAACAAAAGCTCCTGACCGAGTTCTTGGTCTGGCTTCTTTCCATCTCATCTCCATGCTAAATTCTGTGTTTCCAAACCCTTCCTTGAGATCCTTTTCCCTGTGCCAGTTCCTGCTCTCCTACTTGCGAAGGCAAGCAAGAAACCTTGGCGAGAGCCCCATACCCTCAGGTAGGAAAAGACAGAACACGGCACTACTCTGCCAGGACCTTGTCACTCTCTTGTTCACCCTTCCTCACAGTGCACAGTCCATCCACCTCCTCCCAGAGCCACCCCACGGGGTGTCCCAGCACCAGGAGCAGCGATTCTGGGCTCTTTTGCATCCCTGCTGCCACAACTGCCCGGTCACTGGGATCACTGTTGGATGTGTGTCCTCCTGCGTGGGCAGCAAGCCCATGTGCACCAGTGTCTGGGCTGCTCTGCCCAGGTCCTCATCAGAAACACCAGGAATCAGTGAACCTGTGTTTCCCAGAGATGGTTGGATTTTCTCTGAGGACAAGGGACACAGTTCCAGCCCCTCATTCCTGAGCCCAGGCCAGAACAGGGAAATACTCCGCAGTGTTTTACCACCACTCACCAGTTCCTCACTTCAGGCTTTATTTCTAGAAATGCTTTTGTAATGGAAGAGAAATGTGTAAACACCACGGCAAGGATCGCTGCAGAGTCACTGGGAACTCAAAGGGTTTGTGCTTGAGCCACAGGAGACCCAGGGAACAGACACTAACCCTGACCCTCGCTGTGGCACCCAGGTCTGCGGGGCGCAGGAGGGACACGGCGTCAGACGGGCACAGAGCACGTGCGGGGCGGGGAGGACAGAGGGAGGAGGCTCCAGAAGGACCTGGCCTGTCACTACTGCTGCCACTGCTGCCACCCAGGCCATCAGTCAGTGTTTCTTGCTCAGAAAGGCCCCAGTAAGCTGCAGTTCCCTGTCAGCTGTGTGCTGCCCTCCTGCCCTCTACCAGCTCCGCTCTCCCCCAGCACCACCCAGGTCCCTCTGGCAGAGCCCCCGGAGCCCAGCGGGGCCCTGAGAGCAAAGGCCCCGTCTGGGAGCCAGGACTCACCTCGACACAGACCTCGTCTGCAAGCCAGGCTGAAGGCAGGAAGGGAAGGAGGGAGGTTTCTGACCAAAGCCTCTACCCAAGCTCATGACACAGTGAGAAATCTCTTCCAAGCCCAAACTTTGCTTCCCCGTGGCCAGTCTCAAACCCACCTGTTTTGTTCCAGCACTCTTTCGTACAAAGTTCTTTCCTTGCTGTGTATGTTCGAGGTCAGGCTTGGTCCACTCCAGCCTTCACTTTCCTAAGCTGGACACACCAAGTGCTCTCACCTCAGGGTCTCTTCCCTGCCACTGGCTTTTTGCTGTTCCTACACCAGTTTCAAGGCACACGAACACCAGCAACTGGAATCAGACTGAGCCTGGCATCCCCACACCCCTCAGAGCAGGAACACGTTGCTATCTTCACTGTGAACACGCTGCCTGGCACAAGTGCCACGAGTGCACGTTTGTTTGGACCCTTTTCTCATAATTCAGACATGGAAGAGAATATTAACCAACGTTCAGCTCCTCCCCGAGGAACGCTGTCCTGGGCCATCGTCCACCTTGCTCCCACTTTCAGCCTCTCCTTCCCAGCCAGTCTTTGGCTGTTGACTGCTAATAAAACCCTGAAATTACCAGATACCCCTAAATCTGCATTTCCCCTGGACTTTGCTCCCCACCTCGGATGGCTCCTATTGAGCTTCTCACAGAGCCCCCACACCCAGCCACGCCGCCGGGCAGCGCACGGCTGCGCACGGCTTGCAAGGAGCCCTCCCCGTTGCCACTTCCCACCTGGTTGATGTGGACAGAAGGAATGGAGGCTGCAGAGACGGACGAGTGGCTGGGTGAGTTGGGCAGGGACTTGCAGGGGCCGATGGAAAGCTGCTGCTTCTTCCGTAGAGCCACCACCTTCTGCGCCACTGGAAGAAGGGAGAAAGGGACAGGGTCAGAGAGCAACTTTCTGCACCCACGGATTCCTGAAGGGCTTCAGTGAGCCCCAAACCCTTCATCTGACTGATGCCAACATCTGGGGCTCAGACTGTGCCACCCTGTAGTAACAGGGAGGATTTCAGCAGAACACCCAACCCCAGAGCCCCCACTGCCTGCCGCTGCCCCCCAACCCCAGAGCCCCCACTGCCTGCCGCTGCCCCCCAACCCCAGAGCCCCCACTGCCTGCCGCTGCCCCCCAACCCCAGAGCCCCCACTGCCTGCCGCTGCCCCCCAACCCCAGAGCCCCCACTGCCTGCCGCTGCCCCCCAACCCCAGAGCCCCCACTGCCTGCCGCTGCCCCCCAACCCCAGAGCCCCCAACCCCAGAGCCCCCACTGCCTGCTGCTGCCCCCCAACCCCAGAGCCCCCACTGCCTGCTGCTGCCCCCCAACCCCAGAGCCCCCACTGCCTGCCGCTGCCCCCCAACCCCAGAGCCCCCACTGCCTGCCGCTGCCCCCCAACCCGGCTGCAAGGGACAGCGTTTGCTGGTGGCTGCCCCAGCAGGCAGCAGGGCAGGCTGCCCACGCTGAGTCCCCAGAGGCCACCTGCTCTCTTGGGTCTCACACAGAGCAGTGACTTGAGAAGGGCACCAAGGAGCCACCCAGAGCCCTGGGCTGCTGCTGTAGAAGAATCCCTGGGCAGCCAGAGTCACTTCTCAGACAGCCCCGTACAGCAGCTACACGAGCCAGTTACCCAACTGAATAGCCTGGGCAACGCCACCTCCACCAGCCTGGCCCTTGTGACCCTCACAGCCTCCAGATGTTCAAAAAAACTAACACAGAAACAGCTCTCCCAGTTCCTGTGACCTCACTGCCTGCTGCCAACAGCCCAAAACTGCATTTCAACCTCTGAATCTCCTACCTGTTCTGGAAATAAACATCCTGAACCAGAGAGCACGACAGCAAACAAGCTGGGCTGCTGGGGAATGCAGGGAACACATCACCACTCCTCTGGGTACCCCCACCACAGGAGGAGGAACCTTTCAGATGAACACGACTGAGGGCCTTGGGACCACCACACGTCCAGCCCCGCACGCCTCACACCGTGCACCCTCGCAGTAAAGGAGCTGCCACATTCCCTTTCCAGGAAGACAGAAGATGCTGCACCATACACATGGTGTGACTGAATCCCTTTGGAAAAGTCAGATTTGACAGCAGCTGCAAAATCCTGGCACCCCACAGCGGCAGTGCCATGTCCCGTGCAGACACAAAGGCCATTGGGCCACCGCTGCCACCTGCTCGCTGGATAAAGCCTGTCCAGACTGCCAAGCGAAATATGAGTCCCATAAACAGCAGGAACCTCCCCTACACCCACCAGACCTTATTAACCTCCTGTTTTTGCCACTCTCCTCCCCTCCTTCCTCTCCTCTGGCCACCTTCATCCACCACTCACCGTGTAACCTCCTCTCCCTCAACACCGGTGGGGCAATCGCACGCTCAGGCACCCCAGCTCTGCAGCACCCTGAACCCCACGTCTTGGCTGCCCAGGAGGGACTGGCAATGCTACAGGGGTGGGACATGTCCTCTGCTGACCACCCCAGGACTCACAGGGTGTGGTACACCACGGCTTTTACCTAGGCAGGTCGAAACTCCACCCGGCTGACACACTGCGCGGTGCTCACCAGTCCCCATGGACAGCCCAGCCGGGGACGAGACGTGGATGCTGGGCAGGTGAGACACAGGGGAAATTCAAACACCCACACCAGGGGAGCAGTGAGGGACAGGAGAACTCAGAAATTACCCAGCAGAGGGTAAGACAGGGAGGACCCATCCCACCACGCAAGCCTGTGGGGCTCATCCCGTGCTGCTGAAGCGATGATGAACACTGCCCAGGCAGACCCCAGAGCAGCTCCTGTGGAAGCTGTGACTCCAGGAGAGCAGCCAGGGGAGCAGCCAGGAGAGCAGCCAGCTGCCTCTCCAGGGGGACCAGCCACATCCCTGCACGCTCCCAGGGAGAGGTCATCAGCACCTAGAAGTGTTTTCAGGGACATCACACCAAGCAGAAAGCCACCTCACACACCAACGACATCTGAGCACCCACAGCCGAAGTCAGGCAGCTCCAGAAACCTTATGCAGAGTCCAGACCCGACTGGAGGGGGCAGAGGGAAGCCCTGCATGGCTACAGAGAAAGCCTCCTCACCCTCCAGGGCAGAGGCCTGCATGCCATTCAGGACAGCCCTCCAGGGCTTCACTGGAGAGGGCAGATTCAAGGCAGGGGGCTTCTCAATATCCAGAATACAAGTAGGTTCCATTTCAGAGGAAGAGGTAAGGTGAGAATGGTCTCTTGAAACAGGGAGGTTGAGAAGATCACCAGTGGAGAAAAGAGAGGAGGCCAGAAAAGGTTCAGGAATGCTCATCAGCAATTGCTGTCCTGGGCAAAGAGCCCAGCAAAGGCTCTGCCTTGTCACTCACACACCCGTGGTAACGAGGGAATCAACCATGAGCCCAGCAAGGCCACACTGGTGGTGATAACATCTCACCAACCCTTAACTGAGGCATCTTGAGGCCACCTTCATGTTTCTGCTTGCCAGGCAGAGCTTCCTCCACTTCCTGAGCATCAGTCAGACCTTTTCAAGGATATTTCCTGCCATCCTCTAAGCCAGCACCTGGGACCATGTGCTTATCACCACTTCTTTGGTTGCTCCAGGCAGCTCTGTGATGCCCAACCAAGGAGCCCTGCCCTGGCCACAGAACCTCTGTCCAGACACACTGCTTGGCATTTGTGCCCCATGTCACACAGGGTGCTCCCGTGTGCAGGAGCAGCTGAGCATCACACGGTATCTGAAGCACACCACAGCACTCTGGAGAAATCCCTCCACAGACACCACCAGGAAGGGTCAGCTCTGGGAGGACTCACCTGGACAGGTGCCTGTGAAGGTCCCTGGTGATGCACCAAGTACCTTACAGAAAACACCTCAGGGTGGGGTGGGGTGGCACCTTATGGACTCACAGAGCCTTGCACACCTCCCTGTGCACAAACTCTTGGCCTCCCTGTTGAAATGCTGCTACCAAAGCACTCCTCAGAAGCACTCACTGCCCTGGAGGACAGGGTGATGCTGCTGATCACCCCAACAGTCAGGAACAAACCACAGCACCCCTGCCACGCAGAGTCCTGAGTCTGAGCAGAAATCCTCTTTCACACACGGTTCCCAGGAGGAGCAGCTGCCCCATCTCGCCGTTCAGTTGCTGCTCCTCTCTCTAACACCCACAGGTTCTGCTGTGCTTCCTCCTCTCCTCCACCAAAGGCAATCAAAACCCTCTCTGCAGCCTCTCAAGTCCTCTGCAGAGGCCTCAGGGCCTCCAGTTGTGCCCAGGGCAGTTGAGATGGGATGTGAGGAAGAATTTCTTTGCTGAAAGGGTTCTGAGGCATTGGAAGGGGTTGCCCAGGGCAGTGGTGGAGTCCCCATCCCTGGAGGGATTGAGGAGTCGTGTAGACACAGTGCTGAGGGACATGGGTCAGTGGGGACTGGGCAGTGCTGGGTTCATGGTTGGACTCCATGAGCTCAAAGGGCTTTTCCAGTCCTGGGATCCTGTGGGATTCTGCAGGTTTGTACAGGCTGCCCAGGCCCACCACGGGGACAGCACCGTCCCCTGCAGCCTCTCTGCTCGCTGGAACAAGTACCCAGAGGACATGCCCTGCACGAGAGGCAGGAGAAGGGCCCTGCTCTGAGGTCCCTCGTGCACACCCACGTGCATTTCACCTCCATGCCACACACACTCCCACACCCACAGCACACCCTGCTCCTTGGGCTCGGCACTGCCCAGAGCGGGTGCCCGGCTCCCTGGGCTCAGGGCAGGCGCGGTTCTGACCGAGAGCCAGCGGTCTGGGGCTGTGAGCCCCCTCTCTGGGACAGCACTGTGCCTGGGCCCACCAGGACACCCTCCCCAGCTGCAGTTACCATCCTGGAAGACTCTCTCCACGTTCAGGCCGTAGGTGGCACAGGTCTCGTAGTAGGTGCAGCGCTTCAGGTCATTGGAGAGCTTCCGCGCCCGGGAGTCGTCAATGACCCGCGGGTTCGTGGCGCTGATGGCATCTGGAAACCAAGGGAGAGGAGGTTGAGAGGCAAGTGCCCGTGTCCCATCTACCCACAGGTCCCAGGGCACACTCCTGACCTCCCTCCCTCCCTTCACACACTGAGGTACCTCCACAGTCCCCCCCCCGTCCCATAAACACCGCAGGTTACAGCCCCGTGCTTGTGCAAAAATGGATTCTTAAAGGAACCTTTTTACATGAACAGGATTTTAAATGGACCTTGTTCAGCTCCCAAAGCACCCAGCCACTGATGCTTCTGGAGACAGAGGGCAGCAACCAGAGGGAGGTGCAGCTGGTGGGGCAAGGCAGCTGGGATGAGAGGAATGGGGCACACCACCACCATTTCACACAACCACGCTGTGAACAGTGCCGCTGCTGAGGACAACGGGACACTCGGTGACAGCAGAGCGAGCGCTGGGGCAAAGGTGCAGCCTGACCCTGGGTCCAGCCACAGCCTGACCTCGAGTCCAGCTACAGCCTGCCCCTGGGTCCAGCTACAGCCTGACCCTGGGTCCAGCTACAGCCTGACCTCGGGGTCCAACTACAGCCTGACCCTGGGTCCAGCCACAGCCTGACCTCAGGTCCAGCTACAGCCTGATCCTGGGTCCAACTACAGCCTGACCTCAGGTCCAACTACAGCCTGACCCTGGGTCCAACTACAGCCTGACCTCGAGTCCAGCTACAGCCTGACCCTGGGTCCAACTACAGCCTGACCCTGGATCCAGCTACAGCCTGATCCTGGGTCCAGCTACAGCCTGACCTCAGTTCCAACTACAGCCTGACCTCAGGTCCAACTACAGCCTGACCCTGGGTCCAACTACAGCCTGACCTTGGGTCCAGCTACAGCCTGACCCTGGGTCCAACTACAGCCTGACCTCAGGTCCAACTACAGCCTGACCTCGGGTCCAACTACAGCCTGACCTCGGGTCCAGCTACAGCCTGACCTCAGGTCCAACTACAGCCTGATCCTGGGTCCAACTACAGCCTGACCTCAGTTCCAGCTACAGCCTGACCTCGGGTCCAGCTACAGCCTGACCTCGAGTCCAGCTACAGCCTCATCCCCATGAGGACCCACGGTGTTTACGTGTCAGAAACGACTGACACTGACGACTGTCACCGTGTCACTGGCCACGGCTGCTGTGGCAAGCGAGTGTGCCCACCTGCAAGCCCACCTCAGCTGCAGAGTAAAATGGAGTTGCCAGACTCAGTCACTTCAGGGCTCGTGGCCACACCCTACAGATTAAAGACTCAAAAGGGAGGACTCATCCTCAGTCACCAGGAAGGACAGACCTGCCAGGACACACTCACAGCTGAGGCCTTGGCGGACAACACTAAACAAAAGGTTTCATTTGTACCCCAGATGGCTGCTAAGTGCTCACATGTTTTGGAGAAACCACCTTCCCAAGGGGAATCTGACTCCTTGAATGCACACCAGGGACAAGCAGGAGCTGCACATGAACCCTCTCGAGGAGCTGAAGCAGTTCTGGGGCTGACTCTGTAAAGAAGCCCCCCTCAAACTCTCCAGTGGGTTGTTCATGGTGCCTGTCCAAGGCTGTGACCTCCCCTGGCTGTGAGTCTGGGACAGCAATGGTCCCCAACCCCTCTGTCACACCACCCTTCCCCACCCCTGAGCACGTGCCTGCAACCCCAGCCCAGCCCTGAACCCAGCTCACTCACTCCCAGCACTAATTCCACAATCTCTAAATAGCAGGAGTTTAACAACTTTGCTCTACACTTCATCTGAGCTCCAGAGCAGACGCCCCTGTGAGTCCCCTCCCGCCGTCACCGGCTGTCTTCCCACCTCAGAGCTTCTCCTTCACCAGAACGGGTCACACTGCTCAGGAACTGGGTCCTGCCAAGTCCTTTTTCCCCTTGTGTCCTCCATCCCCTGCTCCTGCTCTCTGCTGTCACCCTTACACCCAGACAATTTACACCCCATGCCTGACCATCTCCAGGCAGGAAGGATGCTCGTTGTGGAAGAGCAGAGCTCAGACACCCGCAGCAACGCGCTGGCTGCTGCCCCTCCCGGTCTCCTGGGCACAGGCAGTGACTCTTCCCCAGGCCAGGCTGCCCCCCACACGCTGTGCAAGGCAGGAATCCCGGCCAAGGGCTGCCCACTCTCCTGGCAGCCCCTCTCCATCGGGGCAGCTCCTTGCCCAGGCGTGTCTGGGTGCCCAGCTGGGCTCTGGGCACCGCGTCCCCGCTGGCAGCCTGAGCTGTGGCTTTGTGACAGCTCCCCTATGGCCCCTGTCCCAGCCCCAGCTGGCTCCAGTCCCCATTCCTGTGGGACAGGGCAGTTCTGGGCTGCTGCTGCTCTTCCTCACATCCACAGGCACTGGCAGTATCTCAGGGGAGCCGGTGCTCCATGGCTCAGGCCCCTCCTCAGGGCGCTGAAAGCAGCTGCCATCCCCCCAAGCGCTCCCTTCTGTCCCAGAGGATGAAGGGCAATGCACCAGCAGAAACCCTGTGGCAGGACACGCCAGCAGGTCTGGGCATTCCAAAGAGGAAAGCGGCTCCATGGAGCAAGGCAGCTCTGCAGGAAAGCCGAGGTGGACTCAGAGGAAATGCTCAGACTGGACCAGGGGCCCCAGAGTAACCCTGTTCCACACACGGCTTCCAGACTGGGATCCCCAGCACACTCGCAGGACTAGCACCCCACGAGCTCCTGCCAGTGCAGACACCACCAGTGCTCCTGGCCACGGCAGGGAGGATGTGAGAGGAGACCCGGCCGCCCCGCTCTCACCCTGCGTGCCCACCAGCACCATCGGCACCTCCGCCGTGTTCCGGTAGCTGCAGAGCCGCAGGTAGTAGTTGTAGACTGTCTGGAAGCTGATCTCGTCCTCCAGGCTGAAGACAAACACCACAGCATCGACCCAGGCAGCAAACTGGGGGGGAGAGAGAGAGAGAGCAGCTGTCACAGCCCAGACAAGTGTCCTTTGCCACCCGTGTCCTGGGGGCACCCAGCCCTGCACTGCGAGCCGGGCCAGGGAGGGGATCGTCCCGCTCTGCTCTGCACTGGGGCGGCCTCACCTCCAGCACTGGGGGCAGCTTGGGCACCACGGGATAAAAAGGATCTAAAGCTGCTGGAGAGTGTCCAGAGGAGGGACACAACACTGGGGAAGGGTTCAGAGGGGAAGGGTGTGAGGAGAGGCTGCAGTCACTGGGTTTGTTCAGCCTGGAGAAGAGGAGACTGAGAGGAGATCTCCTGGCGGTCTGGAACTTCCTCCCCAGGGGAAGAGGAGGGGCAGGCGCTGAGCTCTTCTCTCTGGCCACCAACGCCAGGAGCAGAGGCCATGGCAGGAAGATGTGGCAGGGGAGGGTGAGCTTGGCCATGAGGAAAAGGTTCTTGAGGCAGAGGGTGGTGGAGCACTGGCACAGGCTCCCCAGGGAGGTGCTGATGGCCCCAAGGCTGACAAGATTCCAGCAGCATTTGGCCAAGGCCCTCAGGGACATGGTGTGAATGTTGGGATTGTCCTGTGCAGGGACAGGAGTTGGGCTCCATCATCCTGGTGGGTCCCTTCAGCTCACAACATCCCATGATTCTGTGATTATGTGGTCCTGGAGCTCCAAGCCCTGAGCCGCCAGCGAGGGCAGCCACATGCCAGGCACGTGGGGAGCCGGCTGGGCTCAGCTGAGTGCACGCCCCAGAGGCCACCACAGAGGTAGCCCCTCCCCAGGCCCCTCAGCCCTCATGTTCTCCCACCACCAGGCTCCCCAGAGGCAGCCGGGCAGATCTCTCTCCAGGACCCCTCCTACCTGGAGCTCGGGGGGACCTCCTTCATCTCGAATCAGCAGCAGGTAACTCTGACCGTCCACCACGATCTCCTTCTTGAATCGGCCGCCTTGGGAAGAGAGCAAAGCACCAGGTCATGGTGGGACCAAGCACCAGGCCATGCTGGGACCAAGCAGCAGGTCATGGTGGGACCAAGGACCAGGTCATGCTGGGACCAAGCACCAGGTTATGGTGGGACCAAGGACCAGGTCATGGTGGGACCAAGCAGCAGGTCATGGTGGAACCAAGCACCAGGTCATGGTGGGACCAAGCACCAGGTCATGGTGGGACCAAGCAGCAGGTCATGGTGGGACCAAGGACCAGGTCATGGTGGGACCAAGCAGCAGGTCATGGTGGGATCAAGCACCAGGTCACGGTGGGACCAAGCAGCAGGTCATGGTGGGATCAAGCACCAGGTCACGGTGGGACCAAGCAGCAGGTCATGGTGGGCCCAAGCAGCAGGTCATGGTGGGACCAAGCAGCAGGTCATGGTGGGACCAAGGACCAGGTCATGGTGGGCCCAAGCAGCGGGTCATGGTGGGACCAAGCACCAGGTCATGCTGGGCCCAAGCAGCAGGTCATGGTGGGACCAAGGACCAGGTCATGGTGGGCCCAAGCAGCGGGTCATGGTGGGACCAAGCACCAGGTCATGCTGGGCCCAAGCAGCGGGTCATGGTGGGACCAAGCACCAGGTCATGGTGGGACCAAGCACCAGGTCATGGTGGGCCCAAGCAGCGGGTCATGGTGGGACCAAGCAGCAGGTCATGGTGGGACCAAGCACTGGGTCATGGTGGGATCAAGGACCAGGTCATGCTGGGACCAAGCAGCAGGTCATGGTGGGACCAAGCAGCAGGTCATGGTGGGATCAAGCACCAGGTCACGGTGGGACCAAGCAGCAGGTCATGCTGGGACCAAGGACCAGGTCATGCTGGGACCAAGCAGCAGGTCATGGTGGGACCAAGCAGAGGGACAAGGGTGGGGGAGGCTGCAGAGCCCCACGGCAGCAGCAGATGAGGTCCAGAGAAGGGATCACCTTTAGAGCCAAGGAGAGGAGCGAGGACCCAGACCATCCCCAGGCACCCTGGAAACCAGACCTTACCCTCAGGAGACTCCTCCTGCACGTAGGTGCCGGTCAGGTAGCGGTGCACGAGGGCTGACTTGCCGCTGGAGAGGTTCCCCACGATGCCCTGAAACAGAGGCACGTGTCACCCACAGCCTGTGGGACCAGCACAGCTCCCCCTGCACGAGGCCAGGCCACTGGCCACCGGGCACGTGCCAGTGATGGGCAGAGACGGTCGTGAAAGGGCACAGGGGATGGCACAGCCCAGCTGGTACTCAGTGAGGAGCTTGGGGGCATTAACTGGTCTCAGTGGGGCAGAGAGCAGAGGAACTGGGGTGCAGCCACGCAGATGGAGGGTGGTGAGGACCCTCGTCCTCCCCCAAACTGGCACAGCCCCGTCAGTGCCACGTGAGCTCTTCCCACAGTGTGGGAGAACCTTGCCCCACCCACACCACAGTCAACCCTGAAGGAAAAAAACCTCTTTTCCCAGCCCACACATCCCAAACGTGGGTGTTACAGCTCCTGCCAGCACCTGCCAGAAGGAAAATGAGAGGCCACCAAACTGGGGAAGGGTTCAGAGGGGAAGGGTGTGAGGAGAGGCTGAAGGCACTTGGGTTGTCCAGCCTGGAGAAGAGGAGACTGAGAGGAGATCTCCTGGCGGTCTGGAACTTCCTCCCCAGGGGAAGAGCAGGGGCAGGCGCTGAGCTCTTCTCTCTGGCCACCAACGCCAGGAGCAGAGGCCATGGCAGGAAGATGTGGCAGGGGAGGGTGAGGTTGGCCATGAGGAAAGGGTTCTTGAGGCAGAGGGTGGTGAAGCACTGGCACAGGCTCCCCAGGGAGGTGCTGATGGCCCCAAGGCTGACAAGATCCCAGCAGCATTTGGCCAAGGCCCTCAGGGCCATGGTGTGAATGTTGGGCTTGTCCTGTGCAGGGACAGGAGTTGGACCCCATGGTCCTGGTGGGTCCCTCCCAGCTCACAACAGTGACTGTGTGGGAGCAGAGAGCGGCCCCTGCAGCCTCCCCACCAGAGCGCGGCGCCGGCTCCTCGCTGCCGCAGTGACACTGCCGTGGCAGAGCACAGCTCCCGGCGGAGCCGGCTGCGCTGCCCACACACAGGCACCGAGCACCTATTTTTAACCCAGCTGAGAAATAAAGACACTCAGCACCAACTTCCAACTGAGCTGAAAAATGAAGATCCCAGGTGCTGGGTTTGCACTGGGCTGAATCACAGCAGGCTGGGGTCTGCCCGGCCGGACACCCTGCAGATCTGCTACCAACACGTGGCTGTCCCAGGACGGGGCACCCAGGACACCCACTTTTCCTCATGTCAGCACTTTCATAATGATTTTGTACAGCTCCAGTGCCTAGGGGCTCACAAGGGTGCCTGCCTGCTGCAGGAGAGCAGTCCTGGGTCAAGGGACATCTTCTGCCATCCTTGCAAAAAATCTGGTTCCGACTGGTCACCTTCTATCCCAGAGCTGCTCCCCACATCTGCAGGGACAGGGCAGCTCCTGGAGCAGGCTCTGGTGTCACTGAGCACCCCACCTCGTGCTCCTCCAGCCTCAGCTGCCGGCTCTGGTGTCACTGAGCACCCCACCTCGTGCTCCTCCAGCCTCAGCTGCGGGCTCTGGAGTCACTGAGCACCCCACCTCGTGCTCCTCCAGCCTCAGCTGCGGGCTCTGGAGTCACTGAGCACCCCATCTCGTGCTCCTCCAGCCTCAGCTGCGGGCTCTGGAGTCACTGAGCACCCCACCTCGTGCTCCTCCAGCCTCAGCTGCGGGCTCTGGAGTCACTGAGCACCCCACCTCGTGCTCCTCCAGCCTCAGCTGCCACGTTGCTCTGGTGGAACTGGAGTAGAAACGCCGGGGTGACACAGAGGTGCCCTTCGCCCACGCTCCTCTACCTCCTCCGATGCCCCAGGCCTGTGGGGAGGGACTCTGGGCCAGGAGCCAGAAGAGCTGTTCCCAACTCGCTTCTTACCCAGGGCTGGGCACCTCAAAACCCTGGGTGGTGAAGACAGCGGGCAAGCTCCCACCAGCCGTTCACTGGAAGCCATCCCGGCTGAGCTGGGGCCGTGGCTCCCTGGCAAAGCGAGATCCCACTCCTTTTCCACACCACTTCCCAAAAGCACCCAGCCTACCTTTGGCTTTGGGTAGCCTGACCTTACTGTGGAGCTTCTCACACATAACCACCTCCTGCTTTAGGGCACCCTACACCTCCTCCCATGCCTGAACCACACTCCCAGTGCTCCCACTAACACATCTTTGGGGTGGGTGTCCAACACACCATCACCAGTTGGAGCACCTGCCCGTATGGCCCCGCAAACCCCAGAGCTGGGGGGTTTCTCCACTGCTGAAGGCTCACACTTTGTCCCACCAGCGTCCTGCTGTTGTCTCCCAGCACACCATCCACCCCAGTGCTTTGGCAGGCACCCTCCCTCCCTGTCCCCAGGACCAGCTAGCACGGAGTGCGGGGACTCGCCGTTTCACTGGGCTTTACGATGTCTGGTGCCTCTACCAGACAGAAGCCACCTCAGACATCCCTGTGCAGAGCTCCCAACAGGACCTCTGGGAAATCCAGCATCCCCTGCGTGACCACGGCTGCTTCACAGCGAACACAGTGACACGAGAGCGTCTGGCAGTGTCCCCGCGTCGCTGACCCTGCACCCCCCGGAACCCACCGCCACCGCTGCCCAGGCCACGGGGATGGTGCTGTGAGCAGGCCCGGCCCTCGCTCCCAGTCCTGTCTCTGAAGCTGCCCAGTGGCCGGAGCAGCTCCGCGGTGCAGCCCTGCCAGTGCCTGAAGAGAAGGGGGGTGAGGACAGAGCAGTGGCTGGGGACACCCAATCTGCCTCTGCCACCAAGGACATGTTTATGGCCGACCCTTTCCAGGCACAGGGATGCGCCTGGGGAGTGAGTCACCACCAGGCAGGTTCTCCAGCTTTCAGCCCGAAAGCTCCGGCTGCAGCAGGCCCTGCCCTGGGCTACCCGTGTGCCCCCGGTGAGACGCGGCGGCGGCGGGCGCTCCGCCGGCGGCAGACCGGGCACCGGAGCACGGGAATCTGTCTGGTTTGCCGGCACCTCCCGTGCCCACGCCTCACGGGGCCAGGGAGGGTGGGACCGGGGTGCCAGGAGCCCGGGACGGGGAGCTGCAGATGGATGTGCTCCCACGGGCGTGCCCGGGCCGAGCACGGCACCGCTGCCAGGTCTGTCCCCCGTCACAGCAGTGACAGCTCACACAGGGCGTGTCCAGAGGCGAGAACAGGGAGCAGAGCACAAACCCCCCGGGGACGCCGGCGCGCGTCCGACCCACGCGACCCGCGGGGACGTGAGGGCCACACGGACGCCACGGCCCGTGGGACGGACAAACACCCTCCCTCCGCCGAGCCCTCCCCGCGTGGGCAGCCTGGGATGTGGAGAGGTGGAGAAGAGCCCACGGTGCAGCACAGGGGCTCAGGGCTCAGCTCTGTGCCCAGCCACAGCCCCTGTCCTGGGGAGACCTTTGCCAACAGAGCGGGTCCCCAGGCCTCCGGCCAGCCAGGCTGCAATGCTACAGCAGCGGTTAAACACGCCAGCGACACTGAGTGATGGAGGCTGCACCGACCCTGTGCTTCCTCCTAACCCAAACCCTGACCCACGCCCTGCTCAAACACTCCTGCTCTGCCTTACCCTGCGTTACAAACAAGCTCAGACAGAGCTGACAGGCTGCAGGAACACAAACCAGAGTACAAGGGGGTGTGTGGGCACCATGGAAACCGCTGCAGCGAGGTGCTGGGAGCAGGAGGGACGGCAGCCTCGGTGGGAAGGGCTGATACCGGCCAGAGTGGGGTCTGGGGGCTGGAGCCCCCCAGCAGGCACCAGCTGTGCCTTTCCCACAGGGAAGGCAAGGGCTGCAGGAACTGCTGCCTTCTCAGACCAGAGCCCTCTCAGCCTGCAGCAGATGGAGGAAGCTTCACAAACTGAGGTGGGAAGAACTGCTGAGCGTAACTTAAATACATCAAGCCACCAAAAACCTTAAAGAAAGTCCACATGGTGCACGGTGGCAGCCCAGAGGCCACTAACCGTGTCCTGGGCTGCACCCAGAGCAGCGTGGGCAGCAGGGCCAGGGAGGGGATTCTGCCCCTCTGCTCCGCTCTCCTGAGACCCCCCCTGCAGTGCTGCCTCCAGGGCTGGGGCCACCAACAGCACAAGGACATGGAGCTACTGGAGCCAGTGCAGAGGAGGCCACGAGGATGATGCCAGGGCTGGAGCAGCTCTGCTGGAGGACAGGCTGAGAGAGTTGGGGCTGTTCAGCCTGGAGAAGAGAAGGCTCCAGGGAGACCTTCCAGTGGCCTCCCAGTACCTGAAGGGGCTCCAGGAAGGCTGGGGAGGGACTTTGGCCAAGGGCAGGGAGTGACAGAACAAGGGGTGATGGCTTGAAAGTGGCAGAGGGGAGATGGAGCTGAGATGTGAGGAAGAAATTCTTTGCTGTGAGGGTGGTGAGACCCTGGCCCAGGTTGGCCAGAGAAGCTGTGGCTGCTCCTCCCTGGAAGTGTTCTGGGCCAGGTTGGATGAGGCTTTGAGCAACCTGGTCTGGTGGAAGGTGTCCCTGCTGCTGGCAGGGGGGTTGGGACTGGAGGAGCTCTAAGGTCCCTTCCAGCCCAGACCAGTCCGTGGTTCCATGAAATGGGAAGATGAGCAGGGAAGTGGTAAGATCCTCACCTCCTGCAGGGGAGGTGAAGGAAAGCGTTTACTGCTGCAGAAGGAAGGGTGTGGGCTGTGGCCACCACTTCATGTGCCATGGAACAGAACCCCCAACGAGAATGTGGTTTTCCATACTCACAGAGTTATGAACCAGGGTTCACAGCTCAGTGCAGGTCTCACCTGGGGACAAGGACTGGCAGATCAGAGACAGAGCGGGTGCTTCAGGTGCTTCTTGCTCGCCTGGCAAGAAGGGTTCTTGCCAAGTCTCAGCCATTTATTGAGTGATTCTGGTACGGACTCCAGGCCGGGTGCTGGGGGGGGACCCTTCTGTACCACCACAACCCGGTGTAACCTGGAACACTGGCTCAAAGCCTCTGCAGAGACCTGGGGAGAAGAGCTGGGTCCTGTGACTGCTGGGGTGGGGGAGGTGGGAGCTGAGGAAGCGAGGACACGCCACATCCCTCCCCTGGCAGCCGCGGGAAGAAGAAATCCCAGAGGACCCCCCCCGTGCCTAGAGGGGTCTGTGTGCCCTCGCGTGGGGTCCCCGCCACAGCCGAACCCCAGAGGCTCGGCAGAGAGGGCTCCAGCCCAGGGATGGCACTGAACCAGGGCTCTGAAAGGCCTCCAGGCTGTCAGGAAGAGCAGCACGGGCCGGGTGAAAGCCCAGGGCAGCAGAGATCCCCGAGGGAGAAGGGCTGTGCTGACTGAGGAGGAGCTAAAGCTCGGGGTTTGTTTAGCCTGAAGCCTGCTCTGCAGCCTGCGGAATGTTAACGTGTCAGAGGCGATACACAGAGAGCTGTGGGTATTTCTGAGCAGACACCCATTTCACAAGCCAAACTAACACAAATAGTCAAGGTTTGTTTTAACTTTTACTAAACTTCAGAGAAGAAAAACAGCAGCAGCACGGTGCTGGAATGCTTTGTAAAAAAGGCTGCTTGCTTCTCGGATTAAGACTGAAAGAAATTAATCCTGACAGGGCTGAGGGGAGACAAGCCAAGAGCCTTCAAAGGGAGCTAGGGCTGCCACGGGGAGCACGAGGAGAGCGGAGCAGGCTGCTGAGGTCCCTGGGAACAGACAGACACTCCAAGTGCCTGCGGTGTCCTGCCCGCCCCGATGTCCCTCCAGCCCTGCCCCAGCCTGGGCTGCCCTTCCACCAGCGCCCAGACCAGCCCACGGGCTCATCCCCACCAGCAAGGACCTCTGGCTTCCTCCCCGGGCCCCGGCACAGCTCCTGCCCTGGCGCTCGCCAGCCAGCTCGGCTGGAGCAGAGCTCCTGTGTCCCCTGCACCGGCTCTCAGCCGGCCCCGGCGAGCTGGTGAGGAGCTGTCAGCGATGGCAGGCGTGGGACACACGCCCCATCTGAGAGTGCTGCACCCCGAGACCAGGCCCCTCGCTCTGACCGTGTCCCACACGAACAGGCTGCTGGAGGTCAGAGGGGGGCACAGGCAGCCCCCCCACCAGAGACCGCATCCCACCAGCAGGTGATGGAGACTGGTAATGGTGTGTCCTGGGAAACCCACCCCACGCTCACAAACTGGAGGAGCTTCATCCCCTCTGTCTGGCAGAACAAAGCACCAGAGGTGACAGTTTCATCCCCAGCATGGTGGGGCAGTGGTGTCTGGGAGGTGGCCAGCAGAATCACAGAACTGTGGTGGTTGGAAAAGCCCTTTAAGATCATCGAGTCCAACCATAACCCAACACTACCAACTCCACCTCCAAACCATGTCCCTCAGCACCTCGTCTGCCCATCTGTTAAACCCCACCAGGGATGGGGACTCCACCACCTCCCTGGGCAGCCTGTGCCAGTGCTTGACTGCCCTTTGGTGAAGAAGCTTTTCCCCATATCCAATCTCAACCTCCCCTGGTGCAACTCTAGGCCATTTCCTCAAGGAGATGCCAGGGAAGCACCAGCACAGAGCTGAAGTCAAAGAGGCTCAAACAGGAGGTGACACTTCCCACATGGGTAACTCCCACACCTGGATGGCTGCTCCAAGGGTGACAACTGTGGATGCACGGCCGAACCGCCGCTCAGGATCTGCCCCTGCTTCTGCCACGTCAGGTCTGGCCTGTGCAGCAGTACCTGGTCAGGGATTAAGGCTCTGCTATGGCCAGCAGGAAGGGTGAGGAGCTCAAATATTGCCTTTCAACCGTCACATCCAGGTGCTCTCAGATCAACGCCCTCTCCCTCACAAGCGTGAGCCACCGAGAAGCTGTTGCCTTCCCCCAGCACAGCAGCAGCCCCAGGTCCTCTCTCCCTTCCACGAGGCAGAAGCCCCTGTGCATTTCCACTTGGCCACATTAAAACATGGGTTTTTCCTGGGGGTTTGAAGAAGCACCAGAGAACCAGGGGTATCTGGGGCACGAGTACTCACCACCTTCAGCTCAGGCACCGAGCGGCTCAGGGTCCATTCCTGGCTGTTCACAAAGGAATCTGCAGAACAGAGAGAAGAAATCATCAGGTCACTGTGGTCTCCCTCCAGGCAGGACATTTATGGCTCTTCCCTCCCTTCCACCCTGTCCACACACACGAAGCTGCAGGAGGTCCTGATGCTGCCAGTGCCCACAGGCTCTGCAGCCGGAGCTCCGGAGGGGACGGAGCGGCCGAGCCAAGGGCAGCGCAGGACCCAGACACTGTGGGTGCACAAGGAGCCCCACAGCACCCTCCTCCTCAAGGGACATGAGGAGGCACCAGACGCCTTTTTGGGGGCAGAAGCTGTAGAGGACCCCAGAAGCGGGGGCAGGTGCAGTGGAAGCGGTGCCCTGAGCGCTGCGCCGGTGTCGTGGCAGCGCGATGCAGAGCTGCAGGCACGCTGTAATCCATGTCCAGACTGAAAGTGAACACAGTTAATTACCCCTGTTATGTAACTCTGAGCACTGTCACAGGCTCAGGACGGTTGTAACCATCAGAGCAGCGCAGGAAACACCCTCAAAATCACAAACACTTCACTTCCATCCCAACCACCTCCAGGAGCTGCTCAAACAACAGACTGCCCAAACCAAACCAGACTCAGCCAGAGGAGGAGCAAGAGCCTGGAGAACACCTGGAACATCAGGAGGAGGAGCAAGAGCCTGGAGAACACCTGGAACACCAGAAGTAGCCAGCAGCCACTCCTAACAGAACCTTCCTTCACCTGGGATGAGGAAGCACATCCTCCACCCAAAGCCAGATGGCCACGGGGTGGGGGGCAAACAAAGGAGCAGCACTTGCTCCATGTTAATAGTGTGAAAACAACACAGGATTTTTGGAGACTGGAAACCTGGGCAGCACTGCTCCTTCAAGAACCTGTCACCAACTTGCCCAGTTCGCCACCACAGACCACTGCAGAAGTGGAAATGGCAGATGGGTTCAGAAAGGGACGAGGTGAATCCACGGGACCCAACGGTTAAACACGGCGGCCCGGGCGCTACCGCTGCTCAGGTCACCCACAGCCGCGGTGGGACGCCAGGACGAGGAGGGGGATGGCTCTAGACCTGTCCCCGTGTCCCATCCCAGTGTCCCACCCCAGCTCCTCTCCGCCCACCGCTGCTCCCGGCATTCCCAACCCCACGGCTGCACTCACGGGGCAAGTCCCAGCTCCCGGCGCCGGCACCGGCACCGCCAAACCGGCCGGGCAGGCTGCGGCCGCAGGTCTCTGCCGGGGAGGTTTCACCCGGGGCTGTGCCAGGCACCGCAGCCTGAAACCCGGGCAGCGCAGGAGACGCTGCCAGAGCCAGGCAGGCTCTGAGAGCCAGGCAAGCTCTGAGGGCACCACCAGAGCTCGGCCAGGACCAGCCAGTGGCCACTGTCACCCCCGCCCACCTTCCCGCCCTCGGAGCTCCCGGGTGGGACACACAACACCGCATCTCTCCATCTCCGGGTAACGCCTCGTCTCCTCTCTCCCCATCCCACCCAGGAACTGGTGGGAGATGTGCACCCCAAAGCTGCGAGGGGAAGCGTCTGCTCCAGCTGTGGGGGCTGCAGGGCTTGCAGGGGGCCAGGCCCTTCGTGCTGGCGCATCCACACGCTGGTCCACGAGGAGAAAGAGACGATGGGCCACTGCGCCTTCATCGGCCCCAGTGCAGCCACTAGCACTCACGGGCCACAGCGCGTCTCCCCATCGTGCCCAAACCAGGTACAACAGGGTGCTCGTCCCTGGGGCTCACCTGGCACACACCCATTTATGAACACTTCTTGTTCAAAGCTACAGACACACAAAGCACAGCCTGGCGCAGTAACATGAGGTTATTTATAACCGCCACCAGGGCTCTCAAGAACGTTTCTGCGTGGTCTCCGTCTTTCACCTCTTCCTTCTTCTTCTGGGCAGAGGTAAAATCTTTATTAAAAGGACTGATAAGTCAGGAGGGAAATGGTAACTTCTGGAGCCCTTCCAAAAAGCCGACAGCACACCTGTATTTCCAACTGCATTACCTGCTCTAAAATAAGCTGTCACCTCCACCTGCGCCTCCTGCTCCGCTCAGTCCCTGTCACTTACCCGTGGCGGCTAAAGCACCATTGGGACATTCTCCTTTCCCGGTGTTCCCTCCCTCCAGGTGAGACAAGGCCCCACACCTGCACTGCTTCACACAGGAACCTGCTCCTCAAACTGTGAAAAACCAGCAAAACCCAGCAGATCTGAGGGGCTCTGAAGGGAGCCCGAGTCAAAGGCACTCCCCGAGGTGGCCTTAAGGAAGGAGAGAGGCAGAGGGAGGCCTGGGGAGGGCAGGCTGCTCTCTTCTCTCTCCTGTTCTCAGGTGCTCAGGACAGAGAAGCCCTCCAGGTTTTCTCTGTCTGCAGTGCTGACCACACCAACAGACCGTGGGCTTTAACCCAGGGTCGGGATTCCTTGGCAATCGCCTGGACAAGCTACTGAGACACAGACTCTGGAGGGGCCAGTTCTCCTTGTGGCCTCCAGAGGGTCCCAGGTGTCAGGACCAGAAGACCCTCGTGCCCACCTGCCTCCCCAGGCCACAGCCACACACACAAACCCTTCCACCCACGAACTCCTACATCAACTAAAGCACCTCTCATCCAGGAGAACATCCCACCCTGACTCTGAACTGCCCCTATGGAGCCCCCCTCCTCGCACCGACCCACCCTCCCTCTTTCCTTCCCCAGCTGAGCGAGTGGAGCTGCTCAAGGTGTTTTCTGCCACAAGGACTAGGGAGGAAGCGAGGCAGTGCCTGGGCAAAGCAGAGCAGCGAGGCACGGAGGCTGCGTGCGTCCCCACACCGGGGCAGGCACACATCCTCTGCCTGCACCTTGCAGAATGCCTGGGAAGCTTCCCAGCTCCTGTAACAGCGTGGAAGGAGCATCTCAGTGTCCTGCAGCACGTCCTCCAACGCCACTTCCCAGCAGCCCAGCCTGCTCCACGGCGAGCCCACCTCGCACAGAACAGCAGGCACTGGGGAAGAGCGGCCGGGCCGCGCCCCCTCCACGCCCCAGCGCCGGCACTGACCCGCCAGGCTCCAGTTCTGGCCTGGGGCGAGCTCCTGCAGAGCCTGGGACGAGCTCCTGCGGAGCCTGGGGCATTCTTCAGCCGTGCCTGAAAGCTGGAACTCCTCAGAACCAGGGGGCAGCAGTGTTGGCTTCCCCAGGTTGATCCAGCACCGTGCCCATACGTGCACTTCCAGCCCTCCCCACAGACCCTGGGGAGAAGCTCGGTTGTTAAAAGGAAGAAAGATAAATCACTCCAGCTGCATCAGCCTGTAGCACAACACCTCCTCCTGCCCAAAGCACCCGAGGAGCCGGGTCCAGAGACGTGGTGGTTCCCACAGCACCTGAAGAACCACCGTTACTAAGCACGAAGCCTTGACTTGCACCATTGCCACCTCCCACCCAGACAAGCTACTCCCGATGGCCAAGACCACCAGCTAACCCAGGAGCTCTGGGGATCCGGAGCACAATCGACTGCCACCCTTCAGGCTGGGGTCCACACCACGAGTGAGTCCTTCACATCTGTCACTGACTGGCCCTCGGTCCTTTCTGCTCCCAGGACGCACTGATCACCCTTCCCTCGTCACGCCAGGGGACACAGAACCCACGCAGGCCACGCTGACGTCTGGGTGACCCACGGCCAGTCCTGATGCGCCCACTCGCAGGGCCAAAGACACCTCGTCGGTCAGCTCCCACGGCACCCGAAGCCCCTGCACCCCACGGCCACCAGCCCCCGCAGGGACGGCTCCATCGCTGGGTTTCCAGATCAGTCCCCAGCACGGAGCCCTCCTCGCTGCTTTCTCACCCTTCTGCTTTCCGCCACCACCAGCAGCAGCTCCTCGCAGCGGCGAGCGCGGCAGCCGCGTGCGGGCGGGTGCGGATGACACCCACGGAGCTGTCAGGAGGGACCTCAAGAGCAGTTTCTCCCCCACCCAGAACAGCCTCAGGCCACCCACCTGGCTGCTGAACAAGGCTGACGCCGCGCTGATGCCAGCCCCGTCCGTCCCCGGCGCGGATCGCTCGCTGCTGGATGCAGCGGACGGAGGTTCCTGCGCCTCATGGCAGAGGGTGAGGCTGGGAGGTGCCTCTGAAGGTCACCTCTAGTCCAACCCCCTGCTCAAGCAGGGCCTCCTGGAGCACATGAACCAGGATTTTGTCCAGATTGTTTTTCAATCTCTCCAGGGAGGGAGGTTCCACACAGAGCCTCTCTGGGCAGCCTGTCCCAGAGCCCTGGCACCCTCACAGGGAAGTTCTTCCTTACGTTCAGGTGGAGCTTCCTGTGCTGCAGTCAATGCCCACTGCCCCTCGTTCTGTTGTTGGGTGCCAATGAGAAGAGTCTGGCCCCGTCCTCTGGACACACCTTTAGATATTTATAATCATTGATCAGATCCCCTCTGAGCCATCTTTTCTCCAGGCTGAACAGACCCAGCTCCCCCAGCCTCTCCTCAGGTGTAAGCTGCTCCAGCCCCTTCATCACCCACTCTGTTATCTGCGGCTGTCACACCCCAAACCAGTGTGAGATCCGGGTGGGGGGGTCCCCTCTCCATCACCCCCTGTTCTGTCCCTCCCTGCAGCTTCACTGCTGGACTAGCTGCAGCGTCTGGTGTTCCACATTCAGACACACCCGGGCACTCTTCCTCCCTCTCCTCGCTGGTCATTAATAACCCAGCAGAGACCAGAGTGGCAGCTGCGGCTGAACACCTTCCCCAGGGGCATCTGAGGGAGCTGGGGCTGCTCAGCTGGAGAAGAGCAGCCTGAGAGGGGACCTGATCCATGTTTATCAATATCTGAAGGGGTGGCAAGAGGATGGGGCCAGACTCTGCTCAGTAGTGGCCAGTGACAGGACAAGGGGCAAAGGGCACAAACTGGGACACCAGAAGTTCCAGACAAACTGAAGGAAAAACTTCTTTCCTGTGAGGGTGCCGGAGCCCTGGGCCAGGCTGCCCAGAGAGGGTGTGGAGTCTCCATCTCTGGAGATGTTCAAACCCACCTGGACACTTTCCTGTGCTACCTGGTGTAGGGACCCTGCTCTGGCAGGGGGGTTGGACTGGATGAGCTCCTGAGGTCCCTTCCAACCCCACCACTCTGGGATCTGATCTCAAAGCAGGGACAGAGGACTCACAGCACTGCTCACACGCCCAGAGCCTCGGTGCAGCCAAACAGTGTGGAAGGGGCTGGCCAGGCCAAACGGCCCCTCGCCCCGGCTGCTCCCTCCCTCGGGTGAAGCGCAGCAGGTTCAGCTACCCTGTGCTTCAGAAGCGCCACTGCCAGACACACATGGTCTCCACACACAGCAACTAATAATTAACCAACTCATTAGCCAAGCCACCACGGAACTAACTCGGACACTGAAACCCTGGACACTAAAGCCAGCCTTGAAAGCAGGTCAGAGGCTGAGCAAACCCAGCGCTGCCCTCACAAACCCTGCTCCAAAGGCCCCGTCCGCCCGCACACACAGAGCAAGGGCAGCAGAGGGGGACCAGCCTGGGCACAGCCACCTCCTCCAGGCTGGGCTTGATAAAGACTCAGCCCTGGCAGTGCTGGCGGGAAGAGAGATGTCTCCAGGTCATGGACCGAGGGAGGCAAGGCTGGTGTTCCCGTCAGAGAGCCCAGCCAGCGCGGACACCCCGCGCAGGACGCGATCCCAGCCAGGATTATCCCATGGGAGCAGCAAAAGGAGGGGATCTGGTGTAGCTCTGGGGAAAGGGCGAGATCCCGAGCTGCTGCGCTGGCTCCTCGGCTGCTGTGCTGGCTCCTCGGCTGCTGCGCTGGCTCCTCGGCTGCTGCCATCACCCTGCGCACGCCGGGCAGAGGAGCTGCACGTTCTGTGCCTCCCAGCACCCACTGCCCTCCAGTTCACAGCCAGACACACACGGACCACACAACCACACCAAACTGCCTCTGCTGGGACAGACAGACAGGGTCTGCTGGAAGGGACAGCCCAGCAGGGCTGCTGAGGTGGAGACAGACAACCCACCACTTCCCCAACACAGGGGCTGCCACGGGGACCTACCTCGCCGGTAAAAACCTGCTCCAAGTTTGTCTGAGCTCAGCTGTGGCTGTGCAACCCCACAAGCAGAGGCAGGCTAAGATGAAAAAGACACTGTTTACTGAAGGTCCCTCTTCCTAGGGATGCCTGCAGACTGTCAGCAGAACACCTCTGCACCTACTGCACACACCTCCTCCAAGCTCAGCCTCAGAACCAGGCCCTTCAGATCCGTGTCCTAACAACTCCTTCCTTGACACCTTCTAGACTTGTGAAGTTGTTCTGGAGTGTGGACACCAGGCTGGATCCAGCACTCAAGACGTGGTCTCTAAACCCATCACGCCGTCTCTGCTGCTCACCAACACTCCCAGCTAAGCCGAGGCAGGTACCAACAAGAGATGATCCATATCATTATCTCCTCAATGCACTATGCAAACCTCACCTCATTAATGCAAAACACCTCCCTCTGCTCCCAGCAGACTTCTCTCACACATGCCCTGCACACTAGTCCTCTGCATGACCAACCCCACAGGAGAAAAAGGGAGTTCTCTCAAACCTGAAAGCACCTTAAAAAGCAGGGCACCCTTCTGGGAGCAGGGAGTGAGACTGTGAGGAACTCTTCCCAAGCTGTGGGGTCCAGATCCGCTGTCAGAGGTGCTGCACCCATGACACGACACGCAGGGAAAACTCCAACCCCAAACCCATCCAGGCTGTCCAAGCCTGTGGGAGGGCTTCTCCAGCACTGCACTAGGGACACCTCAGTACCCAGAAACGTTCCTCTGAACCATTATTTGTGGCCAGTCCAAGCTGGCTGGACTCTGTGTTGACTTTGCTCTCTATCTCCCAGGGCTCTTGCCCCACCTTGGTGCATTTACAGACCACGTTCCCTGCCAGCTTCCACCCCGCTGCACAAAGACCAGCTCCTCGAGTCTCTTTTGGGTAACAAACTCTGCGTTCCCCGATCGCCCCTCCCCGTGCCTGGTCCATCAGCGGGGGGGGACGTGACCCACGCAGCCCAGGGAGGTCTGGGGGAGCACCACTGAGTCCCCCTGACTCTCTGGTGGGCCAGGATTTTGGCCCTTGGGTACCTCTACACGGCAGAGTGCAGCGCTGGATGGGTACCTCAGCTCGCTGTACACAAAATCCTCCAGCTCCTGGGAAACGGGGCAGCGGTGCTGGCTTGGATCTCTGCCTGGGCTCACACATCCAGCTCCTCCACAGCGCTGATAACCGCAGCTGCAGCTGCACCCCCCCGGGAGGGCGTGCTGGGACTCTCTCAGAGCTGTCCTAGGGCTAAGGTGGGCAGCACTGCCAGAAAGCACCAGAGTCTTTGAACGTCAGGAGGGTGTCAGAAACACCACTGGCCTGCAAGTCTGCAATACAAACGGGGCAGAGACCTCCTGAGCTGCTGCACCCAGCGCTCCGTGTGGGGCAGCGCTGAGGGTGTGCACATCCAACCCACGGTGTCCTGGCTTAGGGGTCACCACTCCCACCAGAGTGAGCCCCAGCCCACAGACCAACGTGGAGAGATGATGGGGAGACAGGACAAGCAACAGTGGCTTTGGGCTGCAGACTCCACCACTGCTGCTTCACACCTTGCTGATCCCAAGAGGACATTGCTTGGTATAACCAAGCAGATAATGGCAAAAACACTGTTCTAAGTGAAGACCAAACCAAAGGGTGAACTCTGCAGCTCCAGCAAGCAGGGCTCGCTCTGTTTGAGGAGCCACAGTCCCAGCACAGTCCAGAAAGGTCTTTCCTGAGCTTGTGTCCCCACTAGGAGCCATGGTGGCAAATGCTGACCACCCCAAGAACCACTGCTCTGGCACCAGCTGCCTGGTCACCGCTGGAGAGGTCTCCAGGCCCTCCCCGGCGAAGCCTCAGAAGGGTCTCCAGCAGCTGGACCCACAGGAGTCCCCACCTGTCCCCGGGGAGCAGGCAGGTGAGGACACCAACACAAGTGCTCAACCTCAGCTGCACCCCTGGGAACGCGGCCGCCGGGCCGGCTGCTGCTGGCGCAGCTCCGGCGAGAAGCCACCGGCAAGCAGGAACAGGCCCCCCGCTGCACGGGCAGGGCCCGGCCCTCCCTGCCCGGATACACCCACATTCCCCAGCCATGAGCGCAGCCTCCCCTCGCCTGGGAACCTCCTGCCACCCAGCCAGCACCCAGCACCCAGCCCCAGGCACCCCTGCCAGCGGCACGGCCCCCCGGGAGAGCGCAGCACCAGCATCCCCTCCCCTCACCCCACAGCACAAAGGTGGCCTCGGCCACCTGCCCGGAGCCTACAGAGCCCCCAGGACCACTCCTGGGAAGGGACACTGAGCCCCAGGGACAATGGGGACCGTCAGGAAGGAGCCCCCTGAGCTCCTGACACAGCAGCGAGCTCGGGCTGCCAGCAGCGCTGCTCCTGCGCTGGATCCCAGAGCTCAGCTCTCCTGGAAGCGTCCTGGGTGCAGGGCTGCCCTGGGAGCAGGGGATTCCTCGGGGAGCCCCCAGCCCCAATCCCCCCCCGGCACGGGAGCCAAGCCAGGAGCTGCCCCCACAGTGCCCAGACTCCGGAGCAGAGCGATGGGAACCCGCAGAGGCCGGCAGAGAGCGGCTGCCTCGCCCCCCCCGCGCCGGGAGCAGCAGGTCCTGGGCCAGCCCCAGCGCTCAGCCCCGCGCTCAATGCCTTAAAAAGCCCGTGGACGCCGCTCCCGCCTCCCACCCCGCCACGCGCAGGGCTCACCCGCACCTCGGTGTGCGCAGGGCCCGGGGACGGGACACAGAGGCACCGGGACCCCCCTGCGGAGCCCCCCACACTGGGGAACAGCCCCCAGAACTGAGACCACACACCTCCCAGCCCAGCCCCAAACGGCTGCTTCGGCCGCCAGTCCCCATCGTGTGCCCAAACCCCACGGGGGTCCTGGCCCCCTGTCCTGCCCACTGTCACATCACTCGGGATGCCACCACTACTCTCCACACCTGCCCCGGACCCGGTGGGCACCCCACGCTCCCCACAGCGTGCCGTGTGCTCCCCAGTCCCCCCGCGCTGCTGCGTGCCTCTGCTCTGGCAACCTCCCAAATAGTCTGGCACTCGCCTGCGAGCCCACAACAGGACCCCGCTCCCCCTCCCACGGAGTCCAAGGTCCCTCCGCTCCCCTGACACCACTGCGTGAGGCTCAGCTCTCCCTGCCTGTGCTGGGACACACACACATGTGGCTGACAAGGGACCCCAGACCCCCGGAGCATCTGCTCCCGCTCAGCCACGCTGCAGCTCCTCTGGCACCTACGACCACGGTGGTACCCACAGCCACGGGGTCCTGGCGTGTGGAACAGCCCCACGAACGCTCACGCTGCCTCGCTACGGCCGAGCTGTCCCGAGCACAAACCCCGCAGAGCAGCGGGACACAACCGGGTGCCCGTGCCCAGCCCAGGACCCCGGCTGGGACAGGCCACAGCCGCCCGTCCCCGCAGACCCCACGGGCGCAGGGGGGTCTCGCCAGGCCAGCCCCGCTCCTGCGCTCACTTACCCAGCGCTCGCAGGGGACCACTGCCCAGGAGGACGGGCTCGGCCCCGCCGTGGGGGTCCTTGGGGGACACGCTGCCGGTGCTGCCGCGCTCTCGCCTTCGGAAGCGGCTGGTGAGGAGCTTCCAGAGTCCCCCCGTGTGCGCGGGGTCGGCGTGCAGCCTGCCCCCGACCCGGGCCAGCTCCGGGTAGAGCAGGTCCCGCTTGCTGGGGCAGGTGTGCAGGGAGCTGGCGTCCCCCTCGCTCTTGGTGCGGAGACGCGCGGGGCGCAGGAGACCCCCCGACTCCGACCGCCGCAGCTCGTGGCCCCGGCGCAGGCGGAAGCTGAAGCTTTTCCGCAGGGAGCTGAAGTTCTTCCTGGGGCCGGGGCTGCTCCGACCGCTGCCCCCGAAGAGGTTCCAGCGGCGGCTGCCCCACAGCGAGCCCCCCCGGAGGAAGCCGGGGCTGTCGGCGGGCGGCGGCGGCTGGGCCGAGGGCAGGAAGGTCACACTGCTGGGCCGCGGGCGCTGGGCCCCGTCGAGCAGGGAGGCAGCGGCCTCGCCCTCGGCCTCGGGCCCCGGCCTGCGGGGCGAGCGCAGCCGGAGGAGCCCCAGGAGGCCGCCGCGGGCGGGGGGCGGCGGGGGCAGCAGGGCCGCGGCCGCCAGCCCGTTCCCCGCCGCGCAGAAGCTCTTGGGCCGCCGGCGCTGCTGCTGGGCGGCCTTGAGGGCGGCCTGGACGGCGGGGACGCCCTGCAGGTCCAGGGACTCGCAGACGCTGACGGCGCGGCGGGGGCTCGGCCGCGGGGGGCCCCGGCCCGGCTCGCTCCAGCGCCAGCCCTCCGCCATCGTCAGCTGCGGGGCTGCCCCATGGCCCCGGGCCGCCCGCCGCTCTGGGCCGCTGCCGGCGCGGGCGGCCGGTCCCGGGGAGGCGGCGCAGCGGGACCCCGCACGCCGCCCGCTGCCTGCCGGCTCCCACGCCGCGCCGGCATGTCCGGGCCGCGCTCCGGCGCTCCGCCAGCGCGGGGCGGGGACCGCCCCGGAACGGGGATGGGGCCGGAGCCGCCCCGCCCGCCCCCCACGCCGCGGGCACCGAGCCCCGACGAGCGGGCGCTGCCCTGCGCCCGCCCTGGCCCCGCGGGCAGAGGCGGCGGAGCCGTCCCGGGACGGTGCTCACGTCTCCCCTGCGGCGCTCAGCTGCAGCCTCGGGGCGGGGCGGGGCAGGGCCGTGTCACCGGCCGGCCGCCTCGGTGCCCGCAGCAGCAGCCCGCACTGGGGAGCGGCGGCGCCGCCCGGCCAGCCCGCACCCGCCACGCCGGGGGAGGTGCTCCTCACCCGGCCCTGTCCCGCCAGAGCAGCACCGAGCGCCGGCCGGGGCCGCCCGCACCGCCGGCCCCAGCCGGGAACGGGACCGGCACCGGAACTCGTCGTCGCGGCGCGGAACCAGCGGTGTCCGCCAGGCGGCGCAGCGTTCCCGCTCGCCGCTGGGCGCCCCCGCGCGGATCCGGGGGGCGGCACCGGGACAGACCCCGCCCTCCCCGCGGGGCCGGTACCGGGAGACCGGCACCCCCTCGCCCCCCCAACGAGGGTCCCTCTGCGCCCCCGCGGCCCGGACCAACCCCGGCCCCGCTGGCCCCGGAGACCCAGCACTGCCCGCTGCCCCTGCCCAGCCCGTGTCCCGCCACCGAACACCGGCCGCAGCTGCCACCGGGCTCCTCTCGCACCCCCGTGCCGTGGGGAGCCGCTCCGCGCCCAGAAACCCTGGGAGAGCCCCCGCAGCCCCAGCCGGAACCCCCCGGCTGCGGAGACCCGGGCAGCCCGAGGCCGGAACCGGTTCCCGTTTCCCTCGGTGAAACGCCCCTTCTCCAGGCTCGGGCCACCCTGAGGCCCTCCCCTGCAGAGCCCCCTCCCCATTCCCCAGCACCCCCCTCTTCTGCCTCCCGCATCGCCCCAGCACCCTCCTCCTCCTCCTCCTCCCCTCTCCCTGGCTTTCCTCCTTCCAGCGCAGCCGTGACCTGCGCTCCCTCTGCGGGGGAAAATGACCAAGATGCTCGATTTCCCCTTAAATTACTGTCACCCTTCTGAACACTCCCTCTGCTAATCGGGCCTGGGGCTGCTCCTGCCTCTCGAGGGACCATCGGAACACCAGCACCTCCTGACCCAGGAGGCTCTGACTCCACTGCCCCAGCTCCTCCGAAATCTCACCACCCCTCTGGACTTTGTCCTCTCTTCCATCCCTCATCCTCCTTCACAGCACGGAAGGAATTCCTCATCATTTTCTTGAGCAACATCTCATCCCCTCTCCAGTTCTCTGGGGGTGCACCCAGCCCTGGTCATTGCCTGAGGACACGGAGAAATCCCACCTCACCAGGAGGCTCCACCAGGTTCAGCCTTTCCTGTCCCCATGACACAGCCAACACCGCAGCCAAGACCTTCCTCTCCCTTCTCCATCCTCCCCTAAGCCCTCAGGTTCCACCATCCATCTCTCCTTCCTCCACCACCCTACAGACCACCATCACCATGCTCCTCTCGCCCAGCAGCCTCCTCCCTGAGTTGGAGGTCCTTCTTTTTCCTCGATTTTTTTTGCACCTTTCAGACAGTAAAATCCCTAATTCAGCGCTGCACCCTCCCAGCTGCACGGTGCTGAGCACATGGAGCAGCTCCCCGGACCCAGGATCACCTCAGAGATGTCCCTCCCCACACCCGTCTGCTCCTCGGGCAGCAGACGGGACACATCCAGCTCCCCTCCCTCCCAAGCCAGTGGGCACCGATGTCAAACCGAGCAGAAGGCGCCTGACAACCGGCCAAAGCTCCAGCTCTGCCATCTGTGCCAAGGTCACAGGAACACGCCAGCGCCAGGCTGGATCCGTCCCTCATCCACGTCACCTGCCGTCCCGTCTCCCAGGGGCAGCCGCGCTGCAGCGAGGCGCCGGGGATTCCGCAGAGCAGTTAGGAGGGAACGTCTCCCAGGGAGCTCCGAGCAGCAGGCCAGGCTGGTGGCCGAGACCGCGGTGCCTCCGTCACCGGAGATGTCACAACCCACCGCACAGACGTCTGTCAGGAGTCACTGGGACACAGGGGACCAGCCCGTGACCCGTGACCTCGCGAGCTCCTTCCCAACCGCTCCGTGCTCCCAGAGATTCAAAGCTGTTCCTATAATGAGGTGGGACCACCTGAATCCATCCCGTCCCCAGATCCGGGGTTTAACGTTTGCCGTGACAGGTGACACACCTCCTGCACCCCCTCATCTCTGAAAATACTCTGGCAAGTTCTGGGCTTCCAGGTACCACTGAATCACAGAACTATCTGCTGGAAGAGATGATGCACCACGCGGTGCCCTGCCAGGCGGGACCAGACGTGCGTGGATCACCCTGAGAGGGGCCTGTCTGACCCACCTGAACCCCACTGCAGCCCCTTCCTCCTCCTCCTCCTCGATCTTATCCAAATGCCCTTGCCCACATTCACAGCCAATGACTTCTGCCACCCCCTTCCCAGCCCTGAGGAGCAGCCGATCGCCTTCCTCCCTGCAACCCTGAACAGCCGGAGGAACCCAGAGCTCCCCTCCACGGGCGTCTCCTTCGCTGTCCCACCGAGGATCGTGGTTTTAAAGCTGTCATTGTTTTAACACATTCCCTCCACCCCTCTACAGTTTGCCTACGACCTTCTTTTAAACACAGAGCCAGAGCCACGTCCAGCTGAGGCCTGCAACGGCACCGAGAAGAAATAAACGTACACCATGCGTATGGCTGCGTCCCAGGAAGAGACCGGACTCTGCCATGGGAACAACGTGGTGATATTTTACCTCATTAGCCTGGTAAGAGGCAAAGGTTTCCATATAGACACTGATACGATCCTCTTGGCATTAAGAGCAGGAAGAACAAAAGACACCTAAAATAAAATAGAAGGAAACTGAGCCCCAGAGACAACTTCTGGTGGCAGAGGGCTGCGGGCAGGGCGCTTGCACCCAAGGCAGGGCTCAAACCCCGCCGGATCTGACAGCACGTGGCCTCCAGCTGTGTCTGAGCCCCCACGGCTCAAACAGCGACCGATGGAGGAGCGGTTCTGAGACCAGGAAACCGGAAGCCATCGGCGTTCAGAGAGCCAGCCACCACTGAAACATGTCCCACGCGCCTCTGAGCGCCTCCTCCCAGGCCGTTCCCTCCACAGCTGCACTGGGTTTGACCGGTGCTGTGTGTATCTGACACAGACGAACAATGACAATTCCCCGGCGGGACAGTGGCTGCGGCTGGAGTTACAGAATCAAAATCATTTCGGTTGGAAAAGACCTTTAAAACGATCAAATCCAACCCTAAACCTAACACTGCTGAGGCCACCTCTAACCCATGCTCCTAAACACCACATCCACACATCTTCTAAATAATAATCACCAGGGATGGTGACTCCATCACTTCCCTGGGCAACCTGTCCCAAGGCTTCATAACCCTTGCAGTGAAGACATTTTTCCTAATATCCAGTCTAACCCTGGCACAACTTGAGGCCATTTCCATGGAGAGACAGGAGTTCCCGGTGCCACGCGGGTCCCCGGAAGCAGACGAGCTCCAGGAGCTGGGATGTAAGAGGGACACGGTGCTTTCACAACCCTGACCCGGGGCAGGTGCCCGGGGACAGAAGCGCGTCCCTTCGCAGTGCTTTTATGAGTCACACTCCTGACCCAAATCTCATGAACATCTGGTTTAGATGAACACAAAGCCAGGAGCGGCTGAGCCACAGCGGCGCTGCCAGGCAGTCCCCCAGCCAGGGAACTTTCCACTGCTGGCTGCTCCCCGGGGTGAACCTCAGGGTGGAGCCCCGAAACGGAGCCTGAACTGTGAGCGGCCAAACGCTCCTCCAGACCCAGCTGGCGCTGGCAGTCCTGCTCCAGCCGCTGCAGGTGCCAAGGTTTTGTTGCAGATGGACACTCAGCCTGAGGATGGGACGGCTGCATTCACCACCTCACCTGGGTTTGAAGGAGCTGTTGCTCTGCAGAGGGGTCCAGGCCTGGGAGACCCACTGCAGCGTGGATGAGGGACCAGCACTGCGGCCAGCGTGGGGATGGAGGGATGAGGATCCCCGTAGGTTTTCAGTGCCCTGGCAGCAGGCAGATGCCAGCAGCAGAGCAGGAGGACAGGGCAGACATCAGCCAGCCTGGGACAGATGTGCTAGCGGGGCTGCAGAGTGCCCGAGGACCATGGGCAGGAGACCAGGCTTGGTACCACTGCCAGGAGACAACGACAGGACAGGGTACGGTGACAACGTCACACTGGGGCCAGGCTGTGGGATGCCGGGAGCGCCGGCACACGCTCTCCAGCCTGACCCACGCCAACGACACGAGGCTGGAACGGAGCAGGAGGGCTCTGGGCAGTGCCACGGAGTGGTGGCTGTGCCCATCCACAGCTGCTGTGCCAGGACAGCGCCGGAGCTGCCAGGCTCTGCAGAGCAGCTCCAGCCGGCTCGGCCACGCACCAGGAATGCTGATGAGGCTCTGCCCGAACAGGGAGCTCTGGGGTGCAGCCTGTGCTGCCTGGCCGTGAGGTGCACAGCCCCACAGCCCCATGGCACAGCCCCACAGCAGAGCCCCACAGCCCCACGGCACAGCCCCACGGCACAGCCCCACAGCCCCACGGCACAGCCCCACAGCAGAGCCCCACAGCCCCACGGCACAGCCCCACGGCACAGCCCCACAGCAGAGCCCCACAGCCCCACGGCACAGCCCACACTGCCAGCACCAGAGCTGTCCTCAGGAGATGGAGGCTCTTCCCCGACCCTGCACAGAGGGGACGCTGCTCACAGCTGATGGGCACAGCCAGAGACCCCACATCACACCAGCTCCACCGTGACAACCCTTCTGATCACCCCAGCCAGCCCCATTCACAGGATCACAGATGGCAGGGGTTGGAAGGGACCTCTGGAGATCATCTAGTCCAACCCCCACAGAGACAACATCCCCACCCTCTCCACTGACAAGACATCCACCAGTGCAGCAGCTCCCTGCGAATCCCCAGGGTCCCAGGCTGGAGAAATGAGGTGTTGCTCCAGGTCCCAGCTCCGGCAGAGCCCCTGGCTGCCCGCTGGAGCCCCTTCCCCTGCCCCTGCCCGAGCCCCCTCCGAGCCCCAGAGCTGTGGGTTTGACACCTCAGGCCTGACTTGCAGTGGCTTCTTGAAGTGAGATGGCTCAGAGCAGGCTGCTCCCCGGTTTCCATGGAGAAAGGAGGAACGGGCCCAGCCAGCAAACAGTTAACAAAAGCCAGGAACTAAAGGGAAAAGGCACAGGAGAGCCTGACTCCAGCATCAGCTCTCTCCCTCCTCCCACCAGCGCTGCACACCCCCAGCTCGGGTCCTGCCAGCAAACCTGCCACCGCTGACGAGGAAATTACCACCTTCTGCCCCCGAGACTCACAGCGCTGGAGCACACCACACCCCCTCCTTCCTGCACACCATGAGGGCACAGCCACGTCACCCACAGCAGCCCGCAGCACCCCATCCCCGCAGCGCCCCCTCCCCGCAGCGCCCCATCCCCGCAGCACCCCATCCCCGCAGCACCTCAACCCTGCAGCGCCCCATCCCCGCAGCACCCCATCCCCGCAGCGCCCCCTCCCCGCAGCGCCCCCTCCCCGCAGCGCCCCCTCCCCGCAGCACCTCATCCCTGCAGCACCCCATCCCCGCAGCGCCCCCTCCCCGCAGCGCCCCCTCCCCGCAGCGCCCCCTCCCCGCAGCACCTCATCCCTGCAGCACCCCATCCCCGCAGCGCCCCCTCCCCGCAGCGCCCCCTCCCCGCAGCGCCCCCTCCCCGCAGCACCCCATCCCCGCAGCACCTCATCCCCGCAGCACCCCATCCCCGCAGCAACCCATCCCCGCAGCACCCCCTCCCCGCAGTACCCCATCCCCGCAGCACCCCATCCCCGCAGCACCTCATCCCCGCAGCACCCCCTCCCCGCAGCACCTCATCCCCGCAGCACCCAATCCCCGCAGCGCCCCATCCCCGCAGCGCCTCACGCACAGGGCACGGCCACCACCGAGAGGTGCTGAGCACCAAACCACCAGCAGCTCTGCAGTGAGGGCAGCCGCGCTGCGGACCCCACAAGGGCTGCAGACCCCACAAGGGCTGCGGACCCCACAGGGGCTGCGGACCCCACAGGGGCTGCGGACCCCACAAGGGCTGTGGACCCCATAAGGGCTGCGGACCCCACAGGGGCTGCGGACCCCACAAGGGCTGCGGACCCCACAGGGGCTGCGGGCCCCACAGGGGCTGCGGACCCCACAAGGGCTGCACACCCCACAGGGGCTGCTGTGCCGTGGACCCAGCCTGACAAGCTGCAAGACAAATGCACAGACGGTGCCTCCTAAGCTGGTCCAGATCCCCAGCCACAGGGAAGCCCTGGAAGAGAACCCTTTGAGATGTTATCTCCCAGATGTAATAGAAGATCAAGGCAGTGATGACTTCTACTCATTAAACCCCCCCCTGGGGCACCTCTGCAAGCAGGATGCTCATACCAGTGTCCTGACTACATCTCAGCCTCTGCCTAGCTGCAGTTAGTCTGGTCCCTCCACTCCAAGCCATGGAGCAAGCTTGTCCTAGCGCCAGCGCGGGCACCAGGCTGTTCCCAGGCTGGATTTACACCGTCCCCCCAGGAGATGCTCCAGCTGTAGCTGCAGGTATGAGCAGACTCAACATGGTTAGACTAAACACTGTGAAATCTCCTCAGGATTTTGAAACCCAAAGACAAAAGCCCATGTGAAAATTTGGGCAGAGGACTAAAGGAGAACTCTTCATGTCCTCGAACCCAGCCCTTGTCCTGGCTTTAAAATCCCTCCCATGATCATCATTTACAGCAGTGAAAATCCTCTTGCTTATTCCAAAAGGAAAGGAGAAATGAAAAGAAAAATACCAAAGGGGTGAAATTAGGAGACAAACAGTGCAGAAATGAGACTCAGAGGACAGGTGAATAAATGTGGAGGTCAGGAGGAGAACACAGCCTCCTGGCCAGGAGATGGGAGAGGCTGAATTCTGATCTCTGCCTCGACAGGAAGGCCGAGAGCCCGCAGCAGCCAGCGCAGGACGGACACACAGCCAGCGCAGGACACACAGCCAGCGCAGGACAGACACACAGCCAGCGCAGGACAGACACGCAGCCAGCGCAGGACGGACACGCAGACAGCGCAGGACAGACACACAGCCAGCGCAGGACACGCAGCCAGCGCAGGACAGACACACAGCCAGCGCAGGACACGCAGCCAGCGCAGGACACGCAGCCAGCGCAGGACAGACACACAGCCAGCGCAGGACAGACACGCAGCCAGCGCAGGACAAACACGCAGCCAGCGCAGGACGGACACACAGCCAGCGCAGGACGGACACACAGCCAGCGCAGGACACACAGCCAGCGCAGGACAGACACACAGCCAGCGCAGGACGGACACACAGCCAGCGCAGGACAGACACGCAGCCAGCGCAGGACGGACACACAGCCAGCGCAGGACGGACACGCAGCCAGCACAGGACGGACACGCAGCCAGCGCAGGACGGACACACAGCCAGCGCAGGACGGACACACAGCCAGCGCAGGACAGACACACAGCCAGCGCAGGACGGACACACAGCCAGCGCAGGACAGACACGCAGCCAGCGCAGGACGGACACACAGCCAGCGCAGGACGGACACACAGCCAGCGCAGGACACGCAGCCAGCGCAGGACACGCAGCCAGCGCAGGACAGACACACAGCCAGCGCAGGACGGACACGCAGCCAGCACAGGACGGACACGCAGCCAGCCCCTCGGCGGAGCAGGAGGGCAGAGGAGACCTCCAGACCTGCCCAGCTCAGGGCCAGCCACTGCAGAAAGGCCGGGGTGCTGGCCCAGAGGAGGGAAGCCAAGGAACCCCCCGAGAAGAGCTGCACAGGGCAGCAGCCCCTCCTGCTGCTCCCCACGGAGCGGCCGGCTCAGGGCAGGGCTCCCCGGGCGTGATGGCCAGGCTGGGACATCGGGACAAACCGCTGCGTGCACCGGGGAGGACACAGAGCCCCACTTGGGTAGAGAGAACCTCAGAAATGGACCAGTCCTGCCCCACTTGGGCAGAGAGAACCTCAGAAATGGACCAGTCCTGCCCCACGACCGGGGGAAACGGGCTGTGCTGAGCGCTGGCACCGAGGGAGCCCGCTGTGATGTCTGTGCAGGGCCCGTCCCTGCCCCGGAGCGCCCGGCGGCCTTGGAGCTGCAGGGAGGATTTTCAACAAAACAAGCTAAAAAGTCACAGAGACTGAGACCAACGTGAGGGGCTCCCATGGAACCACACAGCCCAGCAGAGGCCCTCACTGTACCTGGTGCCTCTACCTCGTCACCCCCCCAGAACAGCGCGGTGACTAACAGCCGCCGCGCACAAAGGCACAGATTGTTTTGCTGCAAACAACGAGCGAGGCAGTGGTGAGAGCAGCGCTGGGAACTCCTGCATCACACCTGGGGCTGGGCCACAGCAGCAGAGCTCTTCAGAAAAGCCACAGCACCCTCATCCTGTGACACGGGCCACAGACCCCGCAGGATCCCAGGACTGGAAAAGCCCTTTGAGCTCATGGAGTCCAACCATGAACCCAGCACTGGCCAGTCCCCACTGACCCATGTCCCTCAGCACTGTGTCTACACGACTCTTCAATCCCTCCAGGGATGGGGACTCCACCACTGCCCTGGGCAACCCCTTCCAATGCCTCAGAACCCTTTCAGCAAAGAAATTCTTCCTCACATCCCATCTCAACTGCCCTGGCCACAACTGGAGCCCATTTCCTCTTGTCCTGTCCCTTGCTCCTTGGTTGAACAGACCCACCCCCACCTCTCTGCACCCTCCTCCAAGGGACTTGGACAGAGCCAGAAGGTCTCCCCTCAGCCTCCTTTTCTCCAGGAAGAGCTTAAGCTCTCATCAGCAGTTGTTTTAGAAAGGACATGTAACTCAGGATGTTAAAAACCCACAGCTGTCATCTCACATCAGAAACCAACATTGACAACAGAACGGGACTGGTGAGAACATGAATTTCATCAAACCCACCCCATCTTCAGGGGGTGCACAAGGACCCCGGAGCAAACCAGAGCCAGCCCCTGCCCGCAACGCAGCCGCATCTGGTCCCAGTGCCAGCCCCTGAGGGACAACAGTCATCACTGGTCTCCACCTGGACACTGAGCTGTTGACCACAACTCTCTGAGTGCAGCCACCCAGCCGTTCCTCACCACATGTGATCCATCCATCCAGTCCATGCCTCTCCAACTCAGAGACATGGATGTCATGTGGGACAGTGTCCAGGTAGATGACATCAGTTGTGTCACCCAAACGGAACGTGCCCAGCTCTGCAGGGGATGATCCAACCACCCGAAAGCCGGGAGGCAGGGAAAGGGGCGCAGCCCTCCCCCCAAACCCACAGCCCCTTCCCGGCACGGCACAGCACCAAGGCGCCGGTAACCGCCGGAGCTGCAGGGCCGGCGGGAGGGGACCCTGCAGACACTGTCCCAGCTGGGCTGAGGGGACCACCCCTGGTTTTATTCTCAGCTCCTGATAATCCTCAATCCCCCGCGGGCTGTAACACAGCAGCGAGAGAGGAGCTGGGGAGCCGGACGGCAGCGGCTGAGTGAGGGGCTATCGCCGCAGCCCCCAGAGAGAGGGGAAGGGGCTGGTGGGGTCCCAGAGCCCAGGAGCTGGGAGTGGTGGAGAGGAACACCCTGAAACTCCTTCCCCAAAGACCAAAACGGGGCACCAAGAGCCCTGCAGTTCACAGAGGGCAGCTCCCTTCACACCAGCTCCTCCCTGGAACAGCTTCAAGGGTGCATCTCCAGGTACTTTCGGTTCCAGGCAGCAGGGCCAGCCCTGCCGCTGCCCACGCGAGGTGACCTCAGGCCCACGTGTGTTCTCATCCTGGGTGAGGCAATGCTTTGTGGAGATGCACCAGCACGTAATTAAAGGCTGCACCAAAACTCAGATGCAAACGAGCCCGGATGAGGCTGTAAAGGCGAATGTAAATCCTCACAGGGTTGGCTTTCGGAGCCAAAACAACGCTTCCTTGCTTTTGGCGCAGGTTTTTTCTGAGCCACTTCACGACTTTTCTTTTTATGTAAAAAAACCAAGGTTTTATCTAACGGTCCCAACCCATTTCAGCCAACCCAGAGAGGCTGAACGGCAGAACCGTGGCACGGCCGCTGCTCCTCAGGTGAGGATTGCAGCCCAGAACCACGGTCACCCTGCCAGAGCCCCCGCCAGCGCTCCTGCCCCGCTCCCCCGGGCACACGGCCTGGCCTCGGCAGCACCGAGCTCACCCTCCCCTCAGCACTGGAACAGCTGTGGCTTTGGGTTCAGTGGGGGGTTTGTTAGGAGAAGAATGTTGATAAGGTACTGATGTGATTAGCTGCTGCTGGAGCCCAAGGTCATCGTGTTTGGCTGGTTCATAGGTGGAAAGGACTGGGAGGGGGAAGCGCAGTAATTAGCAAAACCTCAAATTGACATTTAGATAGGCCATGAGATATTCCATATCGTATCAGTGAGATATTCCATCTCATACCCGTGAGATATTCCATCTCATATCAGTGAGATATTCCATATCACACCCATGAGATATTCCATATCACACCCATGAGATATTCCATATTGTATCAGTGAGATATTCCATATCACACCCATGAGATATTCCATATCATACCCATGAGATATTCCACCTCCTGTCCCCCACGGGCAGGACATGACCCAGGGCTGATGGAGAGCTGGGGATTCTCTCGGGGCTGGCTCGGGCTCTGGCTCTCCCGGGGTTGCGGTTTGGGGCCTGTCTGTGCTCCGGGATCGCTGGCTGGGACAGGCTGGGCACCGGCCGGCGGGCAGGACGCTGTGGGATGGAGGACAGACCCCTGGAGCAGCCCCACCACACCGTCTGCCTCCATCCACGCAGGCCGTTACACACACCAGCACCCGGGTGAGAAGAGCTCTGGCAAGCACAGGCACCTCGGGTTTCTCCCTGGAACCTCTGCACAAAGAGCAGACCATCAACCACAGGCAGGGGAAACAGAACATGAAACAAACCCAAACCACGGGCCCCGACCCGTGCTGCCACCTCCTCGCAGGCCCCAGAGCCGCCTCCTGCAACCACAGGCACCGCAGCCCAGGGACCGCTCATCCCCCGGGGCAGAGCGGGTGCCACAGCCACCCCACGGAGCCCCGGGAGGGACCCAGTGCCACATCCACCCCACGGAGCCCGGGAGGAAGCGGGTGCCACATCCACCCCACGGAGCCCGGGACAGAGCGGGTGCCACATCCACCCCACGGAGCCCAGGACAGAGCGGGTGCCACATCCACCCCACGGAGCCCGGGACAGAGCGGGTGCCACATCCACCCCACGGGGCCCGGGACAGAGCGGGTGCCACAGCCACCCCACGGGGCCCGGGACAGAGCGGGTGCCACAGCCACCCCACGGAGCCCGGGAGGGAGCGGGTGCCACAGCCACCCCACGGAGCCCGGGAGGGAGCGGGTGCCACAGCCACCCCACGGAGCCCGGGAGGAAGCGGGTGCCACATCCACCCCACGGAGCCCGGGAGGGAGAAGCCGCCGCGTCGCTCGGCCCCGCCCCGCGCTCCTCCGCCGCTCTCAGCATCTCCCCGAGGTCCCGGCGCAGCCTGACGGGTGCCCCCTGCCTGACCGCGGGGACGTGCAGAGGAAGAACCCGACCGCAGCGGCACCGGTGTGAACTTCCCGTGCGGTCAGGGCAGGAGGTGACAGTTCCGGCCCCTCTCACCGCCCCGAAACCGGCTGAGCTGCCGGGGGAACCAGGACAACCAGCTGAGCCCAACAGCCAGCAAGGTCACCCTCCCGAGAGCCGTGCCCCAGCACACAGGCACACGTGAGGAGCCTTCCCTCATCTGCTGCAGAGGCAGCACAGGACAGAGGGTGTCCTTCCTTCCTTCCTTCCTTCCTTCCTTCCTTCCTTCCTTCCTTCCTTCCTTCCTTCCTTCCTTCCTTCCTTCCTTCCTTCCTTCCTTCCTTCCTTCCTTCCTTCCTTCCTTCCTTCCTTCCTTCCTCCCTTCCTCCCTTCCTCCCTTCCTCCCTTCCTCCCTTCCTTCCTCCCTTCCTTCCTCCCTTCCTTCCTCCCTTCCTTCCTCCCTTCCTTCACACTAAAGGTCAAGGGTTGCTCCTCCTCAGCCCAGAACCACAGGATCCCAGGATGGTGTACGTTGGAGGGACCTCAGGAGATCATCCAGTCCAACCCCCCTGCCAGAGCAGGGTCCCTACACCAGGCTGCACAGGAAAGTGTCCAGGTGGGTTTGAACATCTCCAGAGATGGAAACTCCACACCCTCTCTGGGCAGCCTGGCCCAGGGCTCCGGCACCCTCACAGTGAAGAAGTTTTTCCTTAAGTTTCTCTGGAACTTCTGGTGTCCCAGTTTGTGCCCATTGCCCCTTGTCCTGTCACTGGGCACCACCCAGAAGAGCCCAGCACCACAGTGCTCCACCAGCAAGGGCAGGCAGGGAGGGCACCCACCCCGAGGGAGAAGGACATGTCCCCTCCTCCCTCCCCAGCAGCACTGGGACACACAGACCCAGTGCTGTCACTGCAGTGGAACTGCTGCCCAGACCACCCTGCATTCACCTGCCCCCAGAGCCAGCCTCTAACACAGACGTTCTCTGAGACCCCTCTGCCCAAGCCCCTTCTCCAGGCCACTGCCCACCCCGAGACCACGGGGCCTGCCAAATCCTGCTGACTCCTCTAGAAAATCCCACCTGAGATCCCCCTTTGTCCACACACCCCATGCTGCTGGTGCCCAAAGTCATCAGAGCAAACACACACACACAACCACAACGTCTGCTCCATCTTTAAACATCTCTGACACCCAGGGTCTCCCCGGCCAAACCACAGACCCTCCCCGAGCCACTGAGCTGCACCGCGGGCTCTGGAGCAGCCTGGGGAGTCCTTACAGCAGCAGAGATCTTCTGCAGGGAGCCACGTGCCAGCGCTGCTCGGCTCTTCCTGTGCCTCTGCCACCAAAACCTCGCTGTGCCACTCCTGGCAGGGAACAGTGGTGCCCACAGCACGCTCCCCAGGACCACAGCACGCTCCCCAGGACCTCAGCGTGCTCCCCAGGACCTCAGCGTGCTCCCCAGGACCACAGCGTGCTCCCCAGGACCATGACATGCCCCCTCAGACCATGGCACACTCCCTAGGATGATGGCACTCTCCCCAGGACCACAACACGCTCCCCAGGACCACAGCTGCCCCATTTGGGAGCAATCTGCACCGAAGGGAGGTGGCTGCAAAGCTCCTGGAGAGGGAACATAAAAGTGGCTGGAAAGGAACCACAGTGGTGGTGGCACCTCCCAGGACCCGTGTCCAGCCCGCAGTGGGAGCCAGCTGTGGGTCCCATGGCACGGCACAGCACGGCACGGCATGGCATGGCACAGAACAGCATGGCACGGAACAGCACAGCACGGCACGGCACAGCACGGCACGGCACGGCACGGCACGCTGCACCGCGCCACAGCTCCTGAAGGGCAGCAACCAGGAAACCTGCCCAGGGTGGGAGCACAGAGCTGCAGAGCTGCTGTAAAGGGACCTGGGAGGAAGAACAAATGAAGTGAGGCTCGGACAGAAGGCCCCGGTGCAGAGGAGCCCTTGCTCAGGTGCTGGACGGAGCGGGCACGCGTCCCCGTTCTGCTGCGGCTCAGGCTGGGGCAGCCCCAGAGCTCCGGGAGGAGGAGGGTGCTGGAACAAGTGCAGTGTTCACAGGCAAGCACAAAAAGAACAAAAAAAACCAACAAACCAACCCAAAAACCAGCTCAGCTCCAAAGTGTCAGTGAGGACAGCAGAGGCAGGGACAAAGCGTTGGGAAAGGAGCTTCAAACCCCGAGTGACTGGGTGACAAAACAGCAGATGATCAATATACAGCTCAGAGAAAAACAATTCTCATTTTATGGACACTATAACGAGCTCCAGCTTGCTGTTACCACTCAAATTAAATCTTGAGGTTATTCTGAACAGCTCCATGAGAACATCAGTTGGCTGCTCAGCAGCAATCAAAGAGCAAAGCGAGGACGAGCCACCACCAGGAAAAGGATGGAGCACAAACCAGGGAACACCAGGACGCTCTCGCCGGCCCACGGGCTGAGGGCTGCGCTCCGCTCCCCTGGCGCTCCTCACCCCCCTGCAGCTCCTGACCCAGATCTCAAAACAACAGAGAAAGGAACTAGGAAAGGTACCAAGAAGGGCAGGAGATGATCAAAAGGATGGAACAGCCTCTGTACAAGGAGCCTGGAAAGGAGGATGGCAGAGGGGGAATGAAGTCTTCCATGTCAGGAGAAGAAAGAAAGGGGAAGGCCACCAGGGAACAATTTGTTCACTATTTCTTCCAAAACACAAACCAGGGGACATCAAATCCAATTAACCAGGAGGCAGGTTCCAAACAGACAGAGAAAACGTGGAGAAGCTGTAAAACACCTCGTCAAGGGGCGCGGTGACGCTGAGTAACACACTCAGGGGATGATCGGGCAAACTCAGGGACAAAAGCTCCAGAAACACAGGACACTGCTCTGGGCTCGGGAAATCCGTGAGCAACAAGTGGCTCCGTGCTGGGAGAGAGTCCCACAGCCCCGGGCACAGGCTGGGTGGGAGCAGGAGCTGGGTGGGAGCAGGGGCTGGGTGGGAGCAGGGGCTGGGCGGGAGCAGAGGCTGGGCGGGAGCAGGGGCTGGGTGGGAGCAGGGGCTGGGTGGGAGCAGGGGCTGGGTGGGAGCAGGAGCTGGGTGGGAGCAGGGGCTGGGTGGGAGCAGGGGCTGGGCGGGAGCAGAGGCTGGGCGGGAGCAGGGGCTGGGTGGGAGCAGAAGCTGGGTGGGAGCAGAAGCTGGGTGGGAGCAGAAGCTGGGTGGGAGCAGAAGCTGGGCGGGAGCAGAGGCTGGGTGGGAGCAGGGGCTGGGAGGGAGCAGGGGCTGGGTGGGAGCAGAGGCTGGGTGGGAGCAGAGGCTGGGTGGGAGCAGGGGCTGGGAGGGAGCAGGGGCTGGGAGGGAGCAGGGGCTGGGCGGGAGCAGGGGCTGGGCGGGAGCAGGGGCTGGGTTGGAGCAGAGGCTGGGCGGGAGCAGGGGCTGGGTGGGAGCAGGGGCTGGGTGGGAGCAGGGGCTGGGGTGATGGGCTGAAGGGCCCATGGAGCCCCTTTCTGATGGCATGAAGAGCAGCCTCACCTCCCCACTGCCCACAGGCCCCTGTGTGCACAGGCAGGGCTGCTGGCCATACCTGTGCTCCAGGTTGTCAGACAGTCCCTGCAGCAGCTGTGACTTCAAACCTGGCCAAACCAACGACTCCAGCTGAAATTTTCCAGGCTTGCTCTCTGCACTACGCTGGTATTTTTAGAAGTTTCAGCAAAAGCAATTCAGACATTTCCAAAAATGAGGTTAGGGAAAAATAAGGCAGCTTTGCCAAAGTTGTACATTTTTCCAGCTTTTTCTGAGTTATTTGAAGAGCCAATCGACCTCCACAGCCCAGAGCTGCAACCAAGTGCCTGGCTCAGGGTCACCCTTCATTCAAGGAGGTGACTTCTGCTGTCTGCAAATGTGCACCCAAACCTAGGGGGGAAAAGCTGTCCACAATGCTCTGTTTATGGTGCTGGATGCAAAAGGGACCCCTTGTTCTTAACTCAAATACAGAAGGAACCACCACACCAGGGAGACACCTCAGCATTGGCTTCCACACATCAACAACTCCAGCTGAAGATGCACAACAGCCTAAACCTGCAAGGACGAGGGGTAACAGCTTTAAACTGGACGAGGGGAGGTTGAGATGAGATGTGAGGAAGAAATTCCTTGGTGTGAGGGTGGTGAGACCCTGGCCCAGGTTGCCCAGAGAAGCTGTGGCTGCTCCTCCCTGGAAGAGTTCTGGTCCAGGTTGGATGAGGCTTTGAGCAACCTGGTCTAGTGGAAGGTGTCCCTGCTGCTGGCAGGGGGGTTGGGACTGGAGGAGCTTTCAGGTCCCTCCCAACCCAGACCAGTCTGGGGCTCTGTGCACGAATACTGGGCCAGCTCTAGAACTGCAGAAATAGACAAACTAATGAAGGAACTGGGAGCTCACACAGGACAGGTCACACACAAGTTGCCTTCTGACATTTGTGTGACATCTCAGTGCCCACAGGAGAAAGGAGCAAGTCCTGGGGAGGCACAGACTCCTCTTGCCTTCTGACCTTCCACCACAACATGGTCTTCCAGGTTACAGCTTCACCTGCAATCCCAGCAGCAAAGCTCTCCCAAGAAAGCAAACAGAGGAGTACCTCTGTGATTTTTGTTTCATGGGTCTGAATCCACCTCCACCCACAGGAGACCCTGGTGGCTGCGAGGTCCCACTCCACATCAGCCCAGAGCACCCTTAGACACGGAAACAGGAGAAACACCGAGAGCAGGGCACTCAGCAAGGCAAGGCAGCAGGAGGACAGGGGAGAGGTGGGCTGAAGATGCCAGCTCTCCAAGCCACCTGAGAAGGGGTCTGCCCTGGAGATGCTGGTGGGCACAGGGCAGCTCTGCAGGGAGATGCCCCGCTGAACCCCACCAGCCCCAGCGCCCTGTCTGCACTAACGCCCTGCTCAGGAGGCTCAGAAAAAAACTGGGTCCTATCACGTCTTTCCTCCTCCCCTTTTCAAGCTGAGCTCAAAGCCATCTGTGCTTCAGGCATCGACATCTGAGCTGCTCAGCCTCGGCTCTCCTGCAGTCAGCGCAGACAAACAAGCACTTGCTGTGCACAAGTCACCCAACCTACTCTGCACTCCCACTGCAGGGGGAGCCTGGGGGAACTGACTCAGGTGCTGTCACCTCCATCACAGCCACCTAACGCTGAGTTAGACAACTCCCCCAACTTCTGCATCCCACAGCTCGCTCCGAGGACAGCCTGCTCAGCCGACGTGGCACGAGCACGTCACCCCCCGAGGCACCCGAGGGTGCTTCTGGCAGGACTCCAGGGAACCAGGCAGGGTGCTCTGGGCCACCTCTCTGAGCACAGGTCCCCATACACCACGTAAGGGCAGGTTTGTGTGTCCCCTCGCAGTCCAGGCAGCAGATACACCCCGCCCTGGAGCAGCACCATGGGAACGAAGCGAGGGCCTGCGGCTCCAAGGGAGGGGAGCGCTCCCCACCCCAGCCTTACATCTTCATCACAAGATCGTTCCATTTCCATGGCAACAGCAGAATTAGAGACTTCACGTTAGAGACAATTACCAGCACGGGGTATTTACCCGCTGAAGCTGTCAGCACTCCCGTCCCCAGCGCCAGGAGAGGAGCTGGGGCCTCCCCGCAGCAGTGCCCTGCGAAGGCTGCACGGCGGCAGCGCGGCTGAGCCACGAGCCGGCCCCAGCACCGCACCCGGCCACGCACAGCAGCTCCACCGAGGGCAGGACCCTCCCATCGGTGTGTACTCTCCCTTCACCTGCCACCCAATGGGGTGTCCACAGAGCTGACCCTGCACCAGGGTGTCGGGAGGTGGCAGCTCCTGGCTGGTGGCGGCTGAATCCAGCGCTTGGTTGTACGACTGACTCCGGATGGTGCACAGGATCCTGCTGACCAAGGCTTCCCTCGGCCTCTGGTGAGTCACTCAGCGAGTTACTGGATGGCTTCAGGCACTACCAGGAGTATCACCAGCACAAGCAGAGGCTGATGCCTCCTCCTTCTCCTGACACAGCAGTGCGATCGTTAGGGTCAGCCTGAAGGAAGAGCCACGGTGCTAATTACCATCGCCAGCAGAGGGTTACCCTGCCCACCCCACTGTCACTCCACCCCGCAGCCACAGGCCTCTCCTGAAAACAGATGGGAGAAGGATCCAGCAGCATCACAAACCTTCTGAAGCAAGTACTGTGGGTCTGCAAAACAGAACAACGTGAGCTGTGACACCGGTAGAATCACAGAACCATGCAGTGGTTTGGGTTGAAGGGACCTTAAAGCTCCTCCAGTCCCAACCCCCCTGCCAGCAGCAGGGACACCTTCCACTAGACCAGGTTGCTCAAAGCCTCATCCAACCTGGCTCAGAACACTTCCAGGGAGGAGCAGCCACAGCTTCCTTGGGCAGCACTGTCAAGGCTGTTGAGCCAGACCAAGGTGCTCACAGGGGAGCAACCTGCACCCAGGAAGCACTTGGGTAACACAGAGACATCTCCCACGAGAGACAAGAGCTGCTGCTCTGCCACCTGCCCGGCCAGGGGTCCCGGCCCCAGAACCCCTCCTGCTGCTGCGGTGCCTCAGTGTCACTGTGGGCAGCAGGACAGGAGCTGAGGGGCCCGGGCAGTCCGGCCTCTCTTGGCCACTGTGCCTGACCCCGAGGCCCAGCACTGCTCAGTGCAGCTCTGGTGACACGCTGCCACGCAGACAGAGGCAGGCAGTGGGGGACAGATGCTCACAGAGAGTGAACTTGCTGCAGCACACGCTCTCTGCTGCCTTGCCCACGCCTGGAAGGCACCAGAAACCTGGCCATGAGCTGAATTCCTGCCATGGTTCCCACCACACTCAAGTGCTTCCCACCGGGTCAGGACAGCAACGTCCCCATCGCGAGGAGAACAACTGCTCCCCCCAAATCCCAACCCTGCTGAGACACAGCGCTCAGCACTGGAGGCAGAGGGAGGTTGTCCCCTGCAGCAGAGCCCGTGGGACACGGCCAGCCCGCTGCTCCAGCCAGAGCTCACCCAGAGCCACCTCCACCCTCGTGCCACAGAGCTCCCTGTCAGACACACAAGAGTGGCTGGGAACTACGGCTACAGCTGACCCACCATGAACACTGGGGGGGCTTCAGGCCAGCCCCCGCTTCAGCCCCTGGAGAGATCTCCCCAGGGTGCAGCCACACCTCTGCAGCCCGAGAATACCTGTCAGGACAGGTGCAGGCAGGGAAGAGCCTCTGTCACCGCCAGTCCATGCCCCCACCGAGCCCTGGAGCACCCTGAACCCTGCAGCCACCCGCACTCACCATAGACAGGAGGCCCAGGGGCTTCTCCACAAAGCCACCACACGTGGGACTGGGGTGCTGATGTGGAGGAGACGCTGTGGGGACCCTCGGCAGGATCACATCCAGCCCGGGAGCTGGGAGGGAGGTGGGGGCTGCAGTGGGAGCTGTGCTGGGAGCTGCAGTGGGGGCTGCGGTGGGAGCTGTGCTGGGAGCTGCAGTGGGAGCTGTGGTGGGAGCTGTGGTGGGAGCTGTGCTGGGAGCTGCAGTGGGGGCTGTGGTGGGAGCTGCAGTGGGGGCTGCGGTGGGATCTGCAGTGGGGGCTGCGGTGGGAGCTGCAGTGGGGGCTGCGGTGGGAGCTGCAGTGGGGGCTGTGGTGGGAGCTGTGGTGGGAGCTGCAGTGGGGCTGTGGTGGGAGCTGCAGTGGGGCTGTGGTGGGAGCTGCAGTGGGGGCTGTGGTGGGGGCTGTGGTGGGAGCTGCAGTGGGGCTGTGGTGGGAGCTGCGGTGGGGGCTGTGGTGGGAGCTGTGGTGGGTGCTGTGGTGGGGGCTGCAGCGGGGGCTGTGGTGGGAGCTGCAGTGGGTGCCTCTGCCTGGCAGCAGCAGTGAGTCAGGCGCAGGCAGCGCGGCACGTGGGAGTCTGCTGGCTGAGTCACTCGGCGTGGGGACGGCTGAGTCACCCTCGGCCACAGCACTGCGGGCCGGCCGCAGGGACAGATGATGGATGGACAGATGATGGAGGGACAGATGATGGAGGGACAGATGATGGAGGGACAGATGATGGAGGGATGCCAGCAGCTCCAGGTGCAGGTTCCCTCCCCGCCGTGCTGTGCCGTTCGGCTGCCAGCGGTTCCCGAGGGCCCTGGTGCCGGGCTCGTGCCGAGCGGGCAGTGACGATGCTGGGACGTCTCTCAGGCTGCCAGCGGTGCTCCAGGGGCTCAGTGCCTGCTCCCAGACACATGCCACCGTCCCTGCTGCCGTCCCCACCAGCTGCCCCCAGCCCCAGGAACGAAGCTGTGGGTTGGACGAGGCCTCAGCCTCCCCCAGCCTCCCACCCGCCTGCTCCTCAGCCTCCAACCCCCCAGGACTGGGCACCTGGGAGCAAGGGGACCGAGGGGACCTCACCTCCCTGGTCCCTCTGACCGCTGCCACCCTCTTTGGCTGGAGGAAGCCACACACCACCTACTGCAGCAATAAAGCAGCCCGAAATCTCATTAACTGTGCATTTATTTTAGTCTGACACCTAAACCCGGCACCTCCGCTGCGGCTTGGGACCGGCAGAATTAGCTCAAGGAGAGGAGGGGACACGGGGCTGGGGTCAGCGCTGCCGAGGAGCCCGGGGGCTCCCAGGATGGCCTCAGGCACACAGACACCGTGGGGACAACAGGGACAGGAGCAGCACGACCCACCCCTCGAGAAGGAAAGGGGGGTGCAGTGGTGGGGGCTTCACTCGCTGCCGTGGCCACGGCCAAACCGAGGGGCCACTGTCCAGGACCGAGGGGGGTCAGAAACGGAGCCCATGGCCCGCGGCGCCAGTGCAGGCTCGGCTGCAAACTGAGCCCGCAGGACCTTCACAGAACCCCAGAACTGCCTGGACTGCAAAAGCCCTTTGAGCTCCTGGGGTCCAACCATGAACCCAGCACTGCCCAGTCCCCACTGACCCATGTCCCTCAGCACTGTGTCTACACGACTCTTCAGTCCCTCCAGGGATGGGGACTCCACCCCTGCCCTGGGCAACCCCTTCCAATGCCTCAGAACCCTTTCAGCAAAGAAATTCTTCCTCACATCCCATCTCAGCTGCCCTGGCCACAACTGGAGCCCATTTCCTCTTGTCCTGATCCAGGCCAGGATGCCCTTGGCCTCCTTGGCCACCTGGGCACTCTGCTGCCTCATGTTCAGCCGCTGCCCACCAACACCCCCAGGTGGGAAAATCTTACACCAAGAAAACAGGGTTTGGCATTCCCAGTCTGGAGAGGTGTGTGGCTGTATTTGGTTTTTCATTTGTTTGGGGGTTTTGTTGTTGGTTTATTTTTTTTCCATTTTCTCAATAATTTATCAGCCAGCCAAAAGCCAATACTCTAAAAAAATAAAGAAAACAACTTGGCTACAACACCTGGACAAGCTTAGAGGCTCGGAACATCCAAAATACCCAACAAAGGACAGGGAATGGGAAATAAAAGAGGAGGAAACAGATGTCAATGAGATCTTGAACACAGGAAGTATCAAAAATGGGTATAGGAAGCTGAAGACCTGGGGAAAAAAAAAGGTTTCTCCACAGTGGTGAGCACAGCAGGAAGCAGCTCTGCAGAGCGCGGCCCCTGCAACAGCAAACGCGGCCACACACCCCGGCAGGGCCACTGCACCCCGGTCCAAACCCAGGCACACCCCTGCCAAACCCAGGCACACCCCTGCCAAACCCCAGGCACACCCCTGCCAAACTCATCTCCAAACCAGCAGCAACCTTTTTTTTATTATTATTTTTTTTTAAAGTCAGTAAAATTTTAACTCAGAAGGCACAAAGAACCTGACCGAGGTGGTCTCGGGGACAGCGGGGGCGCAGGGGGGGTCACTTTCCCACCCTGACTTTTAACAAGGATTGAAATAATGGAGATTCATCATTTAGGAATGACTGAAACCGAGTGAAGTCACCCCAGAACGCAGGAAAAACCAGAAAGTCCCCCCAGTAACCCCCAGGCTGACACCGGCCCCCGCGAGGGCCGGGGAGGGTTGTGTGGAACTGAGTCTCTCTGAAAAGCAGAATCCAAGCTCCAGCCCCGATCTCAGCCGCAGGAGCACAGCGGGGACAGACAACTCCACACAGATGTGACATCCCCACACACTGTCCCTGTTCCCAGCCACCCCTCACAGCGCCATTCGTGAGCTGGGAACTGACCAGGACGTGGCCAGAGCTCCAGCCCAGCGGGCAGAGGAGCTCCAGCGACGCTTTGGAGCCATCCTGGAGATGAGGAGAAGCTCCAGACACCTGGGAACGTGCTGGTGCTCTGCCTGTCTCCAAGACAGGTGACAAATGCCAGAAGCACCAGGACAGCCAGCCTCACCCCACCCCACAGGGACCACGGAGAACGCCCTTCTGGAGGCCATTTCCAGGCACCTGAGGAACGAGTGGGTAACCAGGAACCACCAGCACGGATTCCCCATGGCAGATCACCCACGATCAACCCAACTGCCTCATGAAACAGCTGGACTGAGGAAACACAGACTGGACAACCAGGGAAAGCATGAGCAGAACCTGCCTGCACCACCAGGCTGAGTGAGGGGGGCAATCAGTGACTCACCATCCAGCTGCCAGCCAGTGGGTCAGTACTGGGGTGACATCATGCCACACCTTCATCAGCCACCCATGCAATGACAGAGGGCACCCCCAGCAACCAGCAGATACCCAGACATGCCCCACAACAGAGCTCCAATGCACAAGTACCGTCATAAAAACTGACTGGGTGATGGGAGACCTCAAGGAACCTCAACATGGAGACGTGCACGTCTGTGTTTGGGGCAGGACTTCCGTGTGGCCGTGCTGGCTGGGAACAACCTGCTGGAGCAGAGCCTGGGGCCCAGGCACACGCCAGGTCGAGTGGGAGCCAACAGCACGTGCTCACGGTGAGGAAGGCAGGCTGCATCCCAGGGCACGTCAGGAGAACATGGTCTGTGGACTGAGGGGGTCCATCGTGTCCTTCTACCCAACACGGGTGAGGCTGCTCCAGTCTGGGGCTCCCCAGCTCAACAGGGATGTTGAGAAACTGGTGAGGGCCCAGCAGACGGCTGCCAAGCGGTGAGGGGCTTGGTCTGCACGGTGGCACTGAGGAGATGGGCTTCCCAGCCTGGCACAGAGGAGACAAAGGGGCAATCTAAGGCAGCCTTCAGCTAGGAGAAGGGTTCTGACCCAGGATTACCAGCCAGCCCCATGGGATGTTGTTCTGACCCAGGATTACCAGCCATCCCCACGGGATGTTGTTCTGACCCGGGATTACCAGCCACCCCCATGGGATGTTGTTCTGACCCGGGATTACCAGCCATCCCCACGGGATGTTGTTCTGACCCGGGATTACCAGCCACCCCCATGGGATGTTGCTTTGACCCGGGATTACCAGCCAGCCCCATGGGATGTTGTTCTGACCCGGGATTACCAGCCAGCCCCATGGGATGCTGTTCTGACCCGGGATTACCAGCCACCCCCTTGGGATGTTGTTCTGACCCAGGATTACCAGCCAGCCCCATGGGATGTTGCTTTGACCCGGGATTACCAGCCAGCCCCATGGGATGGGGGATCAAACTCTGGGAGAGGCTCAAAGGTCAGAGCAGATGCAGCTCATCATGAGCCCTCAGCTCAATGCTGAAGCAAAAGAGCCAAAAAAAGCAGAGTCAGCAGAGAAAGGAGCTGGATTTGCAGTCAGTGTAGCTGTGCCTGAGTCAATTCACAGCACCTTGCCCATAGTCTGATTTTTATTTATTTATTTTAAGAACACTCAGTGATGGAGAGCCATAAAAATATTTGAAAGCCACAACAAATGAACTCACAAAGAGACATTTAACGAGCACTATGTGATTAACCCTCCAACAAGAGCATCAAACCATAACTGATTATAAAGCAAAAGCAAACTTTCCAGGGAGCAATGCTCAGGTAACAACGTTTTATGTGGTCCAATATAAAGAAAAAAGTAAAAATAAAATAAAATCAAGCTTTAAACCAGACGAATGCAGATCAGAAATTAAGCACTAACTGCAGGCAGAGGCACTGACACCTGGCACAGCCAACTGAGGTGACAGTGGGGCAGGCACCACTGCAGCATGTGGAACCCATCCCTGGGCCTCTCCAAGACCCCTACAGCTGGACAAAGCCCTCGGCAACCAGCTGGGGTGGCACCACCGACCTCGCCCTCAGCAGGAATCACACCAGAGACCCCCAGGGCCCCTCCCTCCCTCCCGGGACGGCTCCACCTCTGGTGTTTTCAGTCTGACCCACGTGTTCCTCTGGGAAACGCCAACACTTTACTGAGCTGAACACGGGTAATGACCGAGGTTCGTTAGTGCATGACCCACGGCCAAAAACTGAGCAGAGGCTCCAGACCAAACCCTGCCTTTAAAAACAGAACCCACAAACTCAGCTGACTGAGCTCAGCATGATTCCAGGCACTTCTCCTCACGAGAGGACTGTATTTTAGTGTCTCTCCTCTCACCATCGCAGCCTCCTCGTGCCCTCCACCACCAGCTCACCAACACCTCCCAGCCACGCTGCAGGATCCTCTCCCCAGTGACCCACGTTCAAGCCTGGGCTCCTGAGCAGAAGGGGCTGGGCAGATTCTCCCACATCCATTTCTCACTTGCACCAGGCCACGTACCATTTTTGTCCTCCAATGTTATCTTGGACTCTCTCCAACTTAATTTCCCATCTTACAGTCCACCAAACCCACCGGAGAACGCTGTTGCGAAGAGGCAGAGCAGAAACAACCCTGCCTGCCCACCAAGGTCTCATGAGGTATCAGAGGAAGGACAGCAAATCATGAACAAGCCACTGCACCAAGGCAGAAATTACTGAACTCCACAGACAAGATCTGACTGGAGGCAAACCCACAGGGGAAAAAAAAAAAGGAAGATTACAGGGAGCTGGCAGGTCCTGAAAGCAGAGGAGCCAATGGCACAAACAGAGCAATGAGTGTGGAGAAGACCAACCTGGCTCACTCACCTGAGCTCCTGGCTGGGCTGGCACAGGGAGCCAGCACGTGGGAATCAGGTCAGATGAACAAGGATAAACGCAGCAGAGTGGCATCAGCACCACAGACCGACCTCAAAACAGCCACACAAAGAGAACTGGCAGCAACCAGCAAAGCCAAGAAGCAACTCTCATCTACATCAGGAATGAGCACGAAAAAGACTGGTCTGCAGCTCCATGGACAGAAAACATCTGGGAAATGACACGGAGAACAAAGGTTTCTGCCTTTCTGCATCAGTCCTGGCTGTAAACAGCCAAGAGGTGGCCAGCACAAAAAGCAGCGGCCCAAGAACAAACCGAAGCTTTCAGCAACACACTGCAATGTCAGACTGGTTAACTTGGCCCTGGGATGCTAAATTGTCTGGAGCACCCTCGGAGGAGCTCAAGCCCTGAGAGGTCTCGGCTGAGGGAAGGCAACTGCATGGAAAGAGGTGAAAGAGAAGCTGAGAACTCCCAGATCACTGATTCAAAACGTTACAAGAAGCGACACCGCGGAGGTCCCCGGAGGACGAGGGCAGCGTCGGGACTGGTGAGGAACAAACGGTGTCAGACCAACATCAGCTCCCTCTGCAGCGGGTACCAGACCTCCAGCCCAGCAGGGCAGCAGATGCTCAGCAGCAGACACCAAGCAATGCTCCCCACTGCTTCACATGGCATTTTCAAACTTACCTTGGGGAGGATCAACCTGCCAGAGGCTCAGGAACAGCAGCGACCTGGTGACTGTTCTGAGAGCATCCATCAAAGACAACCACACACACTGAGATGAGCATCAGCCTGGACTGGCCATGGTTTCTCCTGGGCTCAGCTCTCTTCAGTATCCTTATTACCCAAGCAGATGATGGAAGGAAGCAGGCTCATTAGAGGTGCAGGTGGCGTGGCAGCAAGAGTGACCGCGAGCACAAGAACCCCACGTGGCTCTGTTCAAAGGGAGGAGTTGTCTGAAAAGGATTGAACTCCAGAGGGGAGTTGGGAGGGTCCACACTTTGGCATCTAACCCTCTGCCCAAGAGCAGGACAGAGGACTCTGTTAGTCAGCACCTCTCCAGAGAAGGGCCTGGGGGTCAGTGTGGATCACAACCAGCAGCACCGTACTTCTGAGCACAGGAATGGTGTGGAACCACACGAACCAGAGCAGCCTGCAGAGGTCCTGCTCTGTGCCTTCTCCAGCAATGGCCAAGTGCTGCATCCAGCCTTGGGGGCTGCTCCTCAAGAGGGATGTGATCGAGGGGACGGAGTCCAGAGGAGCATGAGATGAAGAGAGGACCAGAAAATGTCACAGACAGAGGCCTGAAGTTTTTAGGCCTGAAGAAGAGGATTCAGCTGCAGTTCTGAAGCAGGGAAAGAGGCTGCTGCAAAAAGGACAGGAACAATCTGTTCCCTCTGTCCTCACTAAACTGGGAGCAAAAAAGATCTGGGTTAAACTTTCTAAGGAAAAGGCCAGTTACCCACTGGAGATTTCACAGAATCCTACAAAGGTCTGGGTTGGAAGGGACCTCCAATGATCTTTCTGGGCTGCAAGCACACACTGTCAGCTCATCTCTAATTTTTCATCTACCAATATCCCTCTTCTCTGCAGAGCTGCTCTCAACCAATTCATCCCCCAGTCTGTGCTGGTGCTGGTGATTGCCCTGACCCAGGTTCAGGACCTTGCACTTGACCTTGTTGAACTTCATGAGGTTCACATGGGCCCACTCCTCCAGCCTGTCAGGGTCCCTCTGGGTGCCATCCCGAGGCAGGAAGGTGGGTAAATGATCTCCCATGGCCCTTTCTGGTCCCACAGCAGGACTGCACAAGGTTTTTTCCTTCTCACATGCAGATTCTGGGCTCTTCTGGATCCTGCCAGCTACATCTTCAGGAACAGAACTGTCCGTGACACCTTGTCCTCGTTGGTGCCAGCAGTTCTTTTATCCTGTTGGTTCTCCTGCTAGTTCTCTACTGCTTCTTGCACCAGCCTCAGAAAGATTGTCCTCACCCCCAGCTCTCAGTTCTGCTGTGCTTCTCAGGTGTCTCACATGGCTGTGCCCACAGCACCTTCTTCTCTCCCTTCGTGCTTCTTCCAGCCAGCCTTATGTTTTCATGTAACACCAACTCTCAGCTCCATGCTGATGATTCATAGTTCTGCCTTTCTATTCCTGGACTGTCTCCTGTCCAAAATGAAGTCTCAGCTTATTTCCCCCTCCAGCATTTCAAGTGTGTACCCACAAGCCCAAGCTCATCATGATTAAAGAGAGCTGCTACTAATCCCAGCTCTGTCCCCTCTTCCCCCAAGCCCTGGCTACTCAGAGGCTGGGGACATCCCTTAGATCCTGTCTGTGAGTTAAGGACACAAGTCAGACACTGCTCCAGGGAACAGAGTTCATGGACCCAACCCTCCTCTCTGTGTCCTGGGTGTCCCTAAACCCCTACAGAGCTACACAAGTCACAGTCCCCGAAGCACAGCCTGTGTCACCTGGCCACCCACCCAAGGACCCCAGGCTCCTGCACCAGCCACTACTGCACCCTTCCCCCAAACTGCCTAGAACACAAAATCGTGCCTCAGCCACATTCCACCAGAATGCTGCTAAAATGATTCTCCTAACCTCTCTTTCCCAAGCTGGCCAACCCTCCCCCTGAACCCCCCCTGGGTCCTCCTCTTCTGTCACACCAACTGCAGCTGCTTGTCCTCACCCCCCAAACGGCCGGGGCGACCACAGCCGCCCTCCCCGCGCTGCTCGAGATGACTCTCCCCTCTCCCAAACCACGGCAGCAATCTCCACTTCCCAGCTGCTGAAGTTCAGGAAAACACCTCTCCATTTTCTCCCATTTGTATTCCATGTTTGAAAGGAGCTCTTTGTCAACAACCCCAAATCTGCTTTATTATCCCCTCAAACTGCTCCTCCGAGCTCTCCTGGGCCTCTGCACTCACCAGGAACAGCACAGGTCAGATCACTGCCGCGCTGAGCCCACGTCCACCACCCAGCCCACGCTGTCCCCTGTCTCTGTGTGCTCCCCACCTGCACCTGCCTCTCACTTCTAAGCAAACACCAAGCCCTGCAGCAGGGCTGTCTGTGTCCTGTGTCCTCACCCGGTCAGAGGGTACAACCGTACTGAGAATCCAGTGAGAGGAGAAGCGGGCTCAGACCCGACTGTTCCCAACAGAAGTGCCATAGTGCCTCCCACCCTGCAGCACCCACCACCCCTGGGGGACAGCACCAGCCCTGGCCACTGGCCCACTGGCCAGCAGCACCACTTCCTGCATGGATTCACTCTGTTCACCACTCATCCTCGTCATGGGGCACAGGAGTCACTGCCGAGCTGAACAGCAAACCCAGCCCAAAAAACAACAGCAGGAGGCACCTGAGCAACAAAGGTGCCACAGGAGCCAGGCAGGGGCTCACAGCCCACATTCCCCACCACAGACTCACACAATCCCAGAGTGGTGGGGTTGGAAGGCACCTCAGGAGCTCATCCAGTCCAACCCCCCTGCCAGAGCAGGTTCCCTACACCAGGCTGCACAGGAAAGTGTCCAGGTGGGTTTGAACATCTCCAGAGATGGAGACTCCACACCCTCTCTGGGCAGCCTGGCCCAGGGCTCCGGCACCCTCACAGTGAAGAAGTTTTTCCTCCTGTTTAAGCAGAACCTCCTGTGTCCCAGTTTGTGCCCGTTGCCCCTTGCTGGCAAATGAAGAACTGAGAGGAGAAGCCCAAAGCCAGCGGCTCCCGACCCTCCAGGAGGACAGCACCAGCACGGCAAGGCCAGGATCTGGGACGCAGCAGGCAGTGAGCTGTGCTCTGGGTGACTGAGTGGATTTCATCACCACACAGACCACGTGGAGAGAACAAGATCTCACTCATAGCCCCGGGGCAGAGCTTCTCGAGTGACTCACGCAAGACAGAGGTTCCAGGGCGGAGATGCAGCCCCACGGCACTGAGCCACTGAGGGAGATGCCAACGTCCCTTCTGCTCCACATGGCATGAGCTGGGTCACTCTGTTCTCTCTAGATACCTGTTTTCGTGGGATTTGTAGGGATTTGGTGAGAGCAGGGGTTTGCCAGGCCAGGCTGAAACTGGACAGCAGGTCTGGAAGTTCCTGAGGCAGGAGAGGCGGGGAGAGACAGAAGAGCAGGGCTGAATCGCACGAGCCCCCTCTCAACAAGGAAGCAGGCGACAGTGCCTGTGATTTTCAGCCTCCTGCCTCGGAAGGCTCCTTGGTCTCACTACAACACTCAGAAATCCACTGGCATCAGCACACCCCAGCTTCCCCAGCGACCCCAGAGCGCTGCGGGGGGAGGATGGGAAATAAGACAACAGTTGGGGTTTGTGCCCGGCACCGCAGGCAGAAATAACACAGACGTGGTTTGCTCACAGCTCTGACCTGCAGAGAGTCCTGGGGGAGGATCTGACAGAAATCAGATGCCAAAGTAGGCAGGTGGGATGACAAGGAGAAAAAGGACTCCTCCTGCCAGTGAGGGATGCAAGAGGAACATGATGGGGTTACTGGGGTGCTCACCAAGGTTAAAAGCTCTGATCATGGGCACGTGGCTGGGTTTAGGCTTCTCCATCAGCCCACTGCCCACGTTCACCATCAGCCAAGAGTGCGACTGGGATTTCAGCTCAAGGGCTGCCACCCCCCTGCTCAGGGGACCAGAACACCCACTCTTCCCCAGGGTCTAGGGAGGAGAGAAGGTGGGACCCATTTCACATCGGCCAGCCCACCTGCAAACACAGTTTAAGGTCCAGATCAGACATAATTTAAACCAAACTTGGCCACCCAAATTAACCAAAGGTCCCATCACCAGCTTTGAACAGCCAGCCTGGATGCACAGACACCTTTAATCCTCAATTTGATGAACCTCCAGAGGAGGTGAGAGCCCAGCACTGCCCCAGACTCAAAGGTCTGCACAGAGAGTGGACAGGCTCCATCAAGAGCTGTAGGAAACCTCCTGGAAGCAGATGGCAAGATCAGCTATTCACAACCCAACTGCCCAAAAACTAACCACCATCAAACTTCTCCTCCTGGGTCCTCACCAGGCAAAGCCCTGGGCATTCAGCCCAAGCACAGAGGAAAGTACAGGCAGCAGTCCCAGCCACAAACCCAGGTCTCATCCTGCACTGAATGCTGAGGCAGCTCCTGGGGACAGGGTCCCCACAGCCATCCCTGTTCCAGCAGGGACCCGGCCAGTGGGACGTCCCTGCCTGGAGCACCGGTCAGGTGCAGAACTGCCCCTGAACGAGGAAAAGACTCTGAACAACCAAACTGTGAGACTCCCTGCTGGGAAAAACCGGGAGAGCTGCGAGTTTCCGCTGGCTAGAGGAAGACTGAACAAGGGAAGGGAACCACAGGGACCAAACACCCGGCGGAAAGCAGAGGGAGCTCAGGAAGCGCCGCTGACACCCAGCGCAGCGCTGGAGAACGGCTCCCGCCAGCAGCGGTTCCTGCGCTCCCCCCGGGCACCGCACGGCTGCTGCGCTCACAACCAGGGTATCTGGCTCAGGATCAGCACACACAGGTCAGCTTTGCCCCCCCAGCCCTGACTGTGCCCTGCCACCTCCTCGCCGTGCCCTGACTGTGCCCTGCCACCTCCTCGCTGTGCCCTGACTGTGCCCTGCCACCTCCTCGCCGTGCCCTGACTGCGCTGCCACCTCCTCGCCGTGCCCTGACTGTACTGCCACCTCCTCGCCGTGCCCTGACTGTGCCCTGCCACCTCCTCGCCGTGCCCTGACTGTACTGCCACCTCCTCGCCGTGCCCTGCCACCTCCTCGCCGTGCCCTGACTGCGCTGCCACCTCCTCGCCGTGCCCCGACTGTGCCCTGCCACCTCCTCGCCATGCCCTGACTGTGCCCTGCCACCTCCTCGCCGTGCCCTGACTGTGCCCTGCCACCTCCTCGCCATGCCCTGACTGTGCCCTGCCACCTCCTCGCCGTGCCCGCGCTCACGCCACGTGGTCACACCCTGAGCGCGGTGGGGAACTGAAAACCGACCCCACCACAGCCCAGCACAGAGCCCGGGTCTGACCAGAGCGGTTCCAGCTCACCCTGCAGCGACCAGTGCTGGCCAAAGGGAGGCCAGGAGAGGAGCTGCCAGGAGGGAAGGGCCACGTTGCCCTTTCCAGCAGCAACCACGCTTGTGTTGGATTGAGGTAGTTGTGAAACCGCAGCCACAGACACCTCTGATGCCCTCACTGAGGCCACATCCAAAGCCCACTGTTCCCCTGCGGCGTACCTCCACCTCCCCATCTTCTCTTCAGCCACAATGGCAGAGTTCTTGCCCCTGCAGCACCAGAAACCACCTCTTCCCTCACCACAGCACCTGCAACTTCGTCCTACTCAGCCCTCAGCTACCCAGATCATCCTCCAGCCTTCCTGCTCCAGCTCCATCTCTCCCAACTCCTGTCAATCACAGCATCAAGCAGTTTCTTCTGATTTTCTGACTCTTACACAAGACTTTGTCCTTGAGCTGGCAGCTCTGCAAGGCAAGAACTGCATCTGGCAAAGGTGGCTCCAGATGACTGGAGCAGCAATAGAAAATGTCACAGAAATGGGGGATGTATTTGTCCAAGTGTGCTACCAGCCTCCTCCAGCCGTGTTTCTGCTCTGCCCACCACTCCCAAGGCCTCCCCTTGCACCAGGACCTGCTCCAGGACTCTCCCCACGCAGACCTTTCTGCTCGTGCCACTCAGGTCAGGCATCAGCTGTGGGAGACGCTGAGCAGTGCCAGCCCTGCCGACTCCTCTGCCAGGCAAGGACACACGCTGCTAGAGGAGCCAGGGCTTCTCCCTGTGAGCACCTTAGGAGGAGCACTTCCAAGCACCCTCAGGTGTCTCACCTGGGAGTCTTTGCCCCGAGACCCCAGCACTCCCCACCCAAACAGAACACAGCCCGAGATCAGAACATTGGTGTTCCTTCAGCCAGGTCTGCACCTGAGCACAGGGAGCCCGCGGTGCCCGAGGAGCCCCGTCCCGACCCCGCGCGAGGAGCCCTGTCCCGACCCCGCACGAGGAGCCCCGTCCCGACCCCGCACGAGGAGCCCCGTCCCGACCCGGCACGAGGAGCCCCGTCCCGACCCGGCACGAGGAGCCCCGTCCCGACCCCGCGCGAGGAGCCCCGTCCCGACCCCGCGCGAGGAGCCCCGTCCCGACCCCGCGCGAGGAGCCCCGTCCCGACCCCGCGCGAGGAGCCCCGTCCCGACCCCGCGCGAGGAGCCCCGACCCGACCCCGCGCGAGGAGCCCCGTCCCGACCCCGCGCGAGGAGCCCCGTCCCGACCCCGCGCGAGGAGCCCCGTCCCGACCCCGCAGGCACAGGGGTGGCACGGCAGAAGACACGCGGGACGCCCGGCTCCAGCCCCGCAGCAGGGATGTGCTGACGGCTCTGGAGCTCGCTGCTCCTGGAGGAGACAGAGCACAGCTCCTCCCGCCGCGCCCACCACCCTTCCCTGTGGTTTCCAGGCCTCGGGGATCTCACAGGCACACAGAAACAGGGCAATTCTGCAGAGGTCGTGGAATTAGCAGGAAAAAGCCAGCTAAGCAGAACGCTCTCCTTCCCAAAGGCTGTAATTTACTTGAGGCTGATTCAGCTGAGCAAGGACGTGCCGGAGAGCCCTGCGCGTGGCCTGGCAGAACCCAGGCAGGACGCTGGGAGGACCCCAGTGAGCTTCACTCTCACCTTCCTGGAGGAGATAACACACCGATGGCAGCTCCTGCCCCCGAGTTTGCTTTGTGACCCAGAGCACCAGGTTCCAGAGACACTGGAAAAGGGCCCAGAACAGAGCTGTGGAACTGAGGGGACTGAGTAAGATGACGAGGTTCAGCCAGTTTAACTCACCAGAAAAAGGACAGAGAAGTGGCCTCGGTAATTGCTACAAGTGGCTTTAAACACAAGAACACTCAGTACCAAAGGACTGCCTCCTCCCAGAGAGAAAGGCAAAAACAACATCCAGGATCTTGGAGATGCCTGTCAAAAAATGATGTTAATTATTAACAGCAAGGTGTCTGATCGTGGGGCAGAGCTCCTGAGGTAGCAAGGCCCCAGACTGTGACCGTATCTCAAAGACACATCTGAACTGATGCCATCTATTTAGCTGACTGGGAACAAGCTAAAATCCTGGGATGAAAGGGTCCATTCCAAGTGACCCAACCAACAGTCCATCCTGCTCTTAAACCCAGTGAGACAGCTGGGCCCGCAGCAGCACAAAGCCAACGCTCAAAGGTAACTCCTGTGCAGCCACGGGGAACCACCAGCCCGCTCTCAGCACATCCTTCTCCAGGGCTTCTTCCATCCTGTGCTTCTGCCAGAGGAGCAACAGCTGAAAAACATAGAGGAAAGTTTTTCCAAACTGATCCCGCTCCTTAAAATGCAGGAAGGAACCAAATCGAGTGTAGAAGTGCGTTGGGGGGTGTGAAAGGACAATAAAGGGAAAACACACACTCAGGGTAAAACTCTGACCACCTTCCTCCAGAGACATTCTGGCTCCTGCTACCTGCCCGCCAAGTCTTCTCACCACGGCTCAGAACTCTCTCCAGGCTCCTCCTGAGGGCTGAGCCTTTAGGTGGGCTGCAAGACACGTGCCTGACAGCCAGCACCAGGGAAAACGCCTGTCACCTGCCAAAAGCTCTGCTGAGGGATCTCACCCACTTCCCCCCATCCACCTCCCACCGCCTCCCTCCTGCCCTTCGTCACTTTATGCCCACAGAAGACCTCTGTGCACCCACCTCCTCAGCCCCTCACCACGATCCTCCTTCCCTACCTCCCTCCTCCCGGCTCTGCTGCGTGTCCGTGGAGCCAGGCTGGCTGCTGCCACCCCACGCAGCTGGCAGTCCCCGTCCCGCGTGTCCCTCGGGGCCGCCAGCGTCGCTCTCCTGCCTAGAACCTGCGCTTTGGTCACTTCTGAAAATTCACTTCTGTGACAGAAATGAGGCGCTGTGCAATTACTGTTCTAATTACAAAGTCTATTAATACAATTCCACCCGTGTCTGCCCCACAGCAGCACAGTTAGAGGGCACATTTGGCACAAGCAGGGGTGCCCCAACCCCAGAGCTAAAGCTGCACATCATTTTTCTCTATGCACATATAAAAACCTTTCACAGAGCTCAGCAGCTTGCAGCAGTCTCTGAAATTGGCACAGAAACAAGCCTGGGATGAGGGAAAGGCTCTCTGCTAGCGCTAGCCCCCTGAAAATCTGTCCAAATTTGGCGGGTAGAAACTACTGAAAACCAGCGGGTCCTGCCCGTGATTCAGCCGAGGCTGGGGCCGGCCAGGCCCAGCGCCTCCCCCAGCCCCGGGTGCCCAGCGCCGCCCCCAGCCCCGGGTGCCCAGCACCTCCCCCAGCCCCGGGTGCCCAGCGCCGCCCCCAGCCCCGGGTGCCCAGCACCTCCCCCAGCCCCGGGTGCCCAGCGCCGCCCCCAGCCCCGGGTGCCCAGCGCCTCCCCCAGCCCCGGGTGCCCAGCGCCTCCCCCAGCCCCGGGTGCCCAGCAGCCCCCCCTGCCACAGCCCCCCGTGCCACAGCCCCCATGTGAAGCTCTGGCTGCAAGGACACCAGAATAAAGCAGATGTCCCCGTCCCCCCACAGCCACACGAGCGACCCCTCGGCTGGGCCCAGGGGAGGCTGACGGGTGAGCAGCCACAGGCTCCGTCCCCACACCGCTTTCATCCCGGTGTTGACTCCAAACCTTTCTCATTCCTCCGGGAAAAGGCTCCTTCCCCCCAGGCCCCGCAGGGCTCCCGGCTGCCGCAGCCCACCTAACACCCGCCTCACCTCCCGCCTCGGCGATCCGTCTGCAGCACGAGCCACAAAGCCACGAGGTTCTGGTGCCACACGCCTCCCCTAACGCCTCCCACTCCGACCCACCACGCTCCTCTGAAGGTTTTCTCTGCAGGGAAAACCTGCGCTGGAGCCGCAGCAACCCGGGCTCCGGCTCGGGCACACCGATACCGCTGCAGAAGGGACACAGCCCCTTCCTTTTCCCTTTAAAAATGAAGGACTGGCCGGCAGAAAGGACCCTGGTAAGTGGACACGAGCAGGTCTGGCAATATCCAGCGCTCAGTGTCAGGAAGTTGAATTTGGGATTTCACTGGCAACTTCCATAAGAGATTTCAGGACCAGAAGCAGTCATTAGGGTCACAGCATCTTGGTCTTTGGATCCAAAACACAAACAAACCCAACAAACAAAAACCCTCTTCCAGCAATTTCTGTATGGAGCCCAAACACACAGTTTAGGACATTCCCTTCCAGACTCAGGCGCTGCAAGGAATGACAACATCCCCAGCAGGACTCCCCCAGTGGTTAATTACCCCACTGCTCAATCAGTCTCTCACATAACGCACCGGGTGTTCACATCATCGCACGACCACAGCGCTGCTCACCAGGAGCAGGATTTAACCCACAGCTAAGTGAGGAATGCAGCCAAGATAAGGAAACCTGTGGGATTCCTGCTCCACCAAATCCACAGCTGGAAAGAAAAGAGGGAGAAGGTGGGGATGGACCAGAAGGATGGGTCTGTGGTGGGATGTGGCAAAGCCCCTGGGGTCACCCAGCCTCCAGCCCCGTCACCCAGCCCTGCGTGATGCTGAGGGAGCCAGGGCACAGCCGCCTGCTCGTGAGCTGGCCACCCTCCACTCTCACCCCTGGGTTACACCAGACAGCTCAGTGCTGTCCAGCTGCAGGAAGCCCTGACCATTCGCAGCTGCCTGTGAAAGAATTTTGTTCTCACACCCTCCTCTGAGCAGCAGGAGAAAACAGCACCACGAGTGGAGTTGCTAAGAGACGGCCGAAACGCCAACGTGCTCGCCATCAGCTTGCACAAGTCCACACGCGCAGGACGGGGCGCGGGTGGGCAGCGGTGGGTGAGGACAGACAGCACCAGGGGAGGGACACACGGACCCAACACCCCGGGGAGCAGCTCTACATCCCTGCAGGGAGGGAGCCGAGGTGCGAGGGGCAGGGACACAGGGAGTTCATTCTGCCTGTGGAGGTGGCCCCACGAGAGAGCCAGGAGCAACACCCCGGGTTTGTGCAGCCCTGCGCCAGCTGGGAGCTCCTCTGTCCCACAAGAGGGGAAGCACAAGCAGGATCAGACCACATCACCACAGTCCCTGGCCCTTGGCTCTTCCACCACAGCCAGCATCAGAGGCACAAACAAGGAAGAGCTGCAGGAATCCCATGGGAATGGACATGAGATGGTCTTACCCCAGCAGGACCACCCTGACCTCCCCAGCTGGAACCCCGACACGCAGGGCTAAGGCAGCGCCACGTCCCCTGCCAGCCCTGCGCACACCCACGGATCTCCCATACAAACCCCTTTCCTCTTCACCCCGTTCACTTCCATCAGTTCAACACCTTGCTGCGGCAGGAGACCTCGCAGAGCGGGCACAGAGGTGGCAAAAGCTCTCTCCTTCTTTTGGTGTGACATTTGCCCCGCTCTGAGCCCACTGAGCGTCCTTTGTTCCCGCACCACAAGACAGATTAAACTAATCCTTGAATCTACACTCCCTCTACCACGCCATCTTTTACATTTTTGTTACATAACCACAGAATCCCAGGCTGGTGGGGTTGGAGGGACCTCAGGAGATCATCCAGTCCAACCCCCCTGCCAGAGCAGGTTCCCTACACCAGGTTGCACAGGAAAGTGTCCAGGTGGGTTTGAACATCTCCAGAGATGGAGACTCCACAGCCTCTACAGCCCCTCTTACTTTCCTTCTTTCCACAGAAACCGCCCCAAAGGCTGGAGCAGGATGCAGGCACCCCGAGAAGAGCTCCAGGCCCGGCCTGGCAGCCCCGTGCAGCATCGCCCGCCGCGGAGGCCGGTACCGCGCCATCCTCCTGCCTGCACCCGCCGCAACGGGGCCAGCGCTCCCCCAAACCGGTCCTGCGTGCCGCCCGCTGAGGCGTTTCCGAGGTGAGATAACGGGAGCAGACCTGAGCACGCTGCCAAAATCCAGCGGAGACAACAAAAACCGCGGCAGGGAAACGGCCGCGCTCAGCAAGGCTCCGAACCCAAGAGACCCAAGGGCAGCCGCGGCCCCAGGGTTCCCTGCCACAGGGCAAAGCCTCGATGCGAGGATCCGCAGGCTCGGGATCACCCAGGCCGGCCGGGTGGCTGGGAGCCACCGCCAGCCTGACCCCAGTCCCAGCACACAGCTGGGACCCGTCCCCACCGCCTGGTCCGTCCCCTCGCTCGGCTCCATCTCAGCCCTTCCGCCGCGAGTTCCCCGGGCCCAGAACGGCCGTTCTCTGCATTTCCCGTTGTACCGGGTTCGGCTCAGCGCACAGCCCGCTGCACGGCGTCCCCACCGACCCCACGGACGGAACCACGGCCCCCGGCTGCAGCTCCCCGCCGGGGAGGGAGGGGGAGGCGAGCGGCCTCCAGCCCCTCCGGTCGGCCGGGCCGCGACCCCCAGCGCTGCAGGCCGCGGCGCCGGGCCGCGACCGCCGGGGTAGGGGGCGGCTGCGGAGTGACCCCCCCCGCCAACCGCCTCGGAGCCCCAGGCCCCCCGCTCGGCTCTCGGCAGCGGGGCCGCCGCGCCCCGCAGGCCCCGGCCCACCCTAGCGCAGGCCGCAGCCCGGCCCCGCCGCTCCTCCGGCCACCCCCGCGGGCCGGCGCTGCCGCTTCCCGCCGCTGCTCGGGGGCCCGCGGAGCAGCGCGGCCGGTCCCGGCGGGGCGGAGCGGTGGGGCGGGCCGGGCTCCAGTCGGGCCCCGCGGGCAGCAGCGGGCGAGGCCGGGCACCGGGAGCAGGTGCAGCGACCGGCGGGGACAAAGGGCAGCGGCCCGGCCCGGTTCGGCTGTCCCGGCCCGGTTTGGTGCGGCGCGGGCGCAGCCCCGCTTGGCCCGGCCCAGGGGAGCGCGGGGCGGCGCGGCCCGGCCCGGTTCGGTTGTCCCGGCCCGGTTCGGCTCGGCTCGGTTCTCCCGGCCGCCTCACCCTCGATGGAGATGACGTGCTCGCGGATCTGGCTCTGCAGCGCCAGGTCCTCCACGCGCTCGATGAGGTCGTAGATGGCGTAGATGTTGGGGTGCACCGACTCGAACCGCCCGATCTCGGCCCGGATCGCCGCCGAGTTGGACAGCCCGAACTGCGGCGGCGGCGGCCCGCCGGGCTGCGGGCCCGAGGGACCGGGCACCGGCACCGGTACTGGCCCGCCCGGCGCCGCCAGGCTCTGCTGCTGCGGGCTCTGCCCGGGCCCGCCCTGGAAGTTCATGGCGGCGGCGGCAGCGGCGGGGCCGGCGGTCAGCGGCGCGGGGCCGCGGGCAGCCGCTGCATGGCCGCGCTCTGCGGGCTCCGCCGCTCTGCGGGCTCTGCCGCCCCCGCCCCGCCGCTCCGCTCCGCCCCGCCCGCCCCGCTCCGCCGGCAGCGCGCCCCGCGTCACGCACCGCCCCCGCCCCGCCCGCGCCCGCGTCACACCGGCGGGAGCGAGAGCGGGACCGGCCCCGGGGCGGGGCGGGGAGACGCGGCCACCCCCGGTCCCCTCGCCGTCCCAGGGGCTGCGGTGACTCAACGGCTGCGACAGCGTCGCGCTGATCCCCCGGCAGCCCCGCGGGGCAACGGCCAGTGCCCCCCGGCCGGGGCTGAGGACCCGTCGGCACCGCCCGACCCTCCCGATGCCACTCCATCGCTGCCCGCGTCATACCGGGGTCATTAATGACAGAACCGCGGGACGGCCGAGGTTGGAAAAGCCCTTTGAGCCCCTCGAGTCCCACCATGAACCCAACACTGACCAGTCCCCACTGACCCCTGTCCCTCAGCACTGTGTCTACACGACTCTTCAGTCCCTCCAGGGATGGGGACTCCACCACTGCCCTGGGCAACCCCTTCCAATGCCTCAGAACCCTTTCAGCAAAGAAATTCTTCCTCACATCCCATCTCAACTGCCCTGGCCACAACTGGAGCCCATTTCCTCTTGTCCTATCCCTTGGTCCTTGGTGGAACAGAGCCACCCCCACCTCTCTCCACCCTCCTTGCAGGGACTTGGACAGAGCCAGAAGGTCTCCCCTCAGCCTCCTTCTCTCCAGGCTCAGCACCCCCAGTTCCCTCAGCCGGGAACTCAGCACACTTGTGCTCCAGACCCTTCCCCAGCTCCGGTCCCTTCTCTGGACACGCTCCAGCACCTCCAGGTCCTTCTTGGAGTCAGGGGCCCAACACTGAACCCAGCACTCGAGCTGTGGCCTCACCAGTGCCCAGTGCAGGGGGAACAGCACTGCCCTGCTCCTGCTGCCCACACTGGTGCTGAGCCAGGGCAGGATGCTGTCAGATTTCAGTAAAGAAATTCTAATGAAGATGTGAAACACAACTGGTACCGTGGGCTCCCTGGATGGCCACCAACTGCTGTCCCACCATGGCGGGGTCCCCTCTCCGGCTGCCCCCTGCCCACAGGGCCCCGCTGCCGTCCCCGCGCTCACGCACCCGGTACCGGCTGTCGGCCAAAGGCCACGCAGTGACAGCAGCGCCCGGGGGACAATGACAGGAGGATGCTCAGACACCCTGGGGCTGCCGTGGGTGGGACACTGCAGCAGTTGGTGGGTCTGGCTGTCTAATGAAGCCACAGACGGTCGGTCGCACTGGTTGGGCTCCCTGCAGTCACGACCACGGGCTGCCAGACCCATCACTTCTGCTGGGCAGGGGCCGATAAACCCATCCCAGCTGTGCTCACCCCAAATGAGCCTCGAGGGGTGACCAGGGGAAGGGACAGGCTGTGTCCAGGCACCACGCTGGCAGCACTGAGCCCACTGCCCAGCCCAGCTGGTGAGGCTGATGGGAATGAGAGAGCATCTCCCAAAAAGCCAAGAAATGAAGCAAACAGGATCACAAACCCTGGCAGATTAAATCAGAACGTGTAATTAGGGAGACCAGATACAGGGCTGAAAAACGGGCGGCTGAGGGAGTCACGATCCCAAGGGATTTCTCCCTCGGTCCCACCAGGACCAAAGCCCTGTGGGGCAGCGATGTCCCAGTGCCCAGGGGGCCTTGGGAGCAGCTGGGGACGGGCTCCCACCCACCACCCTTCTTGGAGGTGATGGTGGGAAGGGTTGGAGGAGGAGGAGGAGGAGCAGCAATCTCTGGAGGGTTTCTAACCAGAAACACCTCCCCGGGCTCAGGAGCTCTGCGGGATGCAGGCAGCCAGGCGTGAGGGTCTGTGGGTGGGAGAAACACATCTCTGCCCTCTCTGTCTCCCTCTTTTGTCCTCCCTGCACCTGCCCCACCCAAGGGTTTAATGAGAAAATAACTCTTATGAGGGTTTCCAGAAAATCTACATCTCTGTAGATCCTGGACCCACCTCACCTGTCCGCTCGCTGACGCTCTCCAAGGCCTCTTAGGGGGTTTGTGGGTCACAAGTTCCCTCTGCCAGAGCTGGGCTGGCTCTTCCCTCCCATGTCAGATCCAGCCAGGACTGATGGGATCCGTCTGTCCAGAACAACTGTCCTGGGGCCCTTTTCTCGGTCTCCTGTCTCCTCAGAGGGGAGGGCCAGGAGAAGGCTGCAGGTCCTGGGTGTTTCTGAAACGCGTGTGTGGTCCTGCACCGTCAGCCCAGGAAGGCTCCTGAGCAAGCAGCTCGTTTTCCTTGGGTTAGCACCTGGAAAGCAGGAGCTCCTGCAGCCTGGGGAGTTTCCAGAGGTCCATGGGGAGATTCCTGTGTTTCTGTGAGGTCTGGGGAGCCCTGGCAGCAGGTTTGGTCTTTTTTTTAACAAATACACACACACACACGTCTGTGTTTCGATACTTTCCCTTTCTTGAAAAGGAACAAGAGAAAAGAAGCAAGTGCATTGCTTTCTGCTCGTCTCCTTCTCTTTGTGCACCAGCAGAGCACTGGAAGTGGACACCATCCAAAGCTGGATGAGAAATGAAACCTGAAAAGATGAACCTAGGCAGCCACGTTCACTCTGTGACCCACAGACACCAGTGGGGCTCTTTGAGAAGCTCCTCAGGGAGCTGCTCAGCCTGAACCTGCTGCTTTCAGCTCTGGGCCAAGCACCAACCCGGGTCATGGCTGCAGATCCCGCTGCCCCTCGGTTTGCATCCAGCTTTTGGGGTGGGGATCCCGAGTGGTTTGGTGCTCTGAGCTGGGCAGGTGCTGGTGTAATCTGTGAGTGGCTGTCCTATAACGAGTCATCACAATGGGATTGCAATCAATCCAGAGGAACAGGTGCTAATCCCAGCCAGGAACCCGTTCAGCAGCGCTTCAAAAAGCTTCATTTCCTCAAACAGGGGAAAGTCAAGTAAAATCACTAAAAAGGAAAGATTAGACTAAAAAAATACGAATTTAAATGCAAACCCCAAGCAGAATTTCTTGGATGACTTATTTTTCCCAAGAAAAAGGGACAGATTTGAAAATCCATCTTGAAAGGGCTGGCGTCAGCAGTCTAATTTTGGGGTGTCTGGTGTGAGGGGCTGGTTCCAGGCAACGCTCCCCTCTGCTCGTGGCAGGGGAGATGGGGACGGGTCTGTCACAGCCGGATCACCGAGCTCGGCAGAGCCTCTCCTGCCCCCGACACCGTGTCACATCGAATTTGTTTTCTTCCAGCTTTGCTCTGTCATTTCCCCAATTAAATTGAAATGTCAGCGATAACACCCACAGGCTCTGCGAGCCTCAGCCGGCGCTGCTTTTCCCCAACACCAGCTGCCCCGTGCCCGGTGCCAGCGTCCCCTCCCCACGCAGTGACGGGACACACGGGCTCGAGGGCACTGCGGGGTCCTGCTCTGGGTTCCACTGGCTGTAAAATCCCCCCGTGACCTCTGTGGTGAGACCAGTATCCTGTTTGGATGGAAGCACAGATGATGTCTGGCTAAAGCAGGAATTCCCTGGAGGTGCCTGGCCCAGACCTGCGGGCATCAGGGGGCAGAACCGGCCACCGTCCCCACCGCGGAAACACGCCGCGCTGTGTCGTGTCTGTAATAACACACGGGAAAGGGGAGCTGGAATCTCATCAGCCTCCTCCCAGCCCTGCCACTGGCCCAGGAAAAGCGACATTTCCTCCCCAAACCGGCCCCGAGCCCCCGCGGTGCCGGTGCCCCACCGGCTCTTGTCACAGCACCGAAGGGGCTGGTGTCACAAACAGACCCCGCTCCTCAGCCCGTGAGCTCGGGGGTCAGATCAATGTCAGGTAATTCTAATAAATGTTTCAAACTGGTGTTAAATTCTTCAGTCTCCCGTGGAGATACACCAGAACTGAGGTTTGTCCCTTTGGAAGTGACTCCATCAGCAGCTGTGTCCGTCCCCCGCTGCTGCCCACCCAGCTCCTTCGCCCTAGCGATGCTGTCCCCAGCCCCACGGTGCTCTCCCTTCCCTTCCCTTTGGGGATTTCCTGCCTCTGAACGTTGCCCTTCTCACCAGAAAAATACCGGGTAGGACTCATTTCCCAGCTCCTCTGAGACATCAGGCGGGGAGGAGCCTCAGCACCCTGTGCTGGTGAGGAGTCGATAAGGTATCGCCAAGAGCCATTTGCCAGCAGCTTCCCAGCGCTGCCACCCAGCTGCCACCCCTCCCCGGACCGGTGCTTGGGCACCGTAATCACATCCTCACCCCACCTCTGCTCCGATGCCATCGTCAGGCCTGGGAAGACCAAAGGGAGGAGTTTTCTCCAAACCTCAGATAATCTCCACGTTTCCTCTCTGAACCCTCCCAGATGTCGCAGCAACTTCTCAAAACGCAAAACTCGGGATGGCATTTTCCAGCGCTGCTGCCACCTCAGAGCTGCCCCTGTGTCACTGTCACCTCGGCCTTGAACACGTGTGATGTGGGGGGGGGGTCACTGTCACCTACACCACTGCCTTGCACACACGTGTCCGGGGGGGTCACCTGCACCATCACCTTGTGCACACGTGTCTGGGGGGGTCACCTGCACCATCACCTTGTGCACACGTGTCTGGGGGGGTCACCTACACCATCACCTTGTGCACACGTGTCTGGGGGGGTCACCTGCACCATCACATTGTGCACACCTGTCCGGGGGGGTCACCTACACCATCACCTTGTGCACACGTGTCTGGGGGGGTCACCTGCACCATCACCTTGTGCACACCTGTCCGGGGGGGTCACCTGCACCATCACCTTGTGCACACCTGTCCAGGGGGGTCACCTACACCATCACCTTGTGCACACCTGTCCAGGGGGGTCACCTACACCATCACCTTGTGCACACGTGTCTGGGGGGGTCACCTGCACCATCACCTTGCACACACATGTCCGGGGGGGGTCACCTCCAGCATCACCTTGCACACACATGTCTGGGGGGTCACCTACACCATCACCTTGAGCACACGTGTCCGAGGGGGTCACCTGCACCATCACCTTGCACACACCTCTGTGCTGGGTTCCTCACTCCTCTGTGACCCCCAGTCTGTGATTTTCACTCTCATCCTCACGCTCTCAACCCCCGTGTTTTCCTGATGGCTGTGGACCCCTGGGTGAGGTGCTGAGTGCCACCGGTACCAGCACAGGTCCATTGAGGACCTTCCAGGACACACCTCACCAAAACAGAAGCTCCTGCTGACAAACACATTTTAAATCCATCAGTCAGCCTTTCAGGGTCCACTCATGGACCTTTGCCAGCGCTGCTCACTGCCAGGGCTTCAAACCGAGATGTCCCACAGCACCACACTGATTTCCTGACCAGAGCGGAGCGGGTTCCACCTGCACCCACCTGCCCAGCAGAGCTCTCAGCAGACAGGGCCGGTGGAGGGGACGGTTCCCAGCAGAGCTCTCAGAGGAAAGCAGATGGAATTGTTCCTGCAAAGCAAAATCACAGAATCATGGACTGGTTTGGGTGGGAAGGGACCTTAAAGCTCCTCCAGTCCCAACCCCCCTGCCAGCAGCAGGGACACCTTCCACTAGACCAGGTTGCTCAAAGCCTCATCCAACCTGGCCCAGAACACTTCCAGGGAGGAGCAGCCACAGCTTCTCTGGCCAACCTGGGCCAGGGTCTCACCACCCTCACACCAAACAATTTCTTCCTCACATCTCAGCTCCAGCTCCCCTCGTTCAGTTTGGAGCCCTTGGTGAGTTCTTGGCTACAGACTGGAAATGGAATTAGGGAAAGAGGAAAATGAATCACACGGGTGCAGTCACTGAGGGTCCTGGGGGTTGACCCCCCTCCCCGTCCTGGCACTGCGCTGTGCCACCGGGAGTGACCCGGCCGAGCCACGGCTGCTGCCGGCTGCCCCACGGGAAGTGCGAGGGAAAGCCCAGCTGGGGGTCCTGGCCCCATGGTGATGGGGTTCCCAGCCCCACGGTGATGGAGGTCCCGGCCCCACACTGATGGGGGTCCCAGCCCCATGGTGATGGGTGTGCCAGCCCCACGCTGATAGAGGTCCCAGCCCCACACTGATGGGGGTCCCAGCCCCACACTGATGGGGGTCCAGGCCCCACACTGCCAGGGCTGACCCAGACTTGCTGGGACCCTCATCCCACTGCAGCAGGATGTGTCCCCCGGCTCTGACTTTGTGCTTGAGGTCACACAGTTGCTCAATGCAGAGGAACAAAGGGGACCCTTCTTCTTCCCCTTCCCCTTTTCCTTGCCCCTTCCCCTTCTCCTTCCACTTTCCCTTCCCCAGCCTCTTCCCCTTCCCCTTCCCTTTCCCCTTCCCCTGCCCTTTCCCTTCCCTTTCCCCTGCCCTTTCCCTTCTCCTGCCCCTTTCCCAGCCCCTGCCCCATCCTCACAGGCTGCTGGTGGCCGTGTCACCACATGTTCCCTCTGGCTTAGGCCACTTCCCCGCTGGCCACCCTGTGTCCCATCCTGCAGCAACAACCTGCACAGCAGCGGCGATGCCAAGGGCACAGCTCTGTCACTTGAACTGGCCCCAGCTCCTCCTGGAAACTGCCCATCCTGAATCCCAGAACTGCCTGGATTGGAAAAGCCCTTTGAGCTCCTCGAGTCCAACCATGACCCCAGCACTGATCAGTCCCCACTGACCCATGTCCCCCAGCACTGTGTCTACACGACTCTTCAATCCCTCCAGGGATGGGGACTCCACCACTGCCCTGGGCAACCCCTTCCAATGCCTCAGAACCCTTTCAGCAAAGAAATTCTTCCTCACATCCAATTTAATTTCCACTGGAAGGAACGGGCTGAGCAGGAAGCGGGGCTGCTCCGGGGCTGCTCAGCACAAGGTGGCTGGATTCAGCCCCATCCCAAGGGAGGGGAGAGCCCTGTCAGGGACCAGCCTGTTGTGACCTGTCCCGGGTCACCCACCATGCAGGAGCAGGAGCACCGTGGCCACCGGACACCCGAGCATGGTGGTCCCTGCTGGAGCAGGAGCCCTGGAGCTGGTGATGGCAACCGGGGAGCCCCGTTATCAAGGCGTGTCCAGGTCCCCGTGCTCTGCCTGCTCCTCCCTTCCCATCACTGCAGGGGGTGCTTTTACCCTCAGCACAGGAGATGAGGGCTGGGCCCTGCTCATCTGTTAAACCCTGTCTGGTAAGACATGGTCTGGGGGGGATCAGTGGACTTCACAAAGGAGCAGACAAACAGCAACCATGGAGCAGACACACCGAGATCCAGGTGAGCTGGCAAGCTGTTCACACGTGTTTAAACAGTCAGAAATAATCATCTCCCTGATGATAAAAGCTGTGGCCCCAAGCTGGAGAAACAAGGGCCTTGGTGTAGGGAGGAAAACATCCCAGAAGGACTCAGGGGTCACACGGTAACCGAGGATGGAGCAAAACTGCCCCCGAGGGTCTAAAGCGGGGGGCTGGAGAGGGGTGGGCGCAGAGGGTGGATCCTTGCTCCAGCCACGGCACCGGGATCTGCACGGACACAGCAGCTCCAGCGCCGGGGGAGCGGCTCTGGGGGAGGAGGGGCTGCACGGAGGGGAAAAGCTGCACCACGGAGCTGGGAAAGGATCTTCAGCTCGTGACTGAGAAAACATCTGTGCTGGCACAGCTTGTCAGAAAGGTTCAAGAAGTGGCAATTACAGCAGAGAAGCACATTCAGGGGAGAACATACCGGGATCTGAGGGTTCCTCCTCTCAGAACAACCAGAACTGCTGGCTGCTGTGGGAACGGCACAAACACGGAGCAGCAGCCAGACGTGTTTTGAGTGGTGGTTCAGGGAGCTTTGTCACCAGAACACCCCCAACCCTCATCAACCCAAACACAGCTCTTCTGGAAGGCAGGACTGGCCTGAAACCCCGCTGCAGTGCAGGAACAGACGCTGGCCGTGGTCCCCAGGGCCTGACTCCAGCCTCCTCCAAGGCTTCACAGAATCCCAGAGTGGTGGGGTTGGAGGGACCTCAGGAGATCATCCAGTCCAACCCCCCTGCCAAAGCAGGTTCCCTACACCAGGCTGCACAGGAAAGTGTCCAGGTGGGTTTGAACATCTCCAGAGATGGAGACTCCACAGCCTCTCTGGGCAGCCTGGCCCAGGGCTCTGGCACCCTCCAAGCCAAGTTTTTCCATCCTTCAGATGGGGTTTCCTGTGCTCCAGTTTGTGCCCATTGCCCCTTGTCCTGTCACTGGGCACCACTGGGAAGAGTCTGGCCCCATCCTCTTGACACCCACCCTTTAGGTATCGATCAGCATTGATCAGATCCCCTCTCAGGCTGCTCTTCTCCAGGCTGAACAGTCCCAGCTCTCTCTGCCTCTCCTCACACAGGAGATGCTCCAGGCCCCTCAGCATCTCTGTGGCCTCCCCTGGACTCTCTCCAGTAGTTCCTGGTCTCTCTTGAACTGGGAGCCCAGAACCGGACACAGTACTCCTGATGTGGCCTCACCAGGGCAGAGCAGAGGGGGAGGAGAACTCCCCCTGACCTGCTGGTCACACTCTTCTCAATGCTCCAGGAGACCATTGGCCTTCTTGGCCACAGGGCCCATTGCTGGCTCATGGTCAACTGGTCACCCACCAGCACTCCCAGGTCCTTCTCTGCAGGGCTGCTCTCCAGCAGGTCACCCCCAACCTGTCCTGGTGCCTGGGGTTGTCCCTTCCCAGATGCCTTGGTTGAACTTCACCACCTCCTCGTGGCCAGGAGCTCCTCTGCCCCAGATGCTCCCCCTCCTCTGCTCCCCAGATCCCTCCTCTTTGCCACGGTCTGTGGCACCCCAGGACAGGGTCAAGGGGACTGTCCCCATCACCCAGGACAAGTGGCCTCTATCCAGGACCTGTAGCAGAAGAAAAGCATCAAGGAGCAGTGTTGCAGCCTCAAGACACCACTTCTGTGAAACCCAAGTGTCCCTATGGCAGCTCCTGGAGCAGCTTCTCCTGGGGCTGAGCACAGAGGAGCTGTGTGACATCAGCAGCTCAGCCCGGGGCTCCCGCTGAGCTCAGCCCGCTCCTCTCCCACCATCTCCATCCCACCTGGGCGGGAGAAATGGATTTGCATCCTTACAGGCAAAATTAGCCAGTAACAGACCTTCCTGTCTGCAAAAGGAGGAGGAAGAAGGACCCAGATGACGGCACTGGAGAGGGCTGGAAATGCCATTTTCCTTCGTCCCCTTGTCCCAGGCCAGGCGCCGTTACCCGACGGGGACCCCGAGAAGGTTCAGCCTGTCCCCACAAAGCAGAGAGGAGATCTGGCAACTCCTGTGCTCAGTTACTGTTAGAAGATGATCAGGCTCTGAGTTCCCTCTCTGGAGCTTCAGCAGAGGAGTCCTCTGCCTCCCCAAAGCTTTCCCTCCCTCTCCCCACCGCCGGATTTCAGCACAGTCAGTGCCACCGTGTCCTTCCGCACGACACCAGCCCAACCTCTCCAGCTCTGCTCAGGAACCGGGAGCTGGGGGCCCCGGACCACCCTGATCCCGTATGGACTCTGCCACTTCTCCTGACCCTCCTGTCACGCGGGTCCGGGTCTCTGGGCAAAGCCTCCTCGTGCCATGGAAGTGTCCCCGAGGAGGGTCCGGACCCGCTCCTCCCGCTGCCGAGCTCCGGGGAAGCCCCACCAGATGTTTGTCCATAAGCATTCACAAATCACAACTTCCCGTGTAAGGCACCAACAGCCCCAGCGCTTCCTCCTGCACCCCCTCGCCTGGCCACGGGGAGGTCTGGTGCGACCTTCTCCCGACAAACCGGCACCGACCGTCCCCACGGTCCCCGCCGCTCGCGCCGTCCTGCTCCCCACACCCTCAGAAACCTTCGTGGTTGTTCATGAAGATGTTTCCTGGCAGGAGGTTGGGCTGCCCTGTTGGGTCCCACCGGCCTCCTCCTGCAGAGCCCCCCCACCCCCGGTAGCCCCGGGGCTGATCATCCCGACCCCACATCTCCGAGGCGCCGTGAGCCGCAGGAGTGAGTGGGAAACCGCTGCCGCCCCCCCGGGCAGCTCCACGGCGCCTTTGCACTGGGGTCCCCGTGTGCCCCCACCACCTCCCACCCCTCGGGTGTTCCCGCGTGTCCCCACGATCTCCCATCCCTCGGGTGTCCCCGTGTGTTCCCACCACCTCCCACCTCTCGGGTGTTCCCGCGTGTCCCCACCACCTCCCACCCCTCGGCGGGTCCCAGGCGGGATGGGGCGTGCAAGGATGGGATGAGCATCCCCCATCAAAGTCAAGGGGACCCCAACACGGGCAGCCCCCGCGGAGCGGGACCCTCCCCACACCCCGGGGCGCGGGGCGGTGGGTGCACCGGTGGGCACCGGTTCCCCTAGCGCTGCCGGAGCCCGAAACCGCTGCGAAGGCAGCCGGGACCGGGAGCGGAGCCCACGTCAGTCGCAGGCGAACGGAGCCGGAGCTCACCGCGGACCGGGGAAATCCGGAGAGAGCTGAAATGTGAGGAGGGGCCGCGGGGCAGCGCACGGGTCCGAACGGGCGCGGGGACGGACGGGAGAACTGCGAGGCGACCAGCCCGGGGCTTTCGGGGGTAAAAACACACCCGGGGGCGCTCGGATGGACACGTCCTGTGGACAGTGGCCACGGGACACGGAAACCTTTTGTTAGGGTGAATTTCGTGCTCAGAGCCCCAATTTCCCCAGCTCGGAGGTGCTCCCCATCTGCAGCGCTTCCACCCGACGCTGCCGCCCGCAAGCGCCTCAAACCGGCGCCGCTGCCAAGAGGAGCGATGCCTCCTCCTCATCCTCCTCCTCCTCTTCATCCTCATCCTCCTCCTCATCCTCCTCCTCATCCTCCTCCTCCTCATCCTCCTCCTCATCTTCTTCCTCCTCCTCCTCATCTTCATCCTCCTTGTCCTCCTCATCCTCCTCCTCCTCCCACTGCTCCCACCCCCAGACCAGCCGCTCTGACACCTTGGTGGCCGTGGACCCAACTGGCTGGAACCACCTCGGTGTCAGCTTGTCCAGCGCTGGCCCCATAGCTGGAGGGAGCCGTGGGGCCATGGCCATGGGCCCTGGAAGGTGACAGACCCCCAGGGTCCCCTGGGGATGAAGGGCTGAGGGGCAGCACCCCACAACAGAGCTGAGGGAGGGGCAAAGGGCCAGAGCTGAGCTCCCATGGGTGTCCCGGCCCTGGGGGCAGCGGGTGGGGGGTCCCGGTGGGCACACTGGGGCTTCTCGGTGACGTGGGACCCCGCGGCGCTGAGCCACACCCGGTACTGAACACGGGTGCTCCGTTGCTGGGGGGATGTCTGTGCAGATCCGCCTCTGGGCACGGCTGTGAGACACGGCTCCTCCCGCCAGGAACCAGAGCTGGGGCAGGAAACCTCACCCCGTCCCCATGGACACGGCCCCAGGAGGGCTTGGGCCGCCCTGTCCTCCTCACACACCCCGCAGGGTTGGCAGCTCCTTGTCCCAAGCCCCTCAGGACTCTGCTGTGGCTCCTGCTCCGAAGCCGGCAGTGGCAGCAGCTCGGTGAGGAGGGAGATGTTTAATCAAGAGATGTCACCTCCAGGTCACAATAGCTGTCCCCTTCGGGCTGGGGATCAGGCCCAGAGCTTTTCCCCAGAAGAGCTGCTGCTCTCTGATCTCTGGAGCTCGGGGGCAGCCGCCCAGATTGACCCCACCCGTGCCCGGGTGAAGCACCACGGGCAGCCAGCACAGCCAGCAGAGCTCTCCTGGAGCCCTGGGCCAGGCTGCCCGGGGAGGCTGTGGAGTCTCCTGCTCTGGAGATGTTCAAACCCACCTGGACACTTCCCTGTGCAATCTGGTGGAGATGGACCTGCTTTGGCAGGGGGTGGGACTGGATGGGGAGGAGGCTGAGGGGAGACCTTATCTCCAGCTCCCTGAAAGGAGGGTGGAGAGTGGCACTGTGTCTCTTTTCTCCCAGGTAACAAGTGACAGGACGAGAGGAAATGGCCTCAGGTGGCAGCAGGGGAGGTTCAGGTTGGAGATCAGGAAAAATGTCTTCACTGAAGGGTTCTCAGGCACTGGGATGGGCTGCCTGGGGCAGTGGTGGAGTCCCCATCCCTGGAGGGGTTTAAAGCCGGGCAGATGAGGTGCTCAGAGATCTGGGTTAGCGGTGGCCAGGTACGGTTGGACTCAGTGATCTCAAAGGTCTTTTCCAACCAAATGATTCTGTGGAAAAAAAAAAGGAAATTCTTCCTCAGATCCCATCTCAACTGCCCTGGGCACAGCTTGGGGCCATTTCCTCTTGTCCTGTCCCTTGTGCCTTGGGAGAAGAGATCAGAAATCAGGGGGTGGCCCTGCAGGGACCCCTCTTTGCAGGGGCACAGCAGAGGGTCTGTTTGGAAAGGCAGAGGCTGCAGAGGCCACCAGAGGAGCAGAGCTGATGGGACAGCCCTGACCCATGCTGCAGGGACCCCAGGATGCACAACCCGAGTTCCTGAGAGCTTTCACTCGCCGCTGCCTCGATACCTGGGGGGTACCGGGGTGATGGAGGGCCCCAAGAGTGATGCCATCCACACAGGGCTCGAGGCAGATCCAGCCAGGGAGATCCAGCCCGGGAGATCCAGCTCTTGGGACGTGACTCCAGCAGCTGCGAGGAGCAGAGGCGCGGGAGCTGCAGTGAGTGGAGCTGCTGCAGCCACACAGATCTGATCCACGTGGGGATGTGGGGATGGACGCTGTGCAGAGACCCCCAAAGAGAGAACAGAGAGGTGGGTAAATGGTCGAAGGGGGAAGGCTGCTGATTCCCAAAGGGCTTTGAGGAAAGCAGGCAACGGTGGGACGAGCAGGACACACACAGGGCAGCAGCCGCTCTCCTCAGACTGGACAAGTAAGAAGAGCACAGATGTCAGCTCTGGCCATGGAGAGGTCACCAGAGCAGATCCATGTGGGCCTGGGCTCCTCAGCCCTGCAGAGAGCAGAGCGGCAGGAAGGGGTCACAGCACCCTTTGGGGTGTCACCCACCTCTGCTGATCCCCGAGACCACCTTGTCCTGGGGACAGGTTGCTCCAGAGGATAAGGGGCAGCTTCTGCCTCTGGGCTGAGCTCCTGTCCTGGTGGGAGCTGGGCCAGAGCTGGTTCTGTTCAGCAGCTGGAGCAGCGCTGGGGTTTGGGTTCAGCTGGGATTTGCCATGAGAAGAACATCGACACCACACTGATGTTTGCATTTGTCACTGGAAGTTGAAGGACTTTGTGTTTTGCTGCTCTACAAGATCTCAGGGGTGAGGAATATTGCAGTGACTCAGCTCCATGGGCATTGGGCTCTGCCAAGGGGCTGTTCCATCTCCTGTCCCCCATGGGCAGGAGATCCATGAGGGGCTCTTCCTCTCTGGCTCTCTCTGGCTCTCGCTCGGGCTCTGGCTCTCCCGGGATTGCGGTTTCGGGTCGGGATTGTCGCTGCTCCGGGATCGTTCTCTGGGAACGGGCCGGGCTGGGTGGGCGGGTGCTGAGCAATGGCCCTGGGCAGCGCTCACTTGCATATTTATTACTATTATTACTATCATTATTATTTTAATACCATTATTATTGTAAGTTTTCTTTAACTTCCATGATGAACTTGTTCTTCTCTCCCCCTATGGGTCCCCTTCCCCTCGCCCCCCAGTTCTCTCCCCTGTCCCCTGGGGTGGGGGCAGTGAGCGAGTGGCTGTGTCTGGCTGCCAGCCCAGTGCCAGCCCAGTGCCACCCCCACACCTCCCCAGAACACGCGGCACCCAGAGCTCTTCCCCCCGCCCAGGGGCGCGGGGAGCAGGGCAGGGGGTGACCCCCCGGGGCAGCAGCAGGGTGCTGGAGCGGGGCGCGGGGAGCAGGGCAGGGGTGACACCCCGGGGCAGCAGCAGGGTGCTGGAGCGGGGCGCGGCTGCACAGGGCGGTGTCACAGGGAGGGAGCGGGGCCAGCGCCGGCGCCTCCCGCAGAGGATTCCCAGAGCACAACCTGTCCCGCTCCTCCGGGGGACGCGGACACCGCGGGGGGACTCTCGTGGGGAAGCACTGAGCGGCTCTTTAATGGGGCCAGGAGAGACAGAGAAGAGGCTCAGTCTCCGGAAGCTGAAGCCGGACAAATCCACGCGGAAACCGAGACACGGGATTTCCTCGGGGAAGGTGATTAACCATGGGAGGGACCGCGGTGACACCGAGCAGCCGGGAGGATCTGCCCGGACACGGCTCGTTCCCTTCATCCTGGAGGTTGGAAATCTGCTGCTGCTTTTGCAGCCCGCGGCTCTGACACCCCGGGATCTGCTCCTCCAGCCTTGCACACTCGGATTTGCCTGACCCTCGGCGGGTGCCCCGACCCTCGGCGGGTCCCCCCACCTCCAACAGGTCCCCCCACCCTCGGCGGCTCCCCTCACCTCCAGCAGGTCTCCGCCCAAAGCCACGTCCTCTCCCCGTGCCTTCAGCCCAACCGCCGTTGCTGAACTCCCTCCTTTCCCTCTCCCTGACGTATCCGCCAAGCTCCAGCGATCTCTTCCCACCTCCCAGGTCCCAAACATCACCCACCGGCTGTGACTCCATCGCTCTCACACATCCGCCTTGCCAGCAGCTCCTGCTCGATGCTGGCTGTCCCGTCCCGGGTGACCCCACACTCAGCTCCACCAGCTCCTGCCAAACTCCTCCGTGTCTGAGACTGCTGTAAAAGTCTTTGTGCCACAGAATCCCCAGCACAGGGCTTCAGAAAGCGTCAGATGGAACGGCCAAGATGAGATGCTGCAGCCAGTGTTTGTCCCTCTCTCCTTCTCTCCTCTCTCCTTCAGCACTGTGTCTGCACGGCTCCTCAGTCCCTCCAGGGATGGGGACTCCACCCCTGCCCTGGGCAACCCCTTCCAATGCCTCAGAACCCTTTCAGCAAAGAAATTCTTCCTCACATCCCATCTCAGCTGCCCTGGGCACAACTGGAGCCCATTTCCTCTTGTCCTGTCCCTTGGTCCTTGCTGGAACAGACCCACCCCCACCTCTCTGTACCCTCCTCCAAGGGACTGGGACAGAGCCACAAGGTCTCCCCGCAGCCTCCTTCTCTCCGGGCTCAGCACCCCCGGGTCCCGGGGCTCTCCAGGCTGGAGCTGCAGCCCCGGCGCTGCCCGTGTGTCCCGGGGTGCCGTTAAACGCTGGCACCACTCCTGTCCTGGAGCGGAGCCGAGGCCCCTCCCGCCGCTCCGCGGGCCCGGAGATCGCACCGGGACGGTTCCGTAGGACCCCGGACTGGTGTGGGCTGAAGCGACACTTCAAGGTCACCCAGTTCCAACCCCCTGCAGTGACAGGGACACCTCCAAGCGGGGCAGGCTGCTCACAGCCCCGTCCAGCAGGAGCTGGAATGTACCCAGGGATGGGGTCTCCCCCCCGCCCCCCGGTGTGAACCGCTTCCTCCCGCCCCCGCTCGGAACCGCCCGGGTCAGTGTGAACCCGGCGCCAAATCCCCTCCGGGGGCGGTGACAGGAGCGACTGGAGGTGGCGCCAGGGCAGGGTCAGAACCGGGGGGACGCTCCGAGCCGGGCAGGGCCCCCCGGGGAGGGGCTGGGCGGTGCCGGGTGCTCCTCACTGAGGCAGCGGAGCAAGGTCCTTGGTCACAGCGTGCAGCTCCTGCTGGGCCGTGAGAGGGTCGGGTCAGACGATTGATCGCTGTAGTCCCTCCCAACGGCAAATTCATTCGTTAATAATAAAATAAAATAAAATAAAATAAAATAAAATAAAATAAAATAAAATAAAATAAAATAAAATAAAATAAAATAAAATAAAATTTTAAAAATTAAATTAAAAAATAAAATAAACAAAACAAAATAAATAAAAATATTTAAAATGAAAACTTAAAAAATACTGAAACAAAAAGGTAATTTTAAAAAATAAAAAATGCAATATTTAAAAAAAAACCAAAATAAAATAAAATGAAATATTAAAATAAATTAACATAAAATAAAAAATGACATGATACGGCATGGTGTAATATAAAATGACATGATATAATGTGATATAATATATAATAATATAACGCAACATAATAATATGATATTATAATATAATAATACAACAAATATAATATAATAAATATAATACTATACTATACTATACTATGATATACTATATTTCCTATCACAGCCCCATTCCCCCGAGGCCTCGACAACCTCCACCCGCACCCCAACGCCTCCCTCTCTCCCTCCCTTCGGCCCCCGGCCCAGCTGCCGCCATCCCCGCAGCCCCTTCCATCTTCCAGCCGCTCCCGGGAGCACCGCGCCCCCTGGGGGCGGGCCCGGCAGGACCGAGCGGGTCTCGAACCGGTAATGGCGGATGAGGGAAGGACCCGGTCCAGGAAGCGCCATGGCGGCGGCGCGGGGCACGCCGGGAGTTGTAGTCCCGCCCCAGAACTACATCCGGGTCCCTGGGGCGGGACTACAACTCCCGGCGTGCCCCGCGGGGCAGCCCAGGCGCATGCGCACAATAGACCTACGGTCCCCGGCTCGCCCGCATGGCGCCTCCGCGCACGCGCACCGCGGGACTACAACTCCCAGCGTCCCTCGCGGCAAAGGCGGAAGCGGCGCGATGGCGGCAGGTGAAGGGCCCGGACCGGCCTCAGCTCCGGTCTCCCGCGGCCCGGCGGGCTGACGGGCCCCGCTCGGTAACCGGTGCCGCCGCCATGGCGCTGATCGAGGGTGTAGGCGATGAAGTGACCGTGCTCTTCGCTTTGTTGGTGGTGGTGGTGGTGCTGGGATTGGCCTGGGCCTCCACCCGCGCCCCCGAACCCGCCGCGACGCCCGGTGACAACGCGACGCTGCCCGAGGAGGCCCCGACCCCCGCCCCGACCCCCGTTGAACACAAGGCCCCGGCGGCGGCGTCTGGAGCGACCCCCGATGGGGCGGGCGGGCTGGCGGCGGGGCTGCGGCCCCGGGCCGGTCCTGCGCCCGCGCAGAGCCCCCCCGGTGAGCGGGACACCGGCCCCGCCGAGCCCACCATGGTGCTGCGGCTCAAGTTCCTCAACGACACGGAGCGCCTGGCCCGGGTGCGGCCCGGCGACACCGTCGGGGCCCTGAAGAGGTGAGGGGCCGGGCGGGCCGGTTCTCCCGCGGCACCGATCGGGGATGTCCCGGTTCAGGGCGGGGGGATCCCGAACGCCCCCCCCGGCGGCTTCTTCCCTGCCCGGAGCTGCCGCTCTGGCCCGTGTGCAGGTGCCCGGCCCCAGCGGTGCCTTCGCTCTGACGGCGGCGGGTGGGCGCAGGGGGGTCGGAGGGCTCGTTCGCAGCTGCTGCTGTTGGGGACGGTGGGCGGCAGCGGCCCCGTCCGGGCGGGAGCGTGTGACGTGTCGGTCGTTGTCCCCCCCCAGGGCCTATTTCCCGGGGCAGGAGCAGCAGGTGCGGCTGATCTACCAGGGGCAGCTGCTGCGCGACGACAGCCAGAGCCTGGCGGCGCTGCACCTCGGCCACAACAGCGTCCTGCACTGCCACATCTCCCCGCACAGCCCGGCCCCCGCGCCCGCCGGGCCCCGCGCCTCTGCCGACCCCGTGCACGCCGCCCTCAACGTGGGCAGCCTCATGCTGCCGCTGTTCGTGCTGCTGCTGGCGGTGCTGTGGTACTTCCAGCTGCAGTACCGGCACGTCTTCACCGCCACCGCCACCACCTTCCTGGCCGGCCTCACCCTCCTCTTCAGCTTCATGGCCTTCACCATGTACCGCAGATAGCACGGCCCCGCGCCCCGGAGGAGCCGCCGCCGCCGCGCCCCGGAGGAGCCTGCCTGCCGCACCGGAACTGGGGGGGGCTGGGCTGGGGACTGTCCCCCCCGGGCTGCGGGGCCTGGCGGGTGCGGGGGGGGAGGCAGCAGCGGGCCCACCGGCCGCGTCCCGGGCTCCAGGACCGAGCACCGGGGTTGTCGCAGGAGCCGGTGCTGCGCTGTCTCTGGGGGCGGGTGTCCCGGTGACCGACACGGAGCGTCTGCCTGTCCCGCCGGTGCTCCCGCGGCGGGAGCTGCGGCAGCCTGAGCCCCCCCGTGCCCCGCCCGGGCTGGGGTCCGCTCCCCGCGGGGGTGTCTCGGTACCGGCGGGGGAGGCGCTGTCCCCCCCGCCCCGTTAACGATTAAAGAGACCGGACTGAACGGGCGCGGGCTCGGCTGTGCTGCGCCGGGGGCGGGGCTCCGGGAGGGGGCGGGGCTTCGGGAGGGGCGGGGAGCGCGCCTCGGGCCACGCGTTCCGCAGGGCGGCAGTGCGCCTGCGCGAGCAGAACCGCCCCGCCCCTTCGCAGAGCGCTCGCTCATTGGAGGACGGGGAGCAGCTATTTGCATATTCATCAGCTAGTGGTGGGCGGAGCTCCCGCGCGCGGCCCCGCCCCCGGAAGTGCGTCCCGCGCGGGGGGCGGGCCCGCCGTGTCCCTGGGCCCCGCGGGGGCTGTCGGGAAGATGGCGGACTCGGTGTCCGGGCGGTGCTGAGCGGCCGCGGCGGCGGGTCCCAGCGCGGCCGTGAGCGCCATGTAGGGACCGGGACCGGGGCGGGGAGAGGGCTGGGGCGCAGGGAGGGCAGCGCGGGGCCTGCGTGGGCCCGGGGGGTGGGGATGGGAGGACCCCGCGGGTGGGGGCCTGGGTGGGCCGGGGGTCGCGCTGCCGGTGCGGCCCGGCCCGGGGCTCCCGGTAGCGGGGGAGGAGCGCTCAGAGCGGCTTGGGGTCCTGGTGCCGGGGTGGAGAGGGATGATCGGAGCTGGTCGGGGATCGCGTTACCGTGGGGGAGGGAAGATCGGGGGTCCCGGTACCGGGCATGGGAGGGAAGATCGGGGCTGCCCGGGGGTCCCGGTACTGGGGGAGGATCTGAGCGAACCGGAGCTCCTGGGATAAGGGGGATCGGCGAGCCGGGGCCCTGCGGGGGGGCGGATCTGTGTGGGGTGGGGGCAGCTGAACAGGCCGGGGATCCCGGGACAACGGGGCTCGTGTGTGGTCCCGGTACCGAGGGGGTGTCTATGTGGGGGGGTGCTCCCGCGCTGGGGTGGCTCCGTGGCGGGTGAGGGGGGGTCCGTCCGTGGCCCCTTCGCTGTCTCCATTCCCCCCCCTCCCGCCTCCTCCGCAGGGTCTCCCGGTTCCCCGCAGCCCCCCGAGCCGCCCAGCCCTCGCCATGCTGCGCCTGCTGCCATGGCTCGGTGCTCTGACCCGGGCCAGCGCGCGGCCCGGTGTCCGGCGGGGCCTGGCTGCCGGTGAGCGCGGCGGGATGTATCCCAGCTGCTCCTGCGCCGGCAGAGCCAAGCAGCGCGCCGTGCTGCTGCCCCTGGACCCCTACGGCCATGGGCTGCTGCACCCCTTCCCCCCGGACGCTTACCGGGCGCGGGGGCACGGCAGGAGGAAGAGCTGGAACTTCATCCACGAGAAGATGAGCTACGACACCTTCTTCACCATGAAGCGGCTGATCGAGCGCTCGCGCAGCGCGGGGGAGGTGCTGCGCTGGGTCACCCAGAACCCGGGCAAGGTGTCGGCCAGCCACTACCCCATCGCCCTGCACAAGCTGGGGCAGCTCCTGCAGCCGCCGCCGGGCCAGGCCGCGCTCAACGGGGAGGCCCGCGGGCCCGGCCCGGTGCTGGAGCAGCCCGAGTTCCACGCTCTCTGCCAGGCCATCGTCACCGGCTGCTCCAAGTTCGACAACTTCAGCATCGTCAACTGCCTGTACGCGGCCGCGGCGCTGGGTGAGCGGCCCGGGGCGGGGTCACCGGGGGGGCGGGGTCACCGGGGGGAGCGGGCAGGGCAGCGTGGCACGGGCTGCGGCTCCGTCTGGCTGCGGCGGCGAGGGGAAGGATGTGCCGGGGGGTGTGGATGTGCCGGGGGGGTGTGGATGTACCGGTGCCCGTGGCTCCGAGGCAGGCGGGGCTGTGCCCGGTGCAGGAGGAGGAGGCTGCCTCTGCTCGGGGTGCCCTCGGGGTGCCCTGGCTGCCCCGGGGTGGGTGCACAGCTCCCGGGGTGTGGGTGCACAGAGCAGCTGAAGCACCGGGCAGCGCTGCCCAGAGGGATTGGGATAAACTGCTCCTTGGTTTTAGCTCCAGTCCCTGGCAATCAGCAAACACCTGAGCATTGGAGCGGGAGGGGGGAGATCTCGCTGGCCCCTTTGTGAGCCGGGAGCCCCCTGTCCTGGGGTGTCTCATACTGAGGAGAAAAGGGGCTGGTTTGGGTCCCTGCACAGCAGCAGCCTCAGGGCTGGTGGGTCGTGTCCCAGGGGGCTCCCGCTTGGCTGGGCCGAGGTCCCTGAGGGCTTTGGGGGTTCCCCCGCTGCGAGGAGGGGGATCACGCCTGGGGGCTGCCCTCCCCACCCCAGGGCTCTGTCCAGCCCCCCGCCCCCCTGTCCCACCCTCTTTGCTTTTCCCTCCCCCACGGCGGCCACACGCTGGGCCGAGGCCTCGGCTGAGCCCTGTTCCCAGGCGCCGGGTCCCGCCGGGGCTGACGCAGGAGCTCCAGACCCCGTGAAGGGGGAGGGAGGGGAGGAGGTTTCTGCTCTCCCCCCTCTGTCCCACGGTGCCCGGTATTTGTTGACGCTGAGCCCCGGGCTGCCCGGCGCCTGTCCCCTGGGCTGGGCGCCCCCCGCCCGCGCCGGGTTTGACCCCACTTTGTTCTCCTTCGCTGCTCACCCGGTCGTGAACAGACCCGGCCCCCGGCCCGCCGGGGCCTGGGGGGAACAAAGCAGCTGCTCAGCCCCATCCTTCACTTCCCCCCTTCTGCCTGAGTTGTGATTAACGGTGGAAACGCGGCGGCCGGCCCCATGCTGCCCGCCTGGCTCTGCAGCCCTTGGGGAGGGGAAATCTCCTCAGCTGGCTGCGGGGGCCGGGGGCTGACTTGGTTTTCCACCCAAAACTTTATTTTTAAAGCACTTTTTGGAGCTGTGTTGTTTGTCATTAACAAGTCTGAGTCCTGAGGGCCGACCTTGTGTCGTGGCTGAGCCCCAGGACGGCCCTGTGGTGGGTGGCAGTGGCTGCAGCGGGTGTTCCCATGGGGCAGATGCACTGATGCTCCCGTCAGGCCGCGCCTCCCCCTGGGTCCCATCGCCCTCGCGGTGAGCCCGTCCCTCCCCGGGGGGCTGGGGGGGTGGCTGTGCTGGTGAGGGTGACAGGGGGGCCGGGGTGGGTGTCCCTGACCCCCTCCCCGCCGCAGGTCTCCCCGGGGAGTCGCCGCTGGTGCGAGTGCTGGAGGACGAGTCCCGGAGCCGCCTGGGCCGCTTCAACCAGAAGGACGTGTCCATGGTGTTCAGCAGCGTGATGAGGCTGCACCCGTCCAGCCCGCACCCCCTGGTCGAGTCCTGCCTCAGCAGTTTGGAGAGGCACCTGGAGAAGGAGCGGCACCCCCAGACCCTCTTCCTCCTGCTCTCCTACTACCGGCTGCGGGCGCAGGCGCTGCAGGGCCACCCGGCCTCCGACCAGCAGCTCATCAACAACCGCAAGATCCTGCGCCTGGTCCGGCACACGCTGGGGCAGGTCAGCGCCATGCGCGAGCACGAGCTGGCCCTCCTGGACGAGATGCTGGCCCTCTGCGCCCAGGAGGCCAACAACAAGGCCCTGGAGGCCATCTTCAGCTCCCAGCTCTTCTACGAGAACCGCCAGGAGCGCTTCATCCGCAGCATGGCAGGTGAGGGTGGGCCCTGCCCGTGGCCTCGGCATCTCTCTGCCTCAGAGTCTCCTTCCCTGGGGACTGCTGACTGGGGAAGGGTTTAGAGGGGAAGGGTGTGAGGAGAGGCTGAAGGCACTGGGTTTGTTCAGCCTGGAGAAGAGGAGACTGAGAGGAGATCTCCTGGCGGTCTGGAACTTCCTCCCCAGGGGAAGAGCAGGGGCAGGCGCTGAGCTCTTCTCTCTGGCCACCAACGCCAGGAGCAGAGGCCATGGCAGGAAGATGTGGCAGGGGAGGGGGAGCTTGGCCATGAGGAAAAGGTTCTTGAGGCAGAGGGTGGTGGAGCACTGGCACAGGCTCCCCAGGGAGGTGCTCATGGCCCCAAGGCTGACAAGATTCCAGCAGCATTTGGCCAAGGCCCTCAGGGACATGGTGTGAATGTTGGGATTGTCCTGTGCAGGGACAGGAGTTGGACCCCATGGTCCTGGTGGGTCCCTCCCAGCTCACAACACTCTGATTCTGTGAGTCCTTGTCCCCAGAGGACATCAGGGTGTGTGGCAGCACCAGCTGGGGCCTTGCTGAGCCCCAGGGCCCGCAGTGGTGGCGGCTGGAGCAGGAGATGCTCTGCGTTACCCCCGCCCTGTCACCGCCTTCCCATCCTGTCCCTGCCGGGGCTGGAGCTGCTGCTGGGCCAGAGCCCGGCCCCACTGACCCCTCCCTGCCGTGTCTGTGCAGAGTGGCTGCCCAGGAAGGCGGAGAACCTCACCCCCTACACCATGGCCCTCATCGCCAAGTACGTGGCGCGGCACCGGCTGCGCGAGCCGCGGCTGCTCGATACCATCGCCAACTTCCTCCTGAAGCGCGGGGAGCAGCTGGACAGCAAGGTCAGTGTCCCCCGGGTCTGGGGGTGCCTGGGGCTGGCTCTGGGGCTGGCTCTGGGGGGTGCCTGGGGCTGGCTCTGGGGCTGGCTCTGGGGGTGCCTGGGGCTGGCTCTGGGGCTGGCTCTGGGGCTGGCTCTGGGGGGTACCTGGGGCTGGCTCTGGGGCTGGCTCTGGGGGTGCCTGGGGCTGGCTCTGGGGCTGCCCCGGTGCTGGGGGAGCCACGTCCCTTCTCTGCCACCGGCCCGGGGCGTCTCAGCAGGGACCGGCTGGGATGTGCCGTGACCGCACGGGTGGCCGGGGCCGGTTCCTGCCCGGCTCTGGGCACGCCTGGGCCTGCCCTGTCCCTCGTCCCGCTGCCTGGCCCGGCCTGACCCGTCTCTGCTGCCCACAGGTGATCCAGAAGCTGGTGTTCCCCTTCAGCCGCATGAACTACCGCCCGTCCAACCACAGCGAGCTCTTCCCCAAGCTGGAGGCCATCCTGGAGCAGAAAGCTGGCTCCTCACCCCTGGCCACCGTCAACATCCTCATGTCCATGTTCCAGCTCAGCCACTTCCCCCAGAGCGTCCTGCACCAGGTCTTCTCCCCGGCCTTCATCACCAACGTCATGAGTACGTCGGGCCTCTCCCGGGGTGAATCCCGGCGGCAGCGCCCGGGGCCGGGGCAGGGGGTGGGTGGTGGGAGGGCTGGGCTCCCCCGGGAGCTGGGGGTCAGCCCCTGGGCAGGGGTGAGGAGGGGGGCTCCCCCCGTGGGGTCCCTGCAGCGGCCTGTCCCCGCAGGCAGCCCCTACGCGCTGATCGTGCGCCGGTACCTGTCGCTGCTGGACGCGGCGGTGGAGCTGGAGTTCCGCGGCTACTCCGGCCCCCGCCTCGACCCCCGCTACCGCGTCCTCATGTTCGAGCACGCCCTGACCGCCGACGAGGCCAACAGGAAGTACAGGTCAGCCCCGGGGGGTGGTGGGCAGGGGAGGGCTGTCCTGGGCCGGTGGGCACCGCGGTGTCACTGTGACGCGGTGTCAGTCACCTTGCTCTGGCAGGGTCCCGGCAGAGGATGTGCCGGGGTAAGGGCTCATGCGTGGGCTGGAGAGGAGCAGTGTGTCCTCACTCCAAGAAGGACCTGGAGGTGCTGGAGCGTGTCCAGAGAAGGGAACGGAGCTGGGGAAGGGTCTGGAGCACAAGTGTGCTGAGTTCCCGGCTGAGGGAACTGGGGGTGCTGAGCCTGGAGAAAAGGAGGCTGAGGGGAGACCTCCTGGCTCTGTCCAAGTCCCTGACAGGAGGGTGGAGAGAGGTGGGGGTGGGTCTGTTCCACCAAGGACCAAGGGACAGGACAAGAGGAAATGGGCTCCAGTTGTGGCCAGGGCAGTTGAGATGGGATGTGAGGAAGAATTTCTTTGCTGAAAGGGTTCTGAGGCATTGGCAGGGGTTGCCCAGGGCAGTGGTGGAGTCCCCATCCCTGGAGGGATTGAAGAGTCGTGTAGACACAGTGCTGAGGGACAGGGGTCAGTGGGGACTGGTCAGTGTTGGGTTCATGGTTGGACTCGAGGAGCTCAGAGGGCTTTTGCAGTCCAGGCAGTTCTGGGAACCTGTGATATGGAATCAAAGAGTCACTGAGGGTGGAACAGACCCTTGAGGTCACCGAGTCCCACTGTAAACTCACAATCCCAAGTCCACCACTAAACCATGTCCCTAAGTGCCACGTCCCCACGTCTTTTAGATCCCCCAGGGATGGTGTTGCAGCTGCCTGAGGGCTCCCTGGCAGCCTGTCCCCAGGCTGGACAGCCCCTCTGAAGGGTGAAGCTCGCGCTGTTAGTGTGGCAGGTTTGGGAGGAGCTTCGAGCTGCAGCGTGTCCCCTCCCTGTCCCCAAACAGCAGAGCCCAGAGTTGGAGTCTCCTCATTTCACATGTCCCCTCCCTGTCCCCAAACAGCAGAGCCCAGAGCTGGAGTCTCCTCACTTCACAGAATAGTTTGGTTGGAAGAGACCATCACGATCATCAGCTGTAACTTGTCCCTCCCGGGGGCCTGCACATTGTCACACAGATGGGCTCAGAGGGGGAATGGGGGTCTGGTGGTGCTGGGGGGCACAGGCTGGGGCTGTCCCCAGCGCGTCCCCTGACTCTGCCTTTCCCCCTCAGTTACAAGGGGCTGGTGGCCGAGGCCCTGCGGCAGCTGGTGGGGGAGGAGTGTTACCGGCAGGACGAGGTGCTGCCCCCAGGATACTGCACAGGTACCGGGCACCCCGCTTCGGGGCAGGGCTGTGGGGATGGGGCTGGCGGCTGGGGGAGCTGGGGGGGGGTGGCAGGACCCCCGTGGCTGCCTGGGTGCTCGGGGGAGTCCCCAGGGTGGGAGGTTGTCTGGGGCAGAGCGAGATGTGGCTGCTTTGTCACCCCCTGCCCCGTGACACTGCCTTGCCCCGGTGCTCCCGGGGGGGATTCCCTCCACGCTCCCATCTCTGGGCTGTGGCACAGCACCCCCCACCCTGGGGCACTGGGGACCCAGCCCAGGTCCCATCGCCCGCAGCGGGGTCGGGGGTCCCGGTGCTGATCCGTGCTCTCTCCCTGCAGATTTCCTGCTGTGGATCAACCGCTCGGGCACGGTGCTGCCCCTGTCCCGCGTCCCCGCTGCCTCCAAGGCTCCCTCCGCCCTCCCTGCCCCGTCCCCGGCCGCCCTCTCCCTGCGCTCCAGCGTCCTGGCCCTCACCTCGGACTTGCAGGACTTTGCCCCGTTTGCTCCGGAGGCGCCGAGCAGCCCCCCGGGCTCCCGGGAGAGCGGCCTGGCCGGGCGGTTCCTGCCCGCGCTCTGCCCCGCCCCGGGGGGCCCCTGTTACCAGCCCCCCTCGGACTATTACTGCGGCCTGAGCAAGGAGCCCTCCCTGGAGAGCCAGGGCAGCTCCGCCCTGAGCAGCCCCTCCGAGTGCCTCTCGGCGCAGCCGCCCGGCACCCCGGACTGCTCGCCCCGGGGCAGCTCCGCAGCCACCCTCTTCCAGTTCCCCATCGGCAAGATCCTGGAGGAGGAGGAGGAGGAGGAGGAAGAGGAGGAGGAGGAGGAAGCTGCCCCCGCCGGCCCTGGGCACGATCGCAGCTGCTTCCCCGGGGAGCAGAGCCAGGAGGAGCCGGAGCAGAGGAGCCCAGCGCCCAGCGAGGACCCCTGCGCCCCGCCCTCGCCGTGCCGGCCCAGCCCCAAGCGGGGCCCGGCCGAGGGGCTGCAGGGAGCCGAGGAGATCCAGAGGTACCGGGCAGAGTTCGTCCCTGTCCCCGTCCCTGTCCCTGTCCCCGTCCCCATCCCCGTCCCTGCTGGCAGCACAGCCGTCCCGTGCCAGCACTGCCTTCGGTCCTGTCGGCCCTGGTCCCCCCTGCCCGGCCCTGGCAGGGGCTGGTGGCAGCACTGGTGCTGCTCAGACCCCCGGTCCCACTGTCCCCAGCCCTGGGCTGCAGCATGTCCCAGCCCGGCCACAGCTGCCCCTGTCACCGACCATGATCGTCCCTGACACTGGCTGTGGCTGTCCCTGCCACTGACTGTGAGTGCCACCAACTGTGGCTGCCCCTGTCACCAACCACAGCTGCCACCAGCCACTGACTGTGGCTGCCACTGACCTTGGCTGTCCCTGCCACCAGCCACAGCTGCCACCAACTGTGGCTGCCACCAACCTTGATTGTCCCTGCCACCAACTGTGGCTGCCACTGGCCACAGCTGCTCCTGCCACCAGGCTGTGGCTGCCTCTGTCACCATCCGGGCAGAGGGGGTGGGTGCTGCCCCTTCACCCCCCGCTCTCCTGGGGATACTGCCCACAGGGCCTGTGGGGTGGGTGAGGTGACACTGCCCTCCCCGCTCTGTCCCCTGCAGGGTGGTGCTGTCGGTCAATGACAAGTGGCATTACTGCCAGAACTCGGACATCCTGGTGGGCTCGCGGGCCATGAGGGACAGGCACTTGCGGCTGCTGGGCTACTGCCTGGTTCAGGTGAGTGGGGGGCTGCCCCCCTCCTCCCCCCGGGCAGAAGTGGCCTGTGACCCTGGGGTGAGGTGGGTGACAGGCTGGCGAGGTGGGTGACAAACTTGGGGCGGGGGCTTCCCCACTCTGGGGGCCGAGTCCTTCCCTTTGCCTCTTGCAAGAGGGAGCAGCAGTGACTCATCCTCACCCCCCCCAGGACTCCTTCCTCCCGGCTGGTGGGTGACAGCAGTGCTGGTGGCCTGGTGACAGCAGGGACAGGGGACAGCCCCTCCTGTCCCGCAGGAATCCCGTCCCACGGGTCTGCGCCTGCAGCTGAGGCCGGACCCGCGCCGGGCAGGGAGGGGAGAAGGGGAAGGGGGCCCAGGCTGGGCCGGGCAGACACGTCACCAGCACAGTGTCACCTTCGGGGTGGGGATGGAGCTGGGGACACGGCTGAGCCTGGAGCCCTTGGCTGGGGTGGGGCTGTGGGTCCTGCAGCGGGTCCCTGGGGCTGGGGCGCGGTGAGGCCGAGCTCCTGGGTGGGTCTGTGCCGGGACCTGGGGGTGGAGACGCCCCCGAGGCTTCGCTGCTGCCTTGGGAATTGTCTGGGATTGCTCTGGGAAGCTGTGGGTGTTGGTTTGAGGTGCTCAGGTCTCCAGGACTCTCTGTGGGGCGGCTCTGGGAAGCTGTGGGTGTTGGTTTGAGGTGCTCAGGTCTCCAGGACTCTCTGTGGGGCGGCTCTGGGAAGCTGTGGGTGTTGGTTTGAGGTGCTCAGGTCTCCAGGACGCTCTGTGGGGCGGCTCTGGGAAGCTGTGGGTGTTGGTTTGAGGTGCTCAGGTCTCCAGGACGCTCTGTGGGGCGGCTCTGGGAAGCTGTGGGTGTTGGTTTGAGGTGCTCAGGTCTCCAGGACTCTGTGGGGCGGCTCTGGGAAGCTGTGGGTGTTGGTTTGAGGTGCTCAGGTCTCCAGGACTCTCTGTGGGGCGGCTCTGGGAAGCTGTGGGTGTTGGTTTGAGGTGCTCAGGTCTCCAGGACTCTCTGTGGGGCGGCCCTGGGAAGCTGTGGGTGTTGGTTGGAGGTGCTCAGGTCTCCAGGACTCTCTGTGGGGCGGTTGGAGCTCGAGGGCAGATCTTCCTGGGGAGAACGACTCTGAAGTGCAGAGCTCTTACCCCTGTTTACCTCTCCACCTCAGAGGTCACCTGAGTGCCAGTCACAGATCTGCCAAGCAGTTCCATAACCGTTTCTCAAAGCTCCTTACCCCCCTGCTGCAGGGGAGCGGGTGCCAGCGCCAGGCTCCCCCTGGGTCAGCCCTGTTCCTTTCCCACCCCTGCAGTGCCTGGTGCCCAGGAGCTCCAGGCTCTGTGTGAAACCCTCTCTCTGCCCAGCACCCTGGTGCTGCCGGGTCTGGCACCCTGAGGAGCAGCTCTGCCGTTGCCACCGTCCCCACTGGTGGTCCCAGAGGTCACTGCCCCTTGGCCACCCCGGGCAGCTCAGCTCCTTCCTGAGCTGAAGCTGCTCCACAGCTCGGTGCTTGTTCTTGCTCCTCTCTCTTGAGGTTCCTTGCCCTTGTTTGAGGTTTCTTCCCTCCTTTCCTGAGGCCTGTACAGAGCAGCTGAGGTTGGCAGGAGCCTCTGGAGCCCACCCAGTCCCACCCTGGCTTACCTGAGCGGGGGCTCAGCGCCAGGTCCATCGAGTTCCGCGTGTCCTGGAGGTGTTTTCTTAACCTGTCCCAGGCTCGAGGCTGGTGCTGCCTCACCCTCACAGGAGAGAATTTGGTGGTGGGGGGGATCTCTGTGCAGGTTTTTCTGAGTTCCAGTGGGATTTGCAGTGTTTTGGGTTTGGGGCCGGTGCCTCGCCCTGCCCCAGGGCCCCGGCCTGGCTCCCTCCCGCTGGGTGTTTGTGTGCACAGCGCTGGTGCCTCGATCCCATCCAGCCCTGCCAGCCTCTCCTGCCTCACAGCCTTCAGTCCCTCATCATCCCCCTGGCCCCTCTCCAGGGTGTCCATGGCTTGTCCTGAGGAGCCCAGCACTGGGCACTCCCAGCTCTGAGCAGCAGAGAAGGATCTGCTCCCTCCTCCTGCTGCTGCTGCTCTCCCCAGAGCCACCCAGGACACTGTCACCCGCCTCTGCTGCAGGGGAGCAGTGCTGGCCCCTCTTCCACGTGTCCCTCAGGACCTTCTCTGCGAAGCCACGTTCCAGCTGGTTGTTCCCTGCTGCGGGGTTGTCCCTCCCCAGGCTCAGGACTCGGCCCCCCCTGCCCAGGGGCTGTTTCTGCAGCCTGGTCGGGTCCAGGCCAGCAGGGCCACCGCCCGCGTCAGCCGCTCCTCCCGCCTGGGCCACCCCAGCGTGTGCTTGGTCACTGATGGGGACACTGAGCGGTGCTGGCCCCTGTGCTGGCCCCTGGGCTGTGCTGCTGGGGCCCTGGTCCAGCTGGAGGCCGTGCCCTGGCAGCTCAGCCCTCCTTAGATTTAATTGAAGACCTTCTGCTGTTGGCTGTGGCGGTGCCATGTGCCGGCTCAGCGGGTCCTGGGCTGCCTGGGGATGTCTGTGTGGCCGTGCCAGGGCCGTGCCAGGGCCGTGCCAGGGCTGTGCCAGGGCTGTGCTCCCCCTCGGACACCCCTGGTCCCAGAGCAGCAGCAGGTGGGGGTTTGTCAGGGATCCTTCCCCGAGAGCCCCCTCCTCCTGCAGCAGAGCCAGCAGGGGCTGCCGGGGTGACTGCGAAGGACAGTGCCAGGTCTTGTCCCCAGACCCAGGGCTGAGGGACCTGGGGGTGTTGAGCCTGGAGAAAAGGGGGCTGAGGGGAGACCTTCTGGCTCTGTCCAAGTCCCTTGGAGGAGGGTGGAGAGAGGTGGGGGTGGGTCTGTTCAACCAAGGACCAAGGGACAGGACAAGAGGAAATGGGCTCCAGTTGTGCCCAGGGCAGTGGAGATGGGATGTGAGGAAGAATTTCTTTGCTGAAAGGGTTCTGAGGCATTGGAAGGGGTTGCCCAGGGCAGTGGTGGAGTCCCCATCCCTGGAGGGATTGAAGAGTCGTGTAGACACAGTGCTGAGGGACATGGGTCAGTGGGGACTGGTCAGTGTTGGGTTCATGGTTGGACTCCAGGAGCTCAAAGGGCTTTTCCAATCTGGGCAGTTCTTGTCTGCTCCTGTGCCCACCTGGCCCCAGAGGGCAGGACCGAGTGTCACTGTCATCACAGAATCCCAGACTGGTTTGGGTGGGAAGGGACCTCAAAGCTCTTCCAGTCCCAACCCCCCTGCCAGCAGCAGGGACACCTTCCACTAGACCAGGTTGCTCAAAGCCTCATCCAACCTGGCCCAGAACACTTCCAGGGAGGAGCAGCCACAGCTTCTCTGGCCAACCTGGGCCAGGGTCTCACCACTCTCACACCAAACAATTTCTTCCTCACATCTCAGCTCCATCTCCCCTCTGCCACTTTCAAGCCATCACCCCTTGTTCTGTCCCTCCCTGCCCTTGGCCAAAGTCCCTCCCCAGGTCCTGTCCTGCTGCCCTAGGGATGCAGTGTCACTGTCCTGCTCCCGGATGGGAAGGGTCCTGGGTGCAGAGGGGGCTGGGGGTGCTGGAGCTCTGTGACAGCCTCTCCCTGTCCCTTTCAGCTGCCCTACACGGAGCTGGAGAAGGTGAGTGGCATCGAGGAGGCCAAGCACTACCTGCGGCAGAAGCTGAGGGAGCTGCGCCTCTGAGGGACGGACGCCCCGAGGGGGGAAGGGGTGCAGCTGGGGGGGGCACAGCCGGGTGCTGACACCCCCTGACCCTGGGGTGGGAGACACAGCCACCCCCTGTCCCTGGGGATCGGGGGGGACACGAGGCCAGGCCATGGGCTTCTTCTCCTCCCCGTGGGGCTGGGGTGATGCGAGATATTTATTGCCGTTAGCGGGGGGAAGGGGCGCGACTGGGCCGGGGCGTAGGGGAGTGTTTGGGTGCTGGGGGGGGGGGGGGGGGGGGGGGGGGAAGGTCCCTCGCTGCCCCCTTGTCCCCCCAGCCCTGTCTGCGAGGGTTGCTGCAGGGAAAACTGGTCCGGGGGGGTGTCCCTGTGCCCCCAGCACCGCTGCTGGGAGGGGGGACAGTGCCTGGTCCCCAGCTGGGGGGGTCCTGTGGGGTTTGGGGGGGGGGGGGGGGGGGGGCCATGGCAGACCCCACGCAGAGCCAGGGCTGTTTGCACAGGGGGGGCTGCTCCCCGAGCCGGGAGGAGGGGGGTGCTGGGGAATTGGGGGGGGGGGGCGGTAAATTTACAATAAAACCGGTGAAAAGTGTGCAAAGTCTGGTCTGTTTATTGGTACAAGGCAGTGGCTGCCACGACCCCCCCGGGCCCCCCCACAGCCCTGGGCATGGACCCCCCACCCTCTGCCGTGTGGGGGGGTGCAGGCAGGGACCCCCGGGGGGGCAGCAGGGCCAGCACCCAGCACACGGGGTGCTGCTGCCTGCACCCCTGCCCTCACACAGCCCTGGGGGGCACGGGGTCACACCCCCTCCAGCCCCCACCCCGGGCACCCCTCAGCCCGGTGCCCTCGTTACGAAGCTGCTTATTGCTGTTCAGTGACTCTGGGAAAGAAACATTGGGAGGGAGGCAGCACCTGATTGTCTGGGGGGGCCCAGGGCCGGGCAGGGGGCTGCCGGGGGGCTCTGCCCCGGGGGGGCAGGGGGGGTCCGGACGTGCCCGAGGGGACCGTAGGCACAGCCCAGCCCTGCGCCCCGGAGGGGTGGGGGGTCCCCGGCGGGGCCAGGCTGCGGCCGGGGTCTCTTTGGCAGGTGTCCCCCCCGAAGGCACGGGGAGCGCGGGGTGACTGACCCCCACGCAGCCCCCAGCCCCACGCAGCCCCCAGCCCCACGCAGGGCGGCCGTGCCCGGCTCATGGCGGCCACGCGGTCACACCGGCATCGGCATCTCGTTGTACTCGTCCACCCCTTCCCGCTCGTCCAGGATGGGCTCAGCCTCGTCTGCGTCCAGCTGCGGGGGGGGGTGGGTGGGCGGGGGCTGAGCGGGTGGGAGGGGCTCCCCGGCCACCCCCTCCCGGTCTGGCCGTCAGGGCGCCCCCGGGCCACGCGGCCGGTACTTACACACTTCATCTCCTGGTCGGTGAAGAGGCGGCTGAGCAGGCACATGCGGAGGGGCACGGTGAGGATGAGGATGAAGGGGAAGGCCAGGGAGGCCATGGTGGACATGACGGCCCAGAGCACGGCCAGGCACGCCAGCTGCAGCCCGGTGAACAGGTGCATGCGCAGCGTCCGCACCTGCGCGGGGACAGGCGCCCGTGTCACCGTGTCACTGACCCCTGCGGCCCCCTCCCACCCCAACACCCCCCAAACATCAGTCTGGGCCACAGGCACCCTGCTGCCCCCAACCCAAGGGTGCCCCAGAGGATGGAGGCACAGACTGGTTTGGGTGGGAAGGGACATTTCAAGGTCACATCTGGTCCAGGGAGGGACGGATTTTCTCCCAGGGACCAAGGGACAGGACCAGAGGAAATGGGCTCCAGTTGTGGCCAGGGCAGTTGAGATGGGATGTGAGCAAGAATTTCTTTGCTGAAAGGGTTCTGAGGCATTGGCAGGGGTTGCCCAGGGCAGTGGTGGAGTCCCCATCCCTGGAGGGATTGAAGAGTCGTGTAGACACAGTGCTGAGGGACAGGGGTCAGTGGGGACAGGTACAGTTGGACTCGATCAGCTCAAAGATCTTTTCCAGCCAAACCATTCCATGGTTCCATGATCTCCAACCAGACCAGGTTGCTCAGAGCCCCGTCCAACCTGACCTTGAATGTTCCCAGGGATGGGGCTTCTCCCACCTCTCTGGGCAGCCTGGGCCAGGGTCTCCCCACCCTCAGTGCGAAAAATTTCCTCCTCCTCTGCAGTCTGAATCTCCCTCTTGTAACTGACACCCATCACCCTGTGTCCCCTCACTGCAGGTGTCACTGGGCCCACAGGAAAGCTGGGGGGGGACTGTGGCCAAGAGCAGGGAGTGACAGAACAAGGGGTGATGGCTTGAAACTGGCAGAGGGGAGATGGAGCTGAGATGCGAGGAAGAAATTGTTTGGTGTGAGGGTGGTGAGACCCTGGCCCAGGTTGGCCAGAGAAGCTGTGGCTGCTCCTCCCTGGAAGTGTTCTGGGCCAGGTTGGATGAGGCTTTGAGCAACCTGGTCTAGTGGAAGGTGTCCCTGCTGCTGGCAGGGGGGGTGGGACTGGATGAGCTTTAAGGTCCCTTCCAGCCCAAACCAGTCTGGGGTTCCATAATTCCATTAAAAATTTGCCCCCATCACCCTTACAGACCCCCTGTAGGTACTGAAAGCTGAGGGTCCCACCCCCAGGACCCCCCCCCAAACCTTTTTGACGTAGGTGACGTCGGGGTGGTGCTTGGGGGGCATCAGCAGCAGCTGCAGGCGCTCGTAGAACTGGATGCCGTTGAGGGAGGTGACGCCCATGTACAGGAAGATCCCGAAGAGCACGGCCAGCGGGATCTGCCGCAGCAGGTCCCCGATGACGATGGACAGACCTGGGACAGAGCGGGGTCAGCGCGGGGAGGGGGACACGGCAACCCCCCCCCCGGCCCCACACCTCCCTGCCCGGCCACCCCCCCGCCCTTGGGGAGGGTCCCGTGTCACTGGTGCCCACGATGGTCACACCAGTTTGGCCAGGGGCTGAGGACCCCCCCGGCTCCCGTGGGCTCCGACCCCCTCCCCACGGCTGCCAGCCCCCCCTCCACGGCTGCTGAGGGACCCAGGGCTGGACCTACCCACGAGCACGGCCACCAGCAGCCCGGTGACCCGCTGCTCCTTCACCTCCTGGATCTTGGGCTTGTCCCCGGGCGCCACCGCCTTGCTCATGACGGTGAGGGCGTTGGCGTGGGTGACGGAGCGCACGGTGGCCGCAGCCAGCCAGGGCAGCCCGAAGAGCGCGAAGAACCCGCCCATGGCCACGATCAGCAGCAGGTCCAGGTGGAACCCGGAGCCCTTCTGCAGCATCCGCTCCTTCTTGCTGATGATCAGCCTGGGCACAAGGGCACGCAGTCGGCACGGCACGGCTCAGCATGGCTCAGCACAGCTCAGTGTGGCACTGCACAGCTTGGCACGGCTCAGCACGGCACAGCTTAGCATGGCTCAGCACGGCACAGCTCAGTGTGGCACTGCACAGCCTGGCACGGCTCAGCACGGCTCAGCACGGCACAGCTCAGTGTGGCACTGCACAGCTTAGTTTAACATGGCACAGCTCAGCACAGATTAGCACGGCATGGCACAGCTTGGCATGGCACAGCACAGCTCAGTATGGCTCAGCATGGCACAGCATGGCACTGTTTGGCATGGCACAGCTCAGCACAGCTCGGCACGGTACAGCTCAGCATTGCATGGTGCAGCATGGCACAGCTCAGTACAGCATGGCACAGCGTGGCATGGCATGGCACAGCTCGGCATGGCTTGCTGCAGCATGGCACAGTTCAGCATGGCTTGGCAGCATGGCATGGCAGCATGACACAGCTCAGTATGGCATGGCACGGCTTGGCACGGCATGGTACAGCACAGCTCAGCACAGCATAACATGGCTCAGCACAGCACAGCTCAGCACAGCACAGCACGGCTCGGCACGGCACAGCACAGCATGGCATGGCTCGGCACGGCACAGCACAGCATGGCATGGCTTGGCTCGGCACGGCACAGCCTGCCCCACAGGTGCCCCCAGCCCCGCCGCGCTCACGTGGTGATCTGGGTCTCCATGAAGATGAGGATGAAGACGAGGACGGCGGGGAGGCCGCTGGCCACCATCATCCAGACGGGGAAGTCGCTGCTCTGGCCCAGGGGGTTGATCACCCAGCCCCGCTTCTCCGGGGCCGTCACCGAGAACCCGCTGGGGACGCTCAGCTTCTGCGGGGGGGGTGGGGAACGCTGGGCTGGGGGCACCGGCAACGGCCCCCCCACACACCGGCACCGGCCCCCGCGCACCGGCAACGGCCCCCGCGCACCGGCACCGGCCCCCGCGCACCGGCACAATGTCCCCAGAGCACCAGCAATGCCCCCGGCACACCGGCGATGTCCCGGCACACTGGTGATGTCCCCAGCACCCATCTGCCCCAGGAGGCTGTGGGTGTGGGTGGGGGGTCCTGCCGGGGGTAGGTGGGTGCTGACCTGGGTGTAGGTGTCCTGGATGCTGTAATCCACCAGCACCATCACCAGGATGGCGATGGGCACCCCAAAGTCCCCGATGAGCCGCCGGATCTGGGGGAAGAGCAGCGTCAGCCCGGCCCCACCGCCCGGCCCGGCCCCACCGCCCGGCCCGGCCCCACCGACCAGCCCGGCCCCACCCCCTGGCCCCACCCCCTGGCCCCACGCAGCCCCCGGCCGCCGCCGTCCCGCCCGCCCCACGCACCCGTCCCGGGAAGAACCGGCTGTTCTTGAACTTGCGCAGGAAGAAGGCGATGAAGAAGGTGCCGGCCATGAGCACCAGCGAGAGCAGCGCCGTGTTGGGCTGCCCCGTCACCTTGGCCGCGGCGCGGGCGGCCGTGGCGTTGGCCGTGGCCGTCCCGGGGCTCCTCCAGGCCTCCCCCTCCGCGCCGGTGCCGTTCCCCGGCAGGCAGCTGTGCAGCGGGTGCTCCTGGAAGATCTGCAGCAGGACGATGCTCAGGCTGGTCCCGCTCGTCCCCCGCCCCACGGACACCCCCGGCCCCACCGACCCACCTTGGCCAGCTTGGAGAAGGTCTCGTAGATGAAGATGAGGGAGATGAGGAAGGCGAAGATCTCCTGGGTGAAGCGGGAGACGAAGCGCACCAGGAAGCTGCCCTCGAAGGCCACCATGACCAGCACGATGAGGATGAGCCAGAAGCCGATCCAGACGCGCCCCACCAGGTACTCCAGGTTGTTGGACGTGCAGAACTGCCGGTGCCGCACGGACGGAGGTGGGACAGACACACAGACGGGTGTCAGCGGGGGGATGGCTGCAGGGCAGCGGGGCAGGGACCCCAGCCCGCTCCTGCCCCGGGGGGCTCGCCCCCTCTCACCGTGAAGAAAGCCTCCTCGAAGACCAGCAGTGGCCCCGAGAAGCCGATGACCAGCAGGGGCTGGGCGCCCAGCAGGCAGAAGAGCACGCCCTGCAGCGCCGTGGAGATGATCAGCTCCGACACCCCGATCAGGTCCTGCGTCTTCTCCCCTGCGGGCAGGACAGGCTCAGGCACAGCCGGCGGCACGGGACCCTTGGTCCCCGGTGTCACAGCCCCGGGCGGCTCCCCAGCACCCACAGCCGCCACGTCCCGGTGCCGTGCCCCAGTGCTGCATCCCAGTGCCGTGCCCCGGTGCCGTGTCCCAGTGCCGTGTCCCCCCGTGCTCACCCAGCAGCCCCCCGAAGGTGATGGCCGGGGACAAGGCGGCGAAGTAGATGAAGATGACGGCGGCGATGCACTGGGGGTTCAGCGCGTCCCTGAAGTCGCTCAGGTACTTGGGGTACCGGCGCCGCACGTCCCGGATCAGCCCCCCAAAGGGTCGGCCCGTGCGCCGCAGGGGATCATCCTCCTCCTCCTCCCCCTCCACCACCTTCAGCTTGAGCAGCGCTGCGGACAGATGGACAGAGGGGTGGACAGTGAGACCCCGCCAGCCGGGTACCCCCACCCACACCCCGCCAGCCGGGTACCCCCACCCAGACCCCCACAGCTGGGTGACCCCCACTCACACCCCACCAGCCGGGTGATCCCACCCAGACCCTGCCCCGCTCCTGCCCCAGCAGCACCTTTCTCCTCGGGGGATTTGGGCTCCAGCAGCAGCCGCCGCTCCTGCTCCTCCCTCTTCTTCAGCATCTCGCGCTGGAAGTGGGCGACGCTGCGGAGCAGCTCCTCGCCCTGCACCTCGGAGGGCGGCAACACCACGCTGCAGTCCAGGAACTCGTTGATGGCGTTGAGGAGGTCGTGGCGGTCGTCGGCCAAGTAAGCGGCCTCGTGGAATTGCTGGTGGGTGAGGTGGGGTCAGAGCGCCCGTCCGGGGACACTGCGGGGTCCCCAGCGCGGCCGTGGGGACTCGGCCCCAGCAGGGACACGGCCCCCGCAGGGACACGGCCCCGGCAGGGACACGGCCCCGGAAGGGACACGGCCCCGCAGGGACACGGCCCCAGCTCTCACCTTGTCGGACATGAGGGTGGAGATGGAGCGCCCGATCTCGTGATAGTCCATGTGGGTGCTGCTGGGTCCCAGCAGCACGAAGAGGAACCGCACGGGGACGGGGACCTCCAGCACCGAGTCCAGCTCCACCGCCTCCTGCAGCCGCACGAAGGCCATGGTGGGCTGGTCCAGGAACTCCACGCAGCCTGGGGCGCACAGGGGGTCACCGTGGGGCGCAGGGGGTCACCAGCCCCCCCCACCCTGCCCCCCCACCCCGCCGCCCCTCCGTACCCACGAGCACCACCGTGGCCTCGGCGTTGTCCGGGATCTTCTCCAGCAGCTTCAGCTCGTGCTTGGACTTGGAGCGGGTGATGCCAGCCGGGGGCGTGGGGGTGAGGACCTCCCTCTGCGGGGACAGAGCTGGGGTCAGGGCCCCTCCCGAGGATGAGGAGCGGCGCCAGGCTGGGAGGAAGGCACGGGCAGAGGGCTGGAGCCGGGCTCACCTCCCGCTCCACGTCCACCCGCGTGTCGTGCTCCGCGGCGTGGCCGGCGATGAGGGGCTCGGTGACGGCCGGCTCGCTGCCCTCGGCCACGTGGTTGGTGCTGTGGTGGTGCCCGAGCAGCGAGCCCAGGCTGCCGGCAGAGATGTTCCGGGGGAAGGAGAAGTCCTTCTCGTCACTCGGGTGGCTGTGGGACAAGAGCCAGGGGTGTCGGCGGTGGCACCGTGGCACAGCGCGGTCCCCACGGGCAGCAGAGCCCGGTGGAGCGGGGGGGGGTCTGTGGGTCGCTGCCCCCCACGCTCACCTGTGCTTGAGCAGCAGCGCCCGCAGCACGTTGGCACGGTCCTCGGCACGGATCTGGTCGGTGATGACCATCTGCTCCACCACCTGGTGAGCCACCCCCGGCAGCGTCTTCTGGTCCAGGTCGAGGAGCACGGCCCCTGGGTGCGGGACGGGGGGGCTGAGGTCAGCGGGGACCCCCCACCCCGCCCGGGCCCCACACGGAATCGTTTGATTGGAAAAGGCCTTTGAGATCATCGAGTCCAACCAGACCTGTCCACGACTAAACCATCCCCCCGAGCAAACCACGTCCCCCCGGGCCCACCCCGCTGTCCCTACCGTGGGCCAGGGTCTTGCGCAGCTCCAGGAGGCTGCGGAAGGACAGGGAGGCCACGTGGGGTTTGCCCCAGCGATCCGTCTCCTCCTCCACGTCCTCCTCAAACTTGATCCAGCGCGCCGTCTCCTTCCACTGCAGCTCCTGGTTCTTGTCCACCACCAGCTCGTTCAGCTCCACGAACACCTGCGGGCACGGCCGCTCAGCGCCGGGCACCGGGGACCCCCCCGGGGACACGGCCACGCGCAGGCAGCCCCCGGGTGAGATGTGCCCGCCCAGCCGCTCGCCCGGGACCACCAGCCCTGCCTGCCCCATTGGCCACCGGGACCCCCAGCCCTTCCCACCCCACTGGGCGCCGGGACCCCCACCCTGCCCACCTCTCCCGGGTGCCAGGACCCCCAGCCCTTCCCACCCCACTGGGCACTGGGACCCCCAGCCCTGCCCACCCCTCCCAGGTGCCAGGACCCCCAGCCCTGCCCACCCCTCCCAGGTGCCAGGACCCCCAGCCCTTCCCACCCCACTGGGCACTGGGACCCCCAGCCCTGCCCACCTCTCCCGGGTGCCAGGACCCCCAGCCCTTCCCACCCCCCTGGGCACTGGGACCCCCACCCTGCCCGCCCCCCCGGGCGCCGGGACCCCCACCTCATGGGGCTGCCGGTCCTGCTTGCGGTGCCGCGTGCTGGGCTCCCTGTGGTCCTTGCTGACGTGGACCACCTGCGCCTTGGCGCTCTTCCGGACCAGGTGCCGGCGCACCCCCGGCACGTCCTCGAAGCGGTGACCTGCGGGGGACAAGGGGGGGACAGCGATGGCGGGGGGGGGTGGGTGACCTGCACCCTGAGCCCCGGCACCGGGCAGCCCGGGGGGTCTGTGTGCCGGCAGGGGGGTGGGCGATGACCATCACAGCCCCCGGTGAGCACGGCAGGGCAGGGGGAGGCCAGGGCACTGGGGAGGGGTCTCCTGGTCACCACTTCTCCAGTGCCAGGGCTGGTGGTGACAATGGGGAGCTGAGGTGGCTCCTCACGGCAGGGTCACCGTGTCCCCCGTGCCAAGGGCTGCACGTGCCCGTTGGCACACGGGCTCTGCCGCAGGGAGGGCTCCCTGGAGAGCTCTGAGGAGAAGGCATCACCCGCCACCCCGGGAATCCCCGAGCTGGAAATCACCAGGGGCTGGTGAGGACCCAGGGGAGGAACCATCACCACTATCATCACCACAATCACCACCATCACCACCACCATCACCACCACCACCTCCCGGCCACGCTCCATGGTAAGGTGTCCCCATGACCATACCCAACACCCAGAGCGTGGCCAGACCCCGCGCCCAGCCTGGCTCCGCTCCAGACACGGGGTGACCCAGCACCGCCAGCCCCGGCACACAGCCCAGCTGCAGCTGTGCCAGTGCAGTCCCTGGGGCGCAGGGTGCCCCCCTCACAGCACAGGGTGCCCCCCAGGGCGCAGGATGCCCCCCCCACGGCACAGGGTGCCCCCCACTCACTCTTCATGTAGTCCAGGTCGGCCGATGCCAGCGTCTGCGCTTCCGACTCGTCGGTGGGCACCTGCTGATAGCGGGCGTGCTCGGTGCCCGTCATGCTGCCGATGCGCCGCCGCTCCTGCAGGTTGTAGCTGCGGTGCCCCGGCTGCCACCGGCCCACGGGGCGACCGGGGGATCCGGCCTCGGCCGCGGCCGCTCCCTCCGCCGAACCCCCCTCCTCCGCATCGGGGCTGAGGGGAGAGTGAGAGCTGAGCCCCTGCTCTGACCCCCAGCCACGCCGTGGGGCAGACAGAGGGGATGAGGACCCCCAGCGTGGGGCAGACAGAGGGGCTGCCTGCCCCCCAAAATCCCCATCCCCCCGGCCCCACTCACCTGCCTGCCCGGGGTTCCCTGGGGGATGCGGCCCCCCGGGGCTGTGGGGGGGATCCGGGCAGTGCTGTGGGGGTCCCTGGTTCCTCTGCCCGGCGCTCGGTCACCTCCTCCTCCTGCAGGAAGAACTGGGACAGGGCGGGGGGGTCGAACCGGCTGCTGTCAGACCCCCCCGGAGCTGGGGGTCCCGGCGCTGCCCCCCGCCCCCGGTGCTGCCCTCACCTGCACGGGCTGCAGCAGCTCCTCAGCCGCCCGCTCCGTCTCGGTGTCACCCGCCTCCTCCTCATCCTCCTCGGCCTCCTCGATGGTGGGGGTCTCTCCGGGGAGCGAGGGGCGCCGGTGCTTCTTCTTGCCCTTTTTGGGGGCCCCCTTCTTGCGGCGGGCGTCGGGGGGCAGGTGGGTGGAGAGCGGGTGGTGGATGTGGTGGGACGACTGGCGATGGTCTGCGGGGGATGGGGTGGGTTTGGCACCCTGTGTGCCCACTGCCCACCCGTGTCCCCCCAAGCCCCCCCGTGTCCCCCCGCCCCGCTCACACTCAAAGTCCTCCTCGCCGTAGCTGCGCCTGGCCTCCTCGGCGCCGCGCGGGTGGGCGTCGCTCAGGATCTCCTCGAAGCGCTCCACGCCCAGCGCCTTGTTCAGGTCCTTCTCCTCCTCCTCCTCCTCCTCGCCGAAGGCCGGGGAGCCGGCGCCCAGCGCCTCCTGCTCGGGCTGCGGGAGGGCAGCGGGGCTGAGCGGGCACCGGGCACCCCCAGTGCACCCCACGGACCCCGTCCCACGCGGTGGGCACCCCGACAGCGGCTCACCGGGGTCCCCAAAGGTCCCGCACCCTGGGGACGCGCCACCGGCTCGTCGTGACCCCACACCCTGTACCCCCAGTATCCCCAGTGTCCTGCTCCCCAGTACAGCCCCGACCCAGCACCCCCAGTGCTGTGCCCTGGCACCATGCACTCTCCATGTGCACTCCCAGTATTCCCAGTACAGCCCCAGCCTGGCACCCCCAGTGCCGTGCCTGGGTGTCATGCACCAACAACGTGTACCCCCAGTATCCCCAATATCCCCAGTGCCCAGCTCCCCAGTACAGCCCCAACCCAGCACCCCCAGTGCCATGCTGTGCACCCCCACGTGTACCCCCAGTATCCGGCTTCCCAGTGCAGCCTGACCCGGCTCCCCCAGCACTGTGCCCCTGTGCCACTCTTTCCCAGTGTACCCCAGTATCCCCAGTGCCCTGCTCCCAGGACAGCCTGACCCAGCACCTCCAGCACTGTGCCCCTGTGCCACACTTTCCCAGTGTACCCCAGTATCCCCAGTACAGCCCCAACCTGGTATCCCTGGTGCTGCGCTCCCCCCATGTGTACCCCCCAGTGCCCAGCTCCCCACTCAGACTGGACCCAGCACCCCCAGCACCCCCCGTGCCGCCCCCACCGTGGACCCCAGACCCATCCCCCCATCCCAGCACTGGGGTGCAAGGGGGGTGCTGCTGGGCTGGGGGGGGTCAAGGGGTCTGCAGGTGCATGGGGTGTGGGACTGGGGGGGTGCAGGGAGTGGATGCGGGGGTGCTGGGGGGGCCAGGGTATGTGGTGTGGGGGGTGCGGCAATGGGGGGTGCAGGGGGGCGGCGGGGGGGGGAGGCGCTGGGGGGGGCGGGGATGGGTGTGGTGCGGGGGGTGGGGTGCTGGGGGTGTGTGGTGCTGGGGGTGTGTGGTGCGGGGGGTGCGGGGGTGGAGGGGCGGGGATGGGTGTGGTGCGGGGGGTGCGGCGATGAGGGGGTGCAGGGGGTGGGGTGCTGGGGGGGGGGTGTGGTGCGGGGGGTGCGGGGGAGCGTCCCCGCCCGGCCGGTCCTACCTGAGTCATGGCGGAGCCGCGCTCCCGCCGCAGCCCCCGCAGCGATTTATCGGGCGGCCCGGCCGGGAATGGGGTGGGATGGGGGCGGGATGGGGGGGGGTAGGGGGTGTGGGCCCGGGGCGGAGGTGGGGGGAGGACGGGGGGACGGCGGCTCCTTCCCCGGCCTCGCCAAATATTGACGGAGCCGCCCCGCACCCGCCCCGCAGCCGCCTCAAGGTGACAGCGGCCCCGCAAAGGGCACCGGCTGCGCCCGCAGCATCGCACCGCGCCGGACCCCCCCCACCCCCGAGACCCCCCGGGAATGCACCCCCTCCCCTACCCCGGGCCGAGACCCCCCTGGCATGAACCGACCCTCCCCAGACAAGACCCCCCCTCCGGGAATGCACCGACCCCCGCAGTGCTCCGACCCCCCCGCCGGCCGAGATCCAGACCCTGCCCCCCGGCCGAGCGCCAACCCCCGCGGGAATGCACCGACCGCCCTGGCCGACCCCCCCAGGACTGCACCGACCCCCCCGGGACTGCACCGGCCGAGCCCCGAACCCCAGGAATGCACCGACCCCCCCCACAGCCGAACGCAGAGCCTGGACCCCCGTTAAGGTACCGACCCCCCCTCCCCAGCAGCCCACCCCCCGGCCGAGCGCCAACCTCCCCCCGGCATGCACCGACCCCCCTGGCCGAGCCCCCCCCGCATGCACCGACCCCCCCCGGGGCTGCACCGACCCCCCCGGGAATGCACCGGCCGAGCCCTGAACCTCAGGAATGCACCGACCCCCCCCCGCCGAGCGCCGAGCCCCGACCCCCGTTAAAGTACCGACCCCCCTCTCCAGCAGGCCGCCCCCCGGCCAAGCTCCGGCCCCCCCAGGAACTCAAGGAACCCCCCCAGAATGCACCGACCCCCCGGCAATGCAGGGACCCCCCCTCGCTGCAGAGCCCCTGCACACACAGCCCCCCCCCCCCCGGTGCAGCACAGGTCGGGTTGGGCTGCACAGTGACACCCCCCCCCGCGACAGACCCCCAGACCCCCCTGCAGCGTTCGGCAGGGGGGGGAACAATCCCCGTCCTGCCCCAGCCACCCCCAATTAAACCCCCAGGGTGAGGCAGGTCCCAGACCCCTGGGACAGGGGGGACAGGGGGGACGGTGCTGCCCGGACGTGGCAGGGGGCTGGGCGGGGGGGGGACAGGGGCACCTCAGGCTCCATCACCCCCCCCAGGGGGGCAGCCTGGCACCCTGAGCCGGTGCCTCACGGCATGTGCCCGGCTGGGGCTGGGCCACAGCCCCAAACCCCCCCAAACCCCCCCCAATCCGGCACCCTCCAGCCCAGGCATTGTGTCCCCGGGCTGAGCTGGACCCCCCCGGACCCCCCACAGCCCCTGGGATGGGGGCACCGGGACCCCCGCACCCATCACCCCCAGCGTCAAGGCCACCAGGTGACAACAGCCGCGGCCCCACCGCCCCCCCGTGACCCCATCTGACCCCCCCAGACCCCAAACCGACCCTGGACCCCCCCACTGCACCCCCCCTGCCTTCCCCGGGGGGCTCCTCCAGCCCCCGGCACCCGCACACTGGCCCTGCCCACAGCGACCCCCACGACCCCCCGCGCCGAGCCCGCCTCATCACCAGCCCGGTGTCACCGAGTGTCACCGCACGTGCCACGGCCGGGGGTCCCGCACGCCGTCAGCGCGGCTCCGTCCGGCTCCCCGTGCCAGGGCGATGCCCACGGCCCCGACGCGCTCCCGCGGCACCGCCGGGACCGGCTGCGGCCCTTGGGTGAGCGGGGACGGGTGCCCCTGGCCGGGCACGGGTGGGACGAGGGACCCCCCGGCCCGGGCGAGGCCGTGGCTTACCCGGTAGCCCAGGAGGAAATCCATGGGTGGCACCACGGCGGCAAAGGGGCCGCAGGTCCCATCCCCGGTCACGTGCGCGGCGGTGGCGGCGGCGGCGATGGCGCCGTGCCCAAGCGGCCGCGCGACGCAAAGGGTTAATGATTAACTCTGCTCCCGGGCCCCACCGGCCCGCACCGAGCGCTGGCACCGCTGGGGCACCGGCACAGCCACCGGCCCCGGCACGACGTGTACCAGTGGCACCTGCCTCAAGGGCACCCACCGCCCCGGCGCGCTCGGCTGCTATGGGGCAGAGCCCTGCCCCACGGGCACGCAACGGGGCAGACACCCCACGGCCCTGCCCCACAGCCCTGCCCCACGGGCACACAACGGGGCAGACACCCCACAGCCCTGCCCCACGGCCACACGATAGGGCAGACACCCCACAGCCACGCAGTGGGGCAGGCACCCCACGGCCCTGCCCCATGGCCACGCAACGGGGCAGCACCCCACAGCCCTGCCCCATGGCCCTGCCCCACAGCAACGCAACAGGGCAGACACCCCACGGCCCTGCCCCACAGCCACGCAATGGGGCAGACACCCCACGGCCACACAACGGGGCAGGCACCCCACGGCCCTGCCCCACAGCCACCGCCTCGCGGCACAGCCTGGCAGGAAGCCCCATGCCTGAGCCAGGTTGTGTCACCGGTTGTCACCTCCCGCGACACTTACGCTCTGGATGGCGGAGGAGACGATGTGGTGGATCTCGGAGGTCACCGGGGAGTGGGTCATGGCGCTGGCGCGGCGCCCCGGCACGGCACGGCCGGCTTAGCCCTTCTCCTTCTCACGAGGGCTCAGGGGACGCTGTCGGGGCAGCATAACCTGGGAGGGGGGTAAAGATTGGGGTTCAGAGGCACGGCCGATGTCCCCACGGGTCGCTGGATGTCACCGGGGTAGAGCCACGGGCAGGGCTGGTCCCGGTGCTGGTTTGTCTTGGCCACCGGTGAGAACCGGAGAGCAGAAGCCAAAACAAACGCTGGAGAGCGGTGCCGGGGTCCAACCCCCCCACCGGGACCCCTGGCAGGCACCCAGCACCACAGGGAACCAAATCCTGCGTGGGACAGTGCCATTAAGTGACCCCCCCCCTTCCCCCCCCCAAAATGAACACCAACCCCACCCCATTAACCATCATCTTCACCCCACACTTGCCCCCCCCCCTCCACCACCACCACCGGGTCGGTACCGGGATGACCCTGCCGGTAACCGGCGTGTCGGGTTTATTGCCCACGGGAGGTGGCTTCACGTGACAATGAGGATTGAGGAGGGTGGTGACACGGATGACTGCGTCTCACATGGGTGGCTCATTGTCACCGTCACCCCTCCTGCCACGCCGGCAACTTTTGGTGGCCGTGGTCGTGCTCGAGGAGCCGCGGCCTCGGCGTACGCCGAGGCCGCGGCTCCTCGAGCACGACCACGGCCACTGGATTTTCTTTTCCCCTCAATTTGTCACTTCCCAGCTCCGGCTGCTCCCTAATCCCCGCTCCCCAGCCAGGGCTGGAGCCAGCACATCCACATTCCAGCCCAGCCAGCGCCGGATTAACCCATTTACCGCAACCAAAACTCCCCCCCCTACCCCAAACACCCCCCATGGTGCCGTGACCCTGGAGGGGCTTGGCTATAACCCCCCCCAAATTGTGGGGTGGGTAGTGAGGAGGTGATCCAGCATAAATCCAGTTGCACCAGTATACACACTGGGACCAGTGAGTGGGGTGTGGGGGGGGGTTCTGGTGATGGTGGGAGCACCCATTTTGGGGACACGGCCCCGGTGCTGGGGTTGGGGTACGGGAAGGTGGTGGTGGCCGCTCCCCTAAGCAGCTTTTTGGGGTTAATCTGGGGGCGGCTGGTGGGGATTAGAGCCCGGGAACACACTCGGGATTGTTCTCGGGAGCGGCCCGAGCCGCCTTTCGGTGCGGGAGAGCCGGGTGCCAGCCTGGCCCTGCCTGTGGGCACACAGCTGCCCAGAACTGGGGGGTCCCAGCCCCCGGCCCCGCCACCCCTTGTCCCCAGCTTTGGCAAGGACCCGGCAGGACGGTGCTGACACACGGCACTGGTGGCCTGACCCCGTTGGAAAGGGTGACGGGGACCCCGGGGTGGGGGGGACACTTCTGCTTTCCGTGGTGGTGGCTGAGTCACCGGGCAGGCGGCCGGGCACGGCTCAGCAGAGCCAGCCCATGCTGGCAGCTCCTGTCACTGCCACGGGCACCACGCTGGAGAGTGGCCGGTCACCCCATGGCTGGGCCCAGGGTGCTTCCAAACCTGGGGACAGGGGACACAGTGCCCAGGGGACAGCAGGGACAGGGGACTCAGTGCCCAGGAGACAGCGGGGACCCAGTGACCAGGGGACAGCGGAGACCCAGTGCCCAGGGGACAGCAGGGACACAGTGCCCAGGGCTGTGCCACCACCACTAAACCAGCACAGCTGCGGTGCCACCACCACCAAACCAGCACAGCTGTGGTGCCACCACCTCGCCCAGCTCCGTGCCCAGCCACGGGGCAAGAGGGTCGAGGCCACGTGCTCCGGTTGCGCCTCGCGGTGCCGCGCCGGCAGCGTCACCATCGCCATCCCCGCATGCGGCCGCCCCGAGCCGGCCGCGTGGCACCGTGGCCCCGTTGTGCGAGGGGAGCGGGCCGCACCGGTAAGCGGGGCAGGTCGGTAGATACGGGCAGGGGCTGCCCACGCCGATCGTCACCGGCTGGCTCCGATCGGCGCCTGTGCGCCAGCCGGCTCGGCGGCTCCCGCCGGCGCTGGAGTCACATTCCTGGGACCAGCCCGGGCCTGCCCGCCTGATCCCCTGAGCTGATTAGAGGGCTCGGCCCCACGCCCCACACCGTGGGGGCTGCCCCACCGGGACCGCCTGCTCCCGGCCCCACCGCCGGCACCGCGCCGGCCGGTGACAGGTTGAGCAAGCGCGGCAACGCCACCGCCAGCCCTTCCCCATCCCATCATGGACCCAAACCCGCAGCGGGGAGCCCCACGGCATCGGGGTCCGGCCACAGCTCCACGGCATCGGGGTCCGGCCACAGCCCCACGGCATTGGGGTCCGGCCGGAGCCCGGCTGCCCGCCCTCCCGTGCCAGCGCTGCCGGCAGCACCGCGCCACCGCACCACATCAGCCGGGTTGGGGACGGGGTAGTGATGGCTGTGCCAGGAGCAGGTCCCAGATGTGGAATCACCACACACACACACACGTGCCCACACACACACACACGTGCCCACACACACACACACGTGCTGAGCACGTTGGCACCCGCAGCCGGAGGCGAGGCCGATGGTGACGGTTGTGCCACAGCTGGTCAGGAGCCGCAGCCACACCTGCAGCCCTGGCACCTGCTGCCAGCACCGATGCTGCCCCAGCTCCCAGGTCCCTGGCAGGCACAGGGGTGTCCCTGGGCTTCTTGGGGACATGGGGACAGGCCACCCCACCCTGCCAAGGGTGCTCACCGCAGCCCAGACCGCTCTGGCACAAGGTCCTGGCACAGCTGAGCAGGGAAGGTGTGTGGTGACAGTGACAGTGCTCAGGTGCCACGGGGTGATGCTCCTCATCTGCAGCCCAGCATGACAGGGTCCCCACGTTGTCACCAGGCGCCACGGGGACCACGACCCACAGACACTGCCCAGACCCATGGCCAGCGCCCACCACAGCTCCCCAGGCCTGTGGTGCCACGGCAGAGAGGAGCAGAGCCCCGTCCCCCTGTGCCACGCAGACCCTCGCTGTGACAGGGACAGCCTGGATGACCTGCCACCACCGTCACGCTCACCCTGCTGCTCCACGGGGCTCCCATGTCCCAGGTGTGGGAGCCGTGAGCTGGCACCAGCAGAGCCATCCTGGCACCAGCACCCATTGCCCCCCAGGCAGCACCCCAAGGCAGAGCCACATCCCACCCTGACAGTGCCCAGGCTCTGCCACGCCACCCAGCAGCTCCAGCACCCACGGTAGCCACACACCGGCCCCTCACCCAGCACCCCAAACAGAGAGCAGCACCAAGGGGGTCCCGGCGTGTGCTCCTGCCCCCCCCCGAGCCCCCACAGCCCCTCGCTGCCCCGAGCACCCGGCCAAGTGCCGGAGGTGGGGGGTTCCCCCTTGCCCGGCTCCCCTGGCTACACCGAGAGACCCCCCAGGACATCCCACTGCCCCCAGCACCCCCCGGACACCCACCCGGCAAAGGTGGGGCTGGGATCCCGCACCCCTCATGGCCGCAGCGGACAGCGGGGAACGGAGCTGGGCCGGGATGATGCCACCGCGGCGCGACTGCTGTCCCGGCAGGGATTTTCTAGTGGCTGCAACTTTAGAAGCTGCCACCAAAAATATCCTCCCCCCCCCACCCTGCGACCTCGAAACCACCGGATCCGGGACATGAATCACGGCGCTGTGCGGCTCTACGCCCACGCCGGTGCCACCGCCGCGCCCGGGGACCGGCACCGAGAGGGATGGCGGGCAGGGCAGGCACGGACCCGCGGGATGCAACACGGCGGGGTGTCCCCTTCCACTGCGGCGGCCAGACCCCCGCCACGGCGCCCACCACCACACCGCCCACCGCCACGGCACCCACCGGATCCCCGGGAGCTGTGTTCCCGGTGGTTTCTCCCCCCAGCCCCGGCACGGGCCAGCGGCTCTGCCCCACTCACCCCATCACCCGCCGCGGCTCCGGCTCCGGTTGTGTCCCCGGTTGTGCTGCCGGTTTCCCGCGGGGGCTGCCGGGGTTCCCGTCCGCCCGATGTGTGTCCCCCCCCGATGGGGACCTGCCCCGGTGGGTGACAAAGCGGGACCCCCGGGCACGGCGGGGCCTGGGCCAGCGCGGCTCCTCCGGTTCCCTCTCCCGCTGCCCTCGGCGGCGGGGCCGGAGCGGGACCGGGGGCAGCCGCGCTTTGCCCCGCTGTGCCGGGAGCTGCCGCCGCCGAGAGCTTTTTATATCGACGCAGAAGGAAACAAACGAGCGGCGGCAGCGAGAGCTTTTGTTTCGGCAAGTCGGCACCAGGCCGCGCTATCCAAACACAGCCCCGGTGCCAAGCCCCGGGACGGCTCCTCGGGCAGCCCCACCTCTGCGCCGCGGCTCCCGCCGGGCACATGGCGGCCAACGGCCACTGCGGCGGCCAAACGCCAACGGCGAGGCCACGCTCCGGCCCCACGGAGCCACTGGGGCTGGGGGACACGGGGGGACACGGGGGGACATGGGGGGACACAACCCCACCAGCGCAGGCGGGAGCGGACGCTGGGGCTCCACCGGCAGCGGCACCGCACTGGGGGTCCCGCTAGGGGACGGGCAGTGGGATGCGCTGGTGAGGGTTGGGGGGCAGAGATGTGGGGCAGCGAGCGAGGGGGAGCAGCCCCCACCCACCCGCAGAGCCCCGGCGCGGTGTCCTCGGGCAGCCAGCCCGGTCCCTGCGGCCCCTCTAATGACAGGGGACGGTGGCCAGACCTCCCCCCTCACCCCACAGCCCGGCACCGGTTCCCACGGCCCCCTCCCTTCCACGGGCACCCCCCGGGCAGGGGTCAGCGCTGTGGGGCCGGGCCACCCCCATCCCACCCCCCTCCCGGGGGTGCCGGCGGGGAGGCACCGATGCCAGGATTGTTACGGTGATCAAGCCTCCCCCCTTCCCCCCTGCTCCCGGCAGCCGTCTGGAGCCGCACGGTGACCCCGAAGGGCACAATGGGGCCGGGCAGCTGCCACCGGGGGGGACACAGACCCTCCCCGCAGCCCCGGGGACCAGCACCGAGCTGTCACCACAATCCCTCCGGCACAACCCGGTCCCCTGACACCAAACCAGCCACCACGACGGCGGCAGAACCGTGGGGCAGCCCCATCCGCCCCGGGAACCGGCTCTGCCCGCGCCCCTACCAGCACCAAGGGGCTCAGGGGGGACCACGGGCACCGCATCCTCCGGACCCCCCGTCCCACCTGCGCGGGGACCCGACCCCGTGGGAGCCCACGCCGGCACACGAGTGGGAGAGCAGCCGGGCTGGTCCCGTGCCCGGTTGTTGCTCAACCCCTGGCAGCGTTTCGCAAGCGGGCAGCAGCACCCGGCGCCCGGCACGGCGGCACATGGCGGCCCCCGGCAAGCGCCGATCCCCGGCAGCAGCTCGGTGCCACCAGGTTGGGGTGCCCGTGGGGACACCCCAGTGTGGGATGGGATGGAGCCACAGCATCCCCCCCGGCTCCGTGTGCCAGTGGGCGTGGACTGGCTGTGGTTGGCCACCGGTGAGGCCACGCGTGGTGGAGCTGTTCCCCAGCCCCACGGTGCTTCCTGGCCCCACAGTTCTCACCGGCCCCACGGTGCTCCCTGGCCCCACGGTTCTCACCTGCCCCACGGTCCTCACCGGCCCCACGGTTCTCACCTGCCAAGGGTCAGCGGCCGGGACGGAGGCACATGGAGCCGCCCCGCCTCGCTCCGGCACCTTCTGGAAAATAAAGTCACCGGGGGCTGCGGCGCCGCGGTCCCGGCTCTGCCACCCCCTGCGGTGTCATCGGGCCACCGGTGCTCCGAGGGCTGGGGCAGGAACGGTGCCAGGGTCGGGTGGGAACCGGTGCCGGTGCTGCAGCCGGTGGGATGGCGGGATGGGGCCGAGGTGTGATGCCGCAGCCGGCAGAGCCACGGGAGCAGGGGGGGATGGCCGGGGGGTCCCGGGGGGGTGGCGGGATGGGGTCTGGGGGTTCCGGGGATCTGAGAGGATTGCAAAGGGGGGGAACTGGGGGTCCAGAGAATCTGAGGGGTGGCAGGGGGGGTCTGGGGGTCTCGGGAGATGGCAGGAGAGGTTTGGGGGGTCCGGATGGATGGCAGGAGGCGTCCGAGGGATCCCAGGGAATGGCGGGGGGGCTCCAGGGGGATGGCAGTAGGAGGGGTCCGGTGGGTCCCGGGGGGATGGTGGGGAGGGGAAGGGGTCCAGGGGTTCCGGAAGGTCTGGGGGTATGGCAGGAGGCGTCCGGGAGTCCCGGGGAGATGGCAGGAGGCGTCCGGAGGTCTCGGGGGCTTGGTGGGGGGGTTCGGGGGTCCCGGGGGAATGGCAGCGGTGGGGGGGGTGCTGCTTCCACCCCAGCCAAGGGAGCCGGGGGACGCCGGGCTCCCTCTTCCCCAACCCCCGGGGCTCCCCCTTCCCGTGGCCAAGGGGTCTCCGAAGGGCAGCGAGGCCGCAGCCCGGATTCGGTATCCCGGGAGCAGCGCCCGGGGGTCCCGTCCGTAGCGAGGGGGCAGCACCGGGGGTCCCGTGGCCGGTCGCGACGGGAGGGGAGCGGCGAGGGGGGCCCGGGGAGCGGCGGGCGGGGCAGCACCGGGACCGAACCGGCCATCCCCCCCACCTCCCGCCCCCGCCGCTTACCGAGAGTCCCGCCGCGCCGGGCGGGTCTGCGCGGTCCCGCGGGGCGGAGCGGCAGCGGGAACGCGCCGAGGCGAAGCGGGGCAGGGCGGGACGGGATCGCACCGCTCCCGGTGCCGGTTGCTGCACCGGACCCCGCAGGGACTCCGCCACGGCCGGTGCCGTTGCCCGAGGGGACGCGGGGATCGAACCCGGAACCGTGAGGAACGGGCGGGAGGGGGCGAGGAGGGGGAACGGGTGTGGCTGGTGGGCGTGGCCTGAGCAGGGAGGTGTTACTGGGGGCGTGGCCGGCGCGGGGGCTGCCGGGAGGTGTGGCGGAAGCGGGGGCGTGGCCGGCGCGGGGGCTGCCGGGAGGTGTGGCGGCGGCGGAGGCCGAGGCCGAGGCCGGGGGGGGCAGCGGCGGCGGCGGAGCGGAGCGATGCAGAAATACGAGAAGCTGGAGAAGATCGGGGAAGGTGCGGCCGGACCGAGCCGGGCCAGGGCAGGGCCGAGGGCGGGGTCCGGGGGGCGGCAGTGACCCGGTTGCCCGTGACACCGCAGGTACCTACGGGACCGTGTTCAAGGCCAAGAACCGGGAAACGCACGAGATCGTGGCGCTGAAGCGGGTCCGGTTGGACGATGATGATGAGGTGAGGGGTTCCCCACCCCCCCGGTGCCCTCCGGCGCCCCCCCGGTTCCCTCCGGTACCCTCCCGAGCCCCCCCCCTTCCGTGCCCCCTTGGTGTTCCCCAACCCCCTCCTCTATTCCCACCGATCCCCCCCACCCCCGATGCCTCCCCGGTCACCCCCTGAGTCCCCCCCGGTGCGCCCCCCGGTGCCCCCCCCCGGTGCCTCCCGGTGCCCCGCCCGGTGCCCCCCACCGCCCCTCTCCCGGCAGGGCGTGCCCAGCTCGGCGCTGCGGGAGATCTGCCTCCTCAAGGAGCTGAAGCACAAGAACATCGTCCGGTAACGGCGGCGGCGGGGGGTGGTGAATGGGGGTGGAGGTGGGGGGGGGGTCTGCCCCACTCCGGTGTCCCCGCACCGGGGCGGGGCCGTGCCGTGCCATGGCGGGTCCGTCCCCCCGCAGGCTGCACGATGTCCTGCACAGCGACAAGAAACTGACGCTCGTCTTCGAGTTCTGCGACCAGGTGAGTACGGGGGGCACCGGGGGGCATCGGGGGGTACCGGGGCTGGGGCAGCACCAGGGGGGTATCAGAGCAGAACCGGAGCCAGGGCAGTGCTGGGCTGGTACCGTGGCAGCACCGGGGCAGTACCAGTAACAGGGCTGGGGCAGTACTGGGGTGATACCAGAGCAGCACTGGGGTGGTACTGGGGCAGTACTGGGGTGATACTGGGGTGATATTGGGGCAGCACTGGGGTGGTATTGGAGTGATACCAGGGCGGTATTGGGGCCGTACCGGGGCCATACCGGGGCAGTGCCAGGGCCGTACCGGGGCCGTACCGGGGCTGTGCCAGGGCCGTACTGGGGCCATACCAGGGCCATACTGGGGCTGTACCGGGGCTGTGCCAGGGCTGTACTGGGGCAGTGCCAGGGCAGTGCCAGGGCCGTACCGGGGCAGTGCCAGGGCCGTACCGGGGCAGTGCCGGGGCAGTGCCAGGGCCGTACCGGGGCAGTGCCGGTTCAGGGGTCCCTGCTGCCGTCCCCAGGACCTGAAGAAATACTTCGACAGCTGCAACGGGGACCTGGACCCCGAGATCGTCAAGGTGCCCGGGGGGGGCGGGAACGGGGGCCGGTGCTCGCTCTGCCCTGGCCACCGTGTCACCGGTGGGCACCGGTGGGCACCGGGCTGAGGGTCCCGCTGCCCCGCAGTCGTTCATGTACCAGCTGCTGAAGGGCCTGGCCTTCTGCCACAGCCGCAACGTCCTGCACCGCGACCTCAAACCGCAGAACCTGCTCATCAACCGCGTCAGCACCGGGGCACGGGACACCGGGGGGGACACGGGGGCGACACGGGGGGGGACACGGGGACAGGGGGGACACGGGGGGCACGGGGACACCAGGGGCACCAGGATGGGGGGGACACTGGGACAGGGGGACACCGGGGGCACCGGGACGGGGGGAACACCGGGGACAGGGGGACACTGGGGACAGGGGGAGACACCAGGGATGGGAGGTGGCACCGGGGACAAGGGGAGGACACCGGGTACCCTGGGATTGGGGAGACGCTGGGGACACCGGGGACAAGGGGGGGACACCGGGGACAAGGGGGACACTGGAGATGGGGGGGACACTGGTACGGGGGGGACACCGGGACAAAGGGTGACACCAGGGACGGGAGGTGACACCAGGGATGGGGGGGACACCGGGGACACCAGGACAGGGGGGACACTGGGGACACTGGGATTGAGGGGACACCGGGGATCAAGGGGGGAACACCGGGGACAAGGGGGACACTGGGGATGGGGGGGACACCGGGGAGAGGGGGTAACACCAGGGACGGGAGGTGACACCGGGGACGGGTAGCTGCCTGCAGGATGGGGGTGACACCGGGGTGAGTGGGACACTGGGGTGAGGCGACCGCAGACAGGACAGGGAGGTGACACCGGGGACAGGCGGCTCCGTCCCTCCCGGGATCTCCGGTCCCTCCCGGGGTCTCCGGTCGGTGGGGGCGGGCGCAGGGCCGGGACCCGCGGCTGAGCCGGTGCTTTGGCGGCAGAACGGGGAGCTCAAACTGGCCGACTTCGGGCTGGCGCGCGCCTTCGGCATCCCGGTGCGCTGCTACTCGGCGGAGGTGAGCGGGGCTGGGGGGTGGGGGGCTCCTCCCCCAGCCGGGGGCTCGGGCCGGGGGGGGCTCGGGGGGCTCCTCCCCCGGCCGGGGCTCCCCAGGTGCCCGAGCATCCCCCGGCCCCGGCAGGTCGTCACGCTCTGGTACCGGCCCCCGGACGTGCTCTTCGGCGCCAAACTGTACTCCACCTCCATCGACATGTGGTCAGCGGGCTGCATCTTCGCAGGTACCCCGGTACCGGGGGGCTGCGGGCACCGGGGGGGGCTGCATCTTCGCAGGTACCCCGGTACCGGGGGGCTGCGGGGACCGGGGGGCTGCATCTTCGCAGGTACCCCGGTACCGGGGGGCTACGGGCACCGGGGGGGCTGCATCTTCGCAGGTACCCCGGTACCGGGGGGGGGCACCGGAGGGGCTGCATCTTCGCAGGTACCGCCGGTACGGGGGGGCTGCTGGTACCGGGGGATGCTGGCACTGGGGCTGCCGGTACCACGGGGCTGCAGCTCCGGTACCGGGGGGCTCACCCCCTCCCCCCCCAGAGCTGGCCAACGCGGGGCGGCCGCTGTTCCCGGGGAACGACGTGGACGATCAGCTGAAGAGGATTTTCCGATATCCTTCCCGGGGGGGCGCTGCAGGGAGGGGGCTCTGCCCCGCTGAGGTGGGGGTGGGCTGGGTGATGGGTGATCCCGTGGTGGCCCTTGACCGCTGCTGTCCCCACGCTGCTGGGGACCCCCACGGAGGAGCAGTGGCCGGCGATGGCCAAGCTGCCGGATTACAAGGTGAGGCGGGGTGAGCTGAGGGGGCTCTGGGAGGGGCTGTGGGCACTGGGAGGGCAGAGAGACCCCACGGAGATGAGAAGTTGGATCTGGAGACACGGGAGAGCTGGGCCAGGACCAGCACGATGGGTTTCACCAGGGGCAGGTGCTGGGGTCAGGGACATGGTGGCCCTGGGGATGGGGACAGATGGAGATGGAGCAGCTCTGCAGGGGGACTGGGGGGTCCCAGGGCAAGTGGGATCTGAGGGACCTGGGGGTGCTGAGCCTGGAGAAGAGGAGACTGAGAGGAGACCTTCTGGCGATCTGGAACTTCCTCCCCAGGGGAAGAGGAGGGGCAGGCGCTGAGCTCTTCTCTCTGGCCACCAACGCCAGGAGCAGAGGCCATGGCAGGAAGATGTGGCAGGGGAGGGGGAGGTTGGCCATGAGGAAAAGGTTCTTGAGGCAGAGGGTGGTGGAGCACTGGCACAGGCTCCCCAGGGAGGTGCTGATGGCCCCAAGCCTGACAAGATTCCAGCAGCATTTGGCCAAGGCACTCAGGGCCATGGTGTGAATGTTGGGATTGTCCTGAGCAGGGACAGGAGTTGGGCTCCATCATCCTGGTGGGTCCCTCCCAGCTCCCCACGTTCCCTGACTCCCCGGTTCTCTATCCCCAGCCCTACCCCATGTACCCGGCCACCACCTCCCTGGTCAACGTGGTGCCCAAGCTGAACGCCACCGGCCGGGACCTGCTGCAGGTGAGCCCTGTGCCCCCCCCACTGCCCCCACCACGGGGCTCCCACAGGTTCTCTCCCCTCGCAGCCCCACGAGGGTCTGGGGGTGTGTGGGGTGGGGTGGGGGGGCCCGTGTCCCCCTCAGCTTCACCTCCCACCCCCAGAACCTGCTGAAGTGCAACCCGGTGCAGCGGATATCGGCGGAGGAGGCTCTGCAGCACCCCTACTTCACAGACTTCTGCCCCCCTTAGGGACCCCCGCCACGGGCTGGGCCCCCCCGAGCTGGGGGGCAGCACCCCGGCTCCTGACCCCCCATGGCAGCAGTGGGGAGGTGGGGTGAGGAGTGAGGTGCCAGCACCCCAGAACCACACATTCCCCCCCCCCTATTTATTAGGTTTTTAACCCAAATCACCCCAGTTTTGCCCCAGTTGTGGGGTGCTGGCATGGGCCCCCCCCCAATCCCCCCCACCCCGCAGTGGAGCTGGGGCTGCTCCTGGGGCACAGGGACCCTCCCATGGGACACGGGGCCATGGTGCTGGTGGAGGGGCAGGACCCTCCGGGACCAGGCGTGGGGACCCCGCTGAGGGGTGAGGGGGGGTCCCCTGCCCCTCCTCTCCCTGCTCCCCCCCCCAGCCCCTTCCCCAACGCGGGGGGGATCCCGGGGGGGTGGGGTCACCCCGTTTCTTTTCTATCGTGCTGCTGTACCTCCATGTTTGTTACCCCCATAAAGAGCTCCCCCCCCCACAGTGCCAGCCTCCTCCTTCCTGGGGTACCAGGGACCCCCCTACCGCGTCCCGACCCCCCCACACCCCTGTGACCCCCCCAGCAACACAAAAGCGGGGTCCTGGGGCAGCTCTTTAATGGGGAGGGGGCTGCAGTGAATGCCGCGTGTACAGTGGGGGGGCGGGGGGGAGCACATGCAGGTAGGTGGGAGCAGGACTGGGGGGGCCCCGCCGCCCCCAGCCCCCCCGCCAACCCCTCTGTGGGGGGGTGGGGGGGTCCCAGAGTGGGGACCACAGGACCTGGTGCCAGCACCGGGGTCCTGGGTGGGGGGAGAGGGGGGACAGGGCAGTGGGGGTGCCTGGGTCTGCTGCCAGCGACCCCCCCAGACCCTCCCGGGCCGGCCGGGGGTCTCGGGGGTCGGACCCTGAGCCGGGACCCCCCCGCCGGGCCCTACAGCCGGGTGACGAGGTAGCAGGTTCGGGGTGACGCTGAGACCGTCCGGGGGGCAGCGCGGGGCGGGGCGGGCGCTCTGGGGACGTGGGGAGGGGTGGTCGGGGGGTGGGGTGGCCGGGGGTGTCCCTGGCCGTGCTGGGGGGGGCTCTGCCCCACGACCCCGCCCCACACACCCCTCAACTGCCCCGGGACCCCCCCCAGCCCCCGGGATGTCAGGGTGTCCCCAGGGCTGGGCCACTCTGGAGCCGGACTGTCCCCTTTGTCCCCAAACGGCGACCCCCCGCCAGCCCCCTGTCCAGGGACACCCCCTCCCGGGGTTGGGGTCTCCGGGCCCCTCCGCCCCGCGCCCCCCCGGGGGTCTCTACCTGGGTCCCGGAGGGACCGGACCGGCGGGGCTGCCCGGGACCGCGGCGTGTTCCTGCGGCGGACGGACCGAGAGAGCGGATGAGCGCGGGGGGGTTACCGGGGGCGGGTACCGGGGGTGGGGAGGGGGTTACCGGGGATGGGGGAGGGGTTTACCGGGGTTGGGGCGGGGCTTACCGGGGGTGGGAGGGGGTTACCGAGGGTGGGGAGGGTGCTACCGGGCATAGGCGGGGTTACCGGGGCTGGGAGGGTGTTACCGGGGGTGGGAGGGTGTTACCGGGGATGGGGGGATGTTACTGGGGATAGAGGGGGGGTTACCGGGGATGGGGGGGGCGGTTACCGGGGATGGGGGTTACCGGGGATGGGGGGTTACCGGGACGCTGCCGCCGCTCCCGGGGCTCCTCTTCTCCTTGTAGATGCTGCGGAGTTTGTCCCGGAACACCTGGGGGGGGGGGGGGGGGGGGGTGTTTGGGGTCAGAGCCCCCCCCAGGCCGTGAGGGGCTCCGGGGGCGTCCCGGAGGGGTCCCGGGGGGGTCCCGGGGGGGGGTCTCACCTCGTACAGGTAGTCGAAGATCTCGAGGATGGTGAGGAGGCTGGCGCCGATGAAGAGCCCCATCTGCCCCCCGATGTCACCTGGGCAGGACGGTGGCATCACAGGGGGGGGGTGTCACCCCCCCCCCCGCCACGGGACCCCCCACCCAGACCCCCCGGGACCCACCCAGCAGCCCGGCCACCTCGTACGCCTTCTTCTGCTCGATGGTCTCGTAGTTGAGCGCCTCGAAGAAGATATCCAGGACCAGGACGTTGTCCCTGGGGGCGGGGGGGGACAGGGGACAGGCGGGGCCGGGACGGACACACGGACACGCGTCAGGCGGCACCGCTGGGCGGGGGGCACCGCGCCGCGGCGGGATGGGGCGGGGGTGGGGGGTCTGCCCGCTGCTGGGGTGGGACAAGGGTGTGCTGTGCCGTGCCGTGCCATACTGTGCTATACTGTGCCATGCCATACTGTGCTGTACTGTGCTGTACTGTGCCGTACTGTGCCGTACTGTGCCAAACTGAGCTATACTGTGCCGTGCCATACTGTGCTGTACTGTGCCATACTGAGCTATGCTGTGCCCAACTGTGCCATACTGAGCCCTACTGTGCTATACTGTGCCATACTGTGCCAAACTGAGCTGTGCCATGCTATACTGTGCCATACTGTGCCGTGCTGTGCCGTGCCATAATGTGCTATACAGTGCCATACTGTGCCATGCTGTGCCATGCTGGCTATACGGTGCCATACTGTGCCATACTGTGCCATACCATACTCTGCTGTACTGTGCCATTCCATGCCATACTGTGCCGTACTGAGCTATACTGTGCTGTACTGAGCCCTACTGTGCTATACTGTGCCAAACTGTGCCATACTGAGCTATACTGTGCTGTACTGTGCCAGACTGTACCATACTGTGCCGTGCTGTGCCATATTGTGCCATGCCGTGCCATACTGTGCCAAACTGAGCTGTGCCATGCTATACTGTGCCATACTGTGCCGTGCTGTGCCGTGCTGGCTATACGGTGCCATACTGTGCCATACCGAACTGTGCTGTACTGTGCCATTCCATGCCATACTGTGCCACGCTGTGCCGTGCCATGTGGTTTTTCCTTGTGCCAGGGCAGATTTGTGCTGGGGAGGCCGTGCTGTGCCGAGCCGTGCCATGCCAGTTCACATGTGCTGGACGATGCCGCGTGGCTGTGCCGTGCCAGATCGCTCCATCACGCTGTGCCGAGCCGTGCCAGGTCACGTACGCTGGGGATGCCACGTGGCCGTGCCACGGGCAGGCGGGGCTAGGGGACAGCGGGGACAGCGGTGGCAGCGGTGACAGTGGCACTCACGCGATGTACTGCTCCGTCTTGTTGAACTTCTTGGCCAGGTACCTGGCGGAGGCCTTGCTGGGGATCTTCACCACCGAGAGCTCCTTGCCGTAGCGCACCATGGCGCAGGGCGTGCGGCACGCGCAGTACTCGCTGTCCTTCTTCACCAGGAAATCTGGGGGGGTGGCTGTGACCCCCCACCCGCCTGGGGGTGGGGCTGCACCGGGGAGGGGCCCCGGGAGGGGACTTTGGGCAAGGGCAGGGAGTGACAGGACAAGGGGTGATGGCTTGAAAGTGGCAGAGGGGAGATGGAGCTGAGATGTGAGGAAGAAATTCTTTGCTGTGAGGGTGGTGAGACCCTGGCCCAGGTTGGCCAGAGAAGCTGTGGCTGCTCCTCCCTGGAAGTGTTCTGGGCCAGGTTGGATGAGGCTTTGAGCAACCTGGTCTAGTGGAAGGTGTCCCTGCTGCTGGCAGGGGGGTTGGGACTGGATGAGCTTTAAGGTCCCTTCCCACCAAAACCAGCCTGGGATTCTCTAATGACCTGGCAGGTGCTGGTGGCATGGGATGAATGTGCCACAAGTGCTGGTGGTGGCACATGGGGGGAGCCCAGTCCTGTGTGTCTGGGGGTCTGGGCAGGCAGGGACAGTGGTGACCCCCCGGTGAGGGCACAGGGACAGAGGTGCCACGGTCACAGTGACAGAGCCAAGCAGAGTGAGGGGTCCTGGGGTGAGGCTGGGGGTGGCCAGGGATGGTGGCCCTGGGAGCAAGACCCCCGTCTGGGATGGGGACACCAGAGGTAGTGGTGGCTGTGGTGGTGGCCATGGCACTGGCCACGGTGGTGGTGACCACCCTGATACATACCCAGCGCGGGGTCAGCACACTCCTTGTACTGCTCCGGGGTGCAGACGTTGGCGTTGCCTGCGGGGAGGTGGCAGTGGCAGGGGCAGGAGGGTCTCGTCCCCAGCGCCCCGTCCCCGTGGCAGCCACCCCCTGTCCCTGTCCCCGCTCACCTGGCATGTGCACCATGCGGCAGTTGCAGTTCTCGGCCAGGTAGCGGGTCTCGCAGTCCAGCCGGCACGCCGTGATGCTGTAGTTGGTGAAGAATTCCGACTCGATGGGGGTGGCCTTGCAGTCCCCCCAGGGAGGGGGCAGGTACTCCAGCTGCGCCCGCCGGCTCAGGAAAACACGGCGTCCCCGATGTCCCCAGCATTCCCATCCCGCACCCACTGCAGTGACCCGTCACACACAGCCAGTGCTGAGGGGTCACACCACCCCCGAGACCCCCCCGCTACTCCCCCAGCCCCTCCTCATCGGGCACGGGCGTTGGGGACAGCGTCACCCGCACGTGGCACGGCAGCGGGAAGGGGGCGAGGGGTGGCACAGACCCCCAGTGTGGCTGTGCCATGGCCAGGGCTGGGTGTCCTTGGGGACACACGAGGGAGCAGTGTCACCGAGGGCCACGCTCCCACCATCGCCACCCACGCCACAAGTGCCAGCACACATGGTGACACCCACTCGAGACACCTAAATTTAGGCGTCCGGCTGCGATGCCGCCTCTGCCCACGGGCTGTTCGGCTGCGGGGGGGCGGGGGGGTCAGTGCCGGGAGCCGGTGACTGCGGTGGGACCGTGTGGCCCCGGTGTGGGGCAGCCACGGTGCTGAGATACCGGACATGTGGCACCCACCGTGCGGTACCCGGGATGCGGGACCGGCCCCACGGCACGGCTCGGCACGGGGTGTCCCGCTGTGGATGACGGTGCCAGGACCACCCAAGCCCCATGGGGGTCGGCACCCCCGTGAGCCCCTCCCGCTGCCGGATACCCGCTGCTGCTGGCAGGAGACGAAGGTCTGGAAGCCGGGGGCGGCGCCGAAGCCCAGCTGGTCGATGAAGGGGGGCTCGTCCTGGCTGTGGATCTGCACCTTCACCCCCGCCTCGAACGAGGTCTCGGCTGCAAGGCAGGGAGGGGGTCGGGGCGCGGGGCGGCGGGGCGGGGCGCGGGGCGCGGGGGGGCTCACCCGTGTCCCCCCAGACCGGCAGATACTCCTCCTGCTGCACGTCCAGCATCAGCTCCAGGCCGTTCCCCGCGCCGCCCCGCAGCGAGCTCAGCACGTCCCGGCCGGGGCCCCCCGCGTTGAACGTGAAGCACTTGCCCAGGCGGGTGAAGGTCTGTGGGGACACGAGGGGAGGACACACGGGGACACACACGGGGACACGGGGGGGACACACGGTGGGGACGGACACGGGGGGGGACAGAGGAACACACACAGGGACACGGGGGGATACAGGGGGACACACACAGGGACATGAGGAGACACACGGGGACACACACGGGGACACACACGGGGACACACACGGGGACACGGGAACACGCACGGGGACACAGAGGGGACATACAGGGGAACATGGGGACACACATGGGGACACAGGGACACACCCAGAGACACACCAAGGGACACATAGAGACACACAGAGGGACATGGAGACACACATGGGGACACAGAGACACACATGGGGACATGGGGACACACAGAGGGACATGGAGGGACACACACAGGGACAGACATGGGGACATATATGGGGACACACACGGGGACACATATAGGGACACAGGGACACGGGGACACACACGGGGACACACATGGGGACATGGGGACACACAAAGACATGGGACCCTCAGCACCTGCACGGGGACAGTGATGGGGACCAAGCCCCCCGCCCTGCCCAGCACCCCCCGAGTGGGGCCGGGAGCAGTGCTCGGGGACCCCGCAAGGCACCAGGGTCCCAGTGACTCCAGGGAAGGGTCCCAGTACTCCCGGTGCCTGATCCCAGTGTTCCCAGGGCAGAATCCCAGTGCTTCCAGTGCAGGATCCCAGTGCTTCCAGTGCTCCACACAGCCCCAGTACAGGATCCCAATGTTCCCAGTACAGGATCCCAGTGCCCCCAGTGCTCCACGCAGCCCCAGTACAGGATCCCAGTGCTCTCAGTGCCAGATCCCAGTACTCTCAGTGCCCCCAGTGCCCTTCTCACCCCGCACCCAAAGCCCCCCAAATCTAAGCCCCCCCACCCCACTATGGAGTGATTCCCCCCATCCTGCCCCACCGGGGGAGTGGGGGGGCGGGGGACGCTGCCATGGCAACGGGCTGCTCCCAAAGTGGGGAGCCGTCGCCATGGCAACGCGCTGCCCAAGGAGGAAAGGGGGGGGAACGGCTGCTATGGCAACGGCTGCCCGGCACCGGGATGCGCTGGGACCGGCAGCGGTGGTGGGGGGGGGACACACAGGGATGGGGACAGAGATGGGGACAGGGAGAGGGACATTCCCAGCCCCGCACCCTGGGGACCCCCGGCCCTGTACCCTCCTGTCCCCGAGCCCCCCCTGTCCCTGTAGCCCCAGCTCACCCCCACCCCAGGGGGTGGTAAATGGGGGGCACCAGCCCCCACAGTCCTCGCTTTGGGCACCCGCCCTGTGCCCGGGGACCTTGAGGACCTCAGGACCTCAGGACGGGACCCCCGGCAGCCCCCCAGCACCGGGAGCAGGCGGCTCAGCCCCGGGCAGAGGATCAGAGCCCGGTGGTGGCCCGGGATAAGTCCCGGCATTAACTCGGTATTTTTAGCCGGCAAAGCCGCAGCCCGTGGCGGGGCTGAGCCGGGCCAGGGTGACCCGGGGGGGCTGCGTGTGCCGGGACCACCACGGCTGCCCCGGCAGAAGTTGCTGGCTCTGGCTGCCCGTCGGCGGGAGGCGGCAGCGGGGCCGGGTGTGCGGCACAGCCCGACGGACGCTGCGGTGATCCCGGGTCAGCGGGAGCCCTACAGCGTCCCCGTGCCCCTCTCCCGGAGACCCCCGGCACAGCAACGGGGACGGGACCCCCACACACACCCTGGGGACCGGCACCGGCTCGGCACACACCGGCAGTACACCGAGGCCTCGGCGGCTCAGCCGTGCTCCCTGGAGCGGTGACAGCCTTGTGCCACCCCGTCCTGCCCTGGGGACCCCCGAGCCCTGCTGGCAAAGGGCGAAGGGCTGCTGGGGGAGGGGGCTCGGGGGGGGGCGGAATCTTCTCAGCTGAGCTCCCGAGAAAAATCAATGTTCTGCATTAGGAGTCTTGAGCCGACGGTAACCGGTGCTGCCACAGCGCGGCCGGGCCCACGGGGACAGAGAAGGGACAGGGACAGAGCAGGGACGGGGACAGGGACAGAGCAGGGACAGGGACAGAGCGGGGACAGGGACAGCGCAGTGACAGGGACAGTGCAGAGCCACGCGCCGTGGGCACCGCCTGCCCCGCTCCCGCCAAGCACATGGATCCCCCGGTGCTGCCGCGGCACGAGGGACGTGCCCGTCCTGCCCGCGTCTCCAGAGTGGGCGCAGCGCCAGGAGGGGTGGGGGGTGCTGGGGGCACCCACGAGCTGCGGGGGGACGGCTCTGGCACAGGGGACCCGCACCAGGGTGGCTGCACGGAGGAGCCGCCAGCGTGGGAGCCGGTTGGCAAACACAGCGCGGGGGACGCGGCGGCGGCTGGTGCCGGAGGGGAACCGGGGGCTGGGGTGGGGGCGGGGGCTGCACCCGAGGGCATCCCGCACCCCCATGATCACCCCGCACCCAAGATGCTGCACACACGGTCCTGGCACAGGCCCCGGCACAGCGTGGCTCCACCCCGGGCACCGTTCCCCCTGCCTGGCACCCCTGTGGTGAGCGTGGGGTGGGGGCACCCCAGGCTGGCACCCAACTGCTGCAGCACCCGGGATGGCAGGCGGGGGCCAGTGTGGCGGGTCACGGGGCTCACCCATGGGTGCTCGTACTCAGTGCTGGTGGGACGGTGGTGGGTCAGGAGTAGGGCTCACCCATGGGTGCTGTGGCAGCACCAGCACCCAACGCTGGTGGGATGTCAGTGTCCCTGTGTGGTCCCCAGGGCCACCCCATCCCCGCTGCAGCCCCTTCCTGCACCCCAGCACCCAAGGCTGGTGGGATGTCGGTGTCCCAGTGCGGTCCCCAGTGCCACGTGGCCACCCCGTCCCCGCGGCAGCCCCGTCCCGCGGCCCGGCACCCCGGCACTCACCACGGTGAAGTTGCGGGCGGTGCAGCCGCTGCCGCGGAAGGAGCACTGCAGCAGCATGTCGGCCAGGTCGTGCCCGGTGCGGTTGTAGAACTCGGCCATGCTGAAGGGCTTGGCCTTGAAGTTCTTGAAGTTGGCCTTGTCCCGCAGCGCGGCCAGGACGCGGGGCTCGGCCAGCTGGGGGCGGCTGATCTCGTAGCGCTCGTTGAGCAGCGCCAGCAGCTCCCCGACGTGGTACAGGTCGTTGCGGGTGATCTTGGAGAAGCGGAACTCGTTGAGGTTGCAGATGGTGATGGCCGGGAAGGTGAGGTTCTGAGCGGCCACCTCGTCCAGCTTGGTGACGTGGGGGTAGGTGAGGAAGTAGGTGACCCGCTCGGCGCAGACCAGCAGCAGCAGCCCCAGCGAGCCCAGGAAGAACGTCCCCCAGAGCGCGCGGCGCAGCGAGGCCGCCCCGGGGCCGAAGACGTGGCTGATGCCGTGGAGCGAGGAGCTGTGGGCGAAGGCCCTCAGGCTGGCCAGCCCCGAGCCCTCCCCGCTGCTCCCCGAGCCCACCCTCATCCTGCCCACCCACCCACCCTGCGCTTCCCGGCACCCTCAGCCCCCTCGGGCACCCCGCTGCCCCCCACCCATCGCCGCTACGGGCTCAGGGGGCTGCGGGCAGGTGGGGAAAGGTGGGGAAGGGTGGGCAAGGGTGGGCAGGGTGGGTGGGGTGGGCAGGAGCAGGCAGGGGAGGTAGGGGAGGGTGGACAGCGGCAGGCAGGGGGGCAAGGTGGGCAGGGGAGGGTGGGCAGGAGCGGGGAGGGTGGGCAGGGGTGGGTAACAGTGGTCAGGGACAGGCAGAGAGGGTGGGGTGGGCAGGGGAGGGCGGGCAGGGATGGGAGGGGGGGCTTGGGCAGGCAGGGGTGGGCAGGTACAGGCCGGGGGTGGGCAGGAGAGGGCAGGGATGGGCGGGAGGGGGTGGGCAGGGTGGGTAACGGTGGTCAGACACAGGCAGGGGAAGGGGGGCAGGAGAGGGCAGGGGTGGGCGGGGGAGGGTGGGCAGGGAGGGGCCGGGGACCGGCGTGGGCTGGGCAGGGCAGGGGAGGGGGGCGGGTGGGTGGGCGCGGGTAGGGATGAGCAGGACCGGCCGCTCCGTCCCCCCGCGCTGTCGGTGTCGCGGAGTCCCCGGGCAGCGCAGCCCCGTCCCGGTCCCGGTCCCGGTCCCGGTCCCCGATCCCTGTTCCCGATCCCGGTTCCGCTCCCGCCGCCGCCGCGCAGCCGCTCCCTGTCTGTGGCCGCCCCCTGCCCCCGCCCCCCCCCGCCGCGGCTCCACCCGCCGCCGCCCCCCAGTGAGAGCCCGGGCAGGGGGCGGGGGACGACCGAGGGGAGCGGGCAGTGAGGGGGGCGGCTCAAGGGACCCCCACTCCAAGGCATGACACAGGGTCCCCCCGCCCCGGGGGGGTTCACAAAGGGATCCCCCCCATCGCAAGGGGTGACACAAGGGACCCCCACCCTGGAGGGTGACACAGGGTCCCCCTACACTCGGGAGTCACAAAGGGGTCCCCTCGATCCCAGGGGTGACACAGGGGACCCCCCACCCCGGGGGGCAACACAAGGGACCCTCCATCCCGGTGGGGGTTCACACAGGGGACTCCTCACCCTAGAGAGCAACATGGGGGGTCCCCTCACCCCAGGGGAAGACACAAGGTCCCCCACCCTGGGGGATGACACAGGGGTGCCCACCCTGGAGAGTGACACAAGGGATCCTCCTCCCCCACCCAAGCAGATGACACAGGGGTCCCCCCACCCCAGCACATGACACAGGGGACTCCACCCCGGGGAGAGTGGGAGTGACACAGGGGTGTCCCCCCCACTCAGGACACTGCCATCCCCGGGGCAGCAGAACCAGAACTGCCCAGATTGGACCCCCCCCAGCAGAGCCCCCACAGCCACCATCCAGCCCTGGTTTATTGGGGAGCAGCAAGGGGGGGACCCCAGCAGCGGGTACTCCCCCCACCCTGGGGTCTGCCCCCCACTCATGTCCGCTCCTTGGTCTGCTGCTGGAAGAGCTTGGCGTAGAGACCCCCCCTCCGCAGCAGCTCCTCGTGCGTCCCGGCCTGTGGGGACAGCGGGGACAGTGGTGTCACCATCACCGCGTGGGTGCCACCACCACCGAGTGGGTGTCACCACCACCGTGGGGGTGCCACTACCACCACCATCATGTGGGTACCACCACCACCACCACGTGGGTGCCACCACCACGTGGGTGCCACCACCACCATGTGGGTGCCACCACCACCGTGTGGGTGCCACCACCACCACCGCGTGGGTGCCGCCACCACCACCGCGTGGGTGTCGCCATCACCGTGTGGGTGCCACTACCACCACCATCATGTGGGTGCCACCACCACCACCACCATCATGTGGGTGCCACCACCACCACCACGTGGGTGCCACCACCACCACCACGTGGGTGTCACCATCACCGTGTGGGTGCCACTACCACCACCATCATGTGGGTGCCACTACCACCACCATCATGTGGGTGCCACCACCATCACCACGTAGGTGCCACTACCACCGCGTGGGTGCCACCACCACCACGTGGGTGCCACCACCACCACCACGTGGGTGCCACCACCACCACCACGTGGGTGCCACCACCACCACGCGGCTGCCCCCCCACCAACGAGCCCCCCCTGCCCACCTCGGCCACGCGGCCCTGGTCCAGCACGACGATGAGGTGGGCGCGCTGGACGGTGCTGAGGCGGTGGGCGATGAGCAGCACGGTCCGCCCCGCCGCCGCGCGCTCCAGCGCCCCCTGCACCTCCCGCTCCGCCGCCGCGTCCAGCGCGCTCGTGGCCTCGTCCAGCACCAGCACCGGCGGCTCCTTCAGCAGCGCCCGGGCGATGGCGATGCGCTGCTTCTGCCCCCCCGACAGCGTCACCCCCCGCTCGCCTGCCGCGGGGACACCGGGGTCACGGGGACCGCGGGGACACAGGAAAGGGGGATGGGGATAAGGGCAGGAGTCATGGGGACAAGGGCAGGAGTCATGGGGACAACAGGGACACGGGCAGGGGTCATGGGGACAACAGGGACATGGGGACAACAGGGACACAGGAAATGGTCATGGGGACAAGGGCAGGAGTCATTGGGACAACAGGGACACAGGAAATGTTCATGGGGACAAGGGCAGGGGTCACAGGGACCACAGGGACACGGGAAAGGGTGATGGGGACAAGGGCAGCAGTCGCGGGGACCACAGGGACATGGGGACCACAGGGACACAGGCAGGGATCATGGGGACAAGGACAGAAGAGATGGGGACAAGGGCAGGGGTGACAGGGACAATAGGGACACAGGAAAAGGTGATGGGGACAAGGGAAGGGGTGACAGGGACAATAGGGACACAGAAAAGGGTGATAGGGACAATAGGGACACGGGGACAAAAGGGACATAGGCAGGGGTCATGGGGACAAGGGTAGGGGTGATGGGGACAAGGGCAGGGGTAAAAGTGATGGGGACAGCCACATGGGTGATGGGGACAGCAGCAGGGATGATGGGGACAGGGGCAGGGACGATGGGGGTGACCATCTGGATGCCAGTGCCACCCCAACCCAGGAAGACCCCCACCCCGGGAGTGACCCCCACCCTGAGGACGTGCAGCCTTGTCCCCACACGCCCCACACCAGAGCTGGGGACCCCCGGGAACCCCGGTGCCAAGCCACGTCCCCCGGCACAGCCTCGTGCCCGCGGTGACCGGCAGCCGGTGTCCCCGAGGGGACGGGGGTCACCTTGGCCACGGTCCCGCGCTCGTGCTCCCCCGGCCCATCCCGTACCCACGAGGGTGTTGTAGCCGTCGGGGAAGCCGCGGATGAAGCCGTCGGCGTTGGCCAGCCGGGCCGCGGCCATCACCGCCGCGTCCGACGCCCCCGGCTGCCCGAAGCGGATGTTCTCCAGGATGCTCGTTCCGAACAGCACCGGCTCCTGCGGCAGCGCCGGGACCCTCAGCGCCCACCCTGCCCCACGGCAGCCCCACACCCGCCCCACAGCAGCCCCACGCCCTATAGCAGCCCCACAGCAGCCCCAGACGCCCTGGCACCCCCACACCCACCGGCAGCCCCCCGGCAGCCCCCGCCCCCCGGCAGCCCCCACCTGGCTGATGTAGCCGAGCACCCGCCCCCGCAGCCAGGACGGGTCGAGCTGGGCGATGTCGTGCCCGTCCAGGGTGATGGTTCCCTCCGTGGGCTCGTAGAACCGCTCCAGCAGCGCCGCTACCGTGGACTTCCCTGCGTGGGGCGTGGTGGGGGGGGAGCCCTCAGCCCCCCCGCACCACCGGACCCTCACCCGCCCCACCCCACACCCCCCAACTCCGGCCGGGAGCGGCTGGGTGGGCGAGGGGCGCAGGGGCTGGATCCCCGTCACTGGTGGGTGGGCAGAGGAGTGGGGTGCAGGGGGATGCGCTGGGGGGTCCCCTGCCCTGGGGGGTCCCGGGGGTCGGTACCTCCTCCGGACGGTCCCACGATGGCCACGGTGGTGCAGGGGGGCAGGGTGAGGGTGAAGTCCCGCAGGACGGGGCATCCGGGGCGGGTGGGGTAACTGTGGGGACAGGAGTGGGGAGGGGGCTGCGGTGCCGACCCCCAGCCTATGGGGCAGCTCGGGTGGGGTGGGCGGGGGGTCAGGGGTCTCACCTGAAGGAGACGTGGTGGAAGCAGATGCGGCCGAGCAGGGAGTGGCTGGGGATGGTCCCCCCCCCGCGCAGGGACACGCGGGGCTCCAGCCGCAGCAGCTCCAGGACGCGGGCGCCGGCGCTCAGACCCCGCACTGCCTGCGGGGGGGCGGGGGGGGGGCAGCGGCGGGAGGACCTCAGACCCACCGACACCCCCCCCCTACCCCCACACAGCCCCGGGGGTCAGCGGAGACCCCGGCCCACCTACCTGTCCCAGCAGGATGGAGATGTTGGCCAGGGACCTGCGGGGGCGGGAGGGGAGGGGCCGAGCTCGGGGCTGTGCCGGGCTGGTGCGGCACGACCGGGGCTCGGGGAACGTGCCGGGGTGACACGGTGCCAGGGGATGTGCCGGGGTGACACGGTGCCAGGGGATGTGCCGGGGTGCCAGGGGATGTGCCAGGGTGATGAGGTGCCAGGGGATGTGCCGGGGTGACACGGTGCCAGGGGATGTGCCGGGGTGCCAGGGGATGTGCCAGGGTGATGAGGTGCCAGGGGATGTGCCAGGGTGATGAGGTGCCAGGGAACACACTGGGGTGCCGGGGAATGTGCCAGGGTGACAGAGGATGTGCCAGGGAACGTGCTGGGGCGACACGGTGCCAAGGAATGCACCAGGAAATGTGCTGGGGTGCCAAGGAAGCACCAGGGTGCTGGGGAACACGCCAGGGTGCTGTGGAGTGCACTGGGGATGCCAGGGTGCCAGGGAATGTGCTGGGGGTGCCAGGGTGCCAGGGAATGTGCTGAGGAAGGTGCCAGGGTGCCAGGCAAGGTGCCAAACACCGACCTCTGCACCGTCTGCGAGGCCACCAGGAAGGACATGAGGTTGCCCGGCGAGAGCTCGTCCCCGGCCATCAAGGAGCCGCCCACGAAGATGGTGCCCAGGACGATGCCTGCGGGTGTGGGGCAGAGGGGGGACGTGGGGCAGCCTGGTACGGAGGGGTCGTGCCCCACACCATTGCCAGGCTCTGCCCCATGGAACTGCCATGTCCTGTCCTATGGAACCCACCATGTCCTGTCCTATGGAACCACCATGTCCTTCCCCACAGCATCGCCACGTCCTGCCCCATGGAAGCACCATGTCCTGCCCCATGGAACCCACCAGGTCCTGCCCTATGGAACCACCATGTCCTGCCCCATGGCACTGCCACATCCTGCCCCATGGAACCCACCATGTCCTGCCCCACAGCTCCACCAGGTCCTGCCCCACGGCACTGCCATGTCCTGCCCCACGGCTCCGCCAGGCCCTGCCCCATGTCACTGCCAGGCCCTGCCCCACGGCTCCGCCAGGCCCTGCCCCACGGCGCAGGCTCACCGTTGAGCGCCAGGTTGGAGAGCCCCTGGAAGGCGGCGATGCCCAGCCCCAGCCGCTCGCTCAGCCGCCCGGCGTGATCCACCTCGGCACTGTACAGCCTGGGGGCGGGATGGGGGGCGGGTTGGGGCGCAGGTGACACCCCCCGACCCCCCCCCCCCACTGCCCCCCAGCCCCCTCACCCCGCCTGCTGCTCCTCCATGGCGAAGGCGCGCACCGTCCGCACGTTACCCAGCACCTCGTCGGCCACCACGGTGGCTTTGGCCACCTGGGGACGGGGACAAGGGACAGGGTGGGTGCAGGGACCCCCTGGGGGGTGACACGGGGGGTGACAGGGGGGGTGACGGGGGGGTTACCTGCTCCTGCGCCCGGCGGGACAGGCTGCGCAGGCCGGCACCCAGGAGGGTCCCGGCGCCCACCAGCGTCGGCAGCGCCAGCAGCAGCAGCGCCGTCAGCTTGGGTGACAGCAGGTACAGGGACAGGAAACAGCCGGCGGCCTGGGTGCTGCTGCGCAGGCCCTGGGGACACGGGGGTGCTGGGCTGGGGGGGCAGGGGTGGGGGGCACGGGGGTGCTGGGCTGGGGGGCACGGGGGTGGGGGCTGGGGGACACGGGGGTGGGGGACACGGGGGTGGGGGCTGGGGGGCACGGGGGTGGGGGCTGGGGGACACGGGGGTGGGGGGCATGGGGGTGCTGGGCTGGGGGGCACGGGGGTGGGGGCTGGGGGGCACAGGGGTGCTGGGCTGGGGGGGCAGGGGTGGGGGGCACGGGGGTGCTGGGCTGGGGGCACGGGGGTGCTGGGCTGGGGGGCGGAGGTGGGGGACACGGGGGTGCTGGGCTGGGGGGCACGGGGGTGGGGGACACGGGGGTGGGGGCTGGGGGGCAGAAGTGGGTGCTGGGGGGGCAGGGGTTGGGCGCCAGGGGATCCAGGGTGGGTGCTGGGGTCTGGGCTGGGTGCTGGGAGGGGTTCAGCGGTGCGGGGATGGGTGCTGGAGAATCCAGGGGGTCAGAGATGGGTGCTGGGAGTCCGGGGGGTCAGAGAGGGATGCTGGGGGGTCTGGGATGGGTGCTGGGGTCCCAGGGGCCCAGGATGGGTGCAGGGGGTCCAGAATGGGTTCTGGGCGGTCAGGGATGGGTGTTGGGGAGTCCGGGGTCCCAGAATGGGTGCTGGGGTCCCGGGATGGGTGCCAGGGGTTGGGGATGGGTGCTGAGAGTACTGGGATGGGTGTCGGGGGTTGGAGATGGGTGCTGGGGGTCCAGGGTCCCAGGATGGGTTTGGGATGGGTGCTGGGGTCCCAGGAAGGGTGCTGGGGGTCCTGGGGGTCCCACCTGGGCGATGACCAGCTTGAAGCTGGACTTGAACTCCTGGACGTCGGCCGTCAGCCGCGTCACCAGCTGCCCCGTGCGGGTGGCGTCGAAGAACGCGACGTCCTGTCTGCGGGGGGAGCGGCAGGGGGTCGCTGGGGGTCCCCAAACCCCCTCATCCCCGCCCATTCCCGCCCCCCCCGCCCCGCGGGGCCGTTACCGGAGCAGGGCGCTGAAGAGCTCCTTGCGCAGGGTCCCCGCCAGCCGCTCCCCCACCCGCGCCAGCAGCGCCAGGTACCCGAAGGTCAGGAGCCCCTGCGGGGAGGGGCCGGGGTGGGGGCTGCCCCGGGACCCCCACACACCCCTGGACCCCCACCCAGCCCCCCGGGACCCCTCATCCAGCCCTCTGGACCCCCACACAGCCCGGGACACCCACCCAGCCCGGGACCCCACATCCAGCCCTCAGGACCCCCACACACCCCTGGACCCCCACCCAGCCCAGGACACCCACCCAGCCCCCCTGGACCCCCACACAGCCTGGGACACCCACCCAGTCCCCCGGGACCCCACCCAGCCCGGGACCCCCCACCCAGCCCCCCTGGACCCCCCATCCAACCCTCAGGACCCCCACACACCCCTGGACCCCCACCCAGCCCCCAGGATCCCACACAGGCCAGGAACTCCCACCCAGCCCCCCGGGACCCCCACACAGCCTGGGACACCCACCCAGCCCCCCGGGACCCCCACACACCCCTGGACCCCCACCCAGCCCCCGGGACCCCCCACAGGCCGGGACCCCCCACCAAGCCCCCCAGGACCCCACACAGGCCGGGACCCCCCACCCAGCCCCCCGGGACCCCCACCCAGCACCCAGGACGCCAACACGGCCTGGGACCCCCCATCCAGCCCCCTGGGGCACCCAGACACCCCAGGACCCCCCATCCAGCACCCAGGACCCCCACCCATCGCCCTGGGACCCCCCACCCACCCCCGGGCCCCCCCACCTGCAGGCAGTAGACAGCCAGCAGGCGCAGGGCCGGGCGCCGCGTGTCCCGCAGGTAGTGACCGAGCTGGTCACCGAGGTGGCCACGGGCACAACGGGCCACCACGTCCACCAGCTGCCCCAGCAGCACCGGGATGTGCACATTGAGCAGCGCCGCGCCCAGGGCCAGCTGTGGGGACAGGGGGGTCACCGGACAGGGACAGCGGGGTCACCGGGACAGGGGGGTCACCGGACAGGGACAGGGGTGTCACTGCACTGGGACAGAGGTGTCACCACACCGGGATGGGGACAGTAATGTCACAACACCAGGACAGGGATGGCGAGTGTCACAGCACTGGGACAGTGGGTGTCATGGCACCAGGACAGTGGGCATCACGCTATGGCACAGGGGTGACAGGGGTGGCAAGTGTCACAGCACGGGGACATCAAGTGTCACAGCACGGGGACATCAAGTGTCACAGCATGGAGACAGTGGGCATCACACCGTGGCACAGGGACAGTGGGTCTCACAGCACCAGGACAGGGGGTGTCACAGCACCAGGACAGTGGGTGTCACATCACGGGGATGGTGGGGACACCGGGGACACCATGGCACAAGGACGGTGGGGACAAGGGGGACCGTGCCCACCCCCCTCCCCCCACTCACCACGACAGCAGCCGAGAGCGCCAGGAGCTGCGGGCGCAGGAAGGGCCAAAAGGCCGCCCAGGAGAAGGGGGGCTCCGGGGGGGGCTCGGGGGGCTCAGGGACAGGGGGGGACACGGGGGACACGGCGGTGGCCTCCTGGCAGCGCACGGCCGTGCCCAGCAAGCCCAGTGCCACACAGCCCACGCCTGGGCCAGCCAGGAGCAGCCAGCGTGGGGCTGGGGGGCTTTGGGGGGGGCGAGTGGGGACCCCCAGCCGACCCCCCCCATACCTGAAACTGGGGAGAGGGGTGAGCGTGGAGGGACCCTGACCAGGGACCCAGCGCCCACCCTGGGGACACAGGGGGATCAGGGGGGGCTGGCCCCCTACCATGGCATGGGCAGACCCCCCCCCACCACCCTGGCTGTCCTGGAGCGGGGACCCCTGAACCCCCCACGGGGACTGGAGACCCCTGAAACCCCCCAGGGACTGGGGACCCCCTCGTGTCCCCCCCAGGACTGGAAACCCCTGAACACCCCCCGGGGCTGGGGATCCCCGAATCCCCCAGAGACTAAAGACCCCCTCATCCCCACCCCTGCCCGGGATTGGGGACCCCTGAACCCCATCCCGGGACTGGAGACCCCCTCGTGTCCCCCCCCGGGACTGGAGACCCCCTTGTCTCGGTGTCCCCGCTCCTGAGCCCTGCCTCGGGTGCCCCCAGCCTCCCCATACTAGAGTTTGGGAGCCCCCACCCACACCCCAATCCAAGCCCCGCTGCCCCCAGGTGCCCACCTACCCCCGCACCCCCCCGCACACCCCCTGACCCCCTGAACCCCCGAGTCCGCGCTCCCTCCACCCAAAGGGACTCAGGACCCCGGGCTCCCACCTTGCCCCCCCCAAGGACCCCCCGGGGCCCCCCCCACCCAAAGGGATCTAGGACCCCGGGCTCCCCCTTGCCCGCCCCTCAAGGACCCCCCGGGGCTCCCCCCACCCCAGGACTCCGGGGCTCCTCACCCCCCCGGGACCCTCCCCTCGGTACCTGCACCCCCGGAAGGGGGGGGGCGGCCGAAGGACGGTGGGGACCGAGCGGAGTCCGGACCGAGCCCCGAGCGACCGGAACAGCAACAGCGGCAGCATCGCGGGACAGGGGGGGCACCGGAACGGGGGGGGACGGGGAGGGACCAGCACCGGGGGAAGGACCGGGGGAGGGACTGGGGGAGGGACCGGGACGGGGGGCGGCACCGGGACCGGGAGGGACCTGGACGGAGGGCGTTACCGGGACGGGGGAGGGACCGCGGGGGGACGGGGTGGGACCGGGACCGGGGGTGGGCTCGGGGGACTGCGGGAGGGGCCGGGGGGCGGCAGCGCTGTGATGGGCACGTGACGGGAGTTCGCCAATCGGGCAATGCGATCTGTGAGGCGTTAATTAATCCGTAGCGGGGGGGCCGTGGCCCCCGCGTGTCCCGGGGTTCCGCTGACGGTTAAAGCTCGTGCGCTGCTGCCGCCGTGCTCACGCCCCCGTTTGGCCGAGGATTGAACCCAAAACGCGCTCAGAAGGCGCGCGGCAAAGGGCGCAGCGGGACAGGAAACGGCGTCTGAACCGGGGGGGGCCCCGGGGACTGGGGGAGGCACCGACCGACACCGCCACGGTCACCGAGACTCCGGGAGGCGCCGGCTGAAGCATTTCTGCTGTGGTGCAGCCCCCAGGAAGAGCCGAGATAACGGGAACTGCCGGGCCTGCGGGAGGGGGGAGCCCCCGGCGGGGCCCCGCGGCGCCCCGCGCTGCCCCCGCTCGCCGGAGCCCTGCGCACTCCGCGGCTTTTGGCTTCGTGGTTGGACCTCGAGTGGAATTTACTCACAACACCGGAACCGGGGGGAGAACTGGGGGCAGCTCCCGGGCGGTACCGGGGGGAAGCACTGGGGGGCGGCTCCCGGGCGGTACCGGGGCGAGGGGGTGTGTCGGTGCCTCCCCCATCGAACGGAGCCCCCGCGCCGCAGCCCGGTCCCCGCATCGACCCCTCCAGCCGGGACCCCGACCCCCCGGTCCCTGCACCGACCTCCCTGCCGGGACGCCGACCCCCAACATCCGCGCCCCCTCCCCGGACTCCCCCCGCCCCACCCTCGGCCTCTGAGACCCCCGGTACCGGGGACGGGGTCACCAAGGGAGGGGGTCACACGAGGACACGCGGAGTCCCCCGGGGACCCTCGGGATCCCCCCCAACATGGAACAGGGGTGTCCCCACGGGTGTCCCCATGTCTGTTCCCATGGGGTCATTGGGGTGGCCGTGTCCCTGTGCGGCCATCGAGGTGCCACCGTCTGTACATGGGGTTGTCCTCACAGCAGTGTCCCCACAGCACTGTCCCCATGGCAGTGTCCCCAGTGTCCCCACCACAGTGTCCCCACAGCACTGTCCCCATGGCAGTGTCCCCAGTGTCCCCACCACAGTGTCCCCACAGCAGTGTCCCCATAGCAGTGTCCCCACCTCTGTGTCCCCACCACAGTGTCCCCACAGCAGTATCCCCACAGCTTTGTCCCCACATTACTGACCCCACAACAGTGTCCCCATGCCTGTGTCCCCATGACAGTGTCCCCAGTGTCCCCACCTCAGTGTCCCCACAGCAGTGTCCCCACAGCAGTGTCCCCAGTATCCCCATGGCAGTGTCCCCACAGCAGTGTCCCCATGGCTCTGTCCCCACGGGGTGTCTGTCACCACACTGCTATTGGTGTACATGTCACCACGGGCTGTGTGTCACTGTGGGGCCATCACGCTGCCCGTGTCCCCACACCAGTGGTCACAGAGGTCCCTGTGTGGTCACACGTGCCACCACGGGGACACTGGGACACGCATGTCCTCAGCGGGGTCACCGGGACCCTCACCAGCAGTGTGTCCCCACGGGTGACCGTGTCCCCTGGGCCGTGCAGAGGGGTCCCGGGCTGTCCCGCCGTGGGGGTCCCCTCGCTGTCCCTCGGCCACCGCCGCTGTTGTCACCGCCCGGGGCTATTTTTGGGCCCCGCGGGTATTTTTGGCCACTCGGTGCGGGGCACATGGGGGAGGGGCCGTACCGGTGTCACCGACCGGGACACCCGATCCCGGGGGACACGGTGGCAATGTTCCCAACGGGGTGGGGATGTCCCCAGCGCAGGGACAGCGTGTCCGGGGGTGACCGGTGGTGACCGGGTCTTGGTGGCCTCGTGCTGAATCACCGTCCCCAGGCTCCCTCGTGCCCGTGGCCTCGCCACGCCGGCCCGTGCCGTGAGTCACCCCCCGGCACCGCGGTGACAGGGTGGGGCTGGACGGCGTCACCTGCGGCCACCGGCCTGGCCGGACACTGCCACCGGCCACGGGAGGGGACACAGGTGATGTGCGGGGCTGGGAGGGTGGCAGGGGCTGGGCAGGGGGGTCCTGTCCTGCTGCAGGGGGTGGGGGTCCCATCCTGCCCTCCCCCAGCGGTGGGGGTCCTGTCCTGAGGGTCCAGGGGTCCTGTTCTTCCCTGGGGGGCTGAGGGTCCCATCCTCCCCCCCGGGCCGGGGGTCCCCAGGGTGTTAAGAGGCCACCGGGGCTCAGGGGCCCACAGCTCTGGCACTGGGGTGGGGGTCTGTGGGGAGGGGGCTCTATGGGGATAGGGGTCCATGCGGATGGGGATCTGTGGGGTGAGGGTCTGTGGGGTGGGGGTCCATAGGGAGGGAACTCTGTGGGGAGGGGGCTGTATGGTGGGGGGTCCCTGGGAAAGGGGGTCTGTGGGGTGTGCATCTGTGGGGAGGGGGCTCCAGGGGGTTGGAGCTCCATGGGGAGGGGGTTCCATGGGGAGGGGGGTCCATGGGGAGGGAGGTCCATGGAGGGGGGCATCCACTCCACTCAGATCGGGGGGGGCAGCATGATGTGGCCGAGGGGCAGATGTTGGGGGGTCTCTGGGTGGGGGTCTCTCCCCAGGGAGCTCTGGGCCCACGGGGAGGGGGGACAGGGCCGGGTCCTGGTGGGGATCCAGCTGGTGGGATGGGTCCTGTGAGCAGCGTGGGCCGTGGCTGTGGCCGTGGCTGTGGCTGTGCAGTGGCCGTGTGGGTGGCAGTGTCAGTGGCATGCTGGTGGCTGTGTTGGTGGCAGTGTCGGTGGCCGTGTTGGTGGCCATGCTGGTGGCCGTGTCGGTGGCCGTGTCGGCGGTTCAGGGGCCAGCTCAGGCCACCCGAATTCGTGGCACGCTGGTGGCATTGCGTGGCCTCGCCGGCATTTCCGGCTCCCGCCGCGGGGCAGGCGGCTCAGCCCGGCTCAGCTCGGCTCGCCCTGGCTTGCCCGGCCGCCCCCTGCCCCACGGCCCACGGGGAGGGTGGGGGTCCCCATCCCCCCCGGCTTAGGGGTGGGTGCTGGGGGGTCCCCGGGCCGCGGCGGTGGGTGCCGATGGGTGTCCCCCGCAGGCGATGGCGGCGCAGGGCGAGTACCAGCGCCTGGAGGAGGAGGAGGAGGGGGAGGAGGAAGAGTCACCCCCCCGCGAGGAGGAGCTGCTGATCCACGTCACCGAGGGGCTGCGAGGTCACGGGGGTCCAGACCCATAGCAGGGGGGTGTGGGGTGCTGCCCTGGGGGGTGGGGGATCGTGGGTCCCAGGGTGGGGGGCTTCCATGGGTGGGGGGTGCAGGGGGTCAGAGTGCCCCAAGGGTAGGGGGTCAGGGTGCCCCGTGGATGGTGGGTGCAGGGGGCCAGGGTGCCCCATGGACAGGGGGTCAGGGGTCAGGGTGCCCCACAGATGGTGGGTGCAAGGGGTCAGGGTCCCCCACGGCCGGTGGCTGTCGGGTCCATGGGGCTGTGCTGGGGTCCGTGGGGCTGCGCTGGGGTCCGTGGGGCAGTGCTGGGGTCTGTGGGGCAGTGCTGGGGTCTGTGGGGCTGTGCTGGGGTCCGTGGGGCAGTGCTGGGGTCTGTGGGGCAGTGCTGGGGTCCATGGGGCTGCATCTGTGGCCCCGGCCCCACCCGGGTTGTGTTTCTCTCCCCCAGACTCCTGGCACCACATCAAGAACCTGGATCGTTTCTTCACCCAGATATCCTGGCACGGCCCTGCCCGGCTGCGGCACCGTGGCGGTGGGTGGGGAGTGTGGGGGGACCCTGGGGACAACGTGGGGGGTGACCAACACCGTGGGTGAGACCTTCCTTAACGCACCCCAACATCTACCGCTTCCACCAGAAGAACGGCTTCGCCTGCATGGTGCTCTCCGACCTCTTTGAGCTGGTGTAAGTACCGGCGGGACGCTGGCCGGGCCGTGCCGTGCCGTGCCAGGACCGTGCCGACCCCACTCTGTCACCCCCAGGCAGTTCCTCTTCATCGTCACCTTCACCACCTTCCTCCTCTGCTGCGTCGACTACGACGTCCTCTTCGCCAACCGCCCGCTCAACCAGAGCCACCCCGGCGGTGCCACCCCCGACCGCGGCAAAGTGGCGCTGCCCGACGCCGTCCTGCCCGCCGCGCAGTGCGCCCAGCGGTGAGGAGGGGCCGGGCGGGGAGGGGAGGGGTCCCCCAGCGCCACCGCGACCCCCACCTGACGCTTGTCCCCGGTCAGGATCCGCGCCAGCGGCTGGATCATCTTCCTGCTGGTGATGGCCGCGGTGTTCTGGCTGTCCCGGCTGGTGAAGCTGCTCTGCAGCCTCCTGAGCTTCTGGGAGATCCGGACCTTCTACACCCGGGCCCTCGGCCTGCCCTCGGTCAGCGCGGGGGGGCTCGGTGCTGCGGGCGGGTGGGCTCGGTGCTGCCCTCGGTCAGCGCGGGGGGGCTCGGTGCTGCGGGCGGGTGGGCTCGGTGCTGCCCTCGGTCAGCGCGGGGGGGCTCGGTGCTGCCCTCGGTCAGCGCGGGGGGGCTCGGTGCTGCGGGCGGGTGGGCTCGGTGCTGCCCTCGGTCAGCGCGGGGGGGCTCGGTGTTGCCATCGGGTGGGCTCGGTGCTGCCGCCTGGTGGGCTCGGTGCTGCTCTCGGGGTGGGCTCGGTGCTGCCGCCTGGTGGGCTCGGTGGTGCCGGCGGGGTGGGTGCCGCGGTGCCGGCGGGGTGGGCTCGGCCGTGCCGTGCCGGTGCCGATGGGCGGTGTCCTGGCGCAGGAGGGGCTGTGGAACTACAGCTGGCAGGAGGTGCAGGAGCGGCTGATCTCGCTGCAGCGCCGGCAGCAGATGTGTGTGCACAAGCGGGAGCTGACGGAGCTGGACATCTACCACCGCATCCTGCGCTTCAAGAACTACACCGTGGCCATGGTCAACCAGGCGCTGCTGCCCGTGCGCTTCCGCCTGCCGCTGCTGGGCCCCGTCGTCTTCCTCACCCAGGGGCTCAAGTACAACCTGGAGCTGCTCCTCTTCTGGGGACCCGGCTCCCTCTTCCAGAACGGATGGAGCCTGCGGCCGCAGTGCAAGCGGGCCGGCGCTCGCCGGGAGGTGGCCCGGCGCCTGGCACGTGCCATGGTGCTGGTGGGACTGGCCAACCTCGTGCTGTGTCCCTGTGTCCTGGTCTGGCAGCTCCTCTACGCCTTCTTCAGCTACGCCGAGGCCATCAAGCGGGAGCCGGGCAGCCTGGGCGCGCGGCGCTGGTCGCTCTACGGCCGCCACTACCTGCGGCACTTCAACGAGCTCCACCACGAGCTGCAGGCGCGGCTCAGCCGTGGCTACCAGCCGGCCACCAAGTACATGGACTCCTTCAGCAGCCCCCTGCTGGCCGTGCTGGCCAAGAACGTTGGCTTCTTCGCCGGCTCCATCCTGGCCGTGCTCATCCTCCTCACCGTCTACGACGAGGACGTGCTGACAGTGGAGCACATCCTGACCACCATCACGCTGCTGGGGCTGGTGGTCACCGTGGCCAGGTGGGTGTGCCAGGCTGTGCCATCCCCTCCCACTCCCTGTCCTTGGATCTGTCCCCATCCATGTCCCCATCCCACTGCTGTGACCATCCCTGCCCTTGTGTCCCCACCCTGTCTCTGTCCCCTCCATTTCTGTCCCTGTCCATGTCCCCATCCCATCATTCTCTCCATCCCCACCTTTGTGTCCCCATCCTGTGCCTCTCCCCTCCATTTCTGTCCCCACCCTGTCCCTGTCCTTTTTTCTGTCCCTGTCCATGTCCCCATCCCACTGTATGTCCATCCCTGCCTTGGTGTCCCCATCCTGTCCCCATCCTTGTTTCTGTCCCTGTCCATGTCCCCATCCCACTGTATGTCCATCCCTGCCTTGGTGTCCCCATCCTGTCCCTGTCCCCTCCATTTATGTCCCCGTCCTTGTTTCTGTCCCCACTCTGTCCCCATCCTACCATTATCATCATCCCTAACTTTGTGTCCCCACTTTTTCCCTGTCCCCTCCATTTCTGTCCCCACCCTGTCCTGGTCCTTGTCCCCATCACACCCCTGTCCCCAGCTCCATCCTTGTCCCAGCCCATCTCCATTCTTGTCCCCATCCCCATCCTGTCCTCATCCCATCCTGGCCCTCACCTCCATCCCTGTCCCCATCCATGTCCCCATCCCACTGTTATCTCCATCCCCACCTTTGTGTCCCCACCCTGTCCCTGTCCCTGTTCCCTCCATTTCTGTCCCCACCCCATCCAAGCCCTTGTCCCCATCACACCCCTGTCCCTAGCTCCACTCTTGTCCCCATCCCCATCCTGGCCCCCACCTCCATCCCTGTCCCTGTCCGTGTCTTCATCCCACTGTTATCTCCATCCCCACTTTTGTGTCCCCACCCTGTCCCTGTCCCTGTCCTTCTTCCTGTCCCCTCCCCATCCTGGTCCATGTCCCCACCACAGCCCTGTCCCCAGCTCCACCCCTGTCCCCTCCCCTCCTGTCCCCACCTGCCCCCACCCCCGTGCCGTGGGCTGGGTGGGCTCAGCGCGGTGGCCGAGCGGGGGGTGTGACAGTGTCCCCACCCCCAGGGGTTGTGACACATGTCCCCATGCCCAGGTCCTTCATCCCGGACGAGCACCGGGTGTGGTGCCCGGAGCAGCTCCTGCAGCGGGTCCTGGCCCACGTCCATTACCTGCCCGAGCGCTGGCGGGGCCGCGCCGCCCGGCCCCGGACCCGCGCCGAGATGGCCCAGCTCTTCCAGTACAAGGCGGTGAGCGCGGGCGGGCGGGCGAGGGGACCCCGCCCCGATCCCCCCTGACACCCCCCCCTCCCCCTTCGCAGGTCTTCATCCTGGAGGAGCTGCTGAGCCCCATCCTCACCCCCCTCATCCTCATCTTCGCGCTCCCCCCCCGCGCCCTCGACATCGTCGACTTCTTCCGCAACTTCACGGTGGAGGTGGCCGGGGTGGGGGACATCTGCTCCTTCGCCCAGCTCGACGTGCGCCACCACGGCAACCCCCAGGTGGGGGGCTCGGGGGGGCCACGTGGGGCTGGGGGTGTCGGGGAGGGGTTGGGGGGGTCCCAGGTGGGGTTGGAGGATGTGAGGGAGAGGTTGGGGGGGTCTCAGGTGGGGTTGGAGGGTCCCAGGGTGGGGCTGGTGGGTCCTGGGGTGGGGTTGGGGGGTCCCTGGTTGGGGTTATGGGGTCTCAGGGTGGGCTTGGGGGGTGTCAGGGTGGGCTTGGGGAGTCGTGGGGTGGAGTTGGGGCATTCCAGAATGGGGTTGGGACATCCCAGGGTGAGGTTTGGGGGTCTCAGGGCAGAGGTTGGGGAGTCCCGGGTGGGGTTTGGGGGTCTTAGGGCAGGGTTTGGGGGTTCCCAGGTGGGGTTTGGGGGTCTCAGGGCAAGGTTTGGGGGGTCCTGGGTGCGGTTGGGGGTCTCAGGGCAGGGTTGGGTGGTTTCAGGGCAGGGTTTGGGGGTTCCCAGGTGGGGTTTGGGGGTCTCAGGGCAGGGTTTGGGGGGTCCCGGGTGCGGTTGGGGTCCCGGTGTGGTTGGGGGGGGTCTCAGGGCAGGGTTTGGGGGGTCCCGGGTGCGGTTGGGAGTCTCAGGGCAGGGTTGGGGTCCCGGTGTGGTTGGGGGGGTCTCCGGGCAGGGTTGGGGTGTCCCGGGTGCGGTTGGGGGTCTCCGGGCAGGGTTGGGGTCCCGGTGTGGTTGGGGTCCCCAGCGTGTCCCCCCGGCCCGCAGTGGCTCCCGGGAGGGCAGTCGGTGGCCCCCGCGGCTCGGCAGGCGCGGGGCGGGAAGACGGAGCTGTCCCTGGTGCGGTTCGCCGTGGCCCACCCGCGCTGGCAGCCCCCGCCCCCGGGAGGGACCCTCCTCTGCCACCTCCGGGAGCAGCTGCAGCGCGACATGGCCCAGGGGACACTCGGCGTGTCCCTCCTCGGCGACACCGCGGCCACGGCGGTGAGGGGGGGACGGGGACGGCCAGCGGGGGGGGTGGAGGGGGCGGGGGGTGGTGGTGAGCAGGGTGGTGGTGACAGTGATAGAGCAAGGTGACAGTGACAGTGGTGAGCAGGGAGGTGGCAATGGTGAGTGGGGTGATGGTGACAGCAGTGAGTGGGGCGGTGAGGACAGTGATGGTGACAGTGGTAAGCGAGGTGGTGACAGTGACAGTGGTGAGCAGGGTGACAGTGACAGCAGTGAGCAGGGTTGTGGTGACAGTGAGCACCACCAGTGACGGTGGTGATGGCAATGGTGACAGTGAGTGGGGTGGCAGTGACGGCTGTGATCGGGGTGGTGGTGACAGTGGGGTGACAGTGACAGTGGTGGGTGGGGTGGTGGTGACAGTGAGCAGGGTGACAGTGACAGCTCTGATGGGGGTGGTGGTGCTGGTGGTGACCGTGGTGCTGGTCACGGTGGCCAGGAGGCTGGTGGTGGCACAGCCGGGGTCCCTGGGGGTGTCCCCCTGACACGTGTCCCCGCAGCCGGACGCTTTGCTGGCCAGTGTCCTGGCCAGCACCTTGGGGACCCGGGACAGCACGGCCAGTGCCACCACCAGCCTCCTGCCCACCCTGGTGTCCCCCCTGCCCACCCTGGTGTCCCCCCTGCCCGGCTGGACACGCAGCCCCACGGCCGACAGCCCCCGCGCCCACCCGCTCCCCGAGGACAGGTACCGGGGGCGGGGCAGGGAGGGGCCGTGGGGCAGGGGGTGGGGTGGGCTGTGGGATGTCTGTGGGGTGTGGGGTGTCTGTGGGGCAGGCTGTGGGGTGTCTGTGGGGTGTGGGGTGTCAGTGGGGTGTGGAGTGTCTGTGGGGCAGGCTGTGGGGTGTGGGGTGTCTGTGGGGCAGGCTGTGGGGTGTCTGTGGGGCGTGGGGTGTCAGTGGGGTGTGGAGTGTCTGTGGGGCAGGCTGTGGGGTGTGGGGTGTCTGTGGGGCAGGCTGTGGGGTGTGGGGTGTCAGTGGGGTGTGGGGTGTCTGTGGGGTGTCAGTGGGGTGTCTGTGGGGTGTCAGTGGGATGTCTATGGGGTGTCAGTGGGGTGTCAGTGGGGTGTGGGGTGTCAGTGAGGTGTCTGTGGGGTGTCTGTGGGGTGTCTATGGGGTGTCAGTGGGATGTCTATGGGGTGTCAGTGGGGTGTCAGTGGGGTGTGGGGTGTCTGTGGGGTGTCAGTGGGGTGTCTGTGGGGTGTCAGTGGGGTGTCACGGGCTGTCCCCGCAGCCTGAGCCGCTCGGCGCTGCAGCCCGAGGTGAGCTCGGCCGAGATGAGCCTCCACGTCATCTACCTGCACGAGGTGTGTCCCCTGTGTCCCCTGCGTCCCCCGTGTCCCCTGCGGCCCCCATGTGCCCCTTGTCCCCCCTATCCCCCGTGTGCCCCGTGTCTCCCCTGTCCCCCGTGTCCCCTGTCCACAGCACCCCTCGGACACGGGTCCCCTGTCCTATCCCTGTCCCTTCCCTGTCCTATCCCTGTCCCCACCCCTGTCCCCACCCCTGCCCCCTCCCTGTCCTGCCCCCACCTCCTGGCCGCCACCCGCCACGGGTCCCGCCTGGCCCCGGTCCCCTGTCCCTTGTCCCCAGTTTTTGGTCCCTTGTCCCCAGTCCCTCGTTCCCACTCCCACACCAGACCGGCCCCAGCTCTGCTGTGTGACCCGCCCAGGGGGGCTCTGACGGCCCCTATGGGGCTGAGCCCACACCTGGGGGGCTCTGACGGCCTCTCCCCCCCTTCCAGCTCCACCACCAGCAGCAGCAGGACCCCAGACCCCCGGCTGAGGGGCTGCGGGTGGCGGAGGGGACACCCAACCCGCCCCCGCTGACTACGGGTGAGCACCGCGCCGGGGGATCCCGGGGGTCCCACGTGCCGACCCCCGGTGCCAGTGGGGCAGCCCCAGAGAGGGGGCAGCTGGGGGGGGGGGGTCCCGGGGGCCGGGACCGCGAGTGGGGGCGGCTCTGACCCCGCTTTGCCCCCCCAGGTTCGGCTGCCGGGGTGGCACCGGCCCCGCCCCGGGCCCCGCAGCGGGAGCTGCCGCTGGGCGGCTGGGCCGAGGAGGAGGAGGAGGAGGAAGAGGAGGCAGAGGTGTAACCGGGCTCGGCTGCGCCGGTGAGGGCACGGCCGGGCCGGGGGGGACACGGACATGGCTGGGGTCACTGCTGCCGGTGTCCCCAGTGTCCCCAGTACCAGTATCCCCACTGCCGGTGTCCCCAGTGTCCCCAGTGCCCGTGTCCCCACTGCCCGTGTCCCCAGTGCCGGCGTCCCCGTTCCCAGTGTCCCCGTTCCCAGTGTCCCCAGTGCCAATGTCCCCAGTGCTGGTGTCCCCGTTCCCAGTGTCCCCGTTCCCAGTGTTCCCAGTGCCGGTGTCCCCGTTCCCGGTGTCCCCAGTGTCCCCAGTGCCGGTGTCCCTGCTCACGGCCCCGTTCTCTCCGCAGGCTCCCGGTTGTGCCCAGAGCTCCCGGTGCTGCCAATCACGGTGCTGGGAGCTGCTGGGGGGCACCGGCTGGAACTGGGCGAACTGGGGTGACCCCCCTCCCCCGGGTGCGTGTCCCCAGTGTCCCCGCCGTGGCGTGGGGTTCGGGGTGCTGCCGGGGGTCCCCATCCCCCCCACCCCAGGTGCTGCATTTATGGGGGGACCGGGAGGGGCCGGGGGGAGCCCGGGGGGCCCCTCCCCGGGGCCGGTGTCACCCGCGCTGTGCCGGGCACCGGCCACACCGACAAATAAACGTTCAGACGGGATGTGCCAGCGGGGACCGTGGCCCGGTGCCGGGGGTGCGGGGGGCGACGCTGGGAGGGGGCAATGCCATGGTGGGGGCGGTGCTGGGGTGCGGGGGGCGATGCCATGGGGGGGGTAATGCTAAGTGGGGGGATGCCAATGGGGGGGGGGCAATGCCATGGGGGTGGGGCGATGCCAAGGGGGGTGATGCCATGGTGGGGAGGGGATGCCATGGTGGGGGGGGCGATGCCATGGGAGTGGGGGATGCCAATGGGGGGGGGGCGATGCCATGGGAGGGGGGGATGCCATGGTGGGGGGGGATGCCATGGTGGGGGGGGTGATGCCATGGTGGGGGGGTGATGCCATGGGTGGGGGTGACACCATGGACAGGGCTTTGGTGGTCCGGGGTGTCACACTGGGGACACGTGGCCGATGGCTCCGGTGACGCCGGGGCGGTGACACCCCCCAGCCTGGCTCAGCCCTGAAGCTGTGGGGACCGTGGCCGGTGCCCCCCCACCCCCCCCCCGCCCTCCCCGGGACCGGTGCCGCCGGTGCCGCCGCGGCGCACCTGAAGCACCGACTCAGCGTTATCAAAACTAAAACCTTTACCGGGGCCGCGGCGCTGGCGGCAGCGGGACGGGGACAGGGTGGGGGGGGGACACCGGCCCGTGGGACCCCCCCAGCCCCCCCCCCGCGCTCACGGTGCCGGCTCCGGCTGCCGCTGCTCCTGCACGGAGAAGGACTGGCTGCGGATGCGGAAAGCCACCTCCTGCGTGCGGAACGTCAGGCCGAAGATGTCCTCGTGGTAGCGGTCCTTGTCCTGGGGGGTGGACAGGCGTCAGGGCGCGGTGGCGCTGCCGGTGCCACCAATGTCCCCCCCCCCGGTCCCTTACCCGCAGCTCGCTGATGAAGTCCCCGGCCTGTCCCAGGGTCATGCCGGCCTCCTGCGCCAGGATGTGCTGCACCGTCTGCAGCACCTCGGTGGCCATGGTGACGTCCCCGCACACGTAGATGTGGCCGGGGCTCAGGCACAGCACCCGGTGCACCTCGGGCGCCAGCTGCGACCGCAGCACGTCCTGCACGTAGGTCTGGGGACACCGCGGCGGGGTCGCCGCTGACACCCGGCACAGGGACCCGTCCTGGGCCCGGCCCCGGCCATGGTTCTGTCCCCACCCTGTCCCCATCCCCTTATCTCCATCCCTGCCTTTGTGTCCCCACCCTGTCCCTGTCCCCTCCATCTGTGCCCCTATCCTTGTCCATGTCCCCACCCTGTCCCCATCCTTGTTTCTGTCCCTGTCCCATCCATCTCTACCTTTGTGTCCCCACTTTGTCCCTGTCCTCTCTATTTCTGTCCCCATCCCACTGCTGTCTCCATCCCCACCCTTGTGTCCCCATCTTGTCCCTGTCCCCTCTGTTTCTATCCCCATCCTTGTCCATGTCCCCACTCTGTCCCCATCCCACCGTTGTCTCCATCCCCTCCATTCCTGTTCCCACCCGGTCCCTGTCCCTGTTTCTGTCCCCATCCCACCATTATCTTCATCCCTACATTTGTGTCCCCACCCTGTCCCCATCCTCGTCCCCTTCCCCTCCATTTCCGTCCCCACCCTGTCCTGTGCCCCTCCCCTCCCCGTCCCGGTCCCACCTTGGGTGTCCCCGGCTGGCGGGAGAAGGCGGTGATGACGCGGGTGAGGGCCCCGCGCTCCTGCGCCTCCTCCATCTCCTGCCGGTAGATGTGATCCAGCGCCGAGGAGCGGCACCCGAACACCAGCACCATGGAGCCCAGCGGGCCACCTGCGGGGACAGCGCCGGCTGCCACCGCTGTCCCCACCGCCTCCCGGGGCACCGCCCACCCTGTCCCCACCCACCCTGTCCCCACTCACCCTGTCCCCACCCCCTGGGGCACCGCCCACCCTGTCCCCACCCACCCTGTCCCCACTCACCCTGTCCCCACCTCCCGGGGCACCACGCACCCTGTCCCCACCGCCTCCTGTCCCCACCTCCCGGGCCACCACCCGCCCTGTCCCCACCCCCCGGGGCACCGCCCACCCTGTCCCCACCGCCTCCTGTCCCCACCTCCCGGGCCACCACCCGCCCTGTCCCCACCCCCCGGGGCACCGCCCACCCTGTCCCCACCGCCTCCTGTCCCCACCTCCCGGGCCACCACCCGCCCTGTCCCCACCTCCCGGGCCACCACCCACCCTGTCCCCACCCATCCTATCCCCACCTCCCGGGCCGCCACCCACCCTGTCCCCATGTCATCATGTCCCTGTGCCCCCATATACTGTGTCCTCATGCCCCCAGCCCCAACCCCATGTCCCCGTGTTCCCACTCTCCCCGTACCCCTGTCCTCATGTCCCTGTGTCCCCAGTCCCACATACCCCTGTCCCCCTATCCCCAACTCCCTGTCCCTGTGACCCCAGCCCCATGTACCCCTGTCTCCATGTCCCCCCAACTCCCTGTCCCAGTGTCCCTGTGTGCCCTGATCTCCATGTCCCGGTGTCCCCCCCTGTCCCCACATCCCCATGGCTCCCATTCCCCTGTCCCGGTGTCCCCCCATGTCCCCCCTGTCCCCTGTCACCTCCAGCCTGCAGCTGGTGCAGCCGGTGCTGCCAGAAGCTGCGGAAGGGCGCGACCCCGGTGCCGGGGCCCACGAGGATACAGGGGGCCTGGGGGTCGGGGGGCAGCCGGAACGAGGGGGCCCTGCGGGGGGGGGGGGGGGGCGGTCAGGGGGGTCAGGCAGGGGCTGTGGGCAAGGCGGGGTTAGAGAGTGGGGGGGGGTGGGATCAGGCGTGGGGGGTCGGGGGGCAGTGGGACTGGATGGGGGCTCTCGGGGGGTGGGTTCAGGCAGGGGGGCGTCGGGGGGGGCAGTGGGGAGGGGGTCGGAGGGCAGTAGGAGGGGGCCGTAAGGGGGTTCAGACGGGGGGTGGGTTCGGGCGGGGGGGATCGGAGGGGGTGGGTCAGTGGGGGGGACTGTCGGAGGGTGTCAGGCAGGGGGGGGTTCAGGAAAGGGGGGGGTTCAGAGAGTGAAGGGGGGGTTCAGGCGGGGGGTGGGGGGTCAGCGTGGGGGGGTCCCGTACCCCCGGATGAAGGCGGGCACCGTGTCCCCGGGCTGCAGCCGCGCCAGCCAGGTGGAGCAGACCCCGTAGTGCAGGGGACCCTGCCCGTCTGGGGGGAGCAAGGGGCTGGGGGGGCCACGGCAGCACACGGCCCCCCCCGGCACAGACACACCCTCCCCAGAACACAGACCCCCCGACACAGAAACCCTCCCAAACACAGACATCTCCCCCCAGAACACAAACACCCTCAGCACAGAACCCCCCAAACACAGCCCCCTCCCCCGGCACGCAGCCCCCCCGCAGCAGGGGCGGGGGTCACCGCTGTCCCCAGGCAGGGCGGGGGGACGGGGGTCCCTGGGGGCAGCACTGTGCGGTGGGGCTGGGCTGGCGGGGACCTGGGGGGACACGCTGGGAGTCCTGGGGAGATGCTCTGGGGGTCTCGGGGTGCCCTTGGGGATGCCTGGGGGGATACCCCGGGGTCCTGGGGATGCCTTGGGGGTCCTGGAGATGCCCTGCAGGTCCTGAGGACCAGGGGGATGCCCTGGGGGTCCTGGGGGGATACTCTGGGGGTTCTGAGGATCAAGGGGAAGCCCCGGGGGTCCTGAGGGACGTCCTGGGGGTCCCGGGGTGCCCTTGGGGATGCCTGGGGGGATGTTCCGGGGGTCCTGGGGATGCCCTGGGGAGCAGGATGATGCCCCGGGGGTTCTAAGGACCAAGGGGAAGCCCCGGGGGTCCCGGGGGGAAGCCGTGGGAGATGCCCCGGGGCCGCCAGCCCCCCGGCCCCGCTGACCCTGGCTGTGGTAGGTGACGACGGCCACGGTGAGGTGGATCTCGGCGGGGCTGGGCCCGGGGCCGGGCGCGGAGCTGATGGAGTAGTACCGGGGCTGCAGCAGCGGCAGCTGCGTGAGCAGCAGCGCGGGGGGCGGCCGCACTGAGGGGAACTCCTCCAGCACCTCCAGCAGCGTGGGGCACCGGAACCACTTCCACTCCTCGTACAGCCGGGCGTCCTGCGGGGACAGCGCTGGCACCGGCACCCGCACCGGGACCCGCACCGGGACCCCCACCCACACCAGGACCCGCACCGGGACCCCCACCCGCACCGGGACCCGCACCCACACCGGGACCCGCACCGGGACCCACACCGGGATCCACACCCACACTGGAACCCGCACCGGGACCCCCACCAGCACCGGGACCCGCAACCGCACCCACAGCAGCACCTGCAGCCGCACCGACCCTGGCACCAACACGGGCACAGACCCTGGGCACGGCAGGGACCTGCTGCACCCAGCAGGGAAGGGGCTGGTGTCCCATTATCCCAGTACGGCCACCAGCAATATCCCAGTGTCCCAGTACCCCAATATCCCAGCCAGGGTGGGACCAGTACCCCAACATCCCAGTATCCCAGCCAGGGAGGGGGCCAGCATCCCAGTATGGCCACCAGCAATATCCCAGTATCCCAGCACCCCAGTATCCCAGCATCACCCCAGTCCCCCCAGTCCCCACCTGGCTGAGCCGCAGCAGGCGCTGGCGCTGGGCGGGCTCTGTGGCCAGTGGCACCAGTAGCCGCAGGAACTGGGGGCTGGGGGGGGCGGCCACGTCCAGGAAGCGGGTGAGGGCCTGGGCCAGCGTGCAGGGGGGGAGGCGGCCCTGGGGCACCCACGGGGGGGCGGGGGGCGACCCGTCTGCGGGGGGAGGGCACGGCTGGGGGGGCTGGGGGGTCCCTGCCCCTGTCCCATCCCTTCCCTTTTTCCCTTTTCCTTCTCCTTTTCCTTTTCCTTTTCCCCTTCCCCTTTTCCTTTTCCCTTTCCCTTTCCCCTTCCCCTTCCCCTTTCCCCTTTCCCTTTCCCTTTCCCCTTTCCCTTTTCCTTCCCCTTTTCCTTTTCCTTTTCCCTTTCCCTTTCCCTTCCCCTTTTCCTTCCCCTTTTCCTTCCCCTTTCCCCTTCCCCTTTCCCTTTCCCCTTCCCCTTTTCCTTCCCCTTCCCCTTTTCCCTTTTCCTTCCCCTTTTCCCTTTTCCTTCCCCTTTTCCCTTTTCCTTCCCCTTCCCCTTTTCCCTTTTCCTTCCCCTTTTCCCTTTTCCTTCCCCTTTTCCCTTTTCCTTCCCCTTTTCCTTCCCCTTTTCCTGTCCCCCCCTGTCCCCCCCCCCGTACCGCCGGGGTCCCCCTCCAGACTCTCGACGCGCAGGGGCTGCTCAGGGGGGGGCGGCTCCTGCACGCGCCCCAGGACCCCCCGCACCAGCTCGGGCCGGTTCTCCGGGAAGACGCCGAGATGGTCCCCGGGCTCGAACCGCAGCCCCCGCTCCTCCCCCGGACACAACCGCACCAGCAGCGTGGCCCGCCTGGGGGGGGCAGCGTCACGGGGGGGCACGGGGTGGGGGGGGGCCCGGAGGGGCAAGTTGGGGGAGCGGGGACGTTCCAGGGTGGGGGGTCCCGGGGGCGTGGGGGGCTCCCGCAGGTGAGGGGGTCCCGGGGGTGGGGAGGGTCCCGAGTGGGAGGGGGGGAGGAGGGGGGGAGGAGGGGGGGAGCAGGGAGGTTCCGGGGGTGTGGGGTAAGGAGGGGGGGGGGTCTCAGAGATGGGGGTCTCAGAGATGGGGGTCCCGCGGGGTCCCGTGGGTGAGGGGGGTCCCGAGGATGCCGGGCTGGGGGGGGGGCGGGGGTCCTGGGGGTGGGGGGCACAGGGGTTTCTGGGGACCAGGAGACATCCCAGGTGCGCGGGGTTTCTGGGCATAGGGGGTTCCCGTGGGTGGGGGGATCCCGTGGGTGGGGGGTTCCCGTGGGTGGGGGTCCCAGGGGTTAGGGGGATCCCGTGGGTGGGGGGTTCCCGTGGGTGTGGAGAGTCCCATGGGTGGGGGTCCCGGCGGTCCTGGGGGCACGGGGTGGGGGAATTCCGTAGATGTGGGGTGGGGGGGTCCGGAGGGGTCTCAGGGGGTCTCGCGTGGGGGGTTCCCGGGGATGGCGGGTCCCAGGGGTGGGGGGTCCTGCGTGGGGGGGTCCCGCGTGGGGGGGGGTCTCACCCGGACTCCGGGCTCTGCAGATTCTCCACCGAGAGCACCGTGCAGGGGAACACCCGGCGCCTGTGCAGCTGCGACAGCCCTGGGGGGGCACGGGGGGCGTGGGGTGGGGGCGTGGGAGGCTGGGGGAGTGAGGGGGGCTGGGGGAGTGAGGGGGGCTGGGGGCACGGGGGAGATCACAAGGGGACTGAGGGAGTCACAGGGAGGGGCTGGAGGGGTGATAAGGGGTGTTGGGGGTGTCACGGGGGGGGCGTGGGGTGTCCTCCCCATAACGCGGGGGTCCCGGGGTGGTCCTGAGGTTTTCACGGGGGTGGGGGGGGGAGGGTCCCGGGGTGTCCCTGGGGGTCCCGGGGGATCCCGGGTGGGTTCAGGGGGTCCCGGGTGGATACGGTGGGGTCCCTGAGGGGTGGGGGGAGTTCCGGGGGGTTCTGGGGCCCCCGGGGGGCTCCTTTACCCTCCAGCGTGTCCGTGGCCTGGGTCTCCTCCACCAGCCGGTGCCGCTGCCGCTTCCAGCCCTGGGGGGGGGCGAAGATCTCCTCGGGCCCCTCCGCCGCCGCCTCCCCCACGCAGAAAGTCTCGCAGGCGGCCTGGGGGTGGGCGGGGGGGTCAGTGGGGACCGGGGGGCCGGGGGGGTCAGTGGGTGGCGGGGGGGGGATGTCGATGGGTGGCGGGGGGGGGATGTCGATGAGTGCCGGGGGAGGGGGGTCAGGGGGTGCCGGAGGGGGGTCAGGGGGTGCCGGGGGGGTGCCCCCCCATACCTGGAAGACCCCCCGTGCCCAGGTGCGGAACGACTCCTCCTGCGCGCAGAGCTCGTCCCCCTCCCCCATGGGCAGCACGCGCTCCCCCCCCAGCTCCTCCAGCCGCGTGTCCACGGCGCGCGCGAAGGCGCAGAAATGGGGGTACGCGCGGGACCCCAGCCCGAACACCGCGAACCTGCGGGGGGACGGCGGGGATGGGACACACGGCAGCGCCATGGCCCCTCCCCATCCCTGTCCCCACCCCTGTCACCTCCCTGTCCCTATCTCTGTCCCCTCCCCACCTCCCTGTCCCCCTCCCTGTCCCAATCCCTGTCCCCTCCCTGTCCTCTTCCCTGTCTCATCCCTGTCCCCATCCCTGTCCTCCCCGTGTCCCCGCGGTACCGCAGCGCCCCCAGTGTCCCCCTGTCCCCGTGTCCCCGCGGTACCGCAGCGCCCCCCGTGTCCCCCTGTCCCCCTGTCCCCGCGGTACCGCAGCGCCCCCCGTGTCCCCCTGTCCCCCTGTCCCCGCGGTACTGCAGAGCCCCAGTGTTCCCCTGTCCCTGTCCCCGTGTCCCCACGGTACCGCAGCGCCCCCAGTGTCCCCCTGTCCCCCTGTCCCCGCGGTACCGCAGCGCCCCCAGTGTCCCCGCGCTCTCGGTGTTGCTCAGCTGCCGCCGTTTCTCCTTCCAGGAGGTGACGAGTTGGTCGCTCTGGGAGACGCTGTTGAACCTCAGCTTGTAGCTCCTGGGGGGACAGGGGGGACAATGGGACCTGCTCCTCCCCCACCTGGCGGGTGGGACCCTCCACACCCCCCCCCAGCACCCCCAGCACCCCTGGGTGCTCACTTGGGTGGCTCCGACTGGGAGGAGCTGGTGTAGGGCGAGGTCATCTCCATCAGCGCCTTGGCAAAGCTCTGCGGGGGTGGGACATCATCATCATCATCATCACCTCAACATCATCATCATCATCATCATCTCATCATCATCATCTCAACATCATCATCATCATCATCAACATCTCAACATCATCATCATCATCTCAACATCATCATCATCATCATCACATCTCATCCCCATCATCCCCATCCCCATCCCCATCTCCATCTTGTCTCCATCTCCATCCCCATCCCATCCCCATCCTACTCCATCTCCATCCCATCTCCATCTCGTCTCCATCCCCATCTCCATCCCATCCCCCTCATCTCCATCTCCATCCCTATCCCCATCTCCATCCCTATCCCCATCTCCATCCCATCCCCATCTCCATCCCCATCCCATCTCCACCTCCATCTCCATCCCCATCCCACCCCCATCTCCATCCCCATCCCCACCTCCATCCCATCTCCATCCCATCCCCATCTCCATCCCCATCCCATCTCCACCTCCATCCCCATCCCATCTTCAGCTCCATCTCCATCCCCATCCCATCTTCAGCTCCATCTCCATCCCCATCCCATCCCACCTCCATCCCATCCCCACCTCCATCCCATCCCCACCTCCATCCCATCCCCACCTCCATCCCATCCCCACCTCCATCCCCATCCCATCTTCAGCTCCATCTCCATCCCCATCCCATCCCACCTCCATCCCATCCCCACCTCCATCCCATCCCATCCCCATCTCCATCCCCATCTCCATCCCCATCCCATCCCACCTCCATCCCCATCCCACCCCATCCCCATCCCACCCCATCCCATCCCCACCTCCATCCCATCTCCATCCCATCCCCATCTCCATCCCCACCCCCTCACCTCCGCACACTCCGGAGGGTCTCCATTACCAAACGTGCTGGTCACCACCAACACCAAGGTCTCATGTTCCAGAGCCACCACATCATACTCATCCATGCAGAGCACCTGTGGATGGGACATGGAGTTGGGGACACAACCAGGTGACTCCAACTGGCGCCTCCCACCCACCCAAACCCACCCCAACGGGGCCTTTGGCCCCGTTGGGGTGGGTTTGGGTGGGTGGGAGGCGCCCATTGTAGCTCCATCTCCTTGTCCATCCCATCCCACCTTGGGGTCAAAGGCGTGTCTGAAGAGCTGGCACAGGTTCCAGGCGTAGGTACGGGATCTCCCGGTCTCGGTGGCGTAGAGGATGGTGGCCTTGACCCTTCGTGCCATCATGTGACCCATCAGCTTGGCTGAGATCTTCACAGCGCTGAAAGGAAGGAGAAGGGATGTGGTGGTGGGTCATGGTTGGGGGAGATGGGGTGGGGTGGGGTGGAGATGGAGATGGGGTGGGGTGGAGATGGGATGGGGATGGGATGGGATGGAGATGGAGGTGGGATGGGATGGGGATGGGATGGAGATGGGGATGGGATGGAGATGGGGATGAGATGGGGATGATGGAGATGTGGATGGAAGTGGGATGGGATGGGATGGGATGGGGATGGAGATGGAGATGGAGATGGAGATGGAGATGGAGATGGAGATGGAGATGGAGATGGAGATGGAGATGGAGATGGAGATGGAGATGGAGATGAGATGGGGATGATGGAGATGTGGATGGAAGTGGGATGGGATGGGGATGGAGATGGGATGGGATGGGGATGGGATAGAGATGGAGGTGGGATGGGATGGGATGGGAATGGAGATGGGGATGGGGATGGAGATGGGGATGGGATGTAGATGGGGTTGGGATGGAGATGGGGTTGGGATGGAGATGGAGGTGGGATGGGATGGAGGTGGGATGGGATGGAGGTGGGATGGGATGGAGGTGGGATGGGATGGGATGGGGATGGGATGGGGGTGGGGATGGGGATGGAGATGGAGATGGGGATGGGGATGGGGATGGGGATGGGGATGGGGATGGGGATGGAGATCAAGTTCTTCATGGGCTGGGGAAACTCTTCTTCAAGGGTGGTCACCTACTTGGCCACCTCCTTGAAGGTCTTTCTCCTGGTGACGGTGGTGCCCTTGGAGACGTAGACCTTCCACGCATCAGGCTGTGGGGTGGGTGGTGGGGTTAGCTATGGGGCTGGTGAGTTATGGGGCAGGAGAACCGTGAGGTTGGGCCCCACCTGGTAGCGGAAGGTGGGGCAGAGCTGGTAGTTGACCATCTCCTGGTGGTACACGGGGGTCAGGCTGCCCGAGATGGGGGGCACGATCCAGACCCAGTCGGCCGGACACCCCCCCCGCGTCCTCTGCTCGTTCTCCATGTGCTTGATGAAGGACTCGGTGGCCGCGTGGTGGTCCACGATGGTCACCTTGGCCACCTGGGGAGGGGACACCGGGAGCAGGTGGGTGTGTGCCCCACGGCGATGGCGTTGGGGTCCCCACGGAGATGTTTGGGTCACCATGGTGGCATTGGGGTCACCATGGAGATGTCAGGGTCCCCGGGGTGGCACTGGGGTCTCCACTAAGGTGTCAGGGTCCCCACGGAGGTGTCAGCGTCCCCATGGAGATGTTGGGGCCCCCACAGTTGCATTGGGGTCCCTGTAGTGGCATTGGGGTCCCCACAGAGATGTCAGGGTCCCCATGGAGATGTTGGGGTCACCATGGAGGTGTTGGGGTCCCCATGGTGGTGTTGGTCCCCCCATGGTGGCACTGGGGTCCCCACAGAGATGTCAAGGTCCCCACAGTGGTGTTGGGGCCCCCTTAGAGAAGCTGGGGTCCCTGTGGCAGTGTCGGGGTCCCCAAGGAGGTGTCGGGGCCCCCATGGTGGTGTTGGGGTCCCCATGGAGATATCGGGGTCCCCATGGAGGCATTGGGGTCCCCGCGGTGGCTCTGGGGTCCCCCCGGTGGCTCTGGGGTCCCCGTGGCGGTGTCGGGGTCCCCCGGGGGCCCTGGGGTCCCACCTGGAAGCTGTGCAGCACGGCCACGTTCACCTCCAGCGCCGCCCGGTCCTTCCAGAGGGAGGAGGTGGTGCCGGTGTCCAGCCCCATGCGCGCGGCCACCTCCTGCCGGGGGGCGGGGGTCAGTGGGGCCGGGCTGTGGGGCGGGGCGCGGGGTGGGGGGCGGTGTGGGGTGCAGGCAGTGTGGGGCGCAATGGGGCATGATGGGGGGTGCAGGTGGTGTGGGATGCGGTGTGGGGCAGTTTGGGGTACAGTGGGTCGCAGAGGTTGCGGTGTGGGATGGTTTGGGGCAGTGTGGGGTGGTGTGGGGCGGTGTGTGGGGCGGTGTGGGGCGGTGTGTGGGTCGCTGTGGGGCGGTGCGGGGCTCACCGGCAGCACGTTGTAGCGGTGCGGGTCGCAGAGGTTGCGGTGTGGGATGGTTAGGGGCAGTGTGGGGTGCAGTGGGGCAGTGTGGGGTGCAGTGGGGCAGTGTGGGGTGCTGTGGGGTGCTATGGGGCGCTGTGGGGCGGTGCGGGGCTCACCGGCAGCACGTTGTAGCGGTGCGGGTCGCACAGGTTCCGCGCCCCGATCTCGCTGCCCATGTACCAGCCGCTGAACGGCGCCGCCGGGAACTCGAGGCCGCCGATCTCCAGCAGGAGGTTGGACACGGCGGGGAGCGCCGGCCAGCGCAGCCCCAGCGCCGCGAACCAGGGCAGCCTGCGGCGGGCACGGCGGGACACGGCTCCCCACGGCTGCCCCACGGCTCCCCACGGCTGCCCCACGGCTCCCCACGGCTGCCCCACGGCTGCCCCACCGCTGCCCCATCCCCATCCCAATCCCATTCCATCCCCACTCCAGCCCCACTCCAGCCCCACACCAGCCCCACTCCAGCCCCTCCCCAGGGCTGAGCACACGGGACCCCCCACCCCACAGCCAGCAGGTTCCACATCACTTGAGGGTCAGGCAGGGCCCGTGTGGGTCCCAGCCCCACTCACGTGGGGTGCTGCAAGGGCACCTCGAGGACCAGCTCGGGGGGCAGCAGGAAGAGCTCGGGGGGCTCGTGGGGGCTCTGCAGCAGCAGCGGGAGGATGTCGAAGCGGCCGTTACCGGGGACCCAGCCGTGCTGGATACAGAGCTGGGGCAGCAGGGTTAGGGGTGCTGTGGGGCAGCGGTGGGGCTGGGGTGGGGATGGGAGTGGGTTTGGGGTGGGGCAGGTGTGGGTTTGGGGTGGGGCAGGTGTGGGTCCCACCTGTAGCCCATTCTCCACTCAGGCTGGTGTGATCTGGGGATCTGGGGCCAGTGTGGGGCTCATATGGGGCAGGTGTGGGACCAGTGTGGGGCTCACATGGGACAGGAGTGGGGCTGGTGTGGGGCCGATGTGGGGCTCACATAGGGTCAGTGTGGGTAGGTGTGGGGCAGTGTGGGGCGGGCAGTGGGTCGCTGTGGGGCGGTGTGGGACGGGCAGTGGGTCGCTGTGGGGCGGTGTGGGACGGGAAGTGGGTCGCTGTGGGGCGCTGTGGGACGGGCAGTGGGTCGCGGGTCCCCGTACCTCGGTGATGTCCACGTTGGCCGGGTCCCCGCGCACGGAGCCGTCCCGCAGCCGGTACCCGGCGTAACGGAGCAGCTGCGGGTTCCACACCCGGAAATCGCCCCGGCCCGGCGCGCGCGGCGGGAACACCGTGATGGCGGCGCTGTGGGGAGCGGCCGTCACCCCACAGCGCCCCACAGCGCCCCATAGAGCCCCATAGACACCCCATAGTGCCCCATAGAGCCCCATAGACACCCCATAGACACCCAATAGCGCCCCATAGACACCCCATAGTGCCCCATAGCACCCCATAGACACCCCACACACCCCATAGCGCCCCATAGACACCCCATAGACACCCATAGAGCCCCACAGACACCCCACACACCCTATAGCACCCCATAGCGCCCCATAGACACCCCATAGACACTCCATAGCGCCCCACAGACACCCAATAGCGCCCCATAGACACCCCACACACCCCATAGCACCCCATAGCGCCCCATAGACACCCCATAGCGCCCCACAGACACCCCACACACCCCATAGCGCCCCACTGACACCCCACACACCCCATAGACACCCAATAGCAGGGCGCTGTGGGGCGGGAGCTGTGGGGTGGGAGCTGTGGGGCAGGCGCTGTGGGGCGCTCACCGGATGTTGCCGCGGTTGGTGGCGTATTGGATGTGGCTGCAGAGGAAACTGAACATCTCGGCCACGTTGGTGCAGTCCCGGGCGTCAAACACCTGTGGGGCAGATGTGGGGCTGGTGTGGGGCAGGTGTGGGTCCCAGCTGAAGCCTGTTCCCCATGCAGGCTGGTGTTGGATTGGGTTGGGATTGATGTTGGGTTGGGTTGGGGTTGGGTTGGGTTGGGTTGGGATTGATGTTGGGTTGGGTTGATGTTGGGTTGGGTTGGGTTGATGTTGGGTTGGGTTGGGTTGGTTGGGTTGGGTTGGGTTGGGGTTGGGTTGGGTTGATGTTGGGTTGGGTTGAGTTGGGTTGATATTGGGTGGGGTTGGGTTGATGTTGGGTTGGGTTGGGTTGATGTTGGGTTGGGTTGAGTTGGGTTGATATTGGGTGGGGTTGGGTTGATGTTGGGTTGGGGTTGGGGTTGGGGTTGGGGTTGGGGTTGGGGTTGGGTTGGGGTTGGGTTGGGGTTGGGTTGGGGTTGGGTTGGAGTTGGGTTGGGTTGATGTTGGGTTGGGTTGGGTGTGGGGCAGCTGTGGGGCGGGTGTGGGGCCGGTGTGGCGCCCCCAGCCCCACCTGCAGCCTGTTCCACTGGATGCGCCCCACGCAGCGCGCCGCGTTCCTCCAGGCCTGCTTGGCCCCGAACACCAGCTCGGCCTCCAGCAGCTCGTAGGTGCCCGTGGCCGCGATGGCGGCTTCCACCTCCCGCAGCCGCTGCGCGTGCGCCGGGGTGTCCTCCCTGCGGGACCCCTGCTCAGCCCTGCACCCCCCGAGACCCCCGCCCCCGGGACCCCGCGCTCAGCCCCACACCCGGGACCCCACCCCCGGGACCCCCACCCCCGGGACCCCCACACTCAGCCCCACCCCCGGGACCCCACACCCGGGACCCCCACACTCAGCCCCACCCCCGGGACCCCCACCCCCGGGACCCCCACTCAGCCCCGCCCCCGGGACCCCGCGCTCAGCCCCACACCCGGGACCTCACCCCCGGGACCCCCACACCCCCCGAGACCCCCACACCTGGGACCCCCACACCCGGGAACCCCGCACCCCCTGGGACCCCCACCCCTGGGACCCCCACACTCAGCCCCACACACCCTGGGACCCCCACACCCCCGATCCCCACACCCGGGACCCCCACACCCCCAGGGACCCCGACACTCAGCCCCACACCCCCCCGGGACCCCTACACCTGGGACCCCCAGAATCAGCCCCACACCTGGGACCCCCACACCTGGGACCCCCACTCCCAGGACCCCCCACACCCCCAGGGACCCCGCTGCTGGGGGGCACTGGGGGGCACGGCTGGGGCCGGGTGTTGCTGGGGGGCACGGGTGGGATGTGGGGTGACCCTGGGCAGGGATGGGGCTGGGCTGTGGGGCACTGGGGGGTAGGGATGGGATGTGGGGGCTATGGGGGGGGCTATGGGGGGTCGGTGGGGTGCTGTGGGTCAGGCTGTGGGTCCGGACTATGGGTCTCTATGGGTCTCTGTGGGTCTCTGTGGGTCCCTGGGGGTCTCTGGGGGTCTCTGTGGGTCTCTGTGGGTCCCTGGGGGTCTCTATGGGTCCCTGCGGGTCTCTGCGGGTCTCTATGGGTCCCTGGGGGTCTCTGTGGGTCTCTGTGGGTCCCTGGGGGTCTCTATGGGTCCCTGCGGGTCTCTGCGGGTCTCTATGGGTCCCTGGGGGTCTCTGGGGGTCTCTATGGGTCTCTGTGGGTCGCTGCGGGTCTCTATGGGTCCCTGGGGGTCTCTATGGGTCCCTGCGGGTCTCTATGGGTCCCTGGGGGTCTCTATGGGTCTCTGTGGGTCGCTGCGGGTCTCTATGGGTCCCTGGGGGTCTCTATGGGTCTCTATGGGTCCCTGGGGGTCTCTATGGGTCTCTGTGGGTCGCTGCGGGTCTCTATGGGTCCCTGGGGGTCTCTATGGGTCCCTGGGGGTCGCTGCGGGTCTCACCGCCGCCCCGCGCGGTGGAACTGCGCGATGAAGTCCCGCGCCCGGCGCAGCAGCTCGGCGGGGCCGGGGCCACCCTCGGGGCCGGGAGGCGACAGCGACCGCACCACGGAGCCCAGACAGCGCTGGGCGGAGCAGGGCAGCTCCTGGGGGGGGACAGGGGGCTCAGGGACCCCGCAACGCACCGCAACCCCCGCAAACCCCTGCACCCTCCCCGCAACCACCGCACCCCACCGCAACTCCCCTCACATCCCCCCCTGCACCCCCAACCCCGCACCCTTCACCGGCGCCCCCCAGCCTCATGCCCCCCCCGAGCCCCACATTCCACCCCCGCACTCCCCAAATCTCCCCCCAGCTCCGCGCCCCCCCATGTCGCACCCTCAGCCCTGCACCTCTCATCCCCCCCCCGCCCAGCCCCACGCCCCCGGCCCCGTGCCCCCCACCCCTCACGCTGCCCCCCCCCATCCTGTGCCCCCCAACCCCGCACCTCCACCTCTGAGCCCCCCACCCCTGAACCACCCACCCTGCGCCCCCAAACCCGCACCCCCCAGCCCCGTGCCCCCCACCCCTGAACCCCCCAGCTCTGCACCCCCCACCCCACGCCCCAGCGGCAGCCCCGCGCCCCCCCGCACCGGCAGCCCCTCGGCGCAGAGCGTGTCGTAGCTGATGCTCCCGGTCTCCCAGTTCTTCAGCCGCGCGAAGCGGGGGGGCTCGGCCGGGGGGGTGGGCGCCGAGCTGGGGGGGGGACACACGCACACGGCCCTGAGCCCCCCACGCCCGGCCCACGCGTGGGGCACAGCGGGGGGTTCCGGGGGGAATGGGGACACAGGGACCCCCGGGGGGGGCGGCACTGGGGGGATGGGATCAGTGGGGGGATTTGGACAAGGGGGTCCCCAGATCCCCCCCCCGCCCCTGGTGCTGCTGAGGAGGGGAAATGGGGGGGGGGGTGCCCCCCCCGACCCCCGGCTCGGCTCTAGGGGCTGAATGGGGGGTCGGAGCTTGGGGGGGGGGGGCTGAGGGGGGGTGACCGGAGCTGCGGGGGGGAATCTGAGGGGGCTGCTCTAGGGGGGCTGGGAGGGTGGATCCGGGGGGGGCTGAGCCGGGGGAGTTGATCCGGGGGGGCCTGATCTGGGGGGGTGGATCTGGGGGGAGATGAGCTGAGGGGGTGGATCCGGGGGGGTGGATCCGGGGGGGCTGATCTGGGGGGTGCATCCGGGGGAGGCTGAGTTGGGGGGGGTGGATCTGGAGGGGGCTGAGTTGGGGGGGGTGGATCTGGAGGGGGCTGAGTTGGGGGGCTGATCTCGGGGGGGTTTATCCGGGGTGGGGGGGGCGCTCAGGGCGTTCCTGGGCCCGGTGCTGCGGGGAAACAATGGCCGGTGACTCACCGGGGGAGGAGGGGACCTCCCGTCCTGTCCCCCCCCCGGACCGGGGTGTCCCCACAGCTCCCACCCCCACCTGACCCCCTACACCCCCTCCCCACCCACCCCGGTCTGCCCCAGTCTGTCCCAGTCTGTCCCATGGGCGGCTGGTGACACCGCACTGGGGCTGCCGTGGGGTGGGGGACACGGGGCACCAGGGGTGGGTGGCACCCGCAGCTGCACCACGTCCTGTCCCCTGACCCACGGTGTCACCCCGGGGGGGACGTGGCTCTGGTGGGGACACGGCTCTGGTGGGCTGTGGCCACGTGGGGACGTCCCACGGGCCACGATGGGGACAAGGGGGGGTCCCCGTTGAGAGCCGGGGGGTCAGCAGCCCCCGTGTGTCACAGCACGGTGGGTGCTGGTGTCCCATCGCCCCGTCCCTCTGTCCCACCCCATTGTCCCGTCTGTCCCTCCTGCCATGTCACCCTGTCCGTCCATCCATCCATCTGTCCCTCCTGCCATGTCACCCCATGTGTCCCATCGTCCTGTCCATCTGTCCCACCCCATTGTCCTGTCTGTCCCATTGTCCCACTTGTCCATCCCTCCATGTCACCCTGTCCATCTCATCGTCCTGTCCATCTGTCCCACCCTATCGTTCTGTCTGTCCCTCCTGCCATGTCACCCTGCCCGTCCCATTGTCCCATGTGTCCATCCCACCGTGTCACCCCATCTGTCCCATCGCCCTGTCCGTCTGTCCCACCCCATCGCCCTGTCCCTCCACCCCGCCGTGTCACGCTGTCTGTCCCTCGATGCCACCCCATGGTCCGTCCATCCCTCCGTGGTCCCACCTGCGGCGCTCGGTGGCGGTGGCGGTGCCGGTGGCGGTGCCGGTGCTCTCGTCGTGCGCGTGGCCGGGGTGGCGGGAGCAGAGGCCGAGCCCGCAGGAGCGGGCAGCCCCGGGCAGCACGGCCGCCACGTTCCCCATCCCCGCGCCTCTGAGCCGCCGCCGCCGCCGGGAGCGGCCGTTTCCTCCGGGAAATGGTGACCGAGGCCCCGCGCCCCCGCCCCGGCCCCGCGCACAATGGCCACGGCCGCCACCGGCCACCGCCACCGCCCAACCGGACGTGGGCTGGGGGCTGGGACAGGACACCCCGCGTGGGGCTGGGCCGGGGGCTTCCGTCCCGCTGGGCCCTTCCCGTGCCTCGGAGCGTGGAGTGTGGACCCCCGGGATGGCCACGGGACCACCAGGATGGCCACGGGACCCCCGGGATAGCCACAGGACCCCTGGAGTGGCCACGGGACCCCCGAGATGGCCACGGGACCACCAGGATGGCCACGGGACCCCCGGGATAGCCACAGGACCCCTGGAGTGGCCACGGGACCCCCGGGATGGCCACGGGACCACCAGGATGGCCACGGGACCCCCGGGATGGCCACGAGACCCCTGGAGTGGCCACTGGATCCCTGGAGTAGCCACAGGATGGCTCAGCTTGGCCACAGGACCCCCACTAGTGCCATGGGACCCCTGGAGTGGCCACAGGACCCCCAGGATGGCCCCGGGACCCCCAGAACAGCCACGAGACCCCTGGAGTGGCCACGGGACCACCGGGAATGGCAACGGGACCCCCAGAACAGCCACGGGACCCCCAGCATGGCCACTGGATCCCTGGAGTGGCCACTGAACCTCCAGCATGGCCACGGGACCCCAGGAACAGCAACGGGACCCCCCAAATGACCCCAGAACCCCAAGCACGGCCCCGCCCCCCACCCAATTCCGGCCACTGGGGGTCGGGGGTGCCCAGGGACCCGCCGGGGGGGCGGGAGGGGGTCACCTGAGCTACCGGGGAGGGGTGGAGGGGGTCCCGGGGGAGGTGGGACGGGGACTCCGGGTCTGGGGGTGCGGGTCCCCCGGGGGCCGTGGCTGGGGGGGGGGGGCGACGGCGGTTGGCGAGGGGGGGGCGCGGGGGCCGTGACGGGAAACCGCGCCCGGTGCCGGCGGCCGGAGGTTCCTTCCTGCGGGGGGGGCGGGGACCCGGGGAGGGGCGGGGGAAGCAAGGGGGTGGGCACTGGTGGGGGGTCCGGGGCTCCGGGGCGGGCAGGGGGTCCGGGAGTGACACAGGACCCCCGGGGGGGTCTCGCGGAGGCGGGGGGGTTCTTCCCAGGGACCCCCGGGGGAGGGGGTGGCGCGCAGGGTGCGGGGGAGCTGCAGGACTGGACTGGCGTGGACTAGGCTGAACTGGTCTGGACTGGTCTGGACTGGTCTGGACTGTGCTGAGCTGGGCTGCACTGGTCCGGACTGGTCTGGACTGTGCTGACCTGGGCTGAACTGGTCCGGACTGGTCTGGACTGTGCTGAGCTGTGCTGGACTGGTCCGGACTGGTCTGGACTGTGCTGAGCTGTGCTGGACTGGTCCGGACTGGGCTGGACTTGTCTGCGCTGTTCTGTACTGGGCTGCACTGGGCTGCACTGGGCTGTACTGGGCTGTGCGGGTCGGTCCTGGCGTCGAGACCAATTTCAGCACCAGGGACAGAGCCCGGCGGGGCGGCCGGGCTGGGAGTGAACTGGGAATAAACTGGGACTGGAACCGAGAATAAACTGGGAGTGAATTGGGACTGGAGTGGAACTGGAACTGGGAATAAACTGGGACTGGAACCGAGAATAAACTGGGAGTGAATTGGGACTGGAGTGGAACTGGAACTGAAACTGGGACTGGGACTGGAACTGGTACTGCGACTGGGACTGGGCTGGGACTGGACTGGGACTGGGACGGGACTGGACTGGGACTGGGACCAGTACTGGGACTGGGCTGGGACTGGACTGGAACTGGTACTGCGACTGGGACTGGACTGGGACTGGGACTGGGCTGGGACTGGGACTGGGACCGGGCTGGGACTGGACTGGAACTGGTACTGCGACTGGGACTGGACTGGGACTGGGCTGGGACTGGGACTGGGACCGGGCTGGGACTGGACTGGAACTGGTACTGCGACTGGGACTGGGCTGGGACCTCCGACCCCAGGGACCCCCAGGACACCGGGCCCAGCCCCGGGGGGTGTCCGGGGTGGGGGGGGCGGTCCCCGTTCCCGGCCGGTTCTTGGCACCGGCCCCGCCCACCCCGGTGTCCCCGTGTCCCGGTGTCCCGGTGTCCTCGTGTCCCAGTGTCCCGGTGTCCCGCTGCTGCCCACCCCCCGCAGCAGAGCCACACACCAGACAGATGGGACACGAGGACACCGGGACACTGGGACAGTGGGACACTGGGACACTGGGACACTGGGATACGGGGATACTGGGACACCGGGATACTGGGATGCTGGGGCATCAGGACACTAGGACACTGGGATATTAGGATACTGGGACACTGGGATACGGGGATACGGGGACACGGGGACACCGGGACAGTGGAACACCGGGACACCAGGACACTGGGATACTGGGACACTGGAACACTAGGACACTGGGATACTGGGACACTGGAACACTGGGATACTGTGATACTGGGATACTGGGATACTGGGATACTGGGATGCTGGGACACTGGGATACTGGAACACTGGGATACTGGGATACTGTGACACTGGGACACTGGGATACTGGGATACTGTGACACTAGGATACTGGAACACTGGGATGCTGGGACACTGGGACACTGGGACACTGTGATACTGTGATACTGGGACACTGGGACACTGGGACACTGGGATGCTGGGACACTAGGATACTGGGACATTGGGACATTGGGACACTGGGATACTGGGATGCTGGGACACTGGGCGGGGCGGGTGGAGTGTCACCCGCGGAGGGGCTGGGGGTGTGCGGGGGGTTCCTGGTCCCGGGGCCGGTGCGGGGGGAGGGGCACACGGGGGCGATGGGGGGGGCTGGGAAGGGGGCGGGGGGACACTGGGACGGGGGCGGGGCCAATCGGCGCCCCCGGGCTGGGCGTGACCGAGGGGGGAGGGGTGAGGATGGCCCCGGGCTGTGCCTCCCCCCACTCCCCCGCCCCCCCCCGCGGCCATTGGAGCGGCCGCGCTCGCCCCGCCCCGCGGGCCCGGCTGTCAACACGCAGGGACCCGAGCGGGGCCGAACCGGGCCGAGCGGGCCGAACCGGGCTGAGGGGGACGGAACCGGGCCGAGCGGGGCCGAACCGGGCCGAGCGGGGCAGAACCGGGCTGAGGGGGACCGAACCGAGTAGGGCCGAACCGAATCGAACGGGGCCGAACCGGGCTGAGGGCGGCCGAACCGAGTCGGGCCGAACCGAACCGAGTGGAGCCGAACCGAATCGAGCAGGGCCGAAACGGGCCGAGCGGGGCTGAAACGAGACGAGTCGAGCCGAGAGGGGCCGAACCCGGCCGAGGGGAGGGCTGAACCGAGCCGAGCGGGGCCGAACCGGGCCGAACAGAATCGAATCGACCCGAGTGAGCCGAGCCCCACCAGGCCCAGCCGAACCGAGCCGAACCAGCTCAGCCGAGCGGGACCGAACTGAGCCGAACCGCACCGGGCCGAGCCGAAGCGAACCGAAGTAAACCCGAGGCACGCCGGGCCAATCCGAACCGAACCGAACCGAACTGAGCCGAAGCCCGCCAGGCAGAGCCGAACCGAACCGAAGTGAGCCCGAGCCCCGCCGGGCCAAGCCGAGCGGAGCCGAACCGAGCTGAGCTGAGCTGATCCGATCCGATCCGATCCGTTCAAGGCGGGGGCTTGCCCCCCCCCAGCCGCTCCGTGACTAAATAAGGCCGATGCTTCTCCCGCCGCCGCGCGCGCCGAGCGGGTAGAGCGGAGGGGGGGGAACCGGTACCGACACCCGCACCCGCACCCGCACCGGCGCCCGCGCCCGCCCCGAGCCCCGCCCCGGTACCGACCCCGCACCGACACCCGCCCCGGGCTCCGCACCGACACCCGCAGCGGGCGGGGCCCGGGACCGGCGGGTAGCGGGGGGGGGGTGGGGGGGAGGCAGGGCTCGTCCTTAACCCCTCCGCTCCCGCCCCCCCCTCGTGTCCCCCCCCCGCAGCCGCCCCGCCGGCGCCGTCCTTGGCTCAAGGGCAGAGGGACCCCCCGCAGCGCGGCCCCCCCCGCCTCCAGTCTCGGTTGCCGGTTGCCGGTTCCCGGAGCGGGCGCTGCCCATGGGCCGGGCAGGATGCCGGTGCGGCGGGGGCACGTCGCCCCCCAAAACACCTTCCTGGACACCATCATCCGCAAGTTCGAGGGACAGAGTGAGTGGGCACCGGGGGGAGACACCGGGGGGGGACACCGGGGGGGAACACCGGGGAGGGAACCGGGAGGGGTGTGGGGGGCCAGGGACGGGGATAGCCGGGCTGTGCCCCCCCGCCCCCGCCTCCCCCGGGGCCAGGGGAGGGTGTTGGGGTGCGGGAGGGGTCCCCGGAGGTGATGGAGCCCAGAGAGAGCGGGACCCCCCCGCCAGGACACCGCAATGGGCAGTGGGGGGTGCGGGGAGGGGGGTTGCAGGCAGGGAGGTGCGGACAGGGGTGGGGTGGGTCGGGGGGTCCCATGGGACTGGGCTATGGGGTGTCACCGTGCCGGGGGACAGGCCATGGCTGCAGCGCTGCTGCCCACGCCGGGGGTGGTGGGGCCCCTGTGGTGGTAGCGGTGGGGGCAGTGGGGTCCCTGTGGTGGTGGCGGTGGTGGCAGTGAGGTCCTTGTGATGGTGTGATCCCTGAGGTGTTGGTGGCTTTGGGGTCCCTGAGGTGATGGTGGGGTCCTTGGGGTGATGGTCATGGTGGCGGTGGGGTCCCTGTGCTGATGGTGGTGATGGCGGTGGGGTCCCTGTGCTGATGGTGGCAGTGGGGTCCCTGTGGTGATGGCGGTGGCAGTCGGGTCCCTGTGGTGATGGCAGTGGGGTCCCTGTGGTGGTGGTGGTGGGGTCCCTGTGGTGATGGCGGTGGCAGTGGGGTCCCTGTGGTGGTGGCGGTGGGGTCCCTGTGGTGATGGCGGTGGCGGTGGGGTCCCTGTGGTGGTGGCAGTGGGGTCCCTGTGGTGATGTTGATGTTGGTGGCAGCTGGGGGGTGTCCCCAGGGCAGCGAGCGGGACGTTTTCCCGCCTGTTTGACCCAGAACCACATCTGGACAGACAGACAGAGCGAAGGCTCCCACGGGCTGTGGGGCTGGGGGGGTCCATGGGGCTGCTGGGGGACACATGGAACTGACCCCCCCGTTTCCCCCCGTCCCCCCCTCTCCCCCAGGCCGCAAGTTCATCATCGGCAACGCGCGGGTGCAGAACTGCGCCGTGATCTACTGCAACGAGGGCTTCTGCCGGCTGTGCGGGTACTCCCGCGCCGAGGTGATGCAGCAGCCCAGCACCTGCGAGTTCCTGCACGGGCCCCGCACCCAGCGCCGCGCCGCCGCCCAGATCGCCCAGGCGCTGCTGGGGGCCGAGGAGCGCAAGGTGGAGATCTGCTTCTACCGCAAGGACGGTAGGGACCCGCCGCCGCGGCCCCGCTCTCACCGCAGCCGGCACCGCCGCCGCCGCCGCCGGAGATGGAGGCTTGTTTGTGCCGGGGCGATGGCGGCCGATCCGTCACGGGGCTGACAGACCCTGGAGTTAACGAGGCTGAGGCGGGCGGCTGCGCCGTGCCGTGCCCATCCATCAGCTGTGCCGTGCTGTGCCGTGGGTGGCACACGGTGCCAGCACCTGGCCACAGCGGGTCATGGCTGTGTGCCATGGGGCAGCTCCTCTGGTGTCAATCGGGGGGTTTGTCCTGCCCCACTGGTGCTGGCACCGCTGTGGGTCCCCAACCCTCACCCCACAACCAACCCTCACCCCACAACCAACCCTCACCCCACAACCCTCACCCCACAACTGTCACCAGCTGCCATGGTGGCTCCCTCGGGGTGATGGTGCCTGGAAGCCATGTGCTGTGGGGCTGGGGCTGCTCAGTCTGTCCCATCCCGTGGGTATGACTGCCCCACAGCTGCCCCACAGCTGGGCAGGATGCAGGTGACCAGCCCCATGGTGAACCATCACGGTGCCACCATCCCGGCGGAGGTCACCAGGGCCACCCCCGCCCCCCACCTCGCCCCAGTGCTGCCAGCCCGGGGTCCCTGTGCCGGTGGGTGGGTGGGTGAGCGGGGAGCTGGGCCCCACGGTGCCCTCAGCCCCACATTGGTGGTGCCGGGGCTGCCCCACACCGGTGTCTGCACCAGGTGTCCTGGCTCTGGTGGCGGTTCCGGTGCGTGGGGTAAACAAAGCCGGTTCCCAGCTGCCACGTGGGGCCACGACAGCTTCGGCTCCCCGGTGCCACCCACCCTCCAGCACACGGGGTGCTGGGGTCCCGGCTGGGGCTGGGGTGGCTGCGGGGGGTCCGGGGGCTGAGCGGGAGTGGGGGGAGCGTGGGGGGACACCCCAGTCCCCGCTTTGGCCCCGTCCTGCCGTGGTTGGCTGCGGTGCTGCCCGGGTGCTGTGGTGCCTGGCACAGCCGGGGCTGTGGCAGAGAGGGGGGTGCAGATGGCACCGGTGGCCTTTGGACCCGCACGGTGCCCGGGGCTGGCAGGGAGCGGGCAGGGTGTGGGGTGTGGGCAGGGTGTGGGGTGCGGGCAGGGTGTGGGGTGTGGGCAGGGTGTGGGGTGCGGGCAGGGTGTGGGGTGTGGGCAGGGTGTGGGGTGCGGGCAGGGTGCAGGCAGCACATGGCAGTTCCATCCCAGCAGCGTGAGCAGCACCGTGTCCCCACTCCGGTGACACTGGTGGTGGTGGCCTGGTTGAGGCTCTGGTGGTCACCTGGGCAGGGGGCTGGGGGTCTCCGTGGGGCAGGGACAGGTCTGGGGGCAGCAGGACCCCCTGGCGGTGTCTGACCCCAGGAATTGGGGTTCACCGGTACCCACAGACCCGGGGGTCGCGCAGTGGGTGCAGCCGTGGGTGCTGCCGGGGCTGCGGTGATGCCACTCGTGGGTGTCCCTGGTGCCACATGCCCCAGGGGTTCTGCTTGTCACCCCACAACCCCTTCACTGCACCGGGGACCCCCGAGCCACCGTGGGGCAGGGACCTGCTGCCACCGAGCCCCCCGCCACGGCGCCCACCCAGCCTGTCCCGGCACGGCCCTGGCGCACTCGTGTGGCGCGTGGCGGCGCCGTGCGGCGGGCTCTGGCCGGGCCTCCCGGCGGCCCCGCGGCCGCTCCTCTGAGCGATGTTGTTTATACGGCTCCGGGGACGCCGGAAGGTCACGGCAGCCGTGGGGGATCCACGGCCCCACGGGGACGGCCTTGGCCTCACCGCGGTGGCTGTCGCGGTGCTGTAGCGTGTCAGGGGCTGGGGAGGGGACAGAGACCCCCTCCACCGGGGCCTTTGGGGTTACCGGGGGTGTGGCGCCGTGGCCGTCGGCACGTGCCGGGAGCCGGGCGGGGGGGATGTGAAGGAGCCGGATCGGGACCCCGGTCCCCACCTGCCCGGGACGTGGTGACACGTCTCGGTGCGGGTGCTGCCCTCGTGCCGGCCCGGCCCCACCGCGTGGGCACCGTGGTGGCAGCTCGGTGGCCATGGGCCAGGGGGGCTGGCGAGGAGCGTGGGGTGTCCCCGGGGGCCTGGGGGGTGCTGTGGGACCCCAGACCCAGAGCAGTGTGGGACAGGGATCCCCGTGGGGGCGGTGACGTGGCTGGGGTGCCCGGGTGGCCCCTGGGGTGACGGTGCCAGGGTTGGGAGGGTGGCTTGGGGGGGGTGTGGGGCACGGTGTGGAACAGAGTGTGCAGGGTGGGGGGGCAGAGATGGGGGCAGGGAGTTGCGGTGTTATGGGGTGAGGGGGCAGGGTTTTGGGGTGCAGGGTATTGGGGTGCAGTGTGGGGGTGCACAGTGTGGGTGTTGGGGTGCACAGTGTGGGGGTGCAGGGTGGGGGGCTGTGGTATGGGGGTGCACATTGTGGAGTGCAGCACAGCACGGGGTTTCCAGGGCAGTGGGGTGCAGGGTGGGGAGGGGTGGGCTGTGTCCTGTGTCCCCCGGTGCGGGTCCCCATGCGGGTCCCAGTCCCAGTGGAGGTGCCAAGGGGCCCCAGTGCGGGGGTCTCCGTGCGAGTCTCAATCCCGGTTCGGGTCCTGGTCTTGGTGCAGGTCCCGGTGCGGGTCCTGATCCCGGTTCGGGGGTCCCAGTCCCGGTTTGGGGTTCCCGGTTCAGTCCCAGCGTGGATGCCCCGGTACTGGTCCCAGTCCTGGTTCGGTCCCGGTGCGGGTCCTGGTCTCAGTTTGTTCTTGGCTCGGTCCCGGGTCGGGGGTCCCGGTTCGGGTCTCGGTCTCTGTTTGGTCCCGGTTTGGGGGTCCCAATCCTGGTGCAGGGGTCCCAGTCCTGGTGCAGGGGTCCCAGTGCGGGACCTGGTCCCGGTGTTGGTCCCGGTGCGGGGGTCCCGGTCCCGGTGCGGGGGTCCCAGTCCCGGTTCGGGGTTCCCGGTTCGGTCCCAGCGCGGATGCCCCGGTACTGGTCCCAGTCCTGGTTCAGTCCCGGTGCGGGTCCTGGTCCCGGTTCGTTCCTGTCTCGGTCCCGTTGCAGATTCCCCGGTTCGGGGGTCCCGGTTCTGTCCCGGTTCGGGTCCCAGTCCTGGTGCGGGTGTCCTTGTGCGGGTCCTGGTCCCAGTTCAGGGGTCCCGGTTCGGGGGTCCCGGTCCCGGTTCAGTCCCATTGCGGATCCCCGTCCCAGTGCTGCCGCCTCGCGGTCGCGGGGAGCAGCGCAGCCCCGGCCAGAGCGGAGCGGGGTGTGCGGGGTGGCGGGAGGTGTCTGTGTGGATTTGGGGTACAGGGTGGGGGGAGGGTGGGTACACTGGGGGGTTCAAGGACCCCCCCTAACCCCCCCTCTTCCCCGCAGCGTGTCCCGGCACTCGTGTTCGGGGTCCCCGAGCCCCGGGGGGGTACCTGGGGGGTGCAGGACCCCCAAATCCTGCTGGGGGTGTCTGGGGGGGGGCTAGGCAGGGGTATGGGACACGGTGTGGGGGTGATCTGGGGGTAGTGGCAGATGCTGTGGGGTTACAGAGGGGACTCTGAGGGGTTCTGGGGGGCTGGAAAGGGCAGGGGGACACTTTAGGGGGAGCAGGGGGATGCTTTGGGGCTCTGGGGGACACTGTGGGGGGGTGGGCAGGGGGCTCAGCCCAGCCCCCACTTCTCCCCCACCCCAGCACCCCACTCCCGGCACGGGTCAGTCCCGTGTTTTGGTGCCCTGAGCCCCCCACCCTCCCCCCGCCCAGCACCCCCAAACCCCCCCTGTCCCCACAGCCCTGCACCCCGTGTCCCCACGGGCACCCCCGTGATGGGGGGGGGGGGCGGGCTGGGACTGGGGCAGGGGCAGGGGGCCGTGGGGGACAGATGGGGACCCCGGCATGTGTGGCATGGCATGGCTTGGCATGTTGTGGCATGTTGTGGCATGTTGTGCCGTGTTGTGGCATGTTATGGCGTGGCGTGGCGTGTCCGTCCCGCAGCGCCGGCGGCGGCTGCCCGCAGCCATATTTAGACATAACGGCGGCGCGGCGACGGGCGCGGTGCCCCTGAGCTCCCCGGGGGGGTGACCGGGGCGGGGGGGTGGCCGTGGGCTGGGGGTCCCCTCTGTGACCCCGAGTGGCCGATGCCACGTCCGGGACCACATCCCCCCCCGCGGGATCCCCGTCCCACGCGGTGTGAGGGTCCGTGTCCCCGCGGGGTGGTGACGCGCGGGGTGGGGGCTGTGACAGCCGCCCCCCCCCCGGCAGGAGGTGAGGAGCGTGTGCCCGGCGCGGGGGTCCCGCCAGCGCCACGGACCCCAGGGGGTTGGGGCGGCCACGGGTGGCGGGGCCGGTGGTGGGGTGTGTGTGCGGGTCCCGGGGATCGGGATCAGGGATCGGGATCAGGATTCCCCCCGGTGCCGGTGGGTGAGGATGAGGCAGAGCTCCCGGTGGTGCGGGACGGACACGTGTCGGTGCTGCTGATCCCAGCGAGCCGGGGACCCCGCTGTGACCCGTGCCGTGCCATGCTGTGCCATGCCGTGCCGTGCCATGCCGTGCTGTGCCATGCTGTGCTGTGCCACAGCAAGTCGTGCTGTCTCGTGCCATGATGTGCCATTCCGTGCCATGCCGCGTTGTGCCGCGCTGTCTCGTGCCGTGCCGTGCCGTGCCGTGCCGTGCCGCAGGCCTCCCCCGGCGCTGGCTCCGTGCCGCAGCCCCAGGTGTGGGCAGGGATTCCCCACGCGGGTTGGGGACGGGGGCGGTGGCGGTGCCAGCTGGTTGTCACCGTGCCAGGCTCCCGGCACACGCTGCCGGGCCGGCTGCCAGCTCCGGGGGGGGCGAGGGGGGGGACACACCGTGTGTGGGTGCGACGGGGGGCGGGGTGTGATCCGGCACCCCCGTGTCACACGCGTGTCACCCCCCGTGGGGGAGGAGGGGGGAGGCAGAGACCCCCTCGGGGCCGATGGGACCCCCCAGGGTGGGGGTCTTGGCTCTGAGCAGCCCCACATCTGGGTGCTGGGGGGTGCAGGGTGCTGCCCCGCCTCCACGCAGGGGGAGTTCCCCCGGCTGCCCCCCCCGCCCCAGCCCGGCTCAGCCCCGGGATTAACGCGGCGGCTGTTAAAGGGTCCTGAGCGGCTTAAACCTGACCCAGCCCCCCCCACGGCCCCCCCCCCGCCCCCACATTCCTTCCCACATCCCCTCCACACGATCCCTGGGGCGTTTCGGGGGGTGCTGGGGAAATGGGACCCCTCCCACTCCACTCGTGCCTCAGTTTCCACCCATGATGCAGGGTGGGAGGTGGATGGGGGTGCCCAGCACAGGATGGGGGTGCGGGGGGCAGGATGGGGGTGCCCAGTACAGGATGGGGGTGCGGGGGGCAGGATGGGGGTGCCCAGCACAGGATGGGGGTGCCCAGCACAGGATGGGGGTTCGGGGGGCAGGATGGGGGTGCCGGGGGCAGGATGGGGGTGCGGGGGGCAGGATGGGGGTGCCGGGGGCAGGATGGGGGTGCGGGGGTCAGGATGAGGGTGCGGGGGTCAGGATGAGGGTGCGGGGGTCAGGATGGGGGTGCGGGGGTCCGTGCCGTGGCGGTGCTGAGCCCCCCCTGGCCGCAGGCAGCTGTTTCCTGTGCCTGGTGGACGTGGTGCCGGTGAAGAACGAGGATGGAGCCGTCATCATGTTCATCCTCAACTTCGAGGTGGTGATGGACACGGAGCGCGGCCCCGCGCCCCACGGGGACACCAACCACTGGGTCACCCCCCACAGCTGGGGACCGGCAGGTGGGGCCAGGGACGGGGGGGGTGCTGGGGTGGGTGCCGGGGTGGGTGCCAGGGTGTGGGGCACGGTGGGGGGGAGGATTGTGCCGGCACCATCACGCTGGTGCCACTGGGACTCCCACTCCCACCCATCCTGTGTCCCACGTGCCAGGCTGTGCCGGCCACGCGGTGCCACATGCCACGTGGTGATGCCACCGCGGCCACCGGCAGGCAGCACCGTGGGGTGGGTTTGGTGAGCAGCCCCTAACCCTGACCCCCCCAACCCTGACCCCCAACCCCGACCCTCCCTCCGCCCAGGGCGCAGCAAATCCTTCCGGCTGAAGCTGCCGGCGCTGCTGGCGCTGGCGGGGAGCAAACAGTCGCTGCCCCCGGAGCCCCTGGAGCCCCCGGAGCCCCCGGAGCCGCCGGGGCCGCCCGACACCGTGGTGCTGGACCTCTCCAAACACAGCAGCGAGTCCGGCCCCGAGGAAGCCACGTCCTCGCTGGAGCCCGGCTGCCCGGGGGGGTCCCACCCCGAGGACCAAACGGCGCTGATGGGGGAGGAGCCCCCCGAGCCCCCCGTCACCCACTCGTCCCCACGCCCCGATGGCCGCGCCCGGCGCCCCACCGGCTTCTCCAACTGCAGCCTGGCCCGGAGCCGCTCCCGCGAGAGCGTGCACAGCCTGCGCCGCGCCTCCTCCGTGGACGACATCGAGGCCATGAAGGGGGAGGGTGACAAACGCTGTCACAACCGCCACGCCAGCACCGGCACCGGCACCGGCACCGGCATGCACCGCGGCTCCAGCACCGGTACGGCACCGCCGGGGTCACACACGTGCTGGCACACGCGGCGGCGCGTGGCTGTGGGGTGATGTCACTTGATGGTGGCAGCTCGGCGGGGTGAGCGCGGGTCACTGGGGTGGCACGAGGCCGCGGTGGTGGCTGTCACTGTCGGGCTCCTCATCGCTCTAATGCTCCGTGTTGATGGTGACACCGGTGTCACCTGTTGTGCCATGCAGTGCCAGGGAGCTCAGACCCCCCCAAACCCCACCCCACAGCCCCCCCATGGCCACGTGTCCCCCTCCCTTTGCCATTGCCAGGGTGGCAGTGATGGCCTCGTTAACCCCCAGCCTTGTTAAGTGTTTGGGGACAATAATTATGTCAGTGGTCAATGGGAGCCAGCAGGGACCCCCCCCAAGCCCATACCCCCCTCACCTGCTGTGAGACCCCCCCAGCCCCAGAGCTCCATGTCCCCCCCATCACCGTGGGGACCCCCCACTCCCTCCCATCACCATGGGACCCCCCCACCCTGGATGCTCCCCATCACCGTGGGGACCCCCCACCTTGGATCCCCCCACTCCCCCCCATCACTGTGGGGACCCCCCCACCTTGGATCCCCTCACTCCCCCCCATCACCGTGGGGACCCCCCACCCCAGATCCCCCCCATCACCGTGGGGACCCCCCACCCCATACCCCCCTCGCTTGCCGTGGGCCCCCCGCTCCCCGGGCCCCCCGGTGACGGTGCCCCCGCGCAGGGGCCGTGCCCACCGCCCGGAGCGCGCTGCTGAACTCGACGTCGGACTCGGAGCTGGTCCGGTACCGGGCCATCAGCCACATCCCCCACATCACCCTCAACTGCCTGGACTTCAAAGCTGACCCCTTCCTGGCCGCCCCCCCCGGCGAGAAGGAGATCATCGCCCCCACCAAGCTCAAGGACCGCACCCACAACGTCACCGAGAAGGTCACCCAGGTGAGACCGCGGGCAGCTGCCACGCTGGCGGCCAAACCGAGGTGGCCAGGGGGTGCTGGAGGTGGTCAGAGGGTGCTAGAGGTGGCCAAGTGATGCTGGAGGTGGCCAGGTGGCACTGGAGATGGCCAAGGGGTGCTGGAGATAACCAAGCATTGCTGGAGGTGGTCCAGTGGTGACAGGGGTGGACGAATGTTGCTGGAGGTAGCCCAGTGGTGCTGGAGGTGGCCAGGCAGTGCTGGAGCTCCCAGGGCAATGTTGGAGCTCCCAGGGCTCGTGGCTCGTGGCCTGTGGCTTGTGGCTCATTGCTCACCATGGCTCATGGCTTGTGGCTCGCTGTGGCTCGTGGCGGCTCGTGGCTCCTGGCTCGTGGCTCGCTGTGGCCCGTGGCTCCTGGCCCCTGACTCCCGGTGTCTCCCCGTGGCCCGTGGCCGTGCCGGGACTGGCGGTGCCGGTCCCTCCCCACGTTGTGTAACTCCCATCTGGCACCGGGAGCAGCCGGCGATCGTTAATTACCCCGGTTCTGCTCCCACTAATGAGCTGGAAGCTGCCGGGGGCCGTGAGCTCCTGGACCCCCCCGTCTGTCCCCCCCGTCCATCCCCAAGCGGGGACCAGGGGACAACCCCCTCCCCATCCCCTCTCCGTGTCCCCAAGCCCCCCCCCAGGGCCCCCCTGTGCTGTCACTGCCCCCCAGGGACCCCAGCAGCTGGCGGGGGACGGAGATGTCCCAGTGCATCTGTCCCTGAGCCCCCCCCAGGCCCCCCCGGGACCCCCGTCCCTGCCACATGTGCTCCCCACGTGAGGGGTCCCCATCTGAGACCCCCCTATCCTGCTGCTGGGGCTCCTGTGCCAGGAGCACCGGGGTGGGCACCCAGCCCCCCCCCTCCCCCCCACCCTTTCCGGGTGCTGGAGCAGCTGCAGGACCCTGTGTGGGGTGGGAGACCCCTCTATGGGGTGAGGGACCCCTCTGTGGGTTGTGGGGACCCCTCTATGGGGTGTGGAGACCCACGGTGACAGGCTGTGCCCCCCAAGCCCCCTCCTCACCCCTCGCCCCCCCTCTGGCACTGACGAGCCGGGTGCCCCAGTTGCCTTTGCTGGCTTCATTCATTCATTGTGGTGCTGAGGCGGCTGCCAGCACCGACCCCCCCCCAGAGCCACTGTCACCACTGTCACCACCACTGTGCCCCTCGCCAGGGCTGGCTCTGCCCCACGGCACCAGGGGCTCCACGGCCACGCTGGGTGCCCTGGGTGGGAGCACCCATCACCCCCCCAGGGTCCCTGTGCCGGGGCAGAGCCACATGCCAGCGTGGTGGACTGGGTGCTGGTGTGGCAAACTGGGTGCCAGTGTGGTGGACTGGGTGCCGGCACGGTGGAGTGGGTGTCAGAGTGGTGGACCAGGTGCCAGCATGGTGTACTGGGTGCCAGCATGGTGGACTGGGTGCCAGCATGGCAGATGGGGTGCTGTTGTGGTGGACTGGACGTCAGACTGGTGTACTGGGTGCCAGCATGGTGTATTGGGTGCCAGCATGGCAGACTGGGTGCCATCATGGTGTACTGGGTGCCAGCATGGCAGACTGGGTGCCATCATGGTGTACTGGGGGCCAGCATGGTGTACTGGGTGCCAGCATGGTGCACTGGGTGCCGGCGTGGCACGGGGAACGGGTGGCTGCGAGCAGCCGGTGGGTGCCACACCGACGCCCACCACACTCGGGACCCCCCAGCCGGTTGTGGGGCAGCCCCGGCGCTGGCACCGTGAACCCCCCGGGGCGGCGGCGTTGGGTGACCCGGGGTTTCCAGACACCGCACCGGTGACTCATCCCGCCGCACCGGCAGCCAAGGGAGCCGGGGCACCGCCTGTCCCCGCAGCTCCCGCCAAGGTCACCGCGCTCCGGGGCCCGCCTGGCCGCACGGTGCCAGCCTGGCACGGCCACCGCCGGCCACCGCGCTTGTGGTGGCACCAGGGACGGGCACTGCGGCACCCGGGGGGCTCCTGGTGACGCTGGGGACCCCCGCGCTGCTCTGGCACGGACCCCCCACCCACCGGCACCGCGCTGGCACGGACCGAGCCGGACGGAGCTGCTCTCGGTGGCGGCGTGGCCGTGGGGCTCGTGACATCGTCACCGTGGGTGTGGTGGAGCCTGGGGGGCTGAGCCTCATCCACAGGGACCCCAGCCCCACTCGTGGCCGGGAGCAGGGTGTCACTGGGTGTCACCGGGTGCTGCCGCCGGCTGTGGCGGTGCCGGCGGGTGGGAGTGAGGGTGGGCGGCGTGGGGCAGCCCCCACTTAACGGCTCAGGTCCCCCCCAGCCCCCAGCACCGGTGTCACCCACTGGGTGAGGCTGCAGCCCCCCAGGGTCCGGGGATCTCGGTGCCGGGGTCAGTGGGAGCCAGCCGGGGGGAGGGGGCTGCCAAGGACCCCACGGCCACTGTGTCCCCCCCGCCTTGACCTCCGTGTCGGGGGCCTCAGGGGTCCCCTGGGGGGGGGCTGGCAGGTGGGGGGACCCCAGGGAATGGTGGGGGTCTGTGTGTGTGTGTCCCCGACCCCCCCGTACCTCAGTTTCCCCCCCAGGGGGGGTTCCCGGTCCCTCCCCACAGTATGATAGACCCACGAGGGGGGTGGGGGGGTCTGGCAGCCAGGGGGGACCCCAGGGAGCAGTGGGGACATGTGTGTCGTCGTCCCCCGTCCCCCCCCCGCGCCTCAGTTTCCCCCCCGGGGATGGTTCCCGGTCCCTCCCCGCAGCGTGACCGTCCCACGGGGGGGGGGGGGGGATGGGGGCGGGACCGGCGGAGCGGGGCGGGGGGGTGGGGGGGGCTCCATCTGCCGCCATCGCGGGGCCGGGCCGGGCCGGGGGGCGGCGGGGGGGGCTCGCGGGGCTCCCCCCGGTGATGCCGATCATGGCCCCGGCGAGAGGCGGCAGCGGCGACCGCCCCGACGGGGAACGCAGGAGCGGGGGGATCCGCAGGGCCACCCGCATCTCCAGCCTGGTGGCCCAGGAGGTACTGGGGGGTCGGGGGGGTGTGGGGGGTCCCTCCCGCCGCGCCCGTCCCGAGCTGCACCCGCCCCCCCCCCCTTCAGCCGCGACGGCACCGGCTGCTCCGGAGTCCCCGAGCCCCGGAACCCCCCGATCCCTGGACACCCCCAGAGACCCCCAATCTCTGAAGCCTCCCGACCCCTAGAGTCCCCCCGACCCCCGGACACCCCCGGACCCTCGGAGACCCCCAATCCCTGCAGACCCCCAAACCCCGGAACCCCCTGACCCCCGGAAGCCCCAGATCCCCGGAACCCCCGGACCCTCAGAGACTCCCAATCTCTGGAGCCCCCCGGACCCCTCCGACCCCCGGAGCTCCTCACTCCCCTGAAAGCCCCCAACCCCCGGAGGTCTCCGACCCCCCCGGAGCCCCCCGAGCCCCCCCAGCCCAAGGAGGGTCGCGGTGGGGTCTGGGGGCCGTGCCCTCCTCGGCGGGACCGGGGCTCCCGGGGCTCATCCTGCCGCGAGTGAGGGGGGGTCCCGGGGCCGTTCCCGTGCTGGGCTGAACCCGCCGGGATGGGGGGGATTGCAGGGGGGGGTCCCACTGAGGGGGGCGTCCGAGCATCCCGGGTGTCAGTGGCCGGTGGGGTCGGTGAGCCGGAAACTGCCGCGGTGGGGACGTCACCCCCCCACGGGCACTGTCACCTGCCCCGTGTCCGGCTGCGCTGCGGTGGCTGTGGCATGGCGGTTCCTCTGGTGGTGGCTGTGGTGGTGTCCGTGGTGGTGGCTGTGGTGATGGCCGTGGTGGTGGCCATGGAGGTGGCTGTGGCTGTGCTGGTGGCTGTGGTCATGGCTGTGGCCGTGGTGGTGGCCATGGAGGTGGCTGTGGCTGTGCTGGTGGCTGTGGCCATGGTGGTGGCCATGGCACAGCCTGTGGCATGGCCACGCGGCTGCTCAGCTCAGTGTGGTGGCCTTGGTGGCATTGGGAGGTTGAGGTGGCTGCTGTGTCCCCATAGCGTGGTCCCCATTGCCAGTGGCTCGTGGCACGGTGGCGTGGCTGCGGTGACCGGGCCGTGGGTCAGTGCCGGGGCCACCCGGTGTCTGCGTCAGCGGTTGGGGGTCGGCTGCTGGGACGGCCACGCCGCCCCACGGGGACGTCACCCCCCGTCACAGGGTTTGTCACCCCCCCCCGGTCCCCAGCGCGGTGTCGGTGTTACCGTTGTGGCTTTGGTGCCTGTGTCACCTCCCGGCCCGGTGTGGCCGCCCGTCCCCGCCGCCCCCATGTCGGGGGGTGCTGAGGGACCTGAGCCACTGCCACAGCTCGACACCGTGAGTACCGGCCACGGCCACCGCGGGGGGGACAGCGGGGGGACAGCCGGGTGTCGGGGTGTCCCCACGCCGCAGCACCTGGGGCGCGCACGGTCGGCGCCCGCCGCGGTGATGCCGACGCCATGGGGGACACGGGTGACACGGTTGGTGGCAGCGGTGCTGGCCGTGGCTGTGGGCACCCTGGGCCCCAGGGGCTGTGGGTGTCGGTGTCCGTCCTGCTTTGGGTGTCACTGTGGGTGCCACCGGTGCTGGGCAGTGCCACCGCCGTTGGTAGCGGTGATGGCGGGGGGTCAGCAGGTGGTGGGGGCCGGTGCTGTGGTCGTGGGTGTCACAGGGGGTGCTGGAACCTGCTGGGGGTGGGTGGGTGCTGGTGTGGGGTACCTGAGTGGGTGCTGGTGTGGGGTACCTGGGTAGGTACCTGGGTGGGTGCTGGTGCCAGTGTTGGCACTGGTGTGGGTACCTGGGTGGGTGCTGGTGTGGGTACCTGGGTGGGTGCTGGTGCCGGTGTTGGCACTGGTGTGGTATTTGGTACCTGCTGGTGCTGGGGGGGGGGTACCTGGGTGGGTGCTGGTGCCGGTGTTGGGTACCTGCGGGTACTGGGTGCTGGGTGTGGGTCAGTGTGGGTGCTGGGGGTCCCAGGGTCCCTGCGGCAAGAGGGGTCTCAGCACGGGGCACAGACACGTTGCCGGGGTCGGGGGTGGGGGGTACCGGGGTGCCGGGTCCATGTGCCGGGTGCCGGTGGCTGGGGGGGTCCTGGGGGTATTTGGGGCAGCGCGGGGGCTGCACCCGTGGGCGCGGGTGTCTGGGTCACGGCAGGTGCCGGTGCCGGGTGTCACCGGGTGCCGGTGGCGGTGTCACTGCGGGTGTTGCTGTACGTGTGACCGGGAGGTGCCAGCGCCGGGGCGGTGCACGTGTCACCGCCGCCGGGATCTGTGTCACCGTGACTGACGGGTGTCGCGGCACCCTGCGCGGTCCCACTGCTCGTCAGTGTCACTGGTGGGGTGACACCGAGCCGTGGCCGGGGGTCCGGGGTGTCGCCGCGTGTCAGTGCCGGTGCGCGGTCCGGGCTGGGGGTCTGCACCCGCTGGGGGTGGGGGTCCGGGTGCTCACGTGACCACGGAGGGGGCTGTCCCCAGGGCTGGGTGACACTGCAGGGTAGGGGTCTGTCCCCAGGGCTTCGGGGGGACAGGGGGGTCTGTCCCCAAGGTTGGGGGAAGGACAGGGAAGTGTCCCCAGGTTTGGGTGACACAGTGAGAGGGGATTTGTCCCCAGGGCTGGGGGGACAGAGGGAGCTGGAGGCTGTCCCCCAGGGGCGGGTGACACAGCGCGGGGGGGGGGGTCTGTCCCCTGCAGTGGTGCAGCAGTGGGGGGGGTCCCGGGTGTCGCCCTCCCTCCTCGGGGGTGGGGTCTGGGTAGTCCGGGGCTGCCCCAGGGGTCTGGGGGTCTCGGGAGGGGATGGGGTCAGGTTGGGGGGGCGGTGACCGGGAGTAAGGGGAGGAGGAACTGCCGGGGGGGGTATCCGGGGGTCGCGGGGGTCCCGTGGCGGAGAGGGGGCGCGGGGGGGCTGCTGCCGGCGCCGGGGGCCGGGATTGTCCCGGTTTGGGGCGGAGCCGGATAATTTTAGCGTCTGGAACCGCCCCCCCACGGCCCCCCCCGCCCCCGCCGGGACCGGCAGAGCCCGGATTAAAGGGGCCACCGGCGCGAGGTGGGGGGGGCGGCCGGGACCCCCGCCCCTGGGAGAATCTCTGTGCCGCCCCTGTGGGACCCCAACCCCCTGTGTCCTACAGCATCCGACCCCCTGTGCCCCCCCTCCCCCCCGGCCCCCTGTCTCCCCTTGTGTGTCCCCCCGCCAGTACCCTGACCCCCTGTTTCCCCCGATACTGTGACCCCCTGCGCCCCCCACCCCGGTACCCCAACTCCTCTGCCCCCCCTCCCCCCAAGTACCCGTGACCCCCCTATACCCCCCCGGTACCTTAACCCCCTGTGTCCCCCCGTCCTCCCCTCCCAGTACCCCGACCCCCTATCTCCCCCCCCCCCCACCCAGTACTTTGACCCCCTGTGCCCTCCCTTTCCTCCCCCCCGGTACCCCAATCCCCTGTGCCCCCCCAGTGCCCTGACACCCTGTAACCCCCCTTTGCCCTCCTTGTGCCCCCCTATACCCCACAGTGCCCTCCCCTCCTGTCCCCCATAACCCCCCCGTGCCCCCCCCAGCACCATGACCCCATATGACACCCCCCCCCCCCCGTGTCCCCGCGTCACCCCCGGTGGCACTTTGGGGACAGATCGGGGGTATCTGGGACACAGCCTCTCCCCCCTCCCCCCCCCCCCGGCCCCTGCGCTGTTTCGGTGTCACCGGGACCACCCACGTGGCACGTGCCACACACGTGGCCTGGTCCCTCCCCGTCACGCGTGGGGACGCGGGTGGCAGCGGGGAAACCCCCCCCGCGTGGGCGGCAGCGGGTGAGTCACCGCCACGGGAACTGCCACGGGAGGGGGGAACCGCCACGGGGGGAACCACCACAAGTCCCCCCCCGCTTTGTCACCGCCTGTCCCCGGCGCTGCCACCACCTCCCCACGCCTGGTCCCATGACACGAACCCCACCGGGACCTCGGGGCTGGGGGGGACACAGGGGCTGAGTGTCCCCCCCCGGAACGTCCTGTGTCCCCGGGTGGGGGTGGTGGCGGGGGTGGGGGGGGCGCGTTTTGGCTGAACCCCGGCTGGTGAGCGCCGCAGGGGGTGGGAGCGTGCGGGGCGTGGGCGTGGCGTGGCCGTGGCGTGGTCGTGGCATCGTCACGGCGTGGCCATGGTGCACTCGCAGTGCGGTCATAGCGTGTTCATGGCGTGTTCGTGGCGTGCTCGTGGCGTGTTCGTGGCGTGTTCGTGGCGCGCTCACGGTGCACTCGGGCTGCCTGGGCTCGCTGCCAGCCCCACTTCCAGCCCCACAGCCCCATGTCCCCTGTGTCCCGTGTCCCCGTGTCCCGGTGTCCCTCGCCATAGGGTGGCACCAGGCCAGGCGTGCCACGTGCCGCCACGTGCCGTGGGGTGCCAGGGCCAGGCCAGCGAGAGCCCCCAGGGCTGGGGGGGGGGGCGTAAGGGACAGGGCAGGGACACAAACTGGGGGTGGGGGACACAAAATGGGGGACGACGACACACATTGGGGGGGGTGACACAAACCAGGGGGGCTGACAGACCCGAGGGGACGACACACGGTTGGGGGGGCCCGGGCGGGGGTCCAGGGGGTGTCGTGTGTCCCCCCCCACGCAGCCGCCTGGGAAAAATTTCCGCCCCAATAATTAACGGCTTCGGGGGGGGGAGAGGTGAGGATGCTCCCCCCGTCTGTGTGTCCCCCCCCTTGTCCCCCCCCTTCCGTGGGTGCCCGGCTGTGGCTGTGAGGGGGGGGTTCCGGGGTGGGGGGGGTGGGTGAGGATGCTGCCCTCGCTCCTACGGCTGCTGCGGGAGCTGCCGGGGACCCCCCCCGCGGCCCCCCGGCCCCGATCGGGACCCCCGCGCCGTTCCCCCCGCTGCGGCACCGCGGGGACGAGCCCGGGGGACAAGGTACGGGGCGGGGGGAGGGGGGCGGCGGTGGTCGCGGGTGGGCTCGGGATCCGTCTGTGTCTCCGCGATGCCCCCCCCTACTCCCCCGGCTCGGCACGGGGGACCCCCCTCGTCCTCAGGGACCCCCCCGGGACCTCCCCTCCTCAAGAGACCCCCCGCCAGGGACCCCTCCCACCTCAGGGATCCCCCCCCAAAAGGACGCCCACCTCCATGACCCCCCCCCCCATCAAAGACCCCCCCCCTCCCCGGGACCCCGTTTCCGCTGGAGACAGCCGGTGGCCACCGAGCCCCGGGGCTGGCCCTGGCCCCGCACCCCGCACCCCCCCCGCCGTCCGGTTCTATTTATAACCGGCGCACCCCCCCCCCCCCCCCCCGTGCCTCCCCCACTCCCGCCGGGCCGGGCCAGCTGATCCCGGGCGGACGGACAGACGGACACAGCTGCACCCACAGCACACACAGCACCCACAGCTGCACCCACAGACCCCACAGCACCCACAGCTGCACCCACAGCACCCACTGACACCCAGTGCAGGGGTCCCACTTCCTGGGCAGGGACCCAGCTGGGAGCAGCCCCAGCCCCACAGCTCAGCCCCACAGCTCAACCCCAGCCCCACAGCTCAGCCCCACAGCTCAACCCCAGCCCCACAGCTCAGCCCCACGGCTCAGCCCCACGGCTCAGCCCCACAGCTCAACCCCAGCCCCACAGCTCAGCCCCACGGCGCGGGGGGTGTTGGGTCTCTGTGCCACTCGTGCCCAGCCGTGGTGTCGTGGGGACAGGGTGGGGTGTGGGGACAGGGCAGGTATGGGGACAGGGGGAGGTGTCGGTGCCAGCCCGTGACCGTGTCCCCGTGTCCCCATGTGCCGCCGGCGGTTGAGGGTCGAGCTAGTGTTTGTGGGCCTCAGCCCCACAGTGAGCAGCAGTTAACCCAGTGTCTGTGGGTCTCAGCCCCACGGCAGGAGGGGTTACCCAGTGTCTGTGGGTCTCAGCCCCATGGCAGGAGGGGTTACCCAGGATCTGTGGGTCTCAGCCCCACAGCAGGAGGGGTTAGCTGGGTGTCTGTGGGTCTGAGCCCCAGTTTTACCCACCTTCTGTGGGTCTCAGCCTCAGGGTTACCCATGTTCTGTGGGTCTCAGCCCCTGTGTTACCCACGTTCTGTGGGTCTGAGCCCCACGGGCACACGCAGGACCCCAGCCCCATTCCCCGCCCCCCAGGTGCTGTCGCTGGGCGCCGATGTCCTCCCCGAGTACAAGCTGCAGGCGCCGCGGATCCACCGCTGGACCATCCTGCACTACAGCCCCTTCAAGGCGGTGTGGGACTGGCTGATCCTGCTGCTGGTCATCTACACGGCCATCTTCACCCCCTACTCGGCCGCCTTCCTCCTCAACGAGCAGGAGGAGGCTCAGCGGCAGCGCTGCGGCTACTCCTGCAGCCCCCTCAACGTGGTGGATCTCATCGTGGACATCATGTTCATCATCGACATCCTCATCAACTTCCGCACCACCTACGTCAACTCCAACGAGGAGGTGGTCAGCCACCCCGCCAAGATCGCCATCCACTACTTCAAGGGCTGGTTCCTCATCGACATGGTGGCCGCCATCCCCTTCGACCTCCTCATCTTCGGCTCCGGCTCCGAGGAGGTACGGCCCGCCCCGGCCGCGGACAGCCCCTGCCCGGCCCTCCTGGGGGCGGGACAGGGACAGCCCCTGCCCTCTTGTAGGCACTGACACTCCCCACAGCACCCATGTACCCCCTGTCCTTTGCAGACCACCACCCTGATGGGATGGGGATGATGGAGGTCCCCAGACTGGGACAATGGGACAGGGGCCTTTCCTTCCCCCATGTGGTGCTGGGTGTGGGTGTTCCCTGGGCAGCACCCACAGCTGACCCCCCTGCCCTCCTCCCTTGCCCCCCCCGCCCCCCTGCAGACCACCACCCTGATCGGCCTGCTGAAGACGGCGCGGTTGCTGGGATGGGGACGATGGGGGTCCTTGGGCTGGGACAGTGGGGCAGGGACCCTCTCCTGCCCTTATGGAGGGCTGGGATGGCACAGGGTCACCCTCTGCCCCCATGGGGTGCTGGGTGTGGGTGTTCCCTGCGCAGCACCCATGTCTAACCCCCCCTGTGTCCCCCCCCCGCAGACCACCACCCTGATTGGTCTGCTGAAGACAGCGCCGTTGCTGGGATGGGGACGATGGGGGTCCTTGGGCTGGGACAGTGGGGCAGGGACCCTTCTTTCCCCCATGGGGTGCTGGGTGTGGGTCTCCCCTGCAGCACCCATGTCCCCCCTGTCCCCTGCAGACCACCCCTTTGATGGGGCTGATGAACATGGTGTGGTTGCTGAGATGGGGATGATGGGGGTCCTCAGACTGGGACAGTGACATCCTCTGCCCCCATGTGGTGCTGGGTGTGGGTGTTCCCTGTGCAGCACCCATGTCTAACCCCCTCTGTGTCCCCCCCCCGCAGACCACGACCCTGATCGGCCTGCTGGGATGGGGACAGTGGGGGTCCCCAGACTGGGACAGTGGGACAGGGACCCTTCCTGCCCCCATGTGGTGCTGGGTGTGGGTGTTCCCTGTGCAGCACCCACAGCTGACCCCCCTGTGTCCCCCCCTTCCCCCCCCCCCCCCGGCAGACCACCACCCTGATTGGTCTGCTGAAGACAGCGCGGTTGCTGGGATGGGGACGATGGGGGTCCTTGGGCTGGGACAGTGGGGCAGGGACCCTTCTTTCCCCCATGTGGTGCTGGGTGTGGGTGTTCCCCCGCAGCACCCATGTCTAACCCCCCCTGTGTCCCCCCCCCCCGCAGACCACCACCCTGATCGGGCTGCTGAACATGGTGTGGTTGCTGAGATGGGGAGGATGGGGGTTCCCAGACTGGGACAGTGACATCCTCTGCCCTCATGGGGTGCTGGGTGTGGGTGTTAACTGCGCAGCACCCATGCCCGACTCCCCTGTCCCCTGCAGACCACCACCTTGACGGGGCTGCTGGGATGGGGACGATGGGGGTCCTTGGGCTGGGACAGTGGGGCAGGGACCGTCTCCTGCCCTTATGGAGGGCTGGGATGGCACAGGGTCACCCTCTGCCCCCATGGGGTGCTGGGTGTGGGTCTCCCCTGCAGCACCCATGTCTAACCCCCCTGTGTCCCCCCCCCCGCAGACCACGACCCTGATCGGGCTGCTGAAGACGGCGCGGCTGCTGCGGCTGGTGCGGGTGGCGCGGAAGCTGGACCGGTACTCGGAGTACGGCGCGGCCGTGCTGTTCCTGCTGATGTGCAGCTTCGCGCTGATCGCGCACTGGCTGGCCTGCATCTGGTACGCCATCGGCAGCGGCGAGGCGCAGCGCATCGGCTGGCTGCACGCGCTGGGCGAGCAGATCGGCCGCCCCCTCAACGCCAGCGACCCCCGCCGCGGCCCCACCATCCAGGACAAGTACGTGACGGCGCTGTACTTCACCTTCAGCAGCCTGACCAGCGTGGGCTTCGGCAACGTCTCGCCCAACACCAACGCCGAGAAGATCTTCTCCATCTGCGTCATGCTCATCGGCTGTGAGTGCGCCTGAGTGTGAGTGTGAGTGTGAGTGTGTGAGTGTGAGTGTCTGCGGCATGCTCATCGGCTGTGAGTGCGCCTGAGTGTGAGTGTGAGTGTGAGTGTGTGAGTGTGAGTGTCTGCGGCATGCTCATCGGCTGTGAGTGAGCCTGAGTGTGGGTGTGAGTGTGAGTGTGAGTGTGTGTGAGAGTGTCTGCGGCATGCTCATCGGCTGTGAGTGCGCCTGAGTGTGAGTGGGAGTGTGAGCGTGAGTGAGTGTGAGAGTGAGTGTCAGTGTGAGTGAGAGTGTCTGCGTCATGCTCATCGGCTGTGAGTGCGCCTGGGGGAGTGTGAGTGTGAGTGTCTGCGTCATGCTCATCGGCTGTGAGTGAGCACAGAGTGGGAGTGTGAGTGTGAGTGAGAGTGAGTGTGAGTGTGAGTGTCTGCATCATGCTCATTGGCTGTGAGTGCGCTCCAGAGTGAGTGTGAGTGTGAGTGTCTGCATCATGCTCATCGGCTGTGAGTGCGCTCCAGAGTGAGTGTGAGTGTGAGTGTCTGCGTCATGCTCATTGGCTGTGAGTGCCCCTGAGGGAGTGTAAGTGTGAGCAGGAGTGTGAGTGTGTGAGTGTGTGTCTGCATCATGCTCATTGACAGTGAGTGCACCCCTGAGTGAATGTGAGTGTGAGTGTCAGTGTGAGTGTGAGTGTTTGTCTGCGTCATGCTCATCAGCTGTGAGTGACCAACTGAGTCTGAGTGGGAGTGTGAGTGTGAGAGTGTCTGTGCCATGCTCATTGGCTGTGAGTGCACAGCGCAGGTGTGTAAGCGTGTGTGTGAGTGTGCACACATGTGATAAAGCACACGTGATCGTGTGCACATGTGTGTAAGCATGTGTGTGAGTGTGCACACACGAGACAGGACACGCACGCGTGTGTGTGTGTGAGTGTGCACACGTGTGTGTGTGTGAGTGTGTGTGTGCACACGTGTGTGTGTGTGAGTGTGTGTGTGTGTGTGTGCACACGTGTGTGTGTGTGTGTGTGTGTGAGTGTGCACACGTGTGTGTGTGTGTGTGTGTGTGCACACGTGTGTGTGTGTGTGTGGTGCGAGCGCACGCGGCTGTGCCCGGGCGGTGGCTGCACCAGTGGCCGTGAGTCCGTCCCCTCGCCCGTGTGACCGCGGGGTTGGTCTCCGTGTGCGTGCCCACGCGTGTGCCACGGGGCCAGGGTGCGGGCGCGGGGTGCGTGTGCCGTGTGGTCACACCTCCGTGTGCGTGTCAGTGTGGGTGTGGCAGGGCCGGTCTCGGTGTGCGTGCCCAGGCGTGTGGCGCGGGGCCGTGGCGCGGGGTGTGTGTGGCACGGGGGCGAGGCGCGGGGTCGTGGCGCGGGGCCGTGGCGCGGGGCGGTGGTGCGGGGCGGTGGTGCGGGGTGTGTGTGGCGCGGGGCCGTGGCGCGGGGCCGAGGCGCGAGGCTGTGGTGCGGGGCCGTGGCGAGGGGGCGTGGCGCGGGCGCGGGGTGTGTGTGGCGCGGGGCCGTGGCGCGGGGTGTGTGTGGCGCGGGGCCGAGGCGCGGGGCGGAGGCGCGGGGCCGAGGCGCGGAGCCGTGGCGCGGGGCCGTGGCGCGAGGCTGTGGCGCGGGGCCGTGGTGCGGGGCCGTGGCGCGGGGCCGTGGCGCGGGCGCGGGGTGCGGTGCCGGCCCCTGACCGCGCCCGCGGCGCCGCAGCGCTGATGTACGCCAGCATCTTCGGCAACGTCTCGGCCATCATCCAGCGCCTGTACTCGGGCACCGCCCGGTACCACACCCAGATGCTGCGGGTCCGCGAGTTCATCCGGTTCCACCAGATCCCCAACCCGCTGCGGCAGCGCCTCGAGGAGTATTTCCAGCACGCCTGGTCCTACACCAACGGCATCGACATGAACGCGGTGAGGGGCGGCCCCGCCGGGCGGGGGGCGCCGGGGCGCCGCGGGGTCGGCTCTGGGACAGCAGCCACTGGGGTGGGGTGGGAGGGACCTCAAAGCTCCTCCAGTCCCACCCCCCCTGCCAGCAGCAGGGACACCTTCCACTAGACCAGGTTGCTCAAAGCCTCATCCAACCTGGCCCAGAACACTTCCAGGGAGGAGCAGCCACAGCTTCTCTGGCCAACCTGGGCCAGGGTCTCACCACCCTCACACCAGAGAATTTCTCTCTCCCATCTCAGCTCCATCCCCCCTCTGCCATCTCTGAACTGTCCGGGTTTGGAGTCGCTGGAGGATTTGGGATGAGCTGAACGTTGATAATTTTTAAATGATGTTTTTAGTTGTTGCTGGAAGTCCAAGGTCGTTGTGTTTTGCCAGTTTGTGAGTGCAGAGGAGGGGGAGGTGTCATAATTAGTAACACCCCCAAGCTGACATTTAGATACACTAATGAGATGTTCCATCTCAAACCCAGGAGATGTTCCATACATCAGTGAGATTCCATCCCCTGTCCCGTCAGGGTCAGTTCATTAACCAGGGCTGACCAGAAAATGGGGGATTCTCTTGGGAATCGGTCAAACTCGCTCTTCTGGGGTTGAGGTTTGGGGTTCAGGGTTCCAGGTTTGGGGTTCAGGGTTCTTTTTTCACTCCTTTGGGGTCACAGTTGGTGATGAGCAATTTTACTGAGCATCACTCATTCATAGAGATAGAGATATATAAAAAAATATGTATATAAAAAATATTATCTATAAATCATTATATATAGATTATTATATAAAGTTACTATATTTTATCATTTTCTATCTATTTTATCTGTGTAATCACAGAATCACAGAGTTGTTCTGGTTGGAAAAGCCCTTTAAGGTTACAAAGTCCAACCATAAACCCACCACTGCCAGCTCCACCACCTGCTTCAGCCATCTTTAACCCTAATTTTATCTTAGAGAGATAAATAAATAGATATTATTGTATTATATAGTATATAAAATAATAATAATAATAATAATAATAATAATAATAATAATAATAATAATAATAATAATAATAATAATAATAATAATAAATAGCTCAAGTCTCCCCCCCAAATCCATCCCTGTTCCCTGGGTGGGAGCGAGCGAGCGGCTGCACCGTGTCCGGCTGCCGGCCGTGTTCAACCCCCACACCTCCCGTCACCCACCCTGTCCCCCCGTGACGTGACCCACCCTGTCCCCCTGTGACGTCACCCACCCTGTCCCCCCGTGAGGTGACCCGCCCTGTCCCCCCGTGAGGTGACCCCCGTGTCCCCCGTGTCCCGCAGGTGCTGAAGGGCTTCCCCGAGTGCCTGCAGGCCGACATCTGCCTGCACCTGAACCGCAGCCTGCTGCAGAACTGCCGCCCCTTCAAGGGGGCCACCAAGGGCTGCCTGCGCGCCCTGGCCATGAAGTTCAAGACCACCCACGCGCCCCCCGGGGACACGCTGGTCCACGCCGGGGACGTCCTCACCGCCCTCTACTTCATCTCCCGTGGCTCCATCGAGATCCTCCGTGGGGACGTGGTGGTGGCCATCCTGGGTGAGCCCCCCCCGGGGATGTGTGTCCCCCCATCCCCACCGCACCCCGGCGCTGTGGGGTGTGGCTGTGCCCCCCCCCAAGGCACGGGCTGACCCCCTCCCTGTGTGCCCCCCCCAGGGAAGAACGACATTTTCGGGGAGCCCCTGAACCTGTTTGCGCGGCCGGGGAAGTCGAGCGCGGACGTGCGGGCGCTGACCTACTGCGACCTGCACAAGATCCAGCGCGAGGACCTGCTGGAGGTGCTGGACATGTACCCCGAGTTCTCCGACCACTTCTGGTCCAGCCTGGAGATCACCTTCAACCTGCGCGACGTGAGCGGGGGGGCACGGGGGGCGGGGGGGGCTGGGGGGGGTATGGGGGGGACAGGATATGGGGGACACAGGATATGGGGGGCTACGGGCTGTGGGGGCACAGGATATGGGGGGCACGGGATGGGGGGGCTGTGGGGGGCGCGGGATGGGGGGGGGTTGGGGGGGGACGGCACGGGGGGCTGGGGGGGGCTGGGGGGGGCACGGCATGGGGGGCTGCGGGGGGGCTGTGGGGGGTGCAGCACGGGATGGGGGGGACACAGGATATGGGGGGCTATGGGCTATTGGGGCACAGGATATGGGGGGCACAGGATATGAGGGGGTCTATGGGCTGGGGTGGGGCTGTGGGTGGCTATGGGGGGCACAGGATATGGGGGGTCTGTGGGCTATTGGGGCACAGGATATGGGGGGCACAGGATATGGGGGGTCTGTGGACTGTGGGGGGCTGTGGGGGGCAATAGAGTGCACAGGATATGGGGGGTCTATGGGCTGGGGGGTCTATGGGCTGGGGGGGTCTTTGGGCTGGGCGGGGTCTATGGGTTATGTGGGGGGGGCACAGGCTGGGGGTGGGGTCCACACACCCCGAGATGCCCCCCAGCATCACCTCGGGGCAGGGGGGGCACTGCACTGAAGCCCCCCAACACCACACACAGCTTCCTGCTGCCCACAGCCCTGTCAGACCGGGATGGATGGGGGGGGGAGGCAGGGGGTCTGTCAGACTCCCCCCCCCAAATCTCACCCCCCACCCCCCTTTTGCCCCCCCAGACCAACATGATCCCCGGCTCCCCTGGCAGCGACGAGGTGGCGGGGGGCTTCGGCCGCCTGCGCAAGCGCAAGCTCTCCTTCCGCCGGCGCCCCGAGAAGGGTGGGTCTGGGGGCTTCACGGGGGGGGGGCACACCTGGAGGGACCCCCATGACCTTGGTCCTGTCCCCCCCCCGCCTTGCAGATGCCACCAACGCGGGGCAGAAGTTGCTGCGGCCGGGCAGGAGCTGCCAACCCCCCGGAGCCCCCCACGGGCCGGCTGAGTGGGAGCGCGACCCCTCCAGCGACCCCTCCAGCGACCCCTCCAGCGACGAGGATGAGCCCCCTCCCCAAAAAACCGGGGGTCACCGCCCTGTCCCCCTTCCGCAGCCCCCGCCCGGGCAGCGGGACCCCCGCGGCCAGCGAGGAGCGAGAGGGCAGCGACATCTGCAACCCCCTCTCAGGTGGGGATGGGGTCTCTGGGTGGGTGGGGGTCCCCGTTGCCCCCCTCCATCCTCAGGGTCCTGCAGACCCCCCAGCAGTGACACCTGCACCCCCCTTTAATGTGGGGATGGGGTCTCTGGGTGGGTGGGGGTCCCCATTGCCCCCCTCCGTCCTCAGGGTTCTCCAGACCCCCCCCAGCAGTGACACCTGCACCCCCCTTTAACGTGGGGATGGGGATGGGGGGTCTCAGGATGAATTGAGGGTCCCCCATTGTCCCCCCCGCAAGATTTTCCAGACCCCCCCCCAGCAGTGACACCTGCACCCCACTTTGAGGTGGGGATGGGGGTCTTGGGGTGGGGTGGGGGGTCCCCTATTCCTCTCCTCCGTCCTCAGGGTCCTGCAGACCCCCCAGCAGGGGACAAAGAGTCTCAGGATGGGGTTGGAGGGGGGGGTCCCCCAATCCTCCTGCAGCCCCCCAAATCCCCCTGCACCCCCATTCCTCCTCCAAATTCCCCTGCACTCCCATTCCTCCTGTAGCCCCCCCAAATCCCCCTGCACCCCCAATCCTCCTGCAGCCCCCCAAATCCCCCTGCACCCCCATTCCTCCTGCAACCCCCCAAATCCCCCTGCACCCCCATTCCTCCTCCAGCCCCCCCAGATCCCCCCAAACTCCCACCCCACAGCCCCCCCCCCCACACCATATTTTGGGGGACACCCCCACTTATCACCTTCACACCCCCCCCAATTTTTTCCCAGGCGCTTTCTCGGGGGTCACCAACATCTTCAGTTTTTGGGGTGACCATCGGGGGGGGCGGCAGTACCAGGAGTTACCCCGCTGCACCATCCCGGCGCACGCGGCGCTCGGTGTCCCCGTGCCACCCCTCCACCACCGCCGCCACCACCGCTCCGAGGTGGAGACACGCTTGGATCTTCTCCAGAAACAACTCAACAGGTAATTTAGGGGGGGTCACACAGCGTGACCCCACCATGGGAGCCCCCCAATCGCCCCCTTGGGCCTTGGGTCACGCTACCATATGGCACAGTGCCACCACAGCGATGTCACCATAGGTTGGAGACCCGCATGGCCACCGACATCAGCTCCATCATGCAGCTTCTCCAACGTCAGGTGCCACCTGCTTACAGTCCTGGATTGTCCCCTCGTCACCCCCCAGGACCCTCGTGTCCCCTCCAACCTGTTCTTCCCATCACCCCCATCCAATCGCTTTCTCAGGTGAGGATATGGACACCCCCCCCCCCCCCCCCCGACACGCATGCACCCCCAAAATGTGGGGTAGGGTCTCTTCTGGGGATCATCATCCCTTTCTTCAGCTCCACTGTGGGTTGGGGTCACATCTGAGACCCCCAAGTGTGGGGCAGACCCCGTCCTGTGTCCTATCACTCCATTCTCCAGCTCCACTGTGGGTTGGGGTCACATCTGAGCCCCCAAAGTGTGGGGCAGACCCCCCTCCTGTGTCCCATCACCCCATCCTCTGGCCCCACTTCAGGTTGGAGGTCACCCCTGAGCCCCCCAAGTGTGGGGCAGACCCCGTCCTGTGTCCTATCACTCCATTCTCCAGCTCCACTGTGGGTTGGGGTCACCCCTGAGCCCCCCAGGTTTGGGTCAGCCCCCCACACTTCTGCCCCATCATCCCATCCTCCAGCCCCATGGTGGGTTGGGGGTCACCTCTGAGACCACTCAGGTTTGGGGTAGACCCTCTTCTGGGGACCATCACCCCATTCTCCAGCCCTGTTGTGGATTGGGGTCACCCCTGAGCCCCCCAGGTTTGGGGTAGACCCCCTCCTGTGTCCTATCACCCCATTCTCTAGCTCTGTGGTGGGTTGGGGTCACTCCTGAGACCCCCAAGTGTGGGGCAGACCCTCTTCTGGGGACCATCACCCCATTCTCCTGCCCCATGGTGGGTCTGGGGTCACTTTCAGCCCCCCGGGTTTAGGTCAGCCCCCCACTCTTCTGCCCCATCATCCCATCCTCCAGCCCCATGGTGGGTCGAGGGTCACTCCTGAGCCCCCCAGGTTTGGGGCAGCCCCTCTTGTGTCCCCCTGAGCCCCCTCTCCCATCCCCAGCCACCCCGGTGACCCCGGCTGCTCCGGTTCCCACAGGTTCCCAGTTACCCGGTGCCACTGGAGCCACCGCCCCGTGTGCCGGAGCCCCCCCACGAGCCGCCGCCGCCCCCGGACGTGGTGCTGCTGGTGGAGCCGGTGGTCGCCTCCACCCCCCGACGCCTGTCGCTGCCCGGGCAGTTGCCCCCCGCGCCGGGGCCGCAGCCGCTGCACAGACACTGCTCCCACCCCGGCAGTTAATGGGCAGGAGGGGACGCGGCCGGGACCCCCAGAGTGACGGGGGGCCGGGACCCCCGGTCCCCGGGGCCGGTGGGCTCCAGGTCGCCGTCCCCCCTCCGCCCCTTCCACCCCACGGACAATCCCTCCCGCCGCCGGCTGCCCGTGTGTGGGGCGGTGGGAGCCCCCCTGGACCCCCCCGTTAGCTGGCCTAACCCCGGGGGGGGGGACACAAGCCCCCCACCCCGTCGCCGCGCCGGTCGGCGGGACCGCGGGACGTGTGCTGCTCTTCATCCTCCTCCTCCTCCTCCTCGTAGAGCCGCAGCCCCTTCCCCAGCCAGGACCCACCCCCCGGCCAGAGCCCTCCCCGGGGGACACCGGCAGCGCGGCGGGGGCTGCACACGCGTGTGTCACGCGTGTGGCGTGTTTATATGCATGTGTCATGTATGTGCATGTGTCGTGTGCGTTTCCACGCGCCGCGGGTCTGCCTGCCCGCGCTCACCCTCTGTGCGTGTGTGCACACGCGTGTGTACACGTGTCCGGCGCCTCAGGACACGCGTGTGGGGGGGGGGGGGGGGCTCCTGCTGTGCCCGGACACTCGTGCTGCTCCCTGGGGACAGACAGACGGACAGACGGTGCCCCCGTGTCCATGTGTGTGTATGTTCACCCCAAGCGTGCACCCCGCCCGCAGTGACACGCGTGTGCACGCGTGTGCGTGTGCGCTGAGCCGCAGGGTGGGTGCGTGCCCCCCCCAGCCCTGTCCCTGTCCTTGTCCTGGCCGCGATGTCTGCGTGTCCGTGGGGCAGCCCCCTTCCCACCCCACCCCTCGCCGCCCCCCAGATCCCCCCCAACTGGTGGCACTGGGCAAGGGGTGCAGCCCCCTCCGTCCCGCACGGTGTCACCCCACGCACAGGGAGGGGGTCACCGCAGCAGGGAGGGGGCACCCTGAGGTGGGGGGGGGGGGGTGCGGGGGTGTTGCCCACCCACTCGCTCTCCAGCCGGTTCCCGGTCGCGTGTGCCGTGTTCGTGCCGTTGTCCCGTCGCCGCGTGTGCCCGCCCCGCCGTCACACGCGGCCCCTGCATGTCGCCTTCCGCCGTAGGTGCCCCCCGCCCCCCAAAAATAAACCAGACAGACCCCAGCCCCGCCCCCGGCTCTGTGTGCGGCTGCGCTGCGGGACGGGACCACGGCAGAGCTGTGTCACCGCCACCGAGCCACGGGGACGCCACGGGAGGGACGGGATGGGACGGGGGCACCCACCCCATGTCGGGGTGCAGAGGTCAGGGGGAGGGGGACGGGGGGGGGGACAACCTTGAACGGCAGCGGAGTTAAATATTGTCACAGCTGATGATGGGCGGCGCCGTGACCGCGGCGGGGCCAGGGCTGCCCGGGCAGAGACGGGGACAGAGGAGGTGGCATCACCTTTACTGTGCCTGGGACGTGCCGTGGTGTCACGCACACCTCGGTGTCACCCCCGCCTCGGTGTCCCCATCCTGCGTGGCACAGGGTGTCCCCAGCAGCCCCGTGGCAGGTCAGTGCTGCCGGTAGGTCCCGTTGTAGGCGAAGGGTCCCGGTGCGACGCAGGGACCGGGAGTGGCCGGTGTCCAGCGCTGGATCTGCAGCCGGGAGAAGGTGGGAGGGTCCAGGGGCCGGACGATGACGGGGCCGCGCGATGCCACCGACGGGTCCTCGTCGAAGAAGTTGAAGGGGCGCAGGAAGAAACCGACGGCGTTGCCGGGGGTGGCCGTGTTGGGGATGTCCTCGGCGTGTGGCACGTGTAGGAACCCAACGGTCACCCAGGCCACCAGGTCCTGCCGGAGGGGACGGCGGCGGTCAGGGTGGCACGCGGCAGAGCAGCCCCCCTGCCATGAATACCGGCAGGTCCTGCCAGAACCGTGGTGCCCAGGTTGCCACCCCGTGTCCCCAGGGTTGTCACCCCGTGTCCCCAGCGTTGTCACCTGGTCCTCGATGCTCTCGTTGTTGCGGAGGAAGCCCTCGAAGCTGACCAGGGGCTGCCAGGGCTCGTTCTGGGCGTAGATGCTGCTGCTGCTGGGTTCGTTCTCGTGGTGCCGCGTCACGGCCAGGTGGTACCTGCCAGGAGGGACCGGGCAGGATCAGGCCCATCGCCGCGGGGCACGGAGCAAACCCACCCGGGTGGGTGCTGGGGTGGGGGGGATGACCCATCTCCCACCCACTGCCCACCCATGCAGCGGGGGGACATGGGGCTGGCAGGAGGTGAGGGGTCCCAGGGGGGTCTTGGCATGGTGATGCCACCAGCCACGTCCCCGCTGTGCCACACCAGTGGGTCTGGGGTCCCCATCAGCTGGGGGGCTCACAGATGGGACCCCATTGTGTTGATGTCACTGGCCACTTCCCCACTGTGCCACACCAGTGAGTCTGGGGTCCCCCTCAGCCGGGGGGCTCACACCTGGGACCCCACTTTGCCAATGCCACCACCATGGCAGGAACTGGGGGTCTCCCTGGGGGCCACCCAGCAGCCAGGGATGGTGGCAGCTGTGACGGTGACCAGCTCAGCCCATGGAGTGGGGACATGGAGCCGAGGTGCCACCAGCAGAAGGTCCCCACGCTGTGACAGCATCAGCTGGGTGACACTCAGGGTTCGGCACACAGACACCAGCCTGGCTGTGCCAGAGCCCACCAGAGCCGGCGGGACCCAGCTCCTCATGCCACGGGGCCCCCCCGGTCCCACCTGGCCCAGGAGATGCCCTTCTCCTCCTGCCAGCCCCGCGGCAGCACGCGCCCGGCGTGGGAGCTGTGCTGGATGCGGTAGCCGCGGCGGTGGCCCCAGCGGTTCCGCCGGTGCGGGTTGTAGAAGAGCAGGTAACGGGGCAGGGCCCTGCCCAGCGGGAAGGCGGCCTGGCGCTCGCTGCGGCGCGGCTGCCGCCACAACCACGGCTGCACCACGCGGGCACCGGGGCTCCAGGGGCTGGAGATGTTCTCGAAGCGCAGGTCCATCGTCTCGAAGCTGTTGCCGGTGCCTGGAAGCAGAGAGGGGTTGAGCCACGGCGGGGACACACCATATCACCCACCCACCGACCCCAGGATGGGGCTGGGACCCCTCGGAGATGCCACCTTGGGAGGGGTGGGACATTGTGAGAGGGTTTGGTGGTGCCCAGGTGGCAACGCTCCCCTGGGGATGAGGGTCCTGAGCCCCCAGCGTTGGGGGCTGTAGCCGGTGCCTGGAAGCAGAGAGGGGTCGAGCCACGGCGGGGACACATCATGTCACCCACCCACCCAGCCACCGACCCCAGCATGGTGCTGGGACCCCTCGGAGATGCCACCCACCCACCAACCCCAGCACGGAGGTGGGACCCCTTCAAGATGCCACCTTGGGTGGGGTGGGACATTGTGAGAGGGTTTGATGGTGCCCAGGTGGCAACGCTCCCTTGGGGACAAGGGTCCTGAGCCCCCAGCGTTGGGCCCAACCCCAGCATGGTGCTGGGACCCCTTGGAGATGCCACCCACCCACCCACCCATCCACCACCCCAGCACGGGGCTGGGACCCCTCGGAGATCCCACCCACCCACCAACCCCAGCACGGAGGTGGGACCCCTTCAAGATGCCACCTTGGGAGGGGTGGGACATCATGAGAGGGTTTGGTGGTGCCCAGGTGGCAACGCTCTCCTGGGGACGAGGGTCCTAAGCCCCCAGCGTTGGGTCTGACCCCAACCCCGACCTCAACCACCCGCTGTGGAGCCGGGGACCCGCCAATGGCTTCACCTGCAATGTCCAGGTCCACCTTGTAGTGGACCAGGTGGGTGTGGAGGTTGCCCAGGAGGTGGCTGTGGACGCGGCTGCCGTAGCGCCGACCCCGTGGCGTGTAGAAGGTGGCGTGGATGTAGCCGGTGGCGTGGACCTTGGCTTCCATCACGCCGTTGGGGTAGAAGAGGAAGTCCCAGATGTAGTCGTAGTTGTAGACGGTGGAGGTCGTGCGCAGGACCAGCGCCTGCCCCTCCAGACCGGCGTAGAAATGGAACCCGCCCTGGAAATCGCTGTCGAAGTGGCGGCGCAGGGGGACGCCGGTCGGCAGCTCGAACACGCAGACGGCGCCGGAGAAACGCACGGGCCCGTTGGCGTCGTAGAGGTGATGGACGTCCACGTAGGTGGCCGTCTCGGGACAGTCGATGCCGCGGGCCAGCTCGTAGGTGACGGAGCCCATTCCCCAGCCGGCGTCCATGTACTTGGTCTGCATGGCGGCCGGCGTGTCGCCGCCGTAGAAGGCGACGGCCTCCTGCACACTGACCTCGTAGGCCACGCGCTCGCCGTTGAACCGCACGTCGAAGAGCTGCAGCCCGGCCGAGGAACGGAGGCGGAAAGCCAAGCTCCAACCCCCGTACTCCAACCGGTTACCCCGCAGCCGGTACCGCCGGCCCTGCGGCTCGCACACCTTCGCCCCGTGCACCTCGGTGGGGGTCCCGGTGCTGAAACGCCCGCGGGGTTCGTAGGTGGAGAAGAGCTGCTGGGCCGGGGGCTCGGGCAGGGGGGCCACCGCCAGCGTCCCCCGCTCGTAGCTCTCGGCCAGCTCCTGTGGGCTGGAGAAATAGCGCCCGTTATACCAGAGCTGCTGGACCGCCCAGCGCCGCGGGTCGGGGTCCCGGTGATCCACCAGCACCTCCAACCCCACCGGGTGGAGGAAGAACCCCTCGACGAAGCGCTGCAGCACCAGCCAGCTGCGCCGCTCGCCCGACGCCACCCCCCGCGGCGCGATGTCGGAGAAGGTCAGGCACCGGCGGGAGCAGTTGTGGAACCAGAAGCCCGTGGTTTCGCGGAGTAACCGGTAAAGCGGCTCGGTTGCTTCCGCCAGGGTCCGGTAAAGCAGCTCGTACTCCAGCTGGGTCATGGGCCGGGCGGTGAAGGGGACGGCGCCGCCCCCCTTGAAGCGCAGCGGGCGGTACGAGCTGGGTCGCGGCAAAGGTCCGACGGCGAATTCGGTGACGTTGGGTTCCGCTTGTCCCCCGAAGAAAACGACGGCGCGGGCTTGACGCCGGGGCCGGGGGCCACCGTGGTCCAGGTACCGCAGAGCCACTCGCTTCTTGGGGGGCAGCAGCTCCACCAGGAACAGGGTGTTTTTGGCCAAGGGACCCCCGCGGCTCGGGGCCAGCCCCAGCTCCGGGCGGCTCAGCAGGAAGGTCCGCACGGCCCGGAGCTCCGCCGGGGACAGGTCGGCGAAGATGGAAGCGGTGTCCGGAGGCGTCGCGGTGGTGCCAGGGTTGGGGTCGGAGCCGAGGGCGATGCCCAGCGTGGCCAGTGCCCAGGCGAGCCGGAGCAGCCGCATCTCGGGGTCCTGGGGGCAGAGGGGGTGGTTGGCCGTGGGGCCGCGTGTCCCGGATGGCACCCGGCTGTGACCGACGTGTCGCCCGGGACGGGAGCAGCCGATCCGCCGCTCTGTGCCGCGCTGGGCGGCCACCGGCAAAGCGCGGCACCGCGGGACGGTGACGGTGTGTGCCGTGTGTCCTGCCCTGAAACCCTGCGCGGCGAGACCGGCGGTGTGCCATGCCGTGCCGTGCCACACTGTGCCATGCCACGCTGTGCCAGGCAGTGCCACACTGTGCCATGCCGTGCCGTGCCACGCTGTGCCAGGCAGTGCCACACTGTGTCATGCCACACCGTGCCACGCTGTGCCAGGCAGTGCCACACTGTGCCATGCCACAGCGTGCCATGTGGTGCCACCTTGTGTCATGCCACACTGTGCCAGGCAGTGCCACATTGTACCGTGCCACGCTGTGCCAGGCAGTGCCACACTGTGCCATGCCGTGCCGTGCCACGCTGTGCCAGGCAGTGCCACATTGTACCGTGCCACACTGTGCCAGGCAGTGCCACATTGTGCCATGCCACACTGTGCCAGGCAGTGCCACATTGTACCGTGCCACGCTGTGCCAGGCAGTGCCACATTGTGCCGTGCCACGCTGTGCCAGGCAGTGTCACACTGTGCCAGGCAGTGCCACATTGTACCGTGCCACGCTGTGCCAGGCAGTGCCACACTGTGCCAGGCAGTGCCACACTGTGCCGTGCCACACCAGCTCTCCCATCATGGGGACCCTGAACCCCGTCGGACACTGAGCACCATCCCTGTGGCAGCACCCAGCCCCTGGCAGGGACCCATCGCGGTGCCGGGGTCCCGCCGTCGGCACAGGGTCCCCCCAGGGAGCCCTCCCTGGAGCTGTGCCAGACCCCAGCCCGGGGGTCCCGGTGACCCCGCGGTGGCGGTTAATGGGGGGTATGGGGGCAGCGGGGTGGCCGCAGGGCAGGGGACGGGGTCAGCTCGGGGTGTCGTCGCCAGGGACACGCGGTGACACCCCACAACAGCTGATGTCACCACGGGAGGGGGTGTGCAGCCCCCCTGACCCAGCCCCGCCAGGGGTCTCGCCAGTGGACGGGACCCCCTGATCGTGGCAGCTCGGGCTGGTGGGGCTGGGGGAGGAGGGGGGCACATCCAGCACCCCGGCAGTGCCCCGAGCCCCCCCACAGCACCCACAGGCCACGGGTGACGGGCAGGGGGTCCTGGGGTCTGCACCCACCCCAGGACCGCGACCCACAGCCGAGCACCCAACGAGCCGGGACCCCCGCGCTGGCCCCACTCCCCACGGAGCAGCCCCCCCGCCATGCAGGCAGCTGCTGAAGCCCCCAGACCCCCCCTTGAGACCCCCACTCACCTGCCCACACTCGGGGACCCACCTGCGTGACAGCTGCGCGCTCTCTGCCCCGGGGGGGGGCTGACCCCCCCACCCCACACCCCTCCCCACGCCCTCCCACACCCCCCCGCGCTGCCCGAGGGGTCAAGGCTGCTGCGGCACGGACCGCCCCCCGCTCCCGCTCCCACCTCCCCCCGGGGGATGCGACCCCCGCGCCTTCACCCCGCACCTGCGCGCTCTCGCTGCCGCTCGCCGCCACGCCCACGCGTGGGGAGGGGCCCCACGCAATATTAGGGGGCGATGGGGGTAAGGAGGGACCCCTTCGCAAACCCCCCCCGCACACCCACCCATCGCATCCTCAACCCCACCGGGTGGTCGCGCACCCCACGCACCGTGACCGGACCCATCCGCGCTACACGCGGTGTGGGGGGCTCATTGCAGACACTCCCCCCCTCTCACTTTCCTCCTTGGCTGGCGTTGGTGTGAATTTGGGGGGGGGGGGGCTGCCTCGCTCCGCCCCCCCTCCCCCCCTCCGCGCGTGGGTTAATGAACACCCGGGGGACACGCAGGTTCTGTCCCCGTGGCCTCACAGTCATTGACCCCTCCCCCCCGCTCCGCACCATCCCCCCCCCGCACCGGGCGGGGGGGGCTCCGCTGTGATCAAATTCCAGGGACGAGGTGAGATAAGAATCGAGGAAAAACCCCCCACGCGGGGTCACGGACACGCGAGGCCGCTGCTCTGTGGTACAGCGGCGCCTGTCGCCATGGCAACCGCCCCTCAGGATCTGATTTATTGGATATTGACACGGACACGGGTGACAGGTGACACAGTGCCCAGCGCTGGCACAGCCCTGCGCGTCCCCCCTCCACGTCCACATCCCCCCCCACACACCTCCACCTCCCCCCTCACACCCCCACTTCCCCCCCCCACAACCCCCCCCCCACACCCCCACCTCCCCCCTTCCACTCCCCCATACCCCCCCACACCTCTACCTCCCCCCCCCACACCAACTACTCGGGATTTCCCACTCCTCAGAGAGCACCAGCTCATTCCCCGAGCTCCATCTCCACCCCCCGAGCTCCATCTCCACCCCCCCGAGCTCCATCTCCACCCCCTGAGCTCCATCTCCACCCCCTGAGCTCCACCTTCGCCCCCTGAGCTCCATCCTCACCTCCCGGACGTGCTGACCCACCTGTGTAGCTCCCTTCTTGAACGTGGAGCCACAGCCAGGTCACACAGAACAGCACCCAGGTGGGTTTGAACATCTCCAGAGATGGAGACTCCACACCCTCTCTGGGCAGCCTGGCCCAGGGCTCCAGCACCCTCCAAGCCAAGAAGTTTCTTCTCATCTGCAGATGGAGCTTCCAGTGTCCCAGTTTGTGCCCATTGCCCCTTGTACTGGCACTGGGCACCACTGAGAAGAGTCTGGCCCCATCCTCTTGCCACCCCTTCAGATATTGGCAGACACTGATCAGGTCCCCTCTCAGGCTGCTCTGCTCCAGCTGAGCAGCCCCAGCTCCCTCAGCCTCTCCTCGTAAGAAGCTCCAGCCCCTGACCTGGAGCATTTCCCCTAACCCTGTTCCAGTGATCACCACCACTGGTGACCATCAGGGATGCTCTCTGCTCCTGATAGCTCCACCCAGCTCAGGGGACAGAGGTGACAACACAGTGGCCAAGTCTTGGGCACCTTGTCCCAACACCAAGGGTCTCGCTGAGCATCCATCGGCTGGAACGGGATTGTGACTGTGGGTCACCTCACACCATCAGCAGAGGACAGCCCTGGACCCACGGAGCTCTCCTGCACGCCAGGGCCTCCCCTTGAGCAGGGACCTCTCCAGGTGACACCTCTCAAGGTCACTCCTCGAGTGGAGAGGTTCCTTCCTGTGACAGATCCTCGGGAAGCGACCAAAAGCTGCTAAACTCCAAAATCTGAGGTCAGTGACCCGCAGGATGGGTGGCACAGGGACATCAGCCCATGGACATGGACCCTTGGCCACGCCTGGGACTGGGCTTGGATCCAGCTGCAGCCAGACTCTTCTCTGGGGGGTGAACACGGGGGTCCTAACGGGGGGGTCACCCTGGCAGCTGTGTGTGTCCCTGTCCAGTGACCTGGCCAGTGAATCCTCCTCGGGGACGCCACGTGGGCCTGTGAACTCTTCATCCCCTCTGATATCAACAAAAGTGTCATCACATCTCTCTCGGGAGCGAGGAGCAGAGCTCACTGTGACCCCCACCCGTGACAAACACCGGGCAGGGCCATGCTGCCGGGTCTCTGATCGAGCCGGTGGCCACCACCTCCTGCTGCTGCACTGACCTTCCCCCAGTTACTGCAGGTTCTTGCTGACTTCACCCTCCCCGGGCCACCATCCAGCTCCTGGGGCGGGATGTTCCCCTCTTATCAGCCTGGCTGAGCTCCTTCCCAAGGGCACGGTCACGGTGAGTCCCCAGTCCCAGCCCCGCCCTGGCAGCGTTCCCGGCCAGGCTGGACGGGGCTTGGAGCAGCCTGGGCTGGTGGAAGGTGTCCCTGGTTGGACTGGATGTCCTTGGAAGGTCCCTTCAACCCAAACCTGTCCACGGCTCCATGACACACCCGAGCTGTGGAGGGGGCAAGAGCTCCTTTTCAGGAGCCAGAGCCCCAGAAGACAGGAGGGGAGGGGACGGGCAGGCCAGGTGCCACTGCGGGTGACACGGAAAGGGACAAGGACAGCGCCTGCTCGGTAATTCCCGGCCGAGCTGCCTTGGGTGGAGTTGGAAAATCTGGGATTGAGAGGCTGCAATCCCGGGGTGACCCTGACTTGATCCCGGGGTGACCCCGATGTGATCCCGAAGCCACGGGAGCATTGAACGTCCCGGCTCCCGCCGAGCCGCGCGCAGCAGCTGCTGCCGCACAAACCCGGGCTCAGCCGGGAGCTGGAAGCCCGGTGTGGTTAGAGAAGAGAAATCCCTGGTGCTGTAAAAGGGAATTCAGTGGCTTCTGAAAGAGAAAAATTCCTCATTCCTGGAAAAGACAAATTCCAGGCGGGGCGGAGCCGGCGCGCGGTGAAAGGAGGAGAAATTCTCCAAGGGAGAGGAGCTGAGTGCTGAGGAAACTTCCATCTGGGGATCAGGGAGCACTGGGCTGGCACTGGGAGCACTGGGCTGGCACTGGGAGCTCTGGGCTGGCACTGGGAGCACTGGGCTGGCACTGGGAGCACTGGGCTGGCACTGGGAGCACTGGGCTGGCACGGCCCGGGGGCTGGGGGCTCTGTGTGCAGCCGGGGAGCGGCTCTGGGTGCAGTTCAGGCTCCTTCCTCCTCTCTCACCGGCTCAGCTGCCGACCCCCTGGTTTCGATTCTGCCTCTTCACGTCTGGTTTCGATTCGTCTTTTCCGTGTCCCCAGGGACGTCCCCCTTCGCTCCCACAATCCCCACAATTCCCCCCTTTGCTTTTTTGGAAGCAGAAAAACAAAAAAAACCCACAAACTTTTGTTAAGCATCGCAGTGGGCGGGGGGTCCTGGCAATGACAACAGAGCTGAGCGCAAGAATGGTTAAATTGAGTATAATCATGGTTAAATTGAGCACAAGAATGGTTAAATTGAGTATAATCATGGTTAAATTGAGTATAATCGTGGTTAAATTGAGTATAATCACGGTTAAACGAGTTTTTACCAGAGACACGAGGCAAAAGCTTGAAGCCTCACTTCTCCCACTGCTCATGTGCTGGAAGCTGAGGTCACAGCCACGGCCACCGTGCGCTGGTGACAAGCCACCCCTGCTGACAGAACTGGATCGATTCCTCCAGGCGAGTCACCCGGATCCCGGGGCCGCTGTTCCCGGCACAAAGCGGCCCGAGTTCCTTCTCTGGCTTTCTCCTTTTGAAGCACCCCAGGATCACTCCGGTCCCGCAGCCCCCGGAGCCCTCGTCCCCCTTCACCAGCTCCGAGTGCTTTTGGGACCCCCACAGAAGGGTGGGGCCGGGCTGGGCTGGTGGGGAGGGGGCGTTGGGCTTTGCAAACCGCTGCTGCCCCTTGGCTCCGGTGATTTACCGGCCGCTGATTTACCGGCTGCCCTCCCCTGGGCCTTAAAAGGAAATATCTCCCGGGTGGAATCCTGAAGCCAGCTCCCACCCCCTCCAAAAAAAATAGAAAGAAGCAGAAACTCATAAAAAATCTGAGTAATGGAAAATTTTCTCTTGAAATGGCGGCAGAGCTGCGGGAGGGACGGGGCCGGTGGGTGCTCTGGTTTGCTTTGGATCCCGTGGGGGTTTGGCTGCAGATAGGGGGCAGGAGAAAAAATAAAATAAAATAAAATAAAATAAAATAAAATAAAATAAAATAAAATAAAATAAAATAAAATAAAATAAAATAAAATAAAATAAAATAAAATGTGCCTGGTGTGAAGGCACCAGCCCGAGCGATTCAAACCCTCCTGTGACGGTGGAGAGCTGGGAATGGCAGCACCCTTGGCAGCTGGTCCTGGATGGAGGTGAAGGAAAAGCCTCTTGGGTCTGCAGAGGACGGGTTGAGGGGATGGTTTGGGAGGAAGAGAGGCTGGGTAAGAGGGGAGAATCACCCTGCTCTGCCCCGCCGGGAATTTGTCTTTGCTAGAAATGAGGAATTTTTATTTTCTATAAACCAAGGATTTTTTTTCTTTTCTAGAGTCAAAGGAATTTTTCTTTTCTAGAAACAAGGAATGTGGCTTTTCTAGAAACAGGGGGGTGTGGGGTTTTTTTGTTTGTTTGTGGTTTGGGTTTTTTTTCCTAGAAACCAAGGAATTTTTCTTCTCTGGAATCAGAGGAATTTTTCCTTTATAGAAACAGGAAATTTTCTTTCCCTGATACCCAGGATGTGGTTTCCAGGAGGATGCTTTAATTTTGGAGGGGAACAGCAGCAAATGTTGTTTGTTTTCTTCTGATAAACAAGAAAAAGCTCTTCTCCTAAGAAAAACAACAGGGAAAGGTCTCAGGAGAAACCCAGCAGAGTTAAATTATCGACATTCTGCTCATCCCAAATCCCCCACTGAATCCCAAACCGGATATTTTGGAACTGGCAGAGGGGAGATGGAGCTGAGATGTGAGGAAGAAATTGTTTGGTGTGAGGGTGGTGAGACCCTGGCCCAGGTTGGCCAGAGAAGCTGTGGCTGCTCCTCCCTGGAAGTGTTCTGGGCCAGGTTGGATGAGGCTTTGAGCAACCTGGTCTAGTGGAAGGTGTCCCTGCTGCTGGCAGGGGGGTTGGGACTGGAGGGGCTTTAAGGTCCTTTCCCACCCAAACCAGTCCGTGGTTCCACGGTGGTGGGTGACAGGCGCTCTGCAGTGACCCCCCAGCCCCAGCTCCCCCCGCCCCCTCACTTTGGGTTCACTGGAGCATCAGCGGCGTTTGGAGCACAGAGAAAGCGCAGCCCCCGCAGTCCCTGTCCTTGGGGTGTGAAGAAGAGGATGATGATGGACACTCCTCGGTGCCTTACCCCCCCCCAGCCCCCCCAGCTCTGCTCTCATTCCCATAACTGGGACAGTGTCCCCGGCCTCACGGATCCTCACGAGCGGGAAAGAAACTGAATTTGGGCTTTTTCGGGGTTTTTTGAATCATGGAGTACAAACGTCGCAGCCGCTGTCCCGTGCTCCCCGCCCCCCCAGCCCCCGCAGCCCCCCCCCCAGCTCTTGCCCTGGTTACCGGCCCCAGCACCACGTGCACACCCCGCACGTTGCGGGACGGAGGCACAACTAGGACACCCCCCCAAAAAAAGCCACCTGGGGCCACCACGGTGTGTGTCACATGTCACACGGGGAGGGAGGTGGCACAGAAACGGTGTCATAACCGGCATCAGTCAGCAGTGACCCCCCCACATCCCCGGGTGCTGGCCTGGAAACGCTCCCGCCGCGGTGCTGAGCACCCCAGCGCCCCAGTTCCTGCCGGGGTGTCCTCACCCTGCGGGGGACACGAGGCTGCTGCCAGCTAGGGGTGGGGGGGGGGGTTTGCTCCTTCTCGATGACATCACACAGTGTGAATCCCAAAATCCCAGAATCCCAGAGTGGTGGGGTTGGAGGGACCTCAGGAGCTCATCCAGTCCAACCCCAAATTGAGATTTGGGAAGAAAATTGTGGGGGTGTCACTGGGCTGGCACTGGGAGCACTGGGAGCACTGGGCTGCAGCCAGACACAGCCACTCGGTCACTGCAACCCCGGGGACAGGGGACAGAACTGGGGGCGAGGGGAAGGGGACTCATAGGGGGAGAGAAGAACAAGTTCATCATGGAAATGAAAGAAAAAAATAAAATAATAATGGTATTAAAATAATAATGATAGTAATAGTAATAATAGGAATAACGAGACTTGTAGGGTGAGATAAAAACAATTCAATAATTGAAATAAAATAAAACTTAAAATAACAATGACAAGAACAGTAATGATAACAACCTGCTGGAGAGGGGCCTGCTCGGGCAGGGGGCTTGGACTGGGTGATCCTGAGGTCCCTCCAACCCCACCACGCTGGGGTTCTGTGGTTTGGGGGTTCTGTGGTTCGGTAGTTTGGGGGTTCTGTGGTTCTGTGGTTCTGTGGTTTGGGGGTTCTGTGGTTCTGTGGTTTGGTGGTTCTGTGGTTTGGGGGTTCTGTGGTTTGGTGGTTCTGTGGTTTGGGGGTTCTGTGGTTTGGGGGTTCTGTGGTTCAGTGGTTTGGGGGTTCTGTGGTTTGGGGGTTCTGTGGTTCTGTGGTTTGGGGGTTCTGTGGTTTGGAGGTTCTGTGGTTCTGTGGTTTGGGGGTTCGGGGGTTCTGTGGTTTGGGGGTTCTGTGGTTTGGGGGTTCTGTGGTTCTGTGGTTCTGTGGTTTGAGGGTTCTGTGGTTCTGTGGTTTGGGGGTTCTGTGGTTTGGGGGTTCTGTGGTTCTGTGGTTTGGGGGTTCTGTGGTTCTGTGGTTCTGTGGTTTGGGGGTTCTGTGGTTTGGGGGTTCTGTGGTTTGGGGGTTCTGCGGTTCTGTGGTTTGGGGGTTCTGTGGTTTGGGAGTTCTGTGGTTCTGTGCCATGCCCAGCGGGACCCTCCTGGCCCCACACTCCTTTGTTTTGCGGTTTGGTGCCAGATCTGCTGCCGTGGCTGTGACCTGGCCCCTGGCCCCGCGCCAGCACCGCGCCCAGCACAGCCCGGTGGTTCTGCCCCGGGGCATCAGCCAGTGCCCGCGCTCCCTGGCACGGCATGGTACGGCATGATACGGTGTGGCACGGCATGGTATGGCATGGCACAGCACAGCATGGTACAGCATGGTACGGTGTGGCACAGCATGGTACAGTGTGGTATGGCATAGTACAGCATGGTATGGCACGGCATGGCACGGCATGGCACAGCAGGGGACAGTAGGGACCATGAGGACAGGGAACCCCTCAGCGGGGTGCCGGGGCACAGGGGGGACATGCACAGCCCGTCTGGGGGTCTCTGTGGGGACAGTGACCGGCGCTGGCCGGGGGTCCCACCCGCCGAGGGGACAGCGCAGCCGGGACCGACCTCGCCCTGCCCGGACACACGGGACTCGCGGTTTGGTGCACGGGGTCTGTGTGGTTCGGTGCACGGGGCCGGTGTGGTTTGGCGCACAGGTCACCCACGGTTTGGCACACGGTGCTTGGATGGTTTGGTGCACGTGCTCCCGGTGCCCAGTGCTGATGTTTCTGGTGCTCCCGGTACCCGGTGCCACGGGAGCCCAGTGCCTGGTGCTGCCGGTCCCCGGTGCTGATGCTCCCGGTGCTCCCACCAGTGCCTGGTGCCGCTGGAGCCCGGTGCTGCCGGTACCCGGTGCTGCTGTGCCCGGTATCACCGGTGCCCGATGCCAATGCTCCTGGTGTTTGCTGCTGCCGGTGGCCAGTGCTCCCGGTACTCAGTACCCGGTGCTGATGCTCCCGGTTCTCCCGGAGTTCCCGGTGCTCCCGGTTCTCCCGGTACCCGGTGCTGATGCTCCCGGTGCCGCCCCCGCCGTGGCCCCGGCCCCGCCCCCTCCTTCCCTTTCCGGCCCCGCCCCTCCCGGGCTCCGCCGCCGCCATCGCTCCGCTCCGGGCCGGGACCCTCCCGGGGGGCGGCACCGACACCCCCCCCCCCTCCGATATCCCCCCCCGACATGCAGCCGGTAAGGCCGAGGGGGACCCTCGGAGCGGGGGGCGCTGCGGAGCACGGAGACCCCCGGGACTCGCCCCCCCACCCTGTCCCCGTCTGTCCGGTGCCCGGAGACTCTTGGGACTCCCCACCCCTGTCCCCATTCCTGTGGTGTCTGGAGACCCCCGGGGGCTGCCAGCACCCACCCCGTCCCCATGTCCCTCCCTGTGGTCCCCAGAGACCCCTGGGTGCCACCCCCCCTCTCTGTCCCCATCCTTGTGGTCCCCGGAGACTTCCGGGGGTCACCCACCCTCCCCTCCAATCCCTCCAGCGCCCAGAGACCCCCGGGTACCACCATCACCCTCCCCCCCCGCTCCCCCCAACATCCTTCCGGTGGTCCCAGCCAGGTGCAGGGGTCCCGGGCAGGGGGCTGTCCCCATCCCTGTCCCCGATGGGTGCTGAGCCGGGGGTCCGGGCAGGGGGCTGTCCTCATCCCTGGTGGGTGCTGAGGGGGGGGTCCGGGCAGGGGGCTGTCCCTGTCCCTGGTGGGTGCTAAGAAGGGGGTGCTGCTGGCTGCAGTTGGGGTTCCCAGCGAGGGGCTGTTGCCTCTGGGGGTCCCCTCAGCCCCTCGCTGGCTTTCAGGGCGTGGTGACGTTCGAGGACGTGGCCGTCTACTTCTCCCCCGAGGAGTGGGTCGAGCTGGCGGGCTGGCAGCGGCGGCTTTACCGGGAGGTGATGATGGACAACCACGACCTGGTCACCAGCCTCGGTAAGGACGGGGCCCCGGGGAGCCCCGGCACCGGGCCGGTGACACTGCCGGGCTGGGAGCACGGCCGGAGCTCAGCTGGGGGGGTCCGGAGCTCAGCTGGGGGGGTCCGGAGCTCAGCGGGGGTGTCCGGAGCTCAGCCGGGGGTCCGGAGCTCAGCCGGGGGTGTCTGGAGCTCAGCGGGGGGTCCGGAGCTCAGCCGGGGGTGTCTGGAGCTCAGCCGGGGGGGTCCGGAGCTCAGCCGGGGGGGTCTGGAGCTCAGCGGGGGGTCCGGAGCTCAGCCGGGGGTCCGGAGCTCAGCCGAGGGGGTCTGGAGCTCAGCGGGGGGTCCGGAGCTCAGCCGGGGGTCCGCAGCCCGAGCCCCTCCGGGCAGAGCCCCACGTGCCGTCTCTCCACGCAGAGCGGTGCCGCCGTGTGCCGCTGCCCCGCCCGGCTTTGCCGAATCCATCCCCGGTGTGTGAGGAGTAAAGGCCCCAGGTACCCCCCCCAGCCCCCCCAGCCCCCCCGGACCTGTGGCTCCTCGTCCCGGTTCAGCGCCGCCAGCCCCCGGCGTGTCCCCACGGCCCCGGTGACACCGGCGGTGCTGAGGTGACTCTCTCTGCTCAGGTCCCGCGTTGAAGCTCGTCCACAAAATGGAGCCCACGGAGGAGTGGGGGGTCCCCTGCGGTGGGGGGGACAGTGGAGCTGCTGATACCACCGACACCTGTGAGTGACCGACCGCGGGGACACCGGGCCGGGAAACTGGTGCCGGTGGAGATGGTCGGAGGCAGAGCGCGGCACGGGGCGGCTGCCGCAGCCAGACCCCTCTTCACCTGTCCTGTCTGACCCCGGGGGGTTTGGGTGTGTGTCCCCCCCCGGTCACCCTGTGGGTGTCACAGGGGCGTGGGGGCTGGTGCTGTGGTGGCCACCGCGGGTCCATCCGTGACAGTGTCCCTGTCCCCACAGCCACCTGGGGCGTGACCACCGTCGAGGACCCATCTGAGGACAACAACCGGGGACACTGGGTCCCATCCGCGTCACCCTCGGGGTCCCCCACGCTCAGCTCTGGCTGCTCCGAGGAGACACCGGGGGTCTGGGCTGGGGACCCCCACCGCAGTGCACCGGCGTGGGATGGAGGGGCGGGGGCCGGGGGGCTGCTCATCTGCGGCAGCTGCGGGCAGAGCTTCGAGGACGGGGCGGGGCTGAGCGCCCACCAGCGCCAGCACCAGCACCAGCGCCAGCACCAGCGCCAGCGCCCGCCCCCCGCGCCCACCCACCAATGCGGCGCGTGCGGCAAAGTCTTCCGGCATCACCGCAACCTCCTGGTGCACAAGAAGCACCGGGGCCGGCGCCGCCACGACTGCACCGAATGCCACCGAATTTTCTGCTTGAGAGGTGACCTGCTGCGGCACCGGGCCAGCCACAGCGGTGACAACCACGGCGGTGACAGCGGCTACACCGGCCGGCTCCGCGCTGACAGCCTCTGCCACCAGCGTGACCTAGGGGCGCACGGCAACGGCCACGCCGGCACCGCGCGCCACAAGTGCCCCGAGTGTGACAAACGCTTTGAGGACGAGCCCAGCTTGGAGCGGCACCGCGCGGCGCACGCCGAGGAGCGGCCCTTCGTGTGCGGGCGCTGCGGCCGCAGCTTCAGCTGGAAGGAGAGCTTGGCCATTCACCAGCGCAGCCACGCACCCGAGCGGCCCCACACGTGTCCCGACTGCGGGCGCAGCTTCAGCCGCAGCGGGAATCTGCTGGTGCACCGGCGGGTGCACACGGGCGAGCGTCCCTTCGCCTGCCCCCGCTGCGGCAGGGCCTTCCGCAACAAAGCCAACCTGACCACGCACACCCGGTTGCACCGCCGCGGCCACCGCGCCCTCGCCTGCGCCCTGTGCCGCTGCGCCTTCCGCTCCGCCCGCCAGCTGCGGCTGCACCAGCGCCTGCACCGCCACGGCCGCGGGGACGGGGACAGGGACGAGCCGGGGGGCTGCCAGCAGTAGGTGGCACTGCGGGGGGGGTTATCCCCACCCTGAGGAGGGGTCCTGGGGGATTGGGGTGGGGTGGTGGGAGGGGGTCTGATGCTGCCACCGAGGACACGGCGGTGTCTCATGCTGCCCCGGCACAGCCCAGGCAGGGGGGGGCTCAAGACCTCCCCCCCAGCTCCCCACGGCTCCCACCCGCTGTGTCCCCGGTTCAGGCTGGTGCCGCTGGCTGGAGGCTCAGCCCGTCCCTGCCTCAGTTTCCCCATCTGTGAAATGGGGACACGGCCGCTCGCTGCGTCCCCAGGGACCAGGGACACTTTGGTGACACCAGATCGAGCCCCGGTGGTTGAACCCAAATGCACGGTCACCGGGGAGCTGCTACCACGGTTCCGTGGTCGTCCCTGGTTTGGGGCACGGAATCTTCATCCAGGACATGTGACAATTTAATAATAAAATTTTAAATAATACTGATATTAAAATAATAATGATAATACTTATAATAATTATTATAATAATAATTATTATTGTTATTATTTGTAGGGTGAGATAAGAACAATTTAATAATTGAAATTAAAACTTTAAATAATACTGACATTGAAATAATAATAATAATAATAATAGTAATAATGAGACTCATACGTTGAAATAAGAACAATTTAATAATCAAAATGAAATGAAGCTTAACGCAACAATGATATTAAAATAATAATAATAATAATAATAATAATAATAGTAACACTAATAATAAGGAGACTTAATAGGTTAAGAACAATATAATAATCGAAACCCAGGTGGGCACGAGGTCGTGGGTGGACACAAGGCCACAGGTGGACATGGCTGGGCACAAGGCTGTGGGTGGGCACAAGGACATGAGTGGGTACAAGGTGGGCTCGAGGTGGCGGGTGGGCACAGGGCCATGGGTGGATGTGGGTGGGCACGAGGCCATGAATGGGCAGAAGGTGGGCATGAGGTGGTGGGTGGGCACAGGGCCATGGGTGGACGTGGGTGGGCACGAGGACAAGAGTGGACCCAAGGACATTGGTGGGCATGAAACTGTGGGGTGGGCATGAGGCCATGAGTGGGCACGAGGCTGTGGGCAAGCACAAGGCCATGGGTAGACACGGGTGGGCACAAGAACACGAGTGGACACGAGAATGTTGGTGGACACACGGCCGCGGGTGGGCACGAGGACACGAGTGGATATGAGGCTGTGGGTGGGCACAAGGCTGTGGGTGGGCTCGCTGTTTCCCCGCCACGCCACGCCGCGCCACGCGTGCCGCCCATCCGCCGGCCATGGCCGTGGCCAGCCCCTCCTCCCGTGGCCGTGCCAGAGGGGCCGTGCCGGGGGGGGCCGCGGCACAACCAACCGCCGGGGGCCGGAACAAGGGGGGGAAATCCCAGGAAATCGGTTAATGAGCCACGGATCGCAGCGGCGTGGGGCGGGGGGGACACTCGCTGGGCTCCCGCTGCCCCTGCCCGCCGCCATGAGGTTCCCGCTTGCCCTGTGCCTGGGTTTGGTGGCCCTGGCCAGCGCGGGGCAGTCCCCGCTGCAGCGCCGCGTGGTGCGGGAGCTGCTGGAATATTTCCACGGCCGCAGCAACGTCCACGCCCTCTTCAAGGAGCAGGCGGTGGAGGCGGCGGTGGAACGGGTGAGCCGGGGGCTGCGGACCCCCAACCGGTGTCGGTGGGGACGGGGATGGGGATTGAGGGGGGGTCGGGGTGTCACGGAGGAGGGGGACGGTCACGGCCAGGAGTTCGGTTGCTCACGGACCGCCCCGCGGCTGCTGGGATCCGGCCATCCCGGTGTCGCCGGTGACACCAACATCTGGTGCTTGTTTAGTGATGGTGGTTCCTCATGAAGCTCCAGGACCCCCCTTGTCCCCCCCAGTTTGTCCCAGTGTCCCCCTCTCCCCCCAGGAAGACCCCTCGGGGACGTTTGTGCAGCTGCGGGTCAGCCTGGCCCAGACGGCGTGCGGCAAACGGGCACCGCGGCGGCAGAACTGCAGGGTCCTGGAGAACCGGGTGAGCCGGGGCCGCGTCCCCCACCCTGGGGGTCACATCCCGTGGGGACATGGCACCTCCCCCTCCCCCAGACCCACCCCGTCCCTCCGCCTGTGCCGGGGAGGCTGGAGGTGACGCTGGGTCACGGTGACGCTGGGTCGCGGTGATGCCAGGTCGTGGTGACATGGCAGGGATGTCCCCATGCCTGGCGTGGCTGGGGACTGTTTGGGACCCTTTTGGGGGTCCCAGGGGGTGACAACCCCACACTCCCTCCCCAGAGGAAGCCGACCTGCCTGGCGTGCTACAAGTTTGACCGCGGTGACGTCCCCAAGGTGCTGGACAAGTACCACAACTGCGGCTCCAGCCATCACCTGGCGGTGAAGGTGAGGTGACCGCGGCACGGGCACGGCTCCCCGCCGGTGCTGGCAGCTCGGGGGGGTGGCAGTGGGTGCCAGCCCCCGTGCTCTGCCCCGCAGGAGGTCCGGCAGCGGGACGAGGCGGAGTGCGCGGCGGTGGAGGAGGCGGGCAGGGCGGCGGACGCGCTCTACCTGCCCGGCATGTTCGCCTTCTCCAAGGGGCTGCCGGCCTAGGCGCCACCTGTCCCCAGTGTCCCCACCCGGTAAGTGCCGGGGATGGCGGGGCTGGGCTGGGGACAGACAGCCCATCCCCATGTCCCCATGTCCCTATGCAGTAAGTGCCAGGGATGGCAGGGCTGGGCTGGGGACACATGGCACGTCTCCATGTCCCCATGAGGTAAGTGCTGGGGACAGTGTGACTGGGTTGGGACACATGTCCCCATGTCCCCACGTGGTAAGTTCTGGGGATGGCAGGGCTGAGTGGCACATACCCATGTCCCCATGTCCCCACACTGTAAGTGCTGGTTCCCACAGTGTGACTGGGTTGGGGACACGTGTCCCCACATCCCCACGTGGTAAGTGTCAGGGATGGCAGGGCTGGGTGGGGGACACGCAGCACATCCCCATGTCCCCATGTCTCCACACAGTAAGTGCCAGGGACAGTGGGGCTGGGCTGGGGACACATGGCATGTCCCCATGTTGTAAGTTCTGGGGACAGTGTGACTGGGTTGGGGACACGTGTCCCCATGTCCCCACATGGTAAGTGCTGGGGTCAGCAGGGCTGGGTTGGAGACACAGCCACGGATGCTCCACAAGAGCGAAGCCAAACTGGGGTGTCCCCTGTCCCCCCCATGTCCTTGGCCAGTCCCTGGGGACATCCCCCGCCAGCTCTGGGGACACAGGGGGGACAGTGTGTGCAAGCAGGGTCCCTCTGCAGCCACCCCCTCCCTGTGTCCCCTCTCCAGGCCACCACCTCCCCCAGCCCGAGGAGACGGACACTGCCACGGGGGACCAGACCGACCCGTCCCCGCTTGCCACCCCCCAGCACGGTGTCACCGCAGGAGGGTCCCGGATGTGTCATTGTCCCCCCTCCGCCTGTCCCCCAGCTCACCAGTAAACCCCTGCTCTGGCTCCCGCTGTCCCCGCTGTCATTGCCACCCATGGGTGGGGGGTCTGGGTGGGCTCAGCCAGCTCCCCCCTGCCAGCACTGGCTGTGTCACCCCCTGTCCCTTGTCCCCAGGCCAGCGGGAGGGATGGGGACACAGCGAGTCCGGGCACAGTGGGGTGCTGGGGCACAGGACGAAGCAGCAGAGAGGGACTGTGGGGACAGGACACCTTTACTGCACAGCACATGGTGTCCCCTGGGCCCTGTGACATCCCCCTGACCCCGTGATGTCCCCCAGTCCCTGTCACATCTCCTGGTTCCCACAATGTCCCCTGGGCCCTGTGACATCCCCCAGCCCCCATGACATCCTCCAGTGCCAGTGACATCCCCCGGTCCCTGTGATGTCCTCTAGTCCCTGTGATGTGCCCATAACATCCTCTGGGCCTTGTGACATCCCCCAAGTCCCATGACATCCCCAGATCCCATTATGTCCCCCAGTCCCTGTGACATCTCCTAGTGCCTGTGACATCTCCCAGTCCCTGTGATGTCCCGCTGTCCCCAGAATGTGCCCCGGACTCTGTGACATGTCCTGGGCCCCACAATGTCCCCCAGTGCCCATGACATCCCCCCATCCTTGTGATGTCCCCTGGTCCCTGTGATGTCCCCATGACATTCCTTGGTCCCCATGATGTCCCCCTGTCCCCACAATGTCCCCTGGCCTCTGTAACATCCTCTGGTCCCCATGATGTCCCCTGGTCCCCACAATGTTCCCCAGTTCCTGTAATATACCCCGGGCCCTGTGACATCCCTTGGTCCCCATGATGTCCCCCAGTGCCTGGGACATCCCCTGGTCCCTGTCATATCCCCGTGACATCCCCTGGGCCTCATGATGTCTCCTGCTCCCCATGATGTCCCCCCGCCTCTGCAATGTACCCCAGACCTTGTGACATCCTCTGGTCCCTCTGACATCCCCCGGTCCTCGTGACATTCTCCAGTGCTGGTGACATCCCCTGGTCCCTGCGATGTCCCCTTGTCCCTGTGACATCCTCCGGTCCCTGTCATGTCCCCTGGTCCCTGTGGCATCCCCCAGTCCCCATGATGTCCCCCAGTCCCTGTCATGTCCCCTGGGCCCCATGACATCCCCCACTCCCCATGATGTCCCCTGGTCCCCATGATGTCCCCCTGTCCCCACAATGTCCCCTGGCCTCTGTAACATCCCCCACTCCCCATGATGTCCTCTGGTCCCCGTGATGTCCCCCAGTCCCTGCGATGTCCCCTGGTCCCCATAATGTCGCCCCAGTCCCCATGTGCCACCTCCCAGCCCCACAGTCTCTCCTCCGGGCTGGGGAGCTCCGTGATGGCCCCGAACCCCCCGAGGTCCCCTGTCCCCACCCCAGTGTCCCAGCAGTGACGGAGCAAAGCCGAGTGGCTCCACGGCCACCTCGGGGGGGGTCAACCCTGGCACCGCGTTCGGTGCTGCTCCGGCATCGCCCCGGTGAGGCCGTGCCGGGGTGGCGGTGGTGGGTGCTGGGGGGGGGTCTCCTCTGCTGGCACCCGGGGGTCTCTTCTCACAGCAACAGGGGGTCTTCTCTCCTGGGGGTCCCCTCTCCCAGCACCGGGGGGGGTCTCTGCTGGCACTGGAGGGTCTCTTCTCACAGCAACAGGGGGTCTCCTCTCCTGGGGGTCTTCTCTCCCAGAACTAGGGGGTCTCCTGTCCCAGCACAGGGGAAGTCTCTGCTGGCACTGGGGGGTCTCCTCTCCCAGCACCGGGGGGTCTCCTCTCCCGGGGGTCTCCTCTCCTGGGGGTCTCCTCTGCTGGCACTGGGGGGTCTCCTCTCCCGGCACCGGGGGGGTCTCTGCTGGCACCGAGGGGTCTCCCGGCTCAGAACACGAAGGAGTTGGGGTCGGGGCGGCCGCCCAGCGCCCGCTCCGCCTGGGCGATGGTGTCGTCGGCGCGGCGGCTCAGCTCCCGGCACTCCCGCAGCACCTCCCCGAACTGCCGGTACGCCTCGTCCACGATGGAGCTGCGCCGGGGCGGCCGCGGGTCCCAGAAACTCGCCTCCACCCAGGGCTGAGCCACCCGCGGTGCTTCGGGACCGGCACCGGCGCCGGCGCCGCGCCCCAGCGAGGTGTCGAGGTCCCGGCAGAGCTGGTAGAGCTCGCTGCCGCGCCCGGACACCCGCTCGCCGTCGATGGCTTTGAGGGTGGGCAGCAGGTCGGCCACGGCGCCGCGGTACGCCGGCACGGCACACAGCGGGTTGGCCAAACGGGCCAGGGGGTCGCGGAGGCGGAGGATCTCCAAGCGCCGCAGCCCGCCCAGGCACCGGAGTTGCCGTAAATTCCTCAACCGGTTCCCGGCCACGTTGAGACTCTGAAGATTTCGGCAAGAAGCCAACGGCTCCAGGTTGGTGACGCGGTTCTGCGCCAGGTTGAGGACAGTGAGGGACGTCAGGGTGGCCAAGGGACCCAGCTGGGTGATGGCGTTCCCGGACAGGTCCAACCACTCCAGGTTGGTGCAGTGGCCCAGGCAGCCCAGGCGGGCGATGCCGCGGCCCCGCAGCCGCAGCAGCAGGATGGATTCCAGCGAGAACTCCCCACTCGTGGCCTTCAGCAGCTGGGGGGTGATCTGCAGCCCCCCCCCCGCCTCCTCTTCCTCCTCCTCATCATCATCTTCATCCTCATCCCCGCGGCCCTCCATCCCGGCTGCTGCGGCTGGAGAGGGGGGGGAATATGGGGGAGGGAGGGGTCACGCTGGTGCCCACCAGGACCCCCCCCTTAAGATGTGGGGAGGATGAGGGGCTCTGGTGCAGCTCAGCTGTGGGGTGGGGGACACGTGTGGGGCATGGTCGTGGGGGAGGGGGGGGGGGGTGTGGGGCACGTTCGTGGGGTGGGGACACATAATGTGGGGCACGGCCATGGGATGCCCTGGGTGGGGGGGACACGCGTGGGGCACGGCTGTGGGGGGTCCTGTGGTGGTGGGACACGCATGGGGCACGGCTGAGGTGGAGTGGGGGGATGTGTGGGGCATGGCAGTAGGGTGCCTTGGGGGGGGGGGTGTGTGGGGCAGGGCCGTGGCAGGGGGACGATGTGCGGGGCACGCTCGTGGGGGGGACACGGGTGGGTCTCGGCCGTGGGGGGACGGGGGGCGATGCGTGGGGCACAGCCATGGGGCGGGGGGGTGATGTGTGGGGCACAGCCGTGGGGTGGGGGACACGCGTGGGACCCAGAGCCCATGGGGAGACCCCTCCCCTCCCGCACAGCCCCAGCCCGGACCCCCCAGACCTTCCGTTCCCCTCGCCCCGCCCGCACTCACCGCACGGCGGCTCCCAGCGGCCCCCGCGGCCCCGCCCCCTCTCCCCGTTACCATGGAAACGTGAGACCGCCCCCGTCCCGCCCAACGGGCCCCGCAACCGCAACGGGACCTGCAACGGCAACGGAACCGGGACTGGGAACACTGGGGACCCGCACCGGGACCCCCTGGCATCCGCACTGGGACCAGGACCCGCACTGGGACCACCCAGGACCGGCCCTGGGGCCAGGACCTGCACTGGGGGACACACACGCGCGTGGGATGACGTCACACCCCGCCCCACGCGTGTGCAGACGCACAGACATGCACACGCCGCAGGGGTGTCCCAGTGTCACAGCCCCAGTGTCCCCGGTGTCCCCAGGGGTGTCCCTGTGCCACAGCCCCCTGTCCCCAGTGTCCCCTCAGTGCCACCCCCAGCCAGTCCAACCACCGTTGGTTTATTGGCAGTTTTTTTGGTCCATTTTTGCCGCAGCCGAGTCCCCGGGGGCCGGTGTCCCCTCTGTGTCCCCCCCAGCACCCCACACCCCCCCGTCACCCCGTCACCGCCATGGGGTGACCCCCCATGTCCGACCCAGCGCGTGGCACAGGCCAGTGCTGCCCGGGGGGTTCGGTCCATTTCAGAGCCGGCGTTTGGCATCGGCCACGGCAGCCACGGTGCCCACGGCTCCGGCACGAGGGCTGGCAGAGTCCTGAGGTGGGGTCCCTTGTCCAGGGAGGGTGACGAGGACATCGCCGGGAGCCACTGGCACGTTCTGGTGTTTGAGGCCAGAGGATGGTGGGTGCTGGTCACTGGCACATCCTGGCAAGTCCCAGCACATCTTGGCACGTCCTGGCCCCCAGGGGCAGAGGGTGGTGGGTGCTGGTCATCAGCACATCCTGGCACGTCCTGGCACATCCCAGCACACCCTGGCACGTCCTGGCACAGCCCAGCACTCCAGGGCAGAGGGTGGTGGGTGCTGGTCACCAGCAAGTCCTGGCACGTCCTGGCACGTCCCAGCACATCCTGACATGTCCTGGCACATCCCGGTGCTCAGGGGCAGAGGGCGGTGGGCGCTGTCCAGCTCTGCTGTGCCATGGCAGTGGTGCTGGTGCCGGTGCCGGTGGCGGTGCCGGGGGCGGTGCCGTGGGTGCGCTCGTGGCGCAGCAGGTGGGTTTTGCGGCTGAAGCTCTTCCCGCACTGGGCGCAGATGTAGGGCCGGTGCCCGGTGTGAACCGCCTGGTGCCGGGACAAATTGGTTTTGGAAGTGAAGCGCTTCCCGCACTGGGCGCAGGCGTGGGGCCGGGTGCCGGTGTGAACCGCCTGGTGCCGTGCCAGGTGGGATTTGCGGCTGAAGGCCCGGCCGCACTGCTGGCACGAGAACGGCCGCGCACCGGCGGGGGCTTTGGCGGGAGCGACCAGGTCGGGGGGAGAACCGACGCGGTGGCCGCACTGGGCGCAGGGGAAGGGGCGCTCGCCCGCGCTCACCCGCAGGTGCCGCAGCAGGTGCTGGTTGTGGGCGAAGCCGCGGGCGCAGTGCGGGCAGGGGAGGGGGCGCTCGCCGGCGTGGTGGCCCCTCGGGTCGGGGCTGTGGCAGGGGAGGGGGCGCTCGCCGGCGTGGTGGCCGCTCGCGTCAGGGTTGTGGCAGGGGAGGGGGCGCTCGCCGGCGTGGTGGCCGCTGGGGTCGGGGTTGTGGCAGTGCAGGCAGGGGAGGGGGCGCTCGCCGGCGTGGTGGCCGCTCGGGTCAGGGTTGTGGCAGGGGAGGGGGCGCTCGCCGCCGTGGTGGCCGCTCGGGTCGGGGTTGTGGCAGTGCGGGCAGGGGAGGGGTTGGAGCCCCACGTGCCCGCGGAGATGAGCCGTCAGCTGCCGCTTGTCGCCGAAGCCGCGGCCGCACTCGGCGCAGGTGACGGGCTGGCCGTCGCGGTGCAGCCGCCGGTGGGACGCCAGGTTCTTCTTCCAGCTGAAGCTCTTCCCGCACTCGGGACACGGGAACGGTTTTGATTCCACCGGGATCTCCTGCTCCCCCGGTGCCGCTGGTGGTACCGGTGCCGGCTCGGCGTGGAGCTGCTGGTGCCGGGTGAGGTGCTGCTTGTGGGCGAAGCGGCGGCCGCAGCGGGCGCAGGGGAAGGGTCTCTCCCCGGTGTGGGTGCGCTGGTGCCGCACCAGGTGGGTTTTCTTGCGGAAGTGGCGGCCGCACTGGGCGCAGGGGAAGGGGCGCTCGCCCGTGTGCGTCTTCTGGTGGGAGCGCAGGTGGATCTTCTGGCGGAAGCGGCGCCCGCACTGGGCGCAGGGGAAGGGGCGCTCGCCCGTGTGCACCCGCAGGTGCCGCGTCAGGTGAGCTTTCTTCCCGAACCCCTTCCCGCACTGAGCGCAGGCGAAGGGGCGCAGGGGGGACGCGGGGGGCCCGGTGTCACCCTGACCCGCCGGCAACCGGAGGCTGAGCCGCGCTTCCAAGCAGCGCTCGCAGCCGCCGGCATCCCCGGCGTCCCCGGCACCGCCGACCGGGCTGCGCTCCAGCAGCGGCCACGCGCCGAAGGCGGGCAGCTCCCCGTAAGGCAGCTCCTCCGGCAGCGCCCGCTCCGCCTTGCAGGCGCCGGTGACACCGGGGAAGGCACCGGCTGGCAGCTGCCCCGCCAGCAAAGCTTCGACGCCGGGACCGGGCGGCCACTCCTCATCCTCATCCTCCACCTTCACCTTCCGCACCAGCCACTCCCCTGCGGGGCACAGAGCGCGCGGCGCTGGGTGCCGGCACACGCGGTGGCACCGCTCACCGCACCCCACGCCACGATGGGCAACTCCGGCATCGCCACCGGGGGTGGCACCGCTGGCACCGCGGCCCCGGCTGTGCGGTGAGGCCGTGCCGTGCCGTGCCAGGCCGTGCCACACCGGTGGGTTTGCCACGTGCTCTCACCTGAGCCGCCAAGCTCCATTCCCGGCTCCGCCGCAGCCCCCGGCTCCTCTCCGCCGCTCTCGGGGGTCACCTCCACCTTGGGGACCACCAGCTGCCCTGGGGTGGCAAAGGGGGCAAAGCTGGTGTCACCCCCCCTCCGGCCATGAGCCCTGAGGGGACCCTGGGGACGGGCAGGGACCCCCAGCACCCACCGGAGCCGGCACAGCCTGGTGCCCCCATCTCCTCTGCTGGTGGGATGGGCTCCGGCTTTGCCACGGGGGGACCTGGGCGGGGTGGGAGGGGACTGGGCTGAGACCCCTGAGACCCCCTCCAGGCTGACCCCCAAGACCCCCGGGCTGAGCCCTCCATAACCCCCCAAGACCCCCCATCAAGCTGAGCCCCCCGAGAACCCCCCCAGACTGAGACTCCCATGAACCCTCCAGGCTGAGCACCCTGAGACCCCTGGGCTGAGCCCCCTGAGACCCCCATCAGGCTGAGCCCCCCCAAAGCCCCCAAGACCTCCAGGCTGAGACCCCCATGAGCACCCCCCCAAGACCCCCAGGCTGAGTCCCCCATGAGGCCCCCCGAGACACCCCCCCAGGCTCAACCCCAAATCCCGCTGCTGTGGCTCGTGCCGGAGGTGGGGGGGCGGCCCCCCCATTGTCACCCACCTTGCCCACCCGTGGGGCTGGGGGCTGCGGGGGGTCCTGGACCCCCATCCCCGGGGGGGAGTGGCGGGAGCGGAGCCGGGACCCCCGGGGGGTGACAGTTCATGGCTGCGGCGCTCGGTGCTGCGGGGGGAGAAGCGGTGATGGGGGGGGGAGGTCAATCGGGGGGAGCCCCCAGCCCAGCACCCACCCCCCCACCCATGGGCTCAGCTGGGGGGGTGGCTGGGGGACCCCGGCCAGCCCTAAGCCTCCCGGGGAGGGGGGGGCCACCATGGGATGTCCCTGTCCCGACCCCCCCGAGCGGCTCAAAGCCCCTTCCGCTCCTGCCCTTCCCTTCCCCTCCCCTCCCCCGACTCTCCCCCACCCCTCCCCGTCCCCCCCACTGTCCCCTTCTCCCCCCTGGCCCCCATTTTTGTCCCCCCCTTTCTGCTCCCCCTTCTCTTTACCCCCCCCGCGCTTCCCGCCCGGCCCCCCCCCCCCGCCATCCTGCCCCACCCCCCCGGTCCTCCCCCACCCTTCCTGCCACCCCCCCAGTTCCCCTCCCCCCACCCTTCCTGCCCCCAGCACAGCCCCCCCTCAATCCACAGCTCCCCCCTACTGTCCCCCCCCATCCCGGGGGTCTCTCCTGCCTCCCCCGCCGATCCCGCTCCCGTTCGGAGCCCCCGGCCCCGCCCCCCCCCGCGCCCCTCCCCGTGGCCTCGGGGCGGGACCGACCCTCCCCCCGCCCCCCTCCCCCCCCCACAACCGGCTCCGCCCCTCCCGCGGTGGCCGCTGGTCCCCCCGCCCCCCCACCCACCCCCCGCCCGGCTGCGACCCCGGCGACGGGTCCGTGTCCCCCCTCACGGTGTTTCCTGCCCCCTCCCACCCCCCCCCGCCACGGTGCAGGGTCCCCCCGCACCCGGTGTTGCTCCCCTCTCCCCCCCGGTGCCGGGTCTTCTCCCCCCCCCGAGAACGGGGACCTGCCCCCCCCACCCCGCACCCCCGTCGCTGGGTGGGTACGGGGAGAGGGCGGGGGGGTCACGGGAGAGGGGACACGACGGGACAGAGGGGGACACGGGAGGGGGGGGACACGGGGAGACACGGCTGTGGGGATGGAGGAAGGGGGGGGACACGGGGCGGGGGGGAGACACGGGACGGGGACACGGGGGGACGCGGCCGTGGGGATGGAGGTGGTGCGGGGATACGGGGGGGGCACGGGAGAGAGGATACAAGGGGACAAAAGGGGGACACAGGAGACAGGGACACGGGAGGGGACATGGGGGGGACACAGAACAGAGGGGGCGATACGGAGGGACACGGCTGCGGGGATGGAGGAAGGGGGGAGACAGGGCGGAGGGGGACACGGGAGGGGACATGGGGGGGCAGAGGGACACGGGAGAGGGGACAAGGGGGGACAGAGGACAGGGAGGGGGGGACATGGGGGACACGGCTGTGGGGATGCAGGTGGTGAGGGGACATAGGGGGGACATGGGACACAGAGAGGGGAGATGAGGGGACGTGGAGGGGGACAGAGGATGGGGGGGACACAAGACAGGGAAATTGGCACAGGGGGGACATGGTCGTGGGGATGGAGGTGATGTGGGGACATGGGGGGACACAAGACAGGGACATGGGGACACAGGGGACAGGAACATGGAGGGACACACAAGACAGAGAGGGGGACAGAAGGGGGTACACGGGGGAGGACACAGGATGAGGACATGGGGGGACACAGCTGTGGGGATAGAGGTGGGTATGGGGACATGGGGGACACACACAACAGTGACATGGGGACACGGGACAGGGAGAGGGGGACATGAGGGGCCATGGCCATGAGGATGGAGGCAGGTGTGGGGACATGGAGGAGACACAGGACAGGGACATGGGGACACAGGGGGACAGGGCTGGAGGGATGGCAGTGGTGTGGGGGGACAGGGGAATGCAGGACAAGGAACTGGGGACACGAGAGGACAAAGCAGAGACATGGGGACACGGCTGTGGGGAGGTGGCATGTGGGGGGACACAGAGGGGACACAGGACATGGAATTGGGGACAGAAGGGGACAAAGAAGGGACATGGAATGGGGACACGGGGGGGCATGACCGTGGGGATGGACGTGGGGGGGATGACATGGGGGGACACAGGACAGGGACATGGGGACACAGCCAGGGGTACAGCAGTGGCATGGGGACATGGGACAGGGACATGGGGACACGGGGGGACATGACCACAGGGATGGAGGTGGGTGGGATGACACAGGGAGACACAGGACAGGGACATGGGGACATGGGGGGACAGGGCTGGGGGGATGGCAGCGGTGTAGGGAGACAGAAGGGGACACAGGACAGGGAATTAGGGACATGAGGGGACAAAGCAGGGACATGAGGGGACATGACCACAGGGATGGAGATGGGGGGTATGACACTGGGGGACACAGGACAGAGACATGAGGACACGGGGGGACACAGCCGGGGGATGGCAGTGGCATGGGGACACAGGACAGGGAATTGGGGACACGAGGGGACAAAGCAGGGACATGGGGGGACACGACCACGGGGATGGAGATGGGGGGGATGACACGAGGGGACACAGGACAGGGAGTTGGTGACATGAGAGGACACAGAGGTGACATATGGTGTCCCAATCCAGGATGGGGGAGTGGGAGGGGACACACCACATCCGTGTCACACCATGAGGGGACCCAGCGGGGGGGGGGGGGGGGGGGGGGGGGGGGAGGTGCCAACCCCTTAATCCCCCCAAATCCCGGATGCCAAATCCGGTTCCTTTGGCAAAATCCCCCCCAGCCCCCCCAAGCGGTGACGGTGACACCGGGGACGGGACAATCCAGTCACCGGCTGGTGCCACCCCATAAAACCCCCTCGCTGGTGGCTTCACCGGCGCGGTGATCCCGGTGGCACTGGGTAAGAGGGATTGGTTGTGGCACGTGCCGGGTGTCCCCCCATGTCCCCCTGTCTCCCCATGTCCCTGCTTTGTCCCCTCGTGTCCCCAGTTCCTTGTCCCATGTCCCCTCCGTCCCCCCCCACATGCCACCATCCCCACAGCCGTGTCCCCATCTCCCTGTCCCATGTCCCCCCATGTTGTCCTCCCTGTTTTCATCCCTCTGCCGTGTCACCATGTCCCCATCCCATGTCCCTGCTTTGTCCCCTTGTGTCCCCAATTCCCTGCCTGGTGTTCTCCATGTCCCCCCACCTGCCACCATCCCCCCTGTGACCCCATGTCCCTGTCCTGTGTCCTCCCCATGTCCCCACACCTGCCTCCATCCTCATGGCCATGGCCCCTCGTGTCCCCCTCTCCCTGTCCTGTGTCCCCCCTGTGTCCTCATGTTCCTGTCCTATGCCCCCCCCATGTCCCCCTCTCCCTGTCCTGTGTCCCCCCCCATGTCCCCACACCAGAGGACTGTGTCCCTTGTGTCCCCCTCTCCCTGTCCTGTGTCCCCACTGTGTCCCCATGTCCCTGTCCTATGCCCCCGCTATGTCCCCCTCTCCCTATCCTGTGCCCTCCTCATGTCCCCACACCAGGGGACTGTGTCCCTTGTGTCCCCCTCTCCCTGTCCTGTGTCCCTCTGACCTCCACCATCCCATGGCCATGTCCCCCATGTGCCCCATTGTCCCCCTCTCCCTGTCCTGTGTCCCCGTGTCCCCATCCTGTGTGTCCCCCACGTCCCCATGTACCACGGGGACACCCTAAAAACCAGTGACACGCGTTGTCCTCCGGCACAGCGCGGTGCAGCCGTTTGTCACCAGGACATGGCCCAGGTGCCACCTCGCTGGGCTTTGTTCTTCCTCTTCATCACCGTGGTGGAAACGTCCACCGGGTAAGTCCCCTTCGTGCCACGTCACCGGTGGGTGACACCGGGAGTGACACCGGGAGTGACACTGGGAGTGACACTGGGAGTGAGTGACACCGTGAGTGAGTGACACCGGGAGTGACACCGGGAGTGACACCGTGAGTGAGTGACACCGGGAGTGACACTGGGAGTGAGTGACACCGGGAGTGAGTGACACTGGGAGTGACACCGTGAGTGAGTGACACCAGGAGTGACACCAGGAGTGACACCGGTGGGTGACACCGGGAGTGACACCGGGAGTGAGTGACACCGTGAGTGTCACCGTGAGTGTCACGGCAGGCGATGGTGCGAGCACACGGTGGAGGTGACGGCGGAGGAGGAGGTGACGCCGCGGCGCGAGGGGACGGTGCCGTGTGCCAGCCTGTACCGGTACAGCCTGGGCGGGTGGCGGCTGGACCGGGCGCGCATGCGGCGGGCGTACGGGGGGGACCGCGGGGACCCTCCCGGGGACACCGGCACTGCGCTCTGCTACATCTACCGGTGAGTGCCCGGGGGGGTGACACTGTGGCACGAGGGGACTCATCACGGCGTGTCCCTCACGGTGGCACCGGTGCGCAGACCCCCGGAGGTGAGGCTGGTGCTGAGGAACCGCACGGTGCGCGCCTGCTGCCGCGGCTGGAGCGGGCCCCGCTGCACCCGAGGTGGGGTGGCACCGCCGGGGGGACACTGGCGGGGGGGGGGGACACTGGCGTGGTGGGGTGGCACCGCCGGGGGGGACACTGGCGTGGGGGGGGGACACTGTCATGGGGGGGACACTGTTGTGGAGGGACACTGTCGTGGGGGGGGACACTGTCATGGGGGGGACACTGTTGTGGAGGGGGGTCACTGTCGTGGTGGGGGGACACTGTGGTGGGGGGACACTGTTGTGGTGGGGTGACACCATCGTGGTGAGGTGACACCATGGTGGTGGGGTGACACTGTGGTGGTGGGGGACGTTCCCGGTGTCCCTGTGCCGCAGGGGAGGGGTCTCTCGGGCGCTGCTATGGCACGTGGCAGTGCCAGGATGTCACCGGCAGCCACAACCTCTCCGCCGTGAGCGCGGCCGAGTGCTGCCGCCACCCCTGGGCGCGGGGCTGGAGGGAGCGGCCGGCGGCGCCCTGTGTCACCTGCGCCAGCCTGGCCCTGCCCGGTGGGCGGGGGCACGGGGGGCCGGGGGGCCGGGGGGTCCTGGGGGGTTCCCGGGGGGTCCTGGGGAGCCGGGGGCTTGGGGGGTCCTGGGGGGCCCGGGGGATCCTGGGGGGTCCTGGGGGTCCTGGGGGTGCCTGGAGGGTTCTGGGGGGCCGGGGTGTCCTGGGGGTTCTGGGGGGTCCTGGGTGGTTCTGGGGGGCACGGAGGGGTCCTGGGGGTCCTGGGAGTGCCTGGGGTGCCTGGAGGGTTCTGGGGGGCCGGGGTGTCCTGGGGGTTCTGGGGAGTCCTGGGGGAGCCTGGGGGGTTCTGGGGGGTCCCGGGGGGTCCTGGAGGGTCCTGGGGGGTCCTGGGGGGTTCTGGGGGTCCCGGGGGGCCCGGGGGGTCCTGGTTGAGTCCTGGGGGATCCCAGTTGGGTCCTGGAGGGTCTCGGGGGTCCCGGCTGGTTCCCGGGGGGTCCCAGGTGGGTGTTTCCCAAACGGTGTCACCTTTGTGCCACAGGAGAGGTGTCACCGCCGCCGTCACTCGCCACGTCCCTGCCGGGGGCGGCCACGTGGCACCGGGGTCCTGCGGCCACCTGTGTCACCTGGGCCGGCAGCCGGTACCGCTCCTTCGACGGGAGCCACTTCCACTTCAGCGGCCGCTGCCGCTACAGCCTGGCCAGGGCCACCGACGGCGCCTGGGACGTCACCGTCACCGCCGGAGACCCCCGGGTACCGGCCGCGGGGAGGGGCCTTGGTGGGTGGCGGGGGGGAGGGGGGGGGCGGTCCCATCCAGGGGCCATCGCTCTGTCCCCTCGGCGTGGCGCAGTCACCGCGTGTGTGCTCCGGTGTCCCCGGGCATCCCCGTGGCTATCGGCTGCCAGCTGGTGGCCCTGGCACCCGCGGTGGCCACCACCCCTGGGTGACCCGGCGCTGCCACAGGCGCTGCACATGACCTTCGGCACGGACACGGTGACAGCCCGGGGCCGCAACGTCACCGTGAACGGTGTGGCAGTGCCGGAGGGACAGGCGTACCTGCACAACGGTGAGCGTGGCGCCGTGCTCTGTCCCCTGCTGCCACCAACCCCGGTGTCACCATCCCACCGCCGTGCTGTGCCGTGTGTGTCACCGGCTGGGGTGCCGTGTCACCGGCTGTGTCACCAGCTGGGGTGTCCTGTCACCCACTGTGGTGCCGTGTCACCGGCTGTGTCACCAGCTGGGGTGTTGTGGCACCCGCTGTGGTGCCGTGTCACCACCTGCAGTGCTGTGTCACTGCTGTATGGTGCCATGTCACCAATGTGGTGCTGTGTCACCAGCTGGGGTGTCGTGTCACCCACTGTGGTGCCATGTCACCAGCTGTGTCACCGGCTGGGGTGCTGTGTCACTGGCTGTGTCACCGGCTGGGGTGTCCTGTCACCCGCTGTGGTGCCATGTCACTGGCTGGGTGCCCGCAGGGATCAGCGTGACCTGGCTGGGTGACTGGGTGCTGGTGGCCAGCGGGGTGGGGGTGCAGGTGTCGGCGGACGGGCGCCAGGCGGTGACGGTGACAGTGGAGGCCGAGCTGTGGGGTGGCACACGGGGGCTCTGTGGCCCCTACAACGACGACCCCACCGGTGAGTGTCACCCCACCGGTGATGGCACAGGGTGGCGGGGGGGGGACACACACATGGTGAGGGGGTGGCCGCCGTGTGCCGGGGGTGCTGTGACATGTGTGACCCCCCTGTGACACGTGTGACCCCCCTGTGACATGTGTGTCCCCCCCTGTGACATGTGTGTGTCCCCCTGTGTCCCCACAGACGATTTCCTGCAGCCGGGGGGGGACGTGGCCCCGTTTGCCGCCGGTTTTGGCAACTCCTGGAAGGTTCCGGACGCCGCCGGCACCGAGGTACCGGGGGCAGGACCGGGGGGTCCCGGGGGGTCTGCGGGGGTCACAGGGGGGTCTCTGGGAGGTCCCTGGAGGGTCCCTGGACGGTCTCTGGGGGGTCCTTGCGGGGGTCCCTGGGGGGTCTTTGGGGGGGTCCTTGGGAGAGTCACTGGGGGGGTCTCTGGGAGGTCCCTGGAGGGTCCCTGGGGGGTGATGGTGAGGGTCCCTGGGGGGCCCTTGGTGGGGTCCCTTTGGGGGTTCCCTGGGAGATCCTTGGGGGGGTCCTGGGAGGGTCCCTGGGGGGGTCCCTGGGATGTCCTTGGGGGGGTCCTTGGGAGGGTCCCTGGAGGGTCTCTGTGGGGTCCTTGTGGAGGTCCCTGGGGGGGGTCCTTTGGGGGGTCCCTGGGGTGTCCCTGGGAGGTCCTTGGGGGGTCCCTGCGGGGGTCCCTGGGGTGTCCCTGTGGGGCTCCTATGGGGGTCCCTGAGGAATCTCTGGGGAGTCCCTGGGGGGGTCCTGGGGGGTCCTTGGGTGGTCCCTGGAGGGTCCCTGTGGGGTCCTTGCAGGGGTCCCTGCGGGGGTCCCTGTGGTGTGCCAGGGGGGTCCCTGGGGTGTCCCTGTGGGGTTCCTATGGGGGTCCCTGCGGGGGTCCCTGTGTTGGGTCCCTGTGGTGTCCCGGGGGGGTCCCTGTGTGGTCCTTGGAGGGGTCCCTCTGGGGTCCCTGTGGGGGTCCCTGGGGTGTCCCTGTGGGTTCCTATGGGGGTCCCTGAGGAGTCTCTGGGGGGTCCCTGTGGGGTCCTTGGAGGGGTCCTTGGAGGGGTCCCTGCGGGGGTCCCTGTGTTGGGTCCCTGTGGTGTCCCGGGGGGGTTCCTGTGGTGTCCCGGGGGTGACAGTGGCTCTGGGTCCCCCGGCACAGCCGCAGTGCGGGGACGCGCTGGAGCTCAGCCCCGGCTGTGCCGGGGGGGACGCGGCGCTGAGGGCGGCCGAGGCCGTTTGTGGGGTGCTGCTGGGGGAGCCCTTCCGGCAGTGCCACCGCCAGGTCAGCGGGTGACGGGGGTGACAGGGGTGCTGGTGGGTGCTGGTGGGTGCCAGGGGTTCCAGGTCAGCCCTGATGGGGGCGCCAGGGGGTGCCAGTGGGTGCCAGGGCTGCCAGTGGGTGTCAGGGGTGCTGGTGGGTGCGTGCCAGGGGTGCTGGTGGGTGCCAGGGGGTGCCAGGGATGCCAGAGGGTGCTGGGGGATGCCAGGGCTGCCAGTGGGTGCCAGGGGTGCTGGTGGGTGCTGGTGAGTGCTGGTGGGTGCCAAAGGGTACTGGTGAGTGCCAGTGGGTGCCAATGGGTGTCAGGGGTGCCAGAGGGTGCTGGTGGGTGCCAGTGGGTACCGGTGGGTGCTGGTGGGTGCCAGTGGGTGCCAGGGGGTACCAGACCCACCCTCCCACCCCCCCCGCCCGTGCCAGGTGGACCCCGGGGGTTTCTACGCCGCGTGCCTGGCGCTGCGGTGCCAGGAGGGGGGCGGCGGCTCCTCCCCGTCCCCCGGCGCCTGCGACACCTTCGCCGCCTACGCCCGGGACTGCGCCCGCCACCGCCTCCCCCTGGCCTGGCGCCGCCCGGGGCTCTGCGGTGAGACCCCCCCAACCCTGCCCTGAGCACCCCAACATCTCCCGTGTCACCCACCCCCCCACCCTGGTCCCCTGCACCCCAAGACCTCATCCCTGCACCCCCCAATTCCTGCACCCCAACGTCCTCTGTGTGCACCCCTCAGTCCTCTGCACCCCAAAACCTCCTGGGTGCCCCCCTCAGCTGGGTGCACCCCTCCAGCACCTGCACCCCTTGGTCCTCTGCATCCCAAAACCTCACCCCTACCCCCCCCCTCCCCTGCACTCCCAGTTTCTGTGCCCCCCCCCCCAATCACTTCACACGTCCCCTTGGCTCACACCCTGCCTGGGTGCCCCTAAAGCTGGGTGGGTGCCCCCCAGAGTTGGGTGGGTGCCCCCCAAAGTGCCCTGGGTGCCCCCCAAAGTGCAGTGGGTGCCCCCAAAGCTGGGTGGGTGCCCCCCAAAATTGGGTGAATGCCCCCCAGAGTTGGGCGGGTGCCCCCTGAAGCCGGGTGGGTGCCCCCCAAAGTGCCCTGGGTGCCCTCCAGAGTCGGGTGGGTGCCCCCCAAAGTGCAGTGGGTGCCCCCCAGGGTCGGGTGGGTGCACCCAGAGTTGGGTGGGTGCCCCCCAGGGTGGGTGGGTGCCCCCTAAAGTGCCCTGGGTGCCCCCAGGGTGCTGACCCCGCCTCCCCCCAGAGCGGCGCTGTGGCCCCGGGCAGAGCTTCTCGGACTGCGTCACCTCGTGTCCCCGCAGCTGCGTGGCCGCGGGCAGCGCCGCGCTCGGGCCCTGTCACCGCCACTGCGCCGGGGGCTGCCAGTGCTCCCCGGGGCTCTACCGCGACGGCGCGCGCTGCGTCCCCCCCGCCGCCTGCCCCTGCCACCACCGCGGCCACCGCTACGCCCCGGGCCAGAGCGTGCGGCAGCGCTGCAACCGCTGGTGAGGGGCGCCGGGGACAGCACGGCGTGATGGGACACCACAGGGTGGCACTGGGTGATGTGGCACTGGGTGGCGCCGGGGACACCACGGGGTGATGGGACACCGGGTGATGTGACACTGGGTGACACTGGGTGACACTGGGTGATGTGACACTGGGTGATGTGACACTGGGTGACACTGGGTGATGTGACACTGGGTGATGTGACACTGGGTGATGTGACACTGGGTGACACTGGGTGACACTGGGTGATGTGACACTGGGTGATGTGACACTGGGTGACACTGGGTGACACTGGGTGATGTGACACTGGGTGACACCGGGTGATGTGACATTGGTGATGTAACACTGGGTGACACAGGGTAATGTGACACTGGGTGATGTGACACTGGGTGACACTGGGTGATATGACACTGGGTGACACTGGGTGATATGACACTGGGTGGCACTGGGTGATGTGACACCAGGTGATGTGACACTGGGTGACACTGGGTGACACTGGGTGATATGACACTGGGTGGCACTGGGTGATGTGACACCGGGTGATGTGACACTGGGTGACACTGGGTGACACTGGGTGATGTGACACTGGGTGATGTGACACCGGGTGACACCGGGTGATGTGATACTGGGTGATGTGACACCACAGAGTGACACTGGGTGATGTGACACTGGGTGACACTGGGTGATGTGACACTGGGTGATGTGACACTGGGTGGCACTGGGTGATGTGGCACTGGGTGATGTAACACCACTGGGTGATGTGACACCACAGGGTGACACTGGGTGATGTGACACTGGGTGATGTGACACTGAGTGACACTGGGTGATGTGACACTGGGTGATGTGACACTGAGTGACACTGGGTGATGTGACACTGGGTGATGTGACACCAGGTGACACAGGCTGTGTCACCACCACGGGATGCCAGCACCCACCGGTGACAACCCCACGGCTTAGGGGTGACGCTGGCACAGGTGGTTGTGGGTGGGTGTGCCCAGGGTGTCACCCGGCACCGGCGAGCCCCGGTGTCACCTCCCGTGGCCACAGCACGTGCCAGGGCGGGCGCTGGCTCTGCGGGCAGGAGCGGTGCCCCGGGGAGTGCGCGGTGCTGGGGGGACGGCACTTTGTCACCTTCGATGGCCGGAGGTTCTCCTTCCCCGGCCACTGCGCCCACGTCCTGGTGCAGGTGAGTGGCCGCCGCGGTGGCTGGGGTGGTGGCCAGGGTGGTGGCTGGGGTGGTGGCCAGGGTGGTGGCTGCGGTGATGGCTGCAGTGGTGGCTGGGGTGATGGCCATGGTGGTCGCCACAGTGGTGGCCATGGTAGTATCTGGGATGGTGGCCATGATGGTGGCCATGGCCATGGCTGGGATGGTGGGGACCTGCCCTGGGTGAGGGGTCTCTGTCCCCACCTCGGGGGGCTCAGGGGGTCTCTGTCCCCCAGGACTTCGTGGACGGGCGGCTGCTGGTCACGGCCGAGCACCAGCCCTGCCACGGCCCCCGGCCCCTCGGCTGCCGCCGCTCGCTCTCCGTCACCGCCCGCGGGACCCTCGCCCGCCTGCGCGGCACAGGTGAACCTGGGGACCGGCCCCGCACCCGCCAGGGGGCCATGGGCTGGTGGCCCTGGCCTGATGTCCCCATGGTGGCCAGCACCAGCCTGGTGACTGTGCCATGGTGTCCCCACAGTGGCCATTGCTATCTCGGTGATGGTGCCCTGATGTCCCTTTGGTGGCTGGTGCCATCTTGGTGACTATGATGTCCCCATGGTGGCCACTACCATCCTGGGGGCCATGACCTGACATCCCCATGGCGGTTGGTGCCATCCGATATCCCCATGGTTACCACTGGCCATGCCCTGATGTCCCCATGGTGGCCAGTGCCAGCCTGGTGGCCATGGCCTGATGTCCCCATGGTCGTTGATGCCATTTGATGTCCCCATGGTGGCCACTGGCCATGCCCTGACGTCTCCATGGTGGCCAGTGGCCATGCCCTGAGGTCCCCCCGGCTCTCCCGGCACAGGTGAGGTGACAGTGAACGGCCAGGAGGTGACACTGCCCTTCACCGGCGCCGAGCTGAGCGTCCGCCGCGCGTCCTCCACCTTCCTGCTGCTGCAGAGCTCCGGGGCCCATGTCCTCTGGGGGCTGGAGACCCCCGTCACCTACATCAGCCTCCAGCCCGCCTTCGCCGGCAAGGTGGGCACGGTGCCACCCTCTGTCCCCGGGCGGGGCCGCGCCGGGCGCCGGTGACCGCCCTGTGCCACCGCCAGGTGCGGGGCCTCTGCGGCACCTTCAACTGGAACCAGCAGGACGAGTTCACCACCCCGGCGGGCGACGTGGAGCTGGGGGTCACCGCCTTCGCCAGCACCTACCGGGTGGCCGTGGACTGCCCCGTGGTGGCCACCGGCGCCGCCGAGTCCTGCGACGCCTTCGCCGGGCGCCGGGAAGCGGCCGAAGCCGCCTGCGCCGTCCTCCAGGGCCCCCCCTTCCAGGTGACCCGCGGGGGTGGCGGCGGTGGCGGTGGTGGTGGCTGGGGGTGGTGGCCGAGCGCCAGTGGCACCCGCTGCCGTGTCCCCGTGTCCCCAGGCCTGTCACCGGGTGGTGGATCCGGAGCCGTTCCTGGAGCTGTGCCGGGAGGACGCCTGCGCCTGCCGGGAGCGGGAGCGCTGCCTCTGCCCCGTGCTGGCCGCCTACGCCCGCAGCTGCGCCCAGGAGGGGACCGCGGTCACCTGGAGGAACCAGAGCTTCTGCCGTGAGAGATGGGGGGGTGGGGGGGTGGGATGGGTTGGGTTGGGATGAGTTGGGTTGGGGTGGGGTGGGTTGGGTTGGGTTGAGTTGGGTTGGGATAAGAAGGTTGGGATGGATGGGATGAGTTGGGTTGGGCTGGGATGAGTTGGGTTGGGATGGGATGGGATGAGTTGGGTTGAGTTGGGTTGGGGTGGGATGAGTTGGGTTGGGATGAGTTGGGTTGGGTTGAGTTGCGCTGGGCTGGCTGACATCCATGGCAGAGGATTGATCCCATGGGTTGGGATGGGGTGGGACGAGTTGGGGTTGGGTTGGGTTGGGATGAGTTGGGTTGGGATGAGTTGAGGTGGGATGAGTTGGGTTGGGATGGGATGGGATGAGGTGGGTTGGGTTGGGTGAGTTGCGTTGGGGTGGGGTGGGATGAGTTGGGTTGGGGTGGGATGAGTTGGGTTGGGATGGGATGGGATGAGGTGGGTTGGGTTGGGTTGAGTTGCATTGGGCTGGCTGACGTCCATGGCAGAGGATTGATCCCATGGGTTGGAGGTGCTGCCACCACACGCCAGTGACCAGCGGGCAGGGCCGGGCTGCCACCATGGGTGACGTCCCCCGGTTCCCGCAGCCGTGGCGTGTGCCGGGGGGCAGCAGTACCAGGAGTGCGGGCGCCCCTGCGGGCAGAGCTGTGCCGAGCTGCGCCTGGGCGGCGCCGGCGCCTGCCCGGACCTCCAGGGCCTCTGTGTCCCCGGCTGCCACTGTCCCCCCGGGCTGGTCCTGGCCGAGGACGGTCACTGTGTCCCCCCGGACGCCTGTCCCTGCCAGCGCGGCACGCGGCTCTACCTGCCCGGCAGCCAGACCTACCGCGGCTGCAACACCTGGTGGGTGGCTCCACGGTGACATGAGGGGGGCGGGGGACACGGCGGGTGACGGGGACATCGGTGTGGTGGTGCTGGTGATGATGGTGGTAGTGGTGGTGCTGGTGCTGGTGATGGTGATGGTGGTGGCAGTGATGGTGCTGATGGTGGCAGTGCTGGCGGTGACAGTGGCGGTGACGCCTGATGAAAGCCCCCTGTGTCCCGCCGGGTCGGCACCGCGGGGTGGGCGGCTTTCGTCGGGCGTCCCCGGCACGCGGCGGCGGGGACAGAGGGACAGGGACCGCGACACGGGGGGGGTGGGGTGGGATGAAGATGATGATGATGATGATGATGATGATGATGATGATGATGGCAGCAGTACCATGACCCCAGCACAGTCCCCACTGGCTGTGGCTCTCCTGGTGCCGGTGTCCCCAGTGCTCCCAGTGTCCCCAGTGTCCCCAGTGCCCCCAGTGTCCCCAGTGTTCCCAGTGATCCCAGTGTTCCCAGTGTTCCCAGTGTTCCCAGTGCTCCCAGTGCCAGTGTTCCCAGTGATCCCAGTGTTCCCAGTGTTCCCAGTGATCCCAGTACCAGAGTTCCCAGTACCAGTGTCCCCAGTGTTCCCAGTGCCAGTGTTCCCAGTGATCCCAGTGTACCCAGTGTTCCCAGTGTTCCCAGTACCAGTGTTCCCAGTACCAGTGTCCCCAGTGTTCCCAGTACCAGTGTTCCCAGTGTTCCCAGTGATCCCAGTGCCCCCAGTGTTCCCAGTGTCCCCAGTGTCCCCAGTGCCAGTGTTCCCAGTGTTCCCAGTGTTCCCAGTGCCCCCAGTGTCCCCAATGTCCCCAGTGTTCCCAGTGCCAGTGTCCCCAGTGTCCCCAGTGCTCCCAGTGCCCGCAGTGTCCCCAGTGTCCCCAGTGTTCCCAGTGTCCCCAGTGTCCCCAGTGCCCCCAGCGTCCCCAGTGTCCCCAGTGCCCCCAGCGCCCCCAGCGCCCCCAGCGCCCCTGTCCCCGCAGTGTCTGTGCCGGTGGCTCCTGGCGCTGCACGCTCGGTCCCTGTCCCCTGGTGGCCGCGTGTCCCGGGGGCCTGGTTCACTCCCCGGGGTCCTGCCTGCGCCGCTGCCACCCCCCCGAGCCCACCGACCCCCCCGGCCCCCCCGGCAACTCCACGGACCCCCCGGACCCCCCCGGGACCTGCACCGGCACCGCCCACGGCTGCGTCTGCCCCCCCGGGACCCTCTTCCTGGTGGGTCCCCCCCGCCCTGGGGGGGGTCCTGGGGGGTGACTCTGTCCCTGGGGGCGGTCCCCACATCCCTGGGGGGGGTCCTGGGGGGTAACCCTGTCCTTGGGGGGGGTCCTGGGGGGTGACCCTGTCCCTGGGGGGGGTCCTGGGGGATCACCCCCACCCCGGGGGGGATCCTGGGGGGTGACCCTGTCCCTAGGGGGGGTCCCCACATCCCTGTGAGGGGTCCTGGGGGGTGACCCTGTCCCTGGGGGGTATCCTGGGGGGTCACCCCGTCCCTGGGGCAGGCTCCTGGGGGGGGCCTTGGGGGGTTGGTGGGGGTCTCTGAGGTGTGGCCCCCCCCCCGGTCCTGTCTCACCGGGGTCTGTCCCCGGCAGGACGGGCGCTGTGTCCCCCCCGAGCAGTGTCCCTGTCACCACGGGGGGCGCCTGTACCGGCCCAACGACACCATTGTCCGCGACTGCAACACCTGGTGAGACCCCCCCGGCACCCCCGGGCACCCCCGGGCACCCCCAGACCCACCTCAGACCCCCCCGGTCACCCCCGGACCCCCCCGGGCACCCCCAGACCCCTGCAGACCCCTCCCACACCCCTCCCAGACTCCTTCCTGCCCCCCCATACTCCCCAAACCACCCCCAGCCCCCCCCAGATTCCCCCTACACCCCCTGAGACCCCTCCCAGACCCCCCCGACCCCCCCCGAGACCCCTCCAGGTGCCCCCAAACCCCCCCAGACCTCCCCCAGACCCCTCCAGACACCCTGAGACCCCCCCAGACCCCCCTAGACCCCCCCAGAACCCTCCCAGACCCCTCCCAGACACCCCCAGACCCCCCTAGGTACCCCCAATCCCCTCCCAGACCCCCCCAGACACTCCCAGACCCACCCAGACACCCCCAATCCCCCCACACCTCCCCCCAGACCCCCCTCAGGCCCCTCCCAGACCCCCCCACTCCCCCCCCAGCCCCCCAGTGGCCGTGACCCGGTGTCCCCCGGGTGGCCCGGCAGCGTGTGCCGGGGGCAGCGCTGGCTCTGCGGGCAGCAGGAGTGTGCGGGCACCTGCGTGGCCACGGGCGACCCCCACTACGTCACCTTCGACGGCAGAGCCTTCTCCTTCCCCGGGCCCTGCGAGTACCTGCTGGCGCGGGGGGACAGCGGCCGCTTCGCCGTCACCGCCCAGAACGTCCCCTGCGGCGCCGCCGGCGCCACCTGCACCAAGTCCGTGGTGGTGGCGCTGGGGAGCACCGTGGTGCACCTGCTGCGAGGTGACAGGGGGGGACACCTGTGGGGACACCTGTGGGGGTGCACCTGCTGCGAGGTGACGGGGGGGGACACCTGGGGGGGACACCTGCTGCGAGGTGACCCGGGGGGGACACCTGGGGGGACACCTGGGGGGGGACACCTGTGGGGGTGCACCTGCTGCGAGGTGACCCGGGGGGGACACCTGGGGGGGGACACCTGTGGGGGTGCACCTGTGGGGGTGCACCTGCTGCGAGGTGACCCGGGGGGGACACCTGTGGGGGGGACACCTGTGTGTGGGGGGACACCTGCTGCGAGGTGACACGGGGGGGACACCTGTGGGGGGACACCTGGGGGGGGACACCTGCTGCGAGGTGACAGGGGGGGACACCTGTGGGGGACACCTGGGGGGGGACACCTGTGGGGGGGACACCTGTGGGGGGGACACCTGGTGGGGGGGGGGACACCTGTGGGGGGGGGTGGGGGCACCGCTGACGGCCACGCCGGTGCTGGCAGGGCGGGAGGTGACGGTGAACGGGGTTCTGGTGAGGACACCCAAGGTTTACGGTGGCGCCGGGCTGGTGCTGGAGCGCGCCGGCGTGTTCCTCATCCTCCTGTCCCGGCTGGGCCTGGCGGTGATGTGGGATGGAGGTGAGACCCACAGGTGTGGGGCTGGGGGGTCCTGGTGCTGCGGTGGTGCCACTGGCACTGAGTTAAACCCAACCAACCCAACCCAACTTAACCCAACCCAACCCAACCCAACCCAACCAACCCAACCCAACCCAACTCAACCAACTCAACCCAACCCAACCCAACCAACCAAACCCAACTCAACCAACCCAACCCAACCAACCCAACCCAACCCAACCCAACTCAACCAACCCAACCCAACTCAACCCAACCCAACCCAACTCAACCAACCCAACCCAACCAACTCCACCCAACCAACCCAACCAACCCAACCAACCCAACCCAACCCAACCCAACTCAACCAACCCAACCAACACAACTCAACCCAACCCACCCAACCAACCCAACCAACCCAATCCAACCCAACCAACCCAACTCAACCCAACCAACCCAACCAACACAACTCAACCCAACCCAACTCAACCCAACCCAACCAACCCAACCAACCAAACACATCCCACCCAACTCAACTCAACCCAACCCAACCCAACCAACCCAACCCAACCAATCCAACCCAACCCAACCAACCCAACCCAACTCAACCCAACCCAACTCAACTAACCCAACCCAACCAAACCCAACTCAACCCAACTCAACTTAACCCAACTCAACCCAACCCAACCAACCCAACCCAACTCAACCCAACCCAACTCAACTAACCCAACCCAACCAAACCCAACTCAACTCAACCCAACCCAACCCCCCCACCCCCCCAGGCACGCGGGTCTATATCCGGCTGGAGCCGCAGCACCGGGGCCGCGTGGCCGGACTCTGCGGTAACTTCGACGGCGACGCCGAGAACGATTTCTCCAGCCAGCAGGGGGCGCAGGAGCCCACCCCCCTCCTCTTCGGCAACTCCTGGCGCCTCAGCCCGCTCTGCCCCGAGCTCGACGGCACCGGCCCCCGGCACCCCTGCGCCGTGAGCGCCCGCCCGGCACCCGCTGGCCCGGGGAGGGGGGGATTTGGGGAGGGGGGTTGGGGTCTGCTGGTGACACCAAGCCCCACCTCACCCCGCCCAGGAGAACCCCCACCGGGTGCCGTGGGCCCGCAGCCGCTGTGGCGTCCTCTGGCAGCGGCTCTTTGCCCCGTGCCACGAGGCCGTGCCCTGCCAGCGCTTCTACGAGTGGTGCCTCTACGACGCCTGCGGGTGGGTGACCCCGGGGGTGACAGCCAGGGGGGGTCCCTGAGCCACATCCTGGCCTGGGGGGTGGCGTGGGGGGGGTGGGGGTCTCACCAAACCCCCGGCAGCTGTGACACCGGCGGGGACTGCGAGTGCCTGTGCTCGGCCATCGCCACCTACGCCCACGAGTGCGGCCGCCGCGGCGTCCCCGTGCGCTGGCGGAGCCAGGACCTGTGCCGTGAGCCGGGGGGGGTCCGGGGGGTCTGGGGGCGTCTGGGGGTGTCTGGGGGGTCTGGAGGGTCCTGAGGGGCGTCTGGGGGAGTCTGGGGGGGTCCTGGGAGGTCCTGGGGGGGTCCTGGGAGAGGTCTGAGGGGGTCTGGGGGGGTCCGGGGGGGTCTGGGGGGGTCCCGAGGGAGGTCTGGGGGGGCCTGGAGGGGTCCTGGGGGGTCCTGGAGGGGTCCTGGGGGGGTCTGGGGGGTCCTGGGGTCTTGGGGGATCCAGTGGGGTCTTGGGGGTCTAAAGGAGTCTTGGGCATCCCAGGGGGTCCCAGGAGGGTCTGGGGGTCCCAGCAGGTCTCAGGGGGTCCTGGGGGGGCCCGGGGGGTCCCAAGGGCTCTTGGGCATCTCAAGGGGTCTTGAGGGTCTCAAGGGGTCCCAGGGGGACCTGGGAGGTCCTAAGGGGTCCCAGCAGGTCCTGAGGAGTCTGGGGGTCCTGGAGGGTCCTTGGGGGGATCCTGGGGGGTCTTGGTGATCCCTGGGGGTCTGAGGGGTCCCAGGGGGTCTGGGGGTGCCCATGTTGGGGGCTGTGGCTGAACCAGGTGAGCGATGGGGCTGGGGGGGGTCATGGGGGGTCAGGACCCCGCTGTGGGGTGGGGGGGGGGGGGGGTCCCCCTGCTCTGCCTGACCCCCCCCCCCATGTCCAGCCCTGCAGTGCGAGGGGGGGATGGAGTACAGCCCCTGCGGCCCCCCCTGCCCCCCAACCTGCCGCGACCTGGGCCGGGAGCCCCCCGAGGGCTGTGGGGCGCTGCCCTGCGTGGAGGGGTGCTTCTGCCCCACGGGCCGCCTGCTGCACGGTCTGACCCGCGGCGGGGGCGGGGGGCGGGGGGGGCTGGGGGGGGTATCCGTGGGGTTTCTATGGGGGTCACTGTGGGGTGTCTGTAGGGGTCACTGTGGGGTCTCTGTGGGGGTCACTGTGGGGGTCTCTCTGGGGTCTCTGTGGGGGTGTCTGTGGGGGTCTCTATGGGGTCTCCATGGGGGTCACTGTGAGGGTCTCTATGGGGTCTCTGTGGGGACTCCATGGCGGTCACTGTGGGGTCACTGTGGGGGTCTCTATGGGGTCTCTGTGGGGTCTCTGTGGGGTCTCAGTGGGGTCTCCATGGAGGTCACTGTGGGGGTCACTGTGAGGGTCTCTATGGGGTCACTGTGGGGTCTCTATAGGGTCTCTGTGGGGTGTCCGTGGGGGTCACTGTGGCGGTCACTGTGAGGGTCTCTATGGGGTGTCTGTGGGGTTTCCATGGGGGTCTCTGTGGGGTCTCTATGGGGTCTCTGTGGGGTCTCTGTGGGGTCTCTATGGGGTCTCTGGGGGGTCACTGTGGGGGTCACTGTGAGGGTCTCCGTGGGGTCACTGTGGGGGTCACGGTGGGGGTCACTGTGGGATTTCTGTGGGGTCTCTGGGGTGTCCCTGGGTGACCCCGTGCCCCCAGACGGGGTCTGTGTCCCCCCATCCGAGTGTCCGTGTTTCTGGGACGGTTTCTCCTTCCCGCCCGGCGCCGCCGTGCAGCAGGGCTGTGACAACTGGTGAGTGCTGGGGACACCGCTGCCACTGCCACCACGGCCACTGCCACCACGGCCACTGCCACCACTGCCACCACTGCCACTGCCACCACTGCCACCACGGCCACTGCCACCACTGCCACCACTGCCACTGCCGCCACTGCCACTGCCACCACGGCCACTGCCACCACTGCCACCACTGCCACCACTGCCACTGGCACCCACCGGTGCCACCACATCAGTGACACCACGTCAGTGACATAGCATTGGTGGCATCCTGATGGTGACACTGTGTCAGAGACGTTGTGTTGGTGACATGGTATTGGTGACATCATCATGTTGGTGACACCACGTTGCTGACACTGTTTTGGTGACGTGGCATTAGCAACACCGTGTTGGTGACACCGTGTTGGTGACACCATGTTGGTGACATTGTGTTGGTGATGTGGTGTTGGTGACACTGTTGGTGACACCTTGTTGGTGACACCATATTGGGGCTGTGGTTTTGGTGACACTGTGTTGGTGACACTGTTGGTGACACTGTTGGTGACACCACATTGGTGACACCATGTTGGTGACACCGTGTTGGTGACACCGTTGGTGACATCATGTTGGTGACACCATATTGGGGATGTGGTGTTGGTGACACTGTGTTGGTGACACTGTTGGTGATACCACATTGGTGACACTGTTGGTGACACCATGTTGGTGACACTGCCGGTGCCACCACACGGTACCACCCCCCCTCCCTGTGACTCTGACCCACACCCATCCCCACCAGCACGTGCGTGTCCGGCCGCTGGCACTGCCCGCCCCCGTTGTCCCCGCTGTCCCCGTCCCGGTGCCCGCTGTCAGGGCGCTGCGGGGCCGGGGAGTTCCGGTGCCGCGGGGACGGGCGCTGCGTGCCGGGGGCGTGGCTGTGCGACAACGAGGAGGACTGCGGGGACGGCTCGGACGAGCTCTGTCCCCCGCGCTGCCCCCCGCGGCGACACCGCTGCGCCGACGGGCAGTGCCTGGCCTGGGGCGGCCGCTGCGACGGCGTCACCCACTGCCGCGACGGCTCCGACGAGCGCGGCTGCCCCCCGCCCCCCTGCCCGCCCCCCAACTTCCCCTGCGCCACCGGCCGCTGCCTCCCCCCCGCGCGGCTCTGCGACGGCGACATGGACTGCGGCTTCGGGGACGACTCGGACGAGGCGGGTCAGTGGCCCCATGGCTGTCCCATGGCTGCCCTGTACCTGCCCTATGGCTGACCCATAGATGCCCCATGGCTGCCCCATAATTGCCCCATAGATGTCCCATAGTTGCCCCATACCTGCCCAATGGCTGCCCCACAGTTTCCCCATAGATGCCTGATAGATAGCCTATGGCTACCCCATGGCTGTCCCATAGGTGCCCCATAACTGCCCTGTAGCTGCCCCACACTGGGGGGTCTGTGCCCCACACTGGGGGGTCTGTGCCCCACACCTGTGCCCCGTGGTGGGTGGGTCTGTGCCCCACACTGGGAGGGTCCCTGAGCCCTTCATCTCCGGGGCTCTGCCCCACATCCTTGGGGGTTTGTGCCCCATGGCGTGGGGATCCCTGGGGGTCTGAGCCCCCCAGCTCTATGGGTCCATGCCCCACACGTGTCCCCCCCCCCGTGCTGTCACCGCAGGCTGCAGCCCCAGCTGCCCCCCGGGCCAGTTCCGTTGCGCCGTGGGGCGCTGCGTCCCCGCCCCCCAGCGCTGCGACGGCCACGACCACTGCGGGGACGGCTCCGACGAGGCCGCCTGTCCCGGTGAGGGCTCCGCGGGGCTGAGCCCCCCACGCGCCGGCGGTGCCACCCGCAGTGCCACCCACAGCGTCACCCGTGTGTGTCCCTGTCCCCAGAGCGGGGGACCTGCGCCCCCGGCCACCTCCCCTGTCCCGACGGCTCCTGCATCGGCGAGGCCGCGGTGTGTGACGGGGTCAGGCACTGCCGCGGCGGCTGGGACGAGAGCCCGGTGGCCTGCGCGGTGGCACTGCCGGCTGCCGCGGTCACCACGGTCACCACGGTCACCGCTGTCACCTCTGTCACCGCTGTCACTGCAGTCACCGCAGTCACCGCTGTCACCGTGCCGGCCAATGTGTCGGAGGGTGAGTGGCCAACGGTGTCACGGGGCAACCGGGGGCACTGCCCACGGGTCACCCCCCCAGCCACGGCACCGGGGCTTTGCCGCGCTCTGTGCTGGTGGGGGAGTGTGGCAGTGTCCTGCTGTCCCAGTGTCCCGGTGTCCTGATGTCCCAGTGTGCTGCTGTCCCAGTGTGCTGCTGTCCCAGTATCCCAGTGTCCCGGTGTCCCTGTGTCCCAGTATCCCAGTGTCCCAGTGCCACAGTGTCCTGCTGTCCCAGTGTCCCGGTGTCCTGGTGTCCCAGTGTCTTGGTGTCCTGCTGTCCCAGTGTCCCCAGTGTCCTGCTGTCCCAGTGTCCCCATCCCCAGTGTCCCGGTGTCCCAGTGTCCCAGTGTCCCCATGTCCCAGTGTCCCCGTGTCCCGGTGTCCCCGTGTCCCCCTGTCCCGGTGTCCCGGTGTCCCGGTGCCGGTGCCGGTGCCCGCGGTGACCCCGTTGTCCCCAGCGCCGCTGTGCGGTCCCCACGCGGTGGCCTGTGGCACGGGGCAGTGTGTGCCCCGGGGGTGGCTGTGTGACGGTGACGCCGACTGCCACGACGGCACCGACGAGCTGGGCTGTCCCCACGGCTGTCCCCCCGGTCACGTCCCCTGCGCCGATGGCACCGGCTGTGTCCCCCACGGTCACCTCTGCGACGGCGCCACCCAGTGCCACGACGGCTCCGACGAGAGCACCGACCTCTGCGGTGAGACGCGGCGGGGTCCCCGTCCCGGTGACACGCTGGGGGTGTCCCCGGTGTCCCCCTCCCCGGTGACACTGTTGAGGGTCCCTCTGGTGTCCCCCTCCTCGGTGACCTTCCCAGGGGGTCTCTCCAGTGTCCCCATCCCAGTGACACCCAGCACAGTGGGACACTCTTGGAGGGTCCATTCAGTGTCCCCATCCCTGGTGACACTCTGAGGTGTCCTTCTGGTGTCCCCCTCCATGGTGAAGTGACACTCTCAGGGGTCCCACTCGTGTCCCCCTCCCCAGTGACACTCTGGGGTGTCCCTCTCCCTGGTGACAGTCTTGGGGGTCCCCCTGTGATGTCCCCCTCCCCAGTGACACTCTGGGGTGTCCCTCTCCCTGGTGGCAGTCTCAGGGGGTCCCTCCAGTGTCCCCCTCCCTGGTGACACCCAACGTGGTGGGACATTCTTAGGAGGTCCCTCTGGTGTCCCCATCCTTGGTGACACCTGGCATGGTGGGACGCTCTCAGGGTCCCCCCCTGCTGTCCCCCTCCCCAGTGACCCTCTCGGGGTCCCCCCCGGTGTCACCCCTGTCACTGCCGCAGGCTCCACCGCCGTCCCGCTGTGTCCCGGTCACTTCCCCTGTGGCGACAGCCGGTGCCTCGACCCCTCCAGGGTCTGTGACGGTGTCACCGACTGTCCCCGCGGCGAGGACGAGCTGCCCTGCGGTGAGGGGGGCGGCGGGGGGCTACGGCCGGGGGGGTGACAGCTGGGGACGGCCACCCCACCATTGCCACCCCACCATGGCCACCACACTATGGCCACCACACCATGGCCACCACGGACACCACGGCCACCACACCATGGCCACCATGGCCACTACATCACAGCCACCACGGTCACCCCACCATGGCCACCACGGCCATCCTGCCATGGCCACCATGGCCACCACAGCCACCACACCATGGCCACCATGGCCACCTCACCACGGCCACCACGGCCACCCCGCCATGGCCACGCCGTGTCCCCCCCGCAGAGAGCCGCGTCCTCGCCGGTGCCGGTAACCGGACGGGGGGTCCCTGCGCCGAGTTCTCCTGTGGGGGAGGGGCGTGTGTCACCTTCCAGCAGGTACGGGGGGACAGGGGGGGCTCAGGGGGACCCTCCCGGTGTCACCACCACCGCCAGGACCTCACCACGGTGTCACCGCGGTGCCCCAGGTGTGTGACGGCGTGCCGGACTGCGGTGACAGCGGTGACAAGGGACCCCCCCTGGACGAGCAGGACTGCGGGGTCTGGGGGTCCTGGGGGTCCTGGGGGTCCTGCAGCCACTCGTGTGGCACCGGCCACCAGCGGCGTCACCGGAGCTGCCACCAGCGCCGCGAGGGGCTCCTGCACCAGTGCCGGGGCGCGGCCACGGGGGACAGAGCCTGCTTCAGCGCCCCCTGCCCCGGTGGGGGGCTCGGGGGTCCCCTGGGGGGGGTGGGGGGCTCGGGGGTCCCCTGGTCGGGGGTGGCCAGGGGGTGCAGGGGGATCCCTTGGTTGGGGGGGGGGGGGGATTTGGAGGTCCCCATGGCTGGGATATGGGGGGGATTTGGGGTCCTCTGGGTGGGGTGGGGGGGCTTGGGGGTCCCATGGTTGGGGGGTGGGAGCATTTGGGGGTCCCTTGGGTGGGGTACAGGGGGGATTTGAGGGGGAGTCTCCTGGTTGGGATATGAGTGGGTTTGGGGGTCCCATGTTTGGGGTGTCCAAGGGGTCCAGGGGGGTCCCTTGGTTGGGTGTTGGGGGGGGATTTGGGGGTCCCCTGGGTAGGGTGCTGGGGGTTGGGGGTCCCCATGGCTGGGGGTGGCCAGGGGGTCTGGGGGGTCCCCTGGGTGGGGTGGGGGCCCTTGGTTGGGGGGTGGGGGGATTTGGGGGTCCCCATGTCTGTGAGTGCCCAAGGTGTGCAGGGGGGTCCCATGTTGGGGTGCTGGGAGGTTGGGGGGTCCCATGGGGGGTGTGTGTGTGTGTCCCCCACAGTCGATGGCACCTGGAGCCCGTGGGGTCCCTGGTCCAACTGCTCCGGGGGGTGCGGGGCGGGGGGGCTGCGCCTGCGGCACCGGCACTGCCGACCCCCCCAGAACGGCGGCCGCCCCTGCGGGGACCCCCCCGGGGGGACTCCGGGCACCATCGAGACCGGTGGGTGCTGGGGGCGGGGGGTATTGGGGGGGGGGGCTTCTGGAGGGTGGGTTTGAGGGGTTTTGGGGTGGGGTTTCGGCGGGGGGGGCTTCTATGGGGTGGGTTTGGGAGGGGTTATTTTTTGGGGGGTCTCCTATAGGGTGGGATTGGGTGGATTTGGGTGGGGCGGGGTCTCCTATGGGGGGGTTGGGGTGGATTTGGGGAGTCTTGGGTGGGTTTTGGTGTGGGGGGGTGTTCTACAGGATGGGGTTTTTGGGGGGTGGTCTCCCATGGGCGGGGTTGGGTGGGGTTTGGGTGGTGGGGGGGTCTCCTGTAGGGTGGGTTTGGGTTGGTTTTGGGGGGTTTTGGTGTGGGGGGGTTTCTATGGGGTGGGGTTTGGCTGGATTTTGGGTGAGTTTGGGTGTATTTGGGGTGATTTTGGGTGGGGTTTGGGTGGGTTTGGGTGGATTTGGGGTCAGTTTGGGTGGGTTTGGGTGGATTTGGGGGGATTTGGGGTGGGTTTTGGGTGAGTTTGGGGTGAGTTTGGGTGGGTTTTGGGTGTGTGTGGGGGTCTCCTCTAGGTAACATTTTGCTGCTGACCTGCCCCTGTCCCCCCCGCCACCCCCAGCCATCTGCCCGCGGAGGGGCTGCCCCCCCCCCACCCCGACGCCCCCCCCCAACAGCACCGCCTGCCCCCGGGGGTTCCACCCCCACCCCTGCACCCCGTGTCCCGCCTCCTGCGCCGACCTCAGCGCCGGCCTCACCTGCCGCCGTCACCGCACCTGCCGCCCAGGTGAGACCGGGGCTGGGCCGGGGGGGGCACCAGGTGACCAGGTGACAAGGTGACAAGGGGACCCCCCCCCCCCCCCAAATACCCCACCCCCCCCAGGCTGCTGGTGCCCGCCGGGATTGGTGCTGGATGATGATGATGAAGGTGATGAAGGTGACGGTGACACCCGGGGCCGGTGCGTGCGCCCACGCGAGTGCCGCTGCCGCGTGGGACGGTCCCGGTACCGGCCCGGACAGACGGTGGCCGTCGATTGTCACCTCTGTGAATGCACCGAGGGGCGGGTGCGGCGCTGCCAGGACGATCCCGGTTGTACCGGTGAGTGAGGGCACGGGGCGGGGGGGGGGGGGACACGGACTGGGGGGCGCTGGGGTGGGGGGGCACTGGGATGGGGGGCACTGAGGTGGGGGGGGAACTGGGGTGAGGGGGCACTGGGATGGGGTGTCACTGGTACTGGGGGTCACTGGAACCGAGGGTCACTGGAACTGGGGGTCACTGGGATGGGGGGGGCACTGGGATGGGGAGGCCACTGGTACTGGGGGTTACTGGGACAGGGGGATCACTGGGATGAGGGCACTGGGATGGGGGGTCTCACTGGTACTGGGGGGTGTCACTGGTACTGGGGGGGTCACTGGAACTGGGGGTCACTGGTACTGGGGGGTCACTGGTCCACACCACCACCACTGTCCCCTCACCGTCTCCCAGTTGACTGCGGGTGGTCCCCGTGGTCCCCGTGGGGTGAGTGTCCCGGGCCGTGTGGCACCCAGAGCGTCCAGTGGTCCTTCCGCAGCCCCAGCAACCCCCGGCGCCGCGGGGCGGGGCGGCCCTGCCGCGGCATCTACCGGAAAGCGCGGCGGTGAGACCCGCGGGGGTGCGGGGGGGGTGCGGGTGGGGTGCGGGTGATGCCGGTGGGGTACCGGTGGGGTGCCGGTGGGGTGCCGGTGATGCCGGTGGGGTGCCGGTGGGGTGCCGGTGGGGTGCCGGTGATGCCGGTGATGCCGGTGATGCCGGTGGGGTGCGGGTGAGGTGCCGGTGGGGTGCGGGCGGGGTGCGGGTGGGGTGCCAGTGATGCCGGTGGGGTGCCGGTGGGGTGCCGGTGGGGTACCGGTGAGGTGCCGGTGGGGTGCGGGTGAGGTGCCGGTGGGGTGCGGGCGGGGTGCGGGTGGGGTGCCAGTGATGCCGGTGATGCCGGTGGGGTGCGGGTGGGGTGCGGGTGGGGTGCCGGTGATGCCGGTGGGGTGCCGGTGGGGTGCCGGTGGGGTGCCGGTGAGGTGCCGGTGGGGTGCCGGTGATGCCGGTGATGCCGGTGGGGTGCGGGTGGGGTGCGGGTGATGCCGGTGATGCCGGGGGTGCCAGTGAGGTGCCGGTGATGCCGGTTGCTGGTTCCACGGCTGAGCCGCTGCCCCGGTGACCCCCGGCCGCAGGTGCCACACGGCCCCGTGTCGCCTCTGCCGGGACGGGCGGCGGCGGCGGGTGCCGGGGGAGCGCTGGCGGGGGGGGCCCTGCCGCGTGTGCCAGTGTCTGCCCGGCGGCAGCGTCCGGTGCTCGGGGTACTGCGCCCCGCGCCACGGGGGGTGCCCACGGGTGAGCGGGGGAGTGGGGGGGTTGGTGGTTTTTGATGGGAGTTTTCGGGTGATTTTGGTGGGGTTTAATGGTTTTGTTGGGTTTTGGAGGGATTTTGGGGGTGATTTTTGTGGTTTTGGTGGATTTGGGGGTGATTTTTGTGGTTTTGGTGGATTTTGGGGGTGATTTTGGTGATTTTGGTGGATTTTGGGGTGATTTGGGGGGTTTTGGTGGGATTTTGGGGGTGGGTTTGGTGGATTTTGGGGTGATTTTGGTGATTTTTGGTGGAATTTTGGGGATGATTTTGGTGGTTTAGGTGGGTTTGGGGGTGATTTTGGTGGATTTTGGGGTGATTTTTGTGGTTTTGGTGGATTTTGGGGGTGATTTTGGTGTATTTCAGGGTGATTTGGGGGGTTTTGGTGGATTTTCGGGTGATTTTGGTGGATTTTGGGATGGTTTTGGTGGATTTGGGGGTGATTTGGGGGGTTTTGGTGGATTTTGGTGTATTTTGGGGTGATTTTGGTGGATTTGGGGGTGATTTTGGGGGTTTTGGGGTGATTTTGGGGTGATTTTGGTGGTTTTGGTGGATTTGGGGGTGATTTTGGGGTGATTTTGGTGGATTTTGGGGTGATTTGAGGGTCTCACCACCTCAGGGCCAGGTGCTGGTGGAAGGGGCCGGCGACTCCTGTTGCTTCTGCAGCCCCAGGGGTGAGTCCCGGCCCCGCGGGGACCCTGGTGACGGGGGGGGGGGGCGGTTTGGTGACACCATATCCCACCCCCCCCACCCCCCCCACCACAGACAACACCACAACACCAACAACACCCAGACCCCCCCCCACCGCCACCACCAGCCCCCCCACAGTGACAGGCGCCGGGGGCGAGGGGACAGCGGCTGCGGTGAGTTGGGGGGGACACGGGGGGGGGGGACGAGGAGGCTAGGGGGGACACGGGGGGGGGCACGAGGGGGTCACATGAGGGGGGACACGGGGGGGCTGGGGGGGACATGGGGGTGAGTGGTGACATCACTGTCCCACTGTAGGAGACCCCGAGGGTGGGGGTCTGGACACCCCCCGAGGACACCGAGACCCCCCCCCAGCCAGGTACCTGCTGGGGGGCAACTGAGGGGGGGGCAACTGGAGGGGGCTGGGTTATGGGGGGCTATTTTGGGGGGGTCTGGTTTGGGGGGGGTCTCAGGTTTGGGAGGGCTCTGGGGGGTCTGAGTTATGGGGGGGGTCAGGGTTATGGGGGGCTATAGGGGGGTCTGGTTTGGGAGGGGTCTGGACTGGGTTGGGGGGGTCTCGGTTGGGGGGGCTCAGGGGGGACTCTGGGTTGTGGGGGGGGTCTCTGGGCTGGGGTGGTCTGAACTGTGGGGAGGTCTGAACTAGGGGGAGTCTCAAGGTTGGGGGGGCTCTGGGGAGGTTCTGGGTTGGGGGTCTCTGGGTTATGGGAGGGTCTCTCTTTTGGGGGGGCTCTGTGCTCTGGGGGGGGCTCTGGTCTTTTGGGGGGGGCCCTGTGCTGGGGTTCCCCGGTTCGGCCTCCCCCCGGTCAGCCCATCCCTGTGCACTGGGGGTGGGGGCTGCCAGGGGCCCATCCTGCCCCCCCCCCCCCCCATAAGCGGGTCCCCCCACCCAGGGCAGCCGAGGGCCGAGCCCCTCCCCCACCTCCCCACCGCGGGGGGGTCTGAGCAGCTGGAGCCGATCGGTGCCCCCCCCACCCCCACCGGGGTGTCCCCCCCCACGACCCCCCCAGGTGAGGGGACCCCAGGGAGCAGAGGGGGGGCAGGAAGGGCGCGACCCCCCCCCAGAGGGGGGTGACAGCGCGGGGGGGTGTGGGGAGGGGGTCACTGGGATTGGGGGGTCACTGGGATGTGGGGGCACTGTTACTGGGGGGGCACTGGGATGGGGGGGCACTGGGATGGGAGAGCACTGGGATGGGGGGGATCACTGGGATGGGGGGGCACTGGGAGGGGGGGAGCACTGGGATGGGGGGGTCACTGGGGCGGGGGTCTGAGGCTGGGGGGGATCCCCGGGGGTCCGGGGTTCCCATTGTTTGGGGGGGTCCCCTCCTGCCCCCCTGACCCCCCCCTTTCCCCCCCCCCCGCAGCCCCCTGTCCCCTGTCCCTGTGGGGCCCGTGGGGTCCCTGCGGCCGCTCCTGTGGGGTGGGGGTCGCTCTGCGCCGGAGGGACTCCCTGGGGGGGTGGCGGCCCGGGGGGGGCTGTGACCCCCCCGACATCGACACCCACCCCCGCATCGACACCCGCCCCTGCTTCCTGCGAGCCTGCCCAGGTACTGGGGTGCGACCCCCCCGACGGGACCCCCCGGGGTGGGACCGCCCCAAAGGGATGGGACCTTCTGGGATGGGACCCCCCCGGGGTGGGATCCCCATGAAATGGGACCCCCCCACCCCGCCATGGGATGGGACCCTCAGAACTGCCCCCCCCCCACGGATGGGACCCCCCCAGGATGAGACCCCCGGGATGAGACCCCCCCCAGAGATGGGACCCCCGAAAATGGGACCCCCCCCGCGACATAGGACCCCCCCACTGGAATAAGACCCCCAGGGTGAGACCCCCCGGGCCAGTCCCCACCCCGGGATGGGACCCTGAGGGATGGGACCCCCCCATGAGCCGAGCCCCCCCCTGGCTGGGGGTCCCGATGTTGGGGGTCTCGGGGGTCCCTGCCCACAGATTGGGGGGGGGGGGGGCCGTGACCAAGCCGTGGGGCAGCCCGGGGGGGGGTTATGGGAGGGGGGTGTCAGTGAGTGCCGACCCCCCCCCGTGCCATCCCCCCCCCCCTCTCCCCCCAGTACCCGGCGGGTGGGGGAACTGGGGGTCCTGGTCCCGCTGCGACGCTGAGTGCGGGGGGGGGACCCGGAGCCGGGAGAGGAACTGCAACGACCCCCCCCCAAAAAACGGGGGGCTGCCCTGTGCGGGGGGGGCCCTGCAGACCCAGCCCTGCAACCTGCAGCCCTGCGGGGGGGGCACAGGTATGGGGGGGGGCGGGGGAGAGACCCCCACGGCATGGGGGGAGACCCCACGGGTGGCAGGGGGGGTGACACGGGGAGGGGGGTGTGACCCCATGGGGGGGACACGGGTGGGGGGGTTTGACCCCCACAGAGGGGGGGACACATGGGTGATGGGGGGGACATGGGGAGGGGGATGTGACCCCCTGGGAGGGGGGGACACACAGGAAGAGGGGGACCCCCACGGGGGGGTGGGGGACACTGGGGGGGGATGACCCCCACGGGGGTGGGGGGGTTATCCAGGGTTGGGGGGGGGGGTCGGAGATCCCATGGATGGGGGTTGGGGGGGGGGTGGCAGGGGACACGTGTGGCAGGGGGTGATGGGGGTGGGGGGACCCTGACTCCCCCCCCCTCCCCCCAGGCTGCCCCCCCCCGCTGGTGCTGGTGCGGGCAGGGGATTGCGAGGGGGGGCGGGTCCCCCCCTGTGCCCCCACCTGTGGGGACCTGAGTGACAACGGGACCTGCTCGGGACCCTGCCAGGAGGGTGAGGGGGGGGCATTGGGGGGGGGCCACTGGAGGGGCTGGGAGGGGTCAGAGTGGCACTGGGATGGGGGGGGCAGGGGGACATGGGGGTCACTGGGGGTGTTGGGGGGGTCAGAGTGACACTGGGATGGGGGGGGTGAGGGATGTGGGGGGGTTTGGGGGGGCTGGGGGGGCAGGTGACAGCAAGGTGACGGGGTGGGGGGGGCTGGGGACAGTGTGGGGCGCTGTTGCTGGTGCCACCAGTGATGGCAGAGCCCGTGGTGGGGGTGTCACTGCTGGTGTCACCGATGGCACCAGTGCTGGCAGGGTCTGGTGGCAGTTGTGGTGACATCGGTGTCACCATTGGTGCTGATGCTGGTGGTGGCACGGGGTCTGGTGGCAGATGTGGTGGCCACGGTGGTGGTGACACCAGTGTCACTGTTGGTGCTGGTGGTGGCAGTGGTGGTGACAGTTGTGGTGGCCGTGGTGGCCGTGGCACCGGTGTCACTGTGTCCCCGGGTGGCTCAGGCTGCCGCTGTCCCCCGGGTCGGTACCTCCAGGACGGTGGCTGTGTCCCTGCCACCTCGTGCCACTGTCACCTCCCCGGCGAGCGCCGTCGCCCCGGCGAGACCTTTGAGCGCGGCTGCCAGCACTGGTGGGCGCCGGGACCCCCGGGACCCCTGGGGACCCCCGGGACCCCCTGACCCGTCTGTCACCTCACCCCCCCCGTGTGTCCCCAGCGTGTGCCGGGCCGGCGCGGTGACGTGCCAGGAGGTGGCCTGTGCCGTGCCCTGTGCCTGGTCCCCGTGGTCACCCTGGACCCCCCCCTGCGCCCACTGCGGCCGGGGGGGGCAGCAGCGGTTCCGGTGGGGGGGCTGGGGGGGACTGGGGGGCGGTTGAGGGGGGCTGGGGGGCTGGGGGGCGGGGTTGAGGGGCTGGGGGGAATGTTGGGGGGCTGGGGGGGGCTGTGGGGCTGGAGGGGGTTCGGGGGGGCTGTGGGGGCAATTGGGGGGCTGGGGGAGGGTGGGGGGGTGGGGGGGGGTTGGGGGTCTGTGGGGGGGTCTGTGGGGGTTGAGGTTCTGGGGGGGTTGGGAAGCTGGGGGGGGCTGTGGGGCTGGGGAGGGCTGGGGAGGGCGGGGGGAATTGGGGTGGTTGGGGGCTGGGGGGGGTGACAGGTTGGGGGGGCTGGGGGGGGAATTGTGGGGCTGGGGGAGAGTGTTGCTGAGCTGGGGGGGGGCTGGAGGGGGAATTGGGGGGGCTGGGAGGGGGTCTGGGGTTGGGGGGGCTCCTGCCCCACGGGTTGGTGCCCACGCGGTGATTCCCCCCCCCCCCCCCCCCACCCAGGTCCCCGTCCAACCCCGCGGCCGCCGCCGGCGGAGCCCCCTGTGCCGGGGACAGCCGGGAGGAGCGGCCGTGTCCCCCCCGCTGCGACACCCGTGAGCGCCCGCCCGGCCCGCGGGGACCCCCGTGGGGACACCCCACAGTGCCACCCGTGACCCCACGGTGCCACAGTCACCCCAGGGACCCCACAGTGACACCAGGCACCCCCGTGGTGCCACCTCCGTGTCTGGCGGTGCCGATATTGGCCGATGCCCACCCCACAGATCTGCCCCATAGAGCTGCCCCCTGCCCTGCCCCACATCCTTGCTCTATAGCCCCCCCCCATAGTCCTGCCCCATAGGATCACCCCAGAGCTCTGCCCCACACCCCCACCCCACAGCTCCTCCCTATCGCCCCTCCCCAGACCCCCACCCGTAACCCCCACCCCATAACTCCACCCCCAGCAGTGCAGTGGGGCTGCCCCACTGCTGGGGGGTCACAGCCCCACGGGTGGGGGGTCACAGCCCCATAGATCTGTGGGTCCCACCACCCCAACCCAGTGGGGCCAGACCCTGCCCGGGCCGGGGGGCGTGGGGGTGTCACCACCTTTGCTCTCCCCCCACAGCTCAGCCCAGCCCCACGGCTCAGCCCAGCCCCACAGCGGAGCCCACCCTCCGCCCCCCAGGTGAGGGGTCACACGCCCCCTCGGGACCCCCAAGCTGGGGGGCTCTGGGTTTGGGGGGCAGCGGGGGGGTCACCCCCCTGTCCCAGCCCCACTGATGGAGCCGCCACCTTCATCCCGCAGGAGCTGAGGAAGAGGAGGGGGCTGGGGGCGCGACCCCCATGTACCCCGGGACCCCCGGGACCCCTGAGACCGCTGGGACCCCCGGGACCCCCACATCCCCCGGGACCCACACAGCCCCCGGGACCCCCATGTCCCCCACATCCCCTGTGTCCCCTTGGACCCCCAGGACCTCTGAGACTCCCTGGACCCCCGGAACCCCAATGTTCCCCGGGACCCCCGGGACCTCCACATCCCCTGGAACCCCCTGGACCCCCATGTCCCCTGAGACCCCCACATCCCCTGGGACCCCCATATCCCCCTGGACCACTGAGACCCCTGGGACCCCCATGTCCCCCATGAACCCCGTGTCCCCCATGTACCCCTGGACCCCCTGGACCCCCACATCCCTCGGGACCCCCATGTCCTCTGGGACCCCCGGGACCCCCATGTCCCCCACGTACCCCTGGACCCCTGAGACTCCCGTGTCCCCCTGGACCCCTGAGACCCTCGTGTCCCCCATGTCCCCTGGGACCCCCACAATGTCCCCCGTGTCCCCCTGGGGCCCCTGGACCCCCTGGACCCCCTGTTCCCGCTCCTGCACCGTCCCGGAGGCTCCGGCCACCAAGAGCCGCAGCCGGTCCTGCCCCCGGGGGGGCTGCGGGGGGGACAGCGTCCAGCAGAGACCCTGCAACCTGCCCCACTGCGGGGGTACGGGGGGGAACACCCCACAACTGCCCCGGGGGGGTAACACTGCCCCACTGCGGGGGTACGGGGGGGCAACACCCCACAACTGCCCCGGGGGGGTAACACTGCCCCACTGCGGGGGTACGGGGGGGCAACTGCCCCACAACTGCCCCGGGGGGGGTAACACTGCCCCACTGCGGGGGTACGGGGGGGGGAACTGCCCCGGGGGGGGTAACACTGCCCCACTGCGGGGGTACGGGGGGGCAACTGCCCCACAACTGCCCCGGGGGGGGTAACACTGCCCCATGGGGGGGTAAAATTTGCCCCATGGGGGGGCACGGGGGGGGGAAACCTGCCCTATGGAGGGGATATTGGGGGGGGGGCTATGGGGGGACACACTACCCCATGGGGGGGGGCTTGGGGGGACGGGGGGGCTCCTGCCCCATGGCGGGGTTGGGGGGGGTCTCCTGCCCCCCAGCGCTGGTGGGATGGGGGGTCGGGGGTGGGGGGGCTGTCCCTGTGCCCGGTGTGGGGGTCCCCCCCCCGTGTCTATGTGTGTGTGTCCCCCCTCAGCCGCCCCCTGCCCGGGGGGGTCGTGTCCCGGCCGTGACTGCGCGTGGACGCCGTGGGGCCCGTGGGGGGGCTGTTCCCGCAGCTGCGGGGGGGGGCGGCAGTTCCGGCTCCGCGCTTACACCCCCCCCCGGCCCCGGGGGTCGCTGGTGCCCCCAGACCCACACCGGGAACATCCAGCAGCGGCTCTGCGGGCTGCGGGCCTGCCGGGGTGGGGGGCACGGGGGGGTGGCACCTGGGGGGAAACGGGGTGGGGGGGCACCGGGGAGGGCTATGGGGGGAAACGGGGGGGGGGACTGAGGGGGACACCGGGGTAGGGAGGGTCCGGGGGGGCAACGGGTGACACTGGAGGGGAGTACCGGGGGGGGGGGAAACGGGAGATACCGGGGGGGGGGTCCGGGGGGCAACGAGGGACGGGGCACCAGGGTGGGGGGGGTCCGGGGGGTGCTGGGGGGAGCATGGGGTCAACGGGGGGGGGGGGGTCCGGGGGCGGAAACGGGGGGGGAACGGGGCTTACCGGGGTGGGAGGCAACATCGGGGGGCGGTGGGTACCGGGGTGGGGGATACCGGGGTGGGGGGGGTCCGAGGGGCAACGGGGAGGGAGGCAACGGGGGGGGTTGGTCCTGGGGGGGTATTGGGGGGCAGTAGTGGGGGGCTGGGTGGGGTTTGGGGGGTCTCTAGGGGGTAATTGGGGTGGGTGGGAGCAATGGAGCGGGGTTGGGGGTCCTGGTTGGGGGGGGGGGTCGGGGGACTTGGGAAGTTTGGGGGGTGGGGTGGCGGTTGGGGGGCTGAGGGGCTCGAGGGGAATGGGGGGGATCTCTGGGGGGGTTGTGGGATATTGGGGGTCTCCGTGCAGCCCCTCCCCGTTCTGACCCCCCCTCTCCCCCCCCCCCGCAGTCCATGGCTCGTGGTCGCCCTGGGGCCCCTGGTCGCCCTGTGACCGCTCGTGCGGGGGGGGGGGCTCCCTGCGCAGCCGCTCCTGCACCCGCCCCCCCCCCAAAAACGGGGGGAGCCCCTGCCCGGGGGAGCGGCACCTCCTGCGCCTCTGCAGCCCCCAGCCCTGCGGTACGGGGCGGGGGAAACGGGGGGTGTCAGGGGGGTCTATGTGGGACTGGGAAGGGCTATGGGGGGTCCTGGGGGGGTCCATGGGAGGTTGGGGGGCTGTGGGGGGGGGGGCTATGAGAGGCTGGGGGGGGTCTATGGGGGCCTGGGGGGACCGGGTGGGGTCTATGGAGGGTTGGGGGGCTGTGGGGGGGCCATGGGGGGGGGACTGGGGAGGGGTCCTGGAGGGCTATGGGGGGGGGCCCATGGGGGGGGCTCTGGAGCCCATGGAGGGGTTATGGGGGGGAGCCTGGGACCCATGGGGGGTCTGGGGGATTTGGGGGGGTGATGGGGGATTTGGGGGGGTTCTGGGGGGTCCATGGGAGGGTTCCCTGTCCCTGTGTGATGTGTGTGTCCCCCCCCAGACGGCTCGTGCCCCCCCGAGATGTCCCTGGTCCCCTGCGCCAACCGCTGCCCCCGGCACTGCGGGGACCTGCAGGGGGGCACGCGCTGCGCGGGGGGGCCCTGCCTGCGGGGGTGTCGCTGTCCCCGCGGTGAGACCCCCCCCCGACCCCCCATATCCCCCCCTGACACCCCCTATATCCCCCCTTATATTCCCCCCATATCCCCCCCATAACCCCCCCACTTTCCCCCCCATGTCCCCCCTCATGTCCCCCCCCGTGCCCCCCCCCCACAATGTCCCCTCTCTTTGTGTCCCCCCCCAGGGACCCTGCAGCAGGGGGGGATCTGTGTCCCCCCCAGCCAATGTCACATCTGTGGGGGGGGGGTTTGTGCCACCACCCCCCCCTCGCCCCCCCCCCCGCCCCCCTCCTCGCCCCCCCCCCGTGGCTGGAGCCGCTGGAGCCCCTGGGGACCCTGCAGTGTCACCTGCGGGGGGGGGCGGCGGGGGCGCCTCAGGTGACAGCGCGGGGGGGGGCATGGGAGGGGGGGACAGGGGGGGAGGGATATGGAGGGGGCTGGAGGGGGCTATGGGGGTCCTGGGGCGGGGATATGGTATTTGGGGGGGGGCTGGGGGGAACATGGAGGTCTTGGGGGTGGGACACAGCAGAGGGGGGCTGGGATGTGGGGCTGGGGGTCGTGGGGGGGGACATGGGCCACTTCGGGGGGGGGCGGTATGGGGGTTCTGGGAGTAGACGTGGTATGTGGGGGGGCTCTGGAGGGAATTTGGCCCCCGGGGGGGGGTCACAGGGCACCCAGGGGTGGCTGGGAGGGGGGGTGGCTCGGGTTGGGGGGTTGTTTTGGGGGGGGGGGTAGCGGGACTGTGACCCCCCCTTGTGTCTGTGTGTCCCTCCCCTCACCCAGGATCCCCATCCCGGGCGCGGGGGTCTCTGGGTGCGGGGGGGTCCAGGAGGAGTCTCAGGGGTGCTGGGAGGGGCCGTGCCCCCCCCTCTGCCCCTGGGCCGGGGGCGAGAGGAGCCTCGGGGAGAGCTGGGACCGGGGGGGGGGCTGCGAGCGATGGTCAGTGAGGGGGGGGCACCGGGGGGGGCATGGGGGGGCTGGGCGGTGGGGGGGGGACGGGGGGGTGTTGGGGGGGTTAAGTGGGGGGCGGCTGATCAGTGGGGGGGGTTTGAGGGGGGGCATTGAGGGGGGGTTAATTTGGGGGGGGGTCCCTGGGTGGGGGGCTGGGGGTCCCAGGGCGATTTGGGGGGGGGCTGATCAGTGGGGGGGGGAATTTGGGGGAGGGGGCTGGTGGTCCCAGGGTGAGGGGGGGGCGGTCGGGGGGTGTCAGTGCGGGGGGGGGGGTCACAGGGCGGGGGGGCGGTGTCAGTGGGGGGGGAAGGGGTCGCCCCCCCCAACCTGTTTCCCCCCCCCCCGGCAGCACCTGCACCCCCGAGGGACCCCAGTGCTGGGAGACCCCCTGTGCTGGTCAGTGACCCCCCCAGCCCCACACCAGCCCCACAGTGACCCCTCCCAGCCCCACACCATGGGGTGCCACGTGGGGTCCCCACAGCCACTCACCCCCCCCCGCTCCCTGCCCCACAGAACGCTGCGTGTGGGGCCCGTGGGGCCCGTGGGGTCCCTGCCAGCCCCCCTGCGGGGGGGGCACCCGCCTGCGGCACCGCCAGCCCCACGGCGACTCTGCCCCACGGCGCTGCCACGGCCCCAGCACCCAGAGCCAGAGCTGCCACCCCTCCCCCTGCCCAGGTAACCCCCCCGGAGCGCCCCCCCCCGCGGGAGGGGACCCCCAACCCCCCCTGACCCCCAACTCCCCCCCCCAGGGGAGCCGTGTGGGGCGCGTGGCCGAGCCGTGGCCGTGCCCTGTGCCACCCCCTGTCCCCGAGCCTGCGCCGACCTCTGGCCCCACGTCGAGTGTCTGCAGGGACCCTGCCGGGAGGGTACGTGCTGCCCCATAGCCTGCCCCATAGCCTGCCCCATAGCCTGCCCCACAGCGCTGCCCCATAGCTCTGCCCCATAGCCCTGCCCCACAGCCCTGCCCCATAGCACCCATGGGTGCCCCCCACGCCCCCCAGGGTGCCGGTGCCCCCCGGGGCAGCTGCTGCAGGACGGGGGCTGCGTGCCCGTGGGCCAGTGTCGCTGTGGGGTGCCCCACGGCAACGGCAGCCGCGAGCTGGAGCCGGGGCAGGCGGCCGAGCTGGGCTGTCACAACTGGTGGGTGCCGGGGGGGACACTGGGGGGGGACACGGGGGGAGGGGACACGGGGGGGGGGGGACACGGGCGTGGCCGTGGCACGTGGCAGGGTGCGGCGGTGACACTGGTGCTGTGGGTGCAGCAGTAGCTGCAGGGCTGGGTGCTGGGGTGACACAGGGGGTGGGTGTCACAGCGGGTGGGTGACAGGGGGTGGGTGACACAGGGGGTGGGTGACACAGCAGGGGGGTGACGGTGGGTGACACAGGGGGTGGGTGTCATAGCGGGTGGGTGACAGGGGGTGGGTGACACAGCGGGTGGGTGTCACAGCGGGTGGGTGACACAGTGGGTGACACAGGTGGTGGGTGGGTGGGGGTCACGGTGGCCTGGGGACACGGTGGTGGGCCGGGCGTGGCCGTGGCGGTGACCCCGGTGTCCCGGTCACCGCAGCAGCTGCAGCGGCGGGAGCTGGGTCTGTCCCTCGGCGCCGTGTCCCCCCCCTTACGGGCCCTGGTCCCCCTGGAGCCCCTGCACCCAGAGCTGCGGGGGGGGCAACAGCACCCGGCACCGCTCCTGCCGCGGGGGGGCGCCCTGCGGCGACAGCGACACCCGCGAGACCCGGGAGTGCGACCCCCGGCCCTGCCCCGGTGAGGGGGGGGGACACGGGGGGGCTGGGGGGGACGGGGTGGGGCTGGGGGGGGGTGCTGGGTGCTGTCCCCCCCCCGGTGACAGTGGGTGCTGGGGGGGTGCTGGGTGCTGTCCTCCCCCCGGTGACAGTGGGTGCTGGGGGGGTGCTGTCCCGTCCCCCCCGGTGACAGTGGGTGCTGGGGGGGTGCTGGGTGCTGTCCTCCCCCCGGTGACAGTGGGTGCTGGGGGGGGGCTGTCCCCCCCCCGCCGTGACAGTGGGTGCTGGGGGGCTGTTGGGGGGTGCTGTGCCCCCCCCCCGGTGACAGTGGGTGCTGGGGGGGCTGGGTGCTGTGCCCCCCCCCCGGTGACAGTGGGTGCTGTCCCTGTCCCCCAGCTGGGTGCTGGGTGGGTCCCTGGTCCCCCTGGAGCCCCTGCACCCAGAGCTGCGGGGGGGGCAACAGCACCCGGCACCGACAGCTCCTGCCGGGGGGTCCTGGGGAGCGCTGTGACCCCCCCGTGCCCCCCCCGCCTTCATCACCCCCCCCCCTCATCATCGTCACCGGCCCCGGCCCCGCTGCTGCTCCAGCGCCGCGACTGCAACACCCACGGCTGCCCCCCGGGTACGGGGGTCCGGGGGGGTTTGGGGGGTCCCGGGGGGGTTTGGGGGGCTCGGGGGGGTCCCGGGGGGGTCCTGGGGGGGTCCTGGGGGATTCGGGGGGGTCCCGGTGGGGTCCGGGGCGTCCTGGGGGGGTCCAGGGGGGATCCCAGGGGGTTTGGGGGTCTTGGGGGTGTTCAGAGGCTCGGGTGGGTTTGGGGGTCCCAGGCAGTTGCTGGGTGGGTTCGGGGGTCCGGGGGGGGCTGCACCCCCCCGGGCTGGTGCCGGTGCCACCGCCCCGAGCTGTCCCCAGCCTGTCCCCCCGGGGAGCCCTGGCAGGACCTGGGGTCCCGGGAGCCCCCCGGGAACTGCAGCCGCCCCGCCCCCCTCAACGGCACCGGGAGCTGCCCCCCCACCCCGGCCGGCAGCCGCTGCCCCCCCCCTCACCTGCCCGCAGGTGGGTCTGTGGGGAGGGGGCACGAGTGGGGGGGGTACACGTGTGGGGGGTGGGAGGGGTCTTTCGTGGGGGGTCCTTCATGGGTGCGGGTCCCTCGTGGGTGGGGGGCTCTCATGGAGAGGGGGGGTCCCTGGTGGGAGGTGGGCTCCCATTTTGGGGGGGGTGTGCATCGTGGTGGGGATTCCCTTGTGGGTGGGGGTCCCTCGTGGGGGGGGGGGTGTCTCTCTTGGGGGGAGTCCATCCTGGGGGGGGATCTCTCTTGGAGGGAGTGTCTCGTGGCGGGGGGGGGTGTCCAGGGGGGGGTGTCCCGTGGCGGGGGGTATCCAGTGGGGGCTGGGGGGGTGTCCCGTGTGGGGGGTGTCCCGGGGGGGGTGTCCCGTGTGGGGGGTGTCCCGTGTGGGGGTGTCCCGCAGGGGGGGGTGTGCCGGGGGGGTGTCCCGTGGGGGGGTGGCCCGGGAGGGGGGGCTGAGCCCCCGGCCCCGCAGGGCTCAGTGAAGGTCCGGGAGCCCGGGAGCTGCTGCCCCGTCTGCCGGGAGGAATGGCCGGGTGAGGGCGGGGACCCCCGCGCCCCCCGACCCCCCTCGACCCGCACCCTGAGCCCCCTCTGACCCCCACCCTGACTCCCACCCTGACCCTCCCCGACCCCCACCCCGACCCCCACCCAACCCTCCTGACCCCCCTCGAGCCCCACCCTGAACCCCCCTCCGACCCCCACCCCGACCCCCACCCACCCCCCCTGACCCCCCTGTCCCTGACCCCTCCCCAGACGCCCCTCCCCCCACGTGCCGGTTGCTGCGGGAGCGCCGCACGATCGCGCGCGGTCCCTGCGCCCTTGAGGACATCGAGGTGACCGAGTGCGGGGGACACTGCCCGTCCCGCACCGCCGTCAGCGACCAGGTGGGGCGGGGGGGCGGGGGGGGCGGTCAGTGGGGCAGGGTGTGGGTCAGGCTGTGGGTCGATGTGTGGGTCCGTGGGTCAGCTGTGGGTCCGTGGGTCAGCGTGGTCGATGCGTGGGTCAGGCTGTGGGTCTGTGGGTCCGTGGGTCGATGTGTGGGTTGATGTGTGGGTCCGTGGGTCAGTTGTGGGTCAGTTGTGGGTCCGTGGGTCACTGTGGGTCCGCCCCCAGGCCCCGTTCCTCCGCCCCCGCTGCCAGTGCTGCAGTTACCGCCTGGACCCGCTGCGCCCCGTGCGGCGGCTGCTGCTGCCCTGCCCCACCGGGCCCCCCCGCCCGCTGCTGCTGCCCCACATCCGCAGCTGCCACTGCGCCGCCTGCCAGGGTGAGGGGGACCCCCCCCCCGGCACCCCCCCCACCGGGACCCCCACGGGACCCCCCACCGGGACCTCCCCATCGGGACCCCCATCAGGACACACCCCCGGGACCCCCCCGGGCCCCTCCCCCGGGACCCCCCGGGACACCCACCAGGACCCCCCTCCCGGGACACCCCCCCGGAACCTCCACCCCAGGACCTCCCCACCGGGATCCCCCCCGGGACACTCCCGGGACCCCACCGGGACCCCCCCCCGCGACCTCCCCCCCGGGAACCCCCCGGGACCCCCACCGGGACCTCCCCACCGGGACCCGCACGGGATCCCCACCAGGGGGTATTTTGGGGGGTGGGGCGTGGGTATTTGGGGGGGGGTCAGCACCCTGGCGGGGGGGGGGCACTTTGGAGGGGGGGTATTGTGGGGGTGGGTGGGGGGCAGCACTCTGGGGTGCAGCTCCCCTCACCCCCCCCCTTCTCTCCCCCCCCCAGGTGGGGATTTCTCCCAGCGCTGAGGAGCCCCCACCCCCCCCTCACCCCCCCACCCCCCATCGCCCCCCAATAAACCTGCGGGAACAGCCCCTGTGTCTGCAACTGGAACTGGGGGCACTGGGAGGGACTGGGGGGGACTGGGGACATGGTGGGGGACACTGGGAGGGACCGGGAAGAGCTCAGGGGGGGCTGGGGGAAACTGGGGGGGAGTGAGGGGGAAGTGGGGGGGTCCATGGGGACTGGGGGGGCTCGGGGTGGGGGGGGGGGGGACACCAGAGACGGACTGGGGGGGACAGTGGGGGACACTGGGAGGGACTGGGGGGACAGTAATGAAGGGCTGGGATATGGTAATGAGGGGATGGAACATGCTAATGAGGGATGAATATGGTAATGAGTGGAATGTGGTAATGAGTGAATGAATATGTTAATGAGTGATGGAATATGGTAATAAGGGGATGGAATATGGTAATAGGGCTGGGTTTGCTCGGCGGGTGCTGAGCAATGGCACTGGCTGCCCCTCATTTGCATATTTAATTAGCACTATTATTATCTCTATGGAATATCGCCATCAATCGCGTTTCCGGCTGTTCCCGGGATTCAATCGCTCGGGTCGGGATTGTCGCTCCGGCAGGGTGGGTGGTGATTAATTGCCTGGGGTGTGGCTCATTTGCATATTTAATTACTCCCCTGACCCTCACGCTCATTTCTCTTCCCGCCCCCGCGGGGCCCGCTCGCGCCTGGCCGGGCCCGCACATCCGGTCACCCCGGGGGAGGCCCGAGCGGGCCCCGCCGCGAGCACCGCCCGCTCCCACCCGCGGGGCCGCGCCCGGTACCGGGGGCGGTAAAATGGCGGCGGCGAAGGGGCCGCTCTAGGTCGCGGCGCGGGGGCGTCTCGATGGTGCGCGCGCTCCAGCCAATCAGCTCTCAGCGCGGTGCTGTGGGTTCCGCCCCCCTCCCCACGCGGTGACCCGGAAGTGGTTTCAGGGCGGGGCTTCCGCCTCCTCCCGGTGCCGCCCGCGGGTTTGTCGGCGCCGCCGTCGCGACGTCATCGCGTCCGCGAGACATCGGCGGGCTCGTGAGTGTCCCCCGGGGCGAGGGGGAGGGCGGCTCCGGGACCGGGGAGGGGGGGGGAGTTGTCATAGCAACGCGCGGCCTGGTCCTGCCGGGGGGGTCACGGCGAGGGGCCCGGGGGGGGGGGGGGGGGCGGGTGGTGACGGGGCCAGGGGGGTGGACGGACGCAGCCCCAAGGGTGTCTGGGGGGGGCAAGGGGGGTACACACACAGTCTGGGGGGGGCAGGGGGAAGGAGGGGGTTGGGAGGGGCACAGGGTGTTGGGGGGGGGGAGTGTTTGGGGGGGGTCCCGCCGCCGTTCCCGGTGTCACCGGATTCCCCCCCACCCCCCACCCGGTGTCACCGAGGCCACTGTCCCGCGGGAACCCCCGGGTTTGCGGGGGGGGGGCGGGGAATGGCGCGGTGGGGGGGAAGTTTCCTCGGTAAAACACCCCCGGGCTGCGGTGAGGGCTCGGGAAGCACCGGGAAATAACGGGGAAACACTGGGAAATACCAAGAATCGCCGGGAAATAACTGGGAATCACCGGGAAATGCCGGGAAATAACCAGGAAATACCGGGAAACACTGGAAATACCAGGAAATAACCGGGAAGCACGGGAAATACCCGGGGGTCACCGGGCCATCCCGGCTCTGTGTCACCGATGGGACCAGCTCCGGCGTTTCCTGTCCCGTTCCAAACCGGGTCGGGGCCGGGAGGACCGGTGCTGGGCACCCCCCACTGTTACCGCCCCCCCCCCCCCCCCCCCACCCAAAAACCAGCACCGGGAAACCCCCTGAGCTGGGGGCGCCCCCTCCCCGGACCGGCGCCGCCGCAGCCCCCCCGCGGGGGGTTTTGGGGGGAATTCCCACATTTTGGGGGTGGGTTCCCCCCTCCCCCGAGCTTTGGGGGTGTTCCCCGGGGGGATTTGGTCACGGGAGGGCGGGGGGGCTGTGCTGGGTTTTTCCAGTCACAGCGGGGGACTGGGGGGGGGGGAAACTGGAGAGAGACTTGGGGGGGACTGGGCACATGGCACATGTCACCGTGTGACACGTGTCACACACGTCCCATGTCCCACGTGCCACACACGTGCCACATCCCCCCGGGGGTCTTTGGGGGGGGGGGGATTCCCCCCTCACGGTGTGTCCCCCCCCCCGGTGTCCTGGCACCGGCTGCCCCCGCCGCCCTCCGGGGGATTTTGGGGCAGGACGTTGGTTTTTAACCACTCCGGTTAATTCCGGTTCCCCCCCGCGTTCCCGGTTCTCCCCACCACCCTCTCCCCCCGGTTCTATTTTCCGCCATTTTCACCCCAAACTACAACTCCCGGCAGCCCCGTTCGCACCCGGACGTCACCGGAAGGAACCGGGAGCGGGGAGGTCGGGGCCGCCCCCCCGCCCGGCGCTGAGGAGGAGGAAGGAGGAGGAGGAAGGATCCGACTCGCCACGACCCCCCCCGAGCCCCTTACCCTCCTCTCCCCCCCGCCCCCCCCCCAGCCGGAGGGAACCGGATCGAACCGGAGCTCGCGACCGTGGCGGAGGCGGCGGGAGAAGCTCGGCCGGTCCCCGGCGTCGGCTCGGCCGCCGATGTCCCCCCGGGGAGGCGGGGAGCCATGGCCGCGGGGGGGACCCCCCAGGTGGGCGCGGTTGGGGGGGGTGGGGGAGTCGATGGGATTGGGGGGGGCGGGGAGAGTGAAAAAAAAATCCCCTCCTCCGTGACTTGGGGTTTTGGGGGGGGTTTGAGTAATTTGGGGGATTTTTGCTGCCGTTGAAGGGTTTGATTTAAATGGGGATGGTGCCCCCCCCCCCCCCCAGGTCCTGCTTGGGCTCAGGGGCCCAGCACTGACCCCAGCACTGGAGCTGTGGCCCCACCAGTGCCCAGCCCAGGGGGACCAGCCCTGCCCTGACCAGAAACCCAAAGAACTGACCCCAAACCGAGGTGTTGGTGCCCCACTGACCCCCCCCTCCCCTCCCCCAGCCCGCCCAGGCGCTGAACCTGCTCCCGTACCCCCGGCTCAGCGAGGTGCCCCGCGCCCCCCACGGCCTGGATGGCGTCAGCACCGAGATCCCCTCGGACCCCTGCACAGGTGACACTGGGGGACCACCCCGACCCCCCATCACCCCGACCCCCCATCACCCTGACCCCCCCATCACCCCAACCCCCTCCCAACCCCCCATCACCCCCGACCCCCCCATCACCCCGACCCCCCCCAACCCCCCACCACCCCCAACCCCCCCCCACCACCCCCAATCCCCCACCCCCCCCAATCCCCCACCGCCCCATCCCCCATCACCCCAACCCCCTCCCCACCCCCCCCATCACCCCAACCCCCCCATCACCCCCACCCCTCAATCCCCCATCACCCCAATCCCCACCACCCCAATCCCTCATCACACCAACCCCCCCCATCACCCCCAACCCCCCCATCACCCCCAACCCCCCCATCACCCCCAACCCCCCCCACCCCAATCCCCCATCACCCCAACCTCCCCACCACCCCAGCCCCACCCCAGCCCCCCCCCCTCCCCGGGGTTTTCCATCTCCCTGGGAGGTCCCCCCGGAATTTGCCCCTTTATTTGTTTCTCTTTTTGTGGGAGCCTTTGAAATCCCGAGGAAAACCCCGAGTGGGCGAGCGCCAGGGGTTGGGTTTTGGGTTGATTTTTCTCCTTTTCCCCTGTGCCAGGGGGTGGGGACCTGGGAGGGGGGGGACCTGGGGGGGGGGGGACCCGGCAGGGGGGGACCTGGGGGGTGGGGGCCTGGCCTGGCTCTGCTCCCCCCCTGCACCCCAGACAGCAGCAGGAGCTGGAACAGGGATGAAAGCGGCGCCTGGGGCTGCCTGAACTCACCTGAGCTGGGGAAATACCTGGGGGGGGGCTGGCTGGGTGGGGCTGGGGGTGCTGGGGGTACTGGTACTGCTGGTACTGGTGACACTGGTGACACTGGTGACCGTCCCCCCGCAGGGTACCGGTTCTTCAAGCCCGGGGGGCTGTTTGGCATCAAGCAGTCGGACGAGGCCTTCGCCGAGGGGCAGCAGCTGCAGGAGGAGAGCAAGGTCCTGGCCAGCCCCTGCGCCGGTGGGTGCCCCCCGGGGGCCTCCTGGGCCACCTCTGCCGGGTCTGGGTCGGTCTGAGCCGGTCTGGGCTGGGCTGAGCCGTTCTGGGCTGGTTTGGGTCAGTCTGAGCCGTTCTGGGCTGGTTTCTGGGCATTTCGGGACATGCTGGGGCAGTTTGGGGCCATTTTGATTCAGTTTGGGGCCATTCTGGGCCACTTTGTGCCATTTTGGGACAGTTTGTGGTCATTTTGATCCAATTTCTGGCCATTTTGAACCGGTTTGTGGCCATTCTGGGCCACTTTGTGCCATTCTGGGCTACTTTGTGGTCACTTTGATCCAGTTCACAGCTATTTTGATCCAGTTTCTGGGCATTTTGAACCGGTTTGTGGCCATTCTGGGCTACTTTGTGCCATTCTGGGACAGTTTGTGGTCATTTTGAACCAGTTTGTGGCCATTTTGAACTGGTTTGTGGCCATTTTGGGCCAGTCTGTGGTCACTTTGATCCAGTTTCTGGCCATTTTAAACCGGTTTGTGGCCATTTTGGGCCAGTTTTAAGCCATTTTGGAACACTTTGTGGTCATCTGGGTCCAGTTTGCTGCCATTTTGATCCAGTTTATAGCCATTCTGGGCCTGTTTGCAGCAATTCTAGGCCACTTGGTGCCATTTTGGGACAGTTTGTGGCCATGACTGGCTGTTCTGGACCAGTTTGTGGCCATTTGGGGACAGTTTGCAGCCATTTTGGGCCATTTTACTGACATTTTGGCCCATTCTGGACCAATTTGTGGCCATTCCGGACCGGTTTTATAGCCGTTTTGGGACAGTTTGTGGCCACTTGGGTCCAGTTTGCTGCCATTTTGATCTGGTTTGTGGCCATTTTTGGCCACTTTGTGCCATTCTGGGCCAGTTTGTGGTCATTTTGGTCCAGTTTGTGGCCATTCTGGGCCAGTTTGCAGCCAGGCTTGTCCAGTTTCTGGTCTTTTGGGGTGGTTTTATGGCCTTTTGGGGCTAGTTCAGGCCATGTTGGGCCAGTTGAGGCCATGTGGGCCAGTTTACCACCATTTTGGGACAGTTTGTGCTGTTCTGGGCCAGTTTTCAGCCATTTTGTACCAGTTTAACTCCATTTTGGGCGAGTTTCCACCATTCTAGTCCAGTTTTTGGCAATGTTGGGCCAGTTTGCAGCCCTTTTGGGCCAGTTTTTGGCCATTTTGGGCCACTTTTGGGCATTTTGGTCTATTCTGGACCAGTTTACCACCATTTTGGTCCCATTTGCTGCCATTTTTGTCCAGTTTTCTTCCATTCTGGGCCAGTTTGCCACCATTCTGGGCCAGTTTTTAGCCATTTTGGGCCAGTTTACCACTATTTTGGGCCATTTTGGGCTATTCTGGGCTAGTGTACCACCATTTTGGTCCAGTTTTATTCCATTCTGGGCCAGTTTGCAGCCCTTTTGGGCCAGTTTCTGCCATTCTGGGCCAGTTTTTGGCCATTTGGGGCCAGTTTACCACTATTTTGTGCCACTTTTGTCCATTTTGGGCTATTTAGGGCCAGTTTGTTGCTGTTCCGGGCCCCTTGGTGCCAGTTTTTGGTCACTTTGGGCCACTTGATGGCGATTTTTTTGCTGTGGCCGCTGCTGTCGGTGGGTCGGGGGCTCTGGGCAGGGTGTGGGGTGTTACAGACCCCAGTGGGTGCATTGGGGGGCGGGAGGGGGGGTCACACGGGGATCCCCGGGCGCTCCCTCACCTCTCCCATCTCTTCCCGCCGCAGTGGAGCCCGTGGGGAGGGTGAACAAAGTGGAGCAGCCGGACGAGAAGCCCGGGGGGGCGGCGGGGGCCCTGGAGCTGTACCCCAGCACCTCCAGCCGCTGGTTCCACAGCCCCCAGCGCGCCCCGGAGCGCCCCGGCAGCGAGAGGGACGGCGGCGCCGGCGTGGCCCCGCTGCCCACCCGCGTCCCCTGCGCCTGGGCGCCCCAGCTGGGCTCCGGCCCGTTCCGCTGCGCCCAGTGCGGGAAGGGCTTCCGGCAGAAGCAGAGCCTGATCACCCACGAGCGCATCCACACCGGGGAGAAGCCGTTCCGCTGCGGGGACTGCGGGAAGAGCTTCAGCCAGCGGCCCAACCTGCTGACGCACCGGCGCGTGCACACGGGCGAGCGGCCCTTCCCCTGCGCACAGTGCGGGAAGAGCTTTAGCCAAAAAGCCAATCTTTTAGCCCACCAGCGCATCCACGCCGCCGGGGACAAGGCCCTGGCGGGGGGGGAGCAGGAGGAGGGCGCCGGGGGGAAGGCCAAGGTGCGGTCGCAGCAGAGGGGTTACCAGGAGGACACCCCCTTCGTGTGCCCCGAGTGCGGGAAGAGCTTCCGGCAGAAGCCCAACCTGATCACGCACCGGCGCATCCACACCGGGGAGCGGCCCTTCACCTGCTTCCTCTGCGGGAGGAGCTTCAACCAGAAAACCAACCTGGTCACCCACTACCGCGTGCACACCGGGGAGCGCCCCTTCGCCTGCGCCCAGTGCGGCAAGCGCTTCACCCAGAAAACCAACCTGGTCACCCACCAGAGCACCCACACCGACCTGCGCCCCTTCCCCTGCTCCCAGTGCCAGAAGTGCTTCAAGGACAAAGTTTCTCTCAAAGCTCACCAGAAAACCCACGCCCCCCGCCAGCGCCGCTGCCCGGCCCGCGCCGCGCTGCCCGCCCTGCCCTACGGCGCCGCGCCCGCCCTGCTCCCGCCCGCCGGCTCCGAGCACGACGGCCCCTTCGGCGCCGCGGCCGCGCTGCCGCTGCCCAAGGGCCCCGAGGGGCAGGAGCTCTATTCCTGCCCCGAGAAGAGTTTCCCCGCCAAGGAGCCGCTGCTGCCGCCGCCCCCGCCGGGCGAGCAGCCCTTCCCCTGCGGCCACTGCGGGGACGGCTTCTGCCAGAAGGTGGCGCTGCTGCGGCCCCAGCACGGCCCCGCCGCCGAGGCTGCCGGGGGGGGCGCGGCGGCCGCCTTCAGCCACGGGCCCCACCACCACCACCACCTCCTGGGGCACCTCGGGGTGCAGCCGCTGCTGGGGGACGCGACCCCCCCGCCCCCCGCAGCGCCCGGAGCCGAGAAGCCTTTTATCTGCAACCAGTGCGGGAACAGCTTCGGGCTGTGGCTCTCCCTGGTCGCCCACCAGAAGACCCACGCGGGGCAGAGGCCTCTCCCGTGCGCCGAGCACGAGAAGAGCCCCGGGGAGGACGAGCTGTCCCCCAAATCCCCCCCGGACAAGCCGCTGGACGGGAGGGCCTGGCTGTGCCCCGAGTGCGGGAGGAGCTTCCCCCAGTACGAGCGCTTGCTCAAGCACCGGCAGAACCACCGGGGCCGGGGTCCCTACCGCTGCGACGTCTGCGGCAAGAGGTTCAGCCTGAAGACCAACCTGGTGACCCACCAGCGCATCCACACGGGCGAGCGCCCCTTCACCTGCGGCGTCTGCGGCCGCCGCTTCAACCAGAAGGGCAACCTGGTGACCCACTACCGGACCCACACCGGGGAGCGCCCCTTCGCCTGCGCCCAGTGCGGGAAGCGCTTCGCCCAGAAGCCCAACCTCATCGCTCACCAGAAGACCCACAGCGGCCGCCAGCCCTTCACCTGCCTGGAGTGTCCCAAGCGCTTCAAGAGCAAACTGTCCCTGCGCGTGCACCAGCGCGTCCACGTCACCGACAGGCCCCCGGGCGAACCGGGGCCCGCGCCGGGGCTGCACCCCCCCGGGAGCGCCGAGCTCTGCTCCCTCTGCGGGGAGAGCTTCCAGGAGCACACGGAGCTGCCGCTGCACCGGCAGGGGCACGGCACCGAGGGAGCCCATGGGTGCGGTGAGGGAGCCGCTGGGTGTGCTGAGAGAGCCCATGGGTGCACCGGGGGAGCCGCTGGGGGAGCCCATGGGTGCACTGGGGGAGCCGCTGGGGGAGCCCATAGGTGCACCGGGGGAGCCCATGGGTGCACGGAGAGATCCCATGGCTGCAGTGAGGGAGCCCATGGGTGCACCGGGGGAGCCTGTGGCTGTGCTGAGAGAGCCCATGGGTGCGGTGAGGGAGCCCATGGGTGCACCGGGGCAGCCCATGGGTGCACTGGGGGAGCTCAGAGCTGCAGTGAGGGAGCCCATGGCTGTGCTGAGAGGGCCCACGGGTGCACCGGGGGAGCCCATGGGTGCACCGGGGGAGCCCATGGGTGCGGTGAGAGGGCTCATGGCTGTGGTGAGGGGGCCCACGGGTGCACTGGGGGAGCCCATGGGTGCACCGGGGGAGCCCATGGGTGCAGCGAGGGAGCCCACATCTGCCCCGAGAGGGCCCACGGGTGCACCGGGGGAGCCCACATCTGCACCAGCAGGCCCCACGCCTGCCCCGAGAGGCCGCACGCGTGCGGCGAGTGCGGGAAGCGGTTCCGGCAGAAGGTGAACCTGGCGGTTCACCAGCGCACGCACACCGGGGAGCGCCCGTTCCGCTGCGCCGACTGCGGCAAAGGCTTCAGCCAGAAGGCCCATCTGCTGCGGCACCGCCGCACCCACACCGGCACCGGCACCGCCCCCTGCTGCGACGGGGCCTGCCCGGCTCCCCGGGCCGGGCCGGATGGCACCGGCCTGGCCCTGATCAAAGGCTCCGAAGCGGCCGCGCTGCTGCTGCCCCCGCCCTGCTCCCGCGGTGCTGCTCACGCCGCGCTGCCTCGGGAGGAGCTTCGACCGGGAGCGCCGCCACCGGCACCGGACAGGCCCGAGAGCCCCTCCGGCGCCGCCGACATCCTCCTGCAGCTGATGCAGGAAGAGCAGCAGCACCTGGTCCCGGGCCCCCACCCCGCCCCGGAGGGACCCCCCTGCAAGTGCACCGAGCCCGGGGGGGATTTAACCCCGAAGGCGCCGAGCCTGCCCCCGCCCTGCTGCTGCCCCGACTGCCTCAGCCAGCGGCAGCTCCTGCCCAAGGGCCCCCCCGAGTGCCGCCCCGAGCCCTGGGGCAAGTTCGGGGGCTGCGGGAGGGGCTTCGAGGAGAAACCGGTCCTGAGAGTGCCTGAGCGAGCCCCCGGGGAGGAGAAACCCCCGCCCTGCCCCAGCTGCCTGTGACACCGGCACCGGCGCGGCGGGACCGGCCCCTCGGCACCGAAACAACCAATGAACCCCCAAAAACCCACCAAAGCACCCCAAAGCTGACAGACGGCGGCGGGACAGTGGCTGAGCCGAGGGGACACCGGGACCGGCGGGACGATGGCCAGGCCGAGGGGACACCGGGGCCAGCGGGACACGGTGACGCTGGCGGACCCGGGAGGAACGTGGTGGCTTTGGGCAGAGGATTCCCGGGGCGCCTGGACTCGGGGTGAGCGTTGACACCGGAGGGACGGAGCCACCACGGCACCCCGGATCCGCGGTGTCACCCCCCGCCGCGGCCGCACGGACCGTTTGGAACGGGAAGAGCTCGGGATCCACCGGCACCGGCTGGGTGAGACCCGGGAGCTCCAGCCAGGACCTCCCATCCCTCACCCCGGCTGTTGGGGACAGGGAGTGGCACCGGGTGGTGACCTCACACCGGACCCGGGCTCTGGCTTCACCAAAGCACCGGGAAAGCGCCCGGTGCCGGCGGGGCGGGGGGGGGGGGGGGGGGGGAGGGGTTGGGCTGTCGCTTGTGCTTCTGCTTCTGCTGGGGACGATCCTGCTGCTGCCGGCACTGAGGGACACCGGGGGGGCACCGGGCACACCGGGGGGCACGAGGGACACCGGGGCTCGGTCACCGTCTCCGGCTCCCCGTGGCACCGGCAGTTGAAGCCGGGGAACGGCTGTGCTGGGGACACGGTACCGGGCACTGGTTGAGGGGAACCAAGGTCCCAGCACCGGTGTCATCCCCGTCCCCCGTGTCACCAACCGCGTCTCGCCGCACTCGGGGCCCCGCGGCCACCGGTGCTGGGCCAAGATCCGCCCTGGAAACGGAGGGGAGGGTGTCACCGGGGCCGGGATGGTGTCACCGGCCCCACCTCGCTGCCGGTTCGCGGCTCCTGGGCCCCGTTCGGGTGTTTCCCGGGGGAGCAGCATCAGGAGGCGCTTTGGCATCTACCGGGGACCGGGGTGGCAGCTGAGGGGACACCGGGGACGGTCACCACCGGGGTGGGGGGTCCCGGCACCCGTCCCATTCCCGCCCCCCCCCCCGCTGTTTCGGGGGCCGGTAATTCTATTTTTTTGAGGTTATTTAAAATAAAAGCTTTTGTCACCGCCGCCCCCGCCCGCTCTGTCCCGGGGTCACTGGCGCGGGGCCGGGGCTGCTTTAACGGGACCAGGGCCGGTCTAACGGGGCCAGTGCTGGTTTAACGGGGCCGGAGCCGGTTTAACGGGGCCGGGGCCGGTTTAACGGGGCCGGGGCCGGTCTAACGGGGCCGGGGCTGGTCTAACGGGGCCGGTGCCGGTCTAACGGGGCCGGGGCCGGTCTAACGGGGCCGGTGCCGGTTTAACGGGGCCGGTGCCGGTTTAACGGGGCCGGGGCTGCTTTAACGGGACCAGGGCCGGTCTAACGGGGCCAGTGCTGGTTTAACGGGGCCGGAGCCGGTTTAACGGGGCCGGGGCCGGTTTAACGGGGCCGGGGCCGGTCTAACGGGGCCGGGGCTGGTCTAACGGGGCCGGGGCCGGTCTAACGGGGCCGGGGCCGGTCTAACGGGGCCGGAGCCGGTCTAACGGGGCCGGGGCCGGTTTAACGGGGCCGGGGCCGGTCTAACGGGGCCGGGGCTGGTCTAACGGGGCCGGTGCCGGTCTAACGGGGCCGGGGCCGGTCTAACGGGGCCGGTGCCGGTTTAACGGGGCCGGTGCCGGTTTAACGGGGCCGGGGCTGGTTTAACGGGGCCGGGGCTGGTTTAATGGGCCAGGGGATCCTCTCGGGGGGGATTTGGGGGTCACTAGACGCCATTCCCCACCCCCACTCTGGCTGTGGTGGCTCCAGAAGCTCCGTGGCCGGTCCTGGGGACCAGACCAGGGTGTCCTGTCACCTTCAAGCACCCGGAGGTGGCCACGTCCCCGTGGCAGGTCCCATTGAGCCCTGGGGGGGCCATGGGAGGGCCATGGGGGGCAGGACGGGGGGGTCGCCGTTGCGTGGACAGGAGCAGGGGAACATCACCAACACCTGAGGCCCCAGGGAGGTTTGGGGGGGACCTCGGTGTGACAGGATGGGACACCAGCCCTCCTGGTGGGACCTCGCCTCGCCGGGTCCCTCTGTGTCACTTTCTCCTTCCACCCCCTTTGGTTCCCAGTAACGGGCTGAAATTTGGCCTCTTCCCCATTTCTGTGCTGTTTGTGGCTGGGTCACCAAGTCCCCCCCGGCCAGGGGGCACTGGGGGGCTCCCGGGAGGCTGTGGGGACCTCGGACACATGAGACCTCATGAAGGGAACGGGGTTGGACTCGAGGCTCTCCGTGGTTTTTCCCCAGCGCCGCCATTTTGTGGCTCATGCCGCGGCCTCCCTCGCCCGGAGGAGGCAGAACCGGAACCGGAAGTCGCGCTCACATCCAACCCCTCTCACCCCGATGGACCAATGGCGGCGCCGCATCCGATCACGTGAGGGGAAGGAGGTGCTTAAAATGGCAGCGCCGATCTCCGCGCTCTCATCTCCATGGAAACTGATGGTGGTCACGTGTATGCGGCCAGACTTCCGGTCTGCACAGGGAACTTCCGGTATAGGCGGGGCTCTTACCGGAAGCGCGTGTGGAAGCGGCGGCGGGTAAAAGATGATCACGCGGGAAGTGCGCGGCCACTCACGGAGCATGACGTCACACGGCCTACTTCCGGCCCGGAGCCTGCGGGGGCACCGGAAGCGCCGCTCTGAGGCCCGGTGGGGACCGGACACCCCTCCCTCCCCCCCCCCGCTGCGGCGGGGCCTCCCCGGTCGCCATGGCCGGGCCCACCCAGGTAGGAACCGGGGCCTGGCGGGGCGGGGGGGCCCGGTCCACCGGGACTGTCAGTGTTGGGCTCTGTGCGGCCTCCACCCGCCCTGCGACGGCTCTCGGTGGCCGCCATCTTGGCTCCCTCTGAACTTCCCCTCACAGCCCCGCCATGACAGTTCCTTCCCGCTTCCTCCACGACGTCGCCACTTCCCAGCCTCGACGGGACATTTCCGCCCTCCTTCCTCTTCCCACCCCCTGTGCCATTTCCCCTCCAGTTTTCCTTCCTGTTCACCACCCACTGGGACATTTCCGCCCCCCCAACCCTCCTTCCTGCTCCTCACCCCCTCTCCCATTTCCACCCTCCAACCCTCTTTGCTGTCCTCGCGCCCCAGGACATTTCCCCTTCCAACTCTCCTTCCTGTGCCCCACCTCATGTGCCATTTCCTCCTCTAACCCTGCTGCTCCTTCCTGCTCCCCACTCCAGGACATTTCCACTCTCCAACTCTCCTTCCTCTTCCTCCACCCCCTGTGCCATTTCCCCCCCAATTTTCCTTCCTGTTCCCCACCCCCTGGGACATTTCCACCCCTCAACCCTCTTTCCTGTCCTCACCCCCTGTCCCATTTCCCCTCCTACTCTCCTTCCTCTTCCCCCACTCCCTGTGCCATTTCCCCCCCAATTTTCCTTCCTGTTTCCCCCTCCCCAGTTCATTTCCCCCCCCGCATCCATCCCGGTCTCACCACAACCAGGACAGAACGTCCCAGCGGCACCGGCCGCGCGGGGATCGCTCCACCCATCCTGCATCCTCGCTCCTCCCTCTGCAGAACCTCCCTACTCCCAGAACATCCATTTTCATCACTCTTCCAATAAATTATTAACATATTCATCAAATTTCCAATGATTTATTGACATATTCATCAATTTTCCAATAATTTATTAACTTTCATCCCATTTCCACAAAATCATTAACATATCATCAATTTTCCAGTGATTATTGACATATTCATCACATTTCTAAGAAATTATTAATACATTCATTAATTTTCCAATGATTTATTAACCTTCATCAATTTTCCAATTATTCATTGATGTATTCATCCCATTTCCAATAAATTATTAATATATTCATCAATTTTCCAATGATTGATTAACTTTCATCAATTTCCCGATGCTTTATTAACGCATTAATCAATTTTCTCCCGGTTTATGACAAACCCACCACGTTCCCAGAGCTCATTCCGGTGTCACCGTCCTTGTCCCGCCTGAGCCGACCTCTTGGCTCTTCTCGGGGCTCCCCTGCTGGCCCCCACAGCTCCTCTCCCTGCAGCTCTGGGTTGGGTTTCCCCTCTGCCTGGGTTTAACTCAGCCCTTGGCCTCCTCCTCACCACGTTTCTGTCTCCCCAAGTTGGGTTTTTCCTGGTGTAAATTCCCCAAATCCAGTGTCTCAGAGTCCCTCTTTTCTCTGTTTTACACCAAAACCGCCCGGGGCCGGGCTGACACCTGAGTGACTGGTCAGTGGCACAGGAGGGGACGTTCCCCTGGTGTGGTGTCACCTCCCATGTCTCTCCTCCAAGCCAAAATAGAACCTTCATTTCCTGCCATAAATCTGTAGATTTTTTAATATAAACTTTATTTTGTGCTATAAATCTATATTTTTTTTAATATAAGCTTTATTTTCTGCTATAAATTTATATTTTGTGCAATAGAAACTTTATTTCATGCTATAAATCTCTATTTTTTTTAATAGAAACTTCATTTCCTGCTATGAATCTCTATTTTTTTTGAATATAAACCTTATTTCCTGCTATCAATCTCTCTTTTGGGCAAGGGAAGCTCCATTTCAGGTGTTACAAGGTTGGGGTGGTCGGTGGGGGATCCCCGGGCTGGCAGATGGGGACCAATCAGATTTCACCGTGGATGCCCCCAGGTTCATCCCCAGGGGCCGCCCTGGGAGCGCTGTCCCACGAGCCCCCCACACCTCCCTGCTGGGGGTGTTTTTAGCCCATTTATCCCCAGTCTCTCTCCCTGGTGGCTCTGTGGTGCCAGGGGTGACCAAGGGGGGTGACCCTGTGTGACAGGAGCCGGTGACCTTCGAGGACGTCGCCGTCTACCTGAGCCACGCCGAGTGGGAGGCCACGGCGGCGGCGCAGAGGGAGCTGTACCGCAGCGTCATGATGGACAACTACAGACTCCTGACGTCCCTGGGTACCTTGGGGCTTTAGTTTGGGGGGGGACGTTGTAGGGGGGGGTTGTGTCATATCTGACACCAAGGAGCAAGGGACAGGACCAGAGGAAATGGGCTCCAGTTGTGGCCAGGGCAGCTGAGATGGGATGTGAGGAAGAATTTCTTTGCTGAAAGGGTTCTGAGGCACTGGAAGGGGTTGCCCAGGGCAGTGGTGGAGTCCCCATCCCTGGAGGGATTGAAGAGTCGTGTAGACACAGTGCTGAGGGACAGGGGTCAGTGGGGACTGGGCAGTGCTGGGTTCATGGTTGGACTCCAGGAGCTCAAAGGGCTGTCCCTGCCCAGGACAATCCCAGCATTCACACCATGTCCCTGAGGGCCTTGGCCAAATGCTGCTGGAATCTTGTCAGCCTTGGTGCCATGAGCACCTCCCTGGGGAGCCTGTGCCAGTGCTCCACCACCCTCTGCCTCAAGAACCTTTTCCTCATGGCCAAGCTCCCCCTCCCCTGCCACATCTTCCTGCCATGTCCTTCCGGGGACTCACCCAGGACAGGCTGGAGTCTGTGATTATCTGCACCAAGGCTCTGAGCTGGGCCCCTGGGAGGACACAGGTCCCTCAGCAGCTCATCCTCAGAGCTGCCCCTGGGTGTGGGTTCTCCTGCTCAGGCTGAAGTGCAGCTTGAGGTTTCACCAAGAAACCCTTTATTTCCCCGTGTTGACAATGTATTCCCCCAGTTTCAACACTTCCTGCTCTGCCCCACAGGTTACCCAGGCCCCAAACCTGACATTTTGTACCGGCTGGAGCGTGGGGAGGAGCCGTGGATCTGCACAGCCCAGAGCCCGGGGTGGTGGGACAGACCCAGCAGCCGCTCTCCAGGTCAGCAGGAACAGCCCCACCCCCGCAGGAGCAGTCACCTCAGCAGGGAGTGGTGCCACCTTCCAAAGGCCACCCCGAGCTCTGCTCCTCACCAGGGTGTTTCTGGGCTTTCCCCTCCCCCCCTGGTCCAAATCCTTCTCCTCACTGCCTGTTTTGAGGCGTTTCCCCCACTTTTCTCCTCTGATGTCAAAGGGAGGCGGGAGCTGCTCGTCCCCCCCCGCAGGAGCTGTGACTCTGCGGGGATCTGGGCTGAGCTGCTGCTCCTCATCCCCTCGAGCCAGAGAACCCTGCCCCTGGTCCATCACCTCCCAGCAGGGCTGTGGCTTTCTGGCTGCAGGTGGTGGACAAAGCTTCTTCCTCCAGCCCCGTGGCTGTGGGGCAGAAAGGAGGGTGTGGAGAGGTGGGGGTGGGAAGGTGACATCCACCCTTTTCCCCCCCCAGGAGGGTGACATCCACCCTTTTCCCCCCCCAGAAGGGTGACATCCATCCTTTTCCCCCACCAGGAGGGTGACATCCATCCTTTTCCCCCCCCAGGAAGGTGACATCCATCTGTTTTCCCAGCAGGACAGGACAGGGACTGGCTGGAGGAACCTTCCTCAGGCTGGTGGCCCAATTCTGGTGGGCACCATGTGCTGGAGGAGAGGACACAGACCCCCTACCCAGGTGAGTCTTGGTCTCCCCCTTTCCTCCACCACCAGCTTCTGAAGCAAAGAGGCCCCAGGTGGGCTCCAACCCCATCCCCATCCCCACCGGCTCATCACTGCCAGGGCTTCCCCCACCCCTGCTCAGCCAGCCCAGGGCTGGGTGTTCCAGCCCATCCAGGTAGAGGTTGGGGCTGTGAAGCCCCTGGAGGCCCCTGGACTGGGGAGGGTGAATTTTTCCCCCTGGTTGTCCTCACCCCAGCCCTCCCCCCTGTCCCGTGGCGGCGGCAGAGCTCTCCCGGCGCTGTTTCGGCAGGGGCACGGCGCGGGCAGTGGCGGCTGCGCTGCACGAGGCTGCTGAACAAGCTCAGGTGCGGGAGGAGGTCACCACCCGAGGTGGCTGGTGGAGAAGTGGGGCTGGTGGAGAGCCAGGAGCAGGCACAGACGTTCTCCTGGCTCGGGAAGGAGGAAGAGGTGACGGATAAACCCGAAATCACGGCAGATTCAACCCAGAGCGGGGGGTCCCCACCGCACCCGGGGATGGAGCCGCAGAGCACAGAGCCAGATCCTCAGGGACATCAGCGTGGTGACCCTGGGGAGGGGTCCCAAAGGAGCACCCCAGAGAGTCCCTGCACCCTGGGAGGGGTGGCAGCAATCCAGGGAAACGGGGAGCACCGCAGCGAGGAGGCGCTGGCCGCGGTGATTTCCAGGGACCACTGTTACTGCGCCGCGGGCCGGACGCAGCCCCCGGCCCCATCCCCGCCCCCCGGCCCCCTCTCCGAGCACGACTACTCCAGGAGCACCCAGGGGGGGGTCTCCACACCCCAGGACCACGAGTACTGCCAGCTCCAGAGGACGAGTTTCCAGGGTAGAATCCACAAAATGGTTGCTCAGAGCGGGAGGGGCGGGGCCGGGAGCCACCACCCGGCCCCGGGGAGACCCCAAATCGGGCAAATCCTCAGGAGAGCCAAGAAAATCATCCGGTGCTACCGGCTGTGCTGCGGGGGGCTGGGGGCCCCCCAGGGCTCCTGCGCCATCGGCTCTCCTCACCCCGGAGTCCCTCTGGCTGGGGCAGGGGACCCCACCGCGGGGGCACCTGGGACTTTTTCTCCTGCAAAGCACCAAGTTGTGTCCCCAGAACCCCAAGGGGTAACCCCAGAAGCGTTTTGCCCCCCTGGGGGGTCTTTGGTGGCTGCACCCCCACCTTCCATCGCAGCCGTGGAGCTGCCCGGCCCCACGGCGCCCCCCAGGGTGTGCGAACACCGCAAGGTGCAGAGGATCCAGCTGATCCGGGGCTGCAGGGCCCAGGAGAGCGCCCAGAGAGGGGAACTGCTGAGCCCCAGGGGTGGGGTTTGGCCCCACAGCTACGGGATGGTGCTCTGGAGCCTGGGCCGCGCGCTGGACACCGCCCGCTGGGACCGGGAGCCGGGGGGTCACCCCCAGTGTAAGGGCGCCCGGCCCCTCGCCGTGGGGACAGAGGGGTGATGGGCAGCAGGAAATCCATGGTGACACCAGGATCCATCGAGGGGAAGGGTCGGGATCTTCTTCCCAACCAGCAAAATCCCCCCTGGAGCGGGGTGAGAGAAGAAACAGAGAGAGCAGGAGGAGCAGGAGGAGGAGGAGGAGGTGGGGGTGTGGGACTGGGTCTGCAGCGCTTGCTGGTGGAACTGGGAGTGTCTGGGAGGGAAGAGGGGAGGGGAAGGAGAAGAATCCGTGTGGATCATGGAGGGAAAGGGAAGAATCCATGTGGACCATGGAGGAGAAGGGGATGGCGGGGGGGGAGGCCGGGCAGTGGCGCGTGAGCCGCAGCGGGTCGGTTTCTAACCGGGCTGGGCCTGGTCCCCATCATCTCTCACTAAACTATTTAAAATCCTGCCTGTGCTGTCACACATTCTGTCTGTCTGTCTGTCTGTCTGGGAGCAGCTGCTCACCTGGCCCAGGTGAGGAGGACTCAGTCCCCGGGGTCTCTGGGACATGGGGGTGGCTGCTGTGGGTGCCTGGCTCTGCCTGGGGCGGGCGCCGGGCCTGGCTCTCCGGGTGTTCCCCACAGATCCTGCCAGCACTGTGAGAAAAGAGGAGTTTGTGAGGGTACAGTGGTCAAGAAGGACTCTGCCCTATGATCTGGAGATGTTTTTAGGGTACAGTACTTTGGGTTTGGATCAGACTTGGCACTTGTCACTTCTAAAGCAGGGGGGGACGCTCCGGGCCCAGCCCTGCAGCAGATTTCTTCTAAAAGTACTGGAATAAAAAAGCTCCACTCAGCAGATCTCTGTGGCCTGGACACTGTGGTGGCCGCTGGCAGGTGACCCCTCCCTGAGCAGAGGGTGAAACTCCCTGAGTTCACCCCAGGGTGTGGCAGGAGGAGTCGCTGGGGGTGCAGGACGCAGCGTCCTGTGGGCGGCTGAGATCTGCTGGTGGTCGAGGGGGGAACTGAACCCCCCCAGGGAAGGAACAGGAGATGGGGACCTTGTAGAGAGAAAGATTCTTCCACGAGCAGCAGTGTCCAGGGAACCAAAACAGACAAAGCTGAGATTTTGTTGGAAAAAGCCACATTTGGGGGTGTGACAACAAAATGGGGATGGACTGGTGGGATTGTCAGCACCAGTGTGGGCAGTAGGAGCAGGGAAGTTCTCTTCCCCCTGCACTGGGCACTGGTGAGGCTGCACCTCGAGTGCTGGGTTCAGTGTTGGGCCCCTGATTCCAAGAAGGACCTGGAGGTGCTGGAGCGTGTCCAGAGAAGGGAACGGAGCTGGGGAAGGGTCTGGAGCACAAGTGTGCTGAGTTCCCGGCTGAGGGAACTGGGGGTGCTGAGCCTGGAGAGAAGGAGGCTGAGGGGAGACCTTCTGGCTCTGTCCAAGTCCCTTGGAGGAGGGTGGAGAGAGGTGGGGGTGGGTCTGTTCAACCAAGGACCAAGGGACAGGACAAGGGGAAAGGGCCTGGATTGGAAAAGCCCTTTGAGCTCCTGGAGTCCCATCAGGAACCCAACACTGACCAGTCCCCACTGACCCCTGTCCCTCAGCACTGTGTCTACACGACTCTTCAATCCCTCCAGGGATGGGGACTCCACCACTGCCCTGGGCAACCCCTTCCAATGCCTCAGAACCCTTCCAGGGAATAAATTCCCCTCTCACCCTCCCACGCGGCCCCCCCGGCCCTGCCCCGGCCCCCCCGGGTCACCCCCGCGCTCAGGAGCCCCCAGACCGGCCGAGGGTCCCTCCCTCCCGGGGCCCTTTGACCACCAGCGCCCCGGGGACAGGGCGGGGGAGGCCCCGGTGGGCGGTGACCCCCGTGGGCCGAGCTCCCGCTCCCTCCACCGGCCCCTTCCGCCCCCACCCCGGGGACCCGCCACCCCCGGGCCCCTTCCGGGCCTCCCCACTACAACCAGGCAGAACTCGGAAGTGCCTGAATCAGTATCCAATAGCAGAGCTCGGAGGAGGTCACGTGCGGCGCCGCACCAATCACAGGAGCCGCCGCGGGTAGGCCTGGGCCCGAGTGCCGAGCACAACCCGGAAGTCGCTCGACTCCGCAGCGCGCGGTCACCGCAAAATGGCGCCGCTGGTGAAAGCAACCAATCGCAGGGCAGGGTGGTGTCACGTGGGAAGGACGGCGCGTGGATTTCTGGGATATTCGCGCGATTTCCGGGTTACGAGGAGGGAAGAAAGGAAAGAGGCGGGGCTCATTACCGGAAGTGCGTCACCGGATGTGTACGCGGTGAGGACGCCTCATTTCCGCCGCGGTTGCCGTGGTAACGGCAGCGCCACCAGGACAGGGGGAAAATCACCCAGTTTTTTCGCTCCAGCGGGAGCTCGGGGGGAACTGGGGGGCGGGAGTCAGAGGTGAGGGAGGAACCATCGCATCGGGGAATGGGGGGAAAGGAAATGGGGTTAAAGTGGTAATGAGCGTCATCGTAATTAAATATGCAAATGAGGGACCCCCAGTGCCATTGCTCAGCACCCGCCCACCCAGCCCCGCCCGTTCCCAGAGAACGATCCCGGAGCAGCGACAATCCCGACCCGAAACCGCAATCCCGGGAGAGCCAGAGCCCGAGCGAGAGCCAGAGAGAGCCAGAGAGGAAGAGCCCCTCATGGATCTCCTGCCCATGGGTCAGGAACCCCCAGAGCCCTGGGCTGGAGAACCACACCTGTGGGAATGAGAAATTCCCCCCCAGCCCCACATTTGTGTGATTTGCTGCCCCAGCTGGATCCCTGCAAGTCAGTGGGGCCTGGTGGGATCCACTCCGGGGTACTTAGAGCTGGCAGATGTCCCAGTGACACCTCTCTCAATGACCTTCCGATGCTCCTGGGAATCCAGAGAGGTCCCAGTTGACTGGAAGCTGGGAAATGTTGTCCCAGTCTTCAAGAAAGGTGCTCATGGCCCCAAGGCTGACAAGATTCCAGCAGCATTTGGCCAAGGCCCTCAGGGCCATGGTGTGAATGTTGGGATTGTCGTGTGCAGGGACAGGAGTTGGGCTCCATGGTCCTGGTGGGTCCCTGCCAGCTCCCCACAGTGGGTGTCCCTGGAGCATCCACCACTGCTGACATCAGGGGCCAAGGTCCAGCTGGTGACCGTGGTGGCCCCAGCACAGCCGGTGGCCGTGCTCCCACCGCAGCAGCAGCACCATGAAGCTGTGGCTGCTCTGTGGCTTCGCTGTCACCGTGGCACTGTTGGCCACAACCGGAGCCGACCACGGTGACTCCAAGAAGGTGACACGAGGGAGGGGGGTGGGCTGTGCGTGGAGGGGGGGTGACAGCTGGGGAATAAGGGAGCCAGGAGGGGGGAGATGGTGGGGACAGGAGCATGGGGAGGCGGAACCTCCCGTGGCACAGCACGGCATGGCACAGCACTGCTTGTCCCCAGGGGACACCATCTGCTCTGTCACCATACGGGGACAGGCCACATCCTGGGGGAGCAGCTTTTCCAGCCCCCCCAGGGCCGGTGTGGCCGGTAACGGGCTCGGGCCACCAAGGTCTGTCCAAGTCCTTGTCCCCCCATGGGTGACGTGGTGATGGGGCCACGGTGGCCCGGTGGCCCTGTGTCCCGGTGTCCTGGTGTCCTGGTGGCCGTGGGCCCCTCTGGCAACCGCGGCGCTTGCACAACCGGCAAATATTTCATCAGGGGGGTGAGGAGGAGGAGGAGGAGGAAGAGGAGGAGGAGGGGGAGGGGGAGGGGGAAGAGGAGGAGGGGGAGGAGGAGGGGGAAGGACGTGGTGGTGGACACAGGTGGTCCCAGTGCTGCCACATGGGCCGGTGGCCTCGCTGTGGTGACGGGAAGCGGGGGGACAGGCAGGGACAGGGGACAGGGTGGGAGCAGGGTGTTGCCAAATCAACCCCAGTGACACCGGGGACGGGGCACCGAGGTCTGGGGACACTCGTGCAGGGCCGAAGGGACCGCGGGTGGCACCGGGCGCTGGCGGCGCCGTGACCGCGGTTCTCTGGCAGGGGACGGGCCGTGGCGGGCGGCGGCGGCCGCACAGACCCTGCTCGGGGTGTTTCTCCGTCCTGAGCGAGGTGAGGCGGGGACGTGGGGACACCGCGGGGGACAGTGGGGGGAGGGAGCGTGGTGCTGCCTGTCCCTTGGTGGCACCTCGTGGGGTCTGGTGGCCCCATGGCACCGTCTGCTCTTAGAGCCACAGAACCCCAGACTGGTTTGGGTTGGGAGGGACCTGAAAGCTCCTCCAGTCCCAACCCCCTGCCAGCAGCAGGGACACCTTCCACTAGACCAGGTTGCTCAAAGCCTCATCCAACCTGGCCCAGAACACTTCCAGGGAGGAGCAGCCACAGCTTCTCTGGCCAACCTGGGACAGGGTCTCACCACCCTCACACCAAACAATTTCTTCCTCACATCTCAGCTCCATCTCCCCTCTGCCACTTTCAAGCCATCACCCCTTGTTCTGTCCCTCCCTGCCCTTGGCCAAAGTCCCTCCCCAGCCTTCCTGGAGCCCCTTCAGGTACTGGGAGGCCACTGGAAGGTCTCCCCGGAGCCTTCTCTTCTCCAGGCTCAGCAGCCCTTGGCCTTGCCCACCCAACCGCCCACCCCGGTGTCACTGACCGAGGTGCTGGGGGTGCCTGGGTCCCTCTGTCCATGTCACCAGCAAAGGTGTTGAGGGGCACAGGTGACCATGCCAGCCCCTGAGGGACACGGAGGTGCCCCAGGGTGTCCCACCCCTGTGTCCCCCCACAGGAGTCACAGCCGGGGTCCAGTCACGCCACAGAGGACGAGGAGGCTCAGCCGGGCCGGCGGGTGAGCGGGGGCCGGTGGAGGGGAGGGGTCCGGAGGTGACACCACGTGCCAGGCGGTGCCAGCACCATGTCACTGTGGGGTTTGGTGTCACCCTGCTCTCAGTGTGACCCTACTCTCAGTGTGACCCTGCTCTTGGTGTCACCCTGTGCTCAGTGTCACCCTGCCCTCATTGTCACCCTGCCCTCATTGTCACCCTGCTCTCGGTTTCCCCCTGCCCTCAGTGTCACCCTGCTCTCGGTTTCCCCCTGCCCTCAGTGTCACCTGCTCTCAGTGTCACCCTGCCCTTGGTGTCACCCTGCCCTCAGTGTCACCCTGCCCTCGGTGTCCCCCTGCCTTCAGTGTCCCCTGCCCTCAGTGTCCCCCTGCCCTCAGTGTCTCCTGCTCTCAGTGTCCCCCTGCCCTCAGTGTCCCCCTGCTCTCAGTGTCCCCTGCCCTCGGTGTCCCCCTGCCCTCAGTGTCCCCTGCTCTCGCTCCCACAGGAGAGGACCCGGAGGGCGGACGAGGCGGTGGCTCAGCCCAGGGGACGCCCCGGCAGCGTCGCGGTGCCACGGCGGGTAACGGCAGAGCCCCGGCCGGTCCCCAGCCCCGCCCAGTGACACCCGGGGACGGGGCCCCCCGGCCGTGGCGGGGACCCCCCCGCAGACCCCCGGCCGGCGCGGCGAGGAGCGGTGTCACCAGCAGAGACCCCGGGGTCCGGCCCCCCGGAGCTGTGCCGCAGGGTCTGCCTGTCCCCTCCCAGCCCTGAGGCACGAGCCAGCCTGTCCCCATGCCACCTCCGCCCCACTGCCCCCACCGTGCACCCCCAAAGTGCTTCTGGGGGTGACTCACCCCCCGCCCCCCTGCTGTGCTGAAATAAAACCACTGAGCCCGAGGGAGTGGGTGCGTCTGGTCTGGGGCAGGGGGCGTGGGGGGTGACACTGCCCATGGGTGGCACTGCCCATGGGGTGGCACTGCCCATGGGTGACACTGCCTGTGGGTGGCACTGCCCGTGGGTGACACTGCCCGTGGGTGACACTGTCCATGGGGTGACCCCAGCACTGGGGATGCTCCCGCTTGTCCCAGCACCAACCTGGGTGTCCCCTCCTCGGTGTGGCCTGGGCTCGTGCCACGTCCCCCCCTGAGTCCTGTCACCACCCCAGGGGACAGGGCACGTCCCCAGCACCCACCCACGAGGGACAGGGGGTGGCACCCGAACCCCAGCGCTGGTGAGTGCAGGGCTGGTGGCACCGGGGGAGTCTGTGGGGTGGGGAGTGGGGGACCTTGGGGGTCTGGGTGTGGGTGACCCCAGGGGGTCCTGGTGTGGGTGGTACTGGGGACACTGAAGGGCTTTATGGGGTGACACCAGGGGGTGGGTGGCACCGGGGAGTTCGGGTGTGGGTGACACTCGGGGTCCAGGGGAGTCTGTGGGGTGACACCGGGGGGTCCGGGTGACACCGGGGGTCCGGGTGAGTTTATGGGGTGCCGGTGACACCGGCGGTCGGGGGAGGGAGTCTCTGGGGTGACACCGGGGTCACCACCGCCCCATCCCGCCCCGTCCCGGGGTCACGGCCCCGCCCTCTCTCCCCGCGTCCTCCCAGCCGCCAGGGGGCGCACACCCCCCCCCTTCCCCGAGGCTCCGCCCCCGCAGGCCGTGCCCCCTGGCGGTTCGGCGGAAGACGCTGCCGCAGGGCGCGCGGGGCCGGTGGCGGCCGCCATGTCCCGCCGGGGTCCCGCTCAGGTGAGGGCCGGACCGGGCCGGACCGGGCCAGCCGCGGAGCCTGCGGGCCCACAGCCCCGGGGAGCCTGGGGACGGGCCGGGGGGGGGTCCCGGGGCTGGGGGGGGTCCCGGGGGGTGCCCGGGGGTGGGGGGGACCCCAGAGGTGCCGGTTCAGGGGGACGGGGGAGGGGCCCCGGGGGTGCTGGGCTGGTGTGGGGGGGGGCTCAGGGGGGTGGGGAGAGAACCCAAGAGTCTTGGAGGGGGGGGGCGCTCTGGGGGTGCTGGTTCAGGGGGACCTGGGGACCCTCAGGGGTGCCAGGCTGGGGGGAGAGGGGAGGTCCCCAGGGCCAGTTCAGGGGGACAGGGGAGGGTGCTGGGCTGGGGGGGTCACTCAGGGGGAGCTGGTTCAGGGGGATGGGGAGGGGGTCCCCAAGGGTGCCAGACTGGGGCGGGGGGGTGTCCCTAGGGGTGCTGGTTAAGGGGGACGGGAGGGGTCCCCGCAGGGGTGCCAGTACAGGGGGATAGGGGGGGGTCCCCAAGGGGGCCAGGCTGGGGCTGGGGGGGTCCCCAGAGATCCTGGGGGATGGCGGGGGGGGTGGTACAGCTGGAGTCTGGCAGGTCCCCTGGGGGATGTGGGGGCTGAGGGGTCCCTTGTGGGTCTGGGGGTCCCTTGGGGGTCTCCCCCCGCTGCCCTTCCCCTCTGCCCCCCCAGGTGTCGGGGTCCCCCCGGCGCAGGCCGGCGCAGGCCCCGGAGGCGCCGGAGCTGCGGGAGCTGCGGAGCCGCACGGAGCGGGCGGAGCGGAGGCTGCTGGCGTGCGAGAGCCTGGTGGGGGAGCTGGGCACCAACCTGGCCGCCCTGGGCAACCTCCTGCACCACTACGGCCACCTGCAGCGGCGCCTGGACAACCTGGAGAACCTCCTGCGCAACAGGAACTTCTGGATCCTGCGGCTGCCGCCCGGCGCCCACGGGGAGACCCCCAAGGTGAGGGCAGGCGGCGCCGGGGGACACAGTGACAGCGCTGGGTGACACTGGTGACAGCTCCTGGTAACACCGGTGCCAGCACCGGGGGACACTGGTGACAGCTCCTGGTAACACCGGTGCCAGCGCCGGGTCACACCAGCCCCTGGTAACACCGGTGCCAGCGCTGGGTGACACTGGTGACAGCTCCTGGTGACACTGGTGACAGCTCCTGGTGACACTGGTGACAGCCCCTGGTCACACCAGTGCCAGCTCCTGGTGACACCAGTGCCAGCGCCGTGGCTGCACAGGGGGTTTATTCAGAAGCCCCAGAGTCCTCCTGGCAGTGGGTGCCACTGGCCGAGCCCCTCGGGGTGTCCCCGGGAGCTCCTCGGGGTGTCCCCCAGCCGTGTCCCCGGAGCCCCGGGCCCGTCACACGCCCGTGTGGTTGCAGGTGCCGCTGACGTTCGATGACATCTCGGTGTACTTCAACGAGCAGGAGTGGCAGCAGCTGGAGCGCTGGCAGAAGGACCTGTACCGGGCCGTCATGAGGGGCAACTACGAGACCCTCGTCTCCCTGGGTGAGCCACGGGGGGGAGAAGGGTCACCTGGAGATGAGTTGGGCAGAATGGAGGTGCCACCAGGTGCTGCTCAAACCCTCTGTGTCCTCTGCTCCTCTGTCCCCTGAGCAGACTACGCTGTGGCCAAGCCTGACATCCTCTCCCGGCTCGAGAGGGATGAAGAGCTCTGCCTCAAAGATGGCCAGGAGCCACCACAGACAGGAGCCCCAGAAGCTCAGGAGCCCCCACAGACAGGAGCTCCAGAAGGTCAGGAGCCCCCACAGACAGGAGCCCCAGAAGCTCAGGAGCCCCCACAGACACCAGAGGAGATGGAGCAGGTGGAAGAAGCTTTGGGAGAAGATGAAGCCCCCATGGAAGCTGATGCAGGTGAGGGAGGGGGGTGGCAGGAGGAGGTGGCAGCTCCTGTCTCAGCAGATGTCCCAGCAGTGTCTTGGTTAGAAATGAAGGTCTCCAAGGGTGTGGTGGCTGAAGCTCCATGGAGAACCTTGACTTGTGCAAGGTTGATGCTTGGTCAGATGAATCCTATGGAGAAAAACATTCAGAAGCCCCTCAGGAGGGGCTGGGATGGAGTGGGGAGTGGTGGGACAGATCTCCTGTGATCCCCTCCAGTCCTCTTTCTGTGCAGCTCATCCATCCTTCACCTGGTGGCTTTGATGGGCTTCCAAAGCCACTCCTGCTTCCCTGGGTGAGGGGAGATGGTGGGGGGAGGGAGGGAGGAGGAGGAGGCAGGAGCAGCTCTGCTGGTGCTGAGGGAGCAGAAGTGGTGAGGAGAGCCCTGGGACATGGCCATGGGACACAGGAGAGCTGGGAACAGCAGTTCAGAGAGCAAGGGCTGGGGAAGGGACACGGGGAAGGGAGGGACAGAGCCAGAAGGTCTCCCCTCAGCCTCCTCTTCCCCAGGCTCAGCACCCCCAGGTCCCTCAGCCGGGAACTCAGCACACTTGTGCTCCAGCTCTCTGAGCTCACAGAACACTGAGCTGGGAGGGACCCACCAGGATGATGGAGCCCAACTCCTGTCCCTGCACAGGACAACCCCAACATTCACACCATGTCCCTGAGGGCCTTGGCCAAATGCTGCTGGGATCTTGTCAGCCTTGGGGCCATGAGCACCTCCCTGGGGAGCCTGTGCCAGTGCTCCACCACCCTCTGCCTCAAGAACCTTTTCCTCATGGCCAAGCTCCCCCTCCCCTGCCACATCTTCCTGCCATGGCCTCTGCTCCTGGCGTTGGTGGCCAGAGAGAAGAGCTCAGCGCCTGCCCCTGCTCTTCCCCTGGGGAGGAAGTTCCAGACCGCCAGGAGATCTCCTCTCAGTCTCCTCTTCTCCAGGCTGAACAACCCCAGTGCCTTCAGCCTCTCCTCACACCCTTCCCCTCTGAACCCTTCCCCAGTGTTGTGTCCCTCCTCTGGACACTCCAGCAGCTTTAGATCCTTTTTCTCCCGTGGCACCCACAAGATGTCACAGACAGAGCTGTCCCTCCCCTCTGAGGTGTCACTGGGGTGTTGGGGTTTGGATTCTCTCGGTCAGAGCGTGGCTGGTGGATCTGTGTCTCTGCCCTGGGGCTGGGTGGGGGGAGAAGGGTCACCTGGAGATGTTTGAGAGTTGGGCAGAATGGAGGTGCCACCAGGTGCTGCTCAAACCCTCTGTGTCTTCTGCTCCTCTGTCCCCTGAGCAGACTACGCTGTGGCCAAGCCTGACATCCTCTCCCGGCTCGAGAGGGATGAAGAGCTCTGCCTCAAAGAAGCTCAGGAGCCCCCACAGACAGGAGCCCCAGAAGGTCAGGAGCCCCCACAGACAGGAGCCCCAGAAGGTCAGGAGCCACCACAGACAGGAGCCCCAGAAGGTCAGGAGCCCCCACAGACAGGAGCCCCAGAAGGTCAGGAGCCACCACAGACAGGAGCCCCAGAAGGTCAGGAGCCCCCACAGACAGGAGCCCCAGAAGGTCAGGAGCCACCACAGACAGGAGCCCCAGAAGGTCAGGAGCCACCACAGACAGGAGCCTCAGAAGGTCACAAGTCCTCACAGACACACACTGGAGGTGGTCAGGAGCCCCCACAGACCAGCATCCCAGAAGCTCAGGAGCCCCTGCAGACCAGCACCCCTGAAGGTCCAGAGTCCCCACAGACCAGCACCCTGGATGGTCAGGAAACCCCACAGACCACCCTGGATGGTCAGGAAACCCCACAGACCAGTGTCCCAGAAGCTCAGGAGCCCCCACAGAGACCAGAGAAGAGGAACCAGAAGGGGAACCCTCCGGGAGAAGATGAAGTCCCCGCGGAGGCTGGCCCAGGTAGGTGAGGTGGGTGTCAGGAGGAGCTGCCTCCCTGTCCCAGCTGTCTCAGGAGGGCTCTGTGGGAGGGATCATGGCAGGTCACCCTGCTGAGGAGCAGTGTCCCCAGGGAGTGGCAGAAGCTTTGGGGGCCGTTGTCACGGCGCTGGTGGGGAAAAGGGACGAGATTTGGGGGCCTGAACTCGGGGCACTGCAGGGACGCGGCTGGTGGAGCTGGTGGGAGGGATGGGGCTGCTCTGCAGAGGTGACAGCTCGTGACACCTGAGTGTCTTTCCTCCTCCCCTCGTTGTGGCTTCACCCCAGTTCCTTCTGTCACCTCATGTGCCACCATCAGATCATTTTGGTTGGAAAAGCCCTTTGAGCTCATGGAGTCCAACCATGAACCCAACACTGCCCAGTCCCCACTGACCCCTGTCCCTCAGCACTGTGTCTACGCGACTCTTCAATCCCTCCAGGGATGGGGACTCCACCACTGCCCTGGGCAACCCCTTCCAATGCCTCAGAACCCTTTCAGCAAAGAAATTCTTCCTCACATCCCATCTCAACTGCCCTGGCCACAACCTGTCGTGGCTTCTGGAGCCGGAGCTCCTCTGGCTCTTCGCGTGCTCCCACCCCCTCCCCAGGGGGTGTCCCACCAGCACAGGGGGACCTGAGCTCTCCCCAAGGCTCTGGAATTGCTTCTCCTCTCTCTGCAAGCAGAGCTCCCCATCCTGGTGCAGAACATCGTGTCCCTGGGCGCCAGGAGGGAGAAGCGGCGCCGGGAGGAGCAGCCTGAGGCGGAGGAGGACGCGGCAGCGCCTGGCGCGGGTGAGGACAGGGGGACACGGGGTCCAGCGGGGGGGACACGGGGTCCAGCGGGGGGGACACAGCTCCCAGCCCACTGAGGTGCTTCAAATGGGGAGGGAGAAGAAAGTCTCAGGCCTTGTGTTTGCTCAGGGAGCGTGAGGGTGTGTGAGGGTGGTGAGACCCTGGCCCAGGTTGGCCAGAGAAGCTGTGGCTGCTCCTCCCTGGAAGTGTTCTGGGCCAGGTTGGCTGAGGCTTGGAGCAACCTGGTCTAGTGGAAGGTGTCCCTGCTGCTGGCAGGGGGTTGGGACTGGAGGAGCTTTAAGGTCCCCCCAACCCAAACCACTCTGGGGTTCTGGGATCTGCTCCCCAGACCACGCTGGCTCGCTCAGGGCGTGAGGGCAGGACCCTGTGGTGGCACTGGGACCTTTCCAGCTGCTTTGTTGGTCGCTCTTTTATTGTTCAGATCCTGCTGAGTGTGTCAGGACCTGGGGTTTGTCCTGGGAGGGGATGACCGAGGCTGCTCCATTTCAGGGGAAGGTTCTGCAGTGGGACACGAGGCGGCGCGGGAAGAGGCTTCACCTGGAGACATCAGAGTGAAGGAGGAGCCTGAGGCGTCGCAGGACGTTCCTGCACCTTCTCCCAGCCCCAAGGGCGAGCAGGCCAAGGCCAAGAGCAAGAAGAAGCCGAGCAGGTGCGAGACCAGCAGCCTGCTGGTGGACAACTGCCGGCGCGGGTACGTGCGGGAGTGGTGCCACCCCTGCACCGAGTGCGGGAAGCGCTTCCGCCTCAAGATCAACCTCATCATCCACCAGCGCAGCCACGCCAAGGAGGGGCCCTACGAGTGCGCCGTCTGCGAGATCAGCTTCGCCCACAAACGGCACCTGGACCTGCACCAGAGCATCCACACCAAGGACAGGGCCTTCGGGGCCAAGGTGTGGGGCAACGTCCACCCCGAGCTGCGCATCCGGCCCCGCCGCAGGCTCTGCGGGACGCTGTGCGGCGGCGCCCACGCGCTGGGCAGCGGGACCCACGCCGGGGGGCCCTGCCTGGGGCAGGTCAAGGAGGAGCTGGACAGAGGGACTTTGTCCAACCCGTGTTTGTCCCAGCAGCAGAGCCCCAGGTCCCGTCGGAAGCCGGTGCTGAAATGTCACCTCTGCAAAAAGACCCTCTCGTGTCCCCTCTCCCTGCAGCGGCACCTGCAGCTCCACGCGCGGGACCGGCCCCACTGCTGCCCCGCCTGCAACAAGTGCTTCACCCGCGGGACCCACCTCCGGCGCCACCAGAAGATCCACGACCGACAGAAAGCTCCGAGCCCCCCCCAACAGCCCGGCAGCGGCGTCGCCCCGGCGCCGCCCCCGCAGCCGGCCGCGGGCGGGGATGGTCCTCGCTCAGCACCGCGGGTGGCCGAGAGAAAAGCCGCGCCCGGGGCCACCGCAGCTCCGCCGGTGCCACCCAACGGGCTCCTGCTGGGGTCTGCGGAGCTGGGGCTGCTGGGGAAGAGCTGCGGCGGCCGAGCCATCCAGCCCGTGGTGCGGCTGGGGAGCAGGGCGGTGCTCTCGGGGACGCTGGGGAAGTGACACCACGGAGCGGATCCGAACCGCTCGTGTCCTCGGAGGGGACCTGCGCCGGCCCTGGATCCCGCGCGTGGGCGGGGCGCGGGGGCTGCGAATCTGTTGGATTTGAGGAGATTTCCTGAATTCCTGAATCAGAAGTTTGGGTGCCACCGTAGAGCCCATTGCAGAGACCTCCGGCGACCCAGCCCGCTCCCGGCTCCCGCGCCTGCCGGGGGGGCTCCCCCAGGGTGACCTTCCTGGGGGTGCCCTGAGCCATCCCCTGCGGCTCCGCGGGGGGAACTGCAAACAGCCGCGGGCAAACCCCTCCCGCGGTGCTGGAGCTGCGCCCTCACCGCTGGAAACGAAATCCCACGGGGAGAGGAGGGCGGGGGGCGGCGGAGCCGGGCGGGGGGCGGCGGAGCCGGGCGGGAGGCGGCGGAGCCGGGCGGGAAGGGAGGAGCCGGGTGGCATGAGGACAAGGTGGCACCTCCGAGCCCCCACCGCGTCCTGGCCTGCCCAGCCCCCCTCATTAGTGGCTCCCTCATTAAGGAGGTTCCCCTGCTGGCTACCTCAGGCGGCGCGGGGCGAGCGCTGCCCGCAGGCAGGCGGTAACCGGCGGGGGGTGACGGCCAGGCCCGGTGCGGCTCCGGTGTCACCAGGAATCGCTCGAACCGCGCGTGTCACCTGTGCTGCGGGGAGCACGGGTCGTGGAGAGAGAGGGGACATTGGTCCTGGGGACATCGCCCCCAGTGACACCACCGTGCAGACCAAACGGAGCAGCTGTTGGGACACTTCTGAGTTTAACTTTCTGGGTTTTTATTTTCAAGTTGTCGATGTCCCCACGTCTGTCCCCACGTCTGTCCCCGTCAGGGGGCGCAGGGAGCCAGCCTGCCCAGCCGGGTCTGAGCACCGAGGGAGTGTCCGGGCCATGTCCTGGTGTCACCCTCAGCATGGTGCCACCTTCCTGCCTCACAGTGGGGACAGCAGTGCCAGAGCTGCTCCCTGGGGACACACCATGTCCTGCTGCTCCCCGGGGACACACCGTGTCCCGCTGCTCCTTGGGGACACACCATGTCCCGCTGCTCCCTGGGGACACCCCATGTCCCGCTGCTCCTTGGGGACACCCCATGTCCCGTTGCTCCTTGGGGACACACAGCATGTCCCACTGCTCCTTGGGGACACACCATGTCCTGCTGCTCCTTGGGGACACCCCATGTCCCACTGCTCCTTGGGGACACACCATGTCCTGATGCTCCTTGGGGACACACCATGTCCCACTGCTCCCTGGGGACACCCCATGTCCCGCTGCTCCTCTGAGCCAGGTTCTCACTCAGTCCCTGTCCCTGGGATTCCCTGACGGTAGCGTTGGCTGTGGGGGGTGGCGGTGGCACACGTTGTCCCCATGTCCCCAAAGGGCCGATGGCACTGCCTGCTGCCACGCTCGATGCCTTACAGGGGTGCGGTGAGGGTGGCTCCGGCACGGCAGGGTGGGGTACAGTGAGGGGGCAGAGATCCCAGTGGATCCCAGTGGATCCCAGTGGCGCGGGATGAGGCAGCTGCTGTGCCGGGGGGCCGTGCCAGCGCGGGTGACACGGAGGGGCTGGCCTGTCCCTCGGCTGCTGTGACAGGGACCAGCGTTCCCTGGGGGGTCCCAGATCCTTCCTCAGGCTCTGGAGTCAATAAAGGTTTTCGTCCTTATGTCGGGCTGAGACGGGGGGGGACAACGGGGATGGGGACAGCCGGGATGGGCACGGGCAGAGCGAGGCAGAGGGATGGGGATGGGATGGGGTGAGGGGACAGTGAGGGTGGGGGGAGCCCCAGGAGCGGGGCTGTGCCAGGGGCAGCAGGATGATGAGTTCCCAGGAGCCCCCAGACTCGGCCTCTGTGCTCCCCCCCGTCACTGGGGAGCCCCAAGGCCACCTCTGCAGCCACACAGGGTGACACTCAGGCCCTTCGCCACCATCCCGGGCCAGGCTGGACACCGCCCAGTGTGTCCCAGTCCCTTGTACTGGGGCCCAGCACCCTGGTGTGTGCCCAGCCAGGGGCAGGATTTTTTCCCTGGTCACCCCAGGCAGCTGAGGCCACCAAGGTCCCCAGCTCCTGTCACCCACCCAGCCCACACTTGCCACGGTGGTGCCCTCAGCCAATGCAGTGGCCACAACCTCAGCCCGTGGTGGTGGCCATGCTGGGTTGGGGTGTCCCCAGCGTGTCCCCTGGGATGTCACCATCACCCTGGGTGCCCCCAGGACATACCCCCCCGGGATGTCACCATCACCACCAGGTCAAAGCAAGGGGACATGAGCTGGGGAGTCCCATGAGCCCCAGATCCCAGAGTGGGGCTGCGATGGGGCAGCCCCACATCCCCATGGGGCCCTTCCCCAGGGGGAAGGTCCCAGCCCGGCTCCCCCTGAGGCACCAGAGCACAGCAGGAGCCCGGGTCAGTCCTGGTCTTTATCCACATCTCTCCCGGTGACCCCGGCTGCTCCCCGGCCACCGCAGCCCCTGCCCAGACCCCACCGTGTCCCCCCACGCTGCCGGGGTTGAACTAACCCCGAGTTGGGCTGCTCTGCTCCCTGCTCCACCGCACCCACCACGGCTGCTCCTCAGCCTGCCTTCATCCTCCTCCTCCTCCTGGAGATCCAGGTGCTGCAGAGCTCCACAGATCTGTGGAGAGCCCCATGGTGATGCCAAGAGACCCACAGTGGTGCCACAAGCTCCATGGCATTGTGGAAAGACCCATGGTGGTGCCACGATCTCCACGGCATTGTGAATAGCCCTGTGGTGGTGCCACCAGCCCCACAGTGATGCCACGAGCTCTGGAGCATTGCCACAAGTCCCATGGTGCTGCCACGAGCCCCACGGTGATGCCAGGAGCCCCATGGCCACGCCACGAGCCCCACAGTGATGCCAGGAGCCCCACGGCCGCACACCACCAGCTGCCCGGTGCGTCCCGTGGCCGCAGGCTGCCGCCCCCTCCACGCCTCCTGCAGCCCCCTGCGCTCAGGGGTTCTCCTGGCCCAAAGCCTCGCAGGCGCTGGGCTCCGGTTCCCGGGGACGGCTTGGCAGGGGGGCAGCGGGGGAGCTGGGCACGGCGTGGATCTTCTGGTGGTGGTTCAGGGACTGGCGGTGCCGGAAGCTCTTGCTGCAGCCGGAGCACTGGAAGGGCCGCTGCTGGGTGTGCCGGCGCTGGTGCTCCTCCAGCCACGCCTTCTGCGGGAAGCTCTCGGCGCACTCGATGCAGCGGTAGAGCCGCTCCCCGCCGCCGCCGCCGCCCCGCGCGGGCCGCGCCCCCCAGGGCGCCCGGAGCTGCACCCCGTGGATGCGCTGGTGCTTCTGCAGGTGGTGCTTCTGGATGAAGCCCTTGCCGCAGGCGGGGCAGCGGTAGGGCCGCTCCCCGGTGTGGATGCGGTAGTGCTTGTTGAGGTTGGACTTCTCGTTGAAGCTCTTGCCGCAGGCGGGGCACTGGAAGGGCCGCTCGCCCGTGTGCAGCCGCTGGTGCCGCAGCAGCGCGGCGTGGTGCGCCAGGCTCTTCCCGCAGGCCGTGCAGATGAAGGAGCCGTTGCTCTTCCTCACCGGGGTTTGCTGCCGCGCCAGGAGGTTCCGTTTCAGCCGGACGCTCTTCCAGCCCGGCGGGACCGCGCAGGGTTCTTCCCCCACGGCTTCCTCCGAGCTGGGCTGCGATGAAGCCGCCTCCGAGGTGGTGTCAGCTCCCAGGGGCACCCCCTGGGCCAAGGAGAAGGGCTGGTCCGTCCCCACGCCCAGCACGTGCTCTGTTGGGAAGGGCAAGCCCGGGGCAGGGTGAGCTTCCACCGGCACCACCACGGGCTTGAACTCGGGCGGGGCAGCCCCGTGGTGGCAGAAATCCCCCAGAGCCTCTCCAGGCGCCTTCTGCTCGTCCAGGCCAGCGGGGCTCCCCCAGGGCACCCCCTGCTCCTGGCTCAGGGGCACCTCCTCTTCCAGCCGCACTGAGGGGGCCTGTGGCAGAGCCAGGAGCTCAGATCCCTCCTCCTGGAGCTGCTGCTCCTCTGTCTTGATCACGATCTTCTCACCTGCCGAGAGACAGAGATTCACTGCCAGCAAGGGCAGGGAGGGACAGAACAAGGGGTGATGGCTTGAACGTGGCAGAGGGGAGCTGGAGCTGAGATGTGAGGAAGAAATTGTTTGGTGTGAGGGTGGTGAGACCCTGACCCAGGCTGGGCAGAGAAGCTGTGGCTGCCCCGTGCCCACAGCCCCAGTGCAGGAGCAGGAGCTGAGCTTCCCCTGCAGCCCCTGGGTGAGAAGAAGCAGAAATTGGGCTGTTGGAAAGGGACCAGGGAGGCTTTACCAAGAGCAAGGCAGGAGAAGGACACGTGGGGGTGTGCTGGCACTGCTGGGGGTTATCTGGGCATCTTGTTGGACCTCAGGGACATTTGGTGGTCTGGCCATGCAATACTCAGAAAGAAGCCAAAACCAGAAGAAACATGAAGGAAAAACCAGGGGAAAGTGAGGCTGGAGAGTCCTCTGTCCTGGCAGGACCTTTATCAGGAGTGGCAGAGTGGAAGGAGTCAAACTGGGGTGAGGGATCAAAGCAAAACCTTCCCGGAGCGGGAGGGACCGTCTGGCTGCAGGAGTGGGGGTGCAGAGCCACCCTTGTGCTGGACTTTGCCCCACATCTCCCTATTTTCCACTCTTTTTGACAAGAGACCAAAGTTTTAAGCTTCTGGGCTTAAAAATTCGGTTTTAAAAGTTTTAAAGGAGGCTTCAGTCACAGCTGAAGTCCCCGAGAGCTCCTGACCCCGAGCAGCCCTGGACACCCCACGTGGTGGGTTCTGCTCCTGGGAGGAGAGGCAGGAGCGCTGCCGAGGGCAGGACCCCACCCCTGGGACCCGAGGGCAGGACCCCACCCCTGGGACCTGAGGGCAGGACCCCACCCCGGGACCTGAGGGCAGGCAGCAGCGGTCCGTGGGCAGCAGCAGAGCAAGCCCTGCCCAGCCCAGCCCTGGTCCTCAGGTTCCACAGCCCGGTGGCCGCTGTGACTCACCGCCACCGAGGTGTCCCGGCACCGCCCCCTCCTCCAGCAGCCCCGGGGGCCTCGTGTTCAAATCCTCCCCGTCCTGGGCCGGCGGCAGCAGAGCGGGTTTGGAGCCGGTGTCCCCGGGCCCTGGGAAGGAGGAAGAGGTGGTTGCACTGCTGGTGCTGGGGAGCAGCAGAAGTTCCCCTGGATAAAGGGCTGAAGTCACACAGGGGGGAGCTGTGGGGGGCCCAGGGGGGTCCTGGGCTCCCAGAGCAGCGGTTCAGGTTTCCCAGGATCATCAGAGCGAGCAGCCTGGTGGCAGCCAAGGCAGGGAAATGGCTTCAGTTACCCCCAAATGAACCCAGGATTTCCTGGGTTGGAAAAGCCCTTTGAGCTCCTGGAGTCCAACCATGACCCCAGCACTGCCCAGTCCCCACTGACCCATGTCCCTCAGCACTGTGTCTACACGACTCTTCAATCCCTCCAGGGATGGGGACTCCACCACTGCCCTGGAAGTGTTCTGGGCCAGGCTGGATGAGGCTTTGAGCAACCTGGTCTAGTGGAAGGTGTCCCTGCTGCTGGCAGGGGGGTTGGGACTGGAGGAGCTTTAAGGTCCCTTCCCACCCAAACCAGTTTGGGATTCGGTGATTCCATGTCAGGGCTGACAGAGGGACAAACCCCAGCAGTGTCCCAGTGTCCCCAGTGACAGCACCACCACGTTGGCCAGGCAGGATGCACAGGGTGAGCACGGAGCACAGCCACCACCCACAGCCAAGGAACATCAACCCTTCAGTGTGTGAAGGTGCCACCTCTCACTGCCTGTTCCCCCACCACCCAGACACCCCAGCAGCCTGGCAGCAGTCGTGAGCTGGATCCCCCCCGGGGGATGAGGTGTCTGGCACACAGGACAGGGCTGATCCTCACCCAGAGGGACCACGGCCTCGTGACTCCCCTTCATGGCCACCCGGTACAGCTCCTTCTGCCGGCTGTCCAGGCTCCTCCACTCCTGCTCTGGCAGAGTTGCCGTGTCATCCTCGCACGCTGCTGGCACCTGAAACCACGGGAGCCATCACCTTGGTGCTTCCCACCTCCTCCATCCTCCCAGCCCCCAGCTGTGCCCCAGGGAAGCAGAGGGGAGGCAGGGAGAGGAGGAAGGGGCACAGCCTGGACCCAAGGAACGATTTCTACGTGGCAAAGCGAGGACAACGGGGACGTTTTCACAGGCTCCCCTGATCCCCACCAGCAGCCCCAAGCAGCCGGGAGAGCAGCGGCCCCCGACGCCGGAGGATGGGTGGGGAGGCACCGTCCCCTCGCTCAGGTGACCAGTGGGACCCAGAGAGGCTCAAAATGCTCAGGGGGGGTCGTGTCCTGCTCCCCCTCCTGATGGGGGACAGGGAGGAGCAGGAAGGCTCTGGCTGCCACCACGGTGTCCTGGATTGTGAGGTGGAGCAACGGAGGGGCCGTGTCAACGCTGCTTTGAGCAGCTCCTCAGGTGAGCCAGGGCCACAGCTCACAGTCACAGTGTCACCTGGCTCATCCTCCTTACCTTGGGCACGTCCCTGTTACCTTGGGCATGTCCCCATCAGCTGAGCCACGTCCCCTTTAGCTGGGCCTTGTCCCTGTCACCTTGGGCACATTCTCCTTAGCTGGGGAATGTCCCCATTTGTCACCTTGGGCTTGTCCCCATTACTTTGGGGTATGTCCCCATTAATGGGGCTCATCCCGTCCCTCCCCTCCCATTACCTACAGCACACACCCATTAGCTGGGGTGTGTCCCCATTTGTCACCTTAGGCACATCCCCGTTACCTTGGGCTTGTCCCCATTAGCTGAGCCATGTCCCCTTTAGCTGGGACTCATCCCCATCACCTTGGGCACAATTCTGTTACCTGGGGCTTGTCCCTCTTTGTCACCTTGGGCACATCCCCATTGCCTGGGGCTTGTCCCTGTCACCTTGGGCACATCCCCATTCCCTGGGGCATGTCCCTGTCACCTTGGGCACATCCCCACTCCCTGGGGCATGTCCCTGTCACCTTGGGCACATCCCCATTGCCTGAGGCATGTCCCTGTCACCTTGGGCACATCCCCACTCCCTGGGGCGTGTCCCTGTCACCTTGGGCACATCCCCATTGCCTGGGGCTTGTCCCTGCTCATCACCTTGGGCACATCCCCACTCCCTGGGGCGTGTCCCTGCTCATCACCTTGGCCACATCCCCGTTCCTCGGGGCTCACCCCGTCACCCAGGGCTGGTCCCCGTTACCTTGGGCTCATCCCCGCCGGGGCCTGGCCCGTGCCTGGGTGCCCAGTGGCTGCGGTGCTGGAGCTGGCGCTCGAGGTGCTCCAGCCGCCGCGTGTTCTCCTGCACCAGCGCGGCCAGCGCGGCCCATTTGCGCTCCAGCCGGTTGCCCAAGTCCAGCACCGCCTTCTCCAGCCCCGTCACCTTCTTCTCGGCCGTCTCGGTTCTCCCCTCCAGGCTCAGCAGCCTCAGGGCCTGTGATTCCACCTTCCTCTCCACCGCCTGCACCGCCGCCACCACCGTCCACAGCGAGATCTCGGGCACGGCCGCCGGCTTCTCCCCTTCGGGGCCGGGGGGCTGCGGTGGGAGCGGCTGCCAGGCCTCGGGCCCCCACTCGGGCTCCTGTGGTGGGGAAGAGAGGAGAGAGGTGCTGAGGGGCTGAGGCTGGGGGTGCTGAGGGGCTGAGGTGGGGGGTGCTGAGGGGCTGAGGCAGGGGGTGCTGAGGGGCTGAGGCGGGGGGTGATGAGGGGCTGAGGCGGGGGTGATGAGGGGCTGAGGTGGGGGGTGCTGAGGGGCTGAGGCGGGGGTGATGAGGGGCTGAGGTGGGGGGTGATGAGGGGCTGAGGTGGGGGGTGCTGAGGGGCTGAGGTGGGGGGTGCTGAGGGGCTGAGGTGGGGGGTGCTGAGGGGCTGAGGCGGGGGTGATGAGGGGCTGAGGTGGGGGGTGATGAGGGGCTGAGGCGGGGGTGATGAGGGGCTGAGGTGGGGGGTGCTGAGGGGCTGAGGCGGGGGGTGCTGAGGGGCTGAAGTGGGGGGTGCTGAGGGGCTGAGGTGGGGGGTGCTGAGGGGCTCCCCGGGGAGGTTTCGAGGCTGGTGGGTGCTGAGGATCCAAGGACAGTGGGTGCTGAGGGGCTGCTCAGGGTGGGTCTGAGGCCGGTGGGCAATGAGGGGCTTCCCGGGGAGGTTTTGGGGCCGGTGGGTGCTGAGGGGCTGCCCAGGGCGGGTCTGAGCCCGGTGGGCAACAAGGGGCCGCCCCGGGGAAGGTCCGAGGCCGGGGAGGGGCCGCCCCGGAGGAGGGCCCGAGCCCGGTGGGCAATGGGGGTCTGAGGCCGCTGGGCCATGAGGGTCTCCCCGGGATGGGTCGGAGCCCGGTGGGCGGTGAGGGGCTGCCCCGGGGGCGGGTCCGATCCCGCTGAGGCCGCGGTCCCGGCGGTCCCGTCCCCTCCCAGCGGCCGCAGGGCCCGGCCGGGCCCATCGCGCCGTTCCCGAGGCTCGGCCGCAGCAGGGCCGGTGCCGGTGCCGGTTGGGATGGCGTGGGGGGGGGGGGGGGGGTCAATAGGAGCCGCCACCGCCTCCCCCCGCCCCCTTTCCCCCCCCCGCCCCCGGTACCTGCGCGCGGCCCCAGCGGGACATGGCCGCTCGCGCTGCCGCCGCCGCCGCCCCACAGCGACCCCTGGCGGTCGGTGCGCGGCACTATCCCCCGCCATCCGCCCCCCGGTAACTTCCCCCCCGCCCACCTCCCCAAAACCCCCATCCCCACACCGGGACCCCCCCGGCCCCGACACGTCCCATCCTCACCGGGAGGAACCCCCCGCTATCGCCGGTATCCCCGCCCCGGGGACGGCGGGACCACCCCCCCCGACCCCCAAAACCCACCCCCACACCGGGACCCCCCAGCACCAGGCGACCCCCCCCAACCCACCCACACTCCTCCAGCCTCATCCCACCGGGAGGACCCCACCAGCACCCCCGGTACCCCCCGATATCACCAATACCACCCCTGCCCCGCAGCACTCCCCCGGGACTGCCGGGACCCCCCCTCATCCTCCCCCCGACCCAGAATTCAAGGAAACATCTGAATTTCTACAAAATCTATTGGCACTTTCCAGCAAAGGGACACGTCTGCCACAGCAACCGGTCCCGTTCCCGGTGTCACCCCCATCCCTGCAGCAACCGGTCCCGTTCCCGGTGTCACCCCCATCCCTGCAGCAACCGGTCCCGTTCCCGGTGTCGCCCCCATCCCTGCAGCAACCGGTCCCGCTGCCGGTGTCACACCCATCCCTGCAGCAACCGGTTCTGTTCCCAGTGTCACACCCATCCCGGCAGCAACCGGTCCCGTTCCGCAACCGGTCCCGTTCCCGGTGTCACACCCACCCCTGCAGCAACCAGTCCCGTTCCCGGTGTCACACCCATCCCTGCAGCAGCCGGTCCCGTTCCCGGTGTCACACCCACCCCTGCAGCAACCAGTCCCGTTCCCGGTGTCACACCCATCCCTGCAGCAGCCGGTCCCGTTCCCGGTGTCACACCCACCCCGGCAGCGTCCTGTCCCGCTGGCTGTGTCCCCCCGGGACCCAGGAACGTCCCGGCACGGTGAGGGTCTGCCCGGGCAGGAGGAGCCGCCCCGCTCCAGCCCTCACCCCACCATCACGGAGGGCGAGGGGAGAAGCTCTCCCCCCTCCCCGCCTCTTTTCCACCACGCTCCCGTCTCCGTGTCCGCGTTTACACGGGCGCGGGCGGCACCGGCAGCTGCTCCCCGCAGGGGTAGGGCCTGTCCCGGCGGCGGTGCGTCCTCTGGTGGACGTTGAGGTGGTAGAAGCGTTTGAAAGTCTTCTGGCAGACCCCGCACTGGTAGGGCCGCTGGTCCGTGTGTGTCCAGTGGTGGCGGACGAAGTCGGAGGCCCAGGTGAAGCTGCGGTTGCAGCAGGGGCACAGGATGAGGTGCCGGTTGGTGTGGCGGCGCTGGTGCAGGGTCAGGAAGCTCTGGCTGGAGAAGTTCTCCATGCACTCGTCGCACGTGTACATCATCTTCCCCGGCGACAGGGGGTATCTCTTCGGGGGGGGCTTCCCCCACACGGTGCCGTACTCCAGGCCGGGTGCCCGCGGCGGGGAGGGGGGACACGGTGCCCGGGTGGGACACTCCTCCGCGTCCGGGGGCTGGCAGAAGCCTTTGGCCGCCCGAGCGCGGAGGTGGCGCCGGATCTTCTTCTTGGACATGAAGCTGCGGTCGCAGTGCACGCAGACGTAGGGCTCCAGGGTGTTGTGGCCACGCTGGTGGATGACCAGGTTGATCTTGAGCAGAAAGTTCTTCCTGCACACGGGGCAGGAGTGGAACTTCTCCCGCGTGGAGTTGCGCTGGCACGCCGCGGTCCGGCCACCGCAGGAGCCTTCCACCGGCTCCTCCGAGGAGCTGGCCCCACAGCTGGGATCTGCCTGCGCCGCTGCTCTGCACACCTCGGGCACCACCTCCTGTCCTGGCTCTTCAGGAACATCTGCCCCCAGATCCTGGACATCCTGCTCTGACTCTTTCACCCCTTCCAAACCCTTCGAGGGCGTTTCAGGCCTCTCTGCCGCGAGCTCCTCCTGTGGCACCTCCGTTGGGATCCCCACCTCGGCATCTGCTGGAAGTTTTCCACAACACAAACGTGGCTCTTCCGTGGTTTTGAGGACAAGACAAAGGTTCCCCAATTTTCCTCCCACCCACCCCCCTCCCGAGCCAGCAGCTGGGACAATCTCAACCCCGCTCTCCTCTCCCAGCTCAGTGTCCTCATGCCCAGACTGCACAAGGGTGGGCACAGCTACAGCTCATCCCTGTGACACCCCAAGGACAGTCTGAGATGACAAATGTCACTTATGTGGGACAGGGAGAGTCTGTCAGGGCTCGTCCCTCAAAGCACACTGACTGGGGAGGCTGGATGACACCAAACCTCTCCTCATCCTTCATGGTGTCAAGGCTGGCAACGGGATTTACAGAATGGCCTGGGATGGAAAAGCCCTTTGAGCTCCTGGAGTCCAACCATGAACCCAGCACTGACCAGTCCCCACTGCCCCCTGTCCCTCAGCACTGTGTCTACACGACTCTTCAATCCCTCCAGGGATGGGGACTCCACCACTGCCCTGGGCAACCCCTTCCAATGCCTCAGAACCCTTTCAGCAAAGAAATTCTTCCTCACATCCCATCTCAGCTGCCCTGGCCACAACTGGAGCCCATTTCCTCTTGTCCTGATCCAGGCCAGGATGCCCTTGGCCTCCTTGCCCACCTGGCCACTCTGCTGCCTCATGTTCAGCCGCTGTCCCCCAACACCCCCAGGTCCCTCTCTGCCCAGCAGCTCTCCCCCCACTCCTCCCCAAGCCTGGAGCTGCCGGGGGTTGCTGTGACCCAAGGGCAGGACCCGGCCCTTGGCCTGGTTGAACCTCATGCACTTGGTCCTGGCCCATGGATCCAGCCTGGCCAGATCCCTCTGCAGAGCCTCCCCACCCCCCAGCAGATCAACACTCCCACCCAGAAGTGGTGTGGGGTTTTTTCCCCCCAAAAGCCCAGTTCCCCTGGGTGTTCTTAAAGATCTTTTCCATCCTAGAAGATTCTCTGACACCTCTCAGCACCCACTCACGGTCAGAACCCTTCCCTGGCCCATCTGGTTCGTGCACCACCCTGTCCCAAAAGCCCCAGAGGACCCTGTGCCACCCTCCTGCTGCTCCTGGCTGTGCTGGTGCTCCCCGAGGCCAGGGAGGGGTGAAGGGCTCTGCCCCGGTACCTGCTGCGGGGGGAGGCGATGGAGACCAGCTCAGATTCACCCCTTCACGGCAGCAGGGGGAGAGGGGACAGGACAGGGATGGGGTTGGCTGGCTGAGGTCTGCTGGGACAGTGGTGGCTTCATGGGGGACGTTTGCTGTGAAGGCAAGAGGAGTGATGATGATGAGGGTGGGTGAGGCAGGGCCAGGCAGGGGCCCAGGGTCCCTCCCACCCGCTGGGTTTCCCAGCCACTCACGGGCACTGCACTGGGCCGTGGCTGCCAGGCTCCCGCTGTCCTCCAGGTCCTTGCAGCTCCCCTCACACGACCCCTGTGTCTTCACCTCCAGGAGAACCTCATCACACGAGCAGCTGGGACAGTCCAGCTCTGGGGAGGAGAAGAGCACGTGGATTTATTAGCAGCCAGTTGAGAGCTCAGAGGAACAAGTCCCACAGGACATCAGGAGCTCTGTGGGAAGGGCTTCCAGGATATCCCTGTGTGCCAGAACATTCCACGTGTCCTCTCCCAGCACAGACTGTCCACAGCCATCATGGGAGACACCCTGGTCCCTGTGGCTGAGGACAGGGACCCCAATCATCCTGGTAAGCGGCCAGGAGCTGGGATCAAGGGGCAATGGTTGTAAACTGGCAGAGGGGAGCTTGAGCTGAGATGTGAGGAAGAAATTGTTTGGTGTGAGGGTGGTGAGACCCTGTCCCAGGTTGGCCAGAGAAGCTGTGGCTGCTCCTCCCTGGAAGTGTTCTGGGCCAGGTTGGATGAGGCTTTGAGCAACCTGGTCTAGTGGAAGGTGTCCCTGCTGCTGGCAGGGGGGCTGGGACTGGAGGAGCTTTAAGGTCCCTTCCCACCCAAACCAGTCTGGGGTTCATTCTGTGCTCCTGGAGCACAGGACACCCGGTGTCACGCACCCACAGCTGGCTCCAGGGCCACGGCTGCTCCCTCCAGGTCTGGCTCGGCCGGCGGGCACAGCTCCTCTCCTCTTTCGATCCGAGACAGGAGCTCAGGCTTGGAGAGGGCACAGTCTGCTCAAAAGCAGGAGAAGAAGACACCAGAGGTGAGATGAGACATCATCTTTGCAGGTTCACCCACAACCTGCCAACAGAGTCAGTCCCAGCCCAGAAAAACGTCATCTCCAACCAGGGCATCATCCAGTCGGACAAACCCAGCTGGGGACCGGTCACCAGGGGTGTCCCCAGGGCTCAGTGCTGGGGCCAGGCCTGTTTCACATCTTCATCCATCATCTGGGCGAGGGGATCAGGGCACCCTCAGTCAGTGTGCAGAGGACACCCAGCTGGGTGGGAGTGTTGATCTGCTGGGGGGTGGGGAGGCTCTGCAGAGGGATCTGGCCAGGCTGGATCCATGGGCCAGGACCAAGTGCAGGAGGTTCAACCAGGCCAAGTGCTGGGTCCTGCCCTTGGGTCACAACAACCCCCGGCAGCTCCAGGCTTGGGGAGGAGTGGGGGGAGAGCTGCTGGGCAGAGAGGGACCTGGGGGTGTTGGTGGGCAGCGGCTGAACATGAGGCAGCAGAGTGGCCAGGTGGGCAAGGAGGGGGACGACCAGGCCAGGACAGACGGACGGAACATCCGCCACGCTGACGGGAACCACGCAAGGGTCCAGACAGGTGGGGAGGAGGGAACTTCTGCAGGGAAGGGAGGGAGGTTCTGGAACCAAGGAAAGACATTTCTGTGACCAAGAGAGGGGGAATTTCTGCGAGGAAGAGAGAGAATTCCTGCAACCAAGAGAGGGGAAATTTCTGTGAGGAAGAGAGCCAACTTCTGGAAGGAAGAGAGAGAACTTTCTGTGAGGGAGAGAGACAATTCCTGCGACCTAGAGAGAGGAAATTTCTGCAAGGAAAAGAAGAAATTTCTGCAACCAAGAGACAGGAGATTTCTGGAAGGAAGAGAGAGACTTTTCTGCAAGGGAGATGGAATTCCTGCAACCATTTTCTGTGAGGAAGAGAGGGAATTTCTGTGCTCAAGAGAGATAAGATTTCTGCAGGGAAGAGACGGGATTTCTGCCAGGAAGACAGAGGGAATTTCTGCAACCAAGAGAGAGGAAATTTCTGCGAGGAAAAGAGGACCCAGGGCGCTCAGGGTGCCTGCTCTGCACTAGAAGAAGACACCAACACACTCACTACTCCCCGCTGCGTGTACCTGCCACCCTCCAACCAGTGCCAGAGGGGACGGGGAACCGAGCAGCTCATTTGGGGGCTGGAGATGCCCCAGGAAACACAGAGAGGCAGCAAAGGAACCGCCAAGGAGCCCCCAGGCAGCGGCGGCGGCTGCCCCCCGGCGCGCGGGGCCTACACAGGGACACCAGCGTGGCGTAGTTGCTCTCCATCACCGTCCTGTAGAGCTCCCGCTGCCCCTCGTCCAGCCGGGCCCACTCCTGCCTGCTGAAGCGCACCGCCACGTCCTCGAACGTCACCGGCACCTGGGGACACGGGGACAGGCCTGGGCTGGGGGGGGACAGCTCCGACACAGCCCCCACACCAACTCTCAGCCCCCCCCAGCCCCCCACACAGCAGCCCTGCCAGCCTCCCCCAGCCCCTCACACACCAACCCCCCCAGCCCCACAGACCAACCCTGCCAGCCCCCCCACACCAACCCTGCCAGCCCCCCCACACCAACCCTCAGCCCCCCTCAGCCCCCCCACACCAACCCTCAGCCCCCCTCAGCCCCCCACACACCAACCCTCAGTCCCCCACACACCAACCTCAGCCCCCCCACACACCAACCCTGCCAGCCCCCCACACACACTAACCCCCCAGCCCCCACACACCAACCCTGCCAGCCCCCCACACACCAACCCCCCACACACCAACCCCCCCAGCCCCCCCCACACCAACCTCAGCCCCCCACACACCAACCCCCAGCGCCCCACACACCAACCCCCCAGCCCCCCACACACCAACCCTCAGCCCCCCACACACCAACCCCCCAGCCCCTCCCACACCAACCCCCCAGCCCCTCCCACACCAACCCCCCCAGCCCCTCATACACCAACCCCCCACACACCAACCCCCCCTCAGCCCCCCCCCAGCCCCCCACACACCAACCCCCAGTTCTTCCACAGCCCCCCCAAAAAAGCCACTTTTCCCTAACAGGCCCCACGAGAAGTTCCCACATGGTCAGGCTCAGCCCCCACAAAGCCCCTCCCCACCCAGCCCCCTAAGCAGCCCCCCGGTTCCTAAGAGCCACCTCAGCTGCCCCCCAAACTGTTCCCAGCCTCTCAACAGCCCCATAAGTGACCCCAGGCTTCACTCTCAGCCCCCCTCAACCTCCCAAGAGCCCAAGTGGCCCCACATGCTCACCCCCAGCCCCACAATGGCCCCATAAGTGACCCCACACACTCAGCCTCCCTCAACTTTCCAAGAGCCCCCTAAGTAGCCCCAGAAGCTCACCCCCCAGCTCCTCAAGCCACTCCTCAGCCCCGCAACGGCCCCATAAGTGAACCCCCAGACCCAATTCCAGCCCCCATCACCCCCCGAAGCGTCCCCACGGCTCATTACCAGCCCCCCAAGCCCCTCAGCCCTACAATGGCCCCATAAGAGACCCCCCGCAGCCCCCATAGCCTCCCAAACAACCCCCTAAGTAGCCCCATGGCTCTTTACCGGCCCCATAAGTGACCCCCAGACCCACTCCCAGCGCCCCTCAGCCCCACAGCAGCCCCACAACCCCCGCCTCCCCGCAGCGATCCCCAGGCCCATCCCGCCCCGGGCCGGTCGGTACCTCGGGGACCCGCAGGGCCCAGGGGGGCCCGTCCCTCAGCGCCGCTTCCGCCCGTTCCAGCCGCCGTTCCAACACCTCGAGACGGGCCCGTAACTCCGCCATGACCGGACCCCCTCACCCCACACCCCCCCCCACCGCAGCCCCAGGCCCAGAGGAGCCGCCTCCGCTCCGCCTTCCCGCCACAGAGAGGAGCGGCGCCGCTCCGCACAGCGCCCCCTGCCGGCCGGGAGGTGCTGTGCATCGTAAGGCGGCGTTTGCTGGGGGTAGTGGGGGGCGGTTTCGCCAGCGGTGTGTCCTGTGGGCAGGGAGGCCAATGGTCCTCTGGGGCTAGATCATAGAATCCCAGAGTGGTGGGGTTGGAAGGGACCTCAGGAGCTCATCCAGTCCAACCCCCCTGCCAGAGCAGGGTCCCTACACCAGGTTGCACAGGAAAGTGTCCAGGTGGGTTTGAACATCTCCAGAGATGGAGACTCCACACCCTCTCTGGGCAGCCTGGCCCAGGGCTCCGGCACCCTCCAAGCCAAGAAGTTTCTCCTCATCTGCAGATGGAGCTTCCAGTGTCCCAGTTTGTGCCCATTGCCCCTTGTCCTGGCACTGGGCACCACCCAGAAGAGCCCGGCCCCATCCATTGGCCCCCACACTTCAGCTATTGACAGACATTGATCAGATCCCCTCTCAGGCTGCTCTGCTCCAGGCTGAACAGTCCCAGCTCTCTCAGCCTCTCCTCACACAGGAGATGCTCCAGCCCCTCATCATCTCTGTGGCCTCCCCTGGACTCTCTCCAGAAGATCCCTGTCCCTCTGGAACTGGGGAGCCCAGAACTGGACACAACACTGCAGATGTGGCCTCAGCAGGGCAGAGTAGAGGGGGAGCAGAACCTCCCTCGACCTGCTGGCCACGCTCTGTTCAATGCAGCCCAGAACACTGGTGGCCTCCCTGGCCCCAAGGGCTCACTGCTGGCTCATGGCCACCCTGCTGCCCCCAGCACACCCAGGTCCTTCTCCTCACAGCTCCTCTCCAGATGATCCGAGGTCCCGTCCCACCCCGCCACCATTATCCCGTGACCCTGCGGCGGTGCGGTCCGCCAGCCGGTAGGGGGGGTGCTGTGGTGAGCGGCGGCGGGAGCGACGCCCCCTGGCGGCAAGGTAAAGCCGCAGCACCCGGTGTGGGTCAGGGGGCGGTTCCGGTCGCAGCGCGGTAGATGCGGAGTGGCGGTGAGGCAGGAGCGGGCTCGGTGGCGGCGTACGGGAAGGAAGGACCGGGCCCGGTGCACCGGGATACGCTGGGTTCGGTGCGCTGCGGCCCCGGGCGGGAGGGGGGACCGGGGATCGGTCCCAGTGTGCTGGGGGCCCCGGACCGGGAGCGGGGACCGGGCTTGGTGTGTTGCGGTCCTGGGCGGGAGAAGGGAGAGGGGAGGCGGGACCGGGCCCGGTGGGCTGCAGCCCCGGGCAGGATGGGGCACCGGGAGCTCGGTGCTGTGGCCCCAGACCGAGAGGGGGGGACCGGGGCCGGTCCCGGTGTGCTGCGGTCCTGGGCGGGAAAGAGGAGAGAGGAGGCGGGCCCGGGTCCGGTGTGCTGCGGCCCCGTGCGGGATGGGAGGGGGGCCCGGTCCCGATGTGCTGGGGGCCCCGGACCAGGAGAGGGGACCGGGGACCGGGCCCGGTGTGTTGTGGTCCTGGGCGGGAAAGGGGAGAGAGGAGGCGGGACCGGGGACCGGACTCGGTGTGCTGCGGCCCCGGGCGGGATGTGGCACCGGGGGCCGGGGTGCTGTGGCCCCAGACCGAGAGGGGAGACCGGAGACCGGGCTCGATGTGCTGCGTCCCCAGGGGGGAGAGGGGAGGGGGGACCGGTCCCGGCGTGCTGCGGCCCCGGGCAGGAGGGAAGCAGTCCCGGTCCCGGTGTACCGTGTCGGGGACCGGACGCTCCTAACCCGTTTCCCTCCCTCCCCGCAGCATCGAGCAGCCCCGGAAGATGCCCGGTGACCGGTCCCGCGGTGCAGCGAGCTCACCCAGCCCCGAGCTGTGTCTGTCCCCGGGCAGAGAAACGGGAATGGCAGCTCCGCACCCAAGGAGTTTATCGTTCCCGGTGTCTCCCCCGGCAGCCCCGAGCCCGGGTGGCGCCAGCATCTCGCTGTGGACGGTGGTGGCCGCGGTGCAGGCGCTGGAGCGGGGCCTGGACGCCCACGCCGAGCGGTTGGTCAGCCTGGAGCGACGGGCGGGGACCACCGAGAGGAAACACCTGGACTGCGAGAAGACGGTGGTGGAGTTCGGGAACCAGCTGGAGAGCAAACTGGCGGCACTGGGAGCCCTGGTCCGGGAGTATGGGCAGCTGCAGCGGCGCCTGGAGAGCATGGAGAGCCTGCTGAGGAACAGGAACTTCTGCATCTTCCAGCTGCCCTGCGGGGACCAGGTCTCCAAGGTAACAAACGGCTCGTTAAGGGCTCGGGGGCTGCGGGGACCTTGGGCTCCTCCAAGGAGGGGGGGGACGTTTGGCTCCTCCAAGGTCCAACACACCCGGCCTTCACCCAGCAGCCAATCTTCAGGGGGGCCTGAAAGCTGAGAGACCCTCACTTGCATCCAGAGAACATCACCACTGGTGGGGTCACCTACGTGAGCATCGAGTGGTGGCTCAGGTGGATGGTGAGGTTCAGGTGTATCTCACTGCAAAAGGACAAGTCCTTGGAGTTTTTTTTTTACCATAACTGGGGGGTTCTTCCCCCACCCCCCCAAGCTTCCTTAACGAGGGGTGGATATTTTGGAGTTACCGTTCATTCTCTGATCATTAGTGGAGTTCTTTCAGCTGAAGATCTGAGTCACCACTCTCTGCCACCAGAATGCCCCAGGGCAGGAATTTTTTTCTCCTGGCAGAACTTTGAAGCCTGGTAGGAATCATAAATAGAAACAAGGATTCCTCAGCTCCAGCCTTGTCAGGGTCCCCCCCAGCTCCAACCTTGTCAGGGTCCCCCCCCCGGCTCCAGCCTCGCAGGGTCCCCCCCCCGGCTCCAGCCTCGCAGGGTCCCCCCCCCGGCTCCAGCCTCGCAGGGTCCCCCCCCCGGCTCCAGCCTCGCAGGGTCCCCCCCCGGCTCCAACCTCGCAGGGTCCCCCCTCAGCTCCAGCCTCGCAGGTCCCTCAGCTCCAGCCTCCAGAGCTGGTGCTGAACGTGTCACTTCTGTCATTGCAGACCCCGGCCGTTTTCTTTTCCGCCCAGGACTGGGACCGCCTGGAGGACTGGCAGAAGGAGCTCTACAGGAACGTGCTGAGGGCGAGGAGCGAGGCTCTGGGTACGAGTCGCCTCCTCCCTCGGTTCTCGGCGCATCCGGAGTGGCTCCGGTTTGAGTTCTCCACACCTGGGAGAGGATCTGTGGAAAGACACAGAAGTCAGGGCTGAGGTCATCGAACCCCAGAGTGGTTTGGGTGGGAAGGGACCTTAAAGCTCCTCCAGTCCCAACCCCCTGCCAGCAGCAGGGACACCTTCCACTAGACCAGGTTGCTCAAAGCCTCATCCAACCTGGCCCAGAACACTTCCAGGGAGGAGCAGCCACAGCTTCTCTGGCCAACCTGGGACAGGGTCTCACCACCCTCACACCAAACAATTTCTTCCTCCCATCTCAGCTCCACCTCCCCTCTGCCACTTTCAAGCCATCACCCCTTGTTCTGTCACTCCCTGCCCTTGGCCAAAGTCCCTCCCCAGCCTTCCTGGAGCCCCTTCAGGCACTGGGAGGCCACTGGAAGGTCTCCCCGGAGCCTTCTCTTCTCCAGGCTTAACAGCCCCAACTCTCTCAGCCTGTCCTCAGTGCCACCATCCAGCTGATGTAATCCCTTCATCTCCAGCTCTCACTGGTGGTGGGCAGTGGCTGCAGCCACCTCCCTGTCCCTGTCCCACAGTGTTTGTCCCCACTGGGGTGGGGTTGGCTGCCAGAGGCAGGAGCCACCATCTCCCATGGGCTCTCCACGCTTCTGAGCTGTGTGTTGTGTTTGATGGGGGGGATCTGGGGAGCACAGAGGGGGTTCCTCCCTGTGGACACAGTGGCCATTCTGATGCATCACAGAAACCTTCATGTCTGTTCCTCAGCAGATGACACCATCTCCAAACCTGTCCTGTCCCAGCTTCAGGGAGGAGAAGCGCCCGGCGATGGGGACAAGGGGACCTCGACAGAGATTCCAGCAGAACCAGGTGCAGGCAAGAGATTAATGACAACTTCCTTCTCAGGTGCCATGGTTGTGTGGTGGTGTCAGCAGGAAGGGGACATCACAAAGTGATGGTCCTGCTGTGCTGCAGAAGGAACTCCTCCCATCTCAGGAGGAGCAGGTTCAGGGGGAGCAACAGGGTTATACAAACCATGATGGGTTTGGTCTGTCCCTCCTGCAGAGTGTCTGCTGGTGAGACTTGATGGGACCAGCCAGGACAGCAGAGAAGCAGCACAATGTCCAACAGGACAGGAGAACCTGGAGGGAAGGAGGGTGCTGGCTGAACCAGGACCTGGTGAGTGTTGCTCTGAAAGGGTGTCCTTGGGCACATGGGCAGGAGGCCACAGTCCTGGAACGATGGACAGAGGGGAAATCACTTCTCTGCAGGGCAGAGTAAAGCTTCCAGGAGTCAAATCATAGAGCTGTTTTGGTTGGAAAAGATCTTTAAGATCATTGAGTCCAATCATTAACCCAACACTGCCAAGTCCACCACTAACCCATGTCCTCTCTACCTCGACAGAGCACAGCATGCCAGAGCTGAGCCTCGTGGGCGCTGTGAAGCAAGAGGAGGAGCTGTGTGAGGAGGAGCAGGAGGCCATGGAGGGTGCAGAGCTGACCGAGCTCAGCGTGGGTGAGTTCCAAGCCACCCCGTGGTGATCTGTGCAGCTGGAGATGTGGGGAGTCCCTGGTGTTCCTGCTGTGGGACAGCAGAGGCTGAGGAGAAGCAGGGGGTGAGGATGGAGCTCGGGGAGGGGGTGGAGATGGAGCTCGGGGAGGGGGTGGAGATGGAGCTCGGGGAGGGGGGTGGAGATGGAGCTCGGGGAGGGGGGTGGAGATGGAGCTCGGGGAGGGGGTGGAGATGGAGCTCGGGGTGAGGGTGGAGATGGAGCTCGGGGAGGAGGTGGAGATGGAGCTCGGGATGGGGGTGGAGATGGAGCTCTCTGAAAAGTGAGAAATCTGGAGTCCTGGGTGTGGGGAGGGACATGGACCTGCTGAGGGGGGAAACAAAGGGCTGCCCCTGTCTGTGAGGTCTTGGTGCTTAGAAGGAAGGTGGCTGGAGATGATTTTGGAAGCTGTGGAACTTGGCTGTTTTGAACTTCCCTCTGCCCCCAGGGGAGCCTCCACACTCCCTGGGAGCCCACTGGCCCAGTTTGATTCACAGATGGGCTGGGAAAGAGTGTGGGGGGGATTCCAGAAGCCTCTTGTGTCCCACTCCAGTGAGTGTCCCCTCTGTTGTTCTTGGCAGTTCCAGCTGACGAGGTGATAATGTTCAAAGTTGAGCAGCTGGACTCTGAGGAATGTCCCCAAAACTCAGAGCCCCCCAGGACTTTAACTGGGGAGCCGGAGGAGCTGCTTCTCCAGAGTGCCAGCGGGGTGCTGCCCTGTCAGTCCAGCTCCCCTGGGCAGCAGGGGCACCAGAGCACGGGTGAGATGGTGCCCTCTGCTCCAGAGGACGAGGAGCTCTGTGAGATCCAGGCTGTGACGTTTTATGGGCAAAACTGTCCCAACAAGAGGCCTCACTCGTGCACTGCGTGTGGGAAGGGTTTCTGCCTCAGGAGGATGCTGATGACTCGCCAGGAGAGCCACAGCAGTGGCAGTGCAGTGAGCCAGTGCAGCAGTGAGCACGCTGAAGACGAGGAGGGCTTCCTCCACCAGCAGATCCACGTGGAGGAGGGGACCCACGTGCCCACGGAGATGTTTGAGCAGAACCAGGGTGGCAGAGCTCACACCAGCATCCCAGACCAGGAGGACAGCAATCCCAGGTGCATCACCAGCAGCCACAAGCCAGGCCAGAGCAGCCACCCCCGGGGGAGGCCTTACAAGTGTGCCAAGTGCCAGGAGTGCTTCTCCCAGAAGAAAAGCCTCATCATCCACCGGCGCACGCACTCGGGCCGCGGCGGGGAGGTTCTCTGGTGCTCCTCCTGCGGGAAGACCTTCAGCCACCCCTCCAGCCTGATCCGGCACCTGAGGATCCACACGGGGGAGAGGCCCTACCCCTGCAGCCAGTGCCCCAAGCGCTTCACCCAGAAGCAGCACCTCCTGCAGCACGAGAAGATCCACCAGCGCGCAGGGAGCTGCGCGCGGGGCGCCGGAAAGGCGCTGCTGCTCAGCTGATAGCTCCTGGGGGAGAGGAGAGGAGAGAGGCTCTGCTGCTCCCTGTGAAAGACTCTCTGACAGTTTATCCCAAAGATCTAAGCAAAGTAGAGTTAGGAGCCACCTTGGCCCCACTCCCCTTTCCTTCCCAGTGCTGGTAGAATGCCACAGTGCCTCATAGCTTGCCCCAGAGTCTCTCAAGAACTAAAGTGGTTTTGGGCTCTCCAGGGTTGGGTCAGTTGCTTGAGCTGGTTCTAGTAAGGTTGAGGGGTTTGGGGTTTTTTTGAAGCAGTTGCTGCTCTTCACCTGGAGTTTCCCTGGCTGCTCCCCTTGACAGAGATCTGCTGTCCTCAGTTTCACAGGGAAGTTCGAGCCACACATTCACAAGAGCCTCCTGGCAACTGAAACGGGGGAGTTCCCTGGGACAGCTCCACTGGAGGCTCTGGGTTTGCACTGCAGGAGCTGTGGGGATTTCCCCCCTGTCTGTCCTTTCTGAGCATGGCCAAAGTCCCTCCCCACCTTCCTGGAGCCCCTTCAGGCACTGGGAGGCCACTGGAAGGTCTCCCTGGAGCCTTCTCTTCTCCAGGCTGAACAGCCCCAACTCTCTCAGCCTGTCCTCACAGCAGAGCTGCTCCAGCCCTGGCATCATCCTGGTGGCCTCCTCTGGCCTGGCTCCAGTAGCTCCATGTCCTTGTGCTGTTGGTGGCCCCAGAGCTGGAGGCAGCACTGCAGGTGGGGGTCTCAGGAGAGCAGAGGAGCATGCTGTTTGCTGTCACCTCCCCTGCCAGCAGTGGGGACACTGCTGTGGCCCAGCCAGCAAGGCCAGCTCAGAGCTCTGGGCTGTTTGATGTCATTCTTGGCCAGAGCAGGTTGGGGTGAGCCTGTGTGAACCTGGGCTGCAGGAGCCACACACCCCAAAGCATCTTCAACCACTGTAGATCTTTGCCTGGTGACCAACTGTCTGCTGCCTTTTGTCATCCTGGTGCTGCTGAGGTCTTTGATGTCACCTCTCCTGCCATGTCTCAGTAGGTCTGTGTGTGGTGAGCCACTCTCTGCCCACTTAGCCAATTTTTTTCCCCCAAATAAATCTGTTCAGGAGTGAGGGGTTTGTGTTTTGTCACATTCTCAAGTTCTGGCAAATGCAAATTATTTTACTTAAAAAAAAAAAAAATAAAAAATAAATAATGAGGATTTTGTTTGTTCTTTTTTGCAAGTACTAGATAGTGACAGGAACCCAAATCCCTCATGGGTCTCAGAGGACCCCGATCCTTCCCAGCTCTGAGACTATCCCGGGTCTCTCCCATCCCTGAGAGGGTCCTCAGTCCCCCACAGCTCTGAGGGGATTCCCAGTGCCTCCTGGCTCTGAGACACCCCATTTCCTCATGGCTCTGAGAGGAACCCCTGACCCCTCCCAGCTCTGAGGGGATCCCTGTTCCTTCCCAGTTCTGAGAAGATCTCCAGTCCTTCATGGCTCTGAGGGATCCCAGTCCCTCGTGGATGAGAGGACCCCAATCCTTCATGGCTGTGTGATCCCTGGTCCCTCACAGCTCTGAGAAGATCCCTGGTCCCTCTTGGCTCTGAGGGAACCCCAGTCCCTCACGGACCCCAGTCCTTCACGGCTGTGCGACCCCTGATCCCTCCCGGCTCTGAGAGGATCCTCGGTCCCTCATAGCTCTGAGGGGACCGTGATCCCTCAACGCTGTCAGGGGATCCCCGTTCCCTCCCGTCTCCCACACGATCCCGGCTCCCTCCCGGTTCCGAGCTTCCCGCGCCCGCCCCGGCCCGGCCTCCGCGCGTGCCCGCGAGCCCTCCCGCCAGGGGGCGCCGCAGTGCGCGGCGCGGGGCGGCCACAGGGGGCGCTGCGGGGCCGGGCGCGGAACGGCGGGGCCGGTGTCCGTGTCGGGGCCGGTGGCGGGGCTGTGGGGCCGGGGCTGGTGTCCGTGTCAGTGGCGGGACCGGTGTCGGTATCGGCGGCAGCGGCCATGGCCGGTCCCCGGCTCGGACGGGCGGAGGCGGTAGCGGCGCGGTTGCTCCGCCTGGAGGCCCGCCTGGCTCGGGCTGAACGGCAGCTCCGGGCCGCTCTGGCTTTGCGCGGCCGCCTCGAAGCGCTGGAGCGGCGGCTGGAGAAGGGCGGCGGTGAGGCCCCGCGGCTGCCGGTGAGGCGCGGGGCAGGCGGCGGCCGGGAGGCAGCGCGGCCCCGGTTACCGGTGAACCTGGAGGAGGTGTGGGTGCATTTCGGTGAGCGGGAGTGGCGGGCGCTGCGTGGCTGGCAACGGGCCCTGCACCGAGCCGTGCTGAGGAGCAGCTCCAGCCTGCTGCGCTGTCCCGGTAAGGGCCGGGCCGGGCCGGGCACCGCGGGGCGGGTTGTTGTGCGGTGAGGGGTCGCGGTGGGCGGTGGGCGCTGTGCGGGTGGGACCCCCCGGCTGTGCCTCACCTCGCACCTCCCGCAGAGCCCGGCGCTCCCAGACGCGGTGCCCAGGCCCGGGCGGGAGATGGGACCCAGCCGTGTGCGCGGAGCTGCCAGGACGGGGACCCGGAGACCGGCAGCGGTGAGTGGGGTCAGGGTGGAACCCCAGAATGGCCCGGGCTGGAAAAGCCCTCTGAGCTCCTGGAGTCCAACCATGAACCCAGCACTGCCCAGTCCCCACTGACCCATGTCCCTCAGCACTGTGTCTACACGACTCTTCAATCCCTCCAGGGATGGGGACTCCACCACTGCCCTGGGCAACCCCTTCCAATGCCTCAGAACCCTTTCAGCAAAGAAATTCTTCCTCACATCCCATCTCAGCTGCCCTGGCCACAACTGGAGCCCATTTCCTCTTGTCCTGTCCCTTGTCCCTTGGTTGAACAGACCCACCCCCACCTCTCTGCACCCTCCTCCAAGGGACTTGGACAGAGCCAGAAGGTCTCCCCTCAGCCTCCTTCTCTCCAGGCTCAGCACCCCCAGTTCCCTCAGCCTGAACTCAGCACACTTGTGCTCCAGACCCTTCCCCAGCTCCGTTCCCTTCTCTGGACACGCTCCAGCACCTCCATGTCCTTCTTGGAGTGTAGGATGACCGGGCTGTTGGGACATGGACCACCCAAAACCCATCAGCTGGGCTCTTTTGGGGTCATCAGCCTCTCCCTGTGGTGCTTGCAGTGTTGAGAGTGGTCTTCCAGTTTGGCTGTTGGGCATCTCATCCCTCCCAGTCTTCCCAGGACGCTCCATCAAACCTTTCCTTTCCTCCCTGGTTGCTGAGCCGCCTGCAGTTGGCTGTGTCCCCCCTGCAGTCCCTGTGCCCTGGCTGTGTCGCTGGCCAGGGTGGGCTGACACTTGGTTCTCCAGCCTGAAGGTCGGCTGTCGGGAGGACTTTGTGTTCCATGTGCACAGACTTACACCTTGTAGTTGTTTTACACCTGTGCAGAGTTCCTCTGATGAGCTAATGGATTGTGTTAGAGGTGCAGAGGCAACGTGCAGAGCACTGGCCCATCTGGTTTGCCTTTTTCCTTATTTATTTTTTTAATGATCTATTTCTCCCATCATTCTCACTGGGGTTTTTCCAGTGGTGACTGGAAGGGGGACGGCTTCGCTCTGGCAGAGCCTGAGAAGGGGAGTTCAAGCAGTTCCTCCTCTCCCAGGGCCCTGTAGAAGGTGTTCTCACTTCCTAACGGGTGCCACAACAAAATGGGACGTCACACTTCCATGGAACTTTGGTGTTTCTGAAGCCCAAACATCTGCTGAGGGTTTTGGGGCAGATGTTTTAGGTCTAAGAGGCTTTGGTCAGTGAGAACTAGAACTGAAGGGTGGGTTTCTCTAGAGTGTGAGCTAGAACAGAGCTGCTGTGCCTGGATGGGCTGAGAATTGGAATTAATTTTGTGTATGGAATTAAAACAACATCAGTTCCTATGAACAGAGGACAGCATAATCCATGTTAAGCAAGAGGAAGAGCTGTGTGCTGCAGATCAGCAGGAGGAGGAGGCTGGAGAAGCTCCTGAGGAGCCCTGCCCGGGTGAGTAACTGCACACCTCGGAGGGAAAATGAAGCAGAGGAGTTAAAATCCAACCTGGGTTTGGGTTTTAGGTTTGGGTTTTTTTTTTTCCCCACCTTTTCTCATGTATTTCCAATCTGTTATAAAAAAACTGCCCAAGTTTTGGGCAGACTTGGCACCATTCCTGACGGGCAAGGGCTGGTGTTTCCCCTTTCCCTTCTCACGGCCATTTTGGGGTTCCCAGAGCACATGGCAGGTTTTCATCCAGCCTGGAATAGGAAATGTTTCCTTCTCCCTGAAATCCCTTCCTTTGCTTCCCTCAGCTTGGCAGCTGGTTAAATACCGAGTGCCAAGTGGGTCATTAGTCACTTTTTGGGGACAATGGGTTAAGTTGGTGGAAACAAAAATCGGTGCCAGGCTGAGGTTTGTGGTTGGTGCCGATCCTGGCCGGGGCTGCGGCTGCGCGGAGGCAGCACTGCTCCGAGTGGTTGTGGCAGCTCCTCAGCTCCACATCCCCTGCAGCTTTCTCCTGTGCTTCTCCTCCTGCCTATCCAGAGGCTTCAGGTTCCCTTTTCCCTTCCCTCTTTCTTTCCCTTCCCTCTTTCTTTCCCTTCCCTCTTGCTTTCCCTTCCCTCTTGCTTTCCCTTCCCTCTTGCTTTCCCTTCCCTCTTGCTTTCCCTTCCCTCTTGCTTTCCCTTCCCTCTTGCTTTCCCTTCCCTCTTGCTTTCCCTTCCCTCTTGCTTTCCCTTCCCTCTTTCTTTCCCTTCCCTCTTGCTTTCCCTTCCCTCTTGCTTTCCCTTCCCTCTTGCTTTCCCTTCCCTCTTGCTTTCCCTTCCCTCTTGCTTTCCCTTCCCTCTTGCTTTCCCTTCCCTCTTGCTTTCCCTTCCCTCTTGCTTTCCCTTCCCTCTTGCTTTCCCTTCCCTCTTGCTTTCCCTTCCCTCTTGCTTTCCCTTCCCTCTTGCTTTCCCTTCCCTCTTGCTTTCCCTTCCCTCTTGCTTTCCCTTCCCTCTTGCTTTCCCTTCCCTCTTGCTTTCCCTTCCCTCTTGCTTTCCCTTCCCTCTTGCTTTCCCTTCCCTCTTGCTTTCCCTTCCCTCTTTCTTCCCCCTTCCCTCTTTCTTCCCCCTTCCCCCTTCCCCTTCCCTCCCCTCCCTGGTTTTTCTGCGTACACACCGACTCCTCGGTACAGCTCCAGGCCTGTTCCTTGCCTTTTCACTTGATTTGTGTTCAAACATCCTGCTTTGGAGCTTGGCTCTTTACAAAAAGCAGCAGTTGGCTCCACTGCCACTTTATTTGGTTTTCAGTTTATAACAAACTGGGATTTTTGGGCTTTTCCCTCAGGTTTTGTGAAGAAGCTGGGCTGATGGGAGCTTGGTTTGGGGGGAACAGAAACCACCACGAGAGCAGGTTTCACCCGTGTGGAATCCTGGGCTGGCACAGGTCTGAACCACTTGTCTTCCATTTCCTTTAAGCAGAGCAAGTGTTTGATGAGCCTGAGGCTCCAAACCAGACCAGGAAAGGCAGAGAGGCTTACAGCAGGGAGCAGCCAGACACCGAGGGTGAGGATCCCCCGAGGGACCCTGCCCCAGGTGAGGGTTCCCTCCCGCTGCAGGAGTTCCCCCTCAGGTGGCTCCTCATGTCCTGCCTTCTCCAAGGCTTTATTATTCCCTTTTTTTCTCTTTGTGAATTCCCAAATCTCCCCCACTTTGCCTCTTTCTGGGGGGTTTCTCAGTGGTGTGAATTCTCCCCATGACCAGGATTTCAGGGTTATGCAGCTGAGGTTTTGTCGTGGATTAAACAAGAGGAGGAACCACGCTGCCCAGGACGACAGGACACGGAGAAAGAGGAGAACTCTGCAGACTCCAGGACAGGTTGGTAATGGATTTCAGCTGGTTTCTGGGAGAATAAATCCAATTTAGAGCTTTTTTTATACTATAATAAATGTCACAACCTTATAATGTCTGTGGGGAAAAAAAAATGGAAAGAACTGGAACAAACCTGAGTTTTCTGGTTAACATTTGTTCACAAAAATGAGAGGTTCTGTCAGCTGGAGTCTCCTCCTGTCTTCAGCTGGCCTGAAAATGTCCTAGGTGCTGTCTTGGGTTTCTGTTTAGGTGAGCTCAGTGTTGTACAGATCAGATTTGTACTCCAGCTGGTGTGATGGTGTCTAAACCTGGTAGGGGTGAAGGTGGAGCCCTGAGTTTGCGTTCCCTGCAGCTAAAGAGAAGGCAGCTTTAATGCAAAACAACCTCAGGACGTGCTTTGTGGGGATGGACACACTAACATTCATTCAGAGCAGGCTTGGGGTGTGGGTCAGGCTTGAGGTGGAGTTAACAGGGGGAGATTCATCTTCAGGCTGAGGTTAAACCTCCGGGAAGGGGTGTGCAATTTGCCTGGGGATATTAATATTAAATAATAATTAAATAATAAATAAAATATTAATATTAAATACAATCTATTGGGGCCACAACCCGGTGCCACTCAGTTCAGCTCTGAGGTGGGTAACTGAGGAGGGGGCACAGGGGAATATTTTGTGTAGAAAACACAGTTGTGTGGAAATCCCTTCACTTGATGTCCATTATTCAGACATTTGTGGGCACGTGGGGAAGTTACTGTGGAGTAAATCAGGGGGTAAACTCTCACTGTGCCAGGGAAGCTGGGTGGGGAGAGGCTGAAGGCACTGGGTTTGTTCAGCCTGGAGAAGAGGAGACTGAGAGGAGATCTCCTGCCGGTCTGGAACTTCCTCCCCAGGGGCAGAGCAGGGGCAGGCGCTGAGCTCTTCTCTCTGGCCACCAACGCCAGGAGCAGAGGCCATGGCAGGAAGATGTGGCAGGGGAGGGGGAGCTTGGCCATGAGGAAAAGGTTCTTGAGGCAGAGGGTGGTGGAGCACTGGCACAGGCTCCCCAGGGAGGTGCTCATGGCCCCAAGCCTGACAAGATTCCAGCAGCATTTGGCCAAGGCCCCCAGGGACATGGTGTGAATGTTGGGGTTGTCCTTTTACATTCACCCTTCAGCCTGGGCTGTGGTGACACATTTGTGTGCTGGTGTCCCAGAGAAATCAGAGCTCAGGATGTTTCTGTGGTGCTGAGAAGTGTGGACTCCGCTGGTTGATGCTGCTGAGAGTCCTTCACGTTGCTGAGTGGTGTCTTTGTGTAGCAAGTCAGAGATGTTGGGAGGGTCCCAGGCCTTAGGGGAGAGAAAACATCAGGGGTTGTAGAAAGCTGAGCTGGAGAGCACGGGAGAAAATCATGTGGAGAATGAAAACACTGGATATTGTCACAGGAAGGAGAAATGACTGCAATTAACTGCAGTAATGACTGCAATTACCAGGGGGTTTGCAGCTCAGCAGAACAGTTCTGTCCCATGGCACATCTAGAGCCTGTAATGAAAGGGTGAAGGTGAAACACTGCACTGGTGAATTTTCAGGTGGATTTCAAAAAAATAATTGCAAAAAGACTTTTTCTTTTCCTTTTTGTTTCAGTGGAACTCTGGTTCTTGCTGTCCCCCCTCAGTGTTCAAAGCTCCCATCTTGTTTACTCTGTCCATGAGCAGGACATGGCTGTGGGTTTGGAGGGGTGCTCTGAAGAGCACTGGGACCAGAGGCTGCCCAGAGAGGCTGTGGGATTCCCTCCTTGGGGATATTTCAGAAAACATCTGGAAAATCCTGGTTCATGTGCTTGAGCAGGGGGGGTTGGACTAGATGTGACCTTCAAAGGTCCCTTCCAACCTCAGCCATTCTGTGATAAAGAGAATTCCTGGACTGACAGACTCTGAATCTCTGTTTCAGGGCACGAGGAGAACACAAGGAGAGACTCTCCAGCAGGGTGCTTGGGAAGCTCAGTGGTGTGCGACTCGGAGATCCCAGGGAGACCCAGAGAGAGGTTTTCCAAGGATCCTGGTCCTGCAGTGACATGGGACAGTCAGTGGAGTTCAGAAATGATGGAAACCAACACCAGTGGGAACAGCCTCGTGGGTGATGCTCAGCATGACCCAGGGTTTGGTGAGCACTTGGATTTCTTCAGTGCTCAAGAGAACAGTGTTGGGAAGAGACCGTGTGGCTACAGCAAATGTGAGCGGGATTCCATCCAGCAGGAACAGCTCCAGGCTCCCCAGGCAGCCCGAGAAGGGGAGATGTTTCCAGGTCCCATGTGTGAGAAGAACCTCAGTGAGAGGATGTTCCACCTGCTCCACTCACAGCCATGTCCTCCAGGTGAGAAAGACCCCGGGCAGGGCTCTGCTCCTGCCTCCGGCGAGGGGCTGCCCGCGGGGTCGCAGCTGGGGGCACCACGCACCGAGTGCGGCCAGAACCCTGCGGGTGGAACCGGGCTCCATGGCCTGGGTGGAGAGGAGAACCTGTCTGTGGAGAACCAGGAGAGCTTCTCCACGGAGAGCCCCTGCTGGGAGCACCCCCAGGACAGGTCAGACACCTGCACCAGGTGCCAGCAGCGTTTTGCGCCGCGGGGCAGCGCCACAAGCCAGCAGCAGACCCAGGGCCGGGGCAAGTCCTACATCTGCAGTGACTGTGGGAAGAGCTTCGTGTGCCACTCGTGGCTCGTTAGGCACCAGATGACCCACACGGGAGAGAGGCCCTACAAGTGCTCTGAGTGTGACAAGAGCTACAGGAGGAAAGATTATCTCCTGAACCACCAGCGCCGGCACTCGGGAGAGGGCCTGTTCCAGTGTCCCCTGTGCAGGAAGAGGTTTGTGCTCAGGAGGAGCTTCCTGAAGCATCAGGAAAGCCACGTGCAGGAAGCACAGCTGAGGCTGGGGGGCTGGCCCTGCGCAGAGCTCCGGGGCTCTGTCCTGCACCCCGTGTAAAATCCCCCTCCGCCGCGCGGGGGTCGCAGCCCCCTCGGCTGTCACCTTGGCTGGGCAGGAGGAAGGGTCGTGGCAGGGTCCCCCCAGCTCTGTGCTGGATCCTGGTGGGAGGAGGCTGTGGAGCAGCCCATCCTGAGCCCCCTCCCAGGTGAAGGGAGGAGGTTGGGGGGTTAATTTCCAGAGACACGGCCTGCGGAGCTGTCGCCGGTGCCCGTCGCCGCTCGGGATGTGTCGGAGCGGTGCTGGGAGTTCCTGGTGGTGAATCCACAAGGCAGAGAAATCACCTCCACAGTTCCTGGAGGGTGTCTGAAGTGTGGTCCCCCAGGGCTGCTCAGAGTCCAGAGGCCAAGGCTTGGGCTGGAAATGAGTTCAGGTTACTGACTGTCCATGAAACAGAGTGAAATGGGGTCAGGAAGCACCCGCTCAGGTGAGATACCTGGAGCAAGGAAGTGAGCTGGTCCTGTGGCTGCTTAAAAGTGTCCTCAGGCAGTGGCACGAGACAGAGGGGAGCAGAGCTGGGGAGGCAGCTTGTTCCTGCAGCTAAATCCTGGGGCTCCGTGCTGCTGACCCCCAAGAGAGAGTTCCTGGAGCTTGGGGTCCTCACCTGGAGCTGGAAAATGGCTGAGGAGCTGGAATGTGGTTTTCATTTTGCAGAGCCTTAGAATTGTGTTGCAGTTCACTTCACACCACGTCACTACAGGTCTCCTCTGTTCAGTTTTCCAAACCTGACAAAAACAGAACATTTGGAAGTGTTCTGGGCCAGGTTGGATGAGGCTTTGAGGCGTCGAGCCTCGTGGAGAAAACAAATCCAGCAGCAGCAGCAGCACTGGCTGAGTCTGGTTTGATTCGGGGCTCCTTCGCTGTCAGACAGGGGTGGTGAGCTTGGAAAGAAGACATAAAAACATCAATACATAAAAATATAAATACATAAAAACATGAATACATAGAACCATAAATACATAAAAACAAGCAGAGATGTAATTTGGTGAGAAATAGGAATAAAAATCTCTGGTTGTAAGGATGGAATAATGGGGAAGAGAAAATGGAACTAATCAATTGTTGTATGTGAGGGCACAATAAGAGATGGGAATAAGCAAATATAATGCTGGTCCAAGTGGTTAAGAGGATTCCAAAAGGCTTTTTCAGGTGTATTGTGGAAAGGAAATAAGAGAGAAAAATAATTTGATTGCTAAACCAGGATCAAATTCCTCGGTGAGTGGGAAAATAGGAAAGATTTGAAAACAGCCTTTTTCGGTGCATGTTTCTGCTCCAGTTTTGTCAGGACGCTTTTTTTGTTGTTGTTGTCTGGAAATGTCTCTTTTTAAAAAACTAATAATTAAAATTCTTTGAGAGATGTCGGGCGTCGTTCTACGGGAGAGAAAAATGGGCAACGTGAGGCCAAACTCGGGGTCTCCGTCCCCCAAGCCCCCGAGTTCGAGGCGGACGTAACCGAGGGTGGAGAAGGGGAGGAGCGTGTTTCTCCTCAGGCTGCGATGCGGCTCGTCCTGCCCTCCAGCCGGGGGGACACCGACCGTTCCCCGCGTCCTCCGGGGCAGCGCAGCCCCGTTCCCGCCGCCGGTCCTCGGTCAGGAGGCCCCGGGCCTGCGCTGCTTCCTCCTGCGAGGCCGGACCCCGGGTTTGGCCGCGGAGCCGCTACGCGGAAGCCGCGGCGGGTGTTTGCCGGCGTCCCCCGGCCCCGCCGCCCTGCCCAGGCCGCGAAGTGCCTCGGGCCCAGCCGCCGCCGCCGCTCCGCCGTTGCTATGACAACGAGAAGCCGCGGGGTCTCAATCCCCGCCTCCCTCCCGTGAGGTCACACCTCCTCCAATCAGCGTCCGGTTCTTCGCGTGCTAGCCAATAGGAATGAAGATTCTCTCCTCAACCCTCCCTCCTCCTCGTGGAGGCCGTGCCGCACGCGCTCGCGGTGATTGGCTTGTCGTCGGGCAGCGTGCACCAATGGAAAGGCGAGGCAAGCAGCGGCCGACCAATGGTGAGGAGGGACGAGCCGGCTCATCCCCACCCTCTCCATCCCATACCTGGCTGAGCGTGGCTGTCGGCGCCCCACCCGATTGGCTGCTGCTTCATTGGCTGGTGTCTGATTGGCTGCTGCCCAGGCGAGGGGCGGGGCGTGGCGCGACGGAGGAAGATGGCGTCGCAAGATGGAGTCGCGGTGGGGCCGGTGAGCGGCCCGGGGCGGGAGGCGGTGACCGGGGGAGGGTCCTACGTCCGCACAGCACCGTGAAGGGCGGAACGGCCGGGGCGGGGGGTGCCTGGAAGGGTTCTGAGGCATTGGCAGGGGTTGCCCAGGGCAGTGGTGGAGTCCCCATCCCTGGAGGGATTGAAGAGTCGTGCAGACACAGTGCTGAGGGACAGGGGTCAGTGGGGAGTGGTCAGTGCTGGGTTCATGGTTGGACTCCAGGAGCTCAAGGGGCTTTTCCAACCCAGACAGTTGTGGGATTCTGTGATCACCCTTTTCTAGCCTCTTGGTGGTTTTCTCCTTTTCCCACTGTTTTTCTCCACAGATCTGCTCTCCACTGACCTCCCCAGCACTCACCTCCTCCAGCGCGGCCACACCATGACAACGGCCTTGCTCGGGCCCTCCACGTCCACCCAAATCTCCCCTCGCTGGAGTTTGTTTGGCCGTTCCTTGGTGCTGCTGCCCCCTGGATAACGGCTCGATCAACTTCCCTGTGGAGCACAGGAGGGTTCCTCACGGCCACGCAAACGAATGAAGTGCCTGTGTAGCCGTGCGTAGCAGAGTGACTTTAAATATAAACTATTTATAATCATATTTAAATAGAAATCATTTTAAATTATATTTAAATATAACTTATTCATAATTATATTTACATTTAAATTATATTATCATTTAAACTATTTATATTTACATTTAAATTATTTATAATTGTATTTAAATATAACTTATTTATAATTATATTTACATTTAAATTATATTCACACTTAATCTATTTGTAATTATATTTACATTTAAACTATTTATATTTACATTTAAATTGTTTATAATCATATTTACATTTAAATTATTTTCACATTTAAACTGTTTATAGTTATATTTACATTTAAAATATTTATAATTATATTTAAATAGAAATTAGTTATACTTGTATTTACTTTTAAACTATTCATAATTATATTTGCATTTAAATTATTATTAGTTCTGTTGAAATTGATCCTTTAAAAATGAGGAAAAAATCTGACTTTTCGCTACAAGAAGCAGCAAAACTGGCCTGGTTTTGCTAGGATAGTTAACTTTCTTTTTGGTAATTTAGTTTATTTTAGTGTTTTAGTTTCAGTGTTTCAGCTCAGACTCATGATGAGAAGAACCACCCAGACCACCAGATCGTGGCCAAGGCTTCGGTCCTCACGCCGACACCGGAGAGCTCGCACCAGGGAGAGGCCTCAGGAGTGCACAGAGTGTGACAGAAGTTAGAGGGAAAACCCCAGACTCACTGATCAGATTGGTGTGCCAGAAATTCTCCTGGGATAGGTTTTTCCATTCAGTTAACCAAAAAAACCCCTTTCCCTGCAGAGCTGATGGCTCAGGGCTGGGTGTTGATGACAGGGGAAGCTTCAGGGTGAGAGTTGAATAAAACAGAGGGAAGTTCAAGCGTGAAAGGCAGCTGGTTGGTGCCAGCCTAACAGTCATTGATTAGGAGCTGATGTTAATTAGATGATTTAATGAGATGATTCATATCTGTGAGGCTGAGCTGTATGAAGCAGTGTTGACTGTACCAAAAGCATTAGTAAAAAAAATAATTGGGAACACTGAACAGCAGCGTGCTGGAAAATGTCGATATCGACACAGGGAAGTGCTGGGAGCTCTTCAGGGGTGAGAGGATGGAGAAATACCACAAAAAGTCCTCAGAGGAGGATTGTCCAGGGAGCTGTCAGCAGGAAATGGAGCTTCTGAGAGCGTAGGTGAGGGTGGCTCCAGCACTGGGCTGAGATCAGCAGGCAGGAGGGGAGCGCTGGGGACACAGCGTGTGCAGGTCACACAGGCTGGGGATGTTCAGCAGTTCTGCTCATTCCACTGAAGGGCAGAGTGAAAAGTTGTGTTCAGGCACCTGCTTCCCTGTGGGGTTGATGTTCTCAGCGTCCTGTGAGGAGCAGCAGAGCAAGGAGCAGCTGGGCCTGTGGTGAGAGCTCGGTAAGTTCTGAAGGAGGTTGGGGGAATACACTTGGCCCCAAGGGGTCCCTGCCCGTCCCAAATATCATAGTAGCTTCCAGAGAATTCCTTTATCACTGGATTCTCATTGTCATGGAATCATGGGATGTTGTGAGCTGTGAGGGACCCACCAGGATGATGGAGCCCAACTCCTGTCCCTGCACAGGACAATCCCAACATTCACACCATGTGTCTCAGGGCCTTGGCCAAATGCTGCTGGGATCTTGTCAGCCTTGGGGCCATCAGCACCTCCCTGGGGAGCCTGTGCCAGTGCTCCACCACCCTCTGCCTCAAGAACCTTTTCCTCATGGCCAACCTCCCCCTCCCCTGCCACATCTTCCTGCCATGGCCTCTGCTCCTGGCGTTGGTGGCCAGAGAGAAGAGCTCAGCGCCTGCCCCTGCTCTTCCCCTGGGGAGGAAGTTCCAGACCGCCAGGAGATCTCCTCTCAGTCTCCTCTTCTCCAGGCTGAACAAACCCAGTGCCTTCAGCCTCTCCTCACACCCTTCCCCTCTAAACCCTTCCCCATTTGGTGGCCTCCAGCAGGACTTTCCTCTCATGAACCCGTGCTGGCTGGAACCAGTGACCACGTCATCTTCCAGGTGTTTTTCAGTGACTCCCAGAATCATCTCCATAACTTCCCAGGCACAGAAGTGACACTTCCAGGCCTGGAGTTACCAGGATCATCCCTGTCGCTCTCCTTGAAGATTGGGACAACATTTCCCAGCTTCCAGGCAGCTGGGACCTCTCTGGATTCCCAGGAGCATTGGAAGGTCATTGAGAGAGGTGTCACTGGGACATCTGCCAGCTCTAAGTGCCCTGGGGTGGATCCCATCCAGCTCCATGGACTTGCAGGGATCCAGCTGGGGTAGAAGCTCCATTTCCTTCTCATCATTACCCTGAGGATGGCTTCACTTTTCTTCCTCTCCCACACAGCTCAATGCCTTGGTGCTCAGAAGTACGCCGTGTCCTCCTGAACCAGGATTCTTTGGAGAGAGGTGATTCCTTGTGGAGCAGATCCTGTCAGCCACCACCCTGCTGGAGCTGTGGGACAGTTGGAGAACACCTGGAACAGTGGGGCTGAATCTGGTTTGTTCCAGAGCTGCTGAAAGCAGATCCTGGGTGAAAGACCTCGTGTAGGAGGCTCTGCTCCTTCCCCCCCGTGCTGCCAGGAGCGTTCACCCAGGCAGAGACAGTGGCTGCAATGGGAGATTCCTGTGTGACAGGGAAATCCTATTTCAATTTCCTGTTGTGTTTTAAATACAAATAATCACCTTAGCTCGGGGTTTGAGTGGGGACAGAGAGTGGGTGGGTTTGGAGGTGGAAAGCCACGGGGGCAGTGGGGGTACCTGAAATGATGACATGCAGGGTTTCTGTGCTCAAAATGAGTTTTATACAGCAAAACTGAGCACAGATGTGGCAGAGGGTCAGTGACAAACCGGGTTCCCAGGTGAGAGGCGTGGGCAGGGTCTGTCCTGGGGTCAGCAGCGGGCAGGGGGGGTGAGCAGCAGGAGGAGGGGGGTCGATCCCGCTCCGGGGGCAGAGCTGAGCTGTGCCGGGGAAATGCGGGGTCAAACCCCGCTGCAGTGCTCGTGTCCTCAGAAACGGCACAGGAGAACCAGGATCTTACCGTGATTTGGTGGGAAATTGGTGTCGTTCCCTTTGAAGCAGCCAGGCTGTGGTGTGGGGAGTGGATTCCCCCCCACCCCGACCCTCTCGCTTGACACTCGGAGAGGAGCGGAACCGACAGCGTCAGCCGCGGCGGGGGAGGGAGGAGCTCTGGGCTCGGGGGTGAGAAGTGCCGGGATGTTCACACAGAACCCAGCTGGAAAACCCAAATCACTTCGGTTGTTTTTGTTCCCCACAGCCCCTCCTCCCCTCCACGGGCGCTGGGGGGATTCCACCCTGCTTGAGCCTGGCTTAGCCCAGAACCATTAATTAAACAAATTATTTATGAGTGAGAGTAACCGCTCCCCCCACGTGCTGCTGTCACACCGAGAGAAACTGCCAAAATCCTCATTCTGTGGAAAAATCACACCGAGAGGGAAAAGGTGGGAGATGGTGCCCAGGGGACCGAGCAGCCCGTGTGCAAACAGCCGCTGCGCTGGGCGGTGGCACCCTGTCACCCTGTCACCCTGTCCCCACAGCCTGCACCGGGGCGTGCGGGGAGGGGACATGGAGGGAGGAAATGTTAAAGAGAGAACAGAAAAATTAAAGAGAGAAAGTAAAATTTAAAGAAAGAGAGAAAAGAAAATTTAAAGAGATAAAATTTAAAGAAAGAGAGGAAAATCTAAAGAAAGAGACAAAATTTAAAGAAAGAGAAAATTTAAAGAGAGAACAGAAAATTTAAAGAAGATAAAAGAAAATTTAAAGAGAGAAAAATTTAAAGAGGAAAATTTAAAGAAAGACAAAATTTAAAGAGAGGACAAAATTTAAAGAAAGATAAAGATAAATTAAAGAAAGATTAAAGAGAGAAAGATAAAAAAGAGAGAGAGAGAATTTTAAGAGGGAGCAAGACTGAAGAGAGAGAGAAAAAATAAAGAAAGAAAAAGAAAATTAAAGAAAGAGAAAAATTAGTGAAAAAATTAAAGAGAAAAAATAGCAAAAAACTGGCTTTTCCAATCCAGGCCGTTCTGGGATAATTCTGTGTGATTTTGTGCCATGAGATGATCAGATGAGGACCTTGCTGCCCTGGGCATGGGGTGCTGGTGTCCCACCCCCCTGTGTCATCCTCCTGTGGGGTCCAGGGAGAGTTTTTGGTCCTGTGCCCTCACAGCGGTGGTGGCAGTGGTGGCCTTGCCTGGTGGCTGTCCTTGAACATGTCAGGGAAACTGGGAGGGGATGCAAGAGACCCCCAGAGCGAGCAGGGAGGGGTTTGCACAGCCCCCGGGGACACAGAAGGTCCTTCCTGTCACCCCCAGGGCTTGGTGTCACACCCTGGCCCCTGAGGGTCACCAATGCTGAACATTCTTTAAGGGGACACTTCTCTTGATCACCAAAACCACTGCTGGCCACGGTGACCACGTCAGTCCCTGCTGTCTCCTCTGCATCGAGGTGTCACTTTGGCATTTGCTCATCCCCAGCCCTGGTGTGTCCCCCTGAGCAAGGACCTGCCACCCAGAGCTGGTGAGAAGGTGGGAGAGCAGCAGGTCCCTGTCCCCACCCCAGCAGGGACATCCCTGATCAGCAGGAGCTGGCTCCTTCCCAGCTGCCCAAGAGCTGACATCTGTACCCAAAACCCCTGGGACACCATCGCTGGGGGGTGCCAGCTCCCCAAGAGCTGACATCTGTACCCCAAATCCCCCGGGACACCATCGCTGGGGGGTGCCAGCTGCCCAAGAGCTGACATCTGTACCCCAAACCCCTGGGACACCATCACTGGGGGGTGCCAGCTGCCCAAGAGCTGACATCTGTACCCCAAATCCCCCGGGACACCATCGCTGGGGGGTGCCAGCTGCCCAAGAGCTGACATCTGTACCCCAAATCCCCTGGGACACCATCGCTGGGGGGTGCCAGCTGCCCTGGCTGAGCCCCGGGGACCGGGAGGGTGGTGGCTCTGGGACCCCCCGAGGTGCTCACCAGGGTTTGAGGGGGTTGAGGTGTCCCAGCTCGGGGGGGACACAGCGCTGGAGGGGACACAGCTGGAGTGGTGGCATCCCGGAGCGAAATGGCTGCTCGGCTCTGTGACGCCGGCTCAGCCCGTTAACCCTTCTTGTCCCACTGTCCTCGCTGCCCACAGACTGGGGACACCCCGATCCGTGTCCATCAGAGGGGACCCCCACCATGGCCCCCCCGCCCGGGCCCTGGAGGTGCCGGAGGAGCTTTTCCCAGGAGGTTTCCCGTGAAGTCGGGGCCGTGATGCTTTTCCCTGCTTGGCACCGGCCCCGTTACACCGAAGGGTCCTGGGGTTGGGGTGAGTGTGTGGGGGGTCCCCAAACGCAGCACGTCCCTGCCCGTGGGTGTCCCCTCTGTCTCTGGCTGGGATGAGGGTCCTGGTGTGGGTGGTGGGTGCTCCCCTCCCTGGGTGATCCCCTCCCCGGGTGCTCGCCCCGTGGCCTCGTGCTCACAGCCCTCCGGTGTCACCGGGTGTTTGCCGGGGGGAGAAGGGGGGTCCCAGCAGCACAGCCCAGGGGTGGTGTTGGGGGAGACCCCCCCTTTCCCAGCCCCGACCTGCCACCGGCGGGGCCGTGACCCCGGGGTGCCGCAGGGACACGGTGCCGGCTGAGTGGGGCAGCCCAGGGGCTCCGGCACCCACTGGGCTCGGTGCCGGTGCCCGTACTGGAGCCGGGGCTGGTGCTGGTGCCAGGGCTTGGGCTTACTGGTGCTGATACTGGTGCTGATACTGGTGCTGACACTGGTGCCAATGTTGATTCCAGTGTCAGTGCCAACAGTGGTGCCAATACCAGTGCCAGGGCTTGGTGATGGGGCTGATGCCAATGCTGATACCAGTGCCCACACTGGTGCTGATACTGGTGCTGATGGTGATACTGGTGCTGATGGTGATACCAGTAACCTGGGGCTTGTACTGGCGCTGGTGCCCGTGCCAATACCGATGCCAGTGCTGATGTCCATGCCAGTGTGGATGCCGGGGACGGTGGCGGGACGGTGGCAGTGGCGGTGCCAGCTCTGGTGGCAGTGCCAGTGTGGATTCCGGTGCCGGTGGCAGAGCTGGTGCCAGTGACGGTGCCAGTGGTGGGGGGAGGTGGTGTCGGTGTCTGTGCTGGTGCTGATGCCGGTGGTGGAGCCGGTGCTGGGGTGGCCGAGGCTGCCGGTGCCAGTGGCAGAGAAGTGTCAGTGCCGGTGGGGCTGCCGGTGTTGGTGTGGGTGCCGGTGCCATTGCCAGTGCCGGGGCAGTGTCGGTGCTGCTGTTGCCGGTCCTGTTGCAGGTGCCGTTGCAGGTCCCGTTGCCAGTGGAGTCCCGGTGCCGGTGCTGAGGCAGTGTCGGTGCCGGTGTGGTCCCGGTCCTGTTGCCGCCGGTGCCAGTGCCGATGCGCTCCCCGTGCCAGTGCTGCCGGTGCTGGTCCTGAGGCCGCTCCTGTTCCCGGTGCCGGTGCCGAGGCAGTGCCGGTGCGGTCCCGGTGCCGGTGCTGCCGGAGCTGCCGCTGCCGGTCCTGTTGCCGGTCCCGTTGCCGGTGCTGCCGGTGCCGGTAGGCGGCAGTGCTCCGCTCTCGCCGCCGCTCCCCCGCCCGCTGCCGCCCAGCCCGGAGGAGGCGGATGCGATTCCCCGGCTGCCCCTGGCTCCTCGGCGGGGCGGCGGGGCCCGGCCCGCAGCGCGCACCCACCGACAGCTGCCCCGGTACCGGCCCCGGTACCTGCCCCGGCCCCGGTCCCGGTGCGGTGACGGGCGGCAGCGCAGCCCCGCTCCGCTCCGCGCTCTCCCCGCCGCGGCCCGGCCCCAACCGCCGGGGCCCGGCCCAGCACCGCGGGGCCATGGCCGAGTGGGCGCCCGCCCAGGTAAGCGCGGCCTGACCCGGGCCCGGGGGCACCGGTACCGGTACCGGAGCCGCCCCGCCCGCGCCGCAACCGGCCGCTTCCGCCGCCGCCCCGGCCGGGACCCCCCCATCCCCCCGCCGTGTGCCCTGGGCCCCGGCACCCCCAGCCCACCGAGCCCCAGCGACCCCCGGTGCTCTCCAACCCCCGGTGCCCCCGAGGACCTGACCCGGGGTGTCCCCACTGTCCCCGGGCATCGCTGACCCAAGATGTCCCCGGGATGTGACCGGGCTCCCCTGACCCGGGATGTCCTCATGTCCCCGGGATGTTCCCGGGCACCACTGACCCGGGATATCCTCGGGCACCCCTGACCCGGGATGTCCCCATGTCCCTGGGCACCCCTGACCCGGGATGCTCCCGGTGCCCACAGGATGTCCCTGGGCATCGCTGACCTGGGATGTCCCCATGTCCCCAGGATGTCTCTGGGCACCCCTGGCCCAGGATGTCCCCATATCCCTGGGATGTGACCAGGCACCCCTGACCTGGGATGCCACCAGTGCCCCCGGGATGTCCCCAGGCACCTCTGACCCGGTTGTCCCCACGCTCCCGGGATGTTCCGGTGCCCCCGGGATGCTCCGTGCAGGCTCCAGCCCCAGGATGCCCTGGGCACCTCTGGCCCGGGATGCCCATTTGTCCCCAAGATGTCCCCGGGCACCTCTGGTCCAGGCTGCCCTGTGTCCCCAGCTGCTCCCTGCCCACCCAGCCCCATCCTCCGCCCGGGGAGGGGGGTCCGACCTGGACAGAGCCAGGAAAGGATCTGAGGGCATGGGGTGCTGGGGTGGGGGCACGGGGTGCTGGGGTGGGGAAATGGGGTGCCAGGATGGGGGTACAGGGTGCTGAGGTGGCAGTATGGGGTGCTGGGATGGGGACACAGGGTGCTGGGGTGGGGTCACAGGGTGCTGGGGTGGGAAATGGGGTGCCAGGATAGGGACATGGGGTGCTGGGATGGGGTCATGGGGTGCCAGAGTGGGGAAATGGGGTGCCAAAGTGGGGGTCCCTGCCCCACGGGTCTGGTGGCTGCCCACGCAGCGTGGTGACCTGCCTGGTGCTGGCTGGGGACAGTGACCAGCGCTGACCCCACAGCCGCTGTGGCTGCACTGTGGTCCCTCCCCAACCCACCTCCTGAGTGGAGCACATCCTGCCCAGTGGCACTGGTGGACCCTCCTGCTCTGCCCGTCACCGTCCCCTCAGGCCTGGCCACCCTGTCCCCTCCTGGAGCTCAGCCCCAGCCCCAGCACCTCTGTCCTTGCCTGGGCAGCACCAACCGCTCCAGGGGCCAAATCCTGCCCTGCTGGGTCATTGGCACGGGACGGGCACGGTGGTGGCTGTAGGACAGGTCCCCAGTGGTACCCAGGGCTGGTGGGCATCACACATGGGGGTCCCCAGGCGGGTGCTGGGGGTGGTGGCCAGCAGTGGTGGCCTGTGGCGGGGCCGGGGCTCAGGCGTGTCCCTCCCCACGGCAGGTGCAGGAGTGGAACATGGAAGCCCCCCACCTGATGCCGCTGCAGCCGCCGCTGCTGCCGGAGCGGGCGCACGTGCGGGAGGCTCAGCTCCACTCCGCCGAGGCTTCGCTCTGGACCGTGGTGGCCACGGTGCAAGCCATGGAGAGGAAGATTGACCTCTTGGCCACCCGCCTGCTCAGCTTGGAAGGTCGATCCGGTACCACTGAGAAGAAGCTTCTGGACTGTGAGAAGACCACCATGGAGTTTGGGAACCAGTTGGAGAGCAAATGGGCTGTACTGGGCACCCTGATCCAGGAGTACGGGCTGCTGCAGCGGCGCCTGGAGAACGTGGAGAACCTGCTGAAGAACAGGAACTTCTGGGTGCTGCGGCTGCCCCCCGGTCCCCGGGGTGAGGTCCCCAAGGTAACAGCACCCACGGGGGCTGCGGGTTGGGCAGGGGGGGGACCCTCAGCTCCCCTGGGTGCCACTGAGCCAGCGGGACCGTGTCCCTGCAGGTGCCGGTGACGTTTGTTGACATCGCCGTCTACTTCTCGGCGGAGGAGTGGAAGAACCTGGAGGAGTGGCAGAAGGAGCTGTACAACAACCTGCTGCAGGAGAACTACGAGTCCCTGCTCTCCCTGGGTAAAGGCGCCCCTCAGCCCCTGCCAGCGCGCCGGGGCGGTGGCTGCGTGTCCCCACAGGGTCCTGGTCCCTCATGGGGGGTTGGTGGTGGCACATGCCAGGGCCTCCTGTTTCAGAGGGGACCCTCTGTGGCTCACACTGTGTGTGAGGGGATGGGTGATGGGCTGTGCCATGCTGGTGCCATGAGGGTGGATGGGTGATGGGCTGTGCCATGCTGGTGCTGTGAGGGTGGGTGATGGGCTGTGCCATGCTGGTGCCATGAGGATGGACAATGGGCTGTGCCACCCTGGTGCCATGAGGGTGGATGGGTGATGGGCTGTGCCATGCTGGTGCCATGAGGATGGACAATGGGCTGTGCCACCCTGGTGCTGTTGGGGTGGGTGATGGGCTGTGCCATGCTGGTGCTGCCGCATTGGGCAGCTGGTGCCACCTGGTCCCAGGGTGCTGGAGTGGGTCCTTGTCCCCCAAAACCAATGGCTGGAGCATCTGCCTGGCACCGAGGTCCTGCCGAATTGAGGCAGCTTCTCTGCCAGGAGAGATGCCAGGGCCTGGCAGCCCTGAGTGTCCCCCACGTGTCATCCCACCTCTCGGCGATGGGGATGGGCAGGTGGGCACAGCTCCACCACCAGTGCCAGCCCCACCACCAGTGCCAGCCCCACCACTGGTGCCAGCCCTGTCACCAGTGCCAGCCCTGTCGCCGGTGCCAGCTGTGCCATCTCCCCACACAGACGGTGCCCTCTCCAGAGGCGAGGCGCAGCCCCGTGGCGAGCGCGGGGAGGGACCCTGTGTCCCCGAGCAGAGGGAGCTGGAGCAGAGGGAGCTGCCACCAGACGCCTGCGCGGGTGAGGAACCAGCCGCGGGTCCCCGTTGTGTGACCAGGGGCCACCACAAGTGACCCCGGGAAATCCCCCATGAGGAATGTGCCTGGGGGGGTCTTGGGCATCCCCTCACTGGGAGATCCACGTGTCCCCCACTGCCACCACGTCATGACAGAGCCCATGGGCTGTGTCACAGTCACCTGTCCCCATGGGCTGTGCCATTCTCACTTGGCCCATGGGCTGTCCTAGGGTCACCCATCCCCATGTGTTGGCCCATGGTCATCTGTCCCCAAGGGCTGTGCCACAGTCACCTGTCCCCATGGGTTGTGCCATGGTCACCCATCCCAACGGGATGTTTCAGGGTCACCTGTCCTCATGGGCTGTCCCAGGGTCACCCATCCCCATGTCTGTCCCATAGTCACCTGTCCTCATGGGCTGTGCCATCGCCACCCATCCCCATGTCTGTCCCATAGTCACCCATCCCCATGGCCTGTGCCATTGTCACTCGTCCCCATGAGCTGTCCTGTGGTCACTCATCCCCATGGGCTGTGCCATTGTCACTCATCCCCATGTCTGTCCCAGTGTCACCCATCCCCATGGGCTGTCCTGCAGTCACCCGTCCCCACACTTCCCCCGGGGGTGTCTGACACCCCATCACTGCTGTGGGACAGGGACATCCCACCTGGCCAGAACCTGATGGTCCCACACCCCAGGGCTCATTGGCCACGGGTCACACTGGGTGGCCACAGCTCGATGGTGCCACAGCCCAGGGCTCATTGGCCACGGGTCACAGTGGGTGGTGGCCGGAGCCCGATGGTGCCACAGCCCAGGGCTCATTGGCCACGGGTCACAGCGGGTGGTGGCCGGAGCCCGATGGTGCCACAGCCCAGGGCTCATTGGCCACGGGTCACAGCGGGTGGTGGCCACAGCCCGATGGTGCCACAGCCCAGGGCTGATTGGCCACGGGTCACAGCGGGTGGTGGCCGCAGCCGGGCACTGGCTGAGTCTCTCCCTGCGAACAGAGTCGCTGATCTCCACCTCGGACATCCTGTCCCGGATCAAGCAGGAGGTGGCCTTCGTGGGGGAGCAGCAGTTCGCGGAGGAGCGGGCGATGCCGGCGGACCCCTGCGCAGGTGAGCCCGGGGCTGTGCCCCCCCCACACCGGCTGCCCAGCGCCCTCTGGAGCCGCGGCCTCGCCCACCCTGCCCGGTGCAGGATGTGTCCCCGCTCGGCTGAGTCCCTGTCCCCGTCCCTCCCTGCAGGCGCGGACGCCCTGATCACGGCGCACGACTTCTTGTCGTGGATCAAGCAGGAGGAAGAGCCCTGTGTCCGCGAGCCCTGGGAGCTGCCGGAGCGGGAGATGCTGCCGGGTCCCGGTCCCGGTCCTGGTGAGCACGGTCCCGTGGGGCTGGGATGGGGCTGGGGGAAGGAGCACCCACCCAGGCTTGGCTGTGGCTTGGGGACATCCCCGGTGTCCCCAGCAGGCCCTGACCGGAGCTTTCCCCCCCTGCAGCCGGCGAGGGGCTGCTGGTGAAGACGGAGGAGCGGTGCCCCCACGCCGAGCCCCCCGAGGAGGTGGGTTTGCCGAGCGGCTCCGGGGAGCTGCTTTTCCCCGGCGCGAGCTTTGGGACCCCCGAGGGACAGGCAGCGGTGACACCGGCAGCGACAGTGGCTTTGCCAGCACAGCACAGACTGAGCAAAGCCCCGGGTTCAGAGCCAGGAACCGAGGCAGCTGGAGTCCCCACCGCCACACCGGGAGTCCCCACCGCCACACCGGGACCCATCGAGGAGCGACCGCATGGCTGCAGCGAGTGCGGGAAGAGCTTCAGCGGGAAGAAGAGCTTACGGATCCACCAGCGGAGCCACGCGGCCGAGCGCCCTTACCCGTGTGCCGAGTGCGGGAAGAGCTTCAACTGCCACTCGGGGCTGGTGCGGCACCAGATGATCCACCGCGGGGAGCGACCGTACAAGTGCACCGAGTGCGGGAAGTGCTACAGCCGGAAGGAGCACCTGCAGAACCACCAGCGGCTGCACACGGGCGAGCGCCCCTTCGCCTGCGCCGCCTGCGGGAAGAGCTTCATCCGCAAGCAGAACCTGCTCAAGCACCAGCGCATCCACACCGGCGAGCGCCCCTACCAGTGCCCGGCCTGCGGCCGAAGCTTCCGCTACAAGGAATCGCTCAAGGATCACCAGAGGGTCCATGGGGCTGAAGCGGGACCCCCGCCGTTACCACCTCCTGGTATTATGCCCCCTGGGGATTAAGGGGGGGGGGTCAGCCCTTTCCCCCCCCCCCCACTGCAAACTGTCACCCCACCCGAGGGAGGGGGACAAGCGCCGGCCACGCAGCTTCCTACCAAATACAGGTGCTCAGCCGGGGCAGGGGGGGCACGGGGAGCACCCAGGGGGGGGCTGTGCACCCACAGACCCCCCCCACCCGGGGCTGACTCCCACCATGGACGGACGCTCTTCAGCCCCCAGCGCTCCCCCCCCACCAGACAATCTCGCTGCACAGGGTGGGGAGCAGCCCCCCTGCCGTGTCCCCTCCGCTGTCACCCCCCTGCCTGCCGCTCTGCCCCCCAGCCCCCCCACTGCTTATTTTTACTCCCCCCCCCCGTCCCGTCCCGCTCTGTACAGTGCTTGGGGTGTTGTTTTGTATGGACCATGTGCTACGGAATAAAGTCGTGCTGGGCTGCGGCGCCTTCGCCCCGCGGGGTCCCATCTCCCCCGGCTCCGGTGGGCACAATCCTGCCCCATCCCCGTGGTCCTGCACCCAGGGAGGTGACAGCAGCACCTGTAAGCTCAGGGAGGAGGGAAATCGTGGCACAGCGTGGGCACCGTGTGCCAAGTGGTGCAGGGGGTGCCAGCAGCCCCGGTGTCACCGGCTGCGGTGACCTCGTGCTGGCAGGGCTGCACTGAGACCCCCCCCAGAGTGCTGGGTGCTGCACCCATGGGTGAAACGCTGCAGGGAGAGGGAAGGACAGGCAGTGATGCTCATGGGTGGGTGTGTGTGCACACCAGCCATGGGTGTGCAGTGGCTGCCAGGAGGTGGCCGTGCTCCCAGCGGTGGCACATGTCTGGGGTCTCCATGGGCAGCTGCAGCCCCCAGCACAGCAGGGACCCCCAGCTCTTGTCAGACCCTTTCTCGCTGCTCCCTTTCCCAATTTTCCTCATTTTTCCTGCCCTTCCCTGAGACATGTGGGCAGCAGGATGTGGCCAAGGCCTCCTTGGCACCTCAGTGTCCCCAAGCTGGGTGTCACTGTCCCCCCAAGGGAGATGGTCACTGTGAGAAGTAGTGACCCAGCAAGTGACACAGCTCATGCTGCTTTGCCCAGTGGCTGGTGACACTGGCAGTGCTGTCCCCTCCCTGGGTGGCTGCACCCACCTGCCCTGTCCCACCTGGGTGGCAAAGGAGCTGGCACCAAGCAGGGGTGTGGCTGAGGGGTCCCCATGTGCTGTGGTCAGGGGCCATCAGCCCAGGGTGGGCTTTGAGCTGTGGTGTCACCTCGATGTGGGCTGCAACTGGAGGAGGAGGCAGGGTGTGCGGGGTGGAGCTGCCTGGGGACACTGCACACTGCCAGGGGACACTGCACACTGCCTGGGGACACTGCCAGGGGACACTGCACACTGCCTGGGGACACTCCAGGCTGCAAGGGGACACTGCACATTGCCTGGGGACACTGCATGCTCCCTGAGGACACTGCTCACAGCCTGGGGACCTTGCAGGCTGCTGGGGACCTTGGACACATCCTGGGGACCCCACACACTCCCTGGGGACACTGCACGCTGCCCAAGGGACCACACCTGCCCAAGAGACCCTGCACACTGCATGGGGACCCTGCTCACAGCCTGGGGACCCCACACACTGCCCAAGGGACCTTGCATGCCACTTGGGGACATTCCACACACCCTGGGACCTGGCACACTGCTCAGGGGACCTCACACACTGCTTGGGGACACTGCAGGCTGCCCAAGGGACCGTGTGTACAGCCAGAGACACAGCATGTTGCTGGGGACCCTGTGCATTGCCTGGGGACGCTGCTCCCAGCCTGGGGACACTGCACACTCCCTGAGGACCCTGCACGCTGCCCATGAGCTGTGTGTGCTGTCCCCTCACCCCAGAGCCATCCAGGCAGCCAAAGCTGCAGGTCATGTGTCCCCTGAGCCCTGATCCTGGGGTGCTGGGCTCCCCTGAAGGTGAAGTTTGGTGCCACCAAACCCGGGGTCACCCAGCCCAGGCAGGCTGCATGGCTTGTCACCCCTGTGATGACACAGCTCACAGCTGAGCATGGCTTTGGCAGGTGGCACAGGTAAGCTCAGGGTGGGCAGCAGATCCCGCTCACCTGGGACCCTCCTCACCGCGTGCACACACAGAAGCAGCTTTTCTGGGTTTTTTTTTGGGGTTTGTTTGGGTTTTGGGTTTTTTTTTTAAACAGAAGTTTATGGTTATATGCAAATTAGGTCATTAAATGATTTGCATAAAATGTTCGCACATCAGCGACTAAGTGTTCCTAACTGCCCCCCCCCAAGGTAGTGATCCTACTGGACTAGCGCTGTCACACCCGGCCCCGCGGCCACCCGCGCGCTCCCGGCTCGCACACGCGCGTGCCCGGCCGCCCCCGCTGGCGGGCTGTACCCCGGGGCTGCTGGCACAGGCAGGGGCACGGTGACAGGCACTGGCACCCCTCACACACGAGTGTGTATCGCTGCCACCCTTCCCCGGGCGTGCACGTGTGTGTGCCCAGGGCACCGCGTCCCCGCGCGCCATCCCCACGCTCACAGGGGCCTGGGCGTGCCGGTGACACCGATGTCACCGCACGTGCCGCCGGTGACCCGTGCACGCTGCCCCCCAGGCGCAGCCCCTCGGTCCGCGGCCGGGCAGCGGGAGGGCTGCGGGCACAGCGCGGGCACGGCGCGTCCCTGGGGGACAGCGTCCCCCCCGGCCCTAGCTGTTGGCCAGGAAGAGCCGTCTGTGTCTGGAGGCAGAACCACGCGGCCGGCCTCGACGCCGACCCCGGCCCCGGTTGCCAAAGGGGCTACGGGTGGGCACGGTGGTCTCTCCCCAGCTGGTGGTCCCGGCCTGCGGCTCGGGGAAGCTGGGTTCAGCTTTGGGCTGCTCGAGGAGCGGGCTGGGGTCCGGCCGGGGCTGGTCCGGCGGCGCCTGGCCCTGCCGGGCGCTGGCCCTCTCCTGGCGCAGGTAGCGCAGCTCGTCGCGGATGTCCGTCAGGACGCCCAGCAAGCGGAACTGGAGCTCGCGGTCACGGGCCCTCTCCTCCCGCTGGGTGGCCCGTTCTTCTTGCCACATGGCCAGCTCTTGGTGGTACAGCTGGTCCCACTGCTCCTCCAGGTCCAGCAGGTGATGGATGTTAGTCCTCCAGCTTTCCCGGCGGTCTTCCCGTAGGCGGGAGCAACCCAGGCGGCGAGGAGGGCCGGGGGCGGCGGGGGCGTCCCCCGGGGGGGAGGCAGAGGAGGGCAGCGACTCCTCGGTCAGGGCACCGTGCAGCGGGGAACGGGCCGGGGGTTCCTCCTCCGCCGTCGGCTTCTCCCAGTTGGGGCCCATCAGTACCCTGGGCAAAGCGCCCATCTCCGGGCCCGGACCCCCTGCCTGCTCCTCGGGGTGTGAGGAGTCGAGCCCACGGGCCAGGGGGGGCAGGTCGGACACCCCCTCGTGACCCCAGTCCGAGTGAGCGTCCACGGGGTTGAGAGAGTCCTCGGGCAGGGAGGTGACGGAGCCCTGGGAGCTGCAGCGGCGGATCAGCATGGCCTGGCGGGACAGTTTCATGTCCTCCTCCGCAGACATGGGGGCCTCGGGCCCCGGCTGCACCCCCGCGGCCCCACCGTGGCCCCTCTCCACCTCCCGACCTTCCCGCTCCTCCTCCTCCGACATGGAGGCGTAGGAGACGAGGGACTCGTTGCGCAGGGACGGGGAAATGGCTGACATGTCCGGAGTCCGCAGCTCCGGCCCCGACTCGGCTGGAAGAGAACAGAAGCCCTCCGGTGAGCCCCAGCCATCGCCTGGCATCCTGTCCCTCCCTGACACACAGATGTCCCCTCCACGGACACCCCTGAGGGACACAGCAGGCCAACACGCCCCATCTGTGCAGCCCTCGCCCCTGCCTGCCCCACACATCCCTCATCCCCCTACAGCGAGTTCCCCGGGCCCCTGCGTGACACAGGGATGGCCTCGGCCTTTGCCTTCCCTTGGATTTGTCACCTTCTGCTGCCACCAAACCCCCAGCCGTGAGGAAACGGTGTCCCAGGTTCCCCATTAGGCATCCGCAGCCCTTTGGGACTGACAGACCAGGGGACAATGGCACAGGCTGGGCAGGCACAGGGGAGCAGCGTCACCCCCAGAGCAGTGCTGCCAGCAGCATGACATCGTGCCAGGACCGGGCTCTCGGTGCAAACCACCACCACAACCTTCCACCAGCCAAACAGATCTCCACCCAGATCCCTCCAGTGCCCAAAGCCCCCAGCAGCCTGCGCAGCAGCCTCACCCGAGCTGCTCTGGCCCTCTCCTCGGCTGTACTCGCAGATGACGGAGGGGTCGGGGCTCTGCACCGCCAGCCGGGGCACGGCTGAGCCCTCCACGTCCGGCAGGGACGAGGGCTGCCCGTTGGTGTCGATGTAGATGCTGGGGTGGCTCACACCAGGCTGCAGGTGCATGAAGGACTGCTTGGTGGCACCAGGGAAGAACAGATCTGTGGGAGAGAGAGGACCCAGCCTCAGCCGCTGCGAGGACGGCACCGGCAGCTCCTGTGCCCCCGTGGAAGGGGGCTCCCCAGGGGAACAGTCCCACGGGAGCGTGCAGGGGAGTGATGCTGTGTAGGCAACAGTGTCACAGACACTCACCCTCACCTCCCCCAGGACCCCCCTGAACTCGCCCAGCCCCAAGAGGGTTGGCATCTCCTAAACATCCCCCAGGAACTCTTCCTTCAGCCCAGAGCTTTGCTGCTCTGCAGCAGGACGGGCGTCTGGTCCAGGCACAGCTCGAGCCTGAACCGAGTGAATCGAGACCCACATCGCTCACCCCACTGACACCTGACAGGCTGAGCTGCAATCAAGAGTGAAGGAGCAGGAACAACCAACCCTGGTGTCCTCTGGGGACACAAAGGAGCCAGACACATCCTGGCAGTGCTGGGTTTGTGGTTGGACTGGATGATCCTAATGGTCTTTTCCAACCAAACTATCCTATGATTTGGCTCCTGGTTGGTAACAGAGCCCAGCCGGGGTGAAGCTGTCCCAGCCGGGGTGAGGCTGTCCCAGCTGGGGTGAGGCTGTCCCAGCCGGGGTGAGGCTGTCCCAGCCGGGGTGAGGCTCTGGGCCCAGCCCAGCGCTACAGCCAGACCCATCTCGGGTTGTTCACCAACATCTTCCCCATGAGCATCTTGTGGACACCTGAGCTCAACAGGCACTACCAGCAAGAGGGCTCTGTGCTCGGCCAAGACACTGTGTGCCCCGCAGGCAGCAGAGGGGTCAAAGGGACAGTCCCATGGAGAAGGCTTGGCCCCCCTCAGGGACCTGCCAGCTCCCCCCTGGCCACACACAGCGTGGCACCTGGGAGGACAGTGTGACTTTGCACTGAAGCAGCTGCTCCCGCTCCCTCTGACCTCAGTTAACCATGTGGGGACTGACCCTGAAAGGAACAAGGGAACTAAAATCCCATCCCACCCTTTCCCAGCTGCCTCGAGGTGGTGCCCAGCACGGGCAGGCGCTGGGCCAAATGAAAGAAAGCAAAATAAAACCCCAAAAAGACCCCGTTCCACCAAGTCTGGGGTGATCCCAGGTTACTTCCACAGTGGATTCTTAGTTCCAGCACACGCAGTTTCCACCCTTCACGCTCTGCTCCTCAGACACAACAGGACCCTGGTCCTGCCGGGTGCTGGGATCCCGACACACCCCACGTACAGGAGCAAAGCCCCCAAATCTCCCTCCACACCCCGGTCCTGCTGGGTGCTGGGATCCCCACACACCCCACGTACAGGAGCAAAGCCCCCAGATCTCCCTCCACGCCCCACGCCAGGTCACACAGAACACAGCCGCTCGGCAGAGCCCGGCGCTCGGCGGGGGGATGTCACCAGCCTGGATGTCACTCCGAGAGCACAGGTGGGGACATGGACACCTGCTACCCCAACTCTCCTCTCCTCAGAGAGCCACTGACCTGGGTCCAGAATGATTTCAGGCTCCGAGTCGTGGCTGGCCTGCAGGAAGGTGGAAGCCACCATCTTCTCCAGGGGCGTGAGGCGCGGCTTGTGCAGGGGCCCGCCGGCGCGGTTCACGGGCAGGTGCTTCTTGGAGGTGATCTTCTTCTTGACATCCAGCCGCAGGTCGCGCCACTTGTGCTTGAGGTCGTCGATGGAGCGCTCGGTGTAGCCCAGGAAGTTGACGCGGCTTTGGATTTGTGTCCAGAGCTGTTTCCGCCGCACGGGGTGAGCCCGCAGGGCCTCGGACCCGTACAGGGCGCTGAAATGCCGGACCACATTCCAGACCAGCGTCTCAGTCTCGTCATTGGAGAAGTTGGCCTTCCTCTTCCGGCCAGACGCTGGCATCGCCTGCGAGGCTGCGGCAGAGGTGGAAGGGGCACAATTGAACCTCGGTCCCCACTCCTCTCTGTCAGCTCCTGGGGGGAACATGGGGCTGCGGGAGCCCGAGGGAGCCGCGGAGGAGGGAGCCGAAGCAAGAGCCCCCGAGGCATCCATGGCAGGGGAGGCTTGGGCCGGGGAGGATCTAAAGAGCCGCTTCGGCACACCACGCGGCACGGGGGCACCTCATCCCCTCGCCCCGGCTCGAGAGCACCTGGGAGGGGAGAAAAGGAAAGGGCACAGGTGGGTGGCGGCAGCGCGGGCTGACGGCGAGGGTCCCCCGGCCTTCTCCAACCGGAGGCACCCCGGGGACCCCCCAGCCAGCTCCCACGGGGGCCGCGGAGAGGGTCATGGTCACAGTGAGCGCGTTGGGGACCGCGACAGAGGCCGCGGCGAGGGTGACGGCACGCGCCTCGGGGGCCACGGCGAGCGCCTCAGCCACGGCACGCGCTTCAGGGCCGTGGTGGGTGCCCCAGGGCCAGGCTGAGGGTGCAGAGGAGCACCTCAAGGCCAGGCTGAGGGCGATGGGGAGCACCTCAAGGCCAGGCTGAGGGCGATGGGGAGCACCTCAGGGCCAGGCTGAGGGCGATGGGGAGCACCTCAGGGCCAGGCTGAGGGCGATGGGGAGCACCTCAAGGCCAGGCTGAGGGCGATGGGGAGCACCCCAAGGCCAGGCTGAGGGCCTCGTGGCCACGCTGACAGTGATGGGGAGTGTCACTGGTCACAGGGCAAGTGCTTCCAGGACACGGCTTTGGCAAGTACCCCAGGGCCAAGGCAGAAGCCACAGCAACAGCTTAGGGCCACAGTCATCATCTCTGGGCCACAGTGAGGGCCTTGGCCATGGTCAGCACCTCAGGTCCACGGCAAGGACCTTGGTGATGGCAAGCACCTCAGCACCATGGCAAGAGCCACAGCCATGGTGAAAGCAGCAGGGCTGCAGCATGGGGGCCTCAGAGATCAAGGCCTTGGCCATGGTGAGCACTTCAGATTCCAAACAAGGTCCTCAGGGCCACGACACAGACCTTGGCCACAGCACAGGTCTAGGGGACATGGCAAAGGCCTTGTCAACAGCGAGCATCTCAAGGCCATGGTGAAGATCTTGGCTGTGATGCAGACTTTGGCAAGGGTCTTGGCCATGGTGAGACCCTCGGGGCCTCAGTGAGCACCACAGGTTTCTGATGAGGACCTTGGGGCCATGGCAAAGTCTTTGGCCATGGCAAAAGCCTCAAGGCCGCAGCAAAGACATCAGAGAAGATCTTGGCCGTGGTGAGCACCTCAAGCTCCCGGTGAGGGCCTTGGGCCCACGGTGACGACCATGGCTATGGCAAGTGCTTCAGGGCCATGGCAAAGACCTTGGCCATGGTCAACACCTCAAGTTCCCAGTGAGGGCCTCAGGGCCATGGCAAAGACCGTGGCCATGGCAAGTTCTTGAAGGCCATGGTGAAAGCCTTGTCCATGGTGAACACGGCAAGCTCCCAGCGAGGGTCTTGGGGCCATGGCAAAGACCTTGGAGAAGGCCTTGGCCATGGTGAACTCCTCAAGCTCCCACCAAGTGCCTCAGGGCCAAGGCCTTGTCCTCAGCGAGCCCCTGGCAAAGCCCATGGCCATGGTGCAGCTCTGGCGCCCGTGGCAAAGCCCCCAGCCACGGTGAGCACCTGAAGGCCGTGATGGGGGTCCCGGTAAGACCCCAACCATGGTGCAACCCAATCACCACGGCCCCACCGATCTCCTCTGCCCCCCAACACCACGGCAAAGCCCCCAACCACCCTCAGCATCCCCAGGCCCCACCGAGCCCCCTCTGACCCAGCGCCTCACGCCCCCACCCACCCCCTCCCCGGGGCGGGGGGGGGGCACGGCCTCTTCCCGCCTCAGCACCGGGGGGTGCCCCGGGATGGGGGGTGGAGTAGGAGGCGGGGGTAACCGGTTACCGGTTGCACCCCCGGGGTAGGGCCGGGGCCTTCCGCGGGCGGCTTTTGTTCGCGCTTCCGCCGGGCACCGGGGACAAAGGGGCCAAGACCGGTGCCTGCCCCCCCGGAGAGGCGGAGGGATGGACCGGGAGTGGTGGTGGTGGGGGGGGCAGGCACCGTCCGGGACCGCAAGGCCTTTCCCAACCCCCCCCCACCTCTCTCTCCACCTCCCCTCCCCATCCCTTAACGACCCCCGGGGCAGGGCGGCGGCGCCTACCTGTGCCGGGACGGGCGTGTGAAGGGGGGAAGGGGAAGGGGAGGGGGGGGAAGCGGGGGGACGGCGGCGGCAGGGCCGGGCTCGGAGCGTGTGTGTGTGTGTGTGAAGGGGGGGAAAGGGGGGGGGGTTCAGCTCCGGCGGCAGCGGCGGGTAATGGCTCCCGCCTCGGCGGAACTCGCCTTCATTTCCTCCGCCTCCGAGCGGCGCGGCGCGGCGCGGCGCGGGGGCCCCTGCGCGTACCCGCCCGCCCTCGGGCGCCCCCTGGTGACACCGCCGCGGGAGCAACGGAATCGAGCGACGCGCCGGGGAGTTACGCGGTGGGTGCACCCCCCCCCCCCCCCCTCCATCCGCAACCCCACGCGCCCACGCGTGTCCGCGCAACCCCCGCACCCTGGGCACTGTGTGCTCCCGGGGATACACGCGTGCACACCCGTGGTTGTGCTTCCCTGCGCATCCCGTCCCTGCACCCCCGCCGGGTGCTGCTGGCTCCTACTCGTGATAGTGAATCCCCGTGGGGATGTCCCTCCCCCGGTACTGCGTGCACCCCGAGATTGCGCATCCCCAGTGGGAACTTCGCTCTGCACCCCTTCGTGCCTCTTGCACCCCCATGTGCCGTGCACCCTGATGCCCCCACTCGTGATAGCACTGCCCCTGCATCCCCGTGTTTGTGCATTCCCGTGGGCACCGCCTGTGCCTGCACACCCCCCCCCCATCCCGAGTGTTACTTGCACCCCCGTGCTTGTGCATCCCGGTGAGCACTTCCCTGTGCATCCCGTCCTTGCACCCCCCAGGTGCTGCTGGCCCCGACTCGTGATAGTGAATCCCCGTGGGGACCTCCTCGCATGTCACCCACGGACTCCCTGTCTCTGCACCCCTGGGGGAGCCCTGTGCACCCCCACGATGGTGGATCCCCGTGGGTAGCACCCCCACTCAACCTGTCCCACGGACACTCCACCTGTCCCCTGTCCCACCCCCCCCACGTCCCCGTAACCCCCCGGGGGGGCTCCTGCACATCCCAGTGCCCCCCGGTCCCCCACCAAATTGTCACCTCCCCAGAGCACCCTGTCCTCTGTCCCCCGTGGGTGTCCCTGGCACATCCTGTCCCCTGCACCCACATGGGAGCTCCCAGTGCACCCCCTGTCCCCTGCAATGGGTGCCCCTTGCACCCTCTGTCCTCTTCACCCCAATAGACTGGGTGCCCCTTGTACCCCCTGTCCCCTTCACCCCCACAGGCACCCAGGTGCCCCCCGCACACACTGCTCGCTGTGTCTCATGGGCACCCTGCCCTGGGCACCCCAATGGGCCTCCCCACCCTGGACACCCCATGAGCACCCTCTTGTCCTGCCCAGGTGTGTCCCCTGCCCAAACCCCCCCGGGGCACCTCCCCTCACCCTTCCCCAGGTCCTGACTGGGGTCCCCTCCATGGGGGTGGCTTTGAGGGCTGGGTGCAGAGCACCCCTGGGTGCCACAGTGCTGTGGGGACATGTCAGTCCCCACCACAGGTGATGGCCCAGCCTGGTGGCCTCCAGCTGCCCCTGGTTCCCTGTGCACATGCAGAGTGTTGTCCCCATGCCCTGTCCCACCTCAGGGGACTCTGGTGTGGCATGGGATGGCAGTGGTCACCGTGCCAGGGTGCCCAAGGTGACATTAAAATATGACAACCACCGCCTGCGCCGTGCTTTGCTCAATTCTGCCGTTTTTAATGCCTCTTGCAAACCTCCGGGCACCGCGTGGTGACAGCAGCCGGTGGCACCCGCTCCCCCCTGCAACCCCCGCGGGGAGCAGCCACTGTCCCCAGCATGGGGACACCCCAGCAGCACCCCACATCCCCCCACCCCAGCAAGCACAACGACCCCACTCAGGGCAAATCCCCCACCTTGGGGACAGTTCCATGGTGGCTCCCGCTGGCCACAGAAGCCACCCCCCAAAGGTTCTGGTAGCAGGTTTGTGTCATCGGCGCTGTCACCAACAGCGCCTGGCACTGCCCCACTGGGTCACATCCAGAGCGTGGTGGCTCCACGGCCCCCGGGTGCTCCCTACCAGGCACCCCCTTTGCCCCTGAGCCACGTGGACCCACAGCAAACCCCACGGCACAACTCAGCTGGCACCACCGCAGGGGACGGTGGCCAGGCCAGTCTGGTGACAGCCCTGATGGCCACCAGTCCCTGTCACAGGCACGAGCGGGTCTGGGCATGTGCTGGCCACTCTGCTCACGGCTTGGGAGGGCTGTCCCCAATGAGGGCTCCCCCAGAGCTGGCTGCCACCACGTGCACCGCGTCCTCCATCTGGTAGAAGGCTCGGAAGGGGTCCGGGGAGGTGGCCCGGCACTCCAGGTACCGCCGCAGCGTGGCCAGGCTCCCCCAGACCTCCCGCTCCGAGGGGCAGGGCTGCACCGCCATCACCTCTCCTGTGTCCTCTCCCTCTGCTGTCCCCTCGTCCCCATCCACCTCCGCGTCTGCCGGATCCCCATCGCGCTCCAGCCGCTCCTGGCTGCCCGCACCGGGTGCCCGGGGAACGGCCGGTGCCTCGGTGCCGGTGTCAGGGCTGAAACCGGCGGCACGGAAGCAGCTGGTGATGAGAGCCGGGCGCACGTCACCCCAGGACTGTGCCAGCATGTGTAGGACATCCAGGAGGGTCGGCTGCCCCGCGCCGCGCTCCACCGACAGCCACCGCAGCAACCGGCGCCGGTAGTGACCCTGGAGGTCGCTGGCGATGCCGCGGTCCAGGGGCTGGGCCAGGGCGGTGGCCGGTGGCATGAACACCATCCTGATGTTGGAAAGGTGGAGGTAGGGGTGCGCCTCGTGCTTGCTGAGGAGGAGGAGGATGCTCTTCCCCTGCTGCCGCAGCCCCTCGTTGAACTCCCGCAGCCACTCGGTGAAGAGGGACGCGGTGACGCCGGCCAGGCTGCTGGCGCGGTAGCTCCAGGGCATCTGCCCCAGGTTGACACCCCGCAGGCAGCGGGGCCGGGGATCCTCCCCCACCGCCCGCAGCGGGACCTTCTCCGAGCCGTCGGCGTTGGCGCAGAGCAGCAGGCTCAGCCGGTTGCCGGCACTCTCACCCTTACCGGGGGAGCTGGCCGGGAGGAGGACCCCCGTCTCCCCGCAGACGTAGATCTCGGAAGGCAGGTAGCTGCAGAGGAGGCCGGGCAGCACCGCGCCGGCCCAGTGCTCCGCCGTGGGCTGCTCCGCGTCCCCTTGCTCCGCCGGCGGCTTCTTGAAGGCGAGGTTGTGGCGCGCCTCGAAGCGAGCCAGCCAGCCGCCGCTGGGCTCCGGGTCGGGCCGGCCCAGCGCCCCGGTGAGGTGCTTGGCCTTGAGCTGGAGCAGCGAGCCGCCGACCGGTGCGTCGGTAGCACGGGCACCTTCCACCCAGCGCAGCAGAGCGGCCTCGAGAGCCGCGTCCTTCCCCTCCCGCTTGCGCTTGCGCTCGGGGTCGCCGCTGCGGTGCCACTCGCTCAGGATCCGCTCCCTGTTCTTGATGATGCGGCAGATCTGGGGCTGCGACACCCCGAAGCGCTTGGCCAACTCGTTCTGTGACACCTTGGGACCCTCCAGCATCTCCAGCACCCGCACCTTCTCCGTCAGCGACAGCTCCTTCCGCTCTTTACGCGGCGCCGCCGGCCCCGCTTCCGCCATCCCCGCGGAGCGGCCGGAGCAGGGAGCCGGGCGGCAGGGGCTGCCCGTGCTGGGACACCCGGTCCCCAGCCCCACCGGCTCGGTGAAGCCTCTCCCGCAGCGGGCGCAGGCGGAGGCACGTTCCCCGCCGTGCGCCAGCCGGTGCCGCACCAGGTCCGGCTTTGGCCCGAAGCCTTGGCCGCACTCGGTGCACTCGAGCGGCGGCTCCGCCGGGCGGCAACGGCGGCTCTCGAAGGCCGGTGGTGGGATGATGAACCCCCCGTTACCGGCACCAGGATTCGGTTCCGGCTCGAGGACGCCGCAGTATCTGCAGCCCCGCTCTCGTGGCGGGCCAGGGAAGTCACCGGGGCCGGTGCAGCGGGTCGGGGGGGATGCGGGTGGCGGGGACACCCCCTCCTCGCTCTTCACCTCCTTCCCCAGCCAGTCCCCTGCGGAGACAGGAGCGCGTTGGGGTGCGACCCCCTCACCGGGAATCCCGGGGGGCTGGGTGCTCCAGTTTGGCAGGATTTGGCCCCGTCCCCGGTCCCACTCACCTTGGGAGGGGCCGACGGGTGCTGCGCGTGGCCGGGGGCTCCGGTGCTCCCCGTAGTGCCCTGCCACCGCTGCCTCCTCCCCTCGCTCCACCTCGGCCAGGATGTCGGGTTTGGTGACAGCGTAACCTGTCACGGAGACAAGAGGGATGGCCGGTGATGCCACCGGTGATGCCGCCGGTGATGCCACCACACAGCATCGTGGCAACCAGCTACAGCAGTCCTGGGCTGGTGTCCCCCGGCCATGGCTCCCCTGAGGGGATGGGGACACCGACAGTCCCGTGGTGACCCCAGAGCCGTCCCGCAGCCACCCCGCAGCCACCCGCTGAGCCAGTACCGACGCCGATGTGCCACCGCCATCACTCACAGCCAGCCCGTGACCGGCAGCGCCAGGGCTGGCACCGGACAGGACCCACGTGCCTCACCCAGAGCAACGGGGCGCTCGCGGTCCTCTTTCATGGCACCGGCACCGTCCCGGTCCTCGGGGTGATGCGGCGGCTGCTCCCGGTGCTGCTCCTGGCGAGGCCTCACCTGCGGGAGGGACGGTTGAACGATATGATGCACCGGGATGACGATGCACGGCCGGGTGGCAGCGACCCGGTGGCGCGGGCAGGGGAGCGGGGCTTCGGCGGCTGCCCGGGGAGGGAGGGTGGGCGGGGCTGCCGAGCCCCGGTGGACCGCGGTACCGGTGCCGTACCGGGGCCTGGCCCTGTCTTTTCCCGCCCAGCCCAGTCGGGTCCGGTCGAGTCCCGCCAGGCCTGTTGCAGCCCCGCCCCCGTCCCCGCCGCCGCTGCCGCCGCCGCCCCGCGCGGCCCCGCTACCGCCGCCGGGAGCGCGCGTACCGGCAGCGCGTGACGCCCCGCCCTGCCCCGCTCTACTCTACCCAGCCATTGGCCAGCCGCCAGCGAGCACCGCGCGGATTGGTCGAACCGTTATCCAATCAGCGTGGGATTGGGCATATAGCGGCGGCGGCTGCCCCGACGCGGTCCCTCCCGCTCCGGTATTGCGCGGTCCGCTCGCCGCTAGGTGTCGCTGCTGCGCTGCCAGCAAGTGCCGCCGCTCCCAGCGTGCCTCGCGCTCTCGGCATGGCCGCTCTGCCCCGCCGCTGCTGAGGAGGCGCCGGGCCCGCGCCGCCGCCGCCGCTGCCCGTTCCTCTCCGCTCCGCTCCGCTTCGCCGCCGTCCCCGCCCTCAGCGCCCCGCAGGGCCATGGCCGACTGGGCCCCCGCTCAGGTAAGCGTTGCCGCTGCCACCGCCCCCCGCCCCTCCCGCCACCCCCCGCCCTCCCCGGTGGTGGCGGGGCCTGAGTGTTCGCGGTGCCGGTGCGGGCCCGGCCCGTCCTTCCCGGAGCCCGGTTCACCCCGCGGCTGCCCGGACATTCGGGCAATGAAGCTCACGGCTGTGTCTGTGCTCCCGCAGGACCTGGAGTGGGACATGGAGTCCCAGGAGCTGGCCCTGGAGCAGCCGCTGCCCACCCCCGAGCAAGGCCCCACCGAGGAGGCCGAGCTGCCGGCCGCCGAGATCTCCCTAACGCTGGTCACCGAGATCCAGACCGTGGACAGGAAGGTGGACGCCCAGGCTGCCCAACTGATGAACCTGGAGGGGAGGATGAGGATGGCGGAAACGAAGCTGATCGGCTGCGAGAAGACGGCGGTGGAGTTTGGGAATCAGCTGGAGAGCAAATGGACAGCGCTAGGCACCCTGATCCAGGAGTATGGGCAGCTGCAGAAGAGGCTGGAGAACATGGAGAACCTGCTGAAGAACAGGAACTTCTGGATCCTGCGGCTGCCCCCGGGGGCAAAGGGGGAGGTCCCCAAGGTAACGGTGCTCTGCTCTTTGGGACAGGGTTGTTCCTCACGTGCTCTGGGCTCCCAGCCCCCGTTCCAGGGCAGCTGCAGTGCTGAGCGGGGCACAGCCTCACCGCAGCGGTGTCTTCCCTTTAGCACTCGGTGGAGAGCAGCAGCACAGGTCCCTCTGTGTTAATGAGGCACCACTCGTTATACAAGTCATGGATGCTGGGTCATGGCTTGGAACTCTTAAGAAGGGAGCTGAGATGTGAGGAAGAAATTGTTTGGTGTGAGGGTGGTGAGACCCTGGCCCAGGTTGGCCAGAGAAGCTGTGGCTGCTCCTCCCTGGAAGTGTTCTGGGCCAGGTTGGATGAGGCTTTGAGCAACCTGGTCTAGTGGAAGGTGTCCCTGCTGCTGGCAGGGGGGCTGGGACTGGAGGAGCTTTGAGGTCCCTCCCACCCCAGACCACTCTGGGGTTCTGTGTGTGATCCTCGGCCGCTCTGTGCGGGGCCCCAGGCTGCAGCTGTGGTTGTGTCCTGCAGAGCCGTGGGGCTCAGCCCCAGGGGTGGTGGGTTTGGTGACATCCCCAGTTCCTGTTCAGAGGCAGTTTCAGCAGAACTGCCTCAGAAATGCAGTGGGAAGAGAGTCGGGTGCTGTGTGTGAGATATCACCTGCAGCGTGAGGAGGCTGAGCCAGGGCGAGGTGCGGGCAGGGGAGGAGGGAAAACCCCATCGTGTCCCTCGCAGGCAGGGGTGACACAGCCTGAGCCAGGCACAGGGGCTGTCACTCTGTGGGATTGGAGGAGTTTGAGTGAGAAAACACCTGAGATTGGTTCCTTCAAGCAGCCAAATAACAGAATATTCACTGCTTCCCCTTGCAGGTCCCCGTGGCCTTCAGCGACGCCTCCTTTAACTTCTCCGAGGAGGAGTGGAAGAGTCTGAACGAGTGGCAGAAGGAGCTCTACAGACACATCATGAAAGGCAACTACGAGGCCGTCATCTCCATGGGTAAAGACAAGCTGGGGTTTGCCCTGAGCCCTCTGACTGCAGCAGGCTTTCCTGGGGGCCTGGTGGATGGAAGCTCCGCTGTGCCTGGCAGGATGGGGGGTGTGGGGGGTGGGTGGAGTGCTGCTCTGGGAATGGTTTATTCCAGCTTTTGCCAGCAGCTCTGGGAATGAGTTCAGTCCTCACTGGTTTGGTGTAGAGGTGGAAGAAGGGAGTTTCTTTGTCACACCAAGCTCCACAGATCCACTGCGCTGGGTGCATCAGCCCGCTCGCTGCTTCGGGCAGTCACCGGCGCCTCAGCGCTTCCTTCCAGCCTTTTCTGTCCTTCCAGCTGCAGAGCCTCTCCCGAGGGAGGAGGGGGAGTCTGGCAGCTGCCTGCTGCCTCGGTGCTCTGGCTGACCCCAGCCTCATCCCAGGAACGTTTCTGTGTGAGCTGTTGCGGTGTCTGCTCCTGTGTTGCCAGGAGCTGGGGAGAGGCAGGAGATGAAGACAAGCTCTGCCTTCTGCCTTCCCCTCCAGCAGCTCAGGGCATCATGTTCACAGCTAAGTGAACATGCTCTGCTCCCTCCTTCCAGCTGCAGGGATCCCTTCTGGGGGCCACGGTGCCTTCGCCAGCACCTCCGTGTGTTCTGGGAAACGACCTTGCCTTGGCTGGGTGGGAGCTCACAGTCCCTGCTAGAGACATCTCCCCCCTGTGCTGAGGCCACTGGTGTGCAGATTCACCTGCCATCCCACCCTGGGTGATCCAGGACTTTTATCCCCCTTTTAAACTTTTTTTCCCTTCTTTCTTTACTTTTTCTTTTGGACAGAGTTCTCCTGCAGTCCCTGTGTGCGAGGGAAAAAGGTGAAGGATAAATCCTCTCCCCCTCATTCTCCTGTTCCAAAACAATCCTCAGACACAGTCCCTGGTAGACAGATGTCTCCTCCCTCTGCTGAGGCCACTGGTGTGCAGGTTCACTGCCATCCCACCCTGGGTGATCCAGGACTTTTCTCCTTTTTATTTTAAATTAATTTTTTTGCTTTTCTTTACCTTTTCTGGACAGAGTTCTCCTGCAGCCCCTGTGTGCAAGGGAGAAAGGCGAAGGAGAAATCATCCCCCCCCGTTGTCTTGTTTTAAAAACCAACCTTGCATCCTGTCCTAGAGGCACAGGAATGTCCCTGTCCCTCTGAAGGGGGGTGTGTGGATCTGAGCCTGGGGCTTAGAAAAATGTATCTGTGCTTCATCTGAAGGTTCCTTTGAGTAAGGAGGCGTTAGGGGCTTGGCTCTCGTGTGAGGCAAATGGATCCACCACAGGGCCGTGGTGGAAATGAACACCCAGGGACTCACACTTGTCTGGAAATGAAGTTCTCCGCTCTCCGCCCTAGGAGAGATGGTGATTGTCCCCTTTCCCCCACCAAAACCCACGAGCAGCCTGTGACTCGGGACCAGTGGGACGGGAGCGGCCCTGGCTGGAGGGAACCGCATGGGGAGGGCACTTCCCCTGCTGCCGCTGGCCGACAGCTCTGGTGCTGTCCCCGAGCTGAAGTCCCCATTGTAATGGATCCGCGGACCTTAGCAGAGAGGAGGAGGAGGAGGAGAAGGAAGGAAGCCTGGAGGTAAGCACAGATGCATTTTCTTATTCTCCTCCTCACGCTGCAGGCTGGGAGGTGCTCCTCACCTGAGCAGAGTGTGCTCCTGCAATCCGCTCATGTGCCCAGGGCCCAGACGAGGTGAGCGGTGCAGATGGGTGAGAGCATCTCCTTAAGCCTCTCTGTCCATCACCCGCCACCCCAGCAGCGAAGGAAGGTTGGTGGGCGAAGGTTGGAGGCTCTCCCTCCCAACCAGGGCGAAGGAGATGTTCTGATCCTCTTTTTCCACCTGCAGATGCTGCCATTTCAAAGCCTGACCTCCTCTCACGGATTGAGCAAGGAGAGGATCCCAATGCAGAGGATCCAGATGACTCAGAGGGAGGAGAAACCCCTACAGACCCCAGTACTGGTGAGCCAGAAGGTTCTCAGGCCCCAGTGGGGAGGTGGGAAGCAGACAGGGGGCTGCTCACTGCTTGCCTGCACTCCCCCACTTGCCTCTGCTGTTGAGTGTTCCTTGGGTACAGGGGGGACTTTGCTTTCCCAGTCAGCTCCTCCCTGATGCTGCCACCTCTCTGAAACCCTCTGTTGAAGCAGCTGGAGGTGTCAACCTCAGCTCCTGTGGCTCTCTCTCCTCTGTGCAGAGTTTTCCTTTCCTGGTCCCGACGACTACTCGTGGAGCAAGTACGAAGAGACCCTGGCTGAAAGCCACGAGGGCTCTGACGAAGAGGAGAGCATGGAGGTCCCCAGTGCATGTGAGTTAGAGAAGCACAGAGCTTTGGAGAGGGGGAGAGAGGCAAACCCAGGCTTTGGGCACTTGCTGGGGATTGCCTGGGGTGAGATCCTGCCTTCACCCTGGTCTCTGCCAGGCTTGCCTGCAGGCTCAGCGTGGGAGCTGGGTGGCACACGTGTGGGACAAGCTGAGGTACAGGAGCAGCAGGCTGTACCCACAGCTGTGGGCTGGCCAGGGGTCAGGTCACCTGTCTGGTGTCACCTTGCTCAGTGAGGCAGTGTGTGTGGTCAGCCTTGGAGTGGGGGTGAGCAGGAGCATGTGTGGTGCAGGCAGGGTTTGATGGTGTTAGAATTCTCTAAAGGGATATTTTTCACAGCTCTCTGTCAGCCAAATGTGAGGCTGCTTGTGGAGCAGCAAAAGGCGAGTCCTTGTCACTGCCCCATCACTGCAGACCCCTGCTCTGAAGCACAGGGACACGTGGGCCACTTTGGGAAGCATCCCTTGCTCTGTGTCTGTGGCTTCCTGCCTTCCTTCTCAGGAGCAGCTCAGCTGTCCTGGCCACTGCCTTTCCCCAGTTCCAGCCTGGTGTGAGCCAAGCAGCCTGGTTTGGAGCTGCACCTCCAAATGTCTGGCAAAGGGAGGAGCAGATGAAGAGCCCCATGACAGGGAGTGCTGAGTGGTCTTCTCTAGGCACACAAATGCTGAGCACAGCTTCACCTTCTCCTGCTCTGCAGAAACCTGTGGTGCTCCTTCAGCCTTCTTCTCCACATCCCCAGGTTCTCTGGGCAGTTGCCATCCCATGTTTGCCGGGGACCTTGGTGGGTGCTTTGGGTCACTGTTTATACCGTGGGAGATCCTTCAGCCCCAGGCACTGTACAAACCCAGGAGGAAAAGAGATTTTATTTCCTTTCCCTCATTTTTTTTTCCTTTATCCTAAACCACATGTTCTTAAAGACCTGTTCTGCTTCACCTCCTGCTGAGGAACCCACTCTTCTCTTTAGTGATCTATACAGATATCTCCTCACTGTGCTGTCTGAGCTTTCCCAAGAACTCTTCATCCATCATCTGGCCAAGGGGATGGAGGGCACCCTCAGTCAGTGTGCAGAGGACACCCAGCTGGGTGGGAGTGTTGATCTGCTGGAGGGTGGGGAGGCTCTGCAGAGGGATCTGGCCAGGCTGGATCCATGGGCCAGGACCAAGTGCATGAGGTTCAACCAGGCCAAGTGCTGGGTCCTGCCCTTGGGTCACAACAACCCCCAGCAGCTCCAGGCTTGGGGAGGAGTGGGGGGAGAGCTGCTGGGCAGAGAGGGACCTGGAGGTGTTGGTGGGCAGCGGCTGAACATGAGGCAGCAGCGTGGCCAGGTGGGCAAGAAGGCCAAGGGCATCCTGGCCTGGATCAGGACAAGAGGAGATGGGCTCCAGTTGTGGCCAGGGCAGCTGAGATGGGATGTGAGGAAGAATTTCTTTGCTGAAAGGGTTCTGAGGCATTGGAAGGGGTTGCCCAGGGCAGTGGTGGAGTCCCCATCCCTGGAGGGATTTAGAACCTGTGTAGATGTGGTGCTGAGGGACATGGATTTACTGATGGACTTGTGTCAGGTTGATGGTTGGACTCGGTGATCTTAAGGGTCTTTTCCAACCAAAACTAGTCTATGATTTTATGATTCAAAGACAGAATCCTTTGGCTTTGTTTGTGTCCCAGTACTGCTTAGGTAGCTCCTGGGTGGGACTTGCAGCCCTGTAGTGCCAGGTACTGTCTTGGGTGTGCACAGCAGAGGGAACTGCAGTGTGAGTAACGAGGGATTCCTTACCTCAGAGCATGACACGACTCTCTCTGCTCTGCCAGACGAACAGCAGTGCGACGAGGAGGGTTCCGAGAGCCTTGAGCTCCCTGGCTCACTGGCAGGGAAATGGGACGAGGTTTTCTCAAGCCCAGAGGAAGAGATGAAGACGAGCAGCAAGAGCCGGAGCGCATCAACCCCCCAGCAGAGAACCTCGGCGGGCAACGGGCTGCGGCGCTCCGCTCGCCGCGGGAGGGACTTGGGCAAGAAGGACCTTCCCGAGGACGTGGCCGCAGTCGAGGGGCCCTACATCTGCTGCGAGTGTGGGGAGAGCTTCCTGGACAAGGAGCTCTTTGCCAGCCATCAGAAAGCTCACGCCAGCGAGGAGGCTTGCACGTCCATGGAGCACGGAGAGAGCTTCAGGCAGAAATCCAAGGGCGCTGCGAAAGGCCAAGGGTCTTCCCGCTCCAAGGCCTCCAAGCGCCCCGACGGGGAGAAGAGCTCTGGATTCAAGTACGGCTTCGTCAGGCACCAGGTGAACAACATGGTGGAGAGACCCTACACCTGCTCCCAGTGCAAGGAGAGCTTCAGCCTGGAAGTGAGCCTCATCTTGCACCAGAAGCTGCATACGGGGAAGGGGGACGGGCCGCTGACGTGCACCTACTGCGGGAAGGACTTCCGGGACCTGTCCAAAGCCATCCGGCACCAGCGCATCCACACCGGGGAGCGGCCCTACCAGTGCACCGAGTGCGGGAAGAGCTTCATCCGCCGGGACCACCTGCTCAAGCACTGGCGGGTGCACACCGGAGAGACCCCCTACCAGTGCCCCGTCTGCGGGAAGCACTTCCGCTACAAAGAGTCTCTGAATTGCCACCAGAAAATCCATTCTCGGAACCCTCGGCCCGGGGAGGATTCGCAGCAGAACCTGGAGTCGGCGACTCAGACCGGCCACTTCTGCGTCAAAAAAGAAACTAAGCCGTAGCCTGACGGGGGGAGGCCGGGGCAGAGGGGCTCACGGCTCCGGGGGGGCTGTACAGCACCATGAGAGGTGAACTTGTACCGCAGCGGATCACCTGGTCGTGCTGCAGAGCCCGCTTGTGTCGAAGCATCAAAGGATTTCCTCTTAAAAAACCCCAAAACTCTTGATCCAGACGGCTTGGGCACCGCCTCGACCCCGCCAGGTTACGTGGGACTGCCACAGTGGCGTGGCCCTCGTGCTGGCTGTCCCCTGCGCAGGTTTGGATTTCACCTGTGGAGAATAATCCCGAGGGGTTCTCTTGGGGGCAGCTGGGGCGGGGGGGTCAGTATTTAGCAGGTGTTTCCCCACCTATCTCTGTGCATACTCAAGAGTGACGACGAGCTTTCGCTTTCTTCTTGTTCCCCCACTCGTGGCACCACAAGGGAGGGAAGGAAGGCGCCGATGGCCAAGTAACCGGACCTGGAACGGCAGCGCCGTGCTGCGAGGCCAAGGCTGGGGTGAAGGGAAGGGAAGGGAGGTGGATACGTGGTTAAGGGCACAATGCAGGATTTATCAAAAGCAAAAGAAAAAAGGTGGAGAGGAGAGAGCAGCGAAGAGCAAGGTGAGAAAAAGCAGGTGCAGGAGACGGGGCTGAGGACATGGGAGGAGGAGGGATTGGGAAGGGCAGTGCCGGGGCTGTGGTTGGGGAACTCCCCCCAGAAGGAGGCATCTCTGATCTTGTGAAGGATGTTACTGGTACCAGTCGGGCTGAGGTTTCCCTCTGGCCCAAGGGAACGAAGCCGCTGGTCCCTTAACACAAACTCCTGTCAATGAAGGCGATTTTATTCCTATTTTTTAACTGGGTTTGGTCTTACACTCAGGTAAGTCAGATGAGTGAAAGCAACTTCTAACCCCTGTAAAGAGCTGTTTGGTTTTTAGTTAATCTAGAAGTAGTATATTATTAATTATTATTATTATTATTAATTATTATTATTATAATACTACAAAGAAAAGTGTGGCACTATATTTCACAACTGACCTAAAACACTTCAATGTAGGCGATAACTGGCCAGAGATTTTTCCCAGATGTCTGTGTAAATATTGATGGACTTCTCGGAGCTCATTGGTGTTGTTCCTGAGGTGGCTCTTCAGTGGCGTCTCTTGGACCGTGTCGTCAGCTGCTGGTCGTGCTCGTGTTTTGTAATCCCTGTTTTTGTACAGTCTGTCAGTCCAGTGTTGCCACCCCGGAGCCGCTGCCGGGTGCGTGAGTGCAGCTTTGTCAGCTCTTAAACAGCTGTTTCCTAGCGTTTCCCAGGTCATTGGTAACGCTGGTGGAGCCCAAGAGCCGGGTGAGCTCTGCCCAAGTCTCTTTGCTCTCCTCACTGAGCATCCGGGGAGCCAAGTCCGGCAGACGCCGCTGCTCAGCGCGGTTCCGGGGCTGCTCCGGTCGCTGCCCGGCGTTCGGTGTTTGTGGCTTTTCAGCTTTTTCTCTGCTGCCACTACAGCTGGAAAAAGACTTTTTTGGTTTTATGTGAGAATAATGTCACAGCTGAGGGGGGCTGGCCTGGGCCACGCACAGGTACAGCTGCAGCAGTGGCTCCGGGGTCACCAGCCCCAGCCAGGCTCTGCTGGGACGGGAAGCGCCGCTGTGTGCGGCTGGGATGTCGTGGACTGACTGTGGGCCACTGCGGGGGCCAAGAAGAGCCCCACCGTGCTCTGCTGAGGGTCCAGCCACCAACACTACAGATTCATCTCTCTCCAGACAGAGGGGCCTGGCTCTGCAGAGCTCCACAGTGTCCCCATGGAGCTAGAGGGACCTTGGCACATGGGACTGGGCTCCCTCGTGCCCGTGCTGGGTTTGCGTCGTCGCTTCCTCGCTCGCACGTACCCGAGCTCTTTGTACCAGGGCTGCCAATAAACTGTTCCTGCCCCGCTTTGTCTCGCTGTGCCAGGACCCCGTGCGTCCCAGGGGACAGCTGGGGGGGCTGAGCTGGGTGGCCCTGGGGGGACATGGGGCTGGTGGGGGGCAGTGTCACAAGAGGGGTCCTGTTCTTACCTGGCAGTGTGTTCCCCCAGTGCCATGCATGGTTGTCTGACCCACGGGCCTTGGGGGGAGGTTCCCTTCTCTCCTGGGGTGCTCACAGAGGGTGGGTCAGGCCTGGGTGACACTAGCACCCTGGGTGGCAGCAGCACCCTGGCTCTCTGCACTTGAACCCCTGCTGTCCCTATGTTCCACTCTGCCACCTTCCCCCTGCTCCCTGCTGGTGACTGCAGCTCTGCAGGGTGGTGGCCACAGCAGATGGGTCCCAAGCTCTGTCTGGTGCAAGCTCCAGTTTGTCCCCAGTTCCCATCCTGGAGTGGGTACAGGGCAATCCCCGTTCCCCGCCCCCCCCCCCCCAGCTCCTGCTCTCCTGTGCCACTGCAAGGAGCTGTGGCCGTGCTGGGGTGCCTGGGTGGTGCCACGAGTGGGTGTCCACTGCTCTGGGTGCAGGCAGAGCCTGTCACAGGGGGACTGTCCCCTCTCCTGGCTGTGCCCACGGTGCAGCCTGGCCTCCCAGCTCCTCTGATGAGGCCCAAGGGGTTGTTCTGGTTTGGGACCAGCCGTGGGGTCAGAGCCAGCGCAGGGATGTGACACTCGCTGCCCACAGGTCCCCAGCTTCGCTGCCAGGCTGAGACCAGACTGTGCCCATGTCCCTCACCATACCCCGGCCACGTTCTCCGGAGCAACCGCGCGGGATGGGGCTGCCCCACACGGGGAAGGGTGTGGGGATGGGAGTGCTGGCGAGGAAGAGGAGCGTTGTAAATCATTGAAATGGCTTGGGCCCCTTGACATAAATCAGAGAGGATTAGCAGAGATCTTCAGGAGGCCTCTTCTCCTTGAGAACTTCAGACAAAACAATTCTAATCAAGCTGGGAAAAAAGGGAGTATTCTGGTTTTGCCCTTTGAAGTTCAACTGCACAAACACCAGCTGTTGTGACACAGAGAAAGTTCTCAGGAGAATGAATAAGCCAGTCAGTGTGGATTTATGAGCGTCTGTGGGCTTGGTTAACGGGTTGTATCTGAGGCATGTGTGTGATCAATAAATGGGAAGTCTGATCATTCTCATATTGAGCGTCCGGATTTTTCCCCCCATCGCAACAGAGGAGGAAGGAAAAGGGACGAGGGAGTGGGGCAGGTTGGTGGCAGGGGATGAAGCTCCACGCCTGGGTGTGGGCACAGCGAGGCCGAGCGCAGCTCGTGGTACAGCCACACGGGGACACCGTAAATACACACACGTGTCCCTTTGGTGTGCCCGTGTGCTCCAGGTGCATACATCCACCAGGTACATACAGCCACATACATCCACATACACACACATACACACATCCACACACATCCACATACACACATCCACATAGCCCAACACGTGTGGCCAGCACCACGGGTCACAGCACCGACACGAGCACAGCACCACGGGCCGCATCCTGATCCCGCTCTGGCTGATGGTGCTGAAGATCCATTAGTGGGAAATAAATAAATAGATGGGATAAATAGATGTAAATCTCGTGTGGGTCCCTCCAGCAGCCTGGCCCAGGTGCTCCCTCTGCCCAGTAGCTGCCCCTGGATCCCAGTATCCCCAGTTGCACCAGGACACCTATTTTCTAGATTCCCTCCCTATCCCAAAGCTGGTCCCAGTGTCACCCCTGTGGCTCCATGGGACAGCCTGGAAGAGGCTGGGACAGGCAGGGTCCCTAATTGAGGTCCCTGCCTGCTGTCACTCCCCTGGGTGGCTGAGGACAGGTGTTGTCCCCTCTCCAAGCCCCGAGCGTGGGTGCCAGCGGGCAGCCCGTGCTCCTCACCCCGGCACTGTGGCTGTGCCGTAGCTGTGCCCCCGGTTCTGGCATCGCAGCAGTGACGGGATGTGGCCTCGTCCCCATCCCCCTCGTCCCCATCCCCCTCGTCCCCTCCCTTTTTCCGCAATCCAAAGGGTTTCCTGCCCTTCCCCGTATTTGGTGTCACCAACTTCCCCCCATTGTCACCCCATCCCAGGGGTCCCCGAGGTCAGGACCGGGAGTGAGGCCGTGTGCCAGGGGCTGCCACTGCGCGTGGGGCCCGGCCGGGGCTGTGTGTGGCTGCACTGGGACGGGAGGGGACAGGATGGGATGGGACAGGTGGGACAGGACAGGGTGGATGGGATGGGACAGGGACAATGATGTGACACAGGATGGGACAGGAGGGGATGGGACAAGATGGAAATGTATGAGACAGATGGGATGGGACAGGATGGGACAGGAGGACATGGATGGGACAGGTTAGGATGGGATGGGATGGGATGGGATGTGGTGGGATGGATAGGGTGGGACATGATGGGGCACAAGACTGGACAGGACATGAGGGGATGGGATGGGACAGGGACAATGGGATGACACAGGATGGAACAGGGTGGGAAGGGACAGGGTGGAAGGGACGGGAAGAGATGGATTAGGATGGGACAGGAGGGCAGGGATGGAATGGATAAAGTGGGACAGGATGGGGCATAAGACGGGATGGGATGGGATGGGATGGGATGGGATGGGATGGGATGGGATGGGATGGGATGGGATGGGGATGGGATGAGATGAGGATGGGATGGGATGGGATGGGATGGGATGGGATGGAGATGGGATTGGGATGGGGATAGGGATGGGATGGGGATGGGATTGGGTGGGACGGGACAAGACCGGGTGGGCGAGGACGAACTGGGGCAGGGAGGGACAAAAAGGGACCGGACCAGACGGGACGAGAAGGGACGGTTCGGTCGGGGGGGGGGGGGGGGGGGGGGGGGTCAGTCCCGCCCTCGCGGAGCCCTGACAGCCCCCGGTCCGCACGGGAACCGCCGGGGGGGGGGGGCGGGCGGGGGCTCCTCCCGGAGGTGGTGGGGGAAGGAGGCGGTTTCCATGGCAACGCTGCCCTCCGGCCGCCATTTCACAGCCCCGCAGGGCGCGAGGCCGCAGGGCGGGGGGAGGAGTCCCTAGAAAGGCCACCAGGGGGCGCCGGCGGCGACTCCGCCCCCCGCCATGGCGGCGCGCGGCCACCGCCCCCTCCTCCCCCAGCGCCCGACGGTGCGGGCTGGGGTAGCCCCCCCCCCCGCGGTAACCACCCCTCCCCGGTGACCCCCGTCCCTGCCAGGGCCCCTCGGCTCCCCTGCCCCTCAGTTCCCGCCCAGTTCCCTCCAGTCTCTCCCAGTTCCTCCTCGCTCCCCCCAGTCAGCCGGGACCCCCGAGGCCCCGCACTACCCCCAGTCACCCCTCACCGCCCCCCAGTTCCCCCAGGGCCTTCCCAGTTCCCCCTCAGCCCCTCCTCAGTCCTCCCCAGTTACCCCGGTTCCTCCCAGCTCCTTCACAGTTGCTGCCAGCACCTCCCCAGTTGCCCCCAGTCCTTCTCCAGTTCCCCCAGTGCCTCCCCAGTTCCCCCCACTCTCTCCCTGTCACCCCAGTTACCCCAGGGATTGCCCCAGTTACTCCCAGGCCCAATTCATTTACTGCCAGTTCCTCCCAGTTCCTTCCCAGTTGCTGCAAGCACCTCTCCAGTTGCCCCTAGTCCCTCCCCAGTCCCTCTCCAGTCATCCCGGTCTCTCCCCAGTCACTCCAGTCCCTCTCCAGTTCACCCCAGTCCCTCCCCAGTCCTCCCTGTCACCCCAGTTACCCCTGGGGCTGCCTCAGTTACTCCCAGGCCCTTCCCAGTTCCTCCCAGCTCCTTCCCAGTTGCTGCCAGCACCTCTCCAGTTGCCCCCCAGCCCCTCCAGTTCCCCCCAGTCCCTCTCCAGTCCCTCCCCAGTTCCCCCCAGCCCTTCTTCGTTCCCCCCCTCCCCGCCGCTCAACCCTTCCTCCGTCCCCCCAGTTTCTCCCAGTCCCCCCATTTTTCTCGCAGCCCCGCCCCGCACGGGGGACCCACGGGCCCGATCCCGGAGCCCCCCTCGCCCCTCCCAGGGCCTCCCCGCTCCATTCCCGGTAACGCGGGGCCGGTGGCCGGGCCCGGCGGTGCCGATGGGGGGGGCCCCGACGGTGCGCGGCGGTGGCGCGGTGATGCCGTCGATGCGGCAGGGGGCGCTGCGGTGGCGGTGGGCGCCCCGCTCCGCCCCGCCCGGCGCGGCCCCCGGCGCGGCCCGCGCGGCGGCAGCTGCCCGCCCGCCCCCTGCCGGCTCGGCGGGGCAGCGGCGGGGCCGGAGCGCCCAGCGCGGAGCGGCGGAGCCGGGACCCGGAGCCGCTCTCGGTCTCTCGCCGCCGCCCCCCGCCCCCTCCCTTCACTTTCCCCCGGTCGGGTCGGGCCGGGCCGCGCCCCGCCCCGCCGCACCGCCCCGCCGCGCCCCCGCCCCGCCGCCGCCCCGCCGAGCAGTGCTGCCCCGGGCCCAGCCCGATGCCCGGCGGCGGGCGGAGGTGAAGGAGCGAGCGGGCGCTGGATCCTCCCGGCCGCGGCCCCCGGGGCCCCGGGCAGGGAACAAAGGGCCATGGCCGAGGGGGCTCCCGCTCAGGTAAGGGCGCCCGCCGCTGTCCGCCCGCCCGCCGCGGGTCGCGGCCCGGCCAGTCGCCGCTCGCCCGGCGCCCGAGGGCCTCACGTCGGGGCGGGCCGCGCCGTCGGGGCCGCGGCGGGAGGCGGCGGGGCGGGCGGCGCGGCGGGAGGCCGGCGGGGGCTGTCAGCGCGCGGAGCCGCGGCCGCCCCCCCGGGGGGACGGGCAGGGCCGGCGGCGGCGCGGGCAGCCCCGGGGGGGCGGTGCACCGGGGCCGGGCCGAGCCGGGCCTCTGCGGCCACCGGAGCCCGAGCTGCCGTCGGGGGCCGGGCCTGCCTGTCCTGCTGCCCCTGCGGGCCGGGGATCGCACCCCCCGGTGACTGAGCCGCCGCTCCCCGGTGACAGGCCGCCCCCCCCTCCCCCGTCTCACCACCCGGTCCCCATGGCGACGGGGTGTCCTGACAGCGCCCGCCAGCCCCCCGGGGTGTCCCCTCGCCGTGCCCATGGCAACGGGGCTGGGCTGTCCCCTGTCACACCCCTGTCAGTGTCACCTCCTGTCCCCGCGCTGTCGGTGCCCACCCCCCACCCCGGTCCTGCCCGTCCCGTGGGACCCGCACGGGGCCCCCGCCATAAGCAGCTTAGCGAGGCCAGCACCCTGCGGGGACACGGGGACGTCCCCGCTGCCCTGGGGAGCGCTGGGCTCTACGGTGAACCCCCCACCGCGGGGGTCCCCATCACCCTGGGGGTGACTCCTGCACCCCTTTACCCACAGGCACCGGAGCCGGTGCTTCATCCGCGCTGCCCCTCGCCCCTGCGGCCGCCAGCCGGCCTCGAGCGCACCTCGGAGCGGGAGACGCAGACGGCCGAGCTGTCCCTGACGGTGGTGGCGGCCGTGCAGGCGGTGGAGAGGAAGGTGGACTCGCACTCCACCCGCCTGCTCGACCTGGAGGGTCGGACTGGGATGGCGGAGAAGAAGTTGATCGACTGCGAGAAGACGGCGGCGGAGCTGGGGACTCAGCTGGAGAGCAAGTGCGCGGCGCTGGGCACCCTGATCCAGGAGTACGGGCTGCTCCAGCGGCGCCTGGAGAACATGGAGAACCTGCTGAAGAACAGGAACTTCTGGATCCTGCGGCTGCCACCGGGCAGGAAGGGTGAAGTCCCCAAGGTAACGGTGTCCTGGGGTGCCGAGGAGCCAACATCTGCACCCCAGATGCTCACAGAGGGTGGGACGGGGGGGAGGTGAGGTGGGTGAGCCCCTCACCATCTGGATCTGGAGAGAGCCGAGCTGCCCCTCGCAGCATCTCCCCCCCTGGGACCCCTGTGTGGTGGGAGATGGATCCGAGGGGAACGTCCCACTGTACCCAGGCTGGAGGTTTCTGCTCTGTTTCACCGTGCTGTGCAGCCCCGCAGCGATTCACCCTTTTGTAAGAAAAAAAAATGATGATTTTTGGTTTTAGAAACCCTTCGGATTTGGTGGTTCTGGTGGGTTTTTTTGGCCACCCCTTTCTTTGACCACCTTGGCGCTGTGGTGGGGGGGTCTCTCAGGTTGGGGAAGGAGCGAGCTGGGGCTGCTGCTGCTGCAGGAAGGGGGAGTTTCTGGGATTCAGGGGAAGCTGGATGAGCTCTCTGTGCTCATGGCTGAGCTTCACCAAACATCAGGAGCCCACCAACACCATTTGCTCCCTCCTTGGCATTTCACAACCCTCTCGCTGAAGGGTTTTGCAGATGGGACCGTGTGGGACACGGCAAAGTGGCCCTTCAGGCCCTGGGTAGCGTTTTCCCTCGAGTTCTGGGGTAACTGAATCTGGGTTCTCACGTCAGCTCATCAATAGGGATGAGATCCAGCCCCAGAGCCCGATTTTTATCTCCTTGACACTCCCTCCAGGTGGGTGCACACCTGGTCACCTCTGCAGAGTCACCCCTGCTGGTGCAGGACTGGGAGGAGGAGGTGGTGTCGTGTGGGGCGATCACGGTTTGGGTTCCTCACCGGGGATGGGCTCAGACTTTTAATCTCTGAGAAATACGTGTCCAGGAGTTGCTTTAAATACAAAAACCAACCTGTTGGTGGCTGTGAAGTAGCAAAGTGTGGTCACAGGTCCTGGAGTGGGAGCAAGCTGCCACTGGCAGTGACCAGAGGTGCCTTGCTGGGCTCCTGGGGGGCGTGGTGGCCACCTGGACCTGTGCTGCTTGTGGTTGCAGGTGCCGGTGACGTTTGACGACGTGTCCGTCTACTTCAATGACAAGGAATGGGAGAAGCTGGAGGAGTGGCAGAAGGAGCTGTACAAGAACGTGATGAAGGGGAACTATGAGTCGCTGATCTCCCTGGGTGGGTATGAGGTGTCCTCAAGGCAGGTTCTCCAGGTGCCTGCAGGCGTGGGCATCTTCTGAGCCCTCCTTGGAGATCCCCTTGAGATCCAAATGTCCCGTTTGAAATGGGGACTTAAAACCACAGGGGGGTGTTTCTGGTCTGGGTAAGGGTGTCCTCTGGCAGTGCCTGGGTTTGTTCCCAGCTTGGGGTGTGGTGCTGTTCCAGCAAGGTGGGTGCCACTGCAGGCAGGTGGGCTGGAGACCTCCCAAGGTCCCTTCCAACCAGAGTTACTTGGTGAAACACCAGCACCTTCCTTGTGGCCAGTGGAAGGGCTTCTCTTCATCTTCTGGGTCTGTGGTGGGTACCAGCCCACACACCCCTTTGGGGGGAACTTTTTCAGAGGGAAGAGTTGTCTGATGTGGTCTTTGCTCTGCTCCTCTGGGCCATTTGCTACTGAAGCTGCAGGAGAAATCCCAGCTCTGCTGGGGCCAGAGGTGAAATGCTTTTGGCTTCAGGAGAGCCAGGAATTTGCCTGAGAAGTTCTAAAACCCTGCCAGAAAAAATGTATGGGTTGGGTTTCTTCTCAAAGGTAGTTCCTCTGTGAGTGGCACCTCAGCTCCTGCCTCCATTAACCCCTTCTGTGCACCAGGGAGCCCAGCCTGCCTGCAGCACCAGGGCTTTCCTGCCTGCAGACCCTTTGTGGATGTTCCTGAGTGTCTTCACGTGTCCTCCTGGGCGCTGGTGGGAGGTGGAAGCTGCTGTTAGTACTCCCTGTGCAATAACCCCTCCATCCTTCTGTCTCCCAACAGACTATGCCATTTCCAAGCCTGGTGTTTTGTCTCAGATCGAGCAGGGGGAGGAATCGCGGGTCAGGAACGAGCAGGACCTGGAGGAGAGCGAGATCATCACCGACGCCACCGCAGGTGAGGCGGCAGCTCCGCCTCAGGGCAGCTGTAGGTTGTGTTCAGACAGAGCTGCTCATCCCAGAGCTGCAGTGGGGGTTGCTGAGAGCTCTGCCCGAGGAGGTTGTCAGGGGGAGCCCCACAGCTCTGGCTGATGAGGGATTTGATGTCCAGCTCAACGTAGAAACCAGGGCAAGTGGAGCCCAGAGAGTTGGGCGCTAGGAGCTGTCAGGAAGGGAAACACCTGCAACCAGACCAGGTCCTTGGGGAGCCGGTGTGCCCTGCAAGGAAGGAGAATCTGGTCCCATTGGGAAAAACCATCCACCTAAAATCTCCTCCCCACCCTCCCTGGTTGTGTGGGTGGTGCCTGGGTTTATCCTTAGAGCATCTCCCCCAAGGAAGGGAAGCTTGGTCCCATCCTGCACACAGGGACCTGGGGTGCTGAGGGGTTTCTCCAAGGGAAGGGCTGGACTGGGTTTGTCACCTGTGTTTTGGGGTGACTCCTGCTCTGTGAGAAGCAGGGCTGATAAGGAGTTCTAGAAGAGATGGTGTCAGCTCTGCTGCTGGTCTCCAGCCCTGGGCTGGGCACATGGGATTGCTCCAACTCCCTGCCCGTGCTCTTGCTCACGAGGATGTTGGATGTTGAATAGTCCAAGGATGTCGGTCTGTTCAACCAAGGACCAAGGGACAGGACAAGAGGAAATGGGCTCCAGTTGTGCCCAGGGCAGTTGAGATGGGATGTGAGGAAGAATTTCTTTGCTGAAAGGGTTCTGAGGCATTGGAAGGGGTTGCCCAGGGCAGTGGTGGAGTCCCCATCCCTGGAGGGATTGAAGAGTCGTGCAGACACAGTGCTGAGGGACAGGGGTCAGTGGGGACTGGTCAGTGTTGGGTTCATGGTTGGACTCGAGGAGCTCAAAGGGCTTTTCCAATCCTGGTGATTCTGGGATTCTGTGAGGTTAAACTGAGGCCCAACAGGAAGAGAAAACCCATCTGCTGCCCGCAGGGAGCTGCTGGCCCAGCGCTGCAGCCGGGGAACGTGGGGTGGCAGAGGGGTGCTGAGCTGTGGGTGCCGAGTCCCCAGGCTGGGTGCAGCGAGTCCCCTGTGCCTGTGGAGCAGCCCAGGAGAGAGGCAGGAGTGTGGCAGGGCCGGTGGGAGGGCAGGGACTGACGGGAGAGCAGAGGTGGCCGAGCAGGGGCAGCAGTCGGAGCTGGGGCTGTTCCGAGGGGACCCTGTCCTGGCTCCCGGCAGTGACGGCGGGTGGGGACCTCTCTCTGCTGCAGCTGGGATCAGGGTTGTGATCAAAACAGAGGAGCTCCTTCCAGAGGACAGCCCCGAGAACCCCGAGCTGCACGGGATGTCGGGGCAGTCGGAGGGCAGCTTCCAGAGCCCGGACGAGGAGGCGGCCTGCGAGAGCCCCTACGGCTCCGTGTCCCCCCCGAGGGACCTCCCGGGAACCAGCCTGGGCGACTCCTCCGAGTACGTCGCGGACTTCAACGAGATCCAGAGAGTCATCGTGCACCACGGGAGCTGCACAGGTGAGACCCACAGCACGGGGCATGGCGGGAGAGCTGGGGGCCCAGCCGGGGCTGTGGTGGCTCAAGCAAAGGTGGGGAGAGGTTGGGTGAAAGAGAAGGGTTAAATCCCCCCAGAAGCAGCGCCAGAAGGAGAGTTTCTGGCTGCAGCAACCTCAAGAGCAGCTGTGGTGAGACCTCAGGCTGGGAGGAGGAGGCAGCACAGGTAGTGGACATCAGAGCATGGTCTCTGAGGGCACCTGAGCTTCTCCAGAGTGGAGCAAGCAGTGGCTCTGTCCTCCACGGGTGGGAAAAGCCCTTGTTACACACAGGGAGCAGGAGAAGCCCTGTCCCAGGCAGCGTTTTATCAGAGCCCCGCTGAGCTCCTGCTGCCACAATCCCACCCTTGCAGAGGACAGGACATGGCTGGAGGACTCTTGCCTTGATGTTAGTTGTGTGGAGGAATGGTGTAAGCAGCTCAGATGCTTACACACCAGAGACTGCTGGAGGAACCTCTGGGGTCCTGCGTGTCCACCAGAATGGGGGTCACTCGGGGCAGGTCCAGAGGAGGGTGGTCAGAGATCTGTGTGAGCTGCCAGGAGGGAAGGGTGATGTTATTTAGTGGAGAGGTGAGAAGATGGGTGCTTCGTGTGTAGAAGTCTTCCAGTTGGGTGTCAGGTATGGGCCAGGTCCTACAGGTGTGCTTTGAGGGTGGGGATGGGAAGCAGGGAGATGGGCTGTTGGGAATGGTGGGTCCCCTGTGCTCTGATGGCTTTGCAATGGTGTAACGCACACCAAGACAGGGAGTTGGGCTCTTGAGGTTCTCCTCAACTCTGTCTTGTGGGTCCTGTGGTCTCCTCAGGGTTTTCTAAAGGAAACCAGCCAAGCCACCAGTGGGCCTGGAGCTGATCCTCATCCAAGAGCCAACTCCTTGGCCAAGGCATGAGGCCCTGGCTGGTGGGGCTGAGCAGGAGCCCCGGCAACGCTCTGACTGGGGTGCAGGTGCTGGTGGCCGGCACTCGAGCAGGTCCACCCAGGGGAAGCTCCTTGCTGCGAGGAGGTGGGGAGGGGGACCTGGGAATGAGGGGTTCCTCACTGGGGGAAAACCAGGGACTTTGATAACTTTGATAATGTCCCACTCCCATCAGCTGCCTTTGTTGGGGAAAACGTGGTGGCTCTTCCCAGAAGAGTACGTGGGCCTGGCTCAAAGTCCAGCGCAGGTGACGTGGGAGGGACCCACCAGGGCCCTGTCCTCGGGGCGCGCTGGCTGCTGCGGGTGTCCCCGATAAAACCGTCCCCAAACAAAAGCACGGGGTCACCTGCAGCGGCGGTGACGTGAGGGGAGAGCTTGGGGTGTGACCACCCATCCCACCGCTGTTTGCCTCTGGGAAACACCCATCCCACCCCTGTTTGTCCCTCCCTGTGCCCGTTGGGGGAGGCTGAAGGACGGGGACAGTCCCAGGCTGGGGGCATCCTCTCAGGGGCGGGGCCGGGGCTCGGCAGCCCCGCGCTGTGTTTCCCTCAGTGTGGTGCCGGCTGGGGAGCGCTGTTGTAACCCAGCGAGGCGGCAGCAGATGGAGCTGCTCCCAAACGGCTCAGCTGCCCAAGTGCTCGCACACCGATGGTGCTTTTGTCCCCCAGCTCTGTACTGCTGGCCAGAGAGGCCACCAGTGTCCTGGGGGGCATTAAACAGAGCGTGGCCAGCAGGTCCAGGGAGGTTCTGCTCCCCCTCTACTCTGCCCTGCTGAGGCCACAGCTGCAGTGTTGTGTCCAGTTCTGGGCTCCCCAGTTCCAGAGGGACAGGGATCTTCTGGAGAGAGTCCAGCAGAGGCCACAGAGATGCTGAGGGGCCTGGAGCATCTCCTGTGTGAGGAGAGGCTGAGAGAGCTGGGACTGTTCAGCCTGGAGCAGAGCAGCCTGAGAGGGGATCTGATCAATGTCTGTCAATAGCTGAAGGGTGGGGGCCAAATGGATGGGGTTGGGATCTTCTGGGTGGTGCCCAGTGCCAGGACAAGGGGCAATGGGCACAAACTGGGACACCAGAAGTTCCAGAGAAACTGGAGGAAAAACTTCTTCCCTGTGAGGGTGCTGGAGCCCTGGGCCAGGCTGCCCAGAGAGGGTGTGGAGTCTCCATCTCTGGAGATGTTCAAACCCACCTGGACACTTTCCTGTGCAGCCTGGGCTCCGTGCTGCAGCCAGCTCGTGCCCGGGTGGTCAGGCAGAGCAGGCAGGAGGGTGCCAACAGCTGCAGAAGCTCCTGCAGATGGTTCTGTAGGTGCACAAAGGCCCCCCCCGTCCCACTCAGTGACCCTAACGCTCTTCTGGTTTCCCCCCTCAGAGGACGGGATTGTGATCAAGACGGAGGAGGAGGAGGAGGATGACCCCGACACCCTGGAGCCGTGCACCATGTTCTCTGGCAGGAGCGAGCCGCCGGCGTTCCCCAGCCACGAGGCCGGGCTGGGCTGTGAGGCTCAGTGCAGCTCCAAAGCACAGCCCAGGAGCCTGGCAGCCACCCGCATGGGGAAGTCCCCCGCCTGCGAGAGGGACTCCGGGGAGATGAAGCCGGCCATCGCCCAGCAGCGCAACCGGACGAGGGAGAGACCCTACATCTGCCCCGAGTGCGGGAAGAGCTTCATGCTCAAGATCAACTTCATGATCCACCAGCGCAACCACCTCAAGGAAGGGCCCTACGAGTGCCACGACTGCGACCTCAGCTTCCGCAACAAGCAGCAGTTCCTGCTGCACCAGCGCAGCCACACGCGCCGCGGCGTGGGGGTCCCCCGGCGCCCCGAGCACGGCCTCAAGCCCCAGGCGCGACCCCCGCCCCCGGGGAAGCCCTACAAGTGCTCCGAGTGCGAGAGCAGCTTCAGCCACAAGTCGAGCCTCAGCAAACACCAGATCACCCACGTCGGGGAGCGGCCCTTCACCTGCGGCGAGTGCCGGCGGAGCTTCCGCCTGCAGATCAGCCTCATCATGCACCAGAGGATCCACGCCGGCAAGAACGAGATGGCCTTCCTCTGCCCCCAGTGCGGGAAGAACTTCACCCGGCCCTCCCACCTGCTGCGGCACCAGCGGACTCACACCGGCGAGCGGCCCTACCAGTGCAGCCAGTGCGAGAAGACCTTCAGCGAGAAGTCCAAGCTCACCAACCATTACCGCATCCACACCCGGGAGCGCCCGCACGCCTGCGCCGTCTGCGGGAAGGGTTTCATCCGCAAACACCATCTCCTGGAGCACCAGCGCATCCACACGGGCGAGCGGCCCTACCACTGCACCGAGTGCGGCAAGAACTTCACCCAGAAGCACCATCTCCTGGAGCACCAGCGGGCGCACACCGGCGAGCGGCCCTACCCCTGCACCGAGTGCACCAAGTGCTTCCGCTACAAGCAGTCCCTCAAGTACCACCTGAGGACGCACATGGGAGAGTGAGGGGCTGCTGATGGCTTCCTCTCCCTCCCCTCCCTCCCTCCCTCCCTCCCTCCAGCCTTCCTCCTCCTCCTCCTCCTCCTCTGCTCATCTCTCCCTCCATCTCCCCCTCACTCCCCACTCCCCCCACCCCGGCTCAGGGCATGGACATCAAGGAAGCTTTGTGTGGTAGCGCCGCTGGTCTGGTGGAGACAGCTAGGTTGATTGGGAATAAATTAATTAATTAAAGCAAGCAACGTGCGGCAAAATTAAAAGATTATCTATATAAAAAAAAAAAAGAAAAAAAAAGTGAGCAGAAGCAGCTGATTTAGGAGGAATCCTCAACCTCTGGGGAAAAAAAAAACAAAGCAAACAAACCAACAACACAAGAACCCTGTAGAGGGTGTTTGGCCGGAGTAGGACTCGTAACTGATTTTTAAATCTACTGTTTGGGGTTGGTTTTTTTTTAATAAATGTGGAGGAACTTTTTATTTGAGAAGCAAACTTAGGATCGCCAGGATTTTTTTTTATTTTATTTTTTTTTTTAATATATAAGTGCTCTGTAGGCTGATTCTGGCACAGTCACTGCTGTCCAGGAGCTCTGCAGAGGCGCTGCCTCGTCCCAGCTTTCCTGGCTGGACGTGACAGCTGCTCAGCAGTGCGTGGTGACAAGGAGCTCCCAGCCAGGGAGAGGTGAGTCATAAACAGATGCAGATGACGAGGGAATTCTCCGTGTGTCTAGATGTGAAGCGCTGATAGGTGCCTGCCCGGCTCTCGGGGTTGTGATGCACTCATGAATTATACAATAGAATAAAATGCTAGTTGCAGCAAAAGAACCTTTTTCTGGTAGGACCCCATCAGCAAGGCTCCTCCAAACACTCATTTCTAGCGCTTAACCCTTCCACAGCGGCCGATCCTCTCCGGCGAGCGGCGACCCCCGGTGCCCGGCCCTCCTGTCACCGCCAGAGCTGCCCCGAAGGCGTCGCCGGCCGGCACGAAACACGGGAGCGGTTTGTAGCCGTGGGGCTTGCCGTGGGGCGCCGTGGGGTCGTGGTGTACCTGTGCACAAGGCCTCGCCGTGGTTAACTGCTCTTCTGCTCTCTAAAACACGCTGCGGCGAGCGGGCTGCCCTCGCCCGTGCCGGTAGCACCGACCGTGCGCTCCGCAGCGGCAGGAGCAGCGGGACTCCTGTCCCAGGTGGAGGAGCAGGTCCTGGGCTGGCTCTGGGAAAATCCCCAACCAGCTTGGGGCTGCCCACGGAGACCTCCCGGCTCGCAGGCACCGTTGCCGCGCAGCTCTGGCCGTGGGTTGATCTCCTCGCTGTCGGTTTGAGCTCCCGTCGCCAGCGGCTCGGTTCTCCGCGGTGGTCCCGGCTCGTCCTCATGGCATCTCCCATCACAGCTGGGTGAGAGGCACCTGAAGGGCCAGGGGGTGGCCGGTGTGGTGACACCAGCTCCTCGGTGCACAGCAAGCTCCTGGCCAGCGGGTGCCGCGGGGAAGGCGGTGTCAGACCTCGTGTTGGACAGTGGCATCAATAAACAGAGCGATGATGGGATGACGTGTCGGGACCTGTCAATGCTTCTGAAGAGTCAAAGTCCTCGCTGCAGGACTCTGCCTGCGTGTGAACCCCTCCTAAATCTGTAATTTACGGCTTCTTCTGTGCTAGGAGCTGCCCAGAGCTGCTGTCTCGTCACCACCATGGGGAGGGAAGGGTGCCAGGGTGGACTCCAGCCAACGTTCCTGCATTCCCACTCTCGGGGTGCTGCTGCCAACTGGGATCAGTCTGGGGGTTCAGGTCGCAGTGTACAGTCTGCCGTGGCTGAAACCCGCTGGGACGGGGCTGATGTCCCGGGTGGGAGGTTTCAGAGCAGGACAGGAGGGTCTGGCTGCAGCCCCAGCCTGGCTGGCTGCCCCGTGCCCCTCAGCACCCTCCCCTCATCAGGACTAAATGCCATTAGGGGGAAGGAAATGCAAAGCAGAACTGACTCTGGTTCTCAGCAGAGTGTTCATCGCGCTGGCAGTGCCACAGCCCCAGCAGTGGCCTTGTTTCGTCCTAAAAATGAACGGATTCAGGTATTTTTGGGGCAAAGTGGGCACTTAGGTGCCTGTACTGGCAAAGGGAGCCCGGCTGCACCCCTGCAGCACTGGGACCTGGCCTGGGGAGCCTGGGGACAGACAGACCGGTGTCACCAGACCCTGTGCAGCAGCTGCTCTCCCCCTGGTGCTGCTCCTCGCCTGCCGCGCACGCACAGAACGGCGGCGGTCGCTGGACACTGCCAGGATTCACCAACGTCCAGGTGACCTTCAGCTGCTCAAGTGTCAACAGTGGGTCTGCAGCCACTGCTCCAGTGCCATGTGGGGGGCACAGACATCACAACCCATGGTGGGTGCCAAGCTCGAGGTGATAGCATCACTGAAACACTGCAGGGATGGCAATGCTGTGGGGCACAAGCCTGGGGGTGGCACATGCCACAAGCAACCTTGTTGTCCCCCAAGTCATCTGCAGGTTTTTGGCACCCTCTGCTTAATTCCTGGTGGGTTTGTTCAAGGAAAGGTCTCTTCAAGGTCTGTTCAACCAAGGACCAAGGGACAGGACAAGAGGAGATGGGCTCCAGTTGTGCCCAGGGCAGCTGAGATGGGATGTGAGGAAGAATTTCTTTGCTGAAAGGGTTCTGAGGCATTGGAAGGGGTTGCCCAGGGCAGTGGTGGAGTCCCCATCCCTGGAGGGATTGAAGAGTCGTGTAGACACAGTGCTGAGGGACATGGGTCAGTGGGGACTGGTCAGTGCTGGGTTCATGGTTGGACTCCAGGAGCTCAAAGGGCTTTTCCAACCTGGGCCATCCTGGGATTTGGGAATGCGAGTGCTGCACAGTCCTCAGCTAAAAACTGCTCAACTCTGGGTGTTAATGTCACTGTCCTGCAGCAGAACTGACTCCTCGAGGTCTCACATCCCTGCAGGTTTGGTCCATCACTCTTGTCCAGCCCTCCCTGGCCCAGGGTGAGCTGGACGTGGCTGAACCCAGAAGGTAGCAGCCTTGGGAAACAAGGGACAAGCAGGAGCCACCCCAGTCCCTGCTTGGGTGTGAGGTGGGCAGTGGACCCCTGCAGCAGCATCCCAGCACCCACCTGCACCCAGAGCCTCTGGCTGAGCAGAGAATCCAAGGCTGTCACCTGGGATGGTGAGCAGGGGGCTGAAAGCATCGTGCTGACCCCATTGCTGCTGCTGGGATGGAGTCTGGGGACCCGCTGTGACAGGGAAGCCAGCAGGGGGGTGGCAGTGGCTTTTGGCAGGGCACAGCCCATGACAAGGCAGTCACCACCCAGGGAGGGGCTGTTATTTGACTGCTTTATCGCCAGGGACAGCCCAGCTGCCAGCAGCACATGCACGATGTCCCCAGAAGTCTTTGGGAACACTCCTTGGGCCCCAGCCAGGGTGGTGAAGGAGCTGAGCTGATGGTTGCACATGGGGGTCTAACTTTGGGCACCCACCACCCACAGGGGCTGAGCCTGAGGGGGGCTTGTGGGGCTACCAAGGGCCCTCGTCCCTTCCCTCAGCACTGCTGAGTGTTTTGGGGCTGGGACGAGAGCAAAGGTGACATTGGGAGAGCTGTGGGTGACCGTGGGGTGTGGGGATGGAAGCCAGAGCCCCCCTGCCATGGGGCAGCCCCTTGGTTTGGTGGGATTTTGGGAAGGGGGTGCAGGAAGGGGGTGCTGGTGGCGTGTGGGGAGGGAGGTGGCTCTGGAGAAGTGACTCTGGATTACACTTAGCTCCCGCATGTCCCAGCTGCTGCGTCGACACAACCCCACAAATTCCATTAACCCCAACCCCAGCGGGTGGGAAGCGGCTCCAGGGCCTCTGGAATGATCCCACTCAGCACCTCCAGCCGCCCTGCCATGGCCCGAGCTGGGACAGAGCTCCTCAGTGCGTTCCAGTTAGAAATCATTAAATTGATTGAAGCAAGCAGAGCCCCCGAGGTGGCGGCAGCACCGTGCCGGAGCGTGCCAGCTCGCAGCCGTGGGTGCCCAGGAGGGACCTGGCTGCTCCAGGGAACGGCAGCGCCTCTGTTTAAATCATTTATAAAGCAAAGAGCATGAGAGAGGCTCCGGGGAGACCTTCCAGTGGCCTCCCAGTACCTGAAGGGGCTCCAGGAAGGCTGGGGAGGGACTTTGGCCAAGGGCAGGGAGTGAGAGAACAAGGGGTGATGGCTTGAAAGTGGCAGAGGGGAGATGGAGCTGAGATGTGAGGAAGAAATTCTTTGGTGTGAGGGTGGTGAGACCCTGGCCCAGGTTGGCCAGAGAAGCTGTGGCTGCTCCTCCCTGGAAGTGTTCTGGGCCAGGTTGGATGAGGCTTTGAGCAACCTGGTCTAGTGGAAGGTGTCCCTGCTGCTGGCAGGGGTGTTGGGACTGGAGGAGCTTTAAGGTCCCTTCCCACCCAAACCAGTCTGGGATTCGATGAAAACCCAGTGTCAGGCTCCAGCCTGGGTGTCCCGCGGGGTTCAGTGGGTGTCCCCATCCAGGAGCTGCTGGGTGGCATCACTGGAGGTCAGGTGCTGGTATTGGGGATCACCTCCCCAGCTCACTGCACCCCATGGCACACGCTGGCTCTGGCACCAACACCCTGGCACCAACACCCTGGCACCAGCACCCTGGCACCAACATCCTGGCATCATCCCCGCTCCCGTGGGCTGCTACGGCCACACGTGTGTGCAGACACAGGCACGCGCATCGCACACGCAGCGGGGCTCTGTGCTCCACACCAACAATGAAATCCACGTATGGAGACACGTACACACCACACACATGTACACCCAGACGTGCCTGTGCACACACGTATGTACACACGCACATGCGTGCTGAAACGTGGCACAGCAGTACACACGGACACGCACACACACCCACGCATGGACACACGAACATGCAGACTCACACCCACGTACGTGCACACGTGTCAGCACACGAGCACACCTCACAGATACACACGCGTGTACACACCAGCACACCTTCCCTCGGTGCCCCCCAGCCCTGCCCCGCGCGTGTCCCGTGTCCCCCGTGTCCCATGTCCTCTGTCCCCCCTCCTCCCGCCGGGGCAGCTCGGCTCCCGCAGCATAGCGTGTCCCATGTCCCCCGTGTCCCCTCCACGCCGTTTCCGGGAAGCTCCCTTCCCCGCACTACGGCGTGTCCCGTCTCTCGTGTCCCCCCCACGCCGTTTCCGGGAAGCTCGGCTCCCCGCAGCACGGCGTGTCCCGTGTCCCCCCACCCTTTCCGGGCAGGTTCCCTCCCCCAGCACGGCGTGTCCCGTGTCCTCCCCACGCCGTTTCCGGGAAGCTCGGCTCCCCGCGGCACGGCGTGTCCCGTGTCCTGCGTGTCCCCGCAGCATGGCGCGGGCGGTGCTGGCGCTGGGGGACAGCCTGCAGGCCGAGGTCACTTGTCCCATCTGCCTGGAGCTCCTCTCCGAGCCCGTCATCACCGAGTGCGGCCACAACTTCTGCGGCTCCTGCCTGACGGCGGTGCTGGGGGTCCCGCCGCGCCCCGCCGATTGTCCCCAGTGTCGCGCGACCGTTGTCCCCGGTTCTCTGCGGCCCAACCGTTCGCTGGGCGCCGTGGCGGGGCTGGCGGGGACCCTGGGGGACGAGGCGCGGCGGCCCCGCTGCCCGGCTCACGGTGAGGCCCTGGGGCTGTTCTGCGAGAGCTGCCGGATCCCGCTCTGTCCCCTGTGCCGGGAGGGACCCCCGCACCGCCACCACTGCGCCCGCCCCGCAGAGGAGGCCGCCGGGGAGCTGCGGGTACGAGGGGAGAGAAACGGGGAAAGGGGGGGGGGAGGGCCCTGGGAGGGGCTGGGGTCCCGTGGGGAGGGGTGAGCTGGGGGGCTCTGGGCAGGGGGTCCCGTGGGGAGTGGGCTGGGGTCTCCTCAGGGCACAGGTCAAGGTTCCCTCCGGGCAGGGGCTGGGGTGCCATGGGGAAGGGGGAACTGGGGGGCTCTGGGAGGGGCTGGGGTCCTGTGGGACAAAGGGGGTGGGGGGGGTCTGTGAGGGGCTGGGGTGCTGTGGGGTGGGGCTGGAGTCCCATGGGGAGGGGGGAGATGGAGGGGCTCTGGTTGGGGGCTGGGGTCCCTTCCCCAGTATGGGCTGGGGTCCCCTCAGGGCACGGGCTGGGCTTCCCTCTGGGCACAGATCTGGGGGTCCTTTCTGGGCACAAGGCTGGGGTCCACCTGGGGCACAGGTCAGGGTCCTCTCCAGGCATGGGCTGGGGTCCTTTCCAGGCACAGGTTGGGGTCCCCTCTAGGCATGGATCTGGGTCCCCTCCATGCATGGGCTGGGGTCTGCTTGGGGCACAGGTCAGGGTCACCTCCAGGCATGGGCTGGGGTCCCCTCCAGAAACAGAGTGGGGTCCCCTCTGGGTATGGGCTGGGGTCTCTCCCAGGCACAGGCTGGGGTCCCCTCTGGGTATGGCTGGGGTCTCCCCCTCCAGCGGCTCGCCGTGCCGCAGGGCACGGCTTGGAGGAGCAGGAGGATTTGTTTTAAATCCTTTTTTTTAAAGGGAATTTCTGGAGTGTGTCTGAGACACGGTGCTGCTGTCACTGCAAACCTCTTCCCACAAATCCAACTTCCAACACCAAAAGTTGTTTTTCCTAATTAAAAAAGAAACAAAACCAAAAGTGAAACCACAAACTCCAGGGTTTGCACACGAAGCCGTTCCAGAAATGTTTCTGGCCAAACCAGCTGGTGTGGGGATCTCCCTGCCCTGACTGTCACGTGTGCTGGGAGGGAGGTGGGTGCTGGCTCTGAGCTCTTCCCCTCCCCACATTGCTGAGCTCCAAACTCACCCCCAGCGACCTCTCCCTGCAGAGCACTTTTGTCCCCACAGGGGCAGTTTGGTGACATCATCTTACTCCTCCAAATATAACCTCAAAATCACTAAATATGGTTTTTTTGGTGGTTTTTTTTTAATTCTAGGAGACACTCCAGAGCAACTTGGTTTTTCTACAAAAAGAGAAAGAAGAATTTAATCCTAATGGAGAAAAGAAAAGTGATGACCTGCTGGTACGTGTTTCCCCATGCACGTGCCGTGCCCCACCGCCTGCTCACCCACCCGTCTCCACGGGCACGGCCCATCTTTCCCTCTCCTCATATTTTTATCTCCTTTTCCATAACTATTTCCTCTCTCCCTCTCTGTCCTTCCCATATACCCTTCTTCCATCCCGCTCTCATTCACACCCCACTGTCATTTTGGGTCCATCATCATGCCACCCCTCTCCCCCTTCCACTCTTCCAACCTCTTCTCCTCCTTTTCCCCACCATCCTTGCCCACCTCTTCACAGCGCCGTGTCCCTGGAGGATGGGACAGCTCAGGGACCTCCACGTGGGTGCCTTGCAGGAGAAGGTGACCTCGGAGCGGCAGAGGCTGCGGGACACCTTTGAGCAGCTGCAGAAGTTCCTGCAGGAGCAGGAGGGCACCTTGCTGGCCCGGCTCGATCAGGCGCACGGGGAGCTCACCAGGGAACGCCGTGAATACGTCTCCAGCGTTTCAGAGAGGAAATCGCTGCTGGACACGTTGATTGCGGAGATAGAGAAGAAACGTGACCAGCCAGTGGTTGAATTCCTGATGGTGAGGCTGCTGTGACCCCCGGGTGAGGCTGGGGACACCCCCCCTCTGCAGCGCGGGAGCCAAGGGCAGCCCGGTGCTGGCCGCATGCCGGTGGCCAGGCGGGGACACGGCGGTGTATGGTGTGGTTGGTGTGAGTCTGGGCTTGCAGCGTGCGCTGGGGGATGGTGATTTGGGTGAGGGAGTCACCAGAAAGTCCCCAGCAGAGTGGTGTGACCCCCCCCCCAGTCCCCATCACCCTGCTTCGTGCAGCAAGGGAGCGACTGTAGCTCGCTGCCCCGGGGGCTGTGGTCCTTCTCGGCCGTGCTGGAGCTGACCTGGTGCTTTTCTCTCTTCCAGGATGTTGGCAAAACCCTGAGCAGGTACGAAACTGATCTCACAGGGCTTTTCCAACCCAGGCAACTCTGTGATCCTGTGAAAGGGGCTCAGTGCTGCTCTCCTCCTGCGCGGCTCCTCTCGGGCAGAGGGTTGGAAATGCTGCAGGTGTTCCCCCAGGAGGGAGGTGGCTTTGCCCTGCTGAGTATTTGGGATTTAATTTGATGTTATCTGGAACCAGAAATGGTTGCACCTCTGTCACAATAGCTGGGACACAGCTCCCCTGAGATCTGTTGTTGTAGGGGATTGTCCCCCGTTTCCCTCCTGGCCCTGGGTGTGGGCTCAGAGCTCCTCTCCGTGCTGTCTCTCCCTCAGCTGTGAGGCAGCCAAGGTCCCGCTCCCGGAGCCGGTTTCCCCGGAGCTGCAGAGGACCGTTAAGAACCTCTCTGAGCTGAGCCAGCTGGTCCTGGGGGCAGTGGCCAAATTCAAAGGTAAAGCAGAGAAGCGGCAAGTGGTGCCCTGCACAGCCGGTGGCCGAGCTGCAGGCGGGTGTGCTGCTGCCCTGGGGCACTGGGCACTGCTGTCCCCGTGTCCTGTGTCCCGCTGGGCTTGGCTGCAGTGGGAGATCCTCACCACCCACAGCCTCTACCCGGGGTTTGGGAGCAAAACACGCCTGTTCCAGACAGGATCCATCTCCAAGATGGGCTGTGCTGGATCCTGGAGATGTGGGAGCTGGGGAGGGAGCTCCATTTCTGGCTTGCTGTCCTGATGGGGAGCAGGAAAGATGTCACAAGAGGAAAGAGACTCATGCATCTTCCTTTCCTTCCTCTAGTGAACCTGCTGAGCGAGATGGACAGAGAGAGGGGTAAGTTTCTGGAGTGGATGGGCACAAATGAGGGAGAAAAGCTCTCCAGAATGAGTTTCCTTACATCCTTGAGCCATAGATGGCCTCACACTACAATCTAAATCCATCTAAATCGGTCTAAAATCGAGTCCCTTCATTTTGACAAGGACTCCTATGAACATCCAGGTCTGTCCCCATGCCAGGCAGCGCCCAGCAACGGTGTCCTCTAACTTCAACATCTTGGCTTCCCTGTCTCTGGAGAGTTTATTCTGATGCTGCAGTGTGCAAGGCTGTGACTGGTTAAGCAGAGGGGCCCTGTGCCTTTTGAGCTGGCTTTGAGGCACGGATCAGAAATGCCTTTGCAGGTGCTCAGGGCCCACAGAGCCCTGGCAGCACGGCGGGGCTCAGGGCTGGCCGGAGCCCTTTGTGCCGAGGCCGGTCTCTGCCTTCTCAGTTTTCAGTTTGAGGGATGTGATGCACAGGACAGGTGTGCCTCAGTTTCCCCCATGCTGTGGTCCACACCGTGAGCCAGGGTCCTGGAAGAGTGGGTTTAGCAGAGGGGCCTGGGGTGGTGGCCCTGCAGGTGACACCTCTGTGGCCTTGGGGGACGGCCGCGGGATGGCAGCAGAACATCCCGCATGAACGGGCAGCTCCGCTCTGCTGTGAGGGTGCTGGAGCAGGATTAGGAGCTGCTTTTCCCTTTGGTGAGCACTTGTCCCCCTTGTCACAGGAGCAGGGAGTGGCCTGGCACTGCTGCCGCCTTGCAGGCAATGCTTCCTCACACCCACGGGGATATATTGCTCCCCCACGCCCAGCTTGGCTGCAGCCCCAGCACACCCAGCAATACCCAGCACAGGGTTAGCAAAGCAGGTTTAGCAAAGTCCACTGCCCCTTCCCCTGTGCGTGGGGACACTGCCTGGCTCAGTCCCCCTTCAGGGTGCTGTCCTTTGCCTGTGCATCCCCACGAGGAGAGCAGGGGGGTCCTGTGTCCCACGTCACCCCAGGGGGCTGCGGGTGCTGTGTGCGTGTGCTCACGGGGCACAAGGACCTGCTGTGTGCACAGGACACATCCCAGCCCTGGGGGAGAGGAGGGAGAGGGGCTGGTTTGCTCTTCAGTGGGCAGCAGACTGACTTTTCTCCCTGTTGTGCATTAGTGAAGGTGACACTGGACCCAGAGACAGCAAGTCCCTACCTGATCCTCTCGAAGGACCGCAGAACGCTGCGGCTGGGAGAGAGACAGCAAACCCTCCGTGACACCCCCAAGAGATTCACAGGCAGCCCCAGTGTCCTGGGCTCCCAGGGCTTCACAACTGGGAGGCATTACTGGGAGCTGGAGGTGGGGAGCGGGGACAGCTGGGCTGTGGGGGTGGCCCTGGAGTCTGTGCAGAGGGCTGACTCGCTCCTCATGGCCATGGGGAAGATCTGGGCGCTGCGGCTGGACTGGAACCGCCAGTACACGGCTCTCCACATGCCCCCTGCCCCGCTGGCTCTGCAGGACAAGCTCCGGAGAATCAGGGTCCACCTGGACTATGAAGCTGGTGAAGTGACCTTCTACAACGTGGAGAACATGATGCAGATCTTGCAGTACAAGGCCTCCTTCACTGAGAAGGTCTTCCCATACTTTTGGCTCTGGTCACGAGAAACCTACATCCAGCTGTGTGCCTGAGGGGGTCACATCCCTCCTGGGCCCCTGCCCGTGCCCTTGGCCAGCTGAGCAGGCAAGAGGCTTGGGAATGACACAGCATCACGTTGCAAACTCACTGCATCTCTGCCTGGACTGGATCCCCTCTGCTCGTTGCTGCATCTCCTCTTGTGCCAAGTCCTTTGGAGCATTAAAGATTTGTTGTCCTGCCTGGGGGTGTCCTGGCCAGATCTCACAGTGAGAGTGTCCCACCTGTCCCTGTGGGCACGGAGGACACACAGGAATGAGCAGGAGAGGGGCAGGGAAGGTGCTCTGATTGCCCATGCTGGTTTTTGGAGCACTGCATGGCTTGCTTTGGCTCGGTGTGCTGTGCTGTGTTGTAGGCAGCATGGGGATGCAGTCACCCTGCACCCAGAATCTGGGCTGGAGCCATAGAGGTGCTGAGAGCGGTGGTAACTGCTCATAGAAAACATTAAAAATGGTTGCTTGGAAGGAAAATGTTAAGGGAGGGGAGAGGGCTGACCAGAGAGCTGGAGTGAGGCCACAGCCCGAGCCTCTCCAGGCTGGAAGAAGAGTGATGGGGGTGTGATGGGGATCTGTGAGATCCTGGGTGGTCAGAGAGGGAGCAAATGCCATGTTGTCTAATCCAGGAACCATCCTGTGACTCTGGTGGGTGGCAGGGCCCAGGCAGAGGGACACAGGTCGTGTCCTGGCCGTGTGGGATCCCCAGACAAGGCCTTTACGTCTCTGTGTCAGGCTGAGAATGGTGGACCCAACGTGATCAGCCCTGCAGCTGGAGATGGCAGCTTCTGAAACCACCACAGGCAGATCCAGCAGAGAGCATCTGCCAGGCACAACAGCAGAGATCTACAAACCCTTCCACGAGAAGACACAGGTTCTGCTGGAGCCACACTGTGTGTCCCATTCACTGCATGACCCTGTCAAATGGGACCATGTGTTTTGGAGCTGGGACTGCTCCTCCTGCACCTGCAGTGTCCGCAGCTGGGCAGTCCTGAGGGACAACCCCACACAAGGAGTCCTCCTCTCCTTTCCCCAGCACAACCGTTGCTGCTTCTGTCCCTGTGGCCACAGGCAGGGAAATGGCAAGGTGGGGCGACAGGTCCTCTGAAAACCTGGGCCTGTGTCCATTTTAAGGCAAAAAGCTGCCCCGGGTATCACGGTCTCTTGAAGGTGGAGGACATGAGCGAGGTCTGCAGAGATTGTTTGGACATCAGCGCTGAGTTTAACCCCTTTTTCCTCTCATCTTTCCCAGTTTTATGCACTTCCCCTCAGGCTGGGGGCGGGTGGAGGCGGCACAGCTGAAGGGAGTCATGCTGAGGGACACGGGTCAGTCGGGGACTGGTCAGTGTTGGGTTCGTGGTTGGACTCGAGGAGTTTAAAGCGCTTTTCCAATCCCGGCCATTCCGGGATCCTGCGGGACCGCCGCAAATATGGCGGCGCGGCGGCCGCCCCGGTGAGGCGGGAGGACTCCATTTCCCAGCATGCACCGCGGCGGCCCGCCTTGCCCTCCTCAGCGCTGCATGCTGGGAAATGTAGTCCCGCCCCTCCTACAGCACCGAGCCGCGCTACTTGCCGCAGCCTATTGGCTGGCGTTGCTATTGGGCAGGAGCGACGTCAAACAACAGTTGGAGGCGGGGAGTGAAGCGCTCTCCGCTGTTCTTATTGGTCAGGACGAGAGCGGAGGGGCGGGTTTTTCCTCCCCCTCAAATCTTCCCGCCCCCTTCAAACGTCGCGTTTTGATTGGTGGAGGGGAAGTTTGGCGCCAGCTTTGGAGCGGGCGACGGGTAGCGGCTGGGGTCAAAGCGCTGCGCGCCGCGCTGACAGCAGGACGGGGAGGGCTTCGCTCCGCTCGGCTCCATGGATCCCGCACCGGGCTGCTCCTACCGCCGCCGCCTCCTGCTTCTCTCCCCGGCCTCTCCCGCTTCACCCGCCGTCGTCAAATCTCTTTTTCCCGCTGATCTTTCGCCGGTTTCCGATCTGCGGTTCACTATGGAGCAGCTGGGACGCGGGTCAGTTACAGCGCGGGGGGGGGGGGCACTTTCTGCTGAGCGCTGCCCCTGGGACACCCCCTCCCCATCCCCCTCCTCCTCACTGAGGGTCTCTACCGCGCCCCCCATAAAAACCCCACAAAAACAAGGCCTCGAGGGACTTTTCTCCCCGTTCTTCCTTCCCGGACCTGGAGCGAGGCCTGAGGGAGCTTCCCCCTGCTCACCCCCGCCATCTTCTCCCTCACCCCAAACCTCAGCGAAACCTTGGGAGCTCTTCTCCCTCTTTTTTTTTCTCTTTTATTTTTTAAAGCGCAAGGTTTTGAGGAGTTTTTCTTCCATTCCACCCCCCCCCACCCCCACCGCTGTGAGGCCGTGAGAGACTTTTCTCCTACCCGGCCCCCCCCCACGCCAGGGCCTCAAGGAGGTTTTGTACCTTTATACCCCCCCACACCCTCACCCCAACGGCAAGGCCTAGAGGAACTCTCCCCTGCCCCCCACACCCCCCCACTTCCAGAAGCATGGCCTCGGGGACTTCATCTACCCACACCCCACCCCCCAAAAAAAAGTGAGGCCTCATTGATCGCTTTTCTTCTCCTTCCTCCCCATCCCCCGAATCGAGGCCTTCAGGATTTCTCCCATCTCCTTCTCCCTCCTCGAGGACCTCACCATGCTTTCTCTCCTTCCAAACATCCCCCCCACTTTAAAACTGAGGCCTCGAGGACCTCATCTACCCGCACCCCCCAAAAAAGTGAGGCCTCATGGATCACTTTTCTTCTTCTCCTTCCTCTGCACCCCCCCCAAATGGAGGCATTCAGGATTTCTCCCATCTCCTCCCTCCAGAAATGAGGCCTTGAGGACCTCACCCTGCTTTCTCTCCTTCCAAACACCACCCCCTCTTAAAACCGAGGCCTCGAGGACTTCATCTACCCACCCCCCCCCCCAAAAAAAAACAACCCTGAGGCCTCATGGATCACTTTTCTTCTCCTTCCTTCCCATTCCCTGCATCAAGGCCTTCAGGATTTCTCCCATCTCCTTCTGCCTCCAGAAATGAGGCCTCGAGGACCTCACCCTGCTTTCTCTACTTCCAAACATCCCCCCACCTTAAAAGTGAGGCCTCGAGGACCTCTTCTCCTAACCCTCCCCCCAAAAAATGAGGCCTCCAGGAGCTGTTCCTCCTCCCCAAAATGAGAACTCGAGGAGTTGTTTGTCCCCCCCTCCCCCCCACACCCCCTGCTTGCCCTTGCAAACCCGAGGTCTCCACGGCTCCCTTAACCCCCCCCTGCCTTTCCCTCCACCCCTGCAGAGCTCTGTTCCCCCATCCTGCTGCTCAGGGCCCCCCCTTCCATTGCCCCTCCTCCCACCAAATATCCTCCTTCTCTGCTGCCCTCTTCTCCCTAAGGAGCCCCAGGACTGAGCCACCTCCCCCTGCTCTCCCACATGTGGTGTCACTCCTCAGTGGCCCATCTTCTTCTGCTGTGTCCCACCATGTGGCACCATCTCCCCCTGGTTCTGCTCTGGGCATCCACCTCACTCCTGTGCTTGGTCCCAGCTCTGGGTGCTTTCCCCTCCCACAGATTAACACCTGGTACCTTTGTGTCTGCCCTTCCTGCCTCCCATCCCACCTTAGCTGCATCATCTCAGCCCTGTTCCTGCTCCTCCTTTGCTTGTCTCCTGTGACCTGGCTCCTCCAGCACTGCTGCACCCCTCACTTCTCACTCTCTCACACATGGAAGTGCTGCAGGCTGGGCTCTCCTGCTCCTCTCTCCCCATAACTCCAGCCATGCAGTTCCTCAATCCAATTTTGCCCTCACTTGTCTCCAACTCCTTCATCCTGTTATTCCCACAGTCACCTCTGTGCTTTGTTCCTTGCATGGCTCCTGGTTGGCCCTGGCCCACTCTCTCATCCTGATGGCTCTCTTGGTGTTGGTCCTTAGTTGGCTTTTTTACACTATCACTTTCATTTCTATAATCACCTCCTTTCTGTATGATCCTTCCCTCCTCAGATCCCTGGAATTCCTGTGAAGGATTCACACCAACCCCCCTCTGGGATCATTATTTTGCCCTTTAAGTTTCTAACCCTAGCTGGCACCCTGGCACACTTGGTTAATGAACTCATGTGGTGGAGGAGCCACTCTCAAGTAGCTTTTTCCCTTGTTTAATGTCACATAAAGCAAGGCTACATAAAATATGCATATCTCTGTGGATTGAAGCTCCTGGGACCCCTGGCCATGGATGAAACACGTGTGTGTGTGTGATGTGGCTCAGCAGTGGGCACAGAGCTTGCCTCGAGGTCCCCTCCCCTGCTCCCAGTTTGTACTTGCCCACGCTGGTGTTACCCAGGCTCTGGGTGCCTCCTTCATCTCCAGAGTAATTTAAACTGGTCTGGTGGTGCTGTGAGCACAGGGGAACTTGCTTAGTTGATAAGACAAAATTGGAGAGCCCAACCACTTAGAAAAATGAGTTTGAGTTAGAAGTTTGGTAGTTTTTTAGTGCAAAATAATAATTAAATGGAGAGGATGGCAGTCCTGAGAAGGATAACTGGGCTCTGATAAAGATGTTTCTAGAGAATGGTTTAGGAAGTGCTAATGTGATTCCAGCCACTGAGTTCTTATCACAGGATCACAGGGTGTCAGGGGTTGGAAGGGACCTCAAAAGCTCATCCAGTCCAACCCCCTGCCAGAGCAGGAACACCTGGATGAGATCACACAGGAACACACTTATTGCACACTTAAATTGGTTTTAATCCTCAAGTTTTATTGCAAGGTCTGTCACTTTCTTGTGTTAGAACCTTCATTTGTGAAGGCACAAGCTGTACAACATCACTTCAAAAAACCTGAGTTAGGGTAGTGTGTGGTGGGGAAAAGCTTGGTGGTTCAGCCTGTGAGGCAACCAGGATAATTCTTGTCTTAAGTGACACTCTCTCTGTCTATTTGGAAGCCTAACTTCTCATATTATCAGTGCTGCAGGTAAAAACAAAGCCCAAACCTGAGGCTGAAGTCCCTGTAGGTGTTGATTTGAGCAGAGCTGTGAGTGTGGTGCCCTGGTGGTGCCACTGCCCGTGCACTCAACCACAAGGGACCGCAGTCTGCAGGATTGCCCAGCTGGGATCATGTCACTTGGCTGATGGTGATGGTTACCTGTGCTGTGTGTTTTCAGACACTCCTAAAGTGTATTTCTGGCTTCAATTAGCATTTAACACAAGTCCCCAACTTCCTTTACAGCCAGCCTGAGAACGCTGAGCAAGACCTGGGGAGCAAGAACGCCAACGGTCTGCAAAGAACAGTGTCCTCAGAATCCACAGACTCAGGTGGGCCTTGCTCAATTAATCAATAACAAGGAAGGAATGAAAAGCATCTTTGCATGGTTCCCACTGCAAACAGCTCCCAGGGGTTGAACAGAGAACTGATGCTGCCTGAAATCCCTCCAGGTGTTTCCCATGCTTAGGCTCTTGAGAGGAGGGAGGCAAGGAAACCATCAGCACTCAGCAAGCTCCTGCAGTTCATGGTTTGGGTTGTGGGTGGGTTGGGGTTTGTTTTTGCTTTAATTGTCCTGGAGTTTGTTAGCAGTAGAACTAACATGGAGGAAGAACTGGTTCTGCCCCCCACAGGGACTCTGACAGAGATGGCTTTCTCCTTTCCTTTTCCTTAAGGTGGTTGCTGCCCTGTCACGCTTTGTGCTCCAGCGTGATGTTTATCACTGCCATCTTCTGATGGCCTTGATGTTCTGCTCTGTGCCTGGTAGTAGGTCAACACCTTATCATCAGTGCATCAGCCCTTCTTGCAGGAGAGACAGCTGAAGATGAAGGCAGCTGAAGATGAAGGCTGCTAAAGACAGCCCAGATATCTTCACCAGTGAATTGGGGTCCCATCATCTCTAGTCTGGGATGTCCTGCAGATATTGGGGGCAGTGCTCTGGAAAAGGAGGGAGATAATGTTTCATCCTTCTTTGTTAGGATCCATTGCATATCTGTGAGCTCTGAATGGGACCCCTTTGAGTTTCTGCCCCTTGGAGGGTGATGACTTTGATGAAAGCCAGTCATCACCATGGGGTTTCTCTCTTTAACCCCAGCTGTGCTAACCTGCTCTGCACACTGGAATTGAGGCTGTTGAGCAGGGTTTGGCTTGTGGCTTGGGGTGTTTTTGTGGCTTTTTTGTTCACATGAGCTGACTGATTGTTTATCTGAAACTTGGGGAGCTGCATCTTAGTACTGATCCTTGCCTGGAAGTGTGGGTTTGTTGTTTTTCTTTTCATGTTGATTTATCAGTGACAAATAAGCTATCACCCCATAACTTGTAGAATCAGGGAAGCTTCTGATACATCACTAGTACAGTCCAGCAACCAAAATCAATGTCTCCACCTGAATTTATGCACCAGTCTGACTGTCCATGGGTACTTTCAGCCTTCAAAGGAGCTTTAGGAGCTGTTAAAACACAAGTATAGCTCACAAACCACAGAGCAGGACAGAATAACCAAGCTTGATAAATCTTTACTTTTTTTTTCTTGGCTTTTTTTCTTTCTTTCTTTCCTGTCTCCAAAGCAGGTCTGAAGGGCTTCATAAACACTCATGGTTAAGGGTTCTGCTGCTCTGAGACCACTTACCTGTCATGTTAGTCAAATGAATTCTTTGTAGGTGTTTTAGATCACTGAAGTACAAGTCTTGTTGTGATGGTGTAGAGTGTTCTGGTCAGCTCTTGGCCTGTCAATGGGGATTGTGAATCTCCTCAGGGGTCTGTGTTTAAGCAAGGTTTGTATTTGACTGTACATCAAGGTTATGTAGCTGTGATGTTTTGCTTGGTTTGTGTTTATTAGGTGCTTGTTGTCTTTTCCAGCACACTAGCATATGTTAAGAAGGGCCTTTTGACTTTTTCTTTTAAAATGAGCCCAAAACATGGCTTAAAAAACCCTAAAGGACTAAGTTGTTTGTCAGGATGTCTGTGTGAGAGAATAAGCCACGTTATGTGGCAGCACTGTCTTCTAGGTGACATTCTGGGCAGGGCTGGGGCTGCTTTTATTTTTAATTACTCCTGTTTTTCCCCAAGCACTAACACTGGATTATGGCCAAAACCAGCAATATGGGGTATCTATAAATGCTATTTATTTCTGCTCTGAGATGAGGCTGCAGACAGGACTTTATGGATTAGTTTCCTGCCTGAACTCAAGGTCTTTCTGAGGAAATCTGTCCTGGTGCCCAGTGCTTTGTGTTTCCCTGGTCCCACTCAGTGGCAAACGCTGTCTCTGCTCTGCAGGTTGTGCTCTGGACTCGCCCGGCCCTGCCACCTCCAGCGACATCATGGAGGAAACGTACGTAACCCTGTGCTCAGCCTGGCTCTGGCACTTCACATCACACAGCCACAGAGTCACTAAGGCTGGAAAAGACCTTGAAGATCCTCCAGTCCAACCATCAGACTCCTCACCACCATGCCCACTGCACCACAGCCCTGAGTGCTACATCCACACACTGCACCGTTAGCAAACACAGGCTAATGAGGCTTGGTGTGGATTTTCCTTTGCTGGCACATGAGCAGTGGGCTCTTCTGTTTTAAACTGCTAGAGATGTGGCTTGTAGTGCTCTGCAGCTTGAGAGGCTGAACTTTATCTTGTCCTGGAGCCCTTAGCAAGTCTTGAGTCTGTGTTGTAACAACCAAACTGAGCATGATATTGGCTCCTTACCAGGAGTTCTGAGGCTGCACCAAACTGTGTGTAGGTTGCAGTTGCCACTCCACACTTCAACTGTCATTTATGCTTGTGATAAATTACAGATAAATTTGTAATTTATCCTTAACTGATACCAAGCAGTTGCTCTGAGCTTTGAATTTGCCACTCTCAATTAGATTATTTCTATTTCCTAATGTTCTGTCCCCAGGGATGTGGGGCAGATGCCCTTGCTCCCTGATTTACTGAGCTTTTCTTCCTTCAGCTTAGCTTCTTGTCTAAACAATGTGGAGAAGAATTTAAGGAAAGGAGGGGGAGAAGGAGTCTAGCTAGTGTCCCAAAAACTGGGATGGGATAAATGGGCTATAAATGGCTTTTGAGAATGACAAAGTGTCATCAAGAAGCACGTTGGCTTCTGCTTAGCCTAGCACTCCATGGCTTGGAAGACAAGGTTGATTTTTAGTGTGCTGACTGGGGTTGGTTTTTGGTGTGCTGACTGACTGGGGTTGGTTTTTGGTGTGCTGGCTGACTGGGGTTGGTTTTTGGTGTGCTGACTGTGGGGCATCTCACTTGCTTCTAGGTTTGAGAAGGCCATTCTTGAATCTAGCAGACTGAAGTAAGTATAATTCTGTTTTAATTTTGTTAGAGACTGTTGTGGCTCAGGGAGTTTTGTTGGGGAGGGGGAGGTGAGTTTTACTCATGTTACTGTGTTTTAAAACAAAATGTTGGAATAAATCTTGGGTTTTAATTTTATTTTTTGATTATTTTATTGCAGCATCCGAATGCCTTTCAGGAGGATCCATTCGCTGCCGGTGAGTGAGGGTGCTGGTGGGCTTGTATCAGTGTTAAAGGATTGAGCATGCTAAGTGTTGCCAGTTGGATATGTTCCACACCTTGTTAATTTTCTGGCTTCATAGAATCATAGAATTATTTGGTTGGAAAAGACCTTTCAGATCATGGAGTCCAGCTCTACCTGTCCACTACTAAACCACATCTCTGAGCACCTCTTCCACCCATATTTTAAATCCCTCCAGGGATGGGGACTCCACCACTGCCCTGGGCAACCCCTTCCAATGCCTCAGAACCCTTTCAGCAAAGAAATTCTTCCTCACATCCCATCTCAACTGCCCTGGCCACAACTGGAGCCCATTTCCTCTGGTCCTGTCCCTTGGTCCTTGGTTGGACAGACCCACCCCCACCTCTCTGCACCCTCCTCCAAGGGACTTGGACAGAGCCAGAAGGTCTCCCCTCAGCCTCCTTTTCTCCAGGCTCAGCACCCCCAGTTCCCTCAGCCGGGAACTCAGCACACTTGTGCTCCAGACCCTTCCCCAGCTCCGGTCCCTTCTCTGGACACGCTCCAGCACCTCCAGGGCCTTCAGAAGCAGCTGCTTGTGTTACCTAATGAAAACTACCAAAATTGCAGCTTGTAAACTCAAAATCTCATTCGAGGTGGTGTGAAATTTCAGTGATGTGGCTTTGTTGAAGCATTTTGGTACCTGGACTGGGATGTCAGTGTAAGAGACTCCTGCTCAGAGTTTGCACCGATGTGTAGTCAGAGACCTTACAGTCTGCATTAACCTCTCCTTTGCTTAGAACACAGCTGTGCAAAGACCCTGTTGCACAATACTGACCTGGTGCTTTTATGTGCTCGTTGTAGCAAAGCCTCCTGGGCTCCAGCCCTGCTCTGAAGAGGAACCATTCCGATTCTCTGGACAGTGATGAGTTCCAACCGCTGGAACAAGAGGAGAACAAGGAGAATGTGAGTGTTGCTTTCTGTTGCACACAATGATACGGTGTGAGAGGCAATTCCAGGGGAGCTGGATGTGGTGGAAAAGGCTTCTTGTGCTCTCTGCCAGGCTGTAGTTCAGACATAACAAAGTTATGTATAACTTATCCTGGGGGAGCTTGCAGTGAAGTGTGACAGCACTGGTTACAGTGACTGCAAACTGATCACAGGTTAACACACATTGGGAAGGCTTTGATTGTGCACATCTACCTTTGTGCTGTTGAACCTGACTCCTTCTAGTTTAGGCTGTGGAGAGGGAAAATGTGTTCATACTGCTAGATTTATGTGGGGTGCCTCCAGAAAGCAGTTGAGATAGATCAGCTCATCTCTTGCCATGGAGAACTCTGGTTCCTCACAGCACAAATGTCCTTTGGGCTGCTTGGTTTGAAAGCCTTGCTGCTGGAAATCCCATCAGTGGGATCCTGACAGGTCTCTGCTGAAGAGCAGGTGTCAGGAGACAGCCTTTAAAATGATTTATTCTTCAGACAAATTGACTGACAAAAAGAAATAGGAAACCCTTAAGCTTGCAGGTGATACCAAGAGGATAAAAGCTTGATTGTGTTAAATGAATCACCACTGTAACATCTTTAATTTGAAAACATTCACCTTAGGACTATTCCTGTTGGCAGCAGGGAACTTCAATCCAAAGCACCAGGGTGTTTTAAAACAAGCCTAAAAAGATCAGATGATCCCAGCACTGATGCCATGAGTGATTTTGGTAAAATGATCATTCTGCTTCTTTTAAATCCAGGAATCCTTTGAGTTTAAGAAGCCAACCAAGCCAGCTTCTCGCAGCTCTGTGCACTTCCACGCCCGGGATGGAAGAGGTGTTCCTGGACCGAGGCGGAATCCATCTCAGGTGCAAACAGTAAGTGCTGCAGTGGCCTTGGCAACTCACTCACCTAATCCTCTGCACACACACTGCCTGGGAGGAAGGAAAACTGCATCAGGCTTCTGAGGCAGCGCTGTTACTCAGCACTATCCATGTGCCAAACAGGAAAACTTGGCATCTCTGCCAGATAGGAAAACTCTCCTCACATTCGGCTCCTGAGGTGGGCAGAGTCTGAACCATGGGTTGTTCAAACAAATTGTTCATAGTTGATCTTTCAAGGTCCCTTCCAATCCCTAATATTCTGTGATTGTGTGTTCTGTAGGCTGTGAAAGTTCAGTCAGTACAGAGCTGAGGTTGTGCTGCAGTAAGTCAAGGGAATGTGGACATGGAACAGAGGAATTTAGTTTGTGATTGTTCTCCCTATCAATAAAGTAGATAATTGTATTGAGGCAGATGAATCTGGAACAATGAAGTCAACTGTGTAGCTGGATCTTATGTCCAAAGATGACATCCAGGAATAAAGTATGATCTTATTCTTATTCTCTTGCTTAGAAAAAGCAACTGAAAAAACACAACAGGGTCCTTGCACAGAAACAGAGCTGGGGGGCTCAGTCTTGTCTCCACTCCTTGAATCTGGTAGTTCTTCATCCTGCTTAGTCCTCTTGATCTGGTTTATCAGCTGCAGAGTTAGCTCTTCACAGAATCACAGACTGTCAGGGATTGGAAGGGACCTCCAAAGCTCATCCAGTCCAATCCCCCTGCCAGAGCAGGAACACCTGGATGAGATCACACAGGAAGGCGTCCAGGCGGGTCTTGAATGTCTCCAGAGAAGGAGACTCCACACCCTCCCTGGGCAGCCTGGCCCAGGGCTCTGGCACCCTCACAGGAAAGAAGTTCTTTCTCAAATTTAAGCTCTTATTCCTGTTGGCACCACCCATGTCTCTCCTTTGCACCTTCACTGCAGAGCTGCTTCTAGAGGAGAAGGTTATTGCTTAGGGAGGTGAACAAAGCACTCTGCTGTGGCAGGGATCAAATAGAAGTGTTGGAACTCTGGTGTTTGCTCCATTCAGTGTATTCAAGATGGTGGAATAAGACTGGTGAGAGGCATGGCATCATCTCTGGTTACAGCCTCCTGCAGTCAAGAGGAGGAGTGTTGTTAAAACTGTCCTGTCTTCAGTTCCCCAGGAGTGAAGTACCCACAGGTGAACAGGAGAACTACAAGCCAGCTTTCCTGCAGCAATCTTCTCTGACTTCTGAAAGTGAAGATGATGATGGATTCCTAGAGCTGTTAGATGAGCAAGATTTGAAGGTATGTGTGAAGGAAATATGACAGACATCTCAAAATCAGCACTGACCAATGTTAATAGTCTGCCAATAACATGTGCCCGTGGTGCAGGTGTGTTCTAGCAGAAGTTGGTGTGGAAGTCACAGAATCCCAGAGTGGTTTGGGTTGGAAGAGACCTTAAAGCTCCCCCAGTCCCAACCCCCCTGCCAGCAGCAGGGACACCTTCCACTAGACCAGGTTGCTCAAAGCCTCATCCAACCTGGCCCAGAACACTTCCAGGGAGGAGCAGCCACAGCTTCTCTGGCCAACCTGGGCCAGGGTCTCACCACCCTCACACCAAACAATTTCTTCCTCACATCTCAGCTCCATCTCCCCTCTGCCACTTTCAAGCCATCACCCCTTGTTCTCTCACTCCCTGCCCTTGGCCAAAGTCCCTCCCCAGCCTTCCTGGAGCCCCTTCAGGTACTGGGAGGCCACTGGAAGGTCTCCCCGGAGCCTTCTCTTCTCCAGGCTCAACAGCCCCAACTCTCTCAGCCTGTCCTCACAGCAGAGCTGCTCCAGCCCTGGCATCATCCTGGTGGCCTCCTCTGCACTGGCTCCAGTAGCTCCATGTCCTTGTGCTGTTGGTGGCCCCAGCACTGGAGGCAGCACTGCAGGGGGGGTCTCAGGAGAGCGGAGCAGAGGGGCAGAATCCCCTCCCTGGCCCTGCTGCCCACGCTGCTCTGGGTGCAGCAGTTAAAGAGTCGCTGCTGTTCCTGTTGGCAGGTGGGAACTGAGTTACTAGAAAGAATTACTTGAACAGTTGTCATTTTTTGTTAGAAACTTGCTGAAAGAGCTAGAGGTGATATTTGCTTTTGAGCCACTTAAATAGAAGACTTTCCAACTGAATTTGAAATGCTTCAAGCTTTGGAGGAACATCATTGTTAACCCATCACTGAACTGATGTAACTCAACGTCTCCAGCTTGTGTTGACTTGATTCCATTATTCCATTGAGTACTAATTGAGTTAAATTCCTTAAACTGCTCTGATAGCTGAATTCAACTGGAATGTTTGCCTGGGCTGTGCAGAAGCTGCAGACATTTGCAGTCTGCCTGCAGTGAAGCAGATGAGAATGAACTTGCTGGTTTATTTCCCCCCCAGAACGACGAGGAGGTGCCCTCTGACGTGGCCAGCCTCTGGACAGCACCGCTCGTCATGAGGAAAACAGACCATGGGGTGAGTGTTCTGTGAGCACAACAGCACAGAGACTGGAGCTTTGTTCTGGCAGCCCCTGGGACAAGCAATCACACTGTCTCTCTGATCCTACATCCCTCACAACAACACAAGATGTGGCACAAACCCCCCTTGCAATATTCCTTCTCTGTTTCCCTGGGTGTCTCTGTCGGTGTGAAGGATGCTCGTTGTGTTTGCACGTGGGCATTGACTTCCTTGCTACAAAAACATTTCAGAAATGCAGGAAGATCTTGACTTCTCTTATCAGATACTTGCTGACATATCTGGAATACCTGCACAGACTTACCTGGAATGTCTGTAGCTGGATTTCCTGATAATAGACTGCAAAGGGAGTTTAGGCTCCAGCAGAAAGCTCCTTAATCTGCTGATTGTCTGCTAATTGGTGTGCAGCACTCTGCTGGCACCTCATATTGCTCATGGTGCTCCAAGCTCATCTAGTCTGGACAGCAAGGAACAAGTGTCACTGGAAATGTAGGTCCTGGATTTAGATGACCCTGTTAACATCCTGCTGTTGCTGTGCAGTGGCAGTGCCTTCAATAAAGCAAAATTTGTCTGAAAGTCTGAGGTTTATTTAGTTTCTAGTCTAAATCTTTGCTAGACAGCCCTTAACTTCTTTTCTTCCTCGTAGGCCAAACGATGCCGGCTGTTTGGCTCTTCATCCCTGCCTGGTGGTGTGGGAAGAACCACCCAGAAGAGGATGGAGAGGTCCCAGGAAGAGAATTCTCCAGGGAAAAGCAAGAAGAGGAAAAGCCTGCCTGGAACACCCTCTGAGGACTCGATGGTTGGTGGCTTGGAACCCATTTTGTAACAGGGAATGGATTAGGAGAGGATCTGCTGTAGGTGTCTGGTTATGAAGGGTAATGGGAGGTTTTCAGGTGAATTGCTGTCCTAGCAGAACTGCATTCTCTCTGGATAGCACAGGTTTGGGGGGGCTGGCTTATACTCTTGAGCCTGAGCTTTGCCTTAATCCAAAGGGGAAGTTGGGAGTTTGTAGTTCAGGGCTTCAGGGTAAACTCTGAATCCTTTGTGATGGGAGAAGGATCTCTCTGGTGCCAGTGCTCAGCACTGATCTCCAACCTGTGCTCCTTTAGAGTCTGAAAATGGTGAAGACCCAATCCTCCACAGCAGAGATCGAAAGCATTTTGGACAATGACCAGAGTGACCTTATTGGTGACTTCTCAAAGGTAATTCCAGTGATTTCATGGTCAGGTGTTAATTCCAGTGTTTTCATGGTCAGCCTTGGTAGAGATGTCTCAAAGCAGACCAAGTGAGGTGTTTGCCTTCTGTAGCAGTGTTCAGATGATGAGGAAAGGCTGCTGGTGAGCAGGATGCTTTCACAGGTTAGACACAAAACAATTAATTTGTGATTATTCAAAAACATCCACAAAATCCCTTCAGTAGAGGAGCAAGAAAATAAAATTCTGTCCCTGAATTTTGGAATTCTCAGTTGTAACTCTTCAGCAAAGCTGGTCCTTGTCAACACAGCATGTGTTATAAAACTAACTGCTGGGCATTGTGCTGTGGCCTATGGCTCACACTTGGAGTTTTCTGCTAAATGCTGTCTGTTTTCTAGGGCTATTTGTTCCACACTGTCGATGGGAAACATCAGGATTTAAAATACATCGACTCAGAAATGGTAAGTGCTCCATGGACAGTAAGAACAATTGTCTATGGGGGGGTGAGGAACCAAATCCCCCCACAGAAAAACATCTCAAAACAACCAAACTTTTTTTTTTTAATTATTTTTTCTTTCTGTTTTTTATTTTTTCCTCAGATTGTGTCTGTGCTGACTGGGAAGTTTGCCAGCTTCATCAAGGAGTGTGTGATAATTGACTGTAGATACCCCTATGAGTACGAAGGGGGACACATCAAGGTACGTGGACCCCGTAAGAGCGATGTGGAGTTGTCTGAAGTCGCAGACTGGGGTCACTTGGCACCATGTGGGGCTGGATTTTAGTGTCCATGGCCACGTGGGGCTGTTCTAGCTGAGAGGCCCCAGTGCCTCAGTGGGGTCTGGGATCCTGTTACACCTACGTGCTGCGGGGTTCCTGGGACGCTGAGCTCACGCTTGGTTCATAAAGTGACTTCCCCCTCAAAGGAGGGAACCTCCTTCCTCCTAAAGCAGAGGAGGTGGCCTGTGTGGCCAGTGGGGAGATGTTTCCAGAGGAAGATGTGAGACACTTGGTGTCTAGAGAAGCTAAAATGGGAGTATTAAACTTGATGTAAACCACAGGCTTTAAAGAATAAATGGCTGTGCAAACATAACTGATCCTGAAGTTTGCTGCTTGAGCAGTCTGGCCTGCCCTCAAATACAATGAGAAGGGAAATCCACCGAGCCACAGCCTGCAGCTGTTGAAATGGCCATTGGAAACAGGTCCAGGTCACCCAGAGCCAGCGTTAGACTATCTGTGATGTTCTCCCTGGGCTGGGAAGTTTGTCCCCAGTGGTTTGAGAGGGTTGCTGGAGCTCCTGGAGCAAACTAAGATGAGGAGACGGCTGGCAAGGAAGTCTGATGGGTTTGTTCCTGTGCTCCTCCCCTCACTGTGTGTGCTTGGGCACGACTCTGCTTTTACAGGGTGCTGTAAACCTACATATGGAGGAGGATGTGGAAGACTTCTTGCTTAAGAAGCCAATCCAGCCATCAGAGAACAAACGAGTGATCATTGTGTTCCACTGCGAGTTTTCTTCAGAGCGGGGTCCTCGAATGTGAGTTCTCCCCCTGGTCAGAGCTCGCTGCTGTGCTAGCTGAGAGCAAAGCTTTCAGGGTGGGACCAGCTCCTGTGCTGGCATGCTGCTTAATACCAAGTTTATCATGAGCAGAGGTTGGTTGTCACCTCTGGCAGGGATGTGACACAGCCTGTGATGCCAATGACCCTGTTGAAGTTGGGCTGGCGCGCTGGAACGCTTAGAGACGCCAAGGGCAAACCAGTTAGGCACAGTGGGGCTTGTCAGCCTGTTCCTGACTATCAGAGCTTGCCTCTGTAATGCAGGGAATGGGGAGTTTTGGGTGAGGGCTGTTCTCACCTGTTCATTGCTGAGTGGGAGATTTGATGGAGGGTCTTTTCCTGCTCCAGGTGCCGGTTCGTGAGGGAGCGGGACAGGCTGGGGAACGAGTACCCCAACCTGCACTACCCAGAGCTCTATGTCCTGAAGGGAGGGTACAGAGACTTCTTCTTAAGATGCCGTGTAAGTAATGTTCTCTTCAGTCTGGGGCTTTCACACACTCAGAAGAAATGGTGGAGAAACAACACTGATCTGCTCATAATTGGTCCTCTCTTTGGAACAGAGTATTTTGTGCTGGGGTCACTTTTCCTGCTCTGTTTCATGCTGCTCTCCTCTGCTGAGAGCAGTTCAAATTGGCAGTGACATTACCTTTGCTTCTCAGAGCCTGTTCCAGATTTCCAAGCTGTCTTACTGCTGTAGCTGAAAGATTTTTCCACTTGGTCTCAAGAGTAAAAGATAAAACTGGTCTCTGCCCTTTTATAACAAGTGGGAGTTCACAATGTCGCTTGGTGATGGCATTTGAGGCTGCTCAGCCTGCAAGGACTGGGAGAGGAGAGAGGCTGGGCAGGAACTGCTGTATAACAAATGGAAACCTGAATTGTCATCTTCTACTCAAATAGCAACCTTGAAATCCTGGAGCTTTGCACTTTCAGCCTCTAATTGAGAAACTAAACGTTGCCCAGCAGCGTGGTGAGGCTGGATGGGGCTTCTCCTATCATTTGGCTTCTGCAGCTTCAGTGTTTCAGTGGCTGCCCTCTCTTTCTCCAGCTAGTTCTCCCTGCCCTTCTGACACAGACTACAGCCTGACTGTCACTTTAGTCCCCCTCAGCCCCCTGCACTCTAGAGAATCTCTTGGATCCCCTCCCTGTTGTGTGCCTTGGTGCATTTTCAGAGACATTTGCAATGTTTGGCCGCTCTGTGGCCGGCTGGGTGGGGCTGGCTGTGTTTTCCCACTGGGATGCTGCTTCTTCCAGCGTGGGGGATGCTGTGCTGTGAGTGCTGTCCTGGTTTTTGGCTCTCCCTGCAGTCTGCTGGATGCCTGGGTTTTGTTTCAGCCCCGTGGGGATCCTCCACAGAGGTGGGAGGACCTCAAGGTGGCAGCATGGAACAGCTGACAGCAGCTTTGAATGCTGTGGGCTGTGAGGCAGGGCTGGCTGGGCTGGGGGTACAAGTGTTCTTCAAATCTGTGCTCTTTCAAGGTGATTATAGATATAGATGGATAGAAATAGATGGATAGACTTGGCTTGTGTATTGGTGTGTGCTGGAAAACTGGGGGTGAGAGCTCTGTCCACAGGGCTGGAAGTCCTTTGTTTAACAGCTGTCCTTGTTGAAGGAGCTGTAATCTGAATATCATAAAGTCATATCATAGAAGGGTTTGGGTGGGAAGGGACTTTTCAAGGTCACCCAGTCCAACCTCCCTGCAGTGACAGGGACATCTCCAACCACATCAAGTTGCTCACAGCCCCCTCCAACCTGACCTTGAATGTTTCCAGGGATGGGGCTTCTACCACCTCTCTGGGCAACCTGGGCCAGGGTCTCACCACCCTCAGTGTAAAAGTTTCTTCCTTCTCTCCAGTCTGAATCTCCCCTCTTGGAGTTTGAACCCATTTCCCCTTGTCCTGTCACTACAGGCCCTGCTAAAAAGTCTGTCCCCATCTTTGTTATAAACCCCTTAATTGTTGAAAACTGCAATAAGGTCTCCCCAGAGCCTTTTCTTCTGCAGGCTGAAGAACCCCACCCCTCTCAGCCTGTCCTCACAGCAGAGCTGCTCCAGCCCTCTGATTGTTTTTGTGTCCCTGCTCCAGCAGGTCCATGTCTGTCTTTTTTCCATGAGTGTTGGGTACAAAGCTTGTGCTCAGACCTGGGGCTCTGGTTCTGTCTATTCTGGTGGTGGCTGTTCACACAGTTGCTGCCAGGTTCTGTTGATGAGTCCCAACCCTGTGACACACTGAAGTGAAACCAACTTCTCTGTCCCCAGAGTTTCTGTGAGCCCCAGAGCTATCGCCCCATGCACCACGAAGACTTCAAAGAAGACTTGAAAAGATTCCGCACCAAAAGCCGGACCTGGGCTGGGGAGAAGAGCAAGAGGGAGCTGTACAGTCGCCTGAAGAAGCTCTGAGGGCTGCACTGAAGAACCAAAAACATCTGGGGCTGGGGGGGAGCTGCAGGGAGAGGGAGATTTGCCTGTTCCTCGTGGTCATCAGGCAGCAGCTCCCTCCTCCTCTGCTGTCTCTCTGGGGACATGGTGGAATTGGCAGCCTGGATGCTGGTGGGGAGTGGACTCTGCTGAATATTCTTGTTGGGCTTCTTCGTGGGAACAGCTTCTGGTGTTCTGGGACACCCACAAACCGCCCCCCAGGCTGCCCAGGGAGGGGTGGGGAGAGGCTGTGGCGTGCCATCTCCGTGGGGCTTGGCTGGTGCGTGGGGTAAGCAGGGAGGAGATTTTAGTGCCTGTTCTTTTTTAAATGCTTTATTTTATTTAAATACAGTCAAATGAAGCTCACGCCGCTGCGGCTGAATCCTCTGGACTGGACTTCCATCTTATTTCTGCTCAAGGGCAGCTGCTCTTGGGGGGTGGGTTAATGACTTTTCTCAGCTGCAGCTTTGATTGTGTGTGTTGATAGCAAAATGCCTCGTGGTGAGGTAAAATGGGTCATGGTTCATTCCAGCTGGAGGTTCCCACCTGGCCAAACTCCTGTGCTTCACCTCTTGAAGGCAGTCTGAGGGGAGAGTGCTCATTGTACGTAGAGATCATGTTCACCTCGTTTACTTACCCTAGGTTGCTTTGTTTCATAGTGATTTGAATTTAGCTGCTGCTTTAGTTCTAGAGGAATTGGTGTCCCAAAGTAGGGAGAACTCCTGGGAACTGAAGGGAATTCGGAGTGAGGCTGTTCCAGGTGATTCCCAGAAGCACTGGCTGGCAAAAGCTGTTGCCAGGGTTCTCAGCAGCAGCAGTTTCTTGCCACTGCTCCTTTCCAGGCTGCATATCCCGATCATGAAACGTGTCCAGAGGAGAGCCTGGCTGTGAGGAGCCTGGTCTGAAACTGCTCCTGCTGCCCTAGGTTTGACTCCCACCACTTCCCCAGTAGCAGAAGCACTTTCTGCCAGGAAAGGCAGGAAGCAGAACTGATTCCTGAAGGAAGAGGAACTTCCTCAGCCAGCGCTGTGCCCTGCACGTTGCCCCCCTCGAGCAGAGCGCCTGGCTCCGCGGCACGGCGCTGCCCACCCTAAAATGGCTTTGCTGCTCATTTTTGGTGTCACATAAAACCCAATTAACAAACCTTTCAGTAGCCCAGTGGTGTCAGGGTAAGGCTGCTGCTCGCTGCAGCTCATCTTCCTCACACACAAACACCTTGGTGAAGCCCCTGAGGCCGGGGGTGCCTGGAAGCTCTTGCTCTTGGCTCGCTCCCTGGGGGCTGTTTTTTATCTGTGTCAAAAAAAAAAAGTACTGAACTGGAGGTGACTTATGCACAATTTTAACTTGATTTTTTTTTTTATTAAACTGTTTCTTAAAACTTGCTGTTAATCCTCTGGAGAACTGAAAGGATCAGCTCTGAACTCTTTCTCATTTAAAAGAAAAAAAATAAATCAGATTTTGCTGGCTTCCCTTAAAACTGAATCCCTTGAATGGGGAAGATACTGAACTGCTCAATCAGAAATGGTGATGACCAGATCTCCCTCCTCTCACCTGCAGGGTTTGGGGTCCTGGTGGAAGCTGGGGAGGTGCTGGGAGGGCTGTGTGGGGGGAGATCAGTGTGGAAAGCTGCCTGCGCCACGGGCAGCAACACCACCGCCCCCACTGCTCTTTGGTGTGAGACCCAGTGCGCTAAACCAGGACTCCTGGGCCAGGTGTCTCAGTACAGCTCTGTAAGCAAGTGGTTGCTCTGTGTGACAGTTTGAGTTGCAAACCACGGTCAGAAAATGGAGATGGAGGTGCTGGAGCGTGTCCAGAGAAGGGACCGGAGCTGGGGAAGGGTCTGGAGCACAAGTGTGCTGAGTTCCCGGCTGAGGGAACTGGGGGTGCTGAGCCTGGAGAAAAGGAGGCTGAGGGGAGAGCTTCTGGCTCTGTCCAAGTCCCTTGGAGGAGGGTGCAGAGAGGTGGGGGTGGGTCTGTTCCACCAAGGAGCAAGGGACAGGACAAGAGGAAATGGGCTCCAGTTGTGGCCAGGGCAGTTGAGATGGGATGTGAGGAAGAATTTCTTTGCTGAAAGGGTTCTGAGGCATTGGAAGGGGTTGCCCAGGGCAGTGGTGGAGTCCCCATCCCTGGAGGGATTGAAGAGTCGTGTAGACACAGTGCTGAGGGACAGGGGTCAGTGGGGACTGGTCAGTGCTGGGTTCATGGTTGGACTCGATGATCTCAAAGGGCTTTTCCAGTCCAGGCCATTCTGGGATCCTGTGGAGCTGGGCAGTGGCTGCTCCCATGGGGCTGTTCTGGGGCTGTGGCACAACCCAATGCCCTGAAGTCCTCTCCTGCATGGGGTGACCCTGCATGGGGTGTCCCACCTGCCTTCCCTTTGCTCCACCGTGGCTCTGCAGTGACACCCTGTCATTGCTCAGTCCCTCACCCAAAGCCCTGTGGTCCCTGCTCTGCTTTGGGCACAGAGGAGGGCAAGAGGACAGTCCCAGTTCCCAGCTCCTCCCCAGTGCCTCCACTTCCCCAGCAGCAGTGATAAACAGGAGGGTTCTGCCCCAGGGAGTGGGACTCGTCACCCTCCCTCTGCCAGGAGCGAGGAGTGGTGGCTGCCAGCCAGGGTGGAGGGTGGAAGGTCCTTGTTAGAGGTCACCAAATCCAGGCAGAGCTGGAAACAGAGTTAATCTGCGGCTGAGCCAAGCTCCAGGCGTGCTGGAGAGAACTTCCCATGCCAGGGCCAACCTGGCAGCGGCATGGCAGTGTCCTTGTGCCCAGGGGGAAGGGGTGTGGGATGCCACAGCACCACTGTCCCAGGGGATGGGACACCGAGCACGGCTGCCACGATGCACCAGCACTGGGGGTCTCACTGGGTGCTCTGTGCTGTGGGTGCCAGGAGCCACCAGGTCCCTCTGTGCTCCTTGTGGGGCACGTGCTGGGGCCAAACACCCTGGAGAAATTTGCTCTTTTTTGGCACTTGGAGGTGGGACAGGGCCGGTGTCACCCAGACCCTGGGCAGGTGGGAGCTCTCTGCTGTCACTTAGGCATGTGTCCTGGTGTGAGCTGGGCCAGAGCTGGTTCTGTTCAGCAGCTGGAGCAGCGCTGGAGTTTGGGTTCAGCTGGGATTTGTTAGGAGAGAAACCTTAATACCACACTGATGTTTGCATTTGTCACTGGAAGTTGAAGGACTTTGTGTTTTGCTGCTCTGCAAGATCTCAGGGGTGAGGAATATTGCAGTGGATCAGCTCCATGGGCATTGGGCTCTGCCAAGGGGCTGTTCCATCTCCTGTCCCCCATGGGCAGGAGATCCATGAGGGGCTCTTCCTCTCTGGCTCTCTCTGGCTCTCGCTCGGGCTCTGGCTCTCCCGGGATTGCGGTTTCGGGTCGGGATTGTCGCTGCTCCGGGATCGTTCTCTGGGAACGGGCCGGGCTGGGTGGGTGGGTGCTGAGCAGTGGCACTGGGGGTCCCTCATTTGCATATTTTATTAGTATTATTATGATCTTTACTATTTTATTATCACTATTATTTTAATTTTTCTTTTATTTCCATGATGCAATTGTTCTTCTCTCCCCCCACGAGTCTCCTTCCCCTTGCCCCCCAGTTCTCTCCCCTGTCCCCTGGGTGCTGCTGGAGTGTGCTGGTTGCACTGGGCTGGCACTGGGCTGCAGCCAAACGCAGCCACTTGCTCACTGCCCAGGTGGGCAGTGCCCAGTGCCAGCCCAGTGCAACCAGCACACTCCAGCAGCGTGGGGTGACTTTGGCCATCGTGTTTGGTGGGACAGGAAGGTTGGTCTCCACCGGGACGTGTGTGCTGGCAGAGGAGCCCCGTGGCCAGATCCCGGGTGTCTCCACTGAAGGAATGAAGCAGGGCGGGGTGAAGGAGACAGCGGCGACTCTGCGGCGAGGAGCTCGGGTGTGCAAACACCGCGGCGGCGGTTGCACAAACCTCGTCAATGACTCCCAGGTGCCACGGGAAGCTGCAGCCCTGGCTCCGCGGTGCTCGTCCCTGCTGCCACCTCAGCAGGTTTGCTGCACTGGGCGGGGACCTGGTGGTGGGTCAGAAGGTGTGGTGGCACCTGGGGACACACCGGCAGCAACACCGCAGGGCAACCCACACGGCGTCAAGCCTCCGCGACACCGGCACGGCTCGGCTGCTGTGGCTTGGTGCTGTGTGGGGGGACCCCAAGGAGCTGCAGCCCCTGTCTGGGGACAGGCTCCACATGCCAGGAGATGGCCAGGGTGTGGTCCAGCTCGAGGGTCTCCTGCCCCGGGAGGGGACAGCGGCACGGTGGGTTTGCCGGTGAGCCCGGGAACAGCCCCGGGGCTGAGCCAGCAGCCGCAATCACGGCTGCGCGGGACGCTGAGCAACGCTGTAATTAGCAGCTTGGTCCCTGGTTCAGCCCTGCTTCACCTCTGCTTCCTCCTCCTCCTCCTCCTCCTCCTCCTCCTCCTCCTCCTCCCCATGGTGGGGGCAATCCCACCGGTGTGGGGCAGGGACAGGAGCTGGACCCATGCTGACTCCAGCCACCACCCACCACAGCCCTTCTCCCCCTGGTTGAAGAGCAGAGCTCTGCCTTGGGAAGGAGCAGGGTGATTAACCCATCTCCCACCACCAAGCCAACCAGCTCGTGTGTGGTGGACTCCATGGGGGACCCCTGTGCTCACAGGAACTCTCTGGGCATCACCACGGTCCCAGGAGATGTGGGGTCGGTCCCTGCAGAACCACAAGTGCATTTTTGGGGCTGTTTGAGGTTTTCCTGGCTGCTGAGTTGGTGTTTTTGGGGCTGATTTTGGTCCTGGCAGTTACCCTGTTGCTGCAGGAGGAGGAGAAGGTGTGAGTCGCTTCTCCCAAGTGATAGAACAAGAGGAAACGGCCTCAAGTTGCACCAGGGGAGGTTCAGATTGGATGTCAGGAAGGATTTCTTCACTGAAGGGTTCTCAGGCACTGGAATGGGCTGCTTGGAGAGGTGGTTGAGTCCCCATCCCTGGAGGGATTTAAAAGATGGGTAGGTGAGGTGCTCAGAGATGTGGTTTGGTAGTGGATGGATAGGGTTGGATTCATGAGGTTCTTGTGGGCCCACCTCTCAAGCCTGACCAGGTCCCTCTGGATGGGACATCATCATGGCTGAGCTGGAAACAGCTGTGCTGAAAGGGGCCTGTGCCTTGGATCCCACCCTCTCCTCCAGCCTGGGGGATCTCCTGAGCTCTCACTTAATTGCTGAGGAAGATAATGACCTTTTAAAGGGAAGCAGCGTAGCGTCTTCAGCTTGTGCAAGCTGGGCAAGCTGGAGGAACGGGGACATCAGCTCAGCAGAGCTTCTCCCTGTCCCTTTCTCCCCTGGGGTGGAACCTGTCCCGAAAGCACCATACCAGTTAAATCCCAAAGATGCTCAGAGAGGGCATGGGAATTGTGCTCCATGCAGGTCCTGGAGCCCAGAGCTTCCCGTGCTCTCCATGGATGGGTGGAGGATCTCCTCTCCACCCCACCCTCGCTGGCTCTCACACGTTCACAAGTCCCTGTTTCCCACCTCCAGGCTCACTCCCAGGCCTGCTGCAGACCCTCTCAGCTCTCTGGTGAGCTTTCAGGCCATCTCTGAAGACCACTGTGGACAGTGATCAGACCAAGATATTCCTGGTGCCAAGCTGCTCCTCCTTTCTGAAGGACTCCAGCTGCGCTGTCCATGTGTCTCCAGGCACACGAACATCCACAGCCAGGGGAGAGCAAGAGGAGACACCAGCTAGATGTGAGCTCCTTGCTGTCACCAAGTTTCCTAAAATACTCCTGCAGCCCAGGGGAAGTCACCATGGGCCACTGTCCCTCTCTGTGAGGCCATTGTGGCGTGTTCTTGCTCTTCCCCTGGCGCAGGGGCTGGGGAGGCATTTGGTGAAAAGCCAAGGGCACGGACAGCATCCCCATCCTTGGGTCTCACCAGGCTCTCTCCTCACCTCCATCTTCTCCCACTGGAAACCAGCGGGGCCTGCTCCTCCCTTGGCTTGGGAAGGAGAGTTGGGACAGACTGGGGCAGAGCCATCATGCTTAAATGAGTGCCTGAATTCATTCTCTGAGCAGCAGCAGCAGCAGCATCTCTTGAGGTCCCAGCTCCGCTGTGTTACGGGCTGTACGTGCACGCCCACACACGCACCCCCACAGCAGCTGTGCACAGATGTGTTTTGGGTCCTGCTGAGGCTGTTGAGTGTGTTACTCTTCCCAGCTGCTCCCAGCTGACCCTTTAGCTGGCTGCTACGCTGGTGGGACCAGTGGAGTCATGCACAATCTGTTTTTTGTCATGAGATACGATAGCAACGAACCTCTGCACCAGAGGCCGTGGGGATACGGGGTTCTGGGGGCAGCGAGCAGGGGACTGGGGCTCTGCACTCACTAACGCCCTGATCCTCACCTGGTCCGACCTCACTCTGCAGCCAGGACCTGTTCCTAGGGAATTTTCACCCCAAACTCACATCAAGCAAGATCTGATCTGTCATTTCAACCTACCCTTGTGTTGTGTCAACCAGCCTCACCATGAGGTTTGAAGCAGCACGTCCTGGTTTGAGCTGGGCCAGAGCTGGTTCTGTTCAGCAGCTGGAACAGTGCTAGGGGTTGGGTTCAGCTGGGATTTGTCATAAGAAAAACCTTAATACTACACTGATGTTTGCATTTGTCACTGGAAGTTGAAGGACTTTGTGTTTTGCTGCTCTGCAAGATCTCAGGGGTGAGGAATATTGCAATGACTCAGCTCCATGGGCACTGGGCTCTGCCAAGGGGCTGTTCCATCTCCTGTCCCCATGGGCAGGATATTAATCAGTATCAACAATGATTAAATTGTTCATATTTCTCATTATTAAATTGTTCAATCTCAGGATTGTTGCTCCTCTGGGACTGTTATCTGGGAACGGGCTGGGCTTGGACAGCAGATGATGAGTAATTGCACTGGGTGTTGCTCATTTGCATATTTTATTAATATTATTATTATCATTACTATTTTAATAGCAGTATTATTTTAATTTTTCTTTTATTTCTATTATTAAATTGTTCAATCTGTCCCAGAGGATTGTCACTCCTCCGGGATCGTTCTCTGGGAACGGGCCAGGCTTGGTCAGCAGGTGGTGAGCAATGGCACTGGGTGTCACTCATTTGCATATTTTATTAATATTATGTTGATCATTACTATTTTATTATCATTATTATTTGAAGTTTTCTTTCATTTCCATGATGAAATTGTTCTTCTCTCTCCCTAGGAGTCTCCTTCCCCTTGCCCCCCAATTGTCTCCCCTATCCCCTGGGCGGGGGGTGAGCGAGTGGCTGTGTTTCGCTGCAGCCCCCCCCGGTGCAACCAGCACACTGCGAGGGGATCACTGTCAGCTCCACGTCCACCAGCTCCACTGGGCACCAGGAACTACAACGACAGCTCGGGAAGGAGACAGGAGGAGCTGGGGATGATTTTAAACTGCGGCAGCTGTGTGCAAATCAAACGTGTGTCCGTGGCCTGGGAGCCCGGCTCTCGCCTGGGTCGCTGGCAGTTGAAATAAAGACGCCCAGACCGAGGGGACAACGGCAGGATTGTCACTGCCACGGCGTGGACGGGGCTCAAAGAGGCGAGTGGCTGTCGCGCACGGAGGCTGGAGGGCTGGTGCACTGTGGTTACACGCTGCTAAACAGCAGCTGGAGCTCGGGGAAAACAATTCCCCAGTGCCCCTCTCGGCACTGGGAAGGGAACTCCTGGCAGCTGGGATCCGATCCCGAGCGGGGAGCTGGCTGGCGGTGCCTGCAGCGGCACAGAGGGCTGGGAAGGGGGAGAGCAGCTCCACAGCTGCTGGGAGAGGCAGGGTCCAGGGGGATTCTGGCTGGGGGGAAGCGCGGGGTTTGGCTCGCAGGGTGCTGGGGTTGGGAGGGAAACAACCAGCGAAACGTTCCGGGAATTTCCGCGTGGGATTTGCTGGATGCCGGCACCCCTGCTGGCCCCGGGCTGTGCCGGCACCCCTGCTGGCCCCGGGCTGTGCCGACCCTCCTGCTGGCCCCGGGCTGTGCCGGCACCCCTGCCGGCCCCGGGCTGTGCCGGCACCCCTGCCGGCCCCGGGCTGTGCCGGCACCCCGGCCGGCCCCGGGCTGTGCCGGCACCCCGGCCGGCCCCGGGCTGTGCCGGCACCCCGGCCCCGTGAGCTGGGGAGCAGCGTGTGTGAGCTGAAGGCTGCATCTGCCACGCTCCTCATCTTCATCGCTGGCTGTCGAGCTCCCAGGGTCCGTGCTGTGCCGGGGATGCCGGCTGGGGACCGGGGGATGCTCAGGTCTGCTCTTTGTGTGATCCTTGTACCATTTGTACCAATCTCAGCTGCTGTTATTTGAATATTGACATCTTTGCTCAGTGGAAGTTTGGTGGAAGAGGAAAAGGCCCCAGGGCACTGGTGGGGAGACAATATGGCCAATCTCCCCATCTCCTGGACTCCTGCAAGTGCTGAAAATCCCTGCGTGCGCAGCCGTGCAGAGCTGAAGTGTTGTGTTCTTCTCAACTGGAACAGCATCTCCTCCTAGACTGATTAAAATATCTGGTAATGGATGCTTTGAGCAACCTGATACCGTGACTCAACTGCAATCCAGCCCCGGATGAGCTGGCTGCCCGGAGATCTGCTGCAGAGGCAGTTTGGGATAGGCCTGGTCTGCTGGAGAGCAGAACAATGCTCACCACAGCACAGGCAGCCTGATTGCACAGGGGACTGCAGGGAGTCATGGCAAAGACCAGCTCTATTTGGGAATGACTGAGTTATTTACGAGTGGGTGGGTTTCTACATACTTTTGTCAATAGCAACATCATTCTAGAGAAAGAAAAGTCTATTCTAAGCTGTCCTGCGGCGAGGGAGGAGCGAGAGCTTGGCTTACTGCACAGGGATCTCCTCATCGCTTCCAGGAGGATCACAGAATCATAGAATTGTTTGGTTGGAAAAGACCTTTGAGATCATTGGGTCCAACTGTATTTGTCCACTCCTAAACCATATCTCTGAGCACCTCATCTACCAATCTGTTAAATCCCTCCAGGGATGGGACTCAACCACCTCCCTGGGCAGCCCGTTCCATTGCTTGATAACCCTTTCAGTGGAGAAGTATTTCCTGACATCCAATCTGTCCCTCCCCTGGCACAACTTCAGGCCATTCCCTCTTGTTCTGTCACTGGTTACCTGGGAGAAAGGACACACACCTGCCTCGCTGCTGCTGAACCTCAGTTTTGCCATCTCAGTAGTCAGCAAGGCACACGTTTCTCCTCGGTTTTAGCCAAAACCAGAGTGTGAGTGCATAGCTGCTGAGATGGTGAGGAAGCTGCTCTAAGGTCTGTGACCCTCAGGCTTTTTGTTCTCCTCAGGCTTTCTTATGCATCCCCAACAACACACAGGAGGGTGTGGAGGATGAGGCTTTGAGCAACCTGGTCTAGTGGAAGGTGTCCCACCACCAGCCAGCTGCCTGTGTCTGTGACTGTCCCTCTGCAGCCCAGCAGCCCTGGGGCAGAGCCCAGGCTCCAGTCCAGACTCGCTGCTCTTGACTCCACACAAACATGCTTCTGACAAAAAGAACTCATGCATCCTTCTGGAGAAGAAAAGAGGCAGCACGAGAGTGTCTGGCTCCAAGTTCAGCTCCTGCTTCATGGATATGAAACGTCCGGGTTGCTGCAAATTCCCTCCTGTACTCGGCCATGCTCAGCACAGCTCCAGGTTGGTGCTGCTCTGCTCAGCCCTGCTGCACCACTGGAGCAGAGACAGGGCTTGTGGGAGATGCTCTGTCAGGCAGAAGCAATTCATTCTCAACAAAGGAGGGTGGGTGTGAGAAGGTGAGTGAAAAACAGATGAGAAGGTAAAGAAGACCCTGAGGCTCAGTGACCAGCAGGGCGAGGGAGGGGATTCTGCCCCTCTGCTCCGCTCTCCTGAGACCCCCCCTGCAGTGCTGCCTCCAGTGCTGGGGCCACCAACAGCACAAGGACATGGAGCTACTGCAGCCAGTGCAGAGGAGGCCACCAGGATGATGCCAGGGCTGGAGCAGCTCTGCTGTGAGGACAGGCTGAGAGAGTTGGGGCTGCTCAGCCTGGAGAAGAGAGGGCTCCGGGGAGACCTTCCAGTGGCCTCCCAGTACCTGAAGGGGCTCCAGGAAGGCTGGGGAGGGACTTTGGCCCAGGGCAGGGAGTGACAGAACAAGGGGTGATGGCTTGAAAGTGGCAGAGGGGAGATGGAGCTGAGGTGTGAGGAAGAAATTGTTTGGTGTGAGGGTGGTGAGACCCTGGCCCAGGTTGGCCAGAGAAGCTGTGGCTGCTCCTCCCTGGAAGTGTTCTGGGCCAGGTTGGATGAGGCTTTGAGCAACCTGGTCTAGTGGAAGGTGTCCCTGCTGCTGGCAGGGGGGTTGGGGCTGGATGAGCTTTAAGGTCCCTTCCCACCCAAACCACTCTGGGGTTCTGTGATTCGATGTTCAAGGTGGGGTCAATGGATGCAGGCACAAGCGCCCTGGTCTTTTTAGCAATGTGGGTTTGGCAGCATCCTGAATCCCTTTCCCCTTTAGCTTCCCACCTCCCCCTCACACCCAGGGCCGTGCCGGCGGTGGGCAGTGACCTGCCGCAGGGCTTTGCCGATGACAGAGAGCGACATCATCTGCTCGTTTTCAGGAACGCCTGATGAGGAAACAATAGCAGCGATCCCACACCGCACATCGTTAGACGTATGCATATGCATAAAATAGCTATTTTATGCTGTCTCTTTGTTTAGCAACTTTAAATGCTTTAAAATTAATGGCCTGGAACTATTAGAACCAGACATAATCACTGCGAGACTCAGCTGAGAGAGCTCTATTCCGGAGGCTGCGGAGCTCGCCTCTGCACAACATCAGGATGTCATTTTGGAGATGTTATTAAGCTCCCCCCAGCTGTCCTGGCAGGAAAGAAGGATTTTTATTTATTTATTTATTTATTAACAAACATTAGTGTTTAAAAACACGCTGATTGTTTTCAGCCAAGTGTATTCTCAGTGATAAATAAATAGCAACACAAGAGCTCAGCATCCCTGCGCACACGCGTTGGGTTTGTGCAGTAGGTCGCTGACACACCAGCCTTCCCCTAACAATAGATTTCCTTTTTTCTTTCAGTTTTGGCCTGATTTTCCTTTCTGAACAAGAGGCTGTCTGTCCTCAACTGCCAGAAGAGAGATTATCTCTCCATTCTTCACGCCTGGGCATTCTGGCTGGGGAGCCCCAAGGGATTACCACAGGACCATTTGGTAATAAATAGCCATATTTGTAATATTTGGTTACAAATCGCATCCTAATGCTCTTTAATAGCTGAGCATGTTTACCATACAAACATCAAATTTCTCTTTCATCCCAATCCCTCCTAGATTTCTTCTGACCTATCTTTTAATCTAACTCTCTGAGGAACCTTCGAAACAATACTTAGGTCGACGTTCTTTCATCACCCTGCCACATGGAAAGGTTGGTTCTCTCCTCCCAGACTGAAGCCCGACTCTGCGGCAGCGCGGGGCGCTTGGTCCTCAACCTCCTCAGCAGAGCAAAAACATTCTCTATTTTGCTTACAAGTGTTGTCACTGGGCAGGCATCGCTGCTGCAATGAAACATGAGGATTTTAAAGCTGTGGGGACTCAGGTGGTCCTGATTTCTCCAATCTCCCCAGCTCCAGCCCTTGGGCTCAGCTCTGGTGGCCCATGGCCAACCAGTCACATACAGCACAGGGATCTGGGTGGTGTTTGCTGCCTGAGTGTGGTCCTACAGGCGGAACCAGAACACTAACAGAGTTTGTTCCACTTTCTGAATAAGTCAGGAAAATTTCTTTAGTGATGAGCTGGCCAATTTTAAGAATTCCTTTGCTTTCCCAGTATTTGAATCTCCTATTTAGAATGGTTTGGGCTGGAAGGGACCTTAAGGATCATCTAGCTCCAACCCCCCTGCCATGAACAGGGACATCTTCCACTGGACCAGGTTGCTCAAAGCCTCATCCAGCCTGGCTGAGAACACTTCCAGCACTCACTGCTTTTTGTCCAGTAAAGAAGGGAATTGGGGTGCACTACAGCCCCTCTGTCCACTTTCCCTTTGGGACTGTGGCCTTGGTCCCACCCCACGGGAAAAGCCGGTCCAGCGTCTCTCTCTTCTCTTCAGCCATGCTGTATCTCACCCCACTTCCCTACCATGTGTGTATTCTTATTTCCCCCCTGTCTCTGTGCAGCTGATCTGGAGAAGTCAGAGCTGTCCCCAAGGGTTTCCACTCTGCTGTGGCTGCTGTAGCTCGTGACTCTGCTGGAGGCAGCGGCACAAATCCAGTGTCACCACAGGGATCAACCCACTGGGTGGGAGCCCAGGGGATCCCCACAGGGACCCACGCATGTAGGGCAGACAGAGCAGAGCTGAGGCTTGTGGGAATGGGCAGAGGTCTCTTCTGAGGGCTGAGGGAGATGGAGCAGCACGGAGGAGCATCCTTGGAGGATGAGCAGTGCCAGGCTGCAGGGCTCTGCTTGTGGTGGGGATCCAGGAGCGCGGGCTCAGCCTCGGGTCTGCTTCCCCAGTTCCTGCTGTTGTGAGAGCCGTGACCCCGTTTCAAAACCTCTGAGCTATTCCCTCAGTTTCAGCAGCCTCTGTTCATTCATGACTGCTCAGCCTGTTCTTGTTCTATCCCCTTTCTAATAACCTTGCATTCTCACCAGTACTTATTTGGGATGACTGTGGGAAGATTTTGAAACCAGATACAGGCTTGGCAAAACATTCATTACTGTGGCTGTGGCTCATCCTCTCGACCCAGAAATTGCATATTCCCCCGTGCTCCAAATCTGCTGCCATTTGCTGAAGCAGCAATTTGACATTCAATTCATTTGGCTCTTCTCAGTGGTTTCACAATTTATTTCTCAGGTTTCCTGAGGAATTGGTTACAGACTAGTAGTTAATAATGCTCTGGTAGGGTGACAGCTCAAGTTTAGCAAAAAATATTGTTAATATGCAGATCTGGAATAATGTAATTCAAAAGCAGATGCTTTCCCAAAGCAATGGATTTATTTAGATACTCATTTTAGGGAAGTGTTTGGGCTGGTTACAACCAGCACCACTCTGTCAGCACGTAAAGCCCTGTGCAGTGTGTTCCTGACAGTTGTGACAAACTGATTATTCCTAATTCTCTCATCCCAAGACCAAGTAGAGGAGACAATAGGCACTGGAGCCTGTTCTCAGATAGAGGAGAATTAATCCATTGACTTTGAAAAGTGCTTTTGGGGCTGATACTGACAGAAGCTGTCCATTAACAACATATGGGAGGGTTGTCCACATGGGCTGTAACTTCAAACAGAGAGCTCCCTTCCCAAAACTCTTCAAGGAGAGATTCACACAGCTGAAATTAAAAGGTTCTCTGCTGGCTAGAAGGAAGCAATCTGAAAGTTTCCAAGTGCTCTGTTAGCAGGAGCTGAACATTGTCCTTGCTTCATCCAGTTTCATTTGGGGTTTATAAAAACCACAGCACAATCTGCAGTTCCCTAGCTAGTATTTTTGCTAAAATCTTTAAAGAGTGATTTAGTAATGACATGGGCCTCTAAGAACTGCACACAGCAGAGGCTCCTCTCACCAGAACAACTACAGCAGTTTCTCTCGTGGGCTGTGGATGCTCCCCTTGGAAGGAATGGCCTGAAGGTCACCTCTCAGGGATGTTCTAACCACACCTGAAATACCTCGTGACATTTGGATGCTATCTGACCTCACAGCTTTTCAAACTCCCTGTTGCCTCCACAGTTTCTCCTGTTTCCTGAAATTTCAGGTTTAATCAATCCCACATATCTCCAGCTAGTCTGCTGCTTGCAGATCTCCTCGAGGAGCTCCAGAACTTGGGCTGTTTGAGGACAGGAGGATTTGATAAGCAGCAGCAGTAGCACATATTTCATTATGATGTGTAATGACCTTTGGGGATTGTTGTTAATTTAGGAGAGAAATCTTGAGTTATTCCAGGCTTTCAAGCCAATATCTTCTCCAGTTTCATATGGTCTCTTTATGTTCCTGAAGGTTTGCTTGCCGGCGTCTGTCGCCAACATGTTCAATTATCCTCTTAATTGAGCTAATTGCGACATAGCTTCTGATCTCCTGTCTTCATGACTCTCTTGCAAACTTTTTCACTCCTTCTCTAGGAGTCATTTTTCCCAAGCTTGCTCTATCTGTATGGTTCTCTGTTTATTGACTGATGCTGGCACTGAAGTCTCCTATTTATAGAAGTCTTTATCACTTATTTCTTTATCACTTGTTTGGTGGCATTTCATGCCCATCATTTTCCCAGCTGCTGCAAAAACCTTCTTCAAATCAAGTAATTTGGGAGCAGTTTAGATGAGGAGGGCTTTGATTCCTTCAGGGTTTTTCTTCCCCCTAAAAGGCAGTCTAATACAGATGCCACTTGTCAGTCAGGTGTTGTGAATTCATTCAGCTTGTCAGACATTTGGAAGCAGTTGAATTGGGCTGTTTGGTTGCTGGGATCCTCGTCTGGTGAAGGTTTCCTGCGCTTCCAATTCGATAAACAGAGGTGTGCTTAAATTTTCCTTAATTTCTGCCTATCAGCTGCCATGCTACTTGCTGTAATCATTCCTCTTGACTGCAAAAAATAAACATCAAAATAATATTTAAAATCAATCCCCAACAGCCCTTCTTTGCTGGGCCCCAAATTCTTGTCTGCTCCCCCTAAAGTGTGTTTTACCCAAGGACTCTCGTGAAATACGACCGGGGGGGCTGTCTCTCAGCCTCCTTGCAGGATGTAACTCCTGCATTTGTTCAGACTTTCTAGAGTCTTCCCCCTTTTCTCTCCCCCCCTGCCTTTGCTGAATTGCACTGTCTGCCAAGGTTTTTTTTCATCGGGATTATCATTATTTTCCATGCTTTGTATGAACGAGTTGTATTTCTATTCCAAGCAACTGGAGTGTATTCCCTCCCCTCCTCCACCCTCTTCCTTAAATTATCTCATTTTTGGAAGATGAATAAGAATTTAAATGGCAATTCTCACCCATAGTAATGAGAGCCACTGCTTTTCCCCCCAACTCTAATTTCTTTTTAAAGCAAGAGCAGAAAGTTACATATAAAATATATTGCTGTTTGTGGAGTTTGAGCATAAGCTTTGGATATTGTCTGCATTTCTTTTTATTTTTTCCTACTGGCAATAATGAAATTTCACAATCAGGTCTCCAGGTCTGTTCTGGAGTCCCAAGGGAAGGAATAGACTTCTAGAAACCGTGTTTACTTGGTCTCTTCCAGAAAGCTCAGGTTTAACAATATGATAATTAAATTTTTGTATGACAGTTTGATTTTCATACTTCAGCATTTTCAGGCAACTTTTAGTTCTAATGCCACCCACCCTCTGTTTGTGTATAATTCAGTAGCTCCCTGCTGCAGCCAGGTCATGCAGCAGTGATGCACTTGCACTGTTCTCCTCTGGGCCAGTTTCTAGCAGTTACCCCTCACCCCAGACAGCACCTTCCTCTTTTTCCTGTTGCCATTCTGGATGTGAGCTAATTCCTGGGAGATCAGGCCTCTAACCCCAGCCTCAGGGCTGAGCTGATTTTCTCTGCTTCGTGTTCTCCACTCTGCTTTGGCAGCCAGGGCTTGGGAGCAGAGTCAGAAAACCTCGCCAACTGCGCCTGAAAAACTCGTCTCGGTGAAGTGACACACTTGAATGTTTTGGGGGGGTCCATCTTCCACATCTCCACATCTCCTAAGGTGGGTGGGCTTCTTCAGTTGGTAACAGCAAGTGACTGTGCTGCCTGCTCAGGTGCTGGGCAGCCAGTTTGGTCCAGCATGACTGGCTGGTGCTAAGGGGCTTGCAGGGATGGTGGACCAACTCTGGCTTGTCAAAAGCCTTCTCACGAGGCTCCCAGGTGACACTGGCATGTGAAGATCTCTGCCTTCTGCTGTCCTGTATCTGAATAATTTGTGTTTGGCATAGGGACTATCTGCTGCCTCCATTGGCTCAAGCTGCAGGGGAAAGAAGCTTTTGATCAAGAAGAGCTGAGCTCTGTCCTTGCTGCTAATGTGACACTGCCTTTAATCCACACAGAGGGCTTGCTTCTAGCCTGAAAAGATGTTTTTCATGCAATTTTCATGTGCAGCTCATATTTAAAGCTAAATGAAAGCTACACACCCTTTATTTGCATGTCTGAACTGATGAGTGTGCAAAATGGGACCGGCAGTGGCTGCACAGCTGTGGATGAGCATCATGCATACGATCTTCCCATCCCACATGTCCTTCAGAGGGTTCATGCACAAGGACTTGCTGCCCAAACTGAAAATAAGCAACAGAAAATGCTCTGGGAGTTCTTCAGCCAGCCAAAGTGCTCTCAGCCATTTTGATGAACCAAGGGGAATTTCATGGGAGTCAGGTTTCTAAAGTGGCTGTGTCAGTTCAGAAAGGGAACTTGGGCGTTAATGTACATAGCAGTGTCCTGACTTCTGCCTGGTCTATGAGCAAAAGGAACAACAAGATGTCAGAGGTTTAAGAGATGAAGGATAATTAAAGTATTGGAACACAGATGAGTGATGTAGGAAGTGTCTGTAAACAGTACAGTCTTTCCAAAGAACAATACCCACAGTACTGTCTCATCCCACCACACCAAGGAAGTTGGAGAATTCAACTTGAGTTCACCAAAAGCAGGGAGGGCAGCCACGGAAGGGAGAAGAGCACATGATGAGACACTGAGGTACCAGCCACCTCAGAAAAAAAAGGAAAGTCAGAAATGAAGTGGTGGAGCCAGAGGAAATACTACATGGCAGAGAGAAGGTACAGCAAGAACCTTCCATTTCTTTTTTTGATGCAACCCAAACCCAAAGGAATTGGAAAGCAGCACATTCCAAGCCATTAATTGGCACATGTGCCATTACATGTGTAACTGGTTGCCACAAGAAAGTGTTGCCACTGGCTTATTAGGACTCAGAAAGGGAGTGGACCGTTGGGTCCCAGGAATGACTTGAACAGTCATAAGGAGTGGTATGGAAAGTGTATTGAACCTCCTGGCCCAGAGCTTCAACCAGCCCAGCTATCAGAGCACAGGATGAGGTTCAACGTGAGGAGATCAGCCCCATCTTGGCCTGGCACATTGACTGTGCCTGTTACAGCATGCCTGGCACCAGCTACCATCAGAGACAGGGTACTACACTAAAACAGTGTGAGGTTTGGTTGCCTTTCACAATTCCCTCGTTCTGTCCAAGCCATGAGAGCACATCTCATTACAGAGGCATGGCAATCCTCCAGATATCCACGTCCTTCATCTCATCACCCTCAGATCTGCTCCTTCCAGCTTCTAGAGGAGTGATCTGCACTTCCTCCTCTGCTGCTCTTTGTGCCTTTATCTTGCACCTGATCATCTGGGGAAGGAAGAGAACAGTAAAATTAAAACAAACTAGGCCCTGACCCCTGAGACACCCTCCTTGCTGATGAGGGATCTGACTTGCATAAAACTTCTTGCAGACCTGCAGGGCCTAACGAAGCCAGGCTCTTTGGAGATTGCTTTCCCCCAGAACAGTCATCTTCTGTCTCATCACACAGCTTTTGTCAGTCCTGGTTACATGCTCCGTCTAGTTTGGGCTGGAAGCTCCTTGGGGCCCAAAGACCTCTCACCCGCTCCTGTCCCCTGAGTGTCCTGTGCACCAGGAGCAGGACAAAAATAGCAAATCACCATCAAAGTGACCATGAGTGATTAGTGAGCTGCATGTTTTGCACAGGAAAGGACACAATGTCTGTGGCTTCTACCAGGGATAGATGCACAGAGTGGAGAACATGATCAAAATCCCCTCTCTCCCCCACTTTGTAGTTTGAGGAGAATAATTTGATTGAAAGGCAAATCCTTTAATCTCCAGATATAAATCAACAGAGTGGCAGCGTTGCTTAGGACAGAGCCTATCATATAGGGCATGTACTGTATGTCTTTTCCCTTTAAGCAAACAGGGGCCCTCCAGCTGGTAACCTATTTATAAAAGGTAACTCAAGGCTGCACGCAAACTCCTGAGGACATTTCATGCTGTCATTACAGCACAGACTCAAATTTTCTGCCTCAGAATAAGTGGGCTTGGTTTTTGAAGGCCCAGGCTAGAGATCAACTCTGCCAACCTGATGCTAAAAGTCCTCTCCAGCGCAGAGGAGCAGGATTAACCCCTCTAGAAGGCCAGGCTGCCCTGCACTTCCCAGCACAAGGCTCTACTTAGATAAAGAACGATGCTAATATCAACTACTCCATCATGACAAGCCTCTGCAAGTTCTCCTCTTCCCACATGGGAAAGCCCATGCTCTGGGTCATGCGCTGTGTGCAGGAAGTGTCCCACACCCTGGGTCACTCACGGTAGGACCTACAATGCAGGGTAGCAGCTAGAGCCATGATTTCTGCTGGAGAGTTGGGGCTGAGAGAGGCTGAGAGAGTTGGGGCTGTTCAGCCTGGAAAAGAGAAGGCTCCAGGGAGACCTTCCAGTGGCCTCCCAGTACCTGAAGGGGCTCCAGGAAGGCTGGGGAGAGACTTTGGCCAAGGGCAGGGAGTGACAGAACAAGGGGTGATGGCTTGAAAGTGTCAGAGGGGAGCTGGAGCTGAGATGTGAGGAAGAAATTCTTTGGTGTGAGGGTGGTGAGACCATGGCCCAGGTTGGCCAGAGAAGCTGTGGCTGCTCCTCCCTGGAAGTGTTCTGGGCCAGGTTGGATGAGGCTTTGAGCAACCTGGTCTAGTGGAAGGTGTCCCTGCTGCTGGCAGGGGGGTTGGGACTGGATGATTTTGAAGGTCCCTTCCCACCCAAACCAGTCTGGGGTTCTCTGACTGCAGAGCCCTCAGCAGTGGTAGTCACTCCCCCAGCCCCAGCCCAGCACCGCAGCCACCCCGCTCCTCCTCTGTGGCCCCGCGCTCCGGGTTCCAGCTGACAGATCCCAGATCAGGAGATCACGGGGTGTGCCAGCTGCAAGGCAAATCCCATGACCAGTCAGAGAGACTCGATGGGTCTCTAGGATGGCAGGGATCTCTGGCCAAAATTCCATGCCTTCCATTGTGCTGGAGTCAGCTTTGATGAGCATAACAGCCCTGTCTGGCTCGCAGATATCTGCCAGTGACCCACAAGGCTTTTGTTGTTGTGGAGCAGCGTCCTGCCTCACTCTGACTAGTTTGCTTCTGCTTGCATGCCTAATTCCTGATAGGGAAGTGGATGTGAAATGAAGGCTGCGGCATGGGAGTGAAAGTTGCAGGCTAGTTTTGTAAGAGTATTCAAATTCTCCGAGGTGCTTACAGGCATTCACTTTCCAAAGCATTCAGAAACCTAAATTTCCTGAAAATGAGAGTCTGCTGGGTGCTGCTCCTAAGTGTTGAAGCAATTCTGTGCTCCACTCAAACACTCTATAAATCTGGTTCTTTTTTTTCTTTTTAGAGAGTTCAGGTTCATCACTTACTGCCACTGACGAGCACTCATGTTTGGAAATGACCCCTCCAAAGGCTCTGCATGTCTGAAATGAGTGAGGGATCAGAGGAATGACAGCGGAGCCTTCAGCAACAAGCAGCTCCTAAAGCAACAAGCAGCTCCTAAAGCAACAAGCAGCTCCTAAAGCAGCATCCCTGCAGAGGAGGACAGGCCCCAGCAGCTCTGCCTCCCAAGCACATTCACGTTGAGGGTTGACCTTCGGCTATCACGTCATGTGCTTTGAGGAGAGAATGACAAACTCTTGATAAATGGGCAAGAAAGTTGCACAGTTCATTACTGTTTCTCTCCAAGACTTTTGCTGCCAATGTCCTGGAATGAGCAGAGCCAAACTCTGCCACATTAACGAGTGGCCTTAATTTGTGCTGGCTTCCATCAAAGTGGTGATGAATGAGCATTCACCAGAAATGAGCTCTCCCTTTCCAGCTCCCTCAGTGCTCACAAGTGACTCACATTATAAGAGTCAAACCTACACTTAGAGCAGCCTAACCACTGGCCTGCTCTACCTGCCCTGCTGGGCTAATAGGCCTGGCCAGGAGTGACTCTCCAGGGAGCTGAGCTGGTCCCCTTCCCTTTTCCCCATCCACTTTCACTGTCTAGCTTGAAGAAAGGGCAGAACCATTGCCAAACAACCTTCTCTCCCTCCATCTCCCTCCCCAAAAAAAGAGAATAATCCCCCCTCACTATTACAGGGATGGACACACCTGTAGCATCTCACAGATTTTGTCTACCATAGGATCGAGGAGAGTGGTTTGTGCTGCTCTCTCTTTCAGGCCAAATGTAGCTGAGAGAGGACTCAGGGAGTCTGGAAAGGCAGCTGGAAAAGCAAGTAGAGAAGTAGGTTATATCCTTTTGAGGGACAAGCAAAGATAAATGAGATACTGGCAAAACGAGGACAGATAGTCTCTGAATTTTTGCACAGGGGAGGCAACAAATGGACTCTTTCCTAAAGCTGCTCCCATAAAGCAAAGAGCAGACTTCAGATTTTTAAACTAAAAACCCTAAAATTTTCATATTAAACAGTGCCCCACAAAAGCCATGCTGAGCTTGGGTAGAATAATAAAGTAGCCATCCATTTTTCTGGGCAAGCTAGGCCTGTAAGCACAGTAACAGCTAAGACAACAGTCAGGCAGATTTTTGCCTAGGAACAAGTCCAGTTGGGATTTCATCCTGCTTTTACATCGATGATTTCTGAGTTACAAGATGATTTCTGAGTTACAATAATTCACCTGTGTGGAGGATAGAGGTGCAGCTCGTATTATGTAGTGCCTTCCCTTCCTTCCTTCTAGTCAGGAACAAGTTATTCTGCTCTTCAGCTGTAAACTGAGGTATGAAACACTCTTTCCCATCCTGCTCCTTCCAAGGCTAGTGATAAAAATTCAACTGGCTTCAGCTGAAGCAAGACAGGATCTAAGAAAGTCAGGAAGCCCAGTTCTTAGTGTGCTCAGAAGCTATGAACAATAAACTGTAACAGCTTACAATGTGCAAGGAGCAGGCCAAGTAGTACAAAGAAGAGACTGTAGATGGGGATGAGACCAGAAGGATCTGTTCTCAGCTAGCAACGTGTGTGAAAGAACAGGGATGGGAGACAGCTGCCTGGACTGTGATGCTATGTGCTGTAGAAACAGATTTTCTTCATTTCAGTGGAAGAGGAAGGTCGCCCTCAGCAGAGAGGGACCTGGGGGTGTTGGTGGACAGTGGCTGAACATGAGGCAGCAGAGTGGCCAGGTGGGCAAGAAGGCCAAGGGCATCCTGGCCTGGATCAGCACCAGTGTGGGCAGCAGGAGCAGGGCAGTGCTGGTCCCCCTGCACTGGGCACTGGTGAGGCCACAGCTCGAGTGCTGGGGTCAGTGTTGGGCCCCTGACTCCAAGAAGGACCTGGAGGTGCTGGAGCGTGTCCAGAGAAGGGAATGGAGCTGGGGAAGGGTCTGGAGCACAAGTGTGCTGAGTTCAGGCTGAGGGAACTGGGGGTGCTGAGCCTGGAGAGAAGGAGGCTGAGGGGAGACCTTGTGGCTCTGTCCAAGTCCCTTGGAGGAGGGTGGAGAGAGGTGGGGGTGGGTCTGTTCAAGCAAGGACCAAGGGACAGGACAAGAGGAAATGGGCTCCAGTTGTGCCAAAGGAGGTTTATATTTTATATCAGGAAAGACTTCTTCTCTGAAGAGAAGAAAGGGTGGTCAAGCATTGGAACAGGCTGCCCAGGGCAGTGGTGGAGTCCCCTTCCCTGGTGGGATTTAAAACACGGGTAGAGGAGGTGCTGAGGGACATGGTTTAGAGGTGGACTTGTCAGTGTTGGGTTTACAGTTGGACTCGATGATTTTAAAGGTCTTTTCCCATCTGGGTGATTCTGGGATTCTGTGAAAAGACCACAGTTTTTGGGCTGATGGTGGCCCACCTCCCAGAATTCACAAATGCAGGTTTTGTAAAGCAGGAAGCCCCTTGTGCAATGAAACAGGGACGTTTGGATTGTGGTGGACAGCCGCCTGCTGCAGCATACAGTTGATAATGGACACAGCTATGGCATTACAGGACTGCGGCCTGCTCGGGTTTATGATGGGTAAGTGTGCCTGGCTGGGACTCAGGGGGTTATCAAAGCTGTTGCTTGACCAAGTGAAGCCTGGACACTTCTCTCTCCCTAAAACACCAACAGTTTGCTCCTGTGGGACCACTGTGCACTGAAGGTTACGCTTTGGACTCTTAGATTTTTTCTTTTTGGGAACAAATTCAGGGCTTGGTGAACAACTCGATGTTCTTTTTGAAGCCAGAATCAGGTCAGCTCAGTGGTCAGGCAAACTCCCTAACATGGTGCTGATGTAACCCATGACTTTTTGTTGTATTACAGTGTCTGCTTCACAGACACAGGAATTACTGTCCTGCACTAGAACCAGGTTAAACTATCACACCAGGGTCTACCCCATCTCAGAGAGCACCTAGCAGAAAGGCTCCAGAAGAGGAGAGATGGATTTACTAAAGAGAGTAAGGGATCTTTAAGCCTATGATGATCTGAAACCCAGGGTAGGCTGGGACAGCCCTGAAATTCAAACCCTTGCCCGATCCTCCCAAAGCAAGCCATTAGGATGCTATTTTATCTTGGAGTTTAAAAATAGCACATGGTACAAGCAGTTGTTATATATACATCTTTAATCAGGACACAGGATTTCCCTCTCTGTCGTCCCCATACAAGCTCTGACCCTGAAAACGTACCTACACTCTCAAGTTTGGGAGGAGAGGGGCAGGTAGAAGCTGCAACCTTAACTCCACGTGGATGGGGTGTGCCCCCTTCCACACCCTGATGCAAAGGGTGTTTCCTCCGTCAAGTGACCAGACAGAAGAGACACACCTAATTTTGTTTTAATTTAGTCACTACACTTTGATTTTCCTATCTAGCAAGGCCAGTGTGTCACATAATCTAATGAGATTTCATAGCTCTGTAGCTCCCTCCGGTCAGATGAGTGACTCATACAGCCCTTGGGCACATGCAGGAACCTGGTCAACAGATGGGATGATCTCCCTTCCTCATGGATTAACTCGCATAATAGGTTGTAATGGTTTAAACCATGAAGAATGAGGCTGAATATTCTTTGGTGTGGTTGTTGTCGCTGTACCAATACTGGACAGTCTCGCCTTTCTCTTGTCTGCACTCTAGGGTGTCTCAGCCATGTGCATCACAACTCTGCCTGCTGTAAGAAACATGTTCTTGCATCACTTACCATCCTGCTATCTATGTTTTATTCCTGTATCTTGTTCTCCCCTCCTTCTCCTGTTCTCCTGCATACAAGGAGGGTCACATTTCTGGACCAGAAGGGCCACGGTGGAATCTAAACAAAAACACCCGTGGTACCTGTTGTTCAGCCACCTGGAGGGGTGGGTGAACCCTCCATCTGTCCCTGGACACTGTATTTTACAGCAAGCCTCCTTCCAACTACTTCAGCACATGGATGAGTCCTCCTGTCCAATATAACCATGCATGTGCTCCCAGAAGAACATCCTCTCCCCTGCCAAATGTAGTCCCTTCCTGCTCTACCACACCCTCCCCATGCCACGGGATCTTCTTCATCTGTCAGGCATCATCCACCCTCAAACTCCTCTGCCTCTGTGAACAACCATCTTGGTCTGCAAAGGTGAGATGACAAAGCTCTGTTGCTGGGAACCAAAATGTGCCGCTTGCCCTTTGTCACTGTGTGTCAGCGCTGTATGCACAATAATGCTGGGGTTGTTCTCTGCTGCCTGGGGAGGGGTCTTGCTCTTACCACCCACAGAGACTGAATCAACTCCAACGCACTGGTGCAGACACCCTCCCACCCCTGCCAGCACCCAGGGCCTCCCCAGCTGAGCTCAGGCCCCATCTCCCCTCAGCCCCACGTTCTCTCACTGCATCCTCTTGGGCCCTTCCCTGTCACCTCCAAGTGCCCTCGCCTCCATCTTCCCTCACTGCTTCCCCCCAGCCGTCATCTCCCCTCATTGCTTCCCCTCACCTCTCTTGCCTGCTTGCCACATCCCCTCAGCCACATCCCCTCAGCCCCCTCTCTGCTTCCCCACAGCCATGTCCCCTCAGCGCCTTCTTTGCTTCCTCTCAGCCATGACCCCTCAGCCCCCTCTCTGCTTCCCCTCAGCCATGTCCCCTCAGCTGCTCTCTGCTTCCCCTCAGCCATGTCCCCTCAGCTCCTCTCTGCTTCCCCTCAGCCATGTCCCATGTCCCCTCAGCTCCTCCCTGCTTCCCCTCAGCCATGTCCCCTTGGCCCGCTGTCTCCTCAGCGATGTCTCCTCAGTCCCTCTCTGCCCTCCCTCAGCCTCTTCCCCTCACCCCCATCACCTCACAGCCACCCGCCTTCTTCCATTCCCCTCACCCGCTCTCACCGCCCCTCTCCCCAAGGCCCGACCCCGCCCCACCCCACCCAGCGCCATGGCCCCTCTGCGCCGCACCCTACCCCACTGCCCTGTCACTGCAGCACCGCCTCAGCCCCGCCCGCCGCCCGCCCGGCCCCGCACCGCCCGCGCTCACGGGGATTGGTGGGCAGCGGGCGCGGCGCGGCGCCATTGGCGGAGCGGCCCAGAGCCCGCCCGCAGCGCTAGCAGGGTAGTGCGCTCGGCGTGAGGCCAGCGGTGGCTCCGCTCTCTCGTCCTCCTCCTCCTCCCCCGGCCGGGCCCGCAGGGGAGAGTGACACTCAGCAGGCGGCTCCGTCCCGGCGGCAGCCCCCCGCGCCCCCTCCGCTTCGGGTAAGAGCTACTGGGGGGGGCTGCCGCTGCGGGGCCCATGCTGAGGGCGAGAAGGGGGCGAAGGGACACCCCGCTCCGAGTGGGGAGCGGGCGCGGCGCCCTCTGAGGCGATGGAGGGGCGGCCCGGCCCGGGCGCGGGGGCTCCGGCCTCGCCCTTGTAGGGAGCGCGGGCGGGCTGCGGCCCCGCGGGGCGGGCAGGGGCGCGGGGGGGCGAGCGGGCCGGCTGGCGAGGGGCGGCGGCAGCGGCAGCAGCAGCAGCGTTGGTGGGTCTTTTGTGAGGGGTACGGGATGGGGGGGGCGGCCGGGCTGCGGGGAGCCGGGCTGAGGCGGTTGGGAGGCGGCAGGCGGGAGAGAGAGAGGGAGGGCCGCGCTGCGGCGCGGTCGATCGGTTGGTGTGACAGGGGAGCTGCGGAGCGGGGCGGGGAGGAAGGTCCCGGAGCATCAGGAGAGCATCTGCCTGGCGAAGTTTGCGGTTGGGTCATCCCGGAGGAAGTGGGAGCTGCCGGGGAGCGGCTTTGTTGCACGGAGGGAAGAGGCTGAGGTGATCCTGGTTGAGGGCTTTGCTTTGAACAGAGCTCCTGTAGAGCTGCCTCCCCCCGCCCCAGAAACATCAAAAACGTGTTTTTTTAGTCGAGGACAACGCTGTGAATCAACACTTTTTGGGACCTCCTAAAACTTTTAGTAACTTGTTTTTTTCCCCCCAAAATCCTTCCTTTGCTCTCCCACTGTTCAGCCAGCCTCCTTCTGTCCGGCCGGTCTCCTTCCCCGCTTTGCAGGGATTGTTGTGGCGTTGCATCAGGAGATATTTGTGCAGTAACTCGGTAAGAGGAGGGATGAGCGTTTGCGGAGCTGCCGCTTGGTGCGATGGGTGTGGCGGGCAGAGTGGATGCGGCAGACTCGAGGCCTGTGTGGTAGCATTGCCCCGTCATCGGCAGATTCAAACAGCCATCGGTTTTGTATAAACCAGGCCTGGCTTCAAGATGAGCAAACTTGGCTTAGAAGGAACACTGGTAGTTTTAACTAATAAAGAACTATTTGCTACAGCACGATGGAAGATTGCTGCTAGTAAGTTGAAACTCGAGAGAGTGAAGTTTTCAGTTCTGAAGATGCTGTTCTACTGCCAAAAGCAGTTTCTAAGTGTATCTTGCTGTAGGAACCAGGCTTTGTTGTAAACTCTGCTTCTCTTGGTGGTGTGTGTTAAATACATGATCTGGGAACGTATTAAACCTGAATTTAGATTATTTTTGGTTTTTTTTTCTTTTTTTTTCCTTTTTTATGTTCTTCTTGATAACTCTTACTTGATTGCTCAGACTCTTATTTCTTTCTCCTAATTTGGAGGACCAAATAAGTTTAACAAATACACTAATTTGTTTTAGTTTTTAAAAAGTATGTATGGGGTTTTTTGTTTAGTGCGTTGTTTTGTTGTGGTTTGGTTTTTTTGAGCTGGAATCCTGTATTCCATGAACTGTGTTCTTCCCAGTTTACACCTTCTGCAGAGCATCTGAAAGGCTTCTTGACTAGTATACTGGACATCTAAGTACTTCCTTAGATTCTCAGCTTTGTGGAGTTGTGAGCCTTCTTTTGTCCCTCCTTGTGCCCTCTTTACTCAGGGCTCTGTGTGTGATGCTGCTGTAGGTTTGGTTTGTAAACTGAAAGGACAGGACTGTGCTGGAGTTTTACAGCTGGAAAGCTTATTTCCTCTTTGCTAGGGCTTGATTATTCCATCTGGTAGTGTATGTTTTACTGTTATTTTTATATATATATATATATATATATATATGGTGCTGTTGTAGCTTGATTAACTTTTATTTGAGAAAGACAAATAAATCATAACTCAAAAATATTTAACATGGCAATACAATTATGATAAAAGTTATATTGGCTGGACAAAGCTGCCTGTGTTAAAATGACTTTAAGTTTTTTGTTTGTTTTTCTTTATGAGAACTGGTGAAATTTCTGATTATCCTTTCAGATGCATCTTGGAGGTTTCATGGACTTTTTTTTTTTTAGTTTCTATCTATTTTGTTCTCCTCACATGAGAAGAGATTGGCTTTCTCAGTTTTAAAAAGAGCTTAGCTGACTTGCTATTGCACCAGCAGCAATATCCTGTGTCTTCTGTTTTCTTTGGTCATAATTACATGTTAGTGACAAATAATAAGCTTGCAGGCAGAAGAGTTGATCTGTTTGTGAATGTGATTGTTGACTCTAGAACTGAAGGACGTGGTTGTTATTAAATCTGTGTTATGTGTCTCTGCAGCAATGACATCAGGGAAATATCAGATAATACAAAGAAGTGTCAGTGGTTGGAAGATCACGGCCCTGCAAGTTCAGCTCGAGCACAGTGTTGCCATGGGGACAGTTTTGTGGGTCACCCCTCGTTCCTCCCTGAATCCTCTGATGATATTAGGAGAGGATGAAGTCACTCTTGTCCTTAAAGACCAAATGAGGAGCCTGTTGGTAGTACACTTACGCCAGTGGGTACTCGTTGGAGCTTTAATATCTGACTTTATCAGATTGTTTCTAAAAGCTCATGACTGTCAGTCAGTTTACATGCTGCTGGCCGGAGATCCTCGGGCAGGCTCCGAGGAGCGCTGAACACCAGGGCTCAGCTCTGGGAACTGTGGAACCTCACCCTTGCAGGATATCTGGAGATCTGTTTTAACAAGTTGCCTAATTTGTCTGTGGGAAGCTTTGAAGGTTATGAGTAGTGTGGTGCTGTGGGTAAATGCTTCGCTTCAGCCCTTGCCCGCTGCTTTGGAGGAGTTGGCTGTGGGCATCGTAGAGAGTGGAGCAAAGAGACCAGGAGATGAATAATCCCATGACAGGCTCCTGTAAACTGTTGAGACCAACTTGGACTGACTCTGGTGTCTGTGTGTGCCGTGTCTTGTGGCACTGGTAAGCGTCACTTAAAGATGGCAACACTACTTCTGGAGGACTTGGGTTTAGAGTGCTCATTCGTTTCCCTTCCAGGGCCACTTGACAGTTAAGTCTGGGTTTTAAATACCAAAGTATTGCTTCAACTGTTCTTTCTAGCATGATATCAAACACCCCACACACCTCCAGCAGGGTAAGCACACGACAACCCAATCAGCAGAAATACAGTGAGAGTCAAAGCAACTTCATTTTCTGAAGGGCAGTAGGTAGGGCTGTGTGGAGGGTGGGATGGGGCTCCAGTTCCACTCTTCCCCTTGTTTTATGAAACCTGATGAGTGCTGGGTTTGACCAAGTGAATTACATATTCTTTCTGGTGTCTGTAAAAGGGCTGACACAGCCCGAATTTAAGCGAATGGGGCTGTAATTATATTTGAGGTCCCAACCCCTGTAGTGTTTCAGTGGTTACCTCTCTTCCCTAGAAAGAAAGAAATCCGAGCCATTAAATCAGCTCTGAATTCTTGCAGGGTTCAGGTCTAGTTTGGACCCATCGCTGTTGGCACTGTTCTCGCTCTCATGTACTGTTCCCAAGCTTGCCTCATGTTTACTAAACTATCGATATCTTCAGCTCCTAACTCAATATTTAAACTACATTTGCCTCTGTGTACATAGCACTGATGTACAGGCTTCCAAATTCTGATATATGCCAAACTTATGACTAAGGGAAACCACTGGTCAGGCAGGGTATAAGTCTGTCAAGATGAATTCAAGCTACTTGCAATTCAAATGAAAGTGATGGTTACTTAAAAGCCAAACAGTGTGTAACTAGACCTTGTTTTGGTCCAGAAAAATCCCAATTAATTTATTTTGCTGGTCCAGACATAGATTGGAAGATAAAATTCCAGTCTCCTACTCAGAGAATGAAGAGTTCAAGGCACATTACTCATCATGTTGTTGCCAGCCTGATTGTAGACAGCAAAACTATATTTTGTGTATATGCTTCTGGAGTTTCAAAGGCAAATTTGAAGAAGCTAATAGTGCTCTGGAAGGCAGATAGTTACTTCCTGTAGCTTCATATTTACACTTCCTGTCCCAACCAAAATAGATTAATCTCTTGCTTAGTCAAATGTCTGTGTGTATGGCTTCCTTGAGTCTTAACAGTGCAATCAAACTGATTTTTTTTGTGCCTTTTTTTTTCCTTGAAGGCAAATTAAATTATACACTGATGTAGATCAGAGAAATGCAGAGGTCTGTGATTACAGCAGACAGCGTGGTGACAGAACAGCTCGAGTCTTGAGCCATCACCACTGCCATCATCTGCTAGGGAGAGCTCATCTCCCAGAAGAAAGGGCAGATGTACTTTGGATCAGGTTCTTGAGGAGGTGGCATAAAAGCTGGGCTGAGCAAAGTGCAGCTGGGTGAATAAAAGCAGACAGGTAGGCTCACACAGCAGGCAAACCCGGGCTGCCCTCCTGGTAAATTTCTCCAGCCTCCTACAATTCAGAAGCCAATTCCATGACTTGGTTATTTTGCACATGCAAAAGAATTTCTTGTGGGAAGAAAAGGTCAGTGAGATCGGTTGCTGGAGATGCTATGCAGATTTTTAACTTGGTAACAATGAGGATTAAATACTTCTGGCTCACACAACTGCCCTGCGTTGTTCTTGGGGTGGCTTCTTACTAAAAGTTTTTGAAATTTAAATGTTAGTAGTTATTAAATATTAAAAATGTTTAAAATTATTGGGAGTTCTAACCTCAAGGATTATGGGCAGGCATTAGTGTGATGTGTAAGTAGTAGCTAAGCTCTAGCACTCTTCAGAAGTACATCAGGATGGTGCTAGGGGTTTGGGGAGGGGGAATGGGACTCTGTTCCCAAATAAAATCTTTCTTGGCCTCCTCTGAATAAGTTGTTAAATTATGTGTGTTGTCACACCAGCCCAGATTTGGTAATTGTTGGTATGCTTGATAGCAGAATGTTTGCAGTTGTTCTGGAAAACACAGGAGACACTGTGTTAATGGGACCTGTAAATCTACTACCTAGATGGAAAATGGATGTACATGTAAATGAAAGTCTATTCAAACTCCATAAATCACATTCCTCCCTTGAAATATCTGCTGGAAGGTGGGAGGATGGTGGGTTCTTTATTCTGTTGCTGTAAATTCATCCTCCCTTAGAAATGAGGAGGGAAGGGTCTGATTCCTGCCCTGCCTACCCAGCCTCCTCACTATTCAAAAAGCATATTTCTTAGTGCTCTGTTAATCCTTGCCTGGCCTCTTCTGAATTCTTCTCTGAAAAAAGTGGCAGCTGCTGAATTAGTAGTTCCCCCAAGGAGTAGGAAGATACCAACTCTGAGATGAAGCTAACAATGTCCCTGTGACTTGGACAAAACTAGCAAAAATAAAAAAGCCAAACAAAACCCAACAAACCACCCCAAAACAAAACCCCCCCAGTTTTTGCATTATTCAGGCAGGTCTGTGTAACGCTATAGGCCCTGGGTTACCTTTCCTTTGCTCAGATTAGATTTCCAGTCTCTTGGAGCTGGAACTTTTTGTTTGTAAAGAGTCTCTAGTGTAGACAAGCACCGATGGGGCAGCTTTGTACCCTGCCCAAAAGGATTGTGCTGCCATGGTGGAGAACTGGATCTGTGATGGAAGGAAGGTGAAGTGTTGGGTAGATCCTTGCATGGGGATGACGTGACGCACCTGGTGTGGCTGGAGATTAAAATGGGATGAGCAGTTCCCTCCTGCTGCGTTCAGGCTATCAAGCTACTCATGTGTAGCTGCAGGAAGCTTCTAGGAGAAGTATGCAGTTAATCACACCCATTAGCATGATTAAAATCCTGATTAGCCTGTGTCACTCACTCCTATTCTCCACCTACACTTTGCCTCTTTTATCCAGAGTATTTGCAAGTATGAGCATAAGAGTGGCTGAGAACAATGCAGGCTCCAACCCAAGGGGTGGTCACTGGGTTTTGAAATGTATCAAATAATTCTGGGCTTTATATTGTTATAACAGGCAAGCTCTTCAGTAAGCTGTACAGCTGCTGGCTGAGCATAAAATCTTAAAAATCAGCTTTTCACAGAGAGAGGATCCTCAGCAAGACTGTCAGGAATCCAGCTGAGCGTGATGGAGGCTTGACTTGCTAGTCAGTCAAGTGCTCATACTTAGCTAATGTTTCATATCTAGTGCATGCTAATGTTTGAATTTTAACGCCTCCTTCCACATTTGATGATGATCTCTTCATGTTGGTTGGCACTTTGGATCGGTGCTGTCCTTGCCTCTGATGGCCAGAGCTAAAATAGGCTGGAGGGTGAGTCATATGTGGATGTAATTCTATGCAAAGTTGACCAGTTTTAGGCTGAAATTAAGGCTAAGGCAACTGCTTGCTTGCAGATAAACTGGTTGAATTTTGGGCAATAAGTGAAAAAAGCCAAAAAGGAGGTAATTTTGTAAATTCCTTTGTGCAAAAACTCTCCCTTTTTAAAACTTGACTTGTTGTACATATTAAAGTTAGATCTTTTTGAAAAAGCAAACTTTTTTCTGAGTATTAGCTCATACACTTCCAACACATTCCCGCCTGGGAGTGAGTCATTGTTCCTTTTGTAAAATTGTATTGGAGCTACATCATCCCAAAAAGCTGTTTTTCAGCTGCATTTAGGGTGTTGACATTTGCTTTAAACAAAGTAAAACTATAGGAGTATTTATCAGATGAATTTCAAAGTATGTTTACATACTCTTGAGTTAGGACTCCTGAAGTGCTGGAATATGAGATCAATTCAAATGTGCTAGTGAAAAACCTTCTGGTGTTGGGGATGCTGCTCTCTGAGGGTGCTGGGTTTTGTTTTCCCCTCTGCCTGCTGGGGTTTTGGACCTTCAGCTCTCAAAATGAGGATTGCAGTAGGTATGTATACCTGTAAATTAAGAGATGTTTGTAAAATTGGCCTCCCAGTCCTTGAAGAGGCCTGTCAGAAAGATGGGGACAGGCTTCTTAGCAGGACCTGTAGAGATAGGACAAGGAGAAATGGTTTTAAAGTAAAAGGGGGTGGATTTAGACTAGATATAAGGAAGAAATTTTTCACACTGAGGGTGGTGAAACCCTGGCCCAGGTTGCCCAGAGAGGTGGTAGAAGCCCCATCCCTGGAAACATTCCAGGTCAGGTTGGACAGGGCTGTGAGCAACCTGCTCTGGTTGGAGATGTCCCTGCTCACTGCAGGGGGTTGGACTGGATGATCCTTGAAAGCTCCCTTCCCACCCAAACCAGTCAGTGATTCTATGATAAATGCTTAAAATCCTCTGAAAGGGGCAGAAAAAACATGCATGTGCTTTGACTTGGTCTATTTTCTCCCTCCCCGCTTGTTTCTCGTGCTGTGATATGTCTGGCTGTAGCTCTTTGCTATAGATACTCTGGCAGTTTGTCCTTCCAGGAGTGTGATACTGAGAGTTTGTTTCCATATTATGGCTTTTTTTCTTTTTAGTGTAACAAAACTGACTTGTGGTTCCAGCCTTCTTCCACTTTACCTTTTTTATTATCATACTGTTATGTCAACATAACTGCACATGCTGTACAGTGGGGCAGTGATCAGGTGGGATTTCTCAAACCGTTTTTAGAAGCAACATAATTTGTTAAAGGGGAAGTAGAAACAACTAATTGGAGAAAGGGGTGCTCAGCACACATCAAACTGCCTGTCTGTTGTGGAAAATGCAGCTGAGAGCACTGTCAATGGCGTGACTGAAGAGGAGCACAAAGCATTAAGGCTTTGGGGGTGGACAATGCAGCCCCAAACCATCCGTACCTTCAGCTGGAAGGGCTGAAGCTGCCAGGCTGTTCATGGAATCTGAAAGTTGTGCTTTACTGACAGTTTCCCTTTCATCCCCTCTGGAGAGCACTGTGTATTTTTGAAGCTTCTGGTTATGAGGGGTTTAAAACTGAGTTTCAGGCACGCTGAGAGGAAGATGCACTAGATAAAATGTCAGATATAATACTTTTGCCTTTGGGTAGAAGGCTGCTTACCCTGGGCTAGGCTCAAGGTCTGCCTGGGCTGATAGATGCTCTTGACAGCGACTAACGACGCCTGCTCAGGAAGTTCCCATGTGCTCTGTTCCCATGTGAGTGAATGTGGCTTGATCTACACTCGAGCAGTCCTGTGAAAGTATTAATGATGTTAATCTGAAATGTTGGTTGAAATACTGAGAAACACCCTGTTGCAAACAGCAGCTTATGGAAAGGTTTGGAAGTGTGATTGTTAGCACTGTTCCTGCTCTGACCCAATGACTGTCTGCACTCGGGTTCCCGTTCTGTCGGACTGAAATGGTGCTAACACCAAACACGTGAATATTGAGTTTGGCACTTTTCTTTTGGCTGTTGCTGATTGAAGAGTTTCCTCTCATCCCTTTCCAGTCATCCTCTTTTTTTTTGGGGGAGGGGTGTGTGTGTGTGGTTTTTTTTCATTTTTTTTTTTCTTAGGTGGTGTGTTTGTGTTTTTTGTTTTGTTGTTTTTTTCAGCCTTGAGTATTCTCCTCTCAGTCTCCTGACTCTGTAAGGGCTATTTCTCTGTTGCTCTTTTACTGTCTAATGCTCTTTCAAAAGATGCTCCTATGCTTATCTTCACTGGTCTTAAGGAATCTCAGGGCAGTTTTTCTGCTGTCCATAGTTAACTAATTAATAGTAGTGACAATAATTGGGAAGTTAACAACTGTGGAAGAGCAAAGATGAAAATCCACAAGCCAGCTCCAGCAGAGGCTTCGAATTAGGCTCTGCAGACTCAGAGTGAGACAAAGAACTGAGTCACCGGCTCTTCCTTCCTTTTGTGGTGGGACTGAATGGCTTTTCTTTTTGGTCATGAATCAAAGCAATTAGAAAAGGGTTCTAGATGTTAAAAGCTGGATGCTTCGACTTCTTACTTAGCAGGAGCTGTGGATTTTAAAGTGATTTAGATATGCAGTAGTAACTTAAATATATTTGCTAGGTATCCAATAAAAGATAGTGATGTAAGTTATTGGTGCACAGCTTCAGAAGTATTACTTTGATTATAACTTCATATATACTAATGTTTTCTTTCATCCCTGAAAAGGCACAGAGGAACCTCTGGAAGGAAAGGTGGGATGTAAAAGAAAACCTTTGAAGTGATTTTGAGATCCAGCAGCAAATGTTGGGTCAGGACAGCAGTTGGTGCTTGTGGTTAGAGAGTCTGCACTCCTGCTGGGGCCTGCAGAAGCGTAAGTTGGCTCCACCTGCACCAGCACAGCTGGACAGAACGATGGGCCATCATCACCAGGGTGTCTGTAAGAGGAGGAATCGCTGTTGAGGTTCAAATCTCACAGTCAGTGCTTTTGGGGTGATGTGCCATCATGGTTGTCACCCAATGTGTGTGTCGGGTGGGACAGCGGTGATGATGGGAGCTCTGTAGGGTGCTGTGGGTGGCTCAAGCTATGTTTTATGTAACAACAGATTTGCATTTCCATATGAAGCTACAATGTACGTAATACACAGTGCTGCTTTTTTCAGGATATCCTTATGCTCAAAGCATATATGTATTGTTTTTTCTTAAACTATATTTTATCTAAGCATTTACAACGTGAGAATTAAAGGATATATCCATCTCTTGTTCTGAGGACTGGATTTTTTTTTTTCTAACTGGTCTTTTAGGTAAAATGTACTTTTTTTTTTCTTTTCTCCATTGGGATTTGGACAGAGCAATAGGATCAAGTGTCACATTGGGGATTACATATTTGTCCCAGAGTGACCCTCTTAGCAGCTTGCATTGGTGTAATTGGTGAATGACTGGCTGGATTTATAGGGATGTATATCTGCATTAGCACTGCTTTGATGTAACCCTAGCTTATTTACTTTTGGTCCAACCTGTTTTCAACTTGGGAATGTCCTTTTAAGGAGAAACCTTGTAATTTGCCTCAAACTAGCATTTACAGGTTTATATTTCCCCTTAAAGGCAATGGTGGCTTTGCTAGTAATAACAGCTGTACATCTGAATGTAGAAGTGTATTGTATGGCACTGTCTGGTTGCTGAAAACCAGATTTGTCCAATAAGCTGTAAATTTGAGATCTGTGGATGTCAGTGGTGTTTAAAAAAAAAAAATTGGTCAGTTGTTCTTCTGTTGCATCAGTAGTTGTCACCTTGTTCTTAAAACTGAACAACTCAGACTCGTGGTATTGTGTATTATTTTGATGTGTTGTGTTCCTTTATTGGTAGCTTCTATGAGATTTCCTTCTCCAATGAATAAATATGAATTTGAAAGAGCTGGGGAGCATAAACTCCTTGCAATTCTAAGCTTGGTTTTCTCCAGCTGAGATTTTTAACTTGCCAAATTGTCTCTAAGAGCTGATACTGCTCCAAGACCAAGCCCCTGGGCACACCCTCCTCTGGCTGTCTCTAGACAGGACTCTTCCAGGCTCCTCTGCATCCCGTACTGGTTATTGCTGGGACTGTGCTGCAGTAGGATTTATCCATTTCAATGTAGCCCTCGGTTAAGGCACGCTCCTCTGCTGGTGGAATCTCCTAGGATCGCGTGCAGGTACCGCTGGATCAGTAAATGATTGTGATGCCCTGCACCAGAAAGGCTGAATTTGTTGACTCACAGCAGATAACTGTTGTAAATTAAATCTCCAAACCAGTTTGACAAAGGCCTTTGGTTCTAAAGCATTAAATTGTTTGTTTTTTTCTTTTTTTCCCTAATTACCCCAAGCTGTGTTTGCTGTACAGGTTCTATTCTACCCTACTGCTGCTGCGCTCCTCTCTCCCGTTCTTTCTTTGCATCCCTATCAGCTGAGCTCACATCTGACCTATGCTGCTGTTTTCCTCCATTATTTGTGTTTCTTGGTCTACAAAATCCTGTTTATAGCCCCTCTGAATGTATTGAATGTGGGCTGGGTTTCTTTTTTGCTTCAAAGACCTTTTAAAAAAAGGCTTTTTTGAGGGTTGATTGGAGCATGTCATTTAATACAGCGCTCCTTAAAAATCCTGACTCTGGCTGGCATCAGCTGATACTGGCTCTTATTTAAACATGCTGCAGACTTCTTGATGGTTTTGGTTTTTTTTTTCCCTGGGGGATTGGCTTCCTGTGATAAAATGAGATTCCCTTTTAAAGTAGAGGTCTGTGGTTATATAATGAGAGTAGGAAATGGTCCAAAAGTGACACTGAGAGAATAGAAAAGTTATTTTCGTAACTGACTGTTAGACCGGAGAAGAGAAAATATGCTCAGAAGAGTGTTAGGAACTTGAATTCTCTTTGGAAAGTGAGAGGAATACATGTGAGGAATTAAGGGAGTGACCAGGTCAGAGCGGGAAGGGAGGTTATGGTCAGGACAAAGTTGTACAGTGAAGGTTCAAGAGGAATCCTCAAAGATTTAACTCTTTCCAAACTGTCTTTAATCTCCTCAACGCTGTGGTGTTCTTAAGAATAATATATCTTCAAGTTTGAACCTCTAAGATCCGTGCTGGCTTCTGCTTTTTTGATTTGAAGACATTAATATAGGTGATTTTTTAATGTATATATGTGTGTGGTTTTGCATTTCACCCCCACCCCCTTAATAATGCCAGCCCAGGGAATTCTTTTTTTCTTTACCTGCATTTTCTGTCCCCCCGTTACCAGTGCAGCGATCTTGCAAAGAATTACACTGTCAAAGCTGGGTTTTTATGCTGCTGGTAGGGCCATATTACAATTCCTGAAGCAAATCTCCTTTACTCAGCAGGGATTGTTGAGAGGTGGTGATCTAAACTGACAGAGAAGCCAGCTGGATCCTGGCAGGGGTTAATAAACTTGCTGAGCCTCCCTGGTCTGCTCTGAAACGCAGTTCAGGTTCTGTGCTGCACATGGGCCACGCTCCACACTGGCCATTCCTGCAAGTCTGGTGTTTGTATGCATTTAAAAGGGAATTCTGGTTGTGGGGTTTTTTTTAATAAGGCTCTTTTAAAGAAATTTAAGATTGATTAACACCAGATATCCACATTTTATTGTGTAATGAGGTAATTTTCTGTCTTATTCTTCATTGTGTTTTTGATTTTTCTCTTATGCTGTTCTCGCATTTTAAACCAGTTTGTGTCTGTCCTTGCCTCAAAAAGGGAACAGGAGCAGAGGGGGAGGGAGTGAGACTCTCATTAATTTAGTTCCCAGTTCAGTTTGTTTCTCTCCTCCTTCCTCAGTAACCTGTGTTTAAGTGCTCAGCTTTGAAAAATAGTGCTGATGTTTTAAGGCCTCATCTTCAGTAAAAGGAATGGGGGAACTGACTTCTCTTGGACCACCATTGCAGTCTGATTGCATATGTGAAAAAATCAGTGTTGCATTGTGGATAACACAGCTTTTGGGGTGTGGTCTGAGGTCAGTGTATCTAGATTTTTTTCAGAGCTCAAGTGTGCTGGTAAGCTCCAGGATGTGAGATCCCCTTGAATGGGGGTATGATTTTGGCACAGTTCTCCTGTATAGCTATGCAAAGGGAGATGTTAATTTCTGTGTGTGTAAGAAATCCACGTGGGGAGTCCAGTTGGAGAATTACAGTTTTTACAGCCTGAAATTCTAGGAGTTGGCCAGCGATTCTGGAATCGTTAGCTGAGACCATCCCTCTGTCTGTCTTCTAAAATCCTGCTCTTGATCAGCTTTCTGTTGAAGAACTGGCATGTGAGGAGCGGGAGGAACACAGACTGTCCGAGAGAATCGATGTTCATGGTGTAATCCATCGGCTATATTAACTCCTGTCCTGTGCCAGGGGGACTGTCCGGTCTGACTGTCCCAAGGACAGAGGAGATGCTCTCCACTGAACGAGGAATTGCAGAATAACAGCTGCCTTTGAGCAGGGTTGTTCTGAAAGGACCCTCAACCGCTTTCCTCCTGTGACATGCCTCTAGGAACCTTGAAAATGCCCCAGGATTGATCAAAATGAAACTGTTTTTCTTCCCTCAAGTCTGGGGTATATTTATTTTCTCTACTATGTAATTTATCTGAAGCCTTATTTTTCAGCAGCCAGATATGCTGACTCTGCCTGTTACATTTCCCCAGTGAAATTCTCTGGCAAGCTTCACATCTCCTGATATCATTGGGAGGTGCTGATGTCATCAAATGACTGAACATAGACCGAACAGGAAATTATATAGTGCAAAACTTGCTCTTAAAAATCTCTATGAAATTAAAACACGTTTGTTCTTTTAGTATATTTTTACAGTGGGCATTTGTGGTATTCAGTAATTTAACTTTTGCTCGCTTTTTTAAATTGAGGAATTGCCAATTTATTGAGTGTCTGAGGCTGGCAGGGGGAGTCAAGACTGATGTGTTGCTTATCTTTTAAAAATCAAAATTTCAGTGGGAGTTATTTTTGCAACTCTATGCTAATAATTAACCCTTGTGCTGAACTGATTTGGCAAATGTGAAGGGGGGAACACAGTGAGGACATGAAAACTGGTTATCTCAGTTGAAATATATTAGAGCATCCCAGTTGTAGGACTGTAAACCCAAGTGATTTTCCTGAAGAGTTGTTGCATTACTTCAAAGAAACTTCACTGTGTATAAATTGAGGAATAAAATATAAACAATCCTGGGAAACAGAAAAGTAAAATAGATGTAGCCTCTGAGATATATAGATATATAGATATATAGATATATAGATATATAGATATATAGATATATAGATATATAGATATATAGATATATAGATATATAGATATATAGATATATAGATATATAGATATATAGATATATAGATATATAGATATATAGATATATAGATATATAGATATATAGATATATAGATCAACTTCAGTAGTAGTCTTCTCCAAATTGCATTTTCAACTCATACCTCTAAAGAAAGTTCACTATGTAAGTGACTTGGACAGAATGACCACGTTTTGTCCTTTAAATGATTTTAATTTTCAAATTAAAGATTGTTGGATCTAATTATATATGCAACATAAGTTTTGGATTAAGTTGCAAGATGTTACTGGGTTATAAACAGAAGTCAAACTACAAAGGGAAGTTACGTATCCACCAGATACGCTTCTCTTTACTGGTACCAAACTCTTTCAGAGTAGTTTTCTTTCAGTGGTCCTGTTAATGCTTTAGATTCAAGCCTACACTTTTTGGGGGGGATTGAGGGGTAGGAAAAAAATGCTAGATCAGAGGAATAAATGGAGTGTATTGGCAGGGGGAAATAAAAGCAAATATTTTATCATGAAAACAAAAGACAGACGTGGATGTGTTAGAAGGAGTCCAGAGGAGGCCACGAGGATGATGCCAGGGCTGGAGATGCCCTTTGTCTCCATGGAGATGCCGTTTATCTGATGCTGGAGCACCTTTATCTAAAGTTCCTGGAGAGTGTCCAGAGGAGGGACACAACATTGGGGAAGGGTTCAGAGGGGAAGGGTGTGAGGAGAGGCTGAAGTCACTGGGTTTGTTCAGCCTGGAGAAGAGGAGACTGAGAGGAGATCTCCTGGCGGTCTGGAACTTCCTCCCCAGGGGAAGAGCAGGGGCAGGCGCTGAGCTCTTCTCTCTGGCCACCAACGCCAGGAGCAGAGGCCATGGAAGGAAGATGTGGCAGGGGAGGGGGAGGTTGGCCATGAGGAAAAGGTTCTTGAGGCAGAGGGTGGTGGAGCACTGGCACAGGCTCCCCAGGGAGGTGCTGATGGCCCCAAGCCTGACAAGATTCCAGCAGCATTTGGCCAAGGCCCTCAGGGCCATGGTGTGAATGTTGGGGTTGTCCTGTGCAGGGACAGGAGTTGGGCTCCATCATCCTGGTGGGTCCCTCCCAGCTCAGTGTTCTGTGGTTCTGTGCCTGTTGTTCATAGAAGGCCCATCTGTAACTGGGCAGGTGCTGGTGGTGGTGGGGAAATAACCCAGCTCAAAAGTCTTGACATTTCCAAAGAAAAAAGATCACCTTTGGTTGCTCCTGGTACCTTTGTCCTCTCAGCACAATTTATCTCCCCTGTCGCTTGCAGGTCGTACTGATCACTCTGGTGTCACTGCTTACCTCTTCTGAGAGTTTTTCTGTTAGCCTTAATCCTTTGTATTATACTTTTCAGAAGCATAATGCCAAAAAAGGGGAGTGTTTACCGAGGGGGTCATTTTATCTGCTGAGCAGGGATGCAGACTGTATTTTATGGAATTGATTCAAATATCTTGGGTTTTTTTTAGCCTGGAGATTGCCTGTGAATTCTTCTCTCTCTTGGCTGGTGTTTAATAAATCACTTCTGTTGGTCTACTAATTTTCTTTTAAATATATGTTTTAAAAAGTATGGTTGAGTCTGTTCAAGATGCTCAGCAGACTGATTGAAGGAAGTCTCTTGCTTTCACGTCTCTTTTGTGTGAACTCTGGGTTAATTAAGTGACTCATTCATTCTGTCCAGCTACAGCTGAAAGGCTGCAGAGGCGAATGAATCGAAGGCAGCAGATGCTTGAGTGAAAGAAGAAACAAACCAACCACAGGGTGAATTTTCTGAAGCATCTGTGTTCCCTTCTGAAAAGTGAGTTGAGAACAGAGAGCCTGTGCCTCACTAGAGAGCTGCAGAATCGATTGTTTCGTAAAAAATAAAGTTTCTTTTGATTCCTGAATTCTCCAGGACTGTCAGCTTTTGCCTTTGTTCTGAATTTCTGTGGTCCAGGCACAGCATTTTGATGGGTTTCAGTTGTGTGCTCTAAGATGGCAAATCTTAATTCTGCATCCAGTTTGCTTTTGCTTCTCGTGGCCAAGAGGAGAATTCTTGCATGACAGGAATAAAATAACGAGGAAGATCTGGGAGGGGGTTCAGAAAAGGTGTGCTCACGTGCAGGAGAGTGAACAGGGTGCTCCACGTCAGGGCTGTGGGTTCTGGCTTATATCCTTAGATGTAACTTAACCCTGACTCAGTGTGCAGAGGACACCCAGCTGGGTGGGAGTGTTGATCTGCTGGGGGGTGGGGAGGCTCTGCAGAGGGATCTGGCCAGGCTGGATCCATGGGCTCCAGCTCCCAAGGTGTGGAGTCCACTTCACTCAAAATGGGGACACTGTAGATATTTTGCACTTGATGATCTCAAAGGTCTTTTCCAACCAAATGACTCAGTGATTCTCTCAGCTCGATGCCGTTTGTGGGTGTTTTACATGCTGGAGGGTGTATGTGGGATCGCTTTGGAGGCCTGTGTGGGGATCCTGGACTTGTGGATCTAGAGTACACCAGAGATGTGGCTTAATCCACTGCCAGTGCCCTCAGGTACCACCTCAGAACTTCAGGCGCTGGATGGAGTTTTATCTGGAGGCCTTGGCTGTCTAGAGCCTATTTGGTTGAGTTTTTGTTGAACTGATATTTTGAAAGTAGGTGTCTCAGCTTCTCTGAGCTGAGTTTCAGGAGCCCAAGAACAGTATTTAGATTTTATTAGAAAAATAAAGATAATTTAAACCCCCCCCCAAAAACAAACAAACCCCCCCCCAAAAGAAAGAAGGGTGCTCTGGCTGCTACTTTTGTTTTATTTAAATCTTTTCCTCTCTTTCCTTGCTCATCCTTCAGCAAGGGGACCTTGCCCAGTAGCAGCCTTCTCCTTCCATACTGGTGTAGTCTTTTTTCTTCAGCCTGAGGCTACGGATGAGCAGCTCAGAGGATTTTCTTGTCGCTTTCAGAATAAATGCAAAGCAGAACTGACGTTGTGGAGTCTAAAAGTGTTTCTTTCCAATGCCAAGAAAAAAACCCAAATGCAAAGCCCCTTCCTTACCTCTCTGATACTTGTCAGAAGTCATCCCCTTTTGATTCTAAGAATTTGGCTAAAAAAAATTAATAATGTCTTAAAAGCATCCTAAATCTAAAGAAGCAGAAACTTGGGAGGGATTAAAAAAAACAAGAGAGGGGCTATTGAATATTTTGTGAATACTGAAGTGAGCCTTTCTGCACAGCATCTTTACTAATTAATCCTGAAACGAAGCTAACTTTCTGAAGTACAACAGCATGTCACAAAAAGCTCTGGTGTTTTTTTGGCTGAAGTTTGCTGTGGGAATGATCTCATCCTAGAGACCAAGTGCTCGCTGTGCAATGCTCTAACTATTTGCTGAGACAAAAGTCCTGTGCGTGGCCTGACCGCCGCCTCTGTTCGGCCGTGGTGAGGGAGCTGCGTGTCCGTCCGGCCACAGTCGTGGCAGGAGATGCCATCTGCAGAGCTTTGTGTTTCAGTTGAGAAACCAGAGCTAATCTTGGAGGGTGGGTTCAGCAAGACACGCTCCCTGGGAATTGGATGTACTTATTTTTCTGGCAATCACATTGATTTTAAGGCTCTGGAGGAAAGATTGAAATTAAAAATGATGTAACAGTGATCACTAGCTTTGTAGTTTTAAGTTACTTGTTTTAAAGCTCAGTACAGTGAATCAATAAGATTTCTATATTAAATTCACCCACTGGTATTTTTGCACTGAACTTCTGTCTTGCCAGAGTAAGAAATTAAGGTATCTCTGAAGTGGGTTACAGCATTTATCTGACATTCCCTTTAAATTAATTAACTTTATCACCAACGTGCACAAGAAAAACATTCAGTGACTGCTGTAGCTACTTCCTTAGGGTAAACCCTGCAATGTTCACTACTAAATACTGGCACTCAGTGTGTTGTGCTGCTGTGATTGAGTCCTTTGGTCTTTTGAAATGAACCCATTGAGAGGACCCTTCTCCCCACGCTGTGTTACTGGGTGTGATCAGAGTTTGGGTGTGAGATGCTTGACTTGCACTCAAACTTGTGGAAGGAATGGAATTTTAGTTACTAGTGAAAGGTAAAAATGGTGTGTGGTGAAGTGCCACGTGGCTTCTACCTCTTTCCATTTTAAAAATTATAAAATCATTGCTTTAAAACGTGCAGTTGGCTGGAAGAACTCGCTGTAGTAAGAACAAACCCCAATATTCAGCTCCTGCGACTCTTGTGGGAGCTGACGGCTGTGTCTGTCTCGCTTGCTGAGTTAAAGTCGGTGATGTGCCAGAAACAAAGTGAATTTGATTCATTCTAAGTCAGCTTTAGAAGTGTAGTATTCATTGTTTTTGTTCTCTCAGTTTCTCACCCCTGTATGATTATTTGTTGTCTTTGGATGCATTGAGAGCCCTGTGCTGGTTCCAGTTTAAAATGGAATATTTGCTTGTAGGGGGGAGCCAGAAAGTTTGGAGTCTGCTCAAAGTCAAATACAAATATTTTATTTTTGCCAATTAATGAAATGCTGAGAAGTATAAAAATAATATAATTACATATGAGACAATGTACTATTTTTCTTAAAAATTAGGGAAGAATTAGTTAGTACTTTTAGAGCCAGAACAGCTTCTAAATCGGAACGCAGCAGGAGTGACTCCATTGCACCTACGTGTTGTTGATCTAGAAATCCCCAGACCCCGGTGACATAGGAACAGAGCTGTTTATACAACTTTTTGTTTTGGTAGTAGCTGTCAGGCGTGTTGCACAGGCCAGTTTCACTCATTCCCACCTCCCAGTTCCATTTTGGTAGTGGGGAACTGGATCTTTAGGAGCAGAGCCTGGAGCTGCAGGGCTGCTGTTCACATACCGGCTCCTCAGAAGAGCAGGCAGTGCAGTGCTGAGACGCCTTTGGATCTCACCAGGGAGCTTAAAATAAATAGTTAAAAAAAAAAAAAAAGGAAGAAAGAAAGCAAAAATGCAAACAAGCCCAGTTCACAGGTCACTCCTCCACAAGCCAGTCCTGCGTGTTTACACAGAAGTTGGCGGCTGTGACCGTACCGGCACCGGCCCCTGCCAGCGCTGCCAGCGGGCACGTCTCTGTGCCGGCGTGCTCCTGGTGGTGTTTGGAGCTGGTTTAATGGCCAGTGGCAGAGCTGGGCTATTTTGTGGCTCAGACAGGATGTGAGTGAAACTGGGAAAGGACATATGAACAGCTTTTTTTTTTTCTTTTTTTTTTTTCCCCCTCAATGAGTCTGAGCGAAAAGTTTTAAGTTCACATTAAAAGCAAGTTGGTATAATTATTAATTTTTTTTTTTTTTAAGTTGGTCTTTGCAGTAAGAACCTACACATTGAACTGATAAGCTTTTCTGATTTAATTAATGAGTTGAATTGGCCTGAAAAATCAATGAGTTATCCAGTTCTGGAGCACCTGACACAAGAAAGGCGTGGAGCTCCTGGAGCCAGCCCAGAGGAGGCCACGAGGATGATGCCAGGGCTGGAGCAGCTCTGCTGTGAGGACAGACTGAGAGAGTTGGGGCTGTTCAGCCTGGAGAAGAGAAGGCTCCAGGGAGACCTTCCAGTGGCCTCCCAGTACCTGAAGGGGCTCCAGGAAGGCTGGGGAGGGACTTTGGCCAAGGGCAGGGAGGGACAGAACAAGGGGTGATGGCTTGAAAGTGGCAGAGGGGAGATGGAGCTGAGATGGGAGGAGGAAACTCTTTGGTGTGAGGGTGGTGAGACCCTGGCCCAGGTTGGCCAGAGAAGCTGTGGCTGCTCCTCCCTGGAAGTGTTCTGGGCCAGGTTGGACGAGGCTTTGAGCAACCTGGTCTAGTGGAAGGTGTCCCTGCTGCTGGCAGGGGGGTTGGGGCTGGAGGAGCTTTAAGGTCCCTCCCAGCCCAGACCAGTCTGGGACTCGATGACAAGCTGTTGGTTGTCTGTCTTGGAGTGGGACAGGGATGTGGGGCTGGGGCTCCTGTGCCTTCTGCCTGCAGTGCCAGCCTCGGCTGTTCTGGGACTGTCACCCTGAGTAACTCTCCTGTGTGCTTGAGCCAGGTGGGCAGTGGTTGGAGGCCTCTGTATGGAGGAGGGAAGGATTTTTGTTAGAAAATGAGCTTTTTGGTGCTGGAGCAGCTCTGGGGATTGTTTCGTTGGTCAGTTGAGGCTTTGCTGGCTGAACAGACGATGTGTTGAGGATGTGTGTGTGTTCTTCCTCCAGCGTGTAGGCTGCTTGTGCATCTTGTGGCTCTGCAGAGCTTTAATTCCAATAGCTGTGAGAAATAGAAATCATGGATTAAGGACAGTGCTGGGAACTGGTGTTACTGGTACACAAAACATTTTCACAAGGGATTTTTTTTCATTCAGCTCTAGTTCATTATTTATTTTATTTATGTAGCTTTGATTTCTGAAGGCATTATTTGGGATTTTTAAGGCAATAAATCTGTGCACTGATTTACTGGATTGTGGTGTGATGTGTGCTGTACTGCTTTGAGTTCTGATGGGAAACTGCTGCTGATCTTACTGCATCTTCCAGGTGGCTATGGCCTTCCTTGATAAGCACAGAACAGTTATCTGAGAGAACCCACCAAGGTATTGCTGTTGTGATAACACTGACAGACTCATACAGCTCCTCTGCCTTCACCCAAATCAAACAAGGTCTGTGGGGAAGGAATCATCCAAGATGCTGAGTCTCTCACTTCAATTTTGTTCCAGTTCTTCTCCATCTCACTTTTTTACTGGGATTGAACAGCAATTTTCAGTAGTGCAGGAAGATGGAAGTGCCTGAGTCTCGTGTCCTCCACGCCTCTGGCTGCTTTTGCCGTGGCCATAACTACTGATAGGCTTAAAAAAACCCCATAATTAGAAAATAATGCTTAATAATACATTGTAGTGTCTTAAGGCAGGGCAGAGTGAGCATTGGATGAGTGGTCTTACACTGTGGTGCTCTGCTCTGCAGCTCTCTTCTGCAGGGTGTTATTAGAATATCTATATTATTATTGTAAGAGCCTGTCTGTGTGAAACACACCACTGCACACATTGTGCCTCAGATCTTGAAGCGATTTGTTCATCTGTTCTGGTTTAACACAGCTGTCTGCACCTTGCTGTAACCTGTCATCACCTGATGTTGGCTATTAAGGCTCCATCCCACTTTTCACACTAAATTGAACAAATTTGGTTTTGAAGGCAATTGCATAATGAAGCAATTAGTGTTCTTCCTCTGTTCCAGTTGATTTTTTGTTAGCTTTAGAAAATTTTCTCTTTAGAAATCGTAATTACACCTCCATGGTTATAAAGAAACATTTGGAGGATATATCAGGTAATTTCAAGGCCAGTCACTTTTTGTCTTGAATTTGCTAAGGAGTGACACTGTGTTTTAAACCCCATAGTTCTGGTGCAGGATATGTGAGCGTGTTCCAGCCCAAACCAAATGTTTAATCTGTTTGCAAACTGGCATTGAGTCTTATTCTGACTGCTTGGGTTTTCAGCCCACTTGTAAAAAAAGGGAAACTTACCTTTTACAGACTGACTTTTGTTTTTCCAGTCCAAGTTCCAAGGACTGCTCCTCTTGGGGAGAGACTAAAATTTCCTCTGTGGCAGGACAAATATATCTATATCTTTTTTTTACATTACCTCAAAGTGTAAAGCCCTACAGAAAACCCCCAAAGCTTGGGTAAGATGGATTTCTTTATGCCTTGGAAATGTGATATGCAACCTAAAAGCCAGATAAGTAAATGTTAATGATGTTAACCCTATCTGGCTACACTGTTCTGACCTTTATCTCCCTTCTTCCTTTTCACCAGGTATGGATATCGCTTTCTGCTTACACCTCAGGAACAAATCCACTCTTACTTGCTCTGATTTTAGCTGGAAGCCTTAAACGTTGGTGCTGTGTGATAAATAATGGGAGAATTTGTTTTCTTTTGTTCCCTTGTGCCCTGCTCATGCTTAAGTGCTTGTTTCTGCCAGTGGTAGATCACTCCGAGCTGTCCCAACTTCTCAGCTCTGCTGAACCAGCTCCAGCTTGGCCAGGTCAGGCAGGTGCTGTGTGTTGTCCCCACAGAGGGGAGGTGAAATGATGTTTTGAGGCTTTTCCTGAAGTGACTGGGACAATGTGGGATGGTCCACAGGCAACTTGTGCACCGCTGGGATCTCGATGAGGCCCTGAGGAAGCCTACATGTAATCAGGGCTTCACCATTTCAGTACTTTTGGTATCTTAAGGACACTGATGTTGCCTAATTATAGTGAGCCTGGTTATAGAATCATTGAATGTTGAGTTGGAAGGGACCCACCAGGATGATGGAGTCCAACTCCTGTCCCTGCACAGGACAATCCCAACATTCACACCATGTCCCTGAGGGCCTTGGCCAAATGCTGCTGGGATCTTGTCAGCCTTGGGGCCATCAGCACCTCCCTGGGGAGCCTGTGCCAGTGCTCCACCACCCTCTGCCTCAAGAACCTTTTCCTCATGGCCAACCTCCCCCTCCCCTGCCACATCTTCCTGCCATGGCCTCTGCTCCTGGCGTTGGTGGCCAGAGAGAAGAGCTCAGCGCCTGCCCCTCCTCTGCCCCTGGGGAGGAAGTTCCAGACCGCCAGGAGATCTCCTCTCAGTCTCCTCTTCTCCAGGCTGAACAAACCCAGTGACTTCAGCCTCTCCTCACACCCTTCCCCTCTAAACCCTTCCCCAATGTTGTGTCCCTCCTCTGGACACTCTCCAGCAGCTTTATGGTCTTTTCCATTTAAACATTTTGGGCAACAGCTCATCTGAAAACTTGTGTGATATAATCCTATTCTGAATGGTTTCGCTTTTAATTGATTATAACACTTTATATTGTGTCTGTAATGATTTTGGGGGTTGTCACCTTTTCTGCTAGAGGATGCCCTCTATCTAGAAGCAAATATTTTGATACTGGGTAAACTCTCTAGTCCCTGTGCTACTGGATAGCCATGACTCCTGGAAAGGCCTTTAGCTTGAAGAAGGGGGGAGAGAGAAGGGAGAACCTCTCCCCAAGCCCTGCCAGGGTTGTCTTACAGTGCTCATTACAGCTGAGTGGGGTTTGTTTTCACACACTATAGAACTACAGTGAGGATCTGTCATTCCTCACTGTGCAATCCAGGCTCTGAAATAGCAGGATTGGAAATATTCAGCTGTCAAATGCAGCAGGTCACTGAAGCTCTGAGCAGTTTTAACTGTGTGCTCAGAAAGGGAATCTGGCTGGGCAGTTGCAGTGCCACGGGGTGAGCCTTGGCTCCTATCAGCTGGTCCTCCCCGCTCACGGGAGATCGGAGGAGGTTGTCTCAGAGATGTGCAGAGCAGCAGCTGCTTTATCAGCAGGAGATTCCAGAAAAGCAAACAGGGAAACTCAATGTTTTCCAGCACTTAAGCAGCAATGAAAATGTCTCTGTGCACTGAGTTTAAATACTTTTTTTTTTTGGCCTTCCTCCTTCTGATCTGTGTAGGATAAATATTTTGGCTCAGGACATGGTTTAGAGGTGGAATTGACAGTGTTGGGTTTATGGTTGGACTTGATGATGATCTTTGAGGTCTTTTCCAACCACTGTGATTCTGTGATCTCTTAATGATGCAGACACTCTAAACCTGCCATCTCTGTGCAATGGAAAATCAGGATTATTGTGTGATTATTTTTTTAATGTATTCCTTGATGTACTTGTTGCATTGCTGTCTGGCATAATTAAAAAAAAAGTTTAATTCCTCTGTTTAATAAGAGCTGATGATGCATCTTCTGTATCACCATTGGCTAAATAACAGTCCCAAAATTGATATGGAAAATATAAAAGCAAAATCAGGTTCTGTTGTGTTTGTTATCTGTAACTATTGAATTTCAGCGTGGACTGAAATGTGGGAGACACAGGGAATTATCATTTCCATCTGCCCTTTTTAATACAGGAGCTCTTGTACACAGAGGAAATGCTGTTTTCCTGCTTCCACCTGTTTTGGGGAATAACAGGCATGTGGCTTGCCCTGGGGACGCCTTTGTTCACCTGTGACTAATGAGCAGTGTTGGGTGTTTCTAATAAGGTCTTATCTGGCTGCTCTGACAGAGGCACTGGAAACCAACCTGTGAAGCTCGTGTGTGCACAGGTAATAGGAACTGGGTGAGGGAAGGTAGGATTTTCTGTAAAGCAGCACCTGTGTTCGGGAGCAGATCCCACAAAAAGCAGGAAAGTGCTTTGATTTGTGGCACTTAAGCAGCAGTGTAACGTGTGTGTGTTTGATTTATTCCCCTGTCCCCACACACTTGTTCCCTCTGTTTCTTGCTGCCATTTTTCCCCTTGAGAAATTCCTTTTAATGCTGCAATATAGCCTGGAGAAAAGGAGACTCAGGGGGGACCTTCTGGCTCTGTCCAAGTCCCTTGGAGGAGGGTGGAGGAGGTGGGGGTGGGTCTGTTCCACCAAGGAGCAAGGGACAGGACAAGAGGAAATGGGCTCCAGTTGCACCAGGGAAGGTTTAAGTTGGGTTTTAGGAAAGGGTAGGGTGGATTTTCTTCACCAAAAGGGTAGTCAGGCATTGGAACAGGCTGTCTGGGGAGGTGGTGGAGTCACCTTCCCCAGTGGCTTTTAAAAGATGGGTAGATGAGGTGCTGAGGGACATGGTTTAGTGGTGGAACTGGTAGTTTTGGGTTTATGGTTGGACTTGATGATCTTAAAGGTCTTTTCCAACCACTCAGATTTGGTGATTCTGTGAAAATGGACATTACAGGAGCTTCAGTCACGTTTAATTTAACTGAATTGTGCTCCTGTTTCAGTCATAGTTCAAGGCTTGACTCGGGTTCTTACTGCTCCTTTTTCTAATGTGCAGGAAACTGAATCTTTATGAATCTTGATAACATCTCAAATCATTAAAAATACCTATTTTGGATCTCTACTAGCCAAAAAGATGGCAGGGTGTTGGATAACGCTGTCCAAGCATGGGTGCAGGAACGTGCTTCGACAAATAAAGCGTGTGACAGAGTCACAGTGGATCTGTATTGATTAGATGGAGCAGTGGGAAGAATTCCTGAATTCTTAATACCTTTATTTTTAGCTGTAACTTGGCTGGGCTGAAGACTCTGTTCAATGGATTGTTCCAAAAATAAATATTTCAGAAGAGGATTAAACTTGAATGTGGAAGACACTTTTTTTTTCTTCCCCTTATGCATCAGTGTTCATGGAAGGAGCTGGTCAGAAATCACTGTTCTCCTTAAATTTGCATGGTCTGAATCCAAATTAGAACTGCTTTCACCAAAATGCTCATCCACAGAGGAAACTAGAGGTGCTGCTGGGAATGCAACTGGGATAGCTAATTTTAGCTAATTTAGGCCTGTTAGTAGTGGAGTTCTTCAGCTGTGACAAGAGATGCTTCAGCCTGGCTTAAATAAGTAACTTTTTTAATTGAGCTCTACTGAAAAGGAATGTACTTTGTTTGTCACCATGGGCATTTCCCTTGGTTTTTCCTGGGGGTTTGTTTTTTATTTTTATTATTTTCTTTTTGTGGATCTGGATGTTTGAGAGTTAAGTTTTATTTTCTGTGTGTGTTTGTTTTTTTCCCTGTTAGACACCTCTGAAAGGTCTGTGGAAAGATTCACAGATCACTTCTGTCAGAGTATTTAATCTCAGCCCTCTGTGTTCTCAGCCTCCTGTCCCGTGTGCAGTCTCATAACGCAGCTGGATGCTCGCTCCACCCTCCCCACGCTCTCTGGCTGTACACTAACGAACCAAAGACCACTGCCTGCTGGAGGTGACCTCTTAATTACCTTTCCTTGCACTGCCCAGCCTTTGGGGATCACTCTGGCAGGTCTTTGGTTGGTCTCTGACATGGGTGATTTGGCAATCTGTGAGTCACTCTTCCAGCTCTCTGGAATCATTGCAAGTTGTTTCTTTATTCAAATTGCTCTTGACATACTGGGCTATAGAAACAGCCAGGCTGGTGCAGCTCTTATTTACTGTCTGATTGTCTGAGCCTCCCTGGTTTGTCACTGTCACCCTGCACTGCTGCAGAAGACTGGTTGTTAAAGCCTGTCTCCCTTCATAAGGGTGAAACGTGGATATTGGCAGGGAGCATTGGCTTGCTTTAGAGTTGAAGATGTTTTACCTGCAGTTGGGAAGTACAATCTCTTTCTACAAGAGTTGTGTGACTGCTGTGAAAGTCTGACTTGCTGTTCATGAATGTGTCCAGAGAAGATCATAGAATCCCAGAGTGGTTTGGGTGGGAAGGGACCTTAAAGCTCCTCCAGTCCCAACCCCCCTGCCAGCAGCAGGGACACCTTCCACTAGACCAGGTTGCTCAAAGCCTCATCCAGCCTGGCCCAGAACACTTCCAGGGAGGAGCAGCCACAGCTTCTCTGGTCAACCTGGGCCAGGGTCTCACCACCCTCACACCAAACAATTTCTTCCTCAGCTCTTGTCTAAATCAACCCTCTTTGAGTTTAAAGCCATTATTCACTCTTAGAGTTCAGTGGAACTCCACTTGTGTTTGAAGACTCTTTAAATAATTAGTTTAACTTCAACACTTTCCTTCTCTCTGGGAGATGCTCTACTCAAAAGCATAGAATCCAGTCTAAAAGCAATCTCTTCCAAACACTGTCAGCTTTATCTGAGATGCCTCATGCAAGTGTGGGAACAGGAATTTCGTGCTTAACAAAAATTCATTAAATATTTGGCAGTGGTACCCATGAAGAAAAAAAGTTCACCATATATTCCAGAATAAATTCTTGGTTTTAGGCGTTGGTGAGTTCAGTAAGGAGCTGAGATAGGAGCTTGTGGCTAAAGGGTGTTTTCCTTGTGCCAGGGTTGTTTACAGTTAATTTGCTATTGGTGTTATTCCTCTGGGGAAGAGCTGAGGTGCCTCCATCTCCAGGATTCATGGCCACCACGTGTATATATAGCTCAGGGTTTACAGGACTGCGTTTGAACCCGTGGTATTTGCCAACGTGATACCGCTTTGCATGGGGAATGCTGGAGCTGCACTCAGCTCTTCAGATCAACTGATCTTTGTGTAGCATGCATATTTAAAATGAGGAGCTAGTTAAAGGCAGCTGTTTATCAGAGATTTGGAAACAAAGTATGAAGGCTGAGAGACAACAGGAAATTAAAAGATCGAGTGTGTTTTCTCTCCTGAGATACGGGCAAGTCCTCTGAGTTTGGGGATGAGAAAACAGCGAGTGCTGCTTGTTTAAGGGAGCCTCTAAGGGCATCTGATCTGATGAATGGCACATTCCTTCTGTTATAAACTTAATTGCACTGCAGTGCATTCCTTTTGGCTGGGGTAAGAGTGATAGTCCTGAACCTATCTGGAGGTTTGCTCTAATCTCTCTCTTTGGCAGCACAGCAACACAAATGCAGATTGAGACACGCACTGCTCATAAAAAAGTACTAAATTATTGGATCTAGAGACTGTTTAATCATGATAATTTTGTGAATTAAGGGGAATCACTTCCTTGCTTCTATCTTTCATCTTTTTTGGGTGGCTTACCAAGGTAAGGTGTGTGTTTTCCTCCCAGAGGTGGTGGTTTACTCCATCCTCAAACGGGCTTGCCTCTGGAAACCGGCAGGGACAAGCAGTTGCTACTTACAGCAGTAAGAACCTTCAAAATTATAAAAAACCCAGAAATGAATTGTTAATGTTTGCCCTGAAATATGTACATGCTTTTGGGACTCCTCAGAATAACTGCTGTACTCTGGATGGGGTGGATCTGGCGAGCTCTCAGGTGAGAAAGAAACAGGTATGAAAGTGGGTAGTAAGCAGAAAGTCTTGTGTGTTAATGGGATGCAGGCAATGAGTTAGTGGTAGGGGGGAGAACCTTTATAGAAAACTGGAAAGTTAGAAAAATGTTTAGTAATAAAATTACAAGGAGCTTGGGAATGAGAAGAGCTGAGGAACAAGAACTACTGGACGTGAAACTGGATTTGACAGGGGTAGCAAACACGGCGGGATGGTATGCATACCAGGCAGTACCTGTTTCTGATAGCATAGGCGAGATAAAAATGAAGAGTGGGTGTGGTGTGGGGTGTAAATGAAATAACATAATGCTTTTCCTCTCTTGGGTTGTTTTTCTGTGTCACTTGCTTTCTCCCCAACACTGTTTTTATGCAAGTTGCAAACTTGGAGTCAGGGTTGCAGTGTATGGACCGGTATCTCTTAACATTAACATAGTTTTCAGAAATACTTCTCCCAACTGGAAAATCATTATGGCAAATAATGGAGCACAGGAGTCGGGATTTACTGCCCAGGTGATACAGAACTTTACTTTTTCCTGCTGTTCACCAGCACTTCTATAAGTGATCAGTCTTCCTCAATTTATTATGGGAGGAAAGAAGGTGAAGTCTAAGGACTACTGTAAGACCTAGCACATAAAAGAATCCTTGCCTCCACACCTGCAACTTTAGCAAATACTCTGTCAGTTTGGGGTAAAAAAGACAGATTATTTAGCATTTCTGCTTCTCTGTCGAGAATACCCCATACTTAAGGGAAAAAAATGGTCTTTACAACTGTGGATAGTGATGACTGCCTTGGTAGTGCAGGAATTCTTCCCCCCAGGGTTTATTTGAAGAGGTGCAGGTTTACTCAAGGAAGAAATGTTTTTGGCCAGACCAAGGCACTGCGGTAGGTTTTACTGCGCTGGTATCAGGACCGTGGTTGATCCAGCGCTCCCCAGCTCGAGATGGAGTAGCCATGCCCAGCACTAAAAAAGGAGCTACTACTTTTCACTTCATTTAAAGTTCTGCCACAAAAGGTAGAGCTGGGGGGTGTTTTCCTCTACTCTCTTCCCCCCGCCCCTTTTTTCCCCATCTCCTCTCTCTCTTTTCCCCCTCCCTCTCCTCTCTCTCTTTTCCCCCTCCCTCTCCTCTCTCTCTTCCCCCCCTCCTCTTCCCCCCCTTCCCCCCCTCTCTTTTTTTCCTCTCCTCCCTCCTCTTTTCCTTTTTCTTCCCTCCCTCCTCTTTTTTCTTTCCTCCCTCCTCTTCTCTTTTTCCTCCCCCCTCTTTCCCCCATCTCCCCCCTTATCTCTTCCGCCTCTCCTCTCTTTTTTCTCTCTCCCTCCTCTTCTCTTTTTCTTTTTCTTTTTCTTTCCTCCCTCCTCCCCTCCTCTCTTTCCCCCCGTCTCTCCCCCCCCTTATCTCTTCCCCCCCCTCTGTTTTTTCCCCCCCTCTCCCCTGTTTATTTTTTTCTTCCCCTCCCTTCATACCCCCCCCCCCCCCCCCCCCCCCATAAGGTGAAGTTTGGTGTTTTCAGTGCAAAGAGGCTGGAATATCTCATGTGAAAGCCCAAGGACCTGGTGGGTCACAGCAGCGGATGTGGGATGAATTTTAACAGAGCAGAGGTCGGGCTGTGCCTTTGGGATGTGATGAGCAATTAGCAGAGGTGCCCCCTCATGGAAAGGGGAGCATTAGTGTTCCCACACGAGCAGGAGCTCACCCATGATACCTGTGCAGCTCAATCATACACAGATGTTTCTCCATTCCTTAATTAACTCAGTCCCTCTCCTGCCACCCCTCTGAAGGGGACGGGACTCTTGCAGAAGGTTTTTCTCTCTCCTGGGTGCGTTGCCACTTACTAAAGCTGTGATGATGCTTTCTTCACTGGGCTATTTTGTCATTTAACTCAAAGATCCTGGCATTTGAATTCTGTGTAACACGAAATGTGCACGGGAGAGGAACCAGCAGTGCTGTTTCTGTGTGACTTTGCACTAATAAGCAGGTGCTGAGATGATATTTGGTTGCAGGACTGGCTTGATGACCTGCTATGGTGAAGAACAAGTTGGATATTTCTCCATGCAGATTAGTTTGTATCCTCTTCTGCAGAGCACTGCATGGAGAGTATAACAAGTATTATTGTGACAGAATTTTTTTTAATAGATATTCTTGTTTTACAATAAACATTAATGAACAAAGTGTCAAATATTGGACAGAAAAATTCGGGACACTACACTCAGTAGAGATGATAAAGCTGGTGGGCATAACTTCACTGAAATCATGGAAAATATACAGAAAACAGCCTGCTGTGTGCAACCAGAATGCAGCACCTGATTTTTTTTTTTTAAATCTGAATCTCCTTAAAATATTAATCTAATTAATCTAAGTACCATTAATATAATCCTTAAAAGAATACAGCATATACCTTTCTAGTTGAGTAACACATCTAGCAGTACCTGTAGGTTTTGACTTGTGAATTTATTGATAATATTAATGTGAGAGATTTCTCTCTGAAGTTTGGAAGGACAGAAAACAGCATGGAGTGATAGAGGTTTTATTGGATGAAAAAAGCTTTGTCTCTGCTTTCTTGCTTGTTTTGGATAATAATGTGACAGTTCTGCCATAGGAAAGCCTTTAGAGCGCTTTGCGTGACTCCACGTAATAACAACAACCAATAAATCAGGCCCCAGATGTTGTTTTGGTGCCTCTTTAGCTTTGTTCATCTTGATCAGATTAAACAAAATTTAATTGAATGTTAAAGAAAGCTGTGGTGGGACTGTAGGAAAATTTCTCCAGATTTAGTGCATTTTGAGTAACAGAAACCATCTAGCCATCCCTAACAAGCAGACATCCCAGAGCTCTGTAGTTGTATGGCTTCATCTTAACTGTACATGCATTTTGTTTTGCAGATAAGCAGCTTCTGAGGACTGCAGGACCTGCTAAAGGGAACCCCTGCTTGTGAGGTATGGACTACATTCCTAATGACACCACACTAAATCTTTAGTTAAAAGCAGAGGTTTGGTACAGCTGTGTGTACACACTCAAACATCCTCTGTTGTGGGAAACACAGCTGCCATCTCGAGTTTGAGATGTTAAATCTCTGGGAGAAGCTGGGTGGCAGAGCCTGGCAGAGCAGGCACGCCTGGCTGTGACAAGTGGAGGGGTAAATGGACTCTGGGAGAGTCTGTGTCTGTAAAAGGCATTACCCAGAGAGTCCTCCCACTGGAACTGCTGCAGAATAAACACATCTGACATGCACTTACCTCTCCCATCTTCACATTAAACACTGCTTACTACTTTGTGTGCATCCTTCCTTTTGGGTGTTTATTCAGTTTTCTGCCATTCCCCTGCTGCTGTTGAAGATAGCAGGGCTGGTGTGTGACCCAGGGGATGTCCTTCCTGGCCACTTGGACTTTCTTGCTTTTTCTGCTGCAAAGGGCAAACATCTTGTTTAATGTGGTCACTCAAATCTTTTTATCAGAGGACTGCAAAAGATTAAAATGGACAAACTAGGCTAAGAAAAAACCAAACAAATCTAACTTGCTTTGTTAGGAATTTGGAGCAGCAGATCATCCCAGTTTCTTTTCCTAGCTTTCTTTTGTGGAAGGCACCATAAAACTGCACTTTCACTGGAGCCTATCATCAGGTCTTCAGGATATTTGAGGTGCAGGTGCTCACACAACATATTTTAGTGAAGGAATTACTATTTCTTCATGATATTTGTAAGCACTGAAGGACCCAGGTGTCTTCTACGTTGCAGTTTGATGAGCTCAGCAGTGATTGTTCTCAGTTGCTGCCTGTTTCTTCAAGTCTTGGGAGCAGTATCAGCCTGTTTACTCCACTAATTAATGCTTCCTTCTGCCTTAGCCATAAGGCAGTCGAGAATGTAAACTGCTGAAACACTGGGCACAGGCTGGTACAAAAGTGACTGAGCTGTTGGTGTCAGTCTGCCAGCACCACTGGCTGTGAGGAATGCAGAGGAGTCAAGTGGGTGCAGTTCAGTGACAGCTTGCTTTACATCACCAACTGTATCTGCTGGGATCTACTCAAACTCTCTTGAAGTGACAGCAGCCTTGCATGTCTCCTAAAACCTTATTATGAGTATGGGATAAAATTGTTCCTAAAATGCCTTATTTAGTCTCCTTAAATAGCAGGTGCATGGATAACGTGGTAAGTGTGGAGCTGTCTCTTCAGTGGGGCTGATGCTCTGGTGTCTCCATTCACGATGTGACTGGAGCCAGGCTCAGGGGCAGCCACACCACCAGTTGTTTATGCTGTGTGCTGTGGCTCCCTGCCAAACCATCTCAAGTCATTCTTGAGAAGCTGTTTGAATAGAAGCCAACTCAGATGGCTTATCTCCCTCTGGGTGGGATGGAGGGAGGGGAGGTGCCCAGAATGCTGGGCCTGCTTTTCATGCTGGTCTCGATGGAGCTGCAGAGGTCACGGGAGGTGGACTGTCACCTTCTCCTGCGGGGAGTGAGCGCTGTGCACAGCTGAGCAGAGATGACACAGGAGTGTAAGAGCACTGCATTGCCCTTCCTGCATGTTCCAGCCTTGAACTTCTCCCCCCTTCCCCTTTCCACTTCACTTAGCTTTGACCGTGGTCGTGATGTCTGCCAGACTCCTTGGATGTCTGGAATTCATCTCAGACTTCAGTGTACTCACTCATGTTGTTAACTCCCAAGTTGCCCAAGTGGGTGAGTTTGCTATGTTACAGTTTTCCTCCTTTCTTTATAACTCTCATTTTTGTACAATAATGTAAGCTGCCTCCTAGAGTCCCAGGAATACATGGAATTGTACCTCTCAGCATTTGTTGTTCCATAGTTTCAGGACATGGAAACCAAACAGGTGTTTCCCACAGACTGTATTCAGCAGCTAAAAATGCTTCCTGAAGTAATTTATCTGGGAACATTTAATCCAGGCTCATTGACTCTCTAGATGAATAAAAGCAACTTCCTCCCCAGCATCCTTTGGAGGAGCTGGGAGAGCAGGCAGGAAGGAGGAAGTGTTTGTGTGAGTCTGGCACTGCCTGGTTGGTTCTTGTTGGATGATCTGATTAAGGACTATCTTGGGTTCTTTATGAAACAATGACCTGTTCATCTTGGATTGTCACTCAGATATAAATGGGTTCTTCCTGCTTATGCTGTTCCAAGGTCTTTCAGCCAAGTACAGCTGTGTGTTTGGTCATCTTGCTTTCTTAAACTCCAAATCCTGACTATGACTTGTGGCACCTAGAACTTCATCTGGTTGTTGTACTGGTTATGTGTCTACAGATGGGGAGAAAGTAATTCTAAAATCATTACCTGCTTGATTAATTTCCTTTTTTTTTTATAACTGGGAAGAAACATGCACAAAACCACACCTTAAGGATCAGTTTTACTGATGAAAAGTGAACTAGATTGGGGCTGGTGCTGACATAATTATGGTAGAAGCAAGTAGCTGCTATTTGCTGGGTGATTCCCTGCTCCTCTCCTGCAGCAAAGCTCTGCCTACAGAGAATTCTGCTCAGAGGAGGCAAGCAGACAGGAAAGAACTTCCTCTGCCTCTGCTTTAGCAAACAGAGTGTGATTGCTTGTCCTCCCAAGAGGGTTTTGCAAGTTTGCTGGAGGAGGAGCTGGTGCAACCCCCTTTTAAAAGGGTGTTGAGGAAGTTTGTGCTGATCTCCCAGGCTGAGAGTGCCAAGGACAGAACTGAGAGGATTGAGCCCTTGAAGTAAGAGAGAACCCTTGGGAAGGAGGCAGTGCCACCATGTCATGTTAGGTGTATGGTTTTATTTCCTTCAAGTGATGTGGGCAGAACCCTTTATTTTATTTTAAAAGGGTTATTTTCAATGTTACACAGAACAATTATTTATTTGATCCCTTATCTTTCTCCTTTTTGGAAAGTGCCTGTGTCAGAGGGCACAATACCATGACACTGGATATTGCAGCCATACCTGCAATGAGGAAGTGAATCATTCCCTAAAGAAACTAATAGAGTGGACCTGATAACATTGCAGGGAGACCTGAAATTCTCTTATTGCTCTTTCCATCATGAAAGCTCAGCTTTTGTTTTCTAACCAGTGCCTTGTTTTTCAGCCATCCCTGAGTATATTTGTTATCAAGAGCACGGAAATATAACTACAATAGCGGTTGAACTGCAGGAGCTACTCCCTTCCTCCTCTGCTGGCTTCCTGCATACGTTCTGGAAGGTGGAAACCATTCTTCTGCATTAATTCATTTCAGAAATGAGTGTTCTTCCCCCTGTTGCTGTACCAGCAGCTCTCAGAAACCAAAGGGTATGAACAGAGAAACTGCTGCTCGCACATACGTTCCCCGAGACTGGGAAGTGATGGGAGGTCTCTTGCTGTGGCTCCTTCAGCGTCTTCCCATCCTTCAGCTTGATGTGAGCATTGGCTAACAGCACATCTTGGTTTTCTCCACTAAACCTTTAACCAGATAAGCCACACAGGCACTGTTCTAGTGGAATTAAGTCTGTATTTATCTGCTTGCAACATCTGAGCACGTTTCTTGGAAGAAAAACTGAAAAATTGCAGCAGTGTCGTCACTGACTTGAGTGGATTTATCCCAGAGTTAAGTTGCAGTTATTTTTGAGAGTTGTTCCCTAGATGTGGTGGTTCTTGCTCTGGTTGGGTCACTGGTAGCTAATGTTGATTGCTTTCTTAGTCAGGCAGGAATTTTGTCATTGAAACAAGCTCAAGATCATGGAAAGGCTCAAATGGCAGAATTTATTCTTTTGACTAGCTCAGGAGGAATTAGGCTCAGCTTTTTGATGGGTGGAAGCAGTTAAACTGACCTCTGTTGTGCCTTTTATTTAATGAAGTCTGTCATGAGCTTTTATGACAGCAACAACTTCCTAGGGAGAGTTATTTATCTTCAATTGCCCAGGTCTTTCCTGTGCAACCTGCCCCTTTTTAGTGCTGTCTGTACTGCACTAACGCTGCTCCCTCTGCAGAACTGAGGAGTTGTGCCCTGCTCTCGTGGCATTTGGCCAGCTGCATGGCTGAACTTAGCTAAATAAAAATCCCTGGGATCCTGGCTAAGAATAAACATCTCGTGAGGGCAGGAGTGGTTCCCTGCTCTGAGAGAATTAAAATGGTGTCCTGGGAGGGAATAGCAGCAGCAGCTTAAGGTGAGGCTGGCATCCCTGGGGCTGAAGGGGATGAGCTGCAGAGGAAGCAGAAGGATCTGGCATGTAACCTTCAGCTTTCCTTGCTGTTGGGTTTGTTTGGGATGACACAGTGCGTTCAGAATGGTGTTTTGTTGTTTTTTAAATTCAAGAATCTGACAAATTCCCTTATGAAGGAGACATGGACATATCTGCTGAACTTCTAGTCGAGCAGTGTTTCACAGTGAGCCTTGGCCTCCAGCCTAAGTACCTATTACTGTACTTTTGAGCACATTTTGAGCATTTCTCTGTGGTGTTTTTCCTTTATTCCCCCCGTTGGCAGCACGGGAAGTACTGGAGCTGGTGTAGGTGGCTGGTGATGCTGCCTCCAGGGGGCCTGCATGTGGCTGTGTGCTGGCACAAGCAGTGATAGATGCTGAGATAATGGCACCTTGCAGGTAACTCCCTTGCTGAGGGAGAAAGTCTCTGCTCTGCTGGTAATGGAGAACAGGACTGTGCCTGGTGTTCTGTCATCCCTCAGGAAAGTGTGTGTGTGTGTGTGTTCTTCCCTCTGGGAGTGTTGTGGTGACTCACCAGACCTTCCTCTGCTTCACACTGGTTCTGAAGCTCAATTGTTGTCCTCCCTGTCTTTGTTTTGAAGCTGTTGCATTACCATACAGGAGTGCCTCTTTCTCTCCATCACAGGCAGGCAATATTTACTTCCCAGGCTTCTGGCAAATCGTTTCATGAGCTGTTGTAGCCAAAGACTTCAGCTCTACTTGCAGAGGTGCCCAAGTGCATTCAGCATTTTTTTAAGCCACATGCTTCTACTTGGTTTTAAAAAAAACTTCTGAATTTTTTTTTTTTGCCTTTCTCTCTTGTGTGTAGGCACAAATTTCCCTACTTAGTAACAAGGAATTTGTTTAATCTCCATATTCTCTATTGTGGAGTTGCTCCAAGATGAACAAAAATCCATGTGTTGGATTGCAAAAGGTAATGCAGAGAGCCAGGCTGTTCCTAAGCCTGCTGTAGGAACACATCTCTGTGTACAGACAGACTTGGACATCCCAAAGCTGTTCCTAGCAGAGTGAGGAGGAGCAGGCTCTGAATCCTCTGGGTATTCTCTGCTCCAGTAGCCATGGTGGTGTTGGGTTGATGGTTGGACTTGATGATCCTGGAGGTCTTTTCCAACCTTAATGATTCTATGATTCATTTCTCCATGATTTTTCTGAGCACCTGAGTGGCCCCCATGGCAATAGAAGGACTGAATTTTGTTCCTGGCCTGAAAATCTAACACAGGTGAAGCAACTGGAGAGCTGCTAGTGCATGGTAAATGGACATGCTCACTCTGAACTAGTTTGCCTACATGGGTGCAGAGTTCTGCTCTGGCTGATGCTCTGAAACCTTGGCTGGGCACTAACAGAGCTTTTTTTTTTTTCTCCTTTTAAATGTCTGCTGCCATAATGCTTTGTAGTGGTTTTCAAATGGCAAACCCCTACCTCTCCACTAGCTCAGATGTGTCTGTTCTATTTCCAGGTTCCTTTTGGGGCATATCTGTCAGCTCTCAAAAGCCTGAGGGGAGGGCTTGATTCTCCAAGGCAGCTGAGAGTCTGGAAACCCATTTACTCACTATATCCAAGATCTTGTGCAGAATTTGCAAGTAACTAGAACTCACTTGTTAGTATAGAAGTGAGATTTGTTTAATTCTTTCAAAGTGGTTTTTTTTGACCTTCTGCTAATGGAAATCTTTAAAGTATTGCTTGTTCTTTGCAAGTCATCTACTTGAGAAAGCATGGACAGGTTTGCTCTTCCACTCATCTGACTCTGAAACATCGAGCTGGTGACGAGTTGTCACCGATGAAAATAGTTTCCTAGTGAACTTTCTCATTCTGAACCTACCAGTTGTGTGTCCTGACCGACAGGTTCCCATGCTGTGTAATTACACTGTCAAGAGAGGTGCTTATTTTAATTAAATACAGTCACTAATGTAATTATTCTGTGTAGGTAAAGGAGTGAAGCTGGTCTGGAAACTGAGTTCCTGGAAGCAGTGACTGTATGTAAGGAGCTGCTTCTGTTTCCATGGTTGTAGGAGAGCTGCTCCTCTCCAGAACCTGTGATTTTTTTTATGCTCCCTGCTCAGATTTGATCTTTCTGATGAACACTGGCTGACGTGTCGCTCTCGGGGCACTTCTCTACAGAGGCAGTTTGCTTGCAGCGGGTGATTCAGCCTCTCAGATTGTGGCTCTGAGTAGGAGAAGCCACAAAGCTGGTCTGCAGGAGGTCTTTCCAGTGCCATTGATGACTTCATCTCTGCTCCTTGATACCCTCCTTGTGAAATAACGGGGCAGAGCTGCTGAATGTGAGCCTTGCTGCTTTCTGCTGGGCCGTTTCCACGTGCTTGAGTTGTTTCTGCTGTTCTGCAGAAAGTTTAACTCAGTTTTCAAGGCTTACTGCAATAATCTTCTCGATGTGTGCACGAGATATGGTATGGAAGCAACCCATGAAGTCCTATTTAGTGGCTGCTTAGTGTACTCTTCAGTGAGAGCTTTTTTGCTTAACTTAATTTCAGAACATAACCTCCATGGTCCTTATTGTCCCTCCTGCCCAGATGTGTGTATGTACCTAAGGCAGAGTGTTGGGAGGTCATGAAGGTGTCAAAGGCCTGCACAGCAGAATTGGAACTGTAATTAAACTGGACTGGATTTCTGGGAAATCATAAATCCCAGAGTGGTTTGGGTGGGAAGGGACCTTAAAGCTCCTCCAGTCCCAACCCCCTGCCAGCAGCAGGGACACCTTCCACTAGACCAGGCTGCTCAAAGCCTCATCCAACCTGGCCCAGAACACTTCCAGGGAGGAGCAGCCACAGCTTCTCTGGCCAACCTGGGCCAGGGTCTGGAATAATTTTTCTCCCAGCATGACTTGAGCTCTTTCTCATCTCCTGGTTTGTGGTTCCAGTGTTGACACTGAGCAGTTTTCTTCATAAGCAGTAGCAGAAAAAATCACCTTAGAAATGAAAACTGAATTTCTCCTTGAAGTGCCAGACCCATTATTCTGGGAGCAGCACATCCAAGACAGAAGTGGCAGAGGATGAATGTGGAGAAGCTGACATGAGGACTGAGTGACTGAGGTGAACTTTTGTAGTGAAACTTCTCCCTTTTTTGTGCACTTCTTAATCTTCCTTTCCAGGCCGTGGCAGTGAGATGATTTTGTGGGAAGAAGAGTGAAAAGGTACAAAATACCTAATAAAAATGAGAATTATTGACTGATCTCCTGTGTTAGAAATGTGCCATCCTTTGCTTTCTCCCAAGAGAAAGGCTCCAGGAAGAGGCAGAGAGCCAGTATTTTCTGGGTTTTGCTCTTGGGGAGGTAGGAGCTGCTCTCCTTTCTGATGCACGGGCTATTAAAGGAAAGCAGCTGACGGGAACAGCTGCCTGCCTTGCCTGTTTGGTTTGTGGCTTAGCAGTCAATATGCAACATAGAAAGAAAGTGCTCTGCTAACAGGGAGAGTTTTCATCCCCTGCCCCCACTTTGTCTTTCCCTCTGTCCTCTGCCAAGTGAGAACAGGAGACTCTTTCCTCCCCTGATTAATGAAACTCTCCTTATTTGGTGCTGCCTCTCCTGGTGTGCAGCACAGAAAATCCTCTCTCCTGTCAGACAGCTTGAACACCAGCAAACCAGTATGACTCTGGGCAGTTCCTTTGTTGAAAGTAGTTCAGGAATAGGGCATTTTAGAGCTAAAACTTACAAGTCTGTGCAGAAGGTGGGCAGATTCCTTTATTTTCCTTAGATAAGCATTTATGATTTTTGGAGATGACATACCATGAGGTCTCTTATTTCAGTGCCTGTGTGGAGCTAGACACTTGAAAGTCCCTCACAGTTATTATCTATGAACTCATCTTCCATGTGGCTTTTTTGAAGGCCAGCCAAGACCATTAATCCCCACCTTCTAGAGTCCCTAATCCCTGCTGGGGCTTATAGGAAAGTTATTCTTGTGCTCCCAGTGAAGCTGCTCTGGCAGAGTATCTGTCCTGCTTGTAACTTAAGGCAAGTTTATTAATGTGACTCTTGATCAGCTTGGAAATGGCACAACTCAGAATGTAGCCATCTGACTTGGACAGTCTTACACCAGCTTGTTGAGTGGTTAATAGTAGTGGAGTTGCCCAAAGGAAAGGAATCATTGAGGAAGCTGGTGGCTTTATCTCATCTCTGTGTGCTGAGGGGTAATTAACAACAGTAAAACACTTTTTGCAGGCATGAATACATGCCATGTGTATTTTCTTTGGGAATGGGTGCAAGTGAAATGAAGTCAGGGTTGGAAGTGGTTTGCTGGGGTGATTCTTTGCACTTGTATCACTTCCTCTTCTCAGCCTGACTCTCCTTAAGCCTCCTGGCTCTGGTTTTTGTCCAGTGGTGGCTAGACTGATGTAAAGCCTCTTCCTGTGTGAGCCTCCCCCCTTCCCACCATCCTTATTTGCTCAGAGACTTGACTTTGGTTCCAAGGAGGCTTCTCCAAACACTCAGGACTGGTTCAGGTGAGCTTTCTTCCCTTGCTGTCCTTCTCTGAGGTTCACTTGTGATTTGGACAGGAGGGAAGGCTGAACAATTTTACCTTCAGTTATGAATCTTTCACTCTTGTCAGTTTTGGTAGCATTGGTCAACTCTGTGCTAAAGCTTCTCTTGGCTGAAGTGGTTTATTAGGTGGCTTAGGGCCCTTGATGTCCAAGGGAGCTGTGCTACCTCTCCAGTTGTATGTACCATGGGGAAACCTCAACATTCTCTTCAGGCTTTTAGACTAATGCAGATTTAAGTGTATTTCCCAGAGATGTGGTACAGTAACTCTCTTGGGTGTCTGGAGTTTTGTCTCTGAGTTCTGTGACCAGAATTTGGCAAAAAGAAGTTGCTGTCTTGGCTTTGCTCAGCTGCTAAATGTCCTAATGAAATAAGTGTGTATTTCGTGCCTAGAGTTCCCATGTGTCTCCTTCCAGAGCCATTGCTCGTCGTTACTTCCCTGTATAGAAAAGACAACAAGTTCTACAGCAAGCATCTCCTCACCCTGAGCAGGGGAAGAACCTGAATTAAGGCCAAAAGAGGATGTAACTGTTGGAAAACCCACAACTGAGACTCTGAAATCTGAGTTTCACTGCACAGTACAACTGTCACCACACACTGGACTTGTACTGGGATCTTTGGGAGAAGCAAAGGCCAGTCTGGGCCGTGTCAGTGCCGTGTGCCAGGGGAGTGATGCTTCTGAACGTGGTCATCTCTGAGTCCCATGGTGTTATCTCAGGGAGCTGGAACAAGCAGCAGACAAGTCCAGCCTGCTCAGGTTCATCAGCAACTCTCAACACTTTTGGAGGAGTAACTGGGCCTGTTTCATGACCTCTGATGTCTTCCCAAAGAATAACTTTGGGAAGAAGTTCTCTGGAATGTGTGAATGTCTAAATAAAGCACAGTGCAGCCATCTTTGCTCACAATCACAAAAAGCAGTGTTACAGGTTCGTGGAGATGATCTTGTGTCTCCCACAAAAGCAGAAGGGTTTTTTATCCTTAAGGGAAGAAGCCTAGTAGTCCAAACTGGCATTCAATCATTTAATATAAATATATTTATCCAGAGTGCTCAGAGTTCTGAGTTACCACACATCTGTAGCAGCTGTTGATGTGCTGTCTGCCTGCTGTGGTGCTTGTGGGAAGGTTCAGCAGGACAATATTCTTGCCAGGTGTCAATAGTCACAGGGCAACCACTCCCAACTGATGGAGAGGCATTGTGCATTTCCATTCTCCCCCCTGATATCCTAATCCTTTACTAGGAAATAACTATAGGGAGAAAATTATCAACTCAGAGATTTAAAAACCAAACAACTGCCCAAGAAAATGTCCCTTGACTTCGTAGGGCTCTCTCGTCCCACACGTTGCTGTCTGGGACTGAGAGTGTGGTGCTCTGAGGAGGGAGCTCTCAACCAGGATCAGCAGCTCCTGGCTGTGTGGTTGCTGTTTCAGCCCCATCAGATGGTCAGGACAACTCTTGGCAGTGTGCTAACAAAAGCCCAAATACTCTTACAAGAAGTTTTTTTAGATTATACTTGGTTTTGTCTTAAAACTGCATTTTCATGTACCTTTCCATACAGGAAGAAGAAAGTGAGGAGCAGAGGGAAACATACTTTTTTTTGTGTGTATATAGATGAAATTCTTGCTCTTGGAGCTGACCTTCCAGATTAATTCTTGTTGTCTTTGTGGTTTTGCAAGTCAAACTCTTCCTCCTGCACTGCCTTCTGCCCTCGCACTGCAGCCACATCGAGGTGACTGTAGACAAGTAGTAACTTGTGGCTCTTTTGAAGTAGGAGGAGGGAGACCTTTGTGTCTTAGTCAGGGGGATTGGTGGCTGCCTTCCTGTTGCAGGACTAGTTGAGACTCCTGAAGCTTCCTAGCACCCAAAGGAATTTTGGTTCTTGAAGAGCAAGATAGTTACCTGAAAATTTGAATTAACAACATCGGCCATTGTGGGTCAGAGATGCAAATCCTGGAATTATTCCTCAATTTATTTATTTTTATGTAACCTTGTCTTGTTTCCATTCTTGGCAAAAGCCACTGCATGAATGAAATTCCATATCTCCTGCAGGGCTGCACTGCTCTGTGCTCTCCACACTGCTTTATCCTCTGAGTCTGGGACAGAAATGGATCCTTTCCAAAACTGTGTGTGTGACCAGGGAGGTTTGGGGGGATTGGTTTGGTTTGGTTTTAAAACTTGCCTTCAAGATTCAAAATGGAAGTGCTTTAGGACTTGTTCTGTTCATAGGCATTTGATGCTTGGTTTTGAAAGTATGAACAGTGGTTTTCAAATATCAGAATCCCAAAATAGCTGGGGTTGTCATGGACCTCTAGAGATAATTCAGTCCAACACCCCTTTGTTTAAAACAGGGTCACCTGAAACAGGTTGCCCAGGACTGTGTCCTGTGGAGTTTTGAACATCTCTGAGAATGGAGAGTCCACAACCTCTTTGAGCAACCTCCTGACTCAGTCCAAGGTAACTGTGCCAGTAGTGTTGGTTATGTGGAAGGTGATTGATTGATTGATTGATTGCTGACTTTCTTTTATTCTCACACCACCATCTTCAGAGGTGACCCAGGAGGTTCCTGGCAGTCAGATACTTGCAAAGTGAGAAATGATTCTTTATTAAAATCAAAAATGAAGACTGGTGCTCAGTCACATCATGTTCTTGTTGGTGCCTCCTAAGTGTCCCTGCTCTGTCATTAAAGAACGTGGTACCTACAGGCACCTGCACACGTGTGTGTCCATGCAGACAATGTGCAAGCCAGAGTTCTCCCCTGTGCTCTTGCATTTGGGCTTTCCTCCTGCCTGGAGCTTTGACAGAGATCTGGCTCCAGCTAATTATTTTTATTTTGCATAAGTGCTGAATGTACAATTTATTTTTAAACTGCTTTGACTTAATTGAAAATAGTGCTAATGAGAGATAGTGCATATGTATGTCACCTGCCACTAGAATACCGAGATTCCTCGAAATCTGGAAGAACTTTGTTTATTTATTTCTTGCTGGCTGCCTTGATCACTTTGTGTGCAGGGGCTCCATACTACCTGGAGTAACACAACCAGTCCTCTCCAGGCAGCTTTGCTCAGGGAAAATTGTCTTTTTTGGTTTTTATCTTTTCCTGTGGGAGAGATGAACGAGAAGTTGAACAAAGTGGGATCTGCAGGAGAGTTCCCACCTGTGCAGGTGACCTGTTGGCAGGTGACCTGTCGGCAGGAGCCCGGCTGCGTGGCTGCCTGCTCTCCCTGTGCTGGGAAGCGAAGCTTCGTGGGGTGTTTCATCAGGATGGGAAGCAGCCAATGACACCTGGTGAAACAGCAGAGCCTTTGACTGCTGAGAGGTTTTGTCCTGTGTTGTCATGGACTGGATCACCAGAGCCCTCTATTTTGCTGAAATTTACAATGAGCTCAATTGTTATATTAATTACAAGTTAAATGCTGGATTGACCCAACTTCCTCGTGGACAGAGGTCACTATAAAAACACCTTCTTTTGGCTGATGCAAAGCTTGTGTTTTAAACAAGCAGTGCAGGGTATTGAATTCCTCTTTGAAGCATCTCTTGTAGATGCAGGTGGAAAGGTTGAGTGATGCACTGATCTGTCCTGGCTGGCATAAGGCTGAAGTTTCTTAAAAAAACCCCATTATTCTGGGTGACGAGGCTTCAGCACTGGAGAGGGTGGAGCAGCCATGTGATCATGACACGTTTTATGGCTGTCAATGTCTATAGTCCTGTCTTAAGATCTTTCAGCTGTTACAATAATCTGGTTTTTAGCCAGCTCCAGTGAAACTTTTATTGGTGTTTGAGAGCTTTTCATTACCTGGTGTTGGTAGTGTGGGTGGTGTAACTTACCTCAGGTGTGCTCTGCAGATCTGCCTGGTGCTGGAGATGTAACTGCAGTAATGGAGATGCAAAGCTGATGTCTGATGATTGGATTCCTTAGACTGGACACCATCCTCTGCAGAAAGACAAATCAAGCTGGTTTTCCCCAAGTGACAATTTATCTGTCTGTGCTTGAGAACTCAAGCAGACTCAAGTTGTCCTTGTTGCCATCACCTCCCCTGGATGGCCTTCTGCTCTCTGCAGTTTCTTTTGAAGTCCCTTTACTTTAAAGAATTTTTTTGTTGTTGTTAAATCAAATACAGATAATTTTAATGTAAGTGAATGTCTGTGTCTAAAAAAAGCAGCTATAAACTGCAATGTAGCTTTGGTAAACTTGGAGAACGTTGGGCTGTCAGCTTGCAGGCTGGCTGCAGTTAGGGCTTTCACGTCGACAGCGAGTGGGAGATCCACATGTGGAGAGAGGAGGATGTTTTACAGCTCTCCTCTAGCTAGATCCAGATTTCTGCCCAGTTATCTTTGTAGACTTTTATCTTTTCATGAAATGTAAGCTCTCCAAGCTCTGAATGTCTGGAAGGCAGGAAGAAAATAGAAGTTGTCTCAGATCCCCAGAAAATTGAGAGAGTCTTTTTAGTGTTACTGCAGAGAGACAAACCCTGGGAGGCTGTCTGCTGCCTCGCCTTGCTAACTCACACCATCTGAATAATTGAATATGGGGAGAGCAGCCTCAGTGGCTGCTTTATTGCTTTCTGAAGGGAAGCCTAGTTGATGAAAATGTCTCAAGCTTATGGAGCAGAAATGTTCATTAAAGACTCCTGTGCAATCCAGTTGTAGAACTTGGATATGTTTGCAGTACCAATTAACAGCAAAAATCATGCTTTACTTTCAACAGTGGAGAAATGGCTCGTGTCCCAAGTAATAAACCCCTGCAAATGGATAGATACTCTTGGAAATAATGAATAAAACCCAGAGTTATGCAGACTCTTACAAGGCATCGTGAAATTGAAATAACTGCCCTTTTTTTTCAAGCCAGCAACTTTGAAATTTTGAAGTTGCAATTGATAAAAGTTGAAGATAAGGGCATTAAAAAAAAGAAAAAAAGGTTTTTGTCAGCTAAGGCTTGTTTTGTTCCAGGGCCTTTCCCTGTCGCAGTCTGTCGGCCTCTCTGTGGCGGTTTCTGTTCTGCTCTGACAGTTCTTTGTTGATGTGCAATATTAACGTGCCCGTGGAAGTCAGTGCCTAATGGCATTAACGAAGCGCAGTTAATGAGCACCCTCTGCAGAGTCACTTCGCTTGTTTCACGTTCTCCTGACTCTAGTGGAGGTCCCAGCTGAGATGGTAACCACTTCCCAGCTTGTCTCTGTGAGCAGTGCCTGGAGAGGCTCATGAGCCCGCCTGGAAGATCGCTGTGCTGCTTTCCCTCGTGCCCGTCCGTGGATCACCCTGCAGCTTCCACATCTCAGAGCTGTATTGCTCAACAGGACGTTGCCTGGTCAACAGCCATGGTCAAGCTTCTCCTTAGCTGTCTTGTGCCTCTTGTGTTCATTTTCCTCTTATACCTGTCCCTTTCCACTTCCTTAGGCTTGTTTCCTTTTTTGACTCAGGCTTTTTTCCTTATCCAAAGTACATATATACATGTGTCCCACCCGGGAATTTGCCTGAATCCAGTGGGTTTGCTCTTACTCACCTCTGCTCACTGGTTTATTCCAACCATCCTCTCCCAAGGGAAGGACCAGCAATGCTTGGAGTACTCATTTTGTTATCTGCTTGGATCTGCCTTGGCTCCCTGTGTGCCTACTGTGCAAGTTCAGTTACCCACGACTGAGCAGGCTACAGACAGCTTGAGAACCTCTGGGATCCGTCAGCGCCTGTGCAGTGTCACCCAGAGCTCGTTTAACCTGTTTTCTTGTGCAGGCTTTTTCCTATAGGAAAAGAACCTCAAGTGAGTCTGGAAGCCTGAATCAAAAGGTTATTGGTGATCTGGGAAGTGGAAGCAGTGGGGATATCAGATGTGGAAGGGGAAATGATTCTGAGGAAACTGTATTATGAGGAAGCAATAGTGGCTGAAGCTCTGTCCTGGCTTTGAAGTTCTGTTGACAAGCTACATCACAACTTCATTAGACCTGTCTAAAGTGAGAAGTTAAAACATCATGTTAATTATCTCATGTGTGGCTATGAGCTGATTGTGGAAGTGAACCGAGATTTGCATCAAGCCTTTGGAGCTATTTAATGGTTATTTTATGTGGTTCAGTGGCATTGGCTTCTGTATGAAAGCCCTGACTTCTTGGGGACACCTTGCCATGTCCCCAGTCCTCTGCAATGCCCTTGTGTCCATCACTGGTCCCAAATTCTGCCTGCCTAATAGATAGTCCTGAGGGGAATGCCTGCCTTGTTCTTCTCTGTGGACACAACAATAGGAACTTTTTTCTCTTCACTTCAGCTCTGTGCTTTTTGACTTGGTGTCTGTGGGAGCCTGGAGGTTCTGGGACTTCCATCAGCTCTCTGGGTCGTTTGAAGTTTGAGAACTTCTGCTGAGAAGGGAAACAATTCTCCAAGTGCTTGGTCTGTTGTAGCAATCCAGATGTAAACCAAATAAATGCTCCAAATCTGCCTTCTCTACACTTGATGCTTCTTTTGTCCTTCATGAAGGAGGAATACATACACTTAAGCTGTATAAACAACAGTTCCAATCTCTCTGGCTGTATTTATGTATTGTCTGCAGGATAATGTGGTTTTGTATGACAAGAGCCTTCCTGAAATCCTGCTGTGGCTGAAAGTCCCAACATGCCTCTGAAATTAACAGTGAGATATTTTATGTGACACCTTATGTAAGCGTGACATGGCGGCTGGCAGCACGAGTGGCCGAGCAGAGCTGGCAACTCCTGTCTGCTTCAGCCCATAGGAGAAGAGGAAAGCTGCCAGCTGTGCTCTGCTTTGAACAGTTTAGTTGAAAATTGGGGTTTGATTTTTGACTATGTAGATTTCTGTCATCTTCTCCTTCATTAGTGGGGTGATGCTGGATGTGGTGTCAGGTGTTTATGCTTGTCTAGCAGGGCTGGAGCGTCTGGACTGGTGGGATGGTAACTGCACATCCCTGTGTCTTAAGGGAGTTAATTCCTGAAGATCAGCCTGTAATTCAGGACACCATTTTGAGGCTTTTGCATTGGTTTTTCTGGTGAGTGAGTTGAGCAGGAATTTCTAAGTGTTGTCAGAAAGACTTCATTAAAAGATTATTTGGGGGTTGGACTAGATCATTTCCTGAGGTCCCTTCCACCCTCTATGATTCTGTGATCCCTTGACTTGCATCTCACTACCTCTGAAAAAAGATTTTGGTAATTCCCTGCAACTCAGAAAATTGACAAAAATAGAGATCTTGCTGTGTTTAACTTAAAAAAGTTTAATCTCACTGGCTCAGACTGTGTAAAATAAATAAATAAATTATATATATATATATAATGAAAAATTAAATTAGGTCCCAGCCACAGGATGTAAGAAACATCAGCAACTTGATTCACTGATGTGTTGTCTCCTTTTAAAAGATAAATGCTGACATCCTTTTCACGGAAGGCTCCCTTCAGGACATGTGAAGGAAGATGATTTAGCATCTATCTGCTCCCTGCTCTCCTGTTTTCTTATGCCTCAGCGGCCACTGCTAAGTGCTGGTGAGAGCCTTGTCTAAGAAAAGCAAGCTGACTTAGGCCAGGAGAAATGGAATGGTGACTGAGCTGTCTCTGTCTCTTCCAGCCGGGGATTGTGTTCCTCATGCAGTTCAGAGCTAATTTTAAAGGAGCAAAGGGATCTGATGAGATAATATCTGTGGTTCTCATGGGTCTGTGGATCAATTCTCCTTCAAACAGACAAAAGTGAGGAAATGTTGCTTTGTTTCTTATTCCTTTTAGATGTGCTGGTTTTGTCAATAGATTTATCTCTCGGGCATAAAGATTGAATCATGGAATCATGGGATGTTGTGAGCTGGGAGGGACCCACCAGGATGGTGGAGCCCAACTCCTGTCCCTGCACAGGACAGTCCCAACATTCACACCATGGCCCTGAGGGCCTTGGCCAAATGCTGCTGGAATCTTGTCAGGCTTGGGGCCATCAGCACCTCCCTGGGGAGCCTGTGCCAGTGCTCCAGCACCCTCTGCCTCAAGAACCTTTTCCTCATGGCCAAGCTCCCCCTCCCCTGCCACATCTTCCTGCCATGGCCTCTGCTCCTGGCGTTGGTGGCCAGAGAGAAGAGCTCAGCGCCTGCCCCTGCTCTTCCCCTGGGGAGGAAGTTCCAGACCAGTTGCTTGGACTTTATTTTGCTGGGGGAGAACATGACATGAATACTGGCAGGGATACAGCCCCCAGCTATGAAAATGGGTGCTCAGTGGGGGATGAGAAGCCGGGTGCAGCTCCCCAGGTACGGGATGGAGACGCGGATCCGCGTTTGGGGACGGGCAGCGCTGCGGGGCTCTCTGGCGCGGGTGGAAGTGCTGTGTCACTGCGGGGCTGGCAGGCAGCGAGGGCTCTGCCTTGCAGAACTGCAGAGGCTGGTACCTCTCATGTATCCCCTTCTCTGGGAAAATCTTCTGTTCCCCCTGCCAGAAGTCTGAGGGAAGTCAGTCGCTGTCTCTGCCAAATGCGAGTCTGTTCAGACAGTCTGCAGGTTTTCGAGTATCTCCTTTTTGTGGGCAGCATCCCGTGCCCCCACTTGCCTGCTCTCCCTTTTCTCCCTTTTCAGACAAGATGCACAAAATCTGGGTCAGGCTGATCATAACTTACAATGCAAAGAGTGTGCGTGCCCAGAGGCAGGTACACACCGAGCAGTTAAGGGAGCTACGGAATGGAAATAGAGTTCAGGAAACAAATTCCACTCGTCCCTAGATAGGAAGCTCGAGGCAATGGCTTATGCAAGTAAGTGTTGTTTGTGTTGGATGGGATGATGTTTCTTGAAAGTTATTTCACTAAGTCACTTAAATTAAAGCTTCTACAAGGAAGTGCCAGGCTGTCCTTGGGATCTCTAAGAAACTGTGAGTCTGTGACTCTCTGAATCTGTTTGCAGAGCACAAGTCCTGCGTACATGAGCAAACTTCAACCTTGGGGATGTCGTCAAATGTCGAATAAGGTGGTGGGAACACATGGAAAGGAGCTCCTTGAGAACTGAATTGGGTAAATAGTAGGAGATTTTTGCAGTGAGGTGCCAGGTCTGACATTGAGCTGGCAACATGCGCTGGCAGCCCAGAGCCAATAACCGTGTCCTGGGCTGCACCCAGAGCAGCGTGGGCAGCAGGGCCAGGGAGGGGATTCTGCCCCTCTGCTCCGCTCTCCTGAGACCCCCCCTGCAGTGCTGCCTCCAGTGCTGGGGCCACCAACAGCACAAGGACATGGAGCTACTGGAGCCAGTGCAGAGGAGGCCACAAGGATGATGCCAGGGCTGGAGCAGCTCTGCTGTGAGGACAGGCTGAGAGAGTTGGGGCTGTTCAGCCTGGAGAAGAGAAGGCTCCAGGGAGACCTTCCAGTGGCCTCCCAGTACCCGAAGAGGCTCCAGGAAGGCTGGGGAGGGACTTTGGCCAAGGGCAGGGAGTGAGAGAACAAGGGGTGATGGCTTGAAAGTGGCAGAGGGGAGATGGAGCTGAGATGTGAGGGAGAAATTGTTTGGTGTGAGGGTGGTGAGACCCTGGCCCAGGTTGGGCAGAGAAGCTGTGGCTGCTCCTCCCTGGAAGTGTTCTGGGCCAGGCTGGATGAGGCTTTGAGCAACCTGGTCTAGTGGAAGGTGTCCCTGCTGCTGGCAGGGGGTTGGGACTGGAGGAGCTTTAAGGTCCCTTCCAACCCAAACCACTCTGGGATTCTATGATATTGGTAAGAGATTAAAATAACTCTTCTGTACCTTTCAGTTTAGCTAAGAAGGAGATGGCTTTTATTTATCAAAATGAATAGGTTACCAGGTACACCAAGATTCTGAGCATAAAAAAAGAGCAGATGGGGTAAATGCTGGGTGTAACAAATCAGCTCTCGCTGGAGAATGAAGAGGTCTGAACAATCTTTTTAAAAACAAAACCAAAATGAAACAACAACAAAACAAAAAATAATGCAAATTAAGTGAAAATGATTTATTTGCTGTGCAATAATCTGAAGATTTCCTGGAATGGACTGAGGAATGTCTAGCTACAGGAGAGCCTTCCCTGGTCTGTAGCACAGCTGTTGCTGTGGGACTGATAACCCTGTGCTCTGTTCTTTTCTGCTCCTTTCCACACCTTTCCTCTGAGCAAAATACTCCTCAAGCTGGCGTTCTGCAGGGAGGACCTGGCTGTCCTCTGAGGCTCTCCCAGGTAGGAACCTTGAGTCACACAGGTCGGTGTTGCACCATCGCTGCTGTCATTCTCTCTGCTGTTTAACAAACAAGAGGACCTCCACAGCTGCCTCCTGGCTGAAGAGTTAATTAATACATTTTAAAAGTGCTGCCTTCAAAACCCTCGGGTTTTCCTCAGTTTTGCCATTTCATCTTTCAAGTTAATGTCAGAATTCACATTCCTTGTGCTCTTTTAACACCTGATTGTCACAGCTACATAACACACGGTGCATTAAGGTACGACTTGATGGAGATTCTTGAATGCTTCCTGTGCATCCCTGACTTTGTTCCTTAGGAATGGAAATGCAATAGGACACATCCATCTGGCTAAGCTGGTCAGCACATGAATGTGCTTCAGGCTTCGCTTTCACCCCTTGGGCAGAATCTGTGCACTGCAGTTGTATTTTCCTTTTATCTTAATTAACTCTAGTTCAAACTGGGAGCCTGGGCATTGGTGTCATCTGGCTGCTCTAACACCAGAGGTGGAGAGTGGAGGAATTATTTCCAGTCTAATTCTGGTGGTGGTCTGGCTGTCCTCTGACCCTGCCTGGGTTGCTGAAGGTTTCCTGGAGCCAGTGTGGTGCTTTGGGTTTGGGCAGCTGGTTTTTGCCAGGTACTTTTAAATGCTTGAGATACCAGTTCTGTATTTGCTACAGAAATACAAAATAGCTTTTATTAGTTATGCTGGTTTATTATTATTTTAAAAATACCTAGCTTCTGCATTCCTTATTAAGTTAAATATAGACAAGGAAATGTCCTGCTGATACATCCACATAACCTCATTATTATTTTTCCCCAGAAACTTGATTGCTTTGGTGTCCTAGTTCCTATGTAGGTCTGAAGTAGAGACATTGTCAATGCTGTTTTATGGTGACTGTTTCATGAAGTGCTGCAACATTAATGTGGACCAAAAAAAGCATGATGTGAATCTGTCAGTTGCTTGTAGTGGAATATTCATGTGTTGGAGGATGAGCTGGGTGGGATTAGCTTTAATGGGTTTAAGAACTCCTAATTGCTTCTCTAACACCCCTCATACAGCAGCTCCTACCACCACCGTGGCTCCAGAGGCATTTGTTTGGATAATTGAAGTGCAGTTGTTCATGTCTAGAGGAAAGGTGACTGAATATCTCAGTGGAACAAGGACTAGATAATTTCTGGGCCATCTAAATGCTTCTTATAAACTTGCTGTGGTGGCAAACCCATAATTACGGCCACACATCTTGCTGTGCGGTCTGGGCTTGGCTGTAGATGGTCACTGGGTTTGGATCATGCAGAGGAGGGGATGGTAAATGTTAAAGGGCTTCTCTAGAAAGTAGTCAGGTCATAGTTTCCATTAGACTGGGAGGGTGGCAATGACTTGCTCTTTGAACAGACCCTAAATTAACTTGTCAGGAGGAAATTCTCCTAAAAGGCCCCTCCTGTTCCCGAAGCTGCAGTAGCAGGATTGGTTAATGTGCAGTGAACGTGGGAGAAGTGAGAGCTGATGGTTCCCTTTACAGACTGCAATTTACTGCTAGGTTTGGAGGGAGGTTAAAAAGGGAGGTTTTTCTAAATCCTGTTTACATGAAGCTTCAGGTTGTGATGGGTAAACCTTGCTGTGCTGGCCTTGGTGCAGGACCAGGTACGATCCTATGAACATGGAATCCCAGAGTGGTTTGGGTTGGAAGAGACCTTGAAGCTCCTCCAGTCCCAACCCCCTGCCAGCAGCAGGGACACCTTCCACTAGACCAGGTTGCTCAAAGCCTCATCCAACCTGGCCCAGAACACTTCCAGGGAGGAGCAGCCACAGCTTCTCTGGCCAACCTGGGCCAGGGTCTCACCACCCTCACACCAAACAATTTCTTCCTCACATCTCAGCTCCATCTCCCCTCTGCCACTTTCAAGCCATCACCCCTTGTTCTGTCACTCCCTGCCCTTGGCCAAAGTCCCTCCCCAGCCTTCCTGGAGCCCCTTCAGGTACTGGGAGGCCACTGGAAGGTCTCCCTGGAGCCTTCTCTTCTCCAGGCTGAACAGCCCCAACTCTCTCAGCCTGATGGACTCGATGTGACACACTGGTGACATGTGCAGAGTCTGACTCAGCCCGGCTCTGCCTGCTGGGACAAACAAGAGTTGGATTTTTCTTTTGGCATCTGGTGTGTTCACTCCAACCTTTCCTGGCTGATTCCCCTGGTTATTGGATGTTCTGTAGCTGTTTTCTGCCCTGAGTCTGGATTCTTGCATTTCCTTGTAGCATCACGAAGCAACTTGTTGAAATTTTAAATACTGGTTTTCTTAATGCTAAGTGAATTTTTCAGAAGAAAAGGATGAAATCTTCATAGCCCCAAATTTTGTTTCTGAGATTGACCTAAAAGCCATCATCTCATTTTCAAGGTGAAAGCAAGGGAGGACATGGTTGTAAAGGTGGTGGTTTAAGAGCCTCATTTCTTCCTTTAAAGGGAGTGGCAATGCAAAGATAAATCCTGTACAAGTGACTTAATTCCCTGTTTGAAACTCAGTAGAGTGTGATGCTGTCCAGTGTGTGCAGAGCTGTACAATGGTGTGTCTTGAAAATAATCCAGAACTCATATCTGAAAGAAACTTTTTTAACAAGACTTTTACTTAAACAAGATTTTTTTTTTAATAACCATAATTCATCCACCTGTGACCCTGCAGAAAGAGTTAACAGCTCCAAACCTGTCACCTCTAGATTGTCTTTAAGTGGTGATTCTTCAGGTCCTTTATCTGAACCAACAAAAACTGCAGTTGCTGCTTGAAGTCTGGCCTTTTATTGTTAAAGAAAAAAAGGATAAATTGAACTGAGTTAGTTTCCCTCGTGCAGTTGCAGTCACCCAAGCAGTGTCCGTGTGATGCCATTGTTCATAAAGAATGTGAAATACTGCCCGTACAGGCGGGAGCCCGGAGGTATGTGTGCCATACAGTGCTGACAGAGGCTTTCCTGGAGTTCAAGAAGTAGGAGCTTTTGTGTTTTTGGAACAAGAGGTTTTTTGGAACAAGAGGTTTTTTGGAACAAGGGGGTCTGTGTTCTGCTGTCACCACGTAAGTCAGTGACCCTGGGCTTGTGCGCAGGGGCCGCTCGGGTCAGCCCTTCATGAACCAACAGACAAATGCCCATTGTGTTTTCCTGTGAGTGTGTCTGTGTCTCTCTACATATGTAATTCTATATCTTCAGCTCTAGTTTTTGTTTCCTAATATGGGTTGGTGGTTCTTGCCCAGTGTCTCACAGAATCACAGAATAGTTTGGTTGGAAAAGACCATTACGATCATCAAGTCCAACTGGGAACCCAGCACTGCCAAGTTCACCACTAGAGCATGTCCCCAAGTACCACATTTACACATTTACAGTGATGGGGACTCCACCACCTTCCTGGGCAGCCTGTTCCAATACTTGACAACCCTTTTACTGAATATTTTTTTCCTAATATCCAACCTAAACCTTCTTTGGTGCAACTTGAGGCCATTTCCTCTTGTCCTGTCACTTGTTATCTGGGAGAAGAGACCAACACCCACATCACAACAACCTCCTTTCAGGTAGTTGTAGAGATTGAGGTCTCCCCTCAAATGTAGTGAGAATTGAGTATAAAAAGGTGAATCACTACCTAAACTCCTTTGGATCTTTTCATGTGGATGAATTTGTCACTGGAACTCTAAACCCTCCCTTCCATGAACTTGTTCTCTATTAATTCTCAACCAGGCGCTGCTGCACTGGCTTGCTGGACTGCTAAAATAGAGTAAATCTTTCATTAACAGGGAAAGTCTCCACACAGATTGCACATAGTACAGATTAGCATCACACTGCTTTGTGCTTCCAAACATAGAGCACAATTAAGGGAGGCTGAGCTACTGTAGCAGGAGCAGTAAGTATGTCATTTTAGGAACTAATGGCCCTCTGTGGTTTTAGTCTTTACAGTTTGTACCAGACAATTTGTGCAAAGGGCTCAGATGTTTGAGTAGAGCTTTTGATACCTCGTTTTGGTGGAGTGGTGTCTCCAGAACACTAACACTGCTCTGGAAGTTTCAGAAATGTGCCTTTTGTTCATCAGAGGTGGAGGGTTTTGCTCCTAGAAATTCACTTTGGTATTTATTGGCTGTTGTTGCTAATAATAACTTTAAAAAGATGAGCTGTGGAAAAAAATAACTAATTGTTTGTGAGTGTATTTGTTATGCCAACCTGCAAGCTTTAGCTGCAGACCAGATGAATCAGCTCAGGTACATTTTCTGTTTATTGGCAGGAAGTTAAATTGAATGCTGAGATACAAATCAGGGAGGAAAAGATAAATGGTGATTCTTTCTATTTTGTTCCCAGCTTACAGCTTTATATAGAATGTGTGCGTGTGGACTTTATTATAGGGTTTTTTCATCCAAGTATTATTAAAACTTCACTTTCCAGCACAAATCCCAGGGCTGGAGTGGGTTTGTTGGTATTAGCAAGGTTTGCTGAGGACAGAAACATGCTGCAGGACCCTATCCAAGGGATCAAAAGCATCAGTGAGAAGTATGTATCAGAGATTATGCAAAATCCTCATCTCCATAGGGTGGGGTCCAGCCCAAGACCTGAATTTGCTTGTGTCATTTGTCTTCCTGCTGCTGAGGAGGTGTAATTAACTCACAGATCTGGGACAAAGCAGAAAGCAGTGTAAGATTGTGTTTATGCTGGCCTGCTACTGGATTCTTCCTTTCCTTGCCCTCCCTCCTCCTTTCTTTCCTTCCCTTCCCCTCCCTCCTCCTTTCTTCCCTTCCCCTCCCTCCTCCTTTCTTCCCTTCCCCTCCCTCCTCCTTTCTTCCCTTCCCCTCCCTCCTCCTTTCTTCCCTTCCCCTCCCTCCTCCTTTCTTCCCTTCCCCTCCCTCCTCCTTCCTTTCCTTGCCCTCCCTCCTCCTTCCTTTCCTTGCCCTCCCTCCTCCTTCCTTTCCTTGCCCTCCCTCCTCCTTCCTTTCCTTGCCCTCCCTCCTCCTCTCTTTCCTTGCCCTCCCTCCTCCTTTCTTTCCTTGCCCTCCTTCTTTCTTAAATCATCCCATGAAATGTGGTGTTCATGCAGCAGACCCTGGCTGGGATGATCCAGCTGTTTGTTTCTGTACTGGTGTGGGGGTTTTGTAAACATCTGGGAATTACTGAGTGCTAAAGCAAGTGTTTCTTACTGTGTTAGGGCACAGGAGGCACACAGCTGTCAACATCAAACCTGAGTAAACTTTAAAAGTCTCTTATTAAAATGTTATTATCTTTTTTTTCCTCTTCTTCCCCACATCACTTTTCAGGTTGCAAAGGTGCTAAAGCATGGCTGACTTGGATCACAACCTCAGTCTTGCAGATGCTCTGACAGAGCCACCTCCAGAGATTGAGGAAGAAGTGAAAAGGGACTTCATTGCCACTCTGGAAGCAGAGAAGTTTGATGATGTGGTTGGAGAAACAGTAGATAAAACAGATTATGTTCCTCTACTGGATGATGATGATGCTGCAAAAGCTGGGAGCCAGGAACCAAAAAGCAAACCCCATGCAGACGGTATTCAGGTGGAATGTAAGTGTCTAAAGCACAGGACCAAAAAGCATCAGAGAACACTTTTGCTTATTCTGGTATTGCTGGGCCTGCTAGAACAGGGCTTTTACGTGTTGCTGGCTTTAATCTAAATAATTTATTTTAAAAGCCAAGGTTGGGATCAAATCCTGTGTCTTGCTTTTCTGCTCTACCTGCTGTTCAGTTCTTCAGCCTGTGCAATGATCAGTCATTACTAGTCCACAGAAGATGCTGTTACTGATGGTTTTATCTTGTGGGCTGCCTTGGGCTCTCAGACAAAGCAGTGTCCAGAGGCTGTGACTCTGCACTTACCACATACACAGCGCTTTCCATCACAAAATACCAGAACTGTGCAAGATGCCACCACTGGGCAATGGCAAACCCAAGGTGTGCAGGTGGATGAGCTGCTGGTGAGGTTGGCAGATCGGCATCTTCATCAGGTCCACCCTGTTTGTGAGGTTCATAGAATAGAATCATAGTGGTTGGAAGAGACCTTTAAGATCATCAAGTCCAACCATAAACCCACCACTGCCAACTCCACCTCTAACCCATGTCCCTCAGCACCTTGTCTACCCATCTTTTAAATCCCACCAGGGAAGGGGACTCCACCACCTCCCTGGGCAGCCTGTGCCAGTGCTTGTTCAGACTCAAATGTTTAACAGCTAAAGCTTCATTTCTCCACTGGTCTGAGGGTTTACTTATTTTGATTTCTTGCTGGAAGCATATGCTGGGGGTTTTTTTGTGTGTATGCTTATATATATATATAGATTTATATATTAAAAATATTTATATACATATAAAAATATATTTTTATATATATATATATATATATATATAAAATATATGCTTATATATAGTAAAACGTGGTGCTGTCTCTCTCTGCTGGTTATGAGCATTTACTAACTCCATTGATATTTATTAATGTTAATAACTTTATCAGAAACCACTTAGAAAAAGGAGAGGTTTAAACAGCTCCTTGCTTCCCTAGCTGGGTAAAGAGGAAAACAGTGAGATTTGGGGGTCAGCCGTGAGGTTTCTTTCTCAGTAAACAATTGGAATTCTTTGTGTCACTGCCTGTGTGGTGTGTCCCCCCACAGCCAAGTGGGGCTGCTCACCTGTGGCAAGCAGTGCCTTGATTATTATTTTTTTTCCTTTTATCTATGCTATGTAAAAGAAAAACATGTTTGCTCCCAGCCAGGTAACCTGGTGACTGCTTTCAGAAGAAAGCTTTTATTTTTTTGTCTTAATCCTGTTGCTCATCAGTGTTGATGAAAGTGGGGTGTGCAGAAGAACTTTAATGATCACCCATCAGAATAAACAGGGCCTCCAGGACTAACAGAGCTGGGGAATTACACAGTGGGGAGGGATTTCTGGGCTGTTTAAGGCACTTACTGGCGTTGTTTAAGTGTATCAGGTGCCTTGTGGTACAGAAAATGTAATTTTGAACTTTCCCTACTAACATAGTTGATTAAACAGTAACAAAAAAATAGGGAGGATGGAAGTGGGCAAAAAACCTCTGAGTTTTGGTCAATTCAGAGGTGTGTTATTGTGTTCAGCTCCAGTACCTCTAGTGGTAGGTGGTTTGTATTTTAGCATTGCAGAAGTGGGAGTGACAGAGCACCATGAAGACTTGTTAACACTTCTGCATATGGTTTAAGGTTGTTTGCAAAGAATGCTTTGTTCTCCAAGTTACAGATTCTGAACTAGCTCAGCACCAGAATTGCTCTGTTAAAACCATTGTATAATACTGTTTTAAAATACAAGTTTCTGAAGTTGTGTCCTCCCAGACATAGATCCCTCAAACATTACCATCACAATGCACTGTTTCAAATTAACTGCAGACTCTTGAAGCAGGCTTAATGAGGCCTTTTGGGTTTGCTCAGTGATTAAAACCCGTTAAACTGCCTTGTGAGGAAGAAACCTGCCAGCTCCTGTGTGCAGAACCGCAGCAGATACTGGAGTCCTCACACAGGTCACCTTGGGCCAGACTCTTCATCTGCATCCTATGGCTCTGCCAACCCCTTCCCCTCCCCAGTGCCTCCTGTCTGTGCAACCAGTTGCTCTTTGGCTGCTTGGGCAGAGCTCGTTTCCCTCCTGCATGGCCAGGGGAGGACACAGTTTTCGTTCTTACTTTGGAGATTGGTTTTTCCCTTTTTTGGGATGGCTGCAGAACCGTTGGGAGCATTATCTCAATCTTTGGCAAGATGAAAACAAGACCCTAACTGAAGAAACTGGAGAGCTTTTGCTTGCCTTGGTGGAGGAGATCATGGTTTTTCAGCTGTGCCACCTCGAACAGGAGGGGAATTGTCAGGCTCTGCAGTTTCAATTGGTGTTGATTTATTATGGGCCAACCTTAGGGTTTGATCCTGTTATGTCTTAATTTGCCTGACCTGTTTTTCCCTGAAGCAATAAGGATACTTACTCCTCCTCTGAGATTTCTGCAACGTTTATAACTGTTAAAAAAATATAATAAAGCTTAATGTGCTTATTTTTATTGAGGCTCCAGAATAAATGAGCCTGGGTGAGCTATTACAGGGTCCTAATGGGGGTGTTAAGTGTTGTTCTAGTGCAGGGCTTTGAGTATAATGTGAAGTTTTTGGGGAGGGGGGACTGCAATGTGAAAGGCAGCTAGAATTCAACGTCCCTGGCTCCAAATAGGACTGCAAATAGCTTTATTTTCCTGAGGGAGAAGAGTAACTTTCATGGATCAGGCTTTTCAGCCCCCGCTTGTTAATTTATTTATGTTAAAAGGCACAAATGTGTTCAGACAGCGTGGTCTCTGCTACTGAGATTGCCTTTCCCCAGTCAGAAGAGGTTTAATCATATGTCCTGTCAGGCTCTGGCTAGTCCATCTCTGCTCAGGGTTTTTATTGCACTTTTTTCCTAAACCCAGGAGCCAGATTAGACAAGTTCAATGATCAGATGGGCCCCCATCATGGACCTGGGCGAGCCATGTGAGTACAGAGAGATGGAGAGGAAGAGGGAGCTGTGATGAGCAGTTGTCTGGTCACTGGCAAATTTGTCCTAGAATAAAGCTTTAATAACAGTGAACTTTTAAAATATCTTTGGAAAGGCACAGCTTAAGAAGAAAGGGTTTTACTCTTTCTAGCACCTGGCTGGACATCAAAATTTGGCAAATTCTGGGGTAATCCTCTCATGACACTGTGGGCTTTACATAACGCTGGAGGCTCGCTTTGGCCGTGTGCTACACTGGTTGCAGCTCGCTTTCCTTACCAGTTCCAAGGCTCCAGGGAGTTGAGAGGATCCTGTGGAGCTTCCAATTACAGGCATGGAGCTGTGGCAGCATTTTCGTTAGGGTGCTCTTGTGGAGTAGGGGATGTGTGTCCAAAAGTGCGATGGAAGAGATGTTTGGGTGGGAGCAAGTTCCAACTGAAAGGAAAATCACAGAATCAAAGAATGGTGATTGGAAAGGTTGGAAATGGCCTTAAAGCTCCTCCAGTGCCAACCCCCCTGCCAGCAGCAGGGACACCTTCCACTAGACCAGGTTGCTCAAAGCCTCATCCAACCTGGCCCAGAACACTTCCAGGGAGGAGCAGCCACAGCTTCTCTGGCCAACCTGGGCCAGGGTCTCACCACCCTCACACCAAACAATTTCTTCCTCACATCTCAGCTCCATCTCCCCTCTGCCACTTTCAAGCCATCACCCCTTGTTCTGTCACTCCCTGCCCTTGGCCAAAGTCCCTCCCCAGCCTTCCTGGAGCCCCTTCAGGTACTGGGAGGCCACTGGAAGGTCTCCCTGGAGCCTTCTCTTCTCCAGGCTGAGCAGCCCCAACTCTCTCAGCCTGTCCTCACAGCAGAGCTGCTCCAGCCCTGGCATCATCCTGGTGGCCTCCTCTGGCCTGGCCCCAGTAGCTCCATGTCCTTGTGCTGTTGGTGGCCCCAGCCCTGGAGGCAGCACTGCAGGGGGGGTCTCAGGGGAGCGGAGCAGAGGGGCAGAATCCCCTCCCTGGCCCTGCTGCCCACGCTGCTCTGGGTGCAGCCCAGGACACGGCTGGCAAATGCTGCTCTTTATGAGCTCGGAGCAGCAGCCGTGCTCCTGTGAAGTGTTTTTAGTTCAAGTGAGGACCAACATTGTTTCTGAGATGGTTGGTTGTGTTATTGGTGGGGAACTGTGTACCCAGGGAGGTCTGTGCCATGAGTGTCCGTGGCCTTGCACACAGTGTGTGCATGCTTTGCATTCTTGCACTCACTCTGTCCACAAACTTGGTGATGAGTTTTAACTTTGTATACGGTTTTTTAATAGGGACCCAAATACTGAGCGTGATTTCAGTGATGAGTTTGTTTTAATTTCCTCTGGGCAGCAGCTTTGGGGCTTTTCTCAAGCACACGTGTCACCACGAGATGGCTCTGCTGGCGCTGCGTCACGCGGCTGGAGGGACAGTGCTGCACAGAGGGGCAGATCATCCTCCCCGGTATGGAAACACAATCCAGCTCCAGAGCCCGAAACCACAGCACTTCCTTTTTCCTTTTCCTCCCTTTTTGCACTCGGAATGAGCACCTTTCTTGCAGAAGGCAGCAGGCTTTGCTTTTGCAAAGGGAAGTTTAAACCCTTTTTGTGTCACATATGAAACTGAAGATGAAGAATGTTTAAATCCTTTGTGTCACATGTGAAACTGAAGGTGAGAATGTCCCTCTCTTCAGAGTTTCAGAGGGATTAAAAAAAAAAGGCAAATTATGGTAAGATTCTTGCATTTGTATCTCATGTGATACCTTTTCCCTCTCAAAGTCATGTCCATCCTCATTCCTGCCCTGAAGTTGTTAAAACTTCTGCTCAGGCTTAATCCCTTTTTTTTTTTTTTATTTTTTTTGTACAAAAATAAGTGCCCACTGTGGTCTGAGTGTGCTCTCAGCTCTGTCAGACACAAAATAAACATCAGCAATAGTTCAGAGCGACCCAGGTGATCCCAGGGGTGCATTCCTGAGCAGTGTGTTTTTGTGCTGCCCCAGATTTCAGCTGCTCTCCTGGTGTCTCATGGCCCAGCTGCAGAAACTGCTGGTTCATCTCATCACAGGAGCTTGTGCCATTGGTCTGTTGGAGCTTATTGCTGTGTGAGGGGATTTTTTTTTATGCTTTTTGTTTAAAGTTTTGTTTAAAGCTGCCTGGATCTTGGCTTGAGTTGCTTAACTGCATAATATACCTCGATTTTTTTTGAGGAGGGAGGGTTACCTTAAGTATTGTCTTGATAAGCCAAAGTGTTCTTGAAACTTTTTTCCATGTTTTATGAACTTTTTTCCATGTTTTATGAACTTTTTTCCATGTTTTATGAACTTTTTTCCATGTTTTATGAACTTTTTTCCATGTTTTATGAACTTTTTTCCATGTTTTATGAACTTTTTTCCATGTTTTATGAACTTTTTTCCATGTTTTATGAACTTCTTTTCATGTTTTATGAACTAAAGTGGTGAAATTAATCTAGTTGTTACAGTTCTCAAAGCAGAATTGATCTTTTTTTCTAGCTCATTTTCTTTACACGGATTTAGCATCGCTCAGGTAATGTTTGTGCTCAATTAGTGAACTTCACTTGGGGTTCTCTAACATCTGTTTGTCTTGGATTCAATCACAGGCAGACAGTGATCAGAGAAGGTGATTAAAACTTCAAGCTTCAGCTCGTGTTTGAGGAGGAGAGGTGTGAGGTGGGATGGGGAGAGGGATCTGTGTGGAAGTGAGCACGGTGGGTCTCCTTGTCCTGCTCTTGGATGACCCCAGAGCTTTGTTTTCTTTTGTGACTCTGGGAGATGATGAGCCTGACTGCTCTTCAGAAACCATTTTGAGATAGAATATTTACACATATGAATTGCAATAGCTTAAGCTACTCTTTTAGGACTCACCAGTTTGCTTTGACTGTATGGCACTCTGTTTATCAGCGTTTTATTCCCCATCAAGTTTTTTTTTGTCTAAGCTCTCTAACATAAAGTTATGTTCAACCAAGTCTGCACACACAAATGTGTGGTAGTTGTGGTGGTTTCACTTGACTATCAGCCAACCCCAGCCACTTGCTCACTCTTTCCCCTTGTCCCAGCACAGGGAATAGGAGAGAAAATCAGGGTGAAAGTGAGAAAAATCGTGGGTTGAAATAAAAACAATTTAATAATTGAAATAAAATAATAATTAGAGTAATAATGATAACAACAGTAATAGTGAAATATTAAAATGAGTGCTGCCCAGTGCAGTTGCTCACCACCTGCTGACCGATGCCCAGCCTGTCCCAGCCAGTGACCCCAGAGCAGAGACAGTCCCAAAACCACAATCCCAGAAGAGAAGCCCAAGCAATCCCTGACAGAGCCCTCCCTCTTTCCAGTCAGCCCTGGTTAATACACTGAACCATGACGTGACATGAGATGGAATATCTCGTTGGCAGAGCCAATTTGGGTTTTGCTAATTACTACACTTTCCCCCCCAGCCCAGTTCTTTCCACTTGCAGACTGGCAAAACACAAAGTCCTTGGACTTCCAGCACCAACTAAAACCATCAGTGTGGTACCAACGTTCTTCTCATAACAGGTCCCACCCTGAACTGAAGCACAGCGTTATTCTAGCTGCTGAGAACAACATTAACTGTGTGCTAATGAAACTAGGACAGACAGGGTGAAAATATATGCAAAATGACTCTTGCCTACACCAGTCCAACCCACCCTGACCTGCTGAGAGCTGTTTTCCTTTTGCCCTCTGGTTTCTCACGCTGTCTGCAGAGCAGGCTGCAGGTCTGGTGGTGAGGACACGCTCGGTTGTGGTTGTGCTTCCGTGTGCCCTGCGCTAAGTCACTGCTGGGGATTGGGGGGTGATATTGTCCATTTGCTTGAGATTATGGGTTTAGCGAGTGCTGCCTTAAATTTGTTTATATAAAAACAATCCTTTGATCCACGAGCCAAATGCCAATACTGCCTGGTGATTCTGGTGAGGATTATGTAGTTACAACATCTTGACATGGTTTTGGTTTTGATGCAGTTTAGAATATGAGGAGTCCTGGCCCTGGGAAGGTTGCTGGGTACTTTCACACTTGCACTCTAGCTGACTAACATCAGTTTGATTTGTTCCAAAGGAGCTGACCTTCAGAGATATAAAAATAAAAACCACTAATGCTGGTGGAGTTTGGTTTGACCTGGTTTTTGTGAGGTTTGGTTTCTAAAAAAGCTAAACCTGCAAAGGAAATCATTTTACCTGCTGTTCACACTTCTCAAGAAGTGCAGAAGGAAAGACGTGGCATTTCTGATCCTTCTGCTCAGTTAGGAGCCCACTGTTGAGCCTAAAATCTTTAGATTTCACCTGGTTAAGCATTTGGTTTGGGGAGACCCTGACTTGACTGAGCACATGTGCAAGGGCCCTGCTATCCCTGCGTGCTCACGGAGCTTTTGGGAGCGTTGAAAGCTGTTGCCTCTCTGGGACCTACTTGCTGGTTCCTCTGCTGTTCTGGTAGCTGGGGATTTTTACATCACTTCTCCCCTCAGGGCTTTTTTTTTTTTCTCCTTTTTTCTTCTTTTTAACAGAATCAGAATCATTAAGGTTGGAAAAGACCTCTGAGAACATCAAGCTGATGGCAGAGACAGCAGGGTGCACGCAGAGGAGAGCAGCCACTGTGGTCACTGCTCAGCGTGTCGAGGGGAAGGGGAATGCCACAACGGCTTTAACCTGTTCTTTTGCCCTAATTCCTGTGCTTTGAAGCAAATGTAGGATTTTCAATACATATTATTTATTTTATTTTCCTAAATGAGTGACTATAGGGGACTGGATAAGATGAAGCTTCTCTGAAGGAATATATTTGTGCTTTGTAGTCTGGAAGCTGCACAGACCTGAGAGCCCTGTCAGCTCTGTGGAAGGTGAAGCCAGAACACAGCTGGCTTTGAGCTGCTTTCCTTTTCATCTACCATAGCGTTTGGTAGGCTTGACTAATATATTATTAATATATTTTTTGTTTTACTTAATGTTTGTACAGCCCTTGATAGGGAAGGGTGGGTTGTCTTGGCTTTTCTTTCTGCTAGAAGACAGTTGGCTTGGGTCACTTGCTGCCTAGGACATCAGCCCCTACATGAAACGTTTCCCCCAATGAAGTGTTTATTTTCTGAATAGCTGGAATGCACTGAGTGGCCAGAAGCTCTGCTGAGTGGACTGTATGCAGAGCAAAGCTGACCTCAAGTGCATGCAGACTGCTCATTCCAAGTGCCACCAGACCAGTCTTACAGATAAACACTGAAGGCAGTGCTCAGAGTATGCACACAGACTGCCAGACCAAATCTGTAGTGTTTGTCTGTATTTGTGATCAAATTGAATCGTGTGTTTAATGCATGAATAATGGTGGTGGCATCAAGACCAGCCCATGAAACGTTGCAACAGCTCCATTGGCCGTGCAAGGTGCAGTGATCAGGTTCAAGTGAAACTGAAAGCAATATGTGATCGTTTTGTCCAGTTTAAACCAGAACTTGCACTCAAGTTTTCAATTACAGTTTAAATACTGAGGCCTTGAGCAACCTGGTCTAGTGGAAGGTGTCCCTGCTGCTGGCAGGGGGGTTGGGACTGGATGAGCTTTAAGGTCCCTTCCCACCCAAACCACTCTGGGATTCTACTGTAGAAATGGGAGTGAGTTTGTGGGTCATGGCAGTGGGTGTTGCTGTTTATTTTCTCCACCACCAAAAGACTTTTTTGACACATTTAGTTATGACTGAAGACAAGAGAAGACTGGCAAAGCCTCTGTTACAGTGACAGCATCAGCTACCTTCATTAAACCAGTGTTAGGACATCCATGTGAGCAGGACTTCAGAAAACTTGGAGCTCTTGCACCTGGCCTAAGCTTCCTCCCTGTTAACTGGGAGGTTCCTGGGAGCCTGTGTGGCTCCTCTGTGTAATTCCTTGGAGATCTCTGTGTAGGACCCTGTTACTCCACCAGATACCCAGCATATGTGAAGCAGTGTTGTGTAAACCATCCCAAAACCCTGATTTCTCCTTTCCTGAGCTGATGGTACATGCAGTGACTGGCAGTAGTGCTCCCAGTGCCCAGTTAAGCCAGTTCCACTGTCAGATTAAACACCAGACCTCGTGAAGACTGGCAGCAGGAGGAGCTGGTGTGTTTAACTGCTGAGAAACAGGTCCAGGGATTCCTGTGGTATTTTCAGCTCCTTGAAGAGGATGTAGGTGTGTGTTTGTCTATGAGCTGTCTGGCAAGTTCAGTTGAATTTTTGTAAAACACCAGGATGAGCCACTGAAGGAACTGGAAAGACTTTCCTTTGCTTTCCTGAGGGTTGGATGAAGCCCTGAAGTGCAGTGTCTGAAGTACAGCGGTAACATAGCTTGATTTTCAGAGTGTTTGAGCTCAGGGAAGGGACAGCAGCAACTCCAGGTAACTGAATACACATCTCTTTGGCAGGGGGTTTATTTTATTTACCTACAGGATTTTTTTAAAGCCATTGCCCTGAGTGTTTCTTCCTGGTAAGCAGAGCCGATGGCCTGAGGAACTGAACCGCTGTTAGAGCTTGTGCTGCTTGCTACGCTTCACTAATACTACTCAGCATCATACTTGCAGTGACTTGTATGTGCTATTTTGCACCTGGAAAATGGGATAAATTCTTAGAAATTAAGCAGAGTTTATTTAAGAAGATATTATTAGAAAATATTTTAAGACTTGGTGCAAGGATGAGATCTTTCATTCAGGTAAATGGCCTTGTAATAGTCACCTGTCGCGGTGGCGGTTACCTACAGCAATATTGTGCTGCTGGCAACCTGCACCAGTGCTGATACCAGCACAATCCAGCTGCTTTTGTAAGGACCAGAGTCTGATCTCAAAGGCAGTAATCTAAAATAAATAAAATTCCTCAAGCAGTTTGCCAAAGTGATTATAGTTATTGACCCTCAGTGTAGAGAGTATGGGGTGAATATAGAATTCCACTCGTGGATTTTGATGATTAGGAAGAACTGTTTGAGGGCTGGGGCCAGAAGTGTGGTTTTAAAAAAAAAAATAAAAAATGAGGAGAGGCTGGAGTCACTGGGTTTGTTCAGCCTGGAGAAGAGGAGACTGAGAGGAGATCTCCTGGCGGTCTGGAACTTCCTCCCCAGGGGAAGAGCAGGGGCAGGCGCTGAGCTCTTCTCTCTGGCCACCAACGCCAGGAGCAGAGGCCATGGCAGGAAGATGTGGCAGGGGAGGGGGAGCTTGGCCATGAGGAAAAGGTTCTTGAGGCAGAGGGTGGTGGAGCACTGGCACAGGCTCCCCAGGGAGGTGCTGATGGCCCCAAGGCTGACAAGATTCCAGCAGCATTTGGCCAAGGCCCTCAGGGCCATGGTGTGAATGTTGGGATTGTCCTGTGCAGGGACAGGAGTTGGGCTCCATCATCCTGGTGGGTCCCTTCCAACTCAGCAACTCCAAGTCTGATGATTCTGTAAACTACTCTTGCCTCACATCCACCAAGGCCATCCAAGTTTATCAGCTTGGGTAAGTTCTATTTACTGGAAGGAGCTCCAGAGTCACAGCAGTGTAGTGCTGGCCCTCAGGAAAGCTTAGTGTGAGGTGAAGGTATGAATAGATAAAAAAGCTTCTAGTTGTTGTGCCTTGAGTCTCCTGTGTGGGACTGGATCTTCTGTGGTTGGAAAGCTCTTCCTTTTGGGTTTTAAGTTGCACTGTCTTGGTGCCCTGTGGGTACCTTGAGTTATTTAAAAAATAATTCTGAGGGGAAAAAACCCCGTATCTGTGGTTGCTAACATCACAGTGTTGTCCTTACAATGTTGGTTTTAAGGTGTGGGTTAAGATTAACTTCATCCAGTGCTAACATTTCCTTTGATTTCTTGCAGATACTCCAGCTTCTGGGCCAACAGTTGTAGAAAACGGTGACCATGGGATGGAAGATCACCACACAGGTACGTGCTCAATGTCTGAAAGGAAAACCTCAGCTTTATTGGACCAGGAAAACCTCATTGGGACAAAATGCATCTTTTCTGTGTCATATTTCTCCAAGGAGGGTTGTTGGTTGTTTTTTTTTTTTATATTATCTTTTTAAAGAATTTGAAACAAGACCCAACTTTATTTTGAGGTTTGAATTTGCTTATTTGCATAAAGCTTTGTTCTGAAGACACTGTGTGTTGGGAAGGGAACACCTAGGGCACTAATGACTTCCCAGTGACTCTGTAATATTCATAGCTGAACTCTACCCTGACCTGTGAGAACTCCTCCTGTTCCCCAGGAGATGACAGTGATGTTTCTTCCATCCTTTGATGTAGTTTTCTCATTCACTGAGCTGCTACTGAATTCCACTGCCTTGTTTATTCTGCAGCTCGTCCTTCCTCTCCAAACTACCCTCCTGTAAATACCTCCTAATACTTGCTTTAGCAATGTCAGGGATGGAATTGAGGTCTTCTGAACCTTTATACAGCAGTAGGATAGCTTTGTCTGCCAGAAACTTGTACTCACTCAAGTGGACCAATATTTCAAACTTGTGAGGAATCTGGAAAAGAACTGCTCTTCCCAGCAGCCTAACACAGGCTGAAGTTAGTTTTCTTTTAGCACTTACATTTATTGATAAGCACTGGTTCCCTTTCATGACACTTACTAGGAATTGGGTTTCCTACCAAATTCCAACCCAACTGTTTAGGATGAGCACTACCAAACTCTGTGACTGCATGAGCCAGTGGGTTGTTTCCTTTTGTGGTGAGGAGGGTGCAGACTGTGACAGGACATCCTGTAGAACCTCTGTTTTCTTGAGGATAAATACTCAAAAATCAAATTATCACCCTGGCTTTGGTAAGAGCTGTTTATTTGGTCTCCCTTTCCATGCTCTCCAGCTCAGCTTTGGCAGGACAGATCATTGCTGGGACTGTTTGGGTGCTCACAGCATTAACATCTCTGCGAGGCTGTAGGTGCAGCCCGAAGAAAAAAGAACTCCAAGACATAATGATGAATGTGTGGGAGTGGGAGACAGGGATAATTAAACCACTTTTTGGTTATAATTCTATTTAGTGTGAGCAAGTGTTCATGTTCTTACTGAGGATGGGAATATAAAAATTGATCTTAATTTGCCATTGTAAATCTGGTCAAAAGGAAGTTGTGCATCTTTTATAATTTAATATAAAACTGAAATGAAGAGCACTTCTGAAGCTGCCTAAAGATGCTTCCTCTCTCTTTTTTTAATGTATATAACTAAAAGGAGATAGAAATAAAATCAGATTTATGATACTCCATGTATAACTAATAAAATACATGGAGGTTTTTTAATTCAACTTCTGAATTGTGTTTAAAAAAATTCTTGTTACTTAATACTAGCTTTGTGGAGGTTTAACTCTTCACACCCTAGATGTGAACTACTTTGATCAAAGATGCTTTTATCTGTCTGAAGCTTTTTAATTTATTAATGAGCTCCATCTTTGTGGGGTAGAGTTGGATTTTTTTTCTTTTCTTGTTAAAGGCTGTCTAAAAGTGACATCAAAGTGGTAGAAACAGCATGTCAGAGGATGGAGAGTCATGGGCATCAAGTTAATTAGGCTTTTCAGAATAACAGAAGATTTATACAGCACAACTTTCATGGACTCTTTCCCCCTAGCCACTTGTATGGAATACTTGAAATAGCCATGCTTATATGGTTGAGAATAAGGGAAAAATGCTAATTTAAAATCAGATAAGGGAGGGGTTTTTTGGAGTCAAAGGGCAGCTGATGCTCTGCAGAAACACAAGTGAGTTGTTCAGAGCAGGTGACAGACTTCAGTAGTGCCTGGTTCCACATTTAATCTAAATGTTTTTGTCCCTGGTCTAAGCCACCTTCAGTTTGTGGCTTATTTTGAGCTGGCTCTATTCCTTAATATTTCTCTTTTAAAGCTGAAATGATTCTTCTGGATGGGTCCAGTGCAGAGGTGGGAAACTGAGTAGCTGAGAGGGGAGTAAGGAAGGTGATGCTCAAGGGAACCAGCTTTTTGCTACAGAAGGCAGTGTTCAGTGTTCAGAGCTACAGAGAGAGCTTTTAAAAGCAGAGCTGTGTTTGAGTGGGATTCTGAAACAGACCTGAAGCAAAGTATGGAGGAAAAAAATACAGTTATGGTGGTTGCACTGGGCCAGCACTGGGCTGCAGCCAAACCCAACCGCTCGCTCTCTGCCCCCCAAGGGAACAGGGGAGAAAATTGGGGGGCAAAGGTAAGGAGACTCGTAGGGTGAGAGAACAACAAGTTAATCATGGAAAGAAAAGAAAAATTAAAATAATAATTATAATAGTAATAGGAATAAAATACACCAATGAGTGACCCCCAGTGCCACTGCTCAGCACCCGCCCACCCAGCCCGGCCCGTGCCCAGAGAACGATCCCGGAGCAGCGACAATCCCGACCCGAAACCGCAATCCCGGGAGAGCCAGAGCCCGAGCGAGAGCCAGAGAGAGCCAGAGAGGAAGAGCCCCTCATGGATCTCCTGCCCATGGGGGACAGGAGATGGAACAGCCCCTTGGCAGAGCCCAGTGCCCATGGAGCTGATCCATTGCAATATTCCTCACCCCTGAGATCTTGCAGAGCAGCAAAACACAAAGTCCTTCAACTTCCAGTGACAAATGCAAACATCAGTGTAGTATCGATGTTCTTCTCACGGCAAATCCCAGCTGAACCCAACCCCCAGCGCTGTTCCAGCTGCTGAACAGCACCAGCTCTGGCCCAGCTCACACCAGGACAATAGTTAAGCTGTTTGAAAATACAGATGTCTGCTTATCTCTCTGGTCTAGGTCACAGGAAACGTGGCTACGTGGGTTTTTTTCACCTATCAAATAAAACAGGGTGATGCCTTGTTAATGTTTCATTACATGCAGTGTTATCTGCAGACATCTGGTGTGTGTGTATGCACAGGTCAGAGTTAGTCAGGACTGAAGTCTTGGTGCTGGTTTGGCAGCCTGTGCTGCCTCCTGCCCGGATGCCCCGCTCCAAAACACCGTTAATGCAGTAGATGGCATAAATCCCAAACTAATGTAACTGGGGGGCAAACCCCTGTATGAACTGCTGAATTATTTTTACTGTAGCAGGGATGTATTTAAACCACTGATGCAGGGATGTTTATAGTTCAGTATTTCAGAATGGAAAGGAAAAATGTGAACAGTTGACTTCACGTTGGCTGTTGATGTGAAGGTCCAGACCTGTGGCCAGGAGGTTGAGAACCTTCTGCCCCAAAACGGGGAGAGCAGCATTTTCTCTGAAAGGTTCAGGTTTTGGCAGTGCTGAGCTGTATGTGGTGATTGCTTATTTACTTTGTGGGTTTGGGGGTTTTTTGGGGGGGTTTTTTATTTGAGAGCTACAGAGTGAGAGCTCTGGCTTGGGTTCTCAGACTGAAACTCTGTTAATTCTGTTCTTCCTTATAAGGAGAAATAAAAGAGAGGTTGGTGCAGCGTTGGGAGGGGAGCTGTGCACATCTGGTGCAACTCAAGTGGGGAGGGAATTGTTAATAGCTTATAATCACTGATGGCATGCAGATACTGAGGTAGGGAGTGAGCTGCTGGCTTCCATGATGCAAAGGTCGGGGCATGCTCAGTAAAACTCTTAACAGCAGGTTTAAAACACACCAAAAAATGCGTAATTTGTGAACAATGCAATGTTTGCAACTCCCTATTGCAGGATATTTGCCTAGAGTTTGAAGAAATGATATATTTTTTTAAAAAAAGACAAATTTCTGGAAAGAAATCCGTCAAGGATGATCATGTGGTTCAATCTGGATCTCTCTTCTTCCAAGATCCTGTTCAGTGTCTTGCTGGAAGATGAGAAGTGTCCTAGGGAAGTATCGCTGTGTGGTGTCCATACTTTCCCTAGCTGGACTTTCTCTCCAGCCAGCCTGCTTGCTGTTCTGTCACCTGGAATTGGGTCACAGAAATAGTTTGTCACTGATTTCGGTGCAAATTGTGCTTTGAAGCAGCATCCTGAGCTGCTGCTCTCTCGATAACAATTTGCCACTAACCTTGATTTATCACAACTGATTTCTGCATGTGGCACAACGACACACACCGTGGCATGACTAATGATGGATTTTCTGATACTTCTAAAAGCAAAATGCCTTGTGTCACTAATCTGGCTTTTGGCAAATCTCCTGGCTGCACTAGATGAAATATTGCTTGTTGTGCACTGTGCTACCTGAATGTTCATGTTTACTAATGACTTGCGCTTTCTTGCCCCTTTCCCCATCCCCTTTCCCTCTCCTACTTCTTTTCCTCTCTTCTATTTTCTCCTCCTAGAAGCCTAGACTGTCTCCTAACACTGGGGCTGCCACTGATACAAGACCAGTGTACTTTTCTACCTGCCATTACACTTCTAAAATCTTCAGCATTTTACAGAGCTCTTGCTTTACATCCTTGGACTTTCCGTGTAGAAGAAGCCAAAGGGTGGCTGTGCTGCCGGCCGACCAGCCCTCCTCCTCCTCCTCCCTCTCTGCTCTGCAGTGCTTGTTGAAACCTTCCTTCCTTTGTGTAAGCACAAATGTGCATGGTGGTTTTTAACTGCACTCATTCAGCACTCCCACTGTCTTTAAATCACAAGTACAGCTCCATTTTATTTTTTTTTTTTAATTCAACCACTTTTAAATTTAATTTTGTATCCTTTTTTGGATGGATGCTTAAAAACAAAAGGTTTTGATAGCAAATTGGAAGTTGTGCTTTCATAGGGGATGGGTCCACCATGACTGCAGCTCCTTTCCCTTCTCCCTGTACTCACCACAGCCTTTTAGAGTAACGCTGACTTGTACCTGCCTTGATCCTCGCTGCTTTGAAACCTTCTCAGATAAGGTTTTTATCTTTAATAATGTTGTCTTCTTCAAAACAGGTGTTTTTGCATCATAGCAATTACTGTACAGGCTTGAGAAACAAATGAGGAAACACCGTGTTTCCTGAGGTACAAGCAGATTGTGAGGGGTGGATTATGGGGTTCAAGCATTTGCTTTCAACTGGGAGTATAAAGGAAAACAACCAACCCCAAATTCCTGCCTCAAAAAGCTGCTCTGCTGTCGTGTGGCTGCCTACAAGGCTTGGAAGTAAGAAAGAAAATTGCCTTTTCTGAACTTCATCCCTCTAGCTTTGGTTTGGTAGTGATAACCTTGGATAAAATTTTACCTGCCATGAAAAATAACCTGTCCCTTCTAAAACTGAGAGGAACAAAAGATCTAGGACTAAATGGTTAAATTGATACTGAAATAATTAAGACAATTTCCAGCAACAGCACGAGACTTGGGCCTGTTTTAACCTTACCCAGAGCTGTGAGAGGTCAGCAAGTCCCTTGCACTTCCTGCTGTCTGCATGAAGCTGCAAAGCTTTCCAAACACAAAAGTGTTAGTTACTGCCATTCAGCAACACAAAATAAGGCAAAAGGAAATAAATAATTTAAAGAGACTGCTTAGAGTTTTACATGAGGCAAACTCAGCTTGGGTTTTTGACTAGTGAATGTTTTGTTTGAGGATAATTGTGTTGTGTAGCTAAAGGTGCTTTGCCTGCAACACCTGAGAAAAGTATAGGATTTATTTGAACCCAAATCCAGTCTAAGGTAGGATGGGATTCTCCAAATTGCCAAAAACTCATACTTTCACTTGCCTAAAAATGATATTTTCTTGTGAAGAGAGTAATTTGCACCTGAAGAATAAAGTACACCTTAAAAGGTCCTAAACACCCAAAAGAGTGGTCAGGCATTGGAGAGGGCTGCCCAGGGAGGTGGTGGAGTCCCTGTCCCTGGAGGTGTTCAAGAAACACGTAGATGGAGCACCCAGGGCTGTGGTTTAGTGGGCATGGTGGTGGTGAGTTTGATGGTTGGACTGGATGACCTTGGAGGTCTTTTCCAACCTCAATGACTCTGTGATTATTCCCAGTACCCTGCTAGTACCCATGGCTAGCACTACTGGTCCACTGATGAGTTACTGGAAGGATATTGCACCTTGAATGAATCCTGCTGTTAATGTCACCAGAAGATTTTCTTTGCCCATCTCCCTCAGATAATGACCCATCCAGCCTTGATTTATTGTTTTTAACCTGAGACCTCGCGTGCTCCCCACCCAGGGTGCCAGTGGCCAGAGCTGCTGCGATGGGCTCTGTGCTCTCAGCCTGGTTAGTGATGTGCATCAGGACTCGAGGCTTTTGTTCCCTAATTTGATGGCAGTTTCTTGCTTTACCCACCACTCAAAGCCTCATTAGTAGCTGATATGGTGCCAGTTTCTGAACAAGGAACACCATTGGCTTCTGCTCTGAGGTAGTGTGGTGGCTGCACTGGGCTGGCAGCCAAACACAGCCACTTGCTCACTCCTCCCCCAGGGAATGAGGGAGAGAACTGGGGGACAAGGGTAAGGAGACTCGGAGGGTGAGAGAAGAACAAGTTCATCATGGAAAGAAAAGAAAAATTAAAATAATAATGATATTAAAATAATATTTATAATAATAAAATACACCAATGAGGGACCCCCAGTGCCAGTGCTCAGCACCCACCCACCCAGCCCGGCCTGTTCCCAGAGAACGATCCCGGAGCAGCGACAATCCCGACCCGAAACCGCAATCCCGGGAGAGCCAGAGCCCGAGCGAGAGCCAGAGAGAGCCAGAGAGGAAGAGCCCCTCATGGATCTCCTGCCCATGGGGGACAGGAGATGGAACAGCCCCTTGGCAGAGCCCAGTGCCCATGGAGCTGATCCATTGCAATATTCCTCACCCCTGAGATCTTGTAGAGCAGCAAAACACAAAGTCCTTCAACTGCCAGTGACAAATGCAAACATCAGTGTGGTGTTAATGTTTTTCTCCTGACAAATCCCAGCTGAACCCAACCCCCAGCGCTGCTCCAGCTGCTGAACAGCACCAGCTCTGGCCCAGCTCCCACCAGGACAGGTAGATAGCTGTCATTTCTGAGAGAACCTCGTTGCCTACAGGTGCTGAGCTGCCAGAGCTGGGCTCTTCCCTTGCCTTTCCAATGTGCCAACCTGGCAGAGCCACCACGCAGTTGCTCAAGGCCAGCAGCCTTTGAGACCAGATCCTGACTGGGGCACAAAAATAAGCATTTCCATGAGGACTAGAGCAATAATGGTGACTGGGATTGAGGATACACATCTGCCTTTCTGGTTTTACTGGAAATAATTCCACGTGGTAACATGTAGCCAACAGCCTCTACATTTGATAAGCCCCCAAAGCCTCACCAGTGCCCTTTTGGGGTGGTGGAAAGCCCTGCTTACACAGGTCTGGGGACCATCCAGGAGCTGGGGGCCATCCAGGACTGTTCCTCCAGCCGTACATCACACCAGGTCTCCTCTGCCACACCAAAGCATGAGATGAGAGCAGTGGCATGTGATGCAAGGAGAGGTGGTTGGTCCTTGTTGTCTTTAAGTTCTTTCCTCTTGTGGGATTTTTAGTGTCTGGTGCCAGAAAAGGAGATTGTTCTGTTCTTTATTTTTATTTTTAAAGATCTCTTTGTGGCTATTTTTTCAAATGTGGTTGAGTCTGGAGCAAGGCAGCAGCACAGCTACTCTGGAGGCATTCCAGCTTGGTTCCACAACTCACTCTTTTGCACCTTTTGCCTTAAGTGAGCTTAACTATTTGTGCCCTAGAAATACCAAATAAATAACTATAGAAAGAACTTTTCAGGGTTGAATAACAGAAAGTTTCAAATTAACTGAATATTGGACTTTCTCCCCTCCCATATCACATTTATTGGATTGAAATGCACTAATGATTTTAAAGTATTGGCTTGGGGAGAGTTCCCAGCACTTGTTGGCTGCTGAATGTCATTAGGTTGACAGATTTGAATGTAAGCTTGTAGCTGAGGAAGGGAGATGATTGTTTCTTGTTTGTGGTGGTTCTTCCTCATAGTACTCTCACCAAAAACTCTGCACTGTCACACGTGTGCTTTTTCTGGGGGGTGTGTGTCCTGGGAGGGTGAGTGTTCTGGCCAGGGGGAGGTGTGGGATGTTGGTGGCTCAATACTCAGTGTTGTATCTTGGGTCACTCCCAGGAAATGTCACTTGTGTCTTGCTGAAAACTCAGTGCAGTAAATGGATATGCAAGAGTGTGTGTTTCACTTTGGCATTTTTATTTTCAATAAGCCAGGTAGCTACTAAATATGTTCCTCTGCTTAAATTTCCTGTTCTCCATGCTATTTCTCTGGTCTTTGGAGATGACAAGAAATCTTTCTGGAACATACTCTAACTTCCTTGTGCTTGCAAGCTTGTCTGTTATCAATTCTGATTTCTCTTAATAACCCCAATGCTTTGTATGATGTGAAGCTGTGTATCACTGTCAAATAAATCACCTTAATAAACATCTCAAGACTAACCTCTCAATAGTTGTACTGTGGTGAGAATCTGCTTGGGTTGTGTTGCTTGATTGTGCTGTTTATTTGTAATTAATATCTCCAGGGAGCTGCCTGTGTGTGATTAACTGCTCTGGTGTTATTTCTGAAAGAGGTAAATGGCTCAGACTGGAGTTGTTTGCTGGCTGGACAGGTGTTTGAAAACATACCCCTCAAAAATTGGCTTAGGTAATTTAGTTCATACATTAAAAAGGAAAGTATTTCAATGAGCCACATGATTTTGTTGTTTTTGGGAGGGGTGGGTGGGCAGAAATAGAAGGGAAATTTCTTCTCCCTGTGCTCAAGGAATAACAAGTGGGGATGGATGAGGTGGATGAGGTGGATGCTCCTTTCCTTGTTGGACTTACAAGGGACTTAAAATCTGCAGGGATGAGCTAGCTGGTAAATAATGCCTGGTGTTTGTGGCAGTGCACATGTTATGGCTTAAGATATCTGATTTTTAATATTTTTTTTTGAAGATTCACAGAAAAATGACATCTGTGGGAATGGTAATAAACACATTTAACAACATTTCTGAGTATCTGATGTCGACAGGGGAAGCGTTTACCTGCCGCCTCAGCTGAGGTTCACTCCTTGCTGTTTGTTTTCTAACACCCTTTTGCTGTTGGTTATGTTGCTGGTGCACAAACTGAACAAAACCAAATAAAAAAAATCCCAACAAACCACACAAAACCCTGAAAAAGTCATTCCTTATGTTTGGTATTTTGTAAACATCACACTCAAAGGTGTGCTTTTCTAATTAAAGCTATTTTCCCTCTCTTACCTGCCTGCCAATTTCCCATCTGGTACAAGCTTTTGTTTATAAAGGCTTTTATACTTTCTGGACTTAAGGGAGAGCTCCTCAGGCTTTCAGAGCGGGTCTGCATCCAGCCATGCTCGCTGGAGGAGATTTCATGTTTTCTGTTGCTCCAGTCTAAAAAAAGCAGCAAACTGAATAATTCAGAAGGCTTTGGTTCTTCAGACGGGCATGACTAAGAGGTTTGGTGTGTGTGTGTGTGTGTTTGATCTTTGGAGGTGATTATTTTTAGGCCTGAGATGAATTGGGGGAAGGGGAAGGTGGGCATCCTGATGAAGCTGAGCTGAGATTGAACTCAACCAGCTGGCACCGTGCGCTGGCAGCACAGAGCCAATAACCGTGTCCTGGGCTGCACCCAGAGCAGCGTGGGCAGCAGGGCCAGGGAGGGGATTCTGCCCCTCTGCTCTGCTCTCCTGAGACCCCCCCTGCAGTGCTGCCTCCAGGGCTGGGGCCACCAACAGCACAAGGACATGGAGCTACTGGAGCCAGGCCAGAGGAGGCCACCAGGATGATGCCAGGGCTGGAGCAGCTCTGCTGTGAGGACAGGCTGAGAGAGTTGGGGCTGCTCAGCCTGGAGAAGAGAAGGCTCTGGGGAGACCTTCCAGTGGCCTCCCAGTGCCTGAAGGGGCTCCAGGAAGGCTGGGGAGGGACTTTGGCCAAGGGCAGGGAGTGACAGAACAAGGGGTGATGGCTTGAAAGTGTCAGAGGGGAGATGGAGCTGAGATGTGAGGAAGAAATTGTTTGGTGTGAGGGTGGTGAGACCCTGGCCCAGGTTGGGCAGAGAAGCTGTGGCTGCTCCTCCCTGGAAGTGTTCTGGGCCAGGTTGGATGAGGCTTTGAGCAACCTGGTCTAGTGGAAGGTGTCCCTGCTGCTGGGGGATATTTTCAACCCAAAACTTTATGTGAGAGCTGGAGGGGGTGATGTTACATCCTCACTTTTGGTGAGGATCATGGATGGGAAGCGGAGGGGATGTGCTGCTTCCCCCTCGCCCCTGGAGAGGGTGAGTGTGGAAGATGAAGGTTTCTGCTCTGTGGGGTGCCCCTTCTGTGGGCTCTGAAGGAGTTGGTGCTCTTCCAACTGAAGCACTAGCTGGCTAAGGAGCTGAGTAGCAGTTGGTACAATCCCAACTCACAGGCAGTTCAGAAAGCTTGGAGACACTTCCCAGATGCTGAAGCACCTACAGACACTGTGAATGCAAGAAACATCAGGGTGGATTTTTGTTCAGCACAGGGCTTTGCTTAGGAAACCCAACCACACTGAAGAGTCCTTTCCATGCCCTGGCTTAGATCAGGGTCTGGAATTTCACTCAGCTGGGCGTTTGGTGGTTTATCTTGCAGGGAACGAAGTCACTCTGCGCTCAGATCACAGTGCAGGGTGACTCATGAGATCACCAGGGCACTGATCTGTCACTTCCATGTGCCTCTCCTTAATCCAGCTCTTCTGTCTGGTCTGGCTGCGTGCTGGTTTGATGTTCCTGGTGGAGACTTGAGTTGTTTTGAACTGGAAAGGTGGATTGTGAGCTGCTCAACAGTGGTTCGTGTTGCTGAGAGGGGACAGCGGGCTGTGTGCTGGAAGCCACCTGGGTTGGGCAGAAGGGCTTTGCTTTTGACACTCACACCTTTCTCTACAGGTTCAGAAATTATTTTTTTTCTATATAATTCTAGTGACTGTCTGGTCCAGGTAAATAAATAGTTAATTTGTAACTGAGAAGACTGAAAATAGCAAAAAATACTCCCTTATTTTTCCTTTTTTGATGATAGTACCGGTAACATGAGGGACGAGAGGGGAGTGTTTTGGCTCTGATGTCTTGCAGGAGATCAAGATGAGAATGAAAATCTTTTAAGATAGGAAAGTTTTCCTCTTTATTAATTTTTAAATTAAAAAAGCCAAATTGTTTTCATAACTTCGATATTTCCCCCCCTGTAATTCATCAGCCGAATTTTAACCAAGTAATTTTCTGTAATGACGATTTAAAATGTCCTTCTTGGGGGCAGTTTGGCACAAATGGTGGGGGGGAACACGAAACCAAAACCAACAAACCCAAACCAACACAAACTCTCCAAAAAGACCAATTCCATGAGGTTCAACCAGGCCAAGGGCTGGGTCCTGCCCTTGGGTCACAACAACCCCCGGCAGCTCCAGGCTTGGGGAGGAGTGGGGGGAGAGCTGCTGGGCAGAGAGGGACCTGGGGGTGTTGGTGGGCAGCGGCTGAACATGAGGCAGCAGAGTGGCCAGGTGGGCAAGAAGGCCAAGGGCATCCTGGCCTGGATCAGCACCAGTGTGGGCAGCAGGAGCAGGGCAGTGCTGGTCCCCCTGCACTGGGCACTGGTGAGGCCACAGCTCGAGTGCTGGGTTCAGTGTTGGGCCCCTGACTCCAAGAAGGACCTGGAGGTGCTGGAGCGTGTCCAGAGAAGGGAACAGAGCTGGGGAAGGGTCTGGAGCACAAGTGTGCTGAGTTCCCGGCTGAGGGAACTGGGGGTGCTGAGCCTGGAGAGAAGGAGGCTGAGGGGAGACCTTGTGGCTCTGTCCAAGTCCCTGCAAGGAGGGTGCAGAGAGGTGGGGGTGGGTCTGTTCCACCAAGGACCAAGGGACAGGACAAGAGGAAATGGGCTCCAGTTGTGGCCAGGGCAGTTGAGATGGGATGTGAGGAAAAATTTCTTTGCTGAAAGGGTTCTGAGGCATTGGAAGGGGTTGCCCAGGGCAGTGGTGGAGTCCCCATCCCTGGAGGGACTGAAGAGTCGTGTAGACACAGTGCTGAGGGACATGGGTCAGTGGGGACTGGTCAGTGCTGGGTTCATGGTTGGACTCGGTGATGTTAAAGGTCTTTTCCAATCCAGGAAATTCTGGGATTCTGTGAAAAAAAAAACAAAGAACCAAACAAAAAACCTGAAGCAAAAACATCCAAAACCAAACCAAAAAACCCCCCATGTGCTGTCAACAATGCAGCACTGGACTGGCTGTGGGGTGTAACTGTCTAATCCAATACCTGCACCCCTTGTAAGGCTTCCTTGCCAAGAAATGTTTTTCGAGTAGATCCCCTGTTCAGCTGGAGTTTGGTCCTGGTGGCCACTCACAAAGACTTTAGGGCAAGGGAGTTGAAGCAGGCTGAACCCATGGCTGGCTGACTGGGAATGCTGAGGAGATCCTGAAGCTCAGTCTGACCCGACAGACATCAGGCCCCGGTTTTGCCCTCTGTGCTCAAGCAGCTTTTCTTCCTGCGCCCTCGTCTCGTTTGCTGCTTGTGTCAAAGCAGCTTAAGTCGTTGTGTAACGAGCTCGTTGTGTGTCAGGGAGTGGAACGGGGCAGGTCCACCAGAACCTCTGTAGGAAATGCTCCACTTCCCCCGGGGCCAAGGGGGATCTGCCCCCCCAGCTCCCCACGGGGCTGAAGACACACGTATGGCACTGGTGGCGTGGGGGAGTAAAGCTGTGAGATGAGGAGAGGGAAGAGGGAGGGATTAGTGGGGATGTGGGGTTTGGGGGAAGTCGATGCTGTTTTTGTGCCGAGGGTTCCTCTGGGTTCCTCTTGCTGCCACACAGAGGACAGTGAGTGTTGGAGCTGGTGCAGCCACTGGGAATGCATTGAAAGCTCCAGTGATGACTGGGTGAAAGCAGGGACCTTTTTTTTGTTTCAAAAATGCTGTTGCCATGGCCCTTTCTCTCTTAAATGGTATTTTCCTAGCAACCTGCTGCTTTTGCTTTGCACTTTTTGCTTCTCAGCTTTAATTCGAAGGTGGAATGTGTCCTGACTTGACTTCTGTGAATAGAAAATAAAAAAAAGCTTATAATGAAGTGGTACATATGTCAAAGTCTATTAAAAGCTTTATGGTGAGGCTTAGTGAGATTTAAAAATGTTAACACAAACCCTTTAGTTTTTGGAGTGTTTCAGAGTAGTTTAAGCAAGCATCTGACAGCTGGATGAATTAATTTGGTTTTTTTACAAAGCTTGAATTTCCTGAGCAAATAGCTTTTGCTTCAAATATTCAAGCCATGAGCTTTTGAGGTTAAATCTTGAATTTCATATTTTATTAATGCATTTAAACCAACTGATTTGTGGAGGTGCTTTAGAATTACTGAAGAAGTACACAGACTAATATTGAACAGAAAATGTGAACCCTTTTTCTCTCTCCTTCAAGTTCATCAGCTTTTACCCAAATCCACTTGACTGCCATTTCTCAGAACTTTATTTCTGCGTACCAGAATATTTTTATCCACACAATCCTGTAAATAGTTGGACATTGAGGCAGCTTTTTGCAAATGGAGTGGGATTTTTAAAAGATTTTTTGGGACAGACAGAGGAGAGGTTGAGGTTTGTTGCTGCAAACAAGTAGGATCACTTACCCTTGCTGCTTTATCATCCCAAGATACATTGGGCTTTTATCCTATGCATGCATTTCCCCATTTTCCTTTAATTACCCTGTCTCTCTGGAATTTATCTGCAGGTTAAAAAGATACTTTCTTTTTTCCCCTCCTTCTTTATTGCCCCAGGCAACATCCTGTTTCTGTTCTTGCTTATTCTGATAGCTTGTACTACGATTTTTGCAGTTATCCTTTAGCTTACTGGAATTTATCTGCTGTGTCTGCTGGAGAGACTTGTCAAAGGACAATAAAACAAATAATAGTAATGTGAAACACACATCAAAATTAAGCTTAGCCTAAACGCTTTACTGCCACCTTTTTGCTGGACTGGATTAATTATACAGCTTAATAAGAAGAATTTCTCTTTCATATTAGATCAGTTAGCTAAATATTTGCCTTTGAGTGAGCAGCGTGGCCAAGCCTGAGGGATAAGCTGCTGAACTAACAGCACAAGCACACAGGAAGGTAACTGAGCAGCGCTGTGGTCACCGTGTCCCCGCCGGCGTGGGCAGGACGGGGACCGGCCGCTGCCGGCTCCGGTGGCCGTCGGGATCGCCGGTGAAGCCGCGACGGGAAGGTGGGTCCGTGTGATGCTGCTCTGCTCCTCTTCACACTGTGCAGCCTCCCTTGCTTAAAACTCTCTTCTTTTTAAAAAAAAACTTCTTCCTGTTCTAAACTGGAGGGTTCTGGTGGTGAAAATCGGGGTTTATTTTGATTTAACAGGGGTTTATCCTGCTTACAGAGCATCCGGAAAGCATTGTGTGCTGGGCTGTTGGGGTGGCTTTGAGAAGTGGTGTGACAGGAGCTAAATATGAACCTTGGGGGTTAGAAAACTTCCCTAATCCTGGCTCTAGTTGTAGCTCACTCGGAGGCCTGAGCTCTTTAATCTTCTTCCATTTCAGTCCCATCACTGCAGGGAGGGTCAGGCTGATTATATTGTGCTTTTTATCTCTCCCAGCTCTGCTGCATCTGTTCTTGTCGCAGCGCTCTCCTTTCCGTGGTGCTGACTGGTACCAGGAGTAAGCTTGGATTAATCTGACCTTTTCTGGAAAAAAATCTCATAGTTACAAAACAGATCTGAATATGTGAGGCTGAGATCTTTGGTAGTTGGTTTCCAGAGTAAATCTACACCTCGGAGTAAGTGTATCTCTTAAATGACTGAGGAAATGGGAGTTGAGCTGAGGCGCTCAGCACGCTGGCTGAGCTTCCTCATTAAACCCCTAAAACTGCTCTCTATGCAAATGCTTCTGAGCACATTCAGCTCACTTAGTCTTGCATTAATAATTCACTGAAAAATACAGAAATTACAGATATGCTCATCGGTAATCCCCCTCTTTTGCTGCTATTTTGGTACAATTTGTGCAGTTAATTGCCAGCTCCAACCCATAAAATACTGAATATACCTTCGGTAAAGTCTGTGATTCTAAAATACTCAGCCTTTTGGCTAATATAGCATAAAAGTTTCCTGAGTTATTGCTGCATGAGCATGGGAGAGGGGAAAAAAAACAAATAAAAACCACCTTTGCAACTCTCTGGAGTTATAAAACTCTGAAACGAGGTGTGAGGGATGCTCAGGGTGCTGTTGTCCTCTCCTGGCCCAGGGAGCTCTGCCTGGTCATCTCTGAAGGGGATTCTTCTCCCTTTGGGTAGAAAACAAGGTTTACCCTGTTCTTGGAGATTGTCTGTGGAGAAATGCAAGGTTTGGTTATTTTTTAAGTCTGAGCTCTTCCTTTTCCCGTTTCTGGTGATGGATACAGTGCAATGTCTCCCTTCCTTCCTCTGGTGTGACAGAAGCTCACCTCGACAGGTCGGAGCTGGTCCCTCCTGGCTCAGAGCCGCTCTTTTCTGCTCTAACGATCAGGGTGGGATCATGGTTTCTGCATTTGAACAGGGGGCTGTTCCCATGGATCTGGCAGTTCCTTTTAGCTGCAGTGAATGGCAAAAGAAGCTGCTTCCTGGAGATGGCTGGGTGAAAACTGAAATTCCTTACCAGGCGTCCGGCTGCTCATGTTTAATCAATGCCTCTGAAACGGGGGGGGACGAACCGCTCCCCGAGGAGCCATCACATCGCTTTAGGGCTGCAGATATTTCTGTAGACAGTGGATGTTGTGAGCAAATATGAAATGAGAAATGACTTGGCAAGGCACAGGAGTGACATGAGACTCGAGGAAGTGAACAAAACACAATTAATCCCCAAAAAGAAATTATCTGGAAGGGATGCTCAGTGTTGTTTCATCAGGTAACTTATGTTATTTAACTTTCTTCCTTTTCACTAGAGCACACTAGATTTGACCTGCCTATTCTGAAAAAAGAAATTTCTGTAGTTCTCTGTGACAAGGGAGTTTTTTCCATGCCCTCAGGTTAGTCTGGTTTCCTGAAAAACCAAAGAGTCTGGCTAAACTTGCTGTCTTTCTCATCTTGTGGGGATTTAGCAGTGACTTGCATTTCAGAGGGTTGGTAGTTTCCTCAGAGATGACTGTAGGGCTAAACAATGGCATTTTATTTTTCTGGAGTCCTTTTTTTTTTTTCTCTTGTGCAGATTAAAACTTATAATGTTAAATGGCATTTTATTCTTCTGGAGTCCTTTTTTTTCTGTGCAGATTAAAACTTCCACTGTTAAATGGCTATTTACCAGATTGAAGAGAAAAATTCCCTGGTAGTTAATGATGGTGCCACATGGTGAGTTAGTGGGAAGGTTGGGAGGAGGACTCTGCCTTTCTGAGCCAACCATTAAAATTGTTGCTCCCCAACCAGACACTGGCAGGCAGAGCATCAGGACCCAAGATGTGACAGGGTTTGCCAGCAGAAAGCTGTCGTGGGTCTCATCATCAGTCTGTCGGGGCTGTGTGAACTGCTGTGTGTTAATGGGATCTGGCAGAGGAGAAGGGTCAGGGGTGGCCGGGTTCTGGATACGGTGCCACGTATTCTGCCTTAATTGCTACACAGCTTTTTGTGCTTCAAAATCTCTTTTTCTTGGTGCCAGTCTAAGACTTGCTGCTGTAGAATGAAGTTTATTGACAAGATAGAAAGTCCAAGGGTGTTTCTGGTAGCAAAGAGCAAGCATCTAACATCAGGTATGTGTTGATAATAGAAACTTGGCTACTCACTTTAGTCCAGGGTGGCTCAGATGTTCTCTGTGTCTGAGAAAAGACGCTTCTACTCCTTTATTATTTAAGTGTGGCTACAGAACAGGGTTCCTCTTGTATTGCCAGGTTATGGTGTCACATTGTCACCTTCCCCAGTTTGGATGGACCTCTACCATAGCAGCACCCTGCTTGCTGCCACCACTCTAACTGCCAATCGAATTTACAGCCTGGAGACAAACCAACACACACCCGGGTGATCTTAGGTTTGTCGGCAAATAGTGTTGAAAGGGGACAGTACCAGACATGGGAGAGCAGAATGGCTTGCTAAAAAGATTGTTGTTGATGGCATCAACGTTTCTGAGATTAACTAAGATTGAGAGCAGCCCTGAGGAGAAGGACTTGGGGTGCTGGGGGACCAGAAGCTCCACACGAGGCGGCACCGTGCGCTGGCAGCACAGAGCCAATAACCGTGTCCTGGGCTGCACCCAGAGCAGCGTGGGCAGCAGGGCCAGGGAGGGGATTCTGCCCCTCTGCTCCGCTCTCCTGAGACCCCCCCTGCAGTGCTGCCTCCAGTGCTGGGGCCACCAACAGCACAAGGACATGGAGCTACTGGAGCCAGTGCAGAGGAGGCCACGAGGATGATGCCAGGGCTGGAGCAGCTCTGCTGTGAGGACAGGCTGAGAGAGTTGGGGCTGTTGAGCCTGGAGAAGAGAAGGCTCCAGGGAGACCTTCCAGTGGCCTCCCAGTGCCTGAAGGGGCTCCAGGAAGGCTGGGGAGGGACTTTGGCCAAGGGCAGGGAGTGAGAGAACAAGGGGTGATGGCTTGAAAGTGTCAGAGGGGAGATGGAGCTGAGATGTGAAGAAGAAATTCTTTGGTGTGAGGGTGGTGAGACCCTGGCCCAGGTTGGGCAGAGAAGCTGTGGCTGCTCCTCCCTGGAAGTGTTCTGGGCCAGGCTGGATGAGGCTTTGAGCAACCTGGTCTAGTGGAAGGTGTCCCTGCTGCTGGCAGGAGGTTGGGACTGGAGGAGCTTTAAGGTCATTTCCCACCCAAACCAGTCTGGGGCTCTGTGAGCTCATGCTCCTCGTTGGCTGTTCATTCACACGTTCAGAGGGGCTGCCGCTGCATTTCCTCTATACAATGAGCTCTTCCTACCCCCGACTGCTGGAGCTAAAACAATTCAGAGACTGCACCAAGTTCCACTGATGTCATTGTGGGCACTCACGCTGCTCTCCTGTCTCTGTACTGTCTACGATCTTGCTAAGGTTCCTTCGTAAAAGTGTTTCAGCACTAAATCTCCGTGAAGTGTGAACACTCCTGGCCAGAGCAAGATGTCTCAATGTGCATCTTTGAACTTGGTGATTAATTCAAATAGTGTGGTTCAAGCCATACCTCCAAAAAAACCCTCTTGAGGGGATTTGAGGGTTTTTTCCCCATTTATATACTTGTGAGTAACCCTCTGCCTGGCTGTGGACACCACTTTTTTGCAGCTTTCTGCTGTGTTTTCCATTTGGTGCTCTCAGTGCTGTCAGCACAGGACAGACACACAGACACACGGTGCCCCGTTGTCCCGAGCTCTGCAGAGAGCTGCATCCTCTGGAGCCAGGCGCCATGCAGTCACCCAGCTGTGTTTTCAAGGTCAAACTTTCTGTGCTGTTGTGTTTTTCCTAAACTGAAAACAAACCCAGAGAGTTGTGTGCCCTGACTGCAGCGATGCCCTGCAGTGCGCTCACTGCGGCTCTCGATGCGGCTGGAGCTTCCCGGGCCGCGGAAGTCTCCTGACAACCCTGGAAGTGTCCGGTCTGGTTACTGTCAGACGGGCAGGAGCGTTAGCAGCTCTGCTTCAGCTGCGTGCCTGGGCCCTGGCTCTGTCAGATACATCTAGGCGAGACAGTTCAGTGTGAGACCAGAGATCTGAGTAACAAATCTCCTCTTCTCTTCTCCTCTTCTCCTCTTCTCCTCTTCTCCTCTTCTCCTCTTCTCCTCTTCTCCTCTTCTCCTCTTCTCCTCTTCTCCTCTTCTCCTCTTCTCCTCTTCTCCTCTTCTCCTCTTCTCCTCTTCTCCTCTTCTCCTCTTCTCCTCTTCTCCTCTTCTCCTCTTCTCCTCTTCTCCTCTTCTCCTCTTCTCCTCTTCTCCTCTTCTCCTCTTCTCCTCTTCTCCTCTTCTCCTCTTCTCCTCTTCTCCTCTTCTCCTCTTCTCCTCTTCTCCTCTTCTCCTCTTCTCCTCTTCTCCTCTTCTCCTCTTCTCCTCTTCTCCTCTTCTCCTCTTCTCCTCTTCTCCTCTTCTCCTCCTCTTCTCCTCTTCTCCTCTTCTCCTCTTCTCCTCTTCTCCTCTTCTCCTCTTCTCCTCTTCTCCTCTTCTCCTCTTCTCCTCTTCTCCTCTTCTCCTCTTCTCCTCTTCTCCTCTTCTCCTCTTCTCCTCTTCTCCTCTTCTCCTCCTCTTCTCCTCTTCTCCTCTTCTCCTCTTCTCCTCTTCTCCTCTTCTCCTCTTCTCCTCTTCTCCTCTTCTCCTCTTCTCCTCTTCTCCTCTTCTCCTCTTCTCCTCTTCTCCTCTTCTCCTCTTCTCCTCTTCTCCTCTTCTCCTCTTCTCCTCTTCTCCTCTTCTCCTCTTCTCCTCTTCTCCTCTTCTCCTCTTCTCCTCTTCTCCTCTTCTCCTCTTCTCCTCTCTCCTCTTCTCCTCTTCTCCTCTTCTCCTCTTCTCCTCTTCTCCTCTTCTCCTCTCTCCTCTCTCCTCTCTCCTCTCTCCTCTCTCCTCTCTCCTCTCTCCTCTCTCCTCTCTCCTCTCTCCTCTCTCCTCTCTATCTCTCCTCTCTCTTCTCTCTCTCCTCTCTCTCTCCCTCTTTCTCTCTCTCTCCTCCCTCTCCTCTCCTCTCTATCTCTCCTCTCTCTCCTCTCTCTCCTCTCTCTCCCCCTCTCTCCTCTCTCTCCTCTCTCTCCTCTCTCTCCTCTCTCCTCTCTCCTCTCTCCTCTCTCCTCTCTCCTCTCTCCTCTCTCCTCTCTCCTCTCTCCTCTCTCCTCTCTCCTCTCTCCTCTCTCCTCTCTCCTCTCTCCTCTCTCCTCTCTCCTCTCCTCCTCTAAGTTTTATTTTTTCTTTAGATGTTGGCTCTGTTCCTTTCCCCTTTCCCCTTTCCCCTTTCCCCTTTCCCCTTTCCCCTTTCCCCTTTCCCCTTTCCCCTTTCCCCTTTCCCCTTTCCCCTTTCCCCTTTCCCCTTTCCCCTTTCCCCTTTCCCCTTTCCCCTTTCCCCTTTCCCCTTTCCCCTTTCCCCTTTCCCCTTTCCCCTTTCCCCTTTCCCCTTTCCCCTTTCCCCTTTCCCCTTTCCCCTTTCCCCTCCCTTTCCATTTTTTCTGTAGGTATTGGCTCTGTGGGGTGGGGTGGGAGCTCCTGTGGAAACACCAGCTCCTTTCTTAGACCAGAGATATGAGTAATAATTTCCTTTTTCCTTTTTCTTTTCCCTTTTCCCTTTCCATTTTTCTGTAGCTATTGGCTCTGTGGGGTGGGGTGGGGTGGGAGCTCCTGTGGACACACCAGCTCCTTTCCTTCTAGGTGAACCGCTTCCCTCGCATGGCTGCGCTCAGTCTCCAGTGACTTGTCCACATGAATAAAGGGACTTTATTGGGTAGTTTTACAGAGAGCAAATGCTATTGACAAGGTTTGTTTAGCACTCCAGAACACCAAAACCTTCAGAAATTCCTAGAAAACTGGCTGAGTCTTCACCAGGCTGTAAATGATGATCTCAAAAGAGCCACTTGTCTCCTTCTCTAACCAGAAGCTTCCTGAATCAATAGTAACAGAGCTGTCGATTCTTCTAGTATCATGCAAATAGCTTCCTGCTTTGATGTCCCTCGTGTCATTAGTTTGACACTAGCTGGCATTACTGGCCATAAAACTATATTACAAACGTGACAGAGAGATTTCTCTTGATTGCTTCTGATTCCTCATGTGAGCTCAATGGTTGTGGGGTTGTTTTTTTTTTTGCCCTGGGATTTTAAAAGCAGAAAGTAGGTCACTGCAATGTGTGTGAACACAGGCTGAGAACCACGGCTGTAATCTCAGCATTAAGCAAACACCACTGGAACGCTGAAGGGAAATATTCTATTTTAAGCATTTATTTCCATTATCTCTATCTCATTCTGTAGAACAAGCATATGGGGAATTCTGTGTCCATGCACTCACAGATGGGATTTGGGAAGCGGTTGAAAATATATAAATATATATATATGTGTGTGTGTGTGTGTGTACATATATATATATTTGTATTTATAGCTTTGAAGAGTGACAATATATTTTGTCACTTCTGAATGGTTCCTCTGCATCTCGTGTGAAGCAGGCGGGGAAAGAGTGAAAGTGCCAAAAATATGTAGGTCAGAAGAAATGAAGTGGTTTGAATCTAAGCAGAATCGAACCTGGAACGGTTCTGGGGATGGACCAGTGCTGGTGGCCTGTGGTTGAACGTGAAGCAATGTTATATCAGTATTAGTCAGAGTTTCTGGACTCCATGGGTATTTATAATGAATTCTTAGTCCTCTTGAGTGGTGTCCTCGCTCTGGGTGTCTGGTTTGGGGGATGACTGTTGGCTTACGGTCTAGAAATGTCTTGAAAGAAATTGTTTGGATTCTTGGAACGAGGAGAAGGGTTAATAAGTGAGCTGGAGCTGTGTTTATTGCATGGTTTTAATTAGGAGAGTTGAATGAAGATAAGGGTAGAAGATAGGGGGGAAAGCAAGTAAATGTGACAAAATTGGCTGTTTTTAGGCAAGTCAAGGTATGAGCAGCAGGGAGAAAAGGGCGGTGGATTTAAATTCATCTTGGCACTCAGGGGTCTCATGAGTTAAATCTGCTGGGAAGATGAAGTGCTGAAAAACTAATGAAGGCAGATGATTGATGGTCAGACAGTGTCCCAGGTTGGCCAGAGAAGCTGTGGCTGCTCCTCCCTGGAAGTGTTCTGGGCCAGGCTGGATGAGGCTTTGAGCAACCTGGTCTAGTGGAAGGTGTCCCTGCTGCTGGCAGGGGGGTTGGGACTGGAGGAGCTTTAAGGTCCCTTCCCACCCAAACCAGTCTGGGATTCTGTGATTGGTATGTATAGGGGAGACATTTGTAGGCTATTGCTAACACAGCTGTGTCAGGAGTTCTTCAATGGGTCTGGAAAAAAGGGGAAAACTAATAAAAACAGCTGCTAGGACTGAGAGCCTGGGAGATTTGAGAACTGCACGGGTGAAGGTACGTAGCGATTTACAACGACTGGAGTACACGAGTCAAAAAGGGACTTTCTGATTTAGTAGATACAAGAGAAATTTGAAAGGTTTGAGATGAAGGAGCAAATGATGCAAAAAAGGCTGTGGTACTGAGACCCTTGTCTCCTTTAATTCTGTTTTTTATTATTTAATTTAATAAGTTATACTGTTTAACTGGGCTGTAGCATAGGCCTCAAGAGCAAGACAGAATCCAAGCAGGATCAGCCTCCAGACTGGCAGCAGCTGAACTCATGGGGATGAGGGCAGAAGGTCCCAGGTAATGGGAGAGGGCAGGCACCATACCTGGGTTAGAGGGGAGAAGCATTACTAATTTGCAGCCTGATTCAAATGAATGACAAGGTATTAGAACAAGTGAGGGACCAGCCAGCTGTTAAACAGCTGGAGAGTAGCAGGGTAATAGAGAGGACATGCTGTGCTCTGGAAAGTCTTCAGAGTAGTAGGTGAGGTGCAGGTAAGATGAGGGGCAGTGGGTAAGGATGTTCTTTAACATGACCCCAGTGTCCTAATGTCCTTGTTAAAAGGTTGGGGAAGAGACAGCCAGTTTTGTCCCGTCCTCAACTGGAAAAACAGCTTTTGAAAGGTACCTGTTAGGGGATTGTTTTCAGGTAGTTGGCTGGACACTTCCCACATGGTGGTGTGTGGACCTTGTTCTCTTGTAAATACAGACTTTCCAGAGAATACACTTAGGATTGTAGAATTATGGAGTGGTTTGGTTGGAAAAGACCTTTGGGATCATTGAGCCCAACCATACCTGTCCACTACTAAACCAGATCTCTGAGCACCTCATCTACCCATCTTTGAAATCCTTCCAGGGATGGGGACTCCACCACTGCCCTGGGCAACCCCTGCCAATGCCTCAGAACCCTTTCAGCAAAGAAATTCTTCCTCACATCCAATCCCAACTGCCCTGGGCACAACTTGGGGCCATTGCACTTGGATATCATGATGGTTCAATAGGGACTGTCAGTGCTTTTCTTTGTTTTTATTTTCTTCTCTGGCCCTGACTACATCTGAAGAAAGAATCCAACTTGGAGGTTGTGAGGAGAAAACTTGGGGATTTTTACAGATCACAGCAGCTCACGGTGGCCGTGTCCTTGCAGCAGCGCTGTGTGTGAGGAGGCAGAGGCAGTTATTCTGCTCCAGTTGCTTTTGGTGATGACTTGGCTGGGTTGCTCTGCCCAGTGTCTTGTCAAGCAGGCAAATGGAAGACAGTCTGGGGACGTGGGGAACGTGGGATGTTTCACTGACCTGGGAGAAGACATCTCAAATATAAACTATTTTCTTGAAGAAAGCAGTGATTGCTTTGTCTGTCTGGTGTGGGCATGGGGTAAGGAGAAATCTTGTGCTGACTTATGAGCTCGATCAAGAAGCACTTTGTGTCTAGCTGAGAGAAGTTTGCTGGCTTATTTTTCATGACAGTTTGGGTAAATGTGATCTGGTCTCAGTGCAGAAGGATGAAGTTTAGAGGAGGCTGGAGGTCCTCAACATCAGTCACCAAATCATCATCAGCTGGTACGTAGGGAATATTGTCTTTAAGAATTTTACTGGGTTTTTTTGTACCTCAGCTATTGTTTCAAATCCAGTCTCTGGATCTTGGGTTTCCTGAGCTGCTTTGAAAGCCCTGGTCCCACTTGCAGAATGGCAGAAGGTCAGGTCTTACCTGCTTTGCTGTGTTTCTGGTGTCCTGAACCCTCTTTAGCTGTTAGTCTCAATCCAGACTGTGTCCCAGGGTGCCCTATAACATGTCACAGGGACCAGCTTGTCATGTCAGCTGGACCATAGCTCTTCTGGTCCTTAGCTCCATGGGGTCACCATATACCTGAGAGGTACCTTGCAGCAAATGTCCCAGGGTCAGGGCTTGCACATGACCAGTGGTTCATGAACAGCATCTGTAGGTCCTGCTTGTGTTCCATACTTCCAGATTGCATGTCTGGGGTCCAGTGTGTCTCCTGGGTAATGTTTTCTCATCTTGAAGCCAGCCCAGAGGAGGCCACGAGGATGATGCCAGGGCTGGAGCAGCTCTGCTGTGAGGACAGGCTGAGAGAGTTGGGGCTGTTCAGCCTGGAGAAGAGAAGGCTCCAGGGAGACCTTCCAGTGGCCTCCCAGTACCTGAAGGGGCTCCAGGAAGGCTGGGGAGGGACTTTGGCCAAGGGCAGGGAGTGACAGAACAAGGGGTGATGGCTTGAAAGTGGCAGAGGGGAGATGGAGCTGAGCTGTGAGGAAGAAATTGTTTGGTGTGAGGGTGGTGAGACCCTGGCCCAGGTTGGCCAGAGAAGCTGTGGCTGCTCCTCCCTGGAAGTGTTCTGGGCCAGGTTGGATGAGGCTTTGAGCAACCTGGTCTAGTGGAAGGTGTCCCTGCTGCTGGCAGGGGGGTTGGCACTGGAGGAGCTTTAAGGTCCCTTCCAACCCAAACCAGTCTGGGATTGTGTGATCTTTCCCACCCACATCCTCAGAGGTTTGGGGTGTCCCTGTTCAGGAGACTACTTCAATTGTCCTGGAGGAAAAGGTCTCCAAAACCTGTCTTCCTTGAAAACCAAAGCCCTTGCACCCCTCCATGGTGACAGGTCATGCCTTCCTACATCCATATTTGAAAGGCTCAGGCACTGGGCTCAGCACTGACCTGTGCTGAAGGAATCCTTCTTCTCTCCTTGCTGCCGCTTCTGCTCTTCTCAAAGCCTTCAGGGCAGAAGTGCTGTGCAGTTTTTTGACCCTGAATTAATTAGGAGCACGGTCAGGCTTCTCCAAATGTGCCACTGCCGTGTCTGAGATGCTGCTCCAGCCTCTCCCCTGCCCCGCTGGAGCAAGTTCTCCTCGTGGCTTTGGGGTGGAGCGTTCCCTGAGTCAGTGGAAAACGGTTTAAATTTGGTAACAGCCCTTTCAGGAGAAATAACTTCTTCCTGCTTGGAACAAGGGGTGACAGCGCTTTGGGTCACAGCTCTCTGCTGTAAAGTGCCGTGTCACTGCCTTGTGGTGACAGCGGGAGGGACACGCTCTCCCTCCTGGGGGTGGGACGGGGCACGGAGGGGCCGCAGTCCACCGCAAAAACTCTGCAGGGCTTTCCTTACTCGTGCAGGGTCGCTGCATCCCTGAATTCCAGAGTGCTCTGGAAGTCAAGAGGCTTTTGTAGGACATTAAACTTGATGTGGGACTTCATTGAAGGGCAGGTGATGCTTATTTTAAACAAAACTGTTTTCACTCTTGATTGTTTCTGCATCACTCTCGCTCACAGACCTGTGGACTCATGAGCATGAGGTGTCCAGAGAAGGGAACAGAGCTGGGGAAGGGTCTGGAGCACAAGTGTGCTGAGTTCCCGGCTGAGGGACCTGGGGGTGCTGAGCCTGGAGAAAAGGAGGCTGAGGGGAGACCTTCTGGCTCTGTCCAAGTCCCTTGGAGGAGGGTGCAGAGAGGTGGGGGTGGGTCTGTTCAACCAAGGACCAAGGGACAGGACAAGAGGAAATGGGCTCCAGTTGTGCCCAGGGCAGCTGAGATGGGATGTGAGGAAGAATTTCTTTGCTGAAAGGGTTCTGAGGCATTGGAAGGGGTTGCCCAGGGCAGTGGTGGAGTCCCCATCCCTGGAGGGATTGAAGAGTCGTGTAGACACAGTGCTGAGGGACATGGGGCAGTGGGGACTGGTCAGTGTTGGGTTCATGGTTGGACTCCATGAGCTCAAAGGGCTTTTCTAATTCTGTGATTTAGCTCAGCAAACCTGGCATCCATTTGAGCTGCTGAACCAAGGCAGAGATCTGGGCAAATGAGCTCTAGGATCAGCTCTAGGAATGAAGCTCTTAAGCTTCTCTTTGTCTCTTTCCTTGGCTGGGTGCTGGCGGGGACATCTCATGGCTGCACACTGGTTAATTTTGAAGATACTTAACCTCTGGCTGGAGTTCTGGTCCGTGGCCTATCAAGATGAGCATCTCCTGCAGCAAAAAGGCTTTATCGTGGTAATCCTCTCCTGAGAGTGCTCCTTGCTGGAAGTTCACTCTCTGGTGTCCAGCATCTTCATGGGCACGGATTACTCTTGTTATTTTCTCTCCTGGAGGCCAGGGCAGAGCCAGCTGCCCGCGGTGGAAGCGTCCATGCAGTAGGTTGCCAGAAGCGCTGTTTTCTGTGGATTAGCTTCTCAATTGGCTTATGTGAGCGTGCTGATCTCTGCAGAGCAGATGATCAGACAGACAAACCGGCGCTGTCAGCAGCTCTGCTCAGTGTTTGTCACTCTTTCTCCGGAGCCTGCCGTGGGAGCAGGTCAGGGGAGGTGCTGCTTGCATGGGCTCCATATTTGTACTTTCTGAAGCAAGTTTGCTTTGTAAGTGCCTTGTTTGTGGGGTGTTTTATTGTCTTTAAGCAGGACGCTGTAAGCTGTGATCCCGCACTGGTTTATGTTCTCCACAGTCGTAACCGGATTTGCAGCTATCAACAAGCTTTGAGATTTGCTAAAATTACTCTCCAGGTTTGTGGGATCTGTCAAATTTACATTTTTGGGTTGAGTACATTGTCTGCTGCTGATAAATATTGATGGGATTGATCATCCTAGGAGTTTGGCTGGTCTTTTTTGTTTGCTTTTTATGGCTTTTATTTGTAGATCACATGCAGACTGTGTGTTTTAGGAGGGTCTACAGAACTGGGTTTGGAACTGAAAAATCCTCTTTTCCACACTCCTGGGGACCCTGTTTCTGAGGTCACGTGTCTCGTGTTCCACCAAGCGTGCTTGAATAAGTAGGAATGGAATATTGAGGTGTGATGGGGATGATAAATAAGCTGGAAGTGTGTTTGTCCTGGTGTGAGCTGGGCCAGAGCTGGTTCTGTTCAGCAGCTGGAACAGCGCTGGGGTTTGGGTTCAGCTGGGATTTGTCAGGAGAAAAACAATGATAACGTACTGATGTTTGCATTTGTCACTGGAAGTTGAAGGACTTTGTGTTTTGCTGGTCTGCACATGCAGGGTCTGGGAGGGGTGAGGAATATTGCCATGGATCAGCTCCATGGGCATTGGGCTCTGCCAAGGGGCTGTTCCATCTCCTGTCCCCCATGGGCAGGAGATCCATGAGGGGCTCTTCCTCTCTGGCTCTCTCTGGCTCTGGCTCGGGCTCTGGCTCTCCCGGGATTGCAGTTTCGGGTCGGGATTGTCGCTGCTCCGGGATCGTTCTCTGGGAACGGGCCGGGCTGGGTCAGTGGGTGTTGAGCAATGGCACTGGGGGTCACTCATTGGCGTATTTTGTTCCTGGTTTTATTATAATTACTATTTTAATATAATTATTATTTTAATTTTTCTTTTCTTTCCATGATGAAATTGTTCTTCTCTCCCTCTACCAGTCTCCTTCCCCTCACCCCCCAATTCTCTCCCCTGTCCCCTGGGGGAGGAGTGAGCGAGCGGCCGGGTTTGGCTGCAGCCCAGTGCCACCAGCACAGTGTTGAAAAACACCTGAACTGGGAATAGCAAGGGAGGTTTTTTCCTGAGATGTATTTTGATGCAGCAAGCTTTGTTCTCCACTGGCATCATCACTGGCACGCAGGTAGCGAAGATCAGCGTCAGCAGCGGGGAGCAGACAGCTGCTCTGGTCTCGGAAGCCTTGTGCCTGCTCCTGGCCTGGCTGCTGGCCCCTTGGCTGCCCCGAGCTTCTGACTGGATTCCTTCTTATGTCTGTTTTCCTGCTGGAAAGCATTGGTGGCTTTGTTATTTTATTTTATTTTATTTTATTTTATTTTATTTTATTTTATTTTATTTTATTTTATTTTATTTTATTTTATTTTATTTTATTTTATTTTATTTTATTTTATTTTATTTTATTTTATTTTATTTTATTTTTAATTTATTTTAATTTTATTTTTTCTTTTTATTTCTTTATTTTTTTTAATTTTATTTTTTATTTTAGTTTTTTTTATTTTATTTTTAAAAATTAGTATCTGTTACGAATCATATTCTATGAAAAATACACAAATCTTTGGTTTCTGTTTCTAATGATCTGGCAGGAGCCATTCACAGCTGCTTTTGAATCCCCCTTCATCTGGCTTTTGGGGCTTTTGCTAGAGCTGAAGGGTTACAAATACCGAGACAGTTTTGCTCCGCTGTTACTGGAGTTTGATTTCATCTGATGTCGCCTGTAAACGTTTCACTTTTTTTGTCTCCTGCTGGTTCCTTTCCCACCGGGGTGTGTGGCTGAGGGAGGTTCCCCCCTCTTTACTTAAAGGCCTCCATGCGACCTGACTCCTCATCTAAAAGAAACCAGCAGGAAAGGGGAGGTTTTGCTCCTGCTTTACCTGTTGTGGCCCTGATTGTATGTTCTTCCCATGTGAGCTCTGTCAGGGTGTATTTATGGGCTGGTACTGACAGGCTGAGTTAAAATATTTAGGGTTCAATCGATGTGTGATCAGACCCAGCGTAGGGCCAATCCAAAACTCACTTAAAGTCACCTTTGGGAAAGCTCCTGTCAAATTTTCTTAACTCCCAAGGACATTTCAAGGGTTTTTTTTTGCTTTAAATGGAGTTTTCTAGATGGATGAGTGACAGACTCCTGTGCAGAAGCATTTCCAAGAGAGGGTGATTAAACCCCTTGCTGTTCTGCACCACTAATAGTCGTAAACGATCATATCTCTTGACACGTGTGGTGGCACTTTATCTTCAGAGTCCTTTGCAAATCTAAATGATCATTGTCTGTCTGAATAAAATATTTCCTGCTTAAATCAGAGCTGAGCTCAGAGTCCACGAGCAGCCAGGGCTGATTTCTCTGCTGAACACGAGGGGGTTGTCGCCTTCGCGTGCCACCACCTCTCCTGGTGGCTCCTTAGCCCTCGTCCTTCGCAGAGAGGAAGCAGAGCTGCTGTAAAGCTCGGCCTGGGAAGCTTCTCTGTCCTCTCAGCTGAATTCAGCCATGGCAAATGTCCTCGCTTAGCAGAGTAACAGCTAAAAGCCACTGGCAGCAAAGCTGCAGCCGCTTGCCAAATCAGAGTCGCTTTAGGGCGCTTGGGGCATCTGCAGGGCTGGAGCGTGAGAGGCAGGAATAATCCTGGGAGCAGAGCTCGTGGCGGCCTGGATGAGACCCTTCTCCCAGGGGCAGAGCAGGGGCAGGCGCTGAGCTCTTCTCTCTGGCCACCAACGCCAGGAGCAGAGGCCATGGCAGGAAGATGTGGCAGGGGAGGGGGAGCTTGGCCATGAGGAAAAGGTTCTTGAGGCAGAGGGTGGTGGAGCACTGGCACAGGCTCCCCAGGGAGGTGCTCATGGCCCCAAGGCTGACAAGATTCCAGCAGCATTTGGCCAAGGCCCTCAGGGACATGGTGTGAATGTTGGGGTTGTCCTGTGCAGGGACAGGAGTTGGACTCCATCATCCTGGTGGGTCCCTTCCCAACTGGCAGCGTTTCATGTGTCTCATATCCTGGCAGGGTTGCAGTGGTGCTCCAGGCTTATCCACTGGTTCATCTCAAGGTGTTACACTGGGAGAAGAGAATAGGCTGGAGCAAAGTGGAGATGGTATTAAATAATTTTTAAAAAGCAATTAAAAAATCCCAAACCAAAACTGAAAACCAAACCAACCAACCAACAAAACTCCCCAGAACCAGGCACAGAAGGTGAGGAAGAGGAGAGCCCACCTTGTCTCCTAGTGCTGCTGCTGGAGGTTGTCTCAGTTCCCAGCTGAGTTTTGTCTCTGGTTTTCTGAACATCTTCCAGCTGCCTGTCAGGACTTCAGGAAAAGGCTGATCTGTTTATTTTCAATATTCCTTGTGACAAACCTTATTTAAATCAGTTTTATGTGGTCTAATTTCTTCTTTATTTCCATGAGTTTTTCTGTGGGACACTTGTAGGCTGTGAAAGGTGCCTCCCAAGGCTTCAGTAATGAAATCCTTGACTCTCTAACATCTCAGGTTGCTGGAGGCTCTTATTCTCAGATAAGTTGTTTTGAAAAAAGACCATCACAGAAAGATGAAAATTGTCCTTGGTCAGATATAAACCATCAGGCTTTGATGTGTTGATGTCATCAGAGAACTATCTTGGTTGTAAACTGGGGGAAGCTGAAGTGTGAAATATAAAGATACACAAATAAAGGCTTTGAGGTATTCAGGGAAAAGTTCTTCACTTAGATGATTTGGAATTTGTCTTTTTAGTACAATAAAGAGCAGCACCATCCTGTGGGTACCATGTGTGTGGTGGTGCTAACGTTGGTGTAAATGTGGTCAGATTTGGTGCATACAGTCGGTGGCAGGAGAGGAAGGGGCTTTGGTTTCCTCTCCTCCCTCTGTGACCTGGTGAGTAAGTTGTGTTCAGCCTTTGTGTGTTGCCAGGCTTGAAAACTTCTCTCAACCTCACAAATTCAGGGTCTCAGGGTTGTTCAGCTCTTATGTTAATGAAAAATCTCCCTAAGGATGAGTGTGAGAAGCTAAAGTGAATTGTCCAACGCTTGCAAACAGGACAGCCCTCTGACGTGGGAGTCCCCTCCTGATCTTCCATGTCCATCAAGATGCAGAAATTCCCATTATTCTGTTTCCTAATGTTTGAAGAGTTGGATCAAAGCTACAAGAAGTGGCTATTCCTGATCTCTGGTTTGGCTCACAGCTGGTGTTATCTGTTGGCCTCTGAATGTCATAGCGTGCAATAAGCTACATTAAATATTTTAGCTTAATGTTTCATTTTTGACTGTGCCATTTCCTTCTCTAATTCCAGTATTCCCAGGAGAAATCATGGATGAGAAGCTGTCTTACAAAGACTATCTGGATCGCAGCGACGCCTGGACGATGGACGACAGGGACTTGTGCTTTGAATCGCAGCCAGTGTTCAAGCCCATGGAGATGGCTGGTATGACAGTGTCACTCTTCAAAGTGCACCATCTGCTATTTTATCAGTTGTGTAACATGATGAGCCCTAACTTCTGTCCACCTCTGTGGGTGGTTTGATTCTCCTGGCTGTACTCACGCCTGTGTTCTTCAGGATCATAGAATCATCGAATCCCAGACTGGTTTGGGTGGGAAGGGACCTTAAAGCTCCTCCAGTCCCAACCCCCCTGCCAGCAGCAGGGACACCTTCCACTAGACCAGGTTGCTCAAAGCCTCATCCAGCCTGGCCCAGAACACTTCCAGGGAGGAGCAGCCACAGCTTCTCTGGCCAACCTGGGCCAGGGTCTCACCACCCTCACACCAAACAATTTCTTCCTCACATCTCAGCTCCATCTCCCCTCTGACACTTTCAAGCCATCACCCCTTGTTCTCTCACTCCCTGCCCTTGGCCAAAGTCCCTCCCCAGCCTTCCTGGAGCCCCTTCAGGTACTGGGAGGCCACTGGAAGGTCTCCCTGGAGCCTTCTCTTCTCCAGGCTGAACAGCCCCAACTCTCTCAGCCTGTCCTCACAGCAGAGCTGCTCCAGCCCTGGCATCATCCTCGTGGCCTCCTCTGGGCTGGCTCCAGTAGCTCCATGTCCTTGTGCTGTTGGTGGCCCCAGCACTGGAGGCAGCACTGCAGGGTGGGTCTCAGGAGAGCGGAGCAGAGGGGCAGAATCCCCTCCCTGGCCCTGCATGTGTTGCTGTTTTTCTAAATTACATAACATCTTGACACCAGAGTCACCACATCCACCCCCTCACTTGCCCTGGAGCATTGTCTAGCTGGTTAAAAATAGAATTGCTGCTCCAATGTGAGAATACCGATAGTGGGGGTGAGCAGATTTCTTTCTGACCTGGCTCCCACGGCAATAGCCGGTTTTGTTTGACTCCCACCATTTACCCACCCTCAAGTACTGTGACTTTCAGTGCAAACCTCATGAAAACTGTTGGCTGGTCTTCCCCAGGTCTCAGAAGTGCCAGTCCCAGCTGTCACGTAGCTGTGTCTGCAATGCGGTCGCTCTGTTCCAGAGCAGCCTCTGGAGCTGCTGACTCTCTTGAAAATTAGATGAACCTTGTGTAACTTGCCCATGGGAAGGGATACCCTGGCACCCAGCAACCTCCACCAGATCTTCTCTTGGTTTTGAGAAAGCTTCTGGGAAATTACGTGCTTGCTCTTGAGGGGAAGAGAAATCCCAGAATCACCCAGGTTGGAAAAGCCCTTTGAGATCATGGAGTCCAACCATGAACCCAGCACTGACCAGTCCCCACTGACCCATGTCCCTCAGCACTGTGTCTACACGACTCTTCAATCCCTCCAGGGATGGGGACTCCACCACTGCCCTGGGCAACCCCTTCCAATGCCTCAGAACCCTTTCAGCAAAGAAATTCTTCCTCACATCCCATCTCAACTGCCCTGGCCACAACTGGAGCCCATTTCCTCTTGTCCTGTCCCTTGCTCCTTGGTGGAACAGACCCACCCCCACCTCTCTCCACCCTCCTACAAGGGACTTGGACAGAGCCAGAAGGTCTCCCCTCAGCCTCCTTTTCTCCAGGCTCAGCACCCCCAGTTCCCTCAGCCTGAACTCAGCACACTTGTGCTCCAGACCCTTCCCCAGCTCCGTTCCCTTCTCTGGACACGCTCCAGCACCTCCAGGTCCTTCTTGGAGTCAGGGGCCCAACACTGAACCCAGCACTCGAGCTGTGGCCTCACCAGGGGGAAGAAAATTACGTGCTGTCCAGATTGTAACGGACAATACACCTGGGAGAGCTGCTGGCTGAAACAGGATGAAACTTTTTTTTTCTATTTAAATGTATTTTTGGGCACTGGGGACCTGCTTACTAAATTATTTTCGTGGTATCTGGATTTCACGTTTACTGAAATATTCTGTGAAGAAATTCTATATTGATCCAGGGGTAAGCAATGATTCATGGAACAAGTGGAACAAAAGAGCCACTGGTTTCTCAGACACAATTGTTGGGTTTTTCCCTCCCATTGTTTTGTTAGATGAAAGAGTGGGATGTTGCTTTAGTTACACTCAGTAGCCAGATGACAAACTTATTGAGCAGAAGCAATTTACATTCGTAGCCCATCACCCAGTATTCTTTTGGCCTAAATAATGTGAATTTGTGGGTTCTCTCTTGCACAAAACCCTATTTCCTTAGGTTTCATGTTCTTAGAGTATCTCACACACATGTACATGTGTACATAGAATGGTCTGGGTTGGGTGGGACCTTAAAGCTCCTCCAGTCCCAACCCCCCTGTCATTAGCAGGGACACCTTCCACTAGACCAGGTTGCTCAAAGCCTCATCCAACCTGGCCCAGAACACTTCCAGGGAGGAGCAGCCACAGCTTCTCTGCCCAACCTGGGCCAGGGTCTCACCCCCCTCACACCAAAGAATTTCTTCCTCACATCTCAGCTCCATCTCCCCTCTGCCACTTTCAAGCCATCACCCCTTGTCCTGTCCCTCGCTGCCCTTGGCCAAAGTCCCTCCCCAGCCTTCCTGGAGCCCCTTCAGGCACTGGGAGGCCACTGGAAGGTCTCCCCGGAGCCTTCTCTTCTCCAGGCTGAACAGCCCCAACTCTCTCAGCCTGTCCTCACAGCAGAGCTGCTCCAGCCCTGGCATCATCCTGGTGGCCTCCTCTGCACTGGCTCCAGTAGCTCCATGTCCTTGTGCTGTTGGTGGCCCCAGCCCTGGAGGCAGCACTGCAGGGGGGGTCTCAGGAGAGCGGAGCAGAGGGGCAGAATCCCCTCCCTGGCCCTGCTGCCCACGCTGCTCTGGGTGCAGCCCAGGACACGGTTCTTGGCTCTGTGCTGCCAGCGCACGGTGCCGCCTCATGTGGAGCTTCTGGTCCCCCAGCACCCCAAGTCCTTCTCCTCAGGGCTGCTCTCCAGCCATTCTCCACCCAGCCTGGATCTGTGCTGGGGGTTGCCCTGACCCAGGTGCAGGACCTTGGCCTTGTTGAACTCCATGAGGTTCACACAGCCCCACCTCTCCAGCCTGTCCAGGTCCCTCTGGATGCCATCCCCTCCCTCCAGCGTGTTGACCAAACCACCCAGCTTGGTGTCATCAGCAAACCTGCTGAGGGTGCCCTGGATCCCACTGTCTATGTCACTGACAAAGATGTTGAACACCACCAGTCCCAATACCGACCTCTGAGGGCTGCCACATGTAATTGGTCTCCACTTGGACATTGAACCGTTGACCACAACTCTTTGAGTGAGACCATCCAGCCTATTCCTTATCCACTGAGTGGTCCATCCATCTAGTCCATGTCTCTCCAATTGAGAGACCAGGATGTCATGTGGGACAGTGTGAAGTGCCTTGCACAAGTCCAGGCAGATGACAGTACTGTCCCATCAGTCAGTTCACACTGGGGTACTGTTCCTGGGGAGGAGAGCACGCAGCTTGCCCAGGCTCTCGAGTTAGCTGCCCTGGAGCTCAGGCGGTGATCCTGACTCAGGTTAGCTGTAGGTGTCCATTGGGTCAGAAGCAGATGCTTCCTCCTGGAGAGGAGCAGACAGGTTCTCCATGCAGCAGTCACTCTGAACCTCAGTCAGGTTTCCCTGGGCAGGGGTCTGAGCGCCCCTGTTTTCCTGTTGGGCAGAAATTCTGATTGTGGAGGTGTTTTCTCTGGTCAATAATCTCGAAAGCAGCGTTCCCTCTGGAGTCCAGTGATGGTGGCAGGTGCATCTGCATCTTGTTTGTTACATACTCTTACTCTGCACCATGTCTTGCCCCTGTGTGGTGACATGGGCCTTGTTCTTGTCTCCTGGCAGACCCCTTTGCTGTGCACAGAGGGGACAATCTGCCCGAGCTGTCGTTCCCTGCTGACATGAGGAACGTGCCGCTGTTCATGGGCCACGGTGATGCTTCCACAGGTGTCCATGGTGAGTTCACTCCTCCTCACATTTGTCCCTGAAGGCAGGTTTTGGTGTTTTCTCTTTTACTTTCATGTATTGAAAGCTGTTAAGCTGCTCAGTGCCCAGACTGTATCATCTCTTCACTTTCTCTTTTCCTCTTTTTATCTTTTTAATCTTTTTAAAATCTTTTTTTAAATCTTTTTTTTTCTCATTTTTCCTCTATTTTTTCTCTGGTTTTCTCTATTTTTTCTCCCCTTTTCTCCCCTTTTCTCTTTTTCCTTCCTTTTTCTCTTTCTCCCTCTTTCCCCTCTCCTTCTCCTCTTTTTTCTCTCCTTTTCTTCTTCCCCCTCTTTTTCATCTTTTTCCTTTTTTCTCTTTTCCCTTTTTTCTCCTTTTCCTTCCCTTTCCCCTTTTTTCTCCTTTTCCCTCTCTTTTCTCTTTCTTCTCCTTTTCCCTCCCTTTTCCCTTTTTTATCTTTCCTTTCTCCTTTTCACTTTCTTCTTTTTAGTACCTGAAGCCATTCCAATAGACCAGGAAAGTCTTTTTCTAAAGTACATTTAGGCAGAAGGAGGTAGGACATCAGGAGGAGTCATTAGGGCTGGCACAGTGATTAACAAATGGTCATTTTATTTCATTAGCACCCCATGGATCTATGGTGGTACCTGGACAGCCTTTCTTGGGGCCCCTGTATTCTCCTGCTGAGGCTCTGGACCCATCAGCCTTTACTGGCCTGGATTCATCTGCAGAATTTCTGCAAGACAAAGCAGGTAAGAAACAGGTCACAGGATCCCAGAGTGGTTTGGGTGGGAAGAGACCTTAAAGCTCATCCAGTTCCAACCCCCCTGCCAGCAGCAGGGACACCTTCCACTAGACCAGGTTGCTCAAAGCCTCATCCAACCTGGCCCAGAACACTTCCAGGGAGGAGCAGCCACAGCTTCTCTGGGCAACCTGGGCCAGGGTCTCACCACCCTCACACCAAACAATTTCTTCCTCACAGCTCAGCTCCATCTCCCCTCTGCCACTTTCAAGCCATCACCCCTTGTTCTCTCACTCCCTGCCCTTGGCCAAAGTCCCTCCCCAGCCTTCCTGGAGCCCCTTCAGGTACTGGGAGGCCACTGGAAGGTCTCCATGTTTTGCTGTTAACTGTCTGCATTGCAGTCTGGGTTCAGGGGGTCTGCAGCTGGAAAATCTCGATTTACTGGTCCTGAAGAATCTCAGTGGGGGAGCTGATACATCAGATGAGTCAGGATTAGAAAGTGTGCAATGACAGTCCTTGGTTCAGGGTGAATTTTCTGAGGATCACAGCATGGTTGAGCTTGGAAGGGACCTCTGGAGGTCGTCTTGTCCAAGCCTTCTGCTGAAGCAGGGCCACCTAGAGCCAGTTGCCCAGAAGGACTGAGCAAAGAACCTGCTCTGGTGGGTCCTGGGATCAGTGCTGGTTATGACTGTTCTCTGATGCAAGATTTCACTAACAGTCATCACAGAAGAACATGATGTTCTGGTGCCATTCTTAAAAGGGAACTAAAAAGTTAGCTGAGAATGAGCTCCTGAAACAGCAGAGTCAGTACCTTCAGCTGAGAAAACACAGCAGTGTTCATGGCAGGACTGAAGGTGTTTGTTTTCTGTAGTGCCTGAAGAACATTGGATGGGAGCTCAGCATGACATGAAGGGACCAGATGCCTCTTTCTTTGTTGAGCCACCAGGTAAAACCAGTTTTGAACTGTCTATAGAGGGTTTCTGAATGCCAGAAGCAGAGCTTCTCTTGTCTACTTTTTCATGGAGTGAAAGGCACTGATGGAGTGAAGTGGGACCTGACCAAGAAACACATGGTTTTAGGTTCTCAAATCAATTTAGGATAGAAATTTGTGATTAGAGAGACATTAACATGTATTTTCTGGTTTAGTGCTATAGGAGATGGGGAGAACTTGCATTTATATAGGCTGTTTAGTTATAATTTAGTGTAATTAATTTAATAGATGCATTTCCAAGCCCAGCCATCAGTAGATATTAGTGACCTGCCCTTTTGGGGGTATATCCTGCAGCAGGGCTTTAACCCACTGCAAACATGCCATGGTTTTGGGGAGTTAAGTTAGCAAATGTAGATATGTGCCAAAAAAAATGATATTCAGCAGCAAGTTCTGTGAATTCCAGACCTCATCTTCATCCTGTGTGTCTCCATTACAGGGAAGGGCCCGTGATTTCCAGTTGGGATGTGTGTTCAAGCATGACTTGATACTAAAATAATAAATAGGATTAGTAAAATTTACTCTTGAAGAGATATTTTAAAACTAGAACTTTACTGCTGTCAAGGACTGTAGTGTCTGTGCTCACTGAGAGTCAAAGCTGCTGGCCTGAGTGGTCACTCACAGCCCTCGTGTTTCCTGCTGAGGGTTGGTGCAGCTGAGGGCACCAACGAACCTAATTTTGGCTCTTGCATAATCAACAGAATTTCAAAGCAAATTCTGATTGCAGACCTGTGCATTCTGTCCCACTGGCCTTAGACTCTGGTTACAGGTACATCTTTGCAGCTCACTGGGACACAATGCAGTTGCACGTGTATTATGAGATTTGATGGGGTCTTTATTGCTGATCTTGGTGAACAAGCTAAGGGGACAGTAGTTGAACAGAGGAGCGAGGTGTGGAAGGTGTTTTTGGAGCTGGTGGCTCTAGCTAAGGTCCAGGGTAGAACTGGGATGTTTTGTAACTGGACATCATAGAATCGTTTGGTTGGAAAAGACCTTTGAGATCATTGAGCCAAACCCTACCTGTCCACTGCTAAACCAGGTCTCTGAGCACCTCATCTGCCCATCATTTAAATCCATCCAGGGATGGGGACTCCACCACTGCCCTGGGCAACCCCTGCCAATGCCTCAGAACCCTTTCAGCAAAGAAATTTTTCCTCACATCCCATCTCAACTGCCCTGGCCACAACTGGAGCCCATTTCCTCTTGTCCTGTCCCTTGGTCCTTGGTTGAACAGACCCACCCCCACCTCTCTGCACCCTCCTTGCAGGGACTTGGACAGAGCCAGAAGGTCTCCCCTCAGCCTCCTTTTCTCCAGGCTCAGCACCCCCAGTTCCCTCAGCCGGGAACTCAGCACACTTGTGCTCCAGACCCTTCCCCAGCTCCGTTCCCTTCTCTGGACACGCTCCAGCACCTCCAGGTCCTTCTTGGAGTCAGGGGCCCAGCACTGAACCCAGCACTCGAGCTGTGGCCTCACCAGTGCCCAGTACAGGGGGAAGAGAACTTCCCTGGTCCTACTGGCCACACTGGTGCTGATCCAGGCCAGGATGCCCTTGGCCTTCTTGCCCACCTGGCCACTCTGCTGCCTCATGTTCAGCTGCTGTCCCCCAACACCCCCAGGTCCCTCTCTGCCCAGCAGCTCTCCCCCCACTCCTCCCCAAGCCTGGAGCTGCCGGGGGTTGTTGTGACCCAAGGGCAGGACCCAGCACTTGGCCTGGTTGAACCTCCTGCACTTGGTCCTGGCCCATGGATCCAGCCTGGCCAGATCCCTCTGCAGAGCCTCCCCACCCCCCAGCAGATCAACACTCCCACCCAGCTGGGTGTCATCGCTCCACTGTGTCACAGCAGCAGCTTCTCTCAAGGTACAAGTGTTTTCCTAGGTGTTGCACAAACGAATCTTCTGTAAATTGACAAGAAAACCCAATTCTGGTTTTGTCCAGCCCAACTGGGATGTTGAAGTGGGGAGCTTGCTCATCAGGGTTACTGCTGCAGGCAGCACCTTGAGGGGGTGATTCACATCCCAGAAGGGAAAGCTATTTGCTGAGATCTCTTTGCTTCATCAAACTTTGGTTTATGTGCCTGGTGTCTCCCCCAGTGACTGAAGCAATAAAACCGAACTTGCCGGCAAGCCCTGCAGCAGCGGCTCCTGGATTCGCTCCTCCTGCAGGTGCAGCATCCCTGGGAGAGGCTGAGGCTACTGAGGGACCAAAAGGTGCAACATCAGGTAAAGTTGTCCCAGACTAAAGATTGGTGCTGGCTTTAGGTCCTTCCTGAGCAAACTGTAACTGGGATTTCCATGGGATTGGAAGGAAACACAGGGAGGGATTGACAGATCCCATCGTGGCTGAAGGCTTCTGGTGCCTGAACCCTGGTGGTGAGAAACAGCAAGTTAACTCGAGTTTTAACTCTGGTGTCACATTCCAGTCACTCATTTAACAATTCTTTGCTTTCTCAACATTTTATCCCCCAGCACCCCAAGTCCTTCTCCTCAGGGCTGCTCTCCAGCCATTCCCCACCCAGCCTGGGTTTGTGCTTGGGGTTGCCCTGACCCAGGTGCAGGACCTTGCCCTTGGCCTTGTTGAACCCCATGAGGTTCACACAGCCCCACCTCTCCAGCCTGTCCAGGTAACTCTGGATGCCATCCCCTCCCTCCAGCGTGTCGACCCAACCACCCAGCCTGGTGTCATTGACCAACATGCTGAGGGTGCCCTGGATCCCACTGTCCATGTCACCAACAAAGATGCTGAACACCACCAGTCCCGACCCCTGAGGGATATCGTAAAGGCTGGTACAACCTGAGTGCACTGGAAAGGGGGAGGGAGTAAGTGACACTGCAGGACAAGAAGGAAGGATCGAAGGCCCCATCTTCTCCAGTCAGAAAACCAGACTCAGGAGTTTGTGTTTTTTGGGTGATTCCTGTGGTCTGTTTCTGTGGCAGGTGCAGCGTGTGCTCCCGCCTCGGATGCCGTGTCTGTTTCTGCAGAAAAACCTGGGTTCGTTCTTGCAGGAGATACCAAACCTCCTCAACCTCTGGATGCTGGATTTGCTCCTGCAGCAGAAGCCAGCCCTCTTCAGGCTCCAGATGTGGGGTTTGCTCCTGCACCAGAAGCGAAGCCTCCTAATGGTGTCACTGACACGTCCGCCCCAGCGGCAGACACCGGCTTCACCCCAGCACCAGACGCTGCGTCCTATTATGCTATGGGTTTGGAGTTTGCCCCAGCAGAAGTTGTAGGCTTTGCCCCAGCAGCAGATGCAGAGTCTCACCATGCAATGGATTTGGCATTTGCCCCAGCAGCAGATGCAGAGTCTCACCATGCAATGGGTTTGGCATTTGCCCCAGCAGCAGATGCAGAGTCTCACCATGCAATGGATTTGGCATTTGCCCCAGCAGCAGATGTGGAATCTCATCGTGCTCTGGATTCTGAGTTTGCCCCAGCAGCAGATGTGGAATCTCATCGTGCTCTGGATTCTGAGTTTGCCCCAGCAGCAGATATTAAATCTCCCCATGCTATGGATTTGGCATTTGCCCCAGCAGCAGATATGAAGTCTCATCATGCTCTGGATTCTGATTTTGCACCAGCAGCAGATGCAGAGTTTACTGCTGCAGCAGAAGTCAACCATCACCATGTAATGGATTCTGAGTTTGCTCCTGTAGCAGAAGCCAAGCCTCTTCCTGCCGTGGATTCTGAGTTTGCCTCTGCAGAACCAAAGTCTGTCTCTGCAGCTGACACCAAGGCTGCTGCCTCTGAAGAGCTGGTGGCATCTGAGTCTTCTCTTGAGCAAGACAAGTCACCTTTCAGCAAGCCTCCTGCAGGTGAGTGTGTCTGTCTGAAAGCTTCATCAGGCTTGGAGTAGCGTGGCGAGTGGCATCAGAGGCCACTGTAAGTTGGCACAGCAGTCTCAGTGACACGTCTGGTAGCACACAGTGATGGCTACACAGGTGCACTGTTGTTGTCAGGCTGTAAAATAAGCAGCATATTTTTTTTAGCAGTAAAATTATCATGTACCTTCCACAAAACATCTTAAGTACAGCTCAGTTCTGCTCTCGAGATACCAAGTGCTTCATGAGGATTTTTCACTTATAAAATATAAAACTAGGTGATTGTAATGATTTTTTTATTATTTTTTTTATTAGTTGGCATTTCTAAGCAGTGATAATACATTTTTAGGACAGCCACAAGGACATTGGAGTTCATCCCCATAAGTTAGTGCTTATTTTTGTCTCACTGCCATCCCCAACTTACCCTGAAACCTCTGCAGATCTGTAGGACACAGGTTCTTGAGACTGGTTTCTGGATAGGCTGGGAGGCTTTGCTGATCATTTTGTGATGGTTCCTTGGAATGACTGTGGGTGTTGAAGGGGTGAGGTGGGTGTTTTGGGTTTTTTTCTGTGTTGGACAATAGATTTTCTGTGCTGCATAGATTTCAGAGAGAAAATCACTGTCAAAACACAGCAGACACCGCTGGGCAGAGGCAGTAAGTGTGAACTCATTGCAGAAAGAGTTGGAGTGAGATCTTTTATTTTCTTATCTTCTAGTACTCTTTAGTTTAATGACAGGAATAAATGTCAAAAAAATAGAAGTTTTAACAACAACAAAAAGTCCTTACTAGAATGTGGTAACTGAGGCATAGGTGAGTGAGTGGAAGGGTAAATACCAGACCACAGAGGAAGATTTCCTTTAGCAGAACACTTCAGCTTTCAGGAGGGGAGAGCTGGTAGAAAGTGATCCTAAAAAGCAGGTGACCACAGTTCTGAAAGTGAGGAAAACCTTTAGCTCCTGTGGAAGATCAGGATTAGGTGAGGAAGGGATTTTCATCTTGCTTAATCTGATCTAAATTAAAAATAATATGAATTTTCATTCTTTGCATTCCGTTTGCAGAAGCAGCTGCAAATGTAGAACAAGAACTGAAAGTCCCAGAAGCTTGTGTTGATCTTTCAGAGAAGTCTAAAGACATCAGGTCACCTCCCAGCCCCCGTGAGGAGCATCTTCCAGAGCAGACAAACCACCTTTCAGAACCAGCAGGTGAGAAATGCAAACCACAGGATAAAACTGGAGCCAGCACTTTGCTGTCAGCTAAGTCTGCCCCACCACCAAAGTTGTGTCTCACACTGTTCTGCTGACCCTGTTCTCCTGTCCTCCTCCTCTTTGTCTCAAGGACAAAGCCACAAAGATTTAATTTAGTCCCACACCACATCCTTCTCTCTAAATTGGAGAGTTATGGATTTGAAGGCTGGACTATTCAGTGGATGAAGAATTGGTTGGATGGTCACAGCCAGAGGGTTGTGGTGGATGGTTCAATGTCCAGGTGGAGGCTGGTTGATGAGAGGTGTCCCCCAGGGTTCAGTCTTGGGACCAGTGCTCTTCAGCATCTGCACAGTGGGATCAAGGGCACCCTCAGCACGTTTGCTGGTGACACCAGGCTGGTGTGCAGTTGGTGCAGTTGGTACACTAGGTGGAAGGAATGCCATCCAGAGGGATCTAAACAGGCTTGAGAGGTGGGCCCACAAGAACCTCATGAGGTTCAACAAGGCCAAGTGCAAGGTTGTGCCCTTGGGTTGGGGCAGTTCCAGATCTGTGCACAGACTGGGAGAAGAACTCATGGAGAGCAGCCCTGCAGAGAAGAACTTGGGAGTCCTGGTGGAGGAGAAGCTTGACATGAGCCAGCAGTGTGTGACTGCAGCCCAGAAGGCAAACTGTGTCCTGGGTTGCATCAGAAGAGGGGTGGGCAGCAGGTCAAGGGAGGGATTGTCCCCCTCTGCTCTGCCCTTGTGAGGTCCCATCTGGAGTGTTGTGTCCAGGCCTGGAGCTCCCAGCACAAGAAAGATGTGGAGCTGCTGGAATGGGTCCAGAGGAGAGCCAGGGTCAGAGGGCTGGAGCACCTCTCTCCTGAAGAAGGCTTGAGGGAGCTGGGCTGAGAGAAGAGAAGAGAAGGCTCCAGAGGGACATCATTGCAGCCTTCCAGTACCTGCAGGGAGCTTCTAAACAGGAGGGAAAGCGACTTTTGACATGGGCAGAGAGTGACAGGACAAGGGGAAATGGTTTTAAACTGAGAGAGGGGTGGTTTAGTTTGGACATTAGGAGGAAATTTTTGACCCAGAGGGTGGTGAGACCCTGGCCCAGGTTGGCCAGAGAAGCTGTGGCTGCTCCTCCCTGGAAGTGTTCTGGGCCAGGTTGGATGAGGCTTTGAGCAACCTGGTCTAGTGGAAGGTGTCCCTGCTGCTGGCAGGGGGGCTGGGACTGGAGGAGCTTGAAGGTCCCTTCCCACCCAAACCAGGCTGGGGTTCTGGGGTTCATTCAGAAGGTTGTTAGTGTGTGCAGACATGGGACTGTTACAAACAGATGGAGTCTGACCATTTGACATTGCCATCCCATAACTTGTCTCTTCCCTCCTCACCCGTAGTTGTTGTACCAGTGCCTGTCATAATTTTTATTTCTAGTTAAAAGTTGAATGAAATTAATTACATATCGAGCTGTTCTCCAGTGTAATTATGTCTTACAAATTAAACCTTGTTATGATTATGTGTAGCTAGGAGTTATGTAGTGTCTGCATGAGTGTATTTTAAGGTATATATGAATACTAGATGATTAGCATGAGACAGGGACTCCAGGCTGATAATGCAGTATATTCTGGATTTGTTTCCAGTGGGAAGGTAGTATAGACTGAATTGGGTTGATTACAAAGAGGAAAAAAACCAACCCAACAACCCCAAGCCCTCACCCTGTGCTTAAGCCCCAAGACAGTCTCTCCTTCCTGTTTTATGTCTGCCAAAATTGCTGCTTGATACGGGATTGTGAGGAGGTAATACAGAGTTGAGTGTCATATATTATAAATTCATCCATATTAAAAATGAATCTTATAAACTTTAAAGTGCTTGCTTTTAAACTGCAGGTTGCCTGGATTCCTAAGAACTGAAGCATTCTGTTCATATTTTTCACATTTCAGGTCCAGTAGAAATAAAAGAAGCTGTTGCACTAGAAAATAAAGATCTCCTTCTGGAAAAAGCTGTTACTGCTGTGGATGTTACAGAGAAACAAAAGGAGGAGCCTGAACACAACCATGTCCAACATGCAGAACCTCAGCAAGAAAAAGCCCTGCAGGAGCCCACAGGTAGAATAGAAATAAGAATTCAGTTTCAGGATGGAAATGCCCTCTGTGAACTGTTCACCTTTTCCTGCTGACCGCGGTGCCACTCGAGCCAGCAGGAATCTCTTGCACCAAGCAGCTGTGTGGTTCTTGGCGTTCATGGGTGGTTCTGCTTGCACTTGGCCTCTAATCCCTGCCTTCTTAAATAACCTTTTCCCCTCCATGTTCACAGGACTAAAAGCCCAAACCTGGATGTCACTAGCACTTGCTCACTGGGACTGGCTTCTGTCTTTTCTGCTGTAGAATTTAAAAGCTCACCATCTTTTTGCCATTACTACCAGCTTTTTCTTTTGGTATTTAAAAAGGACCATTAATTCTTATTACCACATTCCTAGGGAAGATCTCCTTCCAAATTGAGTTTCGTAATTACCAAAGGAAAATGGAATATTTATTTTGTCCTGCCCCACTAACCCAGCCTCTCCACAGAGCTCTTAGCGCTGACGCTTGGGACCGGAGGCTGATTTGTGGGCCAGGACTAGCTGACAAAAGACTGACGCTCTCTAAAATCAGTGGCTTGTCACTAAGGAAACCTGGTGCTGCCTGGAAGGGAGTGCAGCAAACGACTTCTGTTCCAGCAGCTCTGCCTTCCTCTGCTTCCACCGTGGGTGCTGGGGGAAACTCAGCTCTTCTGCTCCCCCCTTCCCCATTATTCCCCTTCTCTCTTCCCTGGTCTCATCTTTCCACTCAACTTCTGTAGTCACATTTTGGAAGGATGCCACCTAAAGATATAAAAAGTTTATCTGCTATCTTGTCTTGCTAAGACAAAATGGATCCTTAATGCATTTTTAAAAAGCAGTAGCATGTCCTTACAGGAGCTGTTGCTTTTTGGTGGGGTGAGAGCATGTGTCTGGAATTACGTGTTTTTAAATAGCATTGCTGTATTTATCGGTAGCGGTTTAAATAGGTTTTGTGTGGAAATGTCTATCCCAGCTCTGCTGAGATGGCTTTAGAATTATGTGTGGCATCAGTGCTGGAAAATTCTGCACATATGACTGTATGGACTGGTTTAGATGGTTAAAATCACATATATAGTATATAAATAGATTTTCTTAAAGCAAATAGTTGCCTCGATGTTTGAGCAGGCTTCCTGTATTCCAGGTCACCCTACTGCACAAATAAGGCAAGCTAACAAATCCAGTGAACGTAGGTTTGGCAGAGCAAAACCTGCACCAGTGCCTGTTACAGATGCACCAGAGGAACATCTCGTAGGTCTGCCACCACAGAAGAATTCTGACCCAAAAGTAGATCCTTATCCGGTAGCGGAGCTCGGATGTGTGGCTGGAGCATCCCCTCGCGCTCGGGTTTCCCATAAAAAGCCAGCTGAGCAGCCATCCCCTGTGCTGCCGGAGTCTGTGGAGAGCTGCAGAGATGTACCCAGGGAGAGCTGGGGTTTGGAAGGTTCTCTGGCCATTGTGAAGAAAAAGAAAAAGAAACCAAAACAAAAGAGAAACCAGCTGCCAAGAACAGCGGAGTTCTGGGGTGAGAGTGTAACAGTCTCAAGAGCTCCCAGAAATTCTCCATTTGCTGTTGAATTGCAAAAACCAGATGTGTGTCCTGTGATGCCTGCTGAAGCTCGCAGAGAGCACTCAGTTGCCTCAGGAAGCAGAGCTTCAGATGTGCCAAGGGACGCTAAAATAATAACGGGAAATCAAATCCTGGATGAGCAAAATGTTTTCTCAGTGCCAGCACCAGGAGAGCAGCCCCCAAAACCCAGCGTGCCACTGGAGTCTGTCTTGGGTGCAAAAAATGGAGCTGTCATGAGAACAGAAGTGGTGAGAGATGACAGCTTGGTGTTGCAATCTAAAGGCAAAAGAAAAGAGGCTCCCTTGCAGCAGAGAGGCAAGACTGAGGGAGAGGAATCTCTTACAGCAGAGGGGCTGACCAAGCCTGTGGAAAAAGATTTTCCTGGTAAAAATGAGAAGAGAGAGTATAAGGAATCGAAATGTGCTGACCTGGTGCCATCTCTTTCAGAAGCACCCAACCTCAGCAAAGCAGAAAGTCCTGTAGAGACCAAACCTTCAGAACTGCTCCTTTCTGATAAAGCTAAGGAGGCTCAGCACACATCTCCCAGGCGTGACACGTTCAGTGGCACTGTCCCCTCTGAGCGTCAGACTTCCAGCGGGTCACTGGAAGCAGCTCCGAAGAAAAGAGGTGGTTGTGAAAAGAACAAAGGGGTTGGAAATGAATCCTCCCACCATCCTGCCCTTCCAGAGGCTGCCACCCCATCTGGCCAGCTTCCCAACGAGCCAAAGGCAGCTGGTGGGACTAAACCAGTGTCCTCTGATAAGTGCATGGCTGTTGACTTCAGTACGTCAGAGGGAGCGTTGAAGAGCCCAACAGAAGCTGTTAAAATGCCTTTTACACCTTTAGTTGTACCAAACCCCGAGGAAGTTACTGCTTTGCAAACCAGCAAGGCTGACAGTTTGCCAGAGCAGCCCTTTGTTCCATTGGCTGCATCTCCTGCAACCAAAGAGCCGGCCTGTGCTGAAGCAGGGGCCAGAGTGGTGGTGGCAGATTCCCCTGATAAAGGGAGAGGATTTAGGGCGTCAGAGCAGCAGACTGGAAAAGATCCCAATGTTGCACATGGGCTGGACAGGCCGAAAAAAAAGCGTGGTGAAGGGAAAGGTAAAAAAATCAAAAGCTTCTCTGAGCAGATGATGCTTCTGGAGGATGTAAGCAACGTTCCTGATGGAGCAGGGCCAGAGGAGATGAGAACAGAACCATCTCTCCCTGATAAAGGCAGAGGTTTTACTGCCAGAGGACCTCCGTCAGTGAGCACGGCACATGCTTATCCTGCAGACAAGCCCAAAAAAAGAGGGAGTGATGGAAGAAGTAAAAAAGGTGAAAGAAGTTTTTTCCAGCAGCCTTTTATCGAGGATACAATGGACCCAAGCAGTTTTCCTGACATAACTGATAGAACAAAGGGAGTTAATGATAAAGGCAAGGAGAGGGGCTGTATTCCTGCCGGGTGTTTTGAGGAGAATTCGTCAGACGTAACTAAAACACAAAAACCCCTTGAACTGGTAACAGAGGAACCTAAAAAAAGTGTTGGAAAAAATGAAATGGCTGATTTGGGTGTTTCAGACCAACCATTCCTGCTGGAGAGTAGGAGAGAGGAAGCAGAGCATCTTGCTGTGGCTGACACCATCAGCACAGCCAAGGAGGTAACTTTGATGGATAAGGGCAGAGAGGCTGGAATTGCTCCTGCGAGCGAATCGGGTGTGATGAATCCCGATGCGACGCCGGTGACGGACAAAGCGAGAAAGAGATGTAGTGATGGGAAAAGAAAAAAGCCTGAAAAAAGCCCTTTGGGGCAGGCAGCTGTCCTGGATACTGGGCTGGAAAGAAGCAATCTTCCAAGCAAAGAGAAGGAGGCTGGAAGCACGAAAGAAAATGCTTTTGCTAAAGATCAGGTGTCTGGTTTTGAAAGAGAGCTTTTGCTGGAGAATCTGTCGGGTGTAACCAGAGAGATGCTGGAAAAGCCTGAAATGCAGAGTGGCAGTAGAAGTTTCTCAAATCAGCCAGTTCTTTCAGGTCATAAAACAGAGACAACAGAGCCAGAAATAGTCAGCACTAAAGAAACTTGGCCCATGAGTAAAGGTAAGGAACTAGATACATCCAAGCCTCTCCCAGAGCACAGGACAGATGCAGCTGTGGCTCACAGTCCCACCAGGGAACTGGTGATGGACAAGCCTAAGAGAAAAAATAGAGATGTGAAAGGCAAAAAGGCTGAAAATAGTCTTGAGCGCTCCGTGGTACGGGGTCCAGGTAACGTCCCTGCAGTAGGTGAAGAGATGGGAAATATTAAACAAACTCAGTCTTTTGATAAAGGCAAAGAGAGTCATTCCAGTACTTCAGTGACTCTGCTGGATGTCCTGACTGATCCTACTAAGGTACAAGCTCCTGCTATACCTCCAGAGCCAGAAAAATCACACACCAGTAGTAAAGAGAAGTGCAAAACGATGGAGGCTGCCTCGCAGCTGCCATTTCTGGAGCCTAAAGCAGGCACAGAGATGTTTCCTCCTTGTGATTTGCAGACAACTGGAAAATCTGAAGCAGGAATTCCCACTCCTTTTAGTAGGGGGGATGAACTTCCTATCCCAGAGCATCCACCAGTGGCAGATCACACTTTGGCCACAGTTACTGATAGATCTAAAAAGAGGAGTTACGATGGAAGCAGTAAAAAGGCTAAAAATGCCTCCGAGCAGCCTGGCTTTCTAGAGCCAAAACCAACCAGGAGAGAAGTGCAGCCTCCCCTGGGATCTGGGGCAGAATATGGAATGGAAGACATGGATTTTGTAGATGAAAACAGAAATATTAAAAACTTCCCTCTTGGCCCTCAAGTGCTTTGGAATAATAAAGGAAGCGACTTGGAATCCTTTGCTCAGACTGCAGTAACTGGGCCTGATAACACTGGTGAGGTTTCCTCTGGCTTCCCAAAGACAGATGAGGGTGCAAAGAATAAGGGACTTCCTCCTCCTGAAGGAGGAGCAGAGAAAACCAGGAGAGAGCCTGAGTCTGGTGCAGAGAAGAAGGAGATACAGACGTACAAACCTCACGAGCAACCCATCGATCTGGGACACAAAGAGCCTGGACAAGAGGTTTCAAAGAAAGGTGGTAAAAGCAAGGAGGCTGGTTCCCAGGATGGGAGCTTGGCAGGTAAACCACTTCCTGGGGGTCATTCAGTTCAACAGGATGTGAAACCAAAGAAGGACGAAGTTCACCTTTCTCCTGTGGCAAAAGGAGATGATAAAGAAACAAGAAGCGCTGCTGAGAAGCACGACACTGACAGCACTTCCTCAGGCCTTCCTCAGAACGTGGCAGGTTCAAAAGACAGACAAACTCCTGCAGGTGCCAAAGGGACAGAGAAGCTAGAAGCAACCTTCTCTTCTGGAGAGATGGACGCTGGGTGTGTTACCCCAGAACCTGCAGCGATACCCAAGAGCAAAGCAGAAGCAGCCATGGAGCAGGTTGGGGCAGAAGCGTTGATGGAGAATAAAGCTGGAGAGGTTGAGCTGGAGCGAGGTGGGAAGAGTGAACAGAGCTCGCTGGAGAGCCTGGGCACTTTGGAGAATAAAGCAGCTGAGGCAGAGGCTGCTGGTTTAAATCTGACAGCTGCCCAACCCACTCAAATAAGTCCTAAAGATGACAGTAAAAGTCATTCTCAACCTGTAGAAGAAGGTGTTGCTCTCGGTGGGGAAGCTCACCTGAAGGATGTCCCGGCGTTGAAGTCTGCAGTAGGTAAACCTGAAGATGCAACTAAAGAAAAAGTAGAGGAAGGTGAACAAAAAGGCGTGAAGGAGGCAAAGAAAGAGCGAGTGAAAGCAGCAGAGCAGCTGAAAGGCTACATGAGACCCACCAAGTCAAGAGGGGTGTCAGCTCTGGCAGCCAGGTCTGCTGCTCCAGCCCGAGAGAAACCGAGGCAGCTGAAAGCCGCTGGTGTGAGCCGGCAGAGGCAAGACCAAGGTGTGTGTTTGCGGTGTGGGCTGGCAGCAGTAATCCAGGCAGCTTGTGTGCAAGGCCTTGCTGTTTGTCAGTGCCTTGGCATGGGTTTGTGATTGTTAATCCTACGTGGCACCAGCGAGTGTGGCATGGTTGGGTTTTTGGCTGTGGGTTCTGCTTGCCTGTCTCACGGCGCTAATTCCCAGAGTCTGCGGGACTGACAGCTTGGTCTGGGTTCCAGAACTCTTGGTTATTATTTATTTTTAATTAATCCAGAGTTAATTTTGCAGATCTATTGTAGATTATTCATAAGCTTGCACTTTCTGGTGTTGAGTTACATTAGCTTCTTGTCATCTGAGGCTGAAGGTGACCTTCATCTGCGATGCAGCCGTGAATCATCGTGGTCGCTGGGCAGCGGCGGATGCCACTGGCGGGCAGGGAGCCGAGTGTTTTTGTGGCAGGAAATGTTCTCGATCGCTGTCATGTTGCAGGGTTGGGTTTGATCCTACCTCAGGCTAACTGCAACCATCCACTTTCCCTCCTGCCATTGGTTCATGACTTTTATCTTAAAATTGGCTGATGACTTGATCTGAAGTTAGGCTGAACCGCTACAGCTATGAAATGTGCTTCCTTCTGGAGTAATAATCTTTATTAGAGCAGAGTTGTAACAAAGCAATAGTGAGACTGGTACAGATCCTAAGACTTGATGTCTCTGTTGAGACAGTGGATGGGCTGGTAAGTGGTTTGGACTGTTTAACCTGGCTGTTGTCCAGGGAATAAGATCCTGCTAGGAAATGAGATGGAATTAATTTCATAGTTCATAGGAATTTTGAAATGGAGAATATAGTATGGCTAGAGATGAAATAAAAAATATCCTGGTACTTCTGCTCATGCTAAACCTTCCTTAGAAAGAATTGGCATCTTCTGTGTGAATTCCAGGCTGCTGAAGTGGGCTGGGGAAGTTTATCCCTGCCCTTAGGTGCTCGGGATTTTTGCCTTGTCATCAGGCATGGAAGTTTGTTCCTGTTCCCGTTGCTGCGGGGCTCCTCGCTGCCGTTTGCATGATGCAGCCACTAACTCACAGCACCGAGCTCGGGTGCTCCTCAGCATGCTGGTCAGGCTTCTGAAAGGTTCTGTAATTTTAATGAGTGTTGCATAACCTGAAATAGTTCTATTTTAGTGGAAGTGGTGTTCTCTGCATGAACTTGTGCCTGCAGAAGTAATGTTCTTTGGTGCATGATGCTACAAAATAAAGGGAAAGCTAAAGGCAGCATCTTTAAAAAAAAAAATAATAATTTAAAGCCTTTCCACTGTCTGCTAGAAATCTTTATTTTCCTTTGCTGACTGCTGTATTCAAGGGAGCAGAATTTTAGCAGCAGGTCCATGTGAAAAAGAAAAGCTCCTGGATGTTTTGGACAGGTAAAGTGTGTATGGAGTTGAAGGATTCCTGCTTGAGGAGCACATCAGCGTGTGAGTAAGCTGGTGTGTACTTACACCTGTCAATTGGCTCGACCTAAGTTCACACAAGACTTTAATAATATTCAGTTACTTTCATCCTTTCAGCACTTCATAGACCCACAGCTGGGGTTTTTTGTAAGAGAAGCTCTGAATGACTGAGCTTCTTCTGGAAGTGGTGGTTGACATGTTCCTGTGGCTGTTTAAATTGAAATGCCAAATAGTGGCAGGTACATTAAATCCAAATAATGTCAGGTTCGGGGCTAGTGAGGAGCGTGGACAGCAGAGCTGGGCCCTGGCTGAGCTTCCAGCATTCTCATGGTGACCACGCAGCATCTGGGCTGAGTGACAAAGCATAAATTGCAGTTGAGCTCTTGGCAGTGGAGAATCACAGACTCACAGAATTGTAGTGGTTGCAAAAGCCCTTTGAGCTCATGGAGTCCAACCATGAACCCAACACTGCCCAGTCCCCACTGACCCATGTCCCTCAGCACTGTGTCTGCACGACTCTGCAATCCCTCCAGGGATGGGGACTCCACCACTGCCCTGGGCAACCCCTTCCAATGCCTCAGAACCCTTTCAGCAAAGAAATTCTTCCTCACATCCCATCTCAGCTGCCCTGGGCACCACTGGAGCCCATTTCCTCTTATCCTGTCCCTTGGTCCTTGGTTGAACAGACCCACCCCCACCTCTCTCCACCCTCCTTGCAGGGACTTGGACAGAGCCACAAGGTCTCCCCTCAGCCTCCTTTTCTCCAGGCTCAGCACCCCCAGTTCCCTCAGCCTGAACTCAGCACACTTGTGCTCCAGACCCTTCCCCAGCTCCGTTCCCTTCTCTGGACACGCTCCAGCACCTCCAGGTCCTTCTTGGAGTCAGGGGCCCAACACTGAACCCAGCACTCGAGCTGTGGCCTCACCAGTGCCCAGTGCAGGGGGACCAGCACTGCCCTGCTCCTGCTGCCCACACTGGTGCTGATCCAGGCCAGGGTGCCCTTGGCCTTCTTGCCCACCTGGCCACTCTGCTGCCTCATGTTCAGCCGCTGCCCACCAACACCCCCAGGTCCCTCTCTGCCCAGCAGCTCTCCCCCCACTCCTCCCCAAGCCTGGAGCTGCCGGGGGTTGTTGTGACCCAAGGGCAGCACCCAAGGAGGGAAACAGATTTGCTTTGCCATCTAGAGGTGATACCAAGGCTTGTCTCTCTTTCCATCCACTGCCCAACTCAGAACAAAGCAGCTGTTGCAAGACAGCTTGTTGTGAGTTGCAAGACACCAGCAAAACCCAGACTGAATCTCTAAGTTGGCACAACTGGTGTGGAAGTGCCTTGGGCTGGACTGGAGGGTGAAGTGGTGAATTAATGCATCAGTTGAACCAGAAATCAGTGAAGTGAAGGTGTTGAGATTTCAAGACCGTGAAAGTGAGTGTGCTCGCTTACTGGACAGAGCAGGAGCTAAAGGGATCCAGGAGATCATGATGCTGATTATAATCCAGATTTCACAGAGTTAGTGGGGCCATGGGCTGTGCAGACCTTGCACATGCCAGTTCATCCTCCTGTTCAGGTAACAGTTGGGTCCTCCAAGGTTTCATGTTTTGTCTGTCACCAGAAGTTGGCCAACACTTCATCTTTGTTTGTGAACGTGGTGTTTTCACTCCTTTGGCTGCAGCCAAACACAGTCACGCACTCTCCCCTGCCCCAGGGAGTAGGGGGGAGAATTGGAAAGGTAAAAGTAGGTAAAAGTAAGTAAACTCATGGGTTGAGATAAAAACAATTTACTAATTTAAATAAAGTAATAATAGCAGTAATAACAGAGTATGCAAATGAGTGGTGCCCAGTGCAGTTGCTCACCACCCGCCGACCGATGCCCAGCCTGTCCCAGCCAGCGATCCCAGAGCAGAGACCGTCCCCAAACCCAAACTGCAACCCCGGGAGAGCCAGAGCCCGAGCCATCCCCAAGAGAATACCCCTGTTTTCCAGTCAACCCTGGTTAATACACTGACCATGACGTGATATGGTATAGAATATCTCACTGATATGATAAGGAATATCTCACTGATATGATAAGGAATATCTCACTGATATGATAAGGAATATCTCATTGATATGATCTGGAATATCTCACTGATATGATAAGGAATATCTCACTGATATGATAAGGAATATCTCACTGATGTGATCTGGAATATCTCACTGATGTGATCTGGAATATCTCACTGATATGATCTGGAATATCTCACTGATATGATCTGGAATATCTCACTGATATGATAAGGAATATCTCATTGATGTGATCTGGAATATCTCATTGATGTGATCTGGAATATCTCATTGGCATATCCAAATGCCAATTTTGGCTTTTGCTAATTCCTACACTTCTCCCCTCCCAGAGCCAGGAGCTGAAGGGATCCAGGAGATCATGATGCTGATTATAGTCCAGATTTCACAGGGTTAGTGGGGCCATGGGCTGTGCAGACCTTGCACATGCCAGTTCATCCTCCTGTTCAGGTAACAGTTGACTGCTCCGAGGTTTCGTGTTTATACCCATCACCAGAACATGGCCAGCACTTCATCTCTGTTAGTCAGGCAGGACTGTGAAGCTCATACTTGGCAACATCTGATATCCACCCATGTCTGCTGTTTTTCTTCCTGCTGGGCAGTCAGTGATTTACTGTCAGAATCATGCCTGTAGATATTTTGGAAGATCTTCTGCTCAAGTTTAGTAACTGAAATCTCTTTGAACCAGGCTCCTGTGTGTTTTCTAGAATAACAGGATGGCTTTCCTAAATGCATCACCTCCTGTTTGTGCTGCTAAAAGAGGTAGGAGCTTTGTGGTACAGCTCCCTCGGGAGTCATGGCAACCGTGATGCTGCAGATTCTGCTCCCTGACAGAAGTTGGGTGGATCTTTTATAAACTAGACCTGCAAACTTCAGCATTCAGGTTTTTTTTCTCCTGATTTTGACTTTGCAGCTTAAAAGTTAAGAAACTTTGGATATAAGGCTGTTCATGCAATTTGAATTTAATCCCTTATCCATCTCTTGGGTTTATTTCAGCTTCTCATTTTTGTTGTTGTCGTTGTAAGAACTGCCCCAGATTCTTCTGGAAAACAATTTTATGCTTTTTAATGTCAGGAGGCAGCTGAGATGATAACCAAAACATGTCAGACATGATCAGTCTTTAAAATGTGACTGAGCCTTTATGGTGCCTCTTGTGGGGAATTAAAACTAAAGTTGGAATTATGTATAATATGTATTGTTATGTATAGAGCAAGGTCCTAAAATCTCTGTTTCCAAGCAGGTGCCCTGACTGATGCAGGGTCGGGGCTGTTGAGGACTGTTTAGAGGAGTAAATGATGAAAGGTTTTCATTCACAGAATCACACAGAATTTCCTGGGTTGGAAAAGCCCTTTGAGCTCATGGAGTCCAACCATGAACCCAGCACTGACCAGTCCCCACTGACCCATGTCCCTCAGCACTGTGTCTACACGACTCTTCAGTCCCTCCAGGGATGGGGACTCCACCACTGCCCTGGGCAACCCCTTCCAATGCCTCAGAACCCTTTCAGCAAAGAAATTCTTCCTCACATCCCATCTCAGCTGCCCTGGCCACAACTGGAGCCCATTTCCTCTTGTCCTGATCCAGGCCAGGATGCCCTTGGCCTTCTTGCCCACCTGGCCACTCTGCTGCCTCATGTTCAGCCGCTGCCCACCAACACCCCCAGGTCCCTCTGTGCCCAGCAGCTCACTCATCCTGTGTTGAGCCCTGTGATTCAGGTTCACTGCTGGCATCCCTCTTCCCTTTCCTCCTCAAGCTGTCTTACAACATTGAGACTTTAAAAAGATTTATTTTTTTTTCTCCAATCTTTCCTTAAAGAATAATCTATTTTAAAAAAAAAAAGAGAAATTAATCTGTTTCATTGTTTTGCATTTTGTGTCTTCTTATGTTCCTTGATTTGTGTGAGCTCTTCAGGAAAGGGCAATCTTCATGTATGGCTATTAGAGTAATGCTTCAGGATTTAATGCTGTGGGCTTTGGTGCTGGCAGAGTAAGGAGCTTATTGCTTAACCACATTGTGGTCTGGACAGTTCTGCTTCTGAATTATTCCCCCAGACATGGGATGGAGAAGCCTGCTCAAGTGCTCATCCGATGCTGCGTTTCCCTCTTTCCTCAAAGGCTTCCATCGCCGTCTCTGTGGGCACCCCTCCAGCGCCGTCCTTGCAGCCCAGCTGATGACAAGCTGTCTTTGCAGCCCATTGGCACTGTCACCATCTGTAATACAGTCCATGTTCCTCAGCATGACAGCTCTAAATCCCTCCTCTGTAAATAAGACACATTTAAAAGCACGAAATGCCGTCCCTGCTTAATGACAGCATTTGCTTTTCTTTTACAGCCACAATGAAGCCCTTTCTCTAAATATTTTCTTTTCCTGACTGGTTTCCATTGTACTGATGTCATTATAATTTAGCATTTCCAGAGTAAGCTTTCATTCATTTAATGTCTGTAATTCCCTTATGGGACCCCAGGCTGTAATTGGGTTTGTCTAATAAGAGCTAATTGGCTACGTGAACGCGATGGTGGACGGTATGGATGTGTAACCGACAGCACCCTGCTTACCCCAGATCATCATCACAAATAGTGCCTCATAATCATGGTGGGACTTTAGTAATGCTTTGAAATGGTACAAATAATATCATCTTGCAGCCTGATCCTTAATTAAGACCTGTTAATTATCCCAGGTAGTTGTATGAGAGATGTGAAACCCAAATGCACGGTACCAGCCAATTCTCACGTCAGAACTAAATGTGTTGATGAAGCAGCAAGAGAACTTGGCTATTATCTGCTTTCCCCCTAAATTTTTGCCTGGTGTGTTTGTATCTGCTATTTCTTGAACAGGCAGTTTAGTTCAGGTATTGATTCTGTCCATAATTAAAAGGTGAGTTGAGCTCAGGGGATGTTTTTGCAGCTCTAGCTGGCAGAGAGCGGTGTTCAGAGGCCAGTTGAATCAGCGCGTAGCTCTCAATGTGTTCTCTTAAAGATCACTCCAGAGAGTTGTAGCTGACTGTGTACTCCCATTTTTTTTCCCAGTTGGTTCTGGACTGTGTGTTATATTGATACTGGTTTTTCTCTAGCTGGATGCTCTCCTGCAGCAGCTCTCATTTTAAGCTGGCACCCCCTAACCTTTGGCTGGGGTTTCCTGAGGGTTTTTTTTTTCTTCCTTTATTTTCTATTCCTGCTCATCCTTGATGCTCTGATTTTCAAGAGAAAGAAGCTGGGAACAAAACAAACATACTTCAGTTTGTAAATTCTGCCAGATTAAGAAAGTTGAACCCATTTCCTTAGTGATGTTATTTGACTTGTGAATTTCAAGCCTCATCTTTCCTTGTTGCTGGTTCATTGCTTGTGTACCATTCAGCTGACTTTGCTTTGCCTCTTCAGTGTTCACTGGCGAATACTCCTACAATAACCGAATACTGGTGATATTTTGAGCTGGAAACACTTTTGAGTGCTTTTTAATTCTAGTTTTGGCTGATTACTAGGATTTTATTGTGTTATATATAAATTCTGAAATAAGTGGGATGCATAAATCATAGAATCCCAGACTGGTTTGGGTCGGAAGGGAACTTAAAGCTCATCCAGTTCCAACCCCCAGTGTCCTGTCCTATAAAACATGGGGCTGTTTGAGTACCATGGCTCTGCACCTTTTAAATATTAAGCTTTTAGTGCAAAGCTCTGAAATACTAAATATTCTGGTTCACCTTTTTATCCTTTAGCTTGGCTTCTTCCAGACTGAGAGGAAACGAAGCGTGTGGGTTCAGCAGGTAGCGGCAGACTCCAGGCTTTGTGTGCTGGTTTGACAGGCAGCGAGTGTTCCTGCAGCACAACACGTGTGTGTGAACCAACATAGAGGGGAACAAGTGCAGGAATTGCAGTTTTATGACCTTGGCTTTTATAGATGAAGCGTGTCGTGGATGGTTCTGCTCAGTCTGATCACTGACTGTTATTGGTAATGAGACTTAATTAGCGATCACGTTATTTGGAGATGCTGGCAAGGAGTAGCTCATCCTCCTGGAAAGTGATGTTGCCTTAGAAACCGGTGCAAAGGGTTGCACAGAAACGATTGTGTTAGATTAAAAAAAATGAAAAAAAAGCAGAGGCATTAGAAGGGATAAGTAATAGCTTCGGGAGTGAAGCAGAAATAGAAACACTAGGCTGATTCATCTGCTGAGGCTGGAAGCTTGCAGATTGGGCATTAAGCCGTGACGTGGTGATGTAGTGATCTTAGTCTGCTCTGGTTATTGGCACTGCCTGAGCTGTGCTTTACCTGGTAAAGCTTCATGGAGTCCACAGGGATTCTTTGCAGTTTCTTCAGCACATAGGTATGTCTTCTCTTGGAAAGTGCTTATGTTCAGAGGTTCAATATAAGCGTCAAAATACAGGTAAGCAGCTCGGATAAATGACTACAGATGTGTTTAAGGTTGGTACTGACATGTGCTGTATGTGCTCAGCTTCCCTGGCAGGTTCATTTGTGTCAGTTGGACCTGTAAGAAAAGACAGGATTTAGAATTCATAGAATCACAGAACGTTGTGAGCTGGGAGGGACCCACCAGGATGATGGAGCCCAACTCCTGTCCCTGCACAGGACAATCCCAACATTCACACCATGGCCCTGAGGGCCTTGGCCAAATGCTGCTGGAATCTTGTCAGCCTTGGGGCCATCAGCACCTCCCTGGGGAGCCTGTGCCAGTGCTCCACCACCCTCTGCCTCAAGAACCTTTTCCTCATGGCCAAGCTCCCCCTCCCCTGCCACATCTTCCTGCCATGGCCTCTGCTCCTGGCGTTGGTGGCCAGAGAGAAGAGCTCAGCGCCTGCCCCTGCTCTTCCCCTGGGGAGGAAGTTCCAGACCGCCAGGAGATCTCCTCTCAGTCTCCTCTTCTCCAGGCTGAACAAACCCAGTGCCTTCAGCCTCTCCTCACACCCTTCCCCTCTAAACCCTTCCCCAATGTTGTGTCCCTCCTCTGGACACTCTCCAGCAGCTTTAGATCCTTTTTCTCCTGTGGTGCCCAAGCTGCCCCCAGTGCTGGAGGTGAGGCCGCCCCAGTGCAGAGCAGAGCGGGACGATCCCCTCCCTGGCCCGGCTCGCAGTGCAGGGCTGGGTGCCCCCAGGACACGGGGGTCCCTCTTGGCTGCCAGGACACACTGGTGGCTCCTGTTCAAGTTGCCATGGAGCAGAACCCCCAGGTCCCTCTCTGCAGGGCTGCTCTCCAGCCTCTCCTTCCCCAGGCTGGGTGTGTGTCCAGGGTTTCTATGTCCCAGGTGCAGAACCCAGCACTTGCCCTTGTTCAAATTCACACGGTGGGTGACTGCCCAGCTCCCTATTTTCTGAATAATGATGATAAGAAGATGTGAACAGGGAAAATATAACCCTCCTCCCTGTGAAACAAGCTTCTGTCTCACCACTACAAGGTTGAGAGAAGCTCCAGGCAGTGGGCAAATCTCGAACCCAACTCCTCTTTGAACCCAACTCAAATGAGCCCTTTCTCATTTGAGTTGTTTTTTCAAAATCTGTTCAAGTCCTCTTGTTTTCTGAGCATCCTCCCACCCTTTCCTGCATACCTGCTGTTGACTAGTACTGCTCCTCTTTTAATTCTCTAGAAAATTTAAGCTTTGTCAGAATCTAAAGGAAGAACTGGGACCAGAGCTCCGGTGTCAGGACTGCTGTGTGCCCTGAGTCTCGGTGGTTTCTGGTCCTGCTGAAAGCTGAGCACAACCACCATGGTGTAGCCTCAGAAGCAGAATGTTAATAAATTCAAAGAAAAAAGGTGAGTTTGGTAGAAGGTGGAGGGTAAGGCACTGGAACTGGGTGTCTGAAAACAACATGCTGTAGGCAGGATGGTGCTGTTGAAAAGGTCTCGGCGTATGAACTCTGCATTACCTCCATTAATGTCCTGGGAGATTAAATATTAGATGACTTGAGGGATTTTTCATAGCTAAGCATTCTCCTGCTTCTGAGCATCCCAGGGACTGAGTATGGTTCATTTCCTACATTAAAAAAAAAAGAAATTAAATCAAGTAGCAGTGGGGTTGTTAGTGGCTGTTATTGACCTCGTGAGTCAGGTTTTTCTTGCCAGTGATACAAATCTCTTCTGTGATACTGAGCTCTAAGTCCCAGCCCCTGAATCAATGTGGGTTTTCTCCTCTGTCCATTAGAAGTGGTAGCTGTTTGCTTTAAAAAAAAACCCCAAAAACCAAATAAAAACCCACGAGGTGGTTTGAGGTGGCTTTACAAAGTTGTCCTCCCTTCCAGTGAAGTGCATTGAGTGATCTCTGATGGATTGAGATTTGCTACTGAAATCTTGTTTTGGAATTGACTGAGTGATAGAGGAATAACAGTAATTACGTGGGATTAAATGACTTCAAGGTCTTCTGTTTTGGGGAGCAAACGAAATACTTTCAGAGTGAGCGAGTGCTTGCAAACATGAGTCCTACATCAGTTAGGAGGGAGAAAGCAAGCCTTGATCTGAGCTCCCATTTTCCACTAGCAAGACACCTATGAATATTTTAAAGTACCAAAAAATGGTTGAGGCCTCTTGAGAAGTGAAGCTCGTGGGTGGAACTATTCTGGTTAATTAGAGGGTGTCATGAAAGATTCATATAACTTACAGTTCCTTAGTCATTGTTTTTAAATATAGCAGTGCCTTAAATCCAAAGCTTAAATACAAGTAGATAAATGTGTGGATTGTAGCGTTTCTCAGCAGCAGGTTCAATTCAGGGGGCGTAATGTAGCTTGCAGTCTCTGGGTGTAAAAATACATTTATACTCAATTAAACTATAGCAGGGGCTCCTTCACTGCTTCAGCTGGAGGGACAAAATGTTCACAGAATCACACAATCCCAGACTGGTTTGGGTGGGAAGGGACCTTAAAGCTCCTCCAGTCCCAACCCCCTGCCAGCAGCAGGGACACCTTCCACTAGACCAGGTTGCTCAAAGCCTCATCCAACCTGGCCCAGAACACTTCCAGGGAGGAGCAGCCACAGCTTCTCTGGCCAACCTGGGCCAGGGTCTCACCACCCTCACACCAAACAATTTCTTCCTCCCATCTCAGCTCCAGCTCCCCTCTGACACTTTCAAGCCATCACCCCTTGTTCTCTCACTCGCTGCCCTTGGCCAAAGTCCCTCCCCAGCCTTCCTGGAGCCCCTTCAGGTACTGGGAGGCCACTGGAAGGTCTCCCTGGAGCCTTCTCTTCTCCAGGCTGAACAGCCCCAACTCTCTCAGCCTGTCCTCACAGCAGAGCTGCTCCAGCCCTGGCATCATCCTCGTGGCCTCCTCTGGGCTGGCTCCAGTAGCTCCATGTCCTTGTGCTGTTGGTGGCCCCAGCACTGGAGGCAGCACTGCAGGGGGGGTCTCAGGAGAGCGGAGCAGAGGGGCAGAATCCCCTCCCTGGCCCTGCTGCCCACGCTGCTCTGGGTGCAGCCCAGGACACGGTTATTGGCTCTGTGCTGCCAGCGCTCGGTGCCGCCTCATGTGGAGCTTCTGGTCCCCCAGCACCCCAAGTCCTTCTCCTCAGGGCTGCTCTCCAGCCATTCCCCACCCAGCCTGAAAATTATCTCCTGGATTGGAGTACATAGATGTCTGTAATGGTCAGTGTCTGTAAAGCATTGTAACCCTGCTTCAAAGAAGAACATTTACCTTTAGTCCACGATTAATCTGTACCAGGCACCTAAGAGACAGCTCTGCACTTTGGTGCTAAAACAACAATGACAATCCAGCTACCGGTGGCTGAGTGACTGCAAGCAAAGTTCAGCCCTCTGTGGGCTGAACCCTACCCCTTAAACTGGGTTGGCTCCCAGTTTAACCAGCGAGAATTGGAGTTAGGAAAGCCTTGTCGAAGATGCTGGATGTAGGAGCTTTGCAGGCTGGCCGAGCCGTGCACTTCATACTTGTCAAGACTGGTTTTTAATAGATCAACACAGAATGTGAAATGCTAGGTGTAAATTAAATGCAATAGAAAATATGCTGCTCAAAAATATTGTAAGATATGTTCACATTTAAAAAAAAATAAATTAAAAAATCAAGTTTTCAGTATTTAAGACTACAAAACCTCTCCCAACCTTTCCCCTTTCATCCCTTGCAGCTTTGTCCGCTTGCTTGTATGAGCGATACAGTTTATGGATTGTGAAATCCTCATTACAGCCACACTTGTGCTCGCTGCTGACTCCCAAAGAATATATTAAAGGGCACTGAAAACAAAGCCCTTGTGCTGAGAGAGGTCATTCTGTGCTGTGGTGGTCGGGGTTGGGCTTGTTTGAGGCGGGGGGTTAGGTTTGGGTTTTGTTTAAGGGGAGGAAAATTGCTGACCTTAGTTCCTAAGTATTCTGAAGAGTGGTTTATCAGCAGGAATTAATAGTTATAAAGGCATTGATCCTAATAGGGTGTGACAGAGAAAAAGGAGATGGCAATATTTCCTGAAATGTGTAATAACCCAAGAAATGCTGCTCACAGGAAAATCCACCGTGCTGAGATGATTAAGGTAGCGCCCAGCCAGGGCTGGGTATTTCTGTTACAGAAGCGTTATATTCCCCTTAATTTCTTTACAAAAGGGTAAAACCTGACGTTTTCATTGGAACTAGCGGCTGAATCCAGTAAATGAAGGCGTGTGGCAGGCAGGGGGTGGGGAGGAAGGAGTGTTGTCATGAATAGAGGGGGGCATGGTGTGTCGTCACCGGCGCCACAGCCGGCGAGCTCAGCTCAGCTCAGCTCGGCTGGCTCCGAGGTGGTGTTAGAGCCGCGGGAGGAGGCGAAGCGGTCGGAGATGTCTCTCTCCAACAAGCAGCCCTCATCTCTCTCCGAATACAGCCAGCTGTGCCAAAGCAAGAACACGGAAAGCTTCTCAGAAACCTTCCACTGCATGGAGTCCTCCCCGAAAGACTTCGGCAAAACGGAATTTGAATGGCAGAGGACCGAGGGGAAGCTGAATGAGATTGGCTTGAATGTAAACTCGGGAGGACCGATTAAGGATGGGCTCGTTAAGAATTCTGGTTTCACAGATGAGGACAAGCTCTGCTTCTTTGAAGGAAAATTAGACAAAGAGCTAAAAATAGCTCAGAAAGACAAAAGAGAAATTGAGGGGCAAGGTAAAAAATACCAGGCAGCTGCAGGTCACCTTGAGAGCTGGTCTTTGATTTCTGAAACGTTTCCTTCTGCAGAAGGGAACTTTGCAAACCCTAAAACTACAGATTTTCACGTGGGACAGGCAGGAGCTGAAAAACCTGGTCCTGGGCTGGGTAAAAATGAAGCCATCACCGATCAGGAGAAAGCAGCCGGTAAGGTTGGAACGGAAACCAAATGCCAGCCAGCCCCAAGCCTGCCCAATCTGTCTGTGTTGGAGAGCGACCCCAGCAAATACATGAAGGAACAAGAAACCAGTGTCTGGAATCCAAATTTCCACCCCATCCTGCCTAATGATTCGGGGTCTAAAGAAGCAACTGTGACAAAAGATGGAGCCCCCGGCTATTGTGTGATTGGGGTGGTTAATGACAGCTATGTGCAGAGTGGATTTTCACCTTCCTCAACAACATCTAAGCCAGAACCTCCAACGACCACCGTAGAGCTTGCACAAGATGACTCCAAGAGCAGTTACTTTAATAATACCACTGAAATGGAGGAAGAGATGGAAGACAAGCTGGGCTCTGCAGAGGATGGCAGCTTTCTGAACAGGGCTGCCCACCAAAGGAAGGCGATGAGGCGTGCGATGTCAGAGTGCTCACACTTGTCAGTGCCCCTGACCCTTAACCTGGCTGACAAATACCCTGAGCCCGTGCTCAGAGAAGACGTGGCTACTGGTTTGCTCTCTCCTAATAGCAGCCTGACCCAGTGCTCGAGCCCCACAGCCAGGAAGCCAAATGCTTCCATGAAAAGGTCAATGACTGTGTCAGAAGAGCAAGCATCTGTCTGTGGCGTGGGTCCTGAGCAGAGCCGTGCGGGGCTGCCCAGCCTGGTGGTGAAGGAGCATCAGTCCCTGTTGGCAGAGGAGCCAACGGCCAAGAAGAGAGAGGATTGGAACAGCGGCAGCAACTCAGTCAAGAAAGAGCTGGGCAGCCCGGGCTTGTACCACAGCAAGCTGGAGCAAATCCCTGAAATCAGCAGCCAGGACAAAGAGAGGGAGGAGGTGGCTGTGAAGAAGGAGAAAAGTGTCCCCGATGGAGCTGCTGGCTTTGATTCTCCCAAAAGCAAAAGCACCGAGGTGGAATCCAGCAAAACTGCTCCTCTGGAAAGAAAAGAAATCGAGGTCAGCGATGTGCAGAGCTCTCCATCTCCCAAGCAAGGGGATTTGCCACGTGATGGTATGTTGCTAATTTTTACCTCCCCGGGAAGTGAGCAGACAGTAGCTGGGAAGCAACTAACTGACTTCAGAGACTGCAGGCAGAGGGTGGGCGGCTCAGGACACCTGAGAAAAGCCAACACAGGTCAGGTTCTGGTAATTAGAACAAAGGATGTATTTTTGGATAAAAGAGAATCGAGGAAAAATGTTAAAAAATTGCCTGGCTGGTTCCACAGCATCAATTGCAGCACCAGCCATGAATTGCTTGTTGGGATCTTTAACCTGACTAAGAGATTTTAATTCTGTAGTATCCTTCCTGGTAACAGATCTCTCTCCTGTGTCCTCTTGCCACTCCCTCCTGCCAGCACAGGTACCCTCCTGATCTGCAGGATGTATTGTTCCAGTGAGGGCATTCTCCAAGTTCACCCTGTGCTGAAAAGATCTGTGGGTTGTGCTTTTCCCTGAAGCTTTTTAGCACCTTTTAATATTTCTCTGAGGGGGTCAGCAAGAGTCAGTAGGTAAAATGATTTATGTAGTTCAGCTCTTCCTGTTTCAGTGCTGAAATTCAAAGTGGAACTTCCCTGTTATTTTCTGTAACCTCTTTCCCCAAACCCCAGTTACTTTGGAGCCCATTGCAAAGTGTCAATAGCAGCTTGTTTTATTTTCTAGGGTTTTATTGTTTCGATAGTGCTGGGATGCATGAGGTCAGTCTTCCCGGATTTAAATCTGTAAGAAGAGTGGTTTGTCTTTGTTCTCCAGCCTCAAAACATCTCTGTCCCTCTTGCCAGCTTCAGCCAGCAATAAATCTGGGGTTTTTCCCAGATGTTGGGGTGTGAGGATGGTCTGTAGATGTTGGGGTGTGAGGATGGTCTGTGTGCTTTCTCTGAGATGTTGGGGTGTGAGGATGGTCTGTAGATGTTGGGGTGTGAGGATGGTCTGTGTGCTTTCTCTCAGATGTTGGGGTGTGAGGATGGTCTGTGTGCTTTCTCCCAGATGTTGGGGTGTGAGGATGGTCTGTGTGCTTTCTCTGAGATGCTGGGGTGTGAGGATGGTCTGTGTGCTTTCTCCCAGATGTTGGGGTGTGAGGATGGTCTGTGTGCTTTCTCTCAGATGTTGGGGTGTGAGGATGGTCTGTGTGCTTTCTCCCAGATGTTGGGGTGTGAGGATGGTCTGTGTGCTTTCTCTGAGGTGTTGGGGTGTGAGGATGGTCTGTAGATGTTGGGGTGTGAGGATGGGCTGTGTGCTTTCTCTCAGATGCTGGGGTCTGAGGATGGGCTGTGTGCTTTCTCTCAGATGCTGGGGTGTGAGGATGGGCTGTGTGCTTTTCCCCAGATGTTGGGGTGTGAGGATGGTCTGTGTGCTTTCTCTCAGATGTTGGGGTGTGAGGATGGTCTGTGTGCTTTCTCTCAGATGTTGGGGTGTGAGGATGGTCTGTAGATGTTGGGGTGTGAGGATGGTCTGTGTGCTTTTCCCCAGATGTTGGGGTGTGAGGATGGTCTGTGTGCTTTTCCCCAGATGTTGGGGTGTGAGGATGGTCTGTGTGCTTTGTTGCCTGTATTAATGAGAGTTTTGCATGGGAAGAGGAAAAAAAATTGTGTCAGGGAATAAAGACAAAAGACTTGCAAGAGAATTTTTCCATCCGATGACTTCTTTTGTAGCCGGCTGCTTTGCTGAACCTAATCTAAAACTTGACAATTGCAATTTCAAGAGTAAGGTGCAGGTGGGCAGAGGGATGTGCTGCTCAGGTAGAGCTCCCCAGCACTCAGTTTGGGTCGAGCAGCTGAGCTCTCTGCAGCCACAGGAGCTGGAAAGGCTCCCAGCAAGGTGCTGGGCTGTGATACCTCCAGACTGAGAGCTGGCTCTGCCTGTGCGGTGTGTTAGTGACACCCAACGGTCAGCGAGCCGGCTCCTGGCTGCCCGTGCAGGGCTCTGCTCATCCACCCTTCCAGCTGTCAGGAGTCACTTTCCACAGAATCATCTTCTGTCTCTAATTAGAGTTTTATTTTTTCTAATAATTTCTCTAAGATGCTTCCATTTGCAGGACTCACGGTCAGAGATCCGTAGAACGAGGTTTTGGCAGTACAAACCTCCTCTCTCCAAAGTGCCACCACATCTTATCTCCTTCCCTGTCCATTATCTCAGCGTTACCTCCTTCCTCACGGTCTGCTTGGTGCACAGATTTTAAATGACTCTGGCAGTCCTGAGATGAAGCAGTGTCAGTTTTGGTGGCAGCACGTCACAGACTGCAGGCATCGGTCCTTCAGAGCCTAAACAGAGACGTCAAGGCCTTTCACGCAGGCAGGAGTCATCGGCTCTCCTGTTGATAGTCACCAGAGCGATGCAGTGAGCTCCTGGCTGTGAGCTGTGGTTGGAGGGGACACCTGGAGATGGGTTTGCTTGGGCTGAGTAGGAGCTGTGCTGCTGTGTGTTGACCAGTGCTCAGTTTTGTACTTAAACACGAAACGTTTGTCAAGACTTCTTGACAGCTTGAGTGTGACATGCCTGAAAATGATGTTGGCCACAAATGTGGAGCAGAAAAAATACTGGAGACAGTGTCCCAGGTTGGCCAGAGAAGCTGTGGCTGCTCCTCCCTGGAAGTGTTCTGGGCCAGGTTGGATGAGGCTTTGAGCAACCTGGTCTAGTGGAAGGTGTCCCTGCTGCTGGCAGGGGGGTTGGAACTGGAGGAGCTTTGAGGTCCCTCCCAACCCAAACCAGTCTGGGATTCTGTGAAATCACCAAGGAGGTTCATATTTTGGATAATGAGGAAACCAGGTTTGGGCAAGCTGACAAATTCTGTCGAGCTGAAGAGCCAGCCATTTCAAAACACAGATATGTGGGGTCTTTAAATCAGAAAAATATTTAAAACATCATCTAAAGTGGATGTTTTTGGCGTGTTTTCCCCAGAGGGGTTGAGCATCCCTGACGTAAAGGTCACTGAAAGATAGGAGCGCACAGAGTCTTCTGGCTGGGTTGCTTTTTGCAGATGGCTGATTCGTATTACCCAGCTTTCTTTAAGCATCTAGGTTTCAAATGTTGTGCTCTCACCATCTTTATTTAAAAGCTGGTTTGTTGTCCTTAAAACCATAGATCTGAGTATGACCTGGTACGGCAATAACTGAGTGAGCAGACAGCTCACGGGCTTTCCTGGCCAAGAATACGATGAAGTTGTAATTTTTTACTTCTTTAATGGTCTCAAGTTGCACCAGGGGAGGTTTAGATTGGATCTGAGGAAAAACTTCTTCACCAAAAGGGCAGTCAAGCATTGGAACAGGCTGCCCAGGGCAGTGGTGGAGTCACCTTCCCTGGTGGGCTTTAAAAGATGGGTAGAGGAGGTGCTGAGGGACATGGGTTAGAGGTGGAATTGTCAGTGTTGGGTTTATGGTTGGACCCGATGATCTTAAAGGTCTTTTCCAACCACTACAGTTCTGTGATTCTTTTTCACTCTCTTCTCCAAAGTTAACAGCTGATTAGGTTAGGTTGGTTTTGTTCTGGTGCATGACACTGCACTGGTAAGAAATAAACTCTGGATTGATTCTTCTCCTGGAAGAAAGCATAGCAGTAGGTGCAATAAAATGTTTTCTTTCCTTTAGATGTGTGTATATATATTTTCTTTCCTTTATATATTCCAAGAAGGAATTCTTGGATTGCAAAAGAAAGCAGATAGAAATTTCTTGGGTATTTCCAAAACACTTTCAGACTTTTGGTGACGAGCTCTTGCCTCCTCTCCCCTGTTAATAAGCAGAGAGGTGCTTATAGCAAAAATAACTGAACCAAGCAAACAGTCTTGGCTCTGAGGATGGAACTGGTTCTAGATCTGTCCTTGGGTTTCACTCACGGCTCAATGACCCCTTCGTGTCCTTATCGACTTCCCTGCGCCCGTCTTGGCGTTCACCTTGCAGATCCCCTTCCAGTCGCGAGGCAGAGCGTCCTGAGGGCCAGCACATCTATTTGATCTGATAGAAATAGGTTTCCTTCTGTTAATTCCTCTCATTTTTCTGCCTGTTCCATCTGTTCATTCTGAGCTTTGTGTTTACATTCGGGGTAACAGCTTTTGTCACCCTAAAAACTCTTGAAAGAGTTGTCCAAGCTGATTCTAATCATTTGGTGTCCCTCAGAACTCCTGCAAAAGTCCATTTCCTTGGGATTTCAGACAAGGGTTGGGTTGGGTTTTTTAACTAAACCTCTATTCCTCCTGTTTTTTTAAGGTGACCTAGAATTGTTCATAAAATATTTCTTTCTTGGAGACAGTTGGGTGTGAGCATGATGGCACATTTAGTTCAGTTTCATTCTAAACAATGTCAGAAAGACGCAGCCATTCAAATCTCCCCCATACCCACGGCGGAGGAGACCCTGCCTGCAGATGAGTCTTGATCAGAGCTGAGCTGCAGACCTTGTTCTGGTCCCTTATTTCATCAGTAGCCACTGCAGATCTCACCAAAACAAGCAGCCCCATTGTTTTCTGCACTGAACAACAGATGTGATTCATGTTCACGTTGTGTAGAAGCTGTTGTGTGAGTTATTGCACGTACCTAATGTCACCTCTGGTGATACCACTGAGATAACCAGTGTCATTCACCACTGCCTCTGATATCACTTTGATAAGCCATGTCATTCACCATTATCTTCACCTCTCCCTTTTCTCATTTTGTTTCCTCCAACTTGAAATATTTTCTGCTCTGAAATACCAGAAATTCCAGGCTCCACTGGACCACACTCGGTTGGGACTGTCACCTCTGATACCCAGCAGCTCAGTGTATGCGTCAGAAAAATGGTCTCTTATTTCATAAACATAGAACCACAGACTGTTGTGAGCTGGGAGGGACCCACCAGGGTGATGGAGTCCAACTCCTGCCCCTGCACAGGACAATCCCAACATTCACACCATGGCCCTGAGGGCCTTGGCCAAATGCTGCTGGAATCTTGTCAGCCTTGGGGCCATCAGCACCCCCCTGGGGAGCCTGTGCCAGTGCTCCACCACCCTCTGCCTCAAGAACCTTTTCCTCATGGCCAAGCTCCCCCTCCCCTGCCACATCTTCCTGCCATGGCCTCTGCTCCTGGCGTTGGTGGCCAGAGAGAAGAGCTCAGCGCCTGCCCCTGCTCTTCCCCTGGGGAGGAAGTTCCAGACCGCCAGGAGATCTCCTCTCAGTCTCCTCTTCTCCAGGCTGAACAAACCCAGTGCCTTCAGCCTCTCCTCACACCCTTCCCCTCTGAACCCTTCCCCAATGTTGTGTCCCTCCTCTGGACACTCTCCAGCAGCTTTAGATCCTTTTTCTCCTGTGGTGCCCAAGCTGCCCCCAGTACTGGAGCTGAGGCTGCCCCAGTGCAGAGCAGAGCGGGACGATCCCCTCCCTGGCCCGGCTTGCAGTGCAGGGCTGGGTGCCCCCAGGACACGGGGGTCCCTCTTGGCAGCCAGGACACACTGGTGGCTCATTCCTTTCTAAATCCCTAAGCAAGGTGTGCAGTCTAACGGAACCTGATCCTCCTACAAGTTTTTTTTGCAGCAGAACACTTTGGTTTTTAGATAAATACTAATCCACCATGACTGAGCTGGGCTGTGCTTGCCCATCAGTCGCCTCAGGTTGGCCCAGATTAAAGTTAATTCTGGAGTTAGGAAATATCAGCCCAGCTAGCTCATCAGGAATTAATGATACTTGTTCAAGTGATGGGAGTGGTGTGGGTGGTGGCTTGCTAACAAGGTTCCTTGCCAGGTGAAATCATGCTTCTAAGAGAAAGGAAAGAAAGAAACGATTTCAGGCTGTGGGAAGGAGGGGAGAATGAAGGGACTGGTGGTACATAGTCCCTAATATCAGCTGTTGGTAGTTCACTGAAAATTCTTGCTTGCTGTATGCATGTTCAGCCTTAAATATCCAACAGACATGGACATCTCTCAGGGACTCATTAGATAAATCAGGTGGGTTCTGTGTTCTGTCACACCCGCTGTGCTTTCTCAAAAATAGCAGAAACTCCCTTCCAAACAGTGGTTTGCAGCAGGTGTGTGAGCTTTCCTCTGCCTCTGGGAAGAGAGAGGAGAAGAGCAAGATGTTCAGGAGCAGAAGATGGTTGAGAGCAGCACATACTGGTGTTGCACAGGGATTTTATGACTGTGTACTGCTCGCCCCTGGAAATTCCTGCTGCAAGCTTGAGGTGACAAGTGTGGCAAGACTTAAAGAATGGGAATTTCTATGGATGGATCTTGAAGGTGTGTTAGATAGTATAAAGGTATATAAAATATTGTGCATCAGGTCCAAGGCTGGTGATGTATCAGCTGATATCAAGGTTAGAAAGACCCCCTCAGACCAACTTCTCTGTGCCTTGTTGTTGATGATATGCAAGAATTTGGTGTTGGGCTAGTTGGATCATTAGTAATATCTCCTCGTTGTGCTTAAGTGTTCAGAGGCAGGATGGTGCTTTTGATTGTTTTACATTTTGAACACTATGGAACAGCAGTTTTATGCCATCAGATACTGAGAACAGCCTGGGTGTCCCCTGGCCCAGGACCTGCCCAGGCTCGAGTGGCCGCCTGGAAATGCTCGGAGGTTTCATCAGCGTTCGGACCAGCCTCAGGGACAAACTGAAATACCAGTTCAGGTGGCATTTCCTCCCTGGTGCCCACTTGAGATCCCTTCTGAGGCTGCTCCAGTTGATGCTGTGGTTTTGCTGGTAGTTTTAGGTTTGACTGGGAGGGGTGCTTGTCTCCCTCACTGGTTTGTCAGGGGCACTGACAGAAAATAGAGCGTTTTGTTGGTTTTGTGATGTGCTTCCACTTTTATCAATGAAAAAGGGAAAAGTGAATTATTTTGTTAGCCTTTCTATATCCAGCATCAAATTTTTAGCACAGTATTACAGTCAAAGAGAGGATCTTAATTACTCGCAGCAGCTGTGTGATGTCAGTTCATGCTGTGTTAGGTAGACACGGCGAGTGATTTAGGTTGTTCTAGAAGAACAAGTTCTGCCTGGTCTAGTGGAAGGTGTCCCTGCTGATGGCAGGGGAGTTGCAACTGGAGGAGCTTTAAGGTCCCCTCCAACCCAAACCAGTCTGGGATTCTATGATTTAGGATTTCCCTTCCTGGGCGAAAAATAGAGTCTTAACAAATCAACCTGGGTTTACAAGATGTTGGCAAAGAGGACATCTGCTTTATTCCTCAGTTCTTGTTAGCAAGTCAAAACCTACATGTTGATTGATTGAGTTGGATTCAGTGCCAAATAAAATCCTGAGCTCTTCTGCATTGGGGTCAAGCAGGAGACATTTTATTTTGCAGAACCATGGAACAGTTTGGGTGGGAAGGGACCTTGAAGCTCATCCAGTTCCAACCCCCCTGCCAGCAGCAGGGACACCTTCCACTAGACCAGGTTGCTCAAAGCCTCATCCAACCTGGCCTGGAACACTTCCAGGGAGGAGCAGCCACAGCTTCTCTGGCCAACCTGTTCCACTGAGCCTTTTCTGGAGAGGAGAAGATAGAGAAGGGTTGTATTTCTGCTTAAACTGAGATTTGTTATAGTTGTAGACACTTTTGTCTCAAGAGCCTTAAAGAAAAAAGCTTTATTTTATGGTGATTTTTATGATGAAGCAGCTCCTTGTGGATGGTGATGGAGGAACAAGGAGGAGCTCGTGTCTCTCTGCAGCATTTCTGGCCAAAGCAGGATTTGCCATGGTCTGGTTTTGTTTCCAACGTTGTTGACGTTTAAGAGGGAGAGTAAAGATGGTCATTGCCTTATTGCTTAATCTGTTTCTCTTAATGGCTTTTCAGTTGATGACTCTAATCCCTATGAGAATTATGGAGCTCTTTCATTGAATGATGTTTTAGTTCAGCTTAGCCTGCTGAATATCCCTTGCTGGGGACGTGGAAGATGAGCCCTGGCCTCGTTCGCGAGTGTGTTTGGGTGCAGCTACAAGTTCTCTTCCATTTTGAAGCGTGTAAATGAGCCAGCGTGGAGCAGGGGCTCGGGGCAAGGCAGGTGAGATACAGACCCCATAAAGTGGGAGCTGATTCTTTACCAAGTGGGGCAGGTAGGACATCACAGAATCCCAGAGCTGCCTGGATTGGAAAAGCCCTTTGAGCTCATGGAGTCCAACCATGAACCCAACACTGCCCAGTCCCCACTGACCCATGTCCCTCAGCACTGTGTCTACACGACTCTTCAATCCCTCCAGGGATGGGGACTCCACCACTGCCCTGGGCAACCCCTTCCAATGCTTGCTGAGAGAAGAGAGGTGGTACAGTCTCAAGTACCCACTGAAATGCTCACTGAACTGGTCAGTAAAGGGAAAAAAAGGAAAATAAGCCATAACATGTAAAAGCTTCCAGTTGTGCACTAAATAATTACTGTTATCCCTGAGCTTCACTTCAGCTTTTGCTTCCCACTGTAGCAGAAAACAGAAGTTCTCACTTTTGGCCTTCTAAGATGAGTCTGGGATAAGTTATCCCGGGGTCTTCACCTGTTCCTTCTGCTGTGGAGAAGGAATTTTGGGAATGCTGCTCCTGGACTGAGTCTCCACGTGCTGGTTGAGAAACTCATGCACGTCGGTTTTCATTCAGGGCTCCATGGTTTATGAAGCAATGCAGTAACATGGTTTAACTTTAAAAATATACTCATGGCTGTGTTTCTATAAATCCTTTCTTCCTAATTTTCTTTCCTCAGGGAAGGAAACATGAGCAGTCAAGCTTTTCTCAGATTCAGTGCTTGGTTGGTTTTTTTTCTCTTTCACAAGAGAGCTGTTGCTGCAGATCCCACGGCGGAGGGAGCTGAAAGGTGAAGCTCTGTGTGTGCTCTGCTCTTGGGTCCCAGCTCAGCGTCGCCTCGCACGAGCTGGAACCCTGGTGGGTTTGTTTCTGTAGTGCAGAGGAGGAGCAATAATGCTGCTGTTGTCAGGACTGTGTAGGATGGAGATGTTCATAAGGATGCTTTTGTGTGGCTTTCCTTCAGCAAATGGAGCTCTAGGAATTCAATAAGGAAGAGAAAACAAGCTGGAAAAAATTGTCTCAATTTATACATTTATTATTCACTTGCATTCTGAATACAGTGTGCAAATCTGAATGGTGTCCTCTGCCTCAGAAAGATTGGAATAGAGTTATAATTGGGGGCCAAGAAAGCTGGGGAGGGACTTTTAATGAGGGCAGTTAGTGATAGAACCGGGGGAAATGGCTTTAAATGGGAAGAGGGTGGGTTTAGATTAGATATTGGGAAGAAATTGTTTGGTGTGAGGGTGGTGAGACCCTGGCCCAGGTTGGCCCAGAGAAGCTGTGGCTGCTCCTCCCTGGAAGTGTTCTGGGCCAGGTTGGATGAGGCTTTGAGCAACCTGGTCTAGTGGAAGGTGTCCCTGCTGCTGGCAGGGGGGTTGGGACTGGATGAGCTTTAAGGTCCCTTCCCACCCAAACCATTCTGTGGTTCTAAAAGTTTGATGAATAAAGACATCGTACTAGAGAAGTTCATGTGGGGAATGGCCAAATAAGCAAAGTCCCTTTAGCACTGAGAAAGGACTTGGAGGGGGAGATGGTTGTGATTACGGTCTAGAAGCTCATGAATGACGTGAAAGTTGTGAACAAGAGAAGACTGTTCAGTTTTTCCACTATAAAAATATGGGTCATCAAATGAAAATAGCAGCAGATGAAAGCAAATGATGCTGAGGGACTTGTGAGCAACTGGCAGTGAAGTTGTAAAACATCTTGTGCCAGGAATTTGTGAATTGAGGTTTATTTCTTTTGACAACATGAGCCTAATCAAATATTGGAGGAGAAACCCCAAGATGTGGAATCTCCATCCTTGGAGATGCTCAGAATAGAACTGAGAAAACCCTGAGCAATCTGATAGAAGCAGAGGAGTGAGCTACACGATCTCCAGACATCCCTTCCAGCCTGCCTTGTTCTGCTCCTCTGGTGTTCAGTGATTACCCGGGCTGAGAAGCTGCTGGGCAAGCGGGCGGTCTCCAAACCACCAGTCACAGGGTGGGAGAGAGTTGGGGGTTATTCTGGTGTTGGGTTTGGTTTTGGGGTGGTTTTTTTGAGGAGAATGGAAGGGTTTTTTTCTCCTTGTGATTAGGAAAACTATATATAGTAACTCATAATCAGGACTTGGCTTCAAGAAGACACATGTTTAATTGCAGGCAGTGTGGGTGTCCTCCACTACGCAGCTGTAATCCAGGGTTGCTTAGACTGGCACAGAGCTCTGGAGGTCTCTGGTTTAACCCCCAACTCAAAACCACTTGTAAGTAGATCAGGTTGCTCCAGGACCTTGTGTGTCCCTTCCAGGTCTCAATATCTCCAAGGATGGAGATCTCACAGTCCCTTTGGGCTTCTTCCAGTGTGTGACCTCCCTCACATTGAAGAAGTTTTTCCTTATATTTGGAAATTATACTGGACTTGGCTGTAAGCAACCTGATCTGCTGGGACCTGCTTTGAATGATGGGTTGGACTGGTGATCCCCACACAAACCCAACACAGCAGCTGATGCTGGGGATGATGTGTTTGCAGCCAGGGAAGCAGTAGGAGGTGAGCCACTGGGCATGGCCAACATGGCCAGTCACCTGAGGCTTCAACCAGCAAGAGGGTTCAAACTGTGAGGTGGTTGGGTTTTTTTTCAGTGAATTATAATGTTGCTGAGTTTGAGCAGATCTTTATATGAGAAGAACTTGTCTGACAGCAGGACTGCCTCTGCCAGTGTCCAACTCCTCCTGCAGCAGATGAGAGAGAAACCTTGTCAAGGAAAACATTGCAATTATTTTTGATATGCTGGTAGCTGTCTTTAGCTTTTTGTCTCAGAACTGACCTGTTTAGTCTAAAATCATCTAGAGGCAGGTAGGTACTGGAGAGGTGCAGGAACTGAAGCACAGTATCCATGTGAGAAGTGCTGAGCCACCCTGGAGGGTCCCTCCTCCACACAACACGTCGGGAATCCCGCTCGTCCCTCCTTCTGCCGGCTGGAGCGTGGCTGAAGGACGCTTGGCATCGCTGTCAGGGGAGACGTGAGCACCCCATATCGAGTTTGCTCTTCATAAGTTGTGTCTGTAAAACCTCAAACAAAACTGTGGAGTTTGTGGGTTTAGTCCTTCTCGTGGAGTCACTTGTTTTCTTTGGTGTGCTTAGATAGGAATACTTTCTTCCAGCATCACTCTGGAGTTGTGAACTTCCACCATCAGGCGCTGTGAAGCAGTGGCACCTCGTGGGATTGTCAACTGTCACATCCAAAAAGTTTGGTTTCCACCATTAAAAACATTCTTAGTGAGTAATGAGCTGGGGATGAGGCTGGGTGGACCAGACATGGTACCAGATGGATGTCCTGAAGTGTAGCCTCATCAGCTTGGAGATGCTACATTTCTGGTTTACATTAAAAACAAAATCCTATTTGTTTTGTAGAACAGTGCAGCTTGTCGTGAGCGTGAGGAGCAGCAGGGAGAAAGCGCCTGAGTGCAGGGTTATGCCTTGGAAGATGCCAGATTGGAATGTCCTTCCCTCTCTCCTCCAAGCCTCTGTCCCCTTTCCCCCCGGGAGCGATTCAGTTCTGGGTGCTGACTCAGCTGAGCTCCATTTTCTCCAGCAGCGATCGCCACGAGGAGCGGGAGCCGCAGCGGCTGAGGGAGCAGCAGAGCAGCAGCCTCTGCTCCAGCTCCCAACAACGTGGCTTTGGCGGATCTTTCAGAGGTTTCTTGCCACGCTTGGGGGAACAAGCAAACTGAAAAGCCTCTGAAATAATTCCTGCAAGCTAATGAACAAATCTGATTAAGATTTGGCAGTTTTTCCTCTGTTCCTCGTAACGAGGAAACCTTCCCAGGCAGCTCTCCGCTCTGGATGGCAGAGTGTCCTCATCATTAAACAGTGAATGAAAGCAAAGGGTGGTTACACCAACTGAGGCCACACAAAACAAAACTGTCCTTCTGGAGTCCCTTGGAGGGAACTGGGAGTGCTGAGCCTGGAGAAAAGGAGGCTGAGGGGAGACCTTCTGGCTCTGTCCAAGTCCCTTGGAGGAGGGTGCAGAGAGGTGGGGGTGGGTCTGTTCCACCAAGGACCAAGGGACAGGACAAGAGGAAATGGGCTCCAGTTGTGGCCAGGGCAGCTGAGATGGGATGTGAGGAAGAATTTCTTTGCTGAAAGGGTTCTGAGGCATTGGAAGGGGTTGCCCAGGGCAGTGGTGGAGTCCCCATCCCTGGAGGGATTGAAGAGTCGTGTAGACACAGTGCTGAGGGACATGGGTCAGTGGGGACTGGTCAGTGTTGGGTTCATGGTTGGACTCCATGAGCTCAAAGGGCTTTTCCAACCCAGGAAAATCTGGGATTCTGTTTAATGTTGTCACTGAATTAGCATAAATAACGACGGGCAGTACATGAAAGTTAACTAACAGTGGGTGGAAAGTCACCTTGATATCTGAGATATTTGAGGCTGGTAGGATTCAAAACAAATCCATCCCCAGGCGTGTTGTCCCGGGAGCAGAGAGCAGTGGATGGACAGAGGGTGCTCACTCAGGAATTGTCGACAACAATTGCTCTTGCTGGGGTTGCTGTAGAGAAAACCAGCAAGTTAAATGGGGGAGAATATAAAGGTTTATTGAAATGCAGTGGAGAAAGCTAATAGAGAGGAGCCAATATAGATTAACTACAAAAAAATGGGCTTTCTAAGTGAACATGAATAATTCTTAAGAGTTTTGTGTTAAAACCAGTGTCCAGCCTGTACCTTTTGGTCCTTTTTTTTCTTCACCAGCCTGTCTGTATGCCGAGGATGTCAAACCCAGTGCTGCAAAACACTTTGTATGACTTGGAAGCTAAATGACTAAGAAGAACCTAATGTGATGCAAGGGTTGGGGACACACACACACACACACACACACCTGCTAAATTTGTCCCAGAGTCAGAGAAATAAATAACAGCAAACCCATGCTGCTGTCGAGACGCAGCGGGGCAGGCGGGAGACGCGATCTTATTTCGCTTGTTTTAACAGCGGCGTTTGTACCAGAACTGAACTGTCCCCTGAGACTCTCCCTTCGAGAGTGACAAGCACAAAAATGTGCAGTAGAAACAGTAATTTTCCAAAGAGGTGGAAAACAACCTTTTTGCTGTTGGAATTGTTACGCTGTTGTCTGGTGGGCTCTTAGCGCGCGCCGCGGCGTTACAATCTGCTGCGTTGTTATAAAAAGCGACATCCAGCACAGACTGGCTTTGTCTTAATCCTCAGGTGACAAGGGAAAATGCACCGTAGCCTTCCTAAAATTCCAGTGCCACAGGGAGTGCAGTGCAAGGCAGCTCGGAGCAGTGCACATGGACAGCAACACTGCTGAGAATTAACAGAAAAATAATTTAAATTGTAAAAGCTGTTATAGAGAAATGGCCTCTTGCGTGTCTCACGGCACAAAGCACCGCGGCGGCTCTGCTGTAGGGTTTGTAAGATTGAGGGAGAAAACTTGGTGAAGCTGCTGCTAAATTAATGTTTTATGATATTGTTTGCTTTGGAGGGCTGTAGTTATCCTGCTGCTTGTAGCTGGACACTGCTGTAGAGACTCGTTTTTAAAAGGAGGTGAGGTGTGCTGGTTGCACTGGGCTGGCAGCCGCTCGCTCACTCCCCCCAACCCAGGGGGTAGGAGAGACAACTGGGGGCAAGGGTAAGGAGACTTGTGGGGTGAGAGAAGAACAATTTCATCATGGAAATAAAAGAAAAATTAAAATAATAAAGGCATTAAAATAATAATTCTAATAGTAATAGGAATAAAATATGCAAATGAGTGACCCCCAGTGCCAGTGCTCAGCACCCGCCCCCCCAGCCCGGCCCGTTCCCAGAGAACGATCCCGGAGCAGCGACAATCCCGACCCGAAACCACAATCCCGGGAGAGCCAGAGCCCGAGCGAGAGCCAGAGAGAGCCAGAGAGGAAGAGCCCCTCATGGATCTCCTGCCCATGGGGGACAGGAGCTGGAACAGCCCCTTGGCAGAGCCCAGTGCCCATGGAGCTGATCCATGGCAATATTCCTCACCCCTGAGATCTTGTAGAGCAGCAAAACACAAAGTCCTTCAACTTCCAGTGACAAATGCAAACATCAGTGTGGTATCGATGTTCTTCTCCTGACAAATCCCAGCTGAACCCAACCCCCAGCGCTGCTCCAGCTGCTGAACAGCACCAGCTCTGGCCCAGCTCACACCAAGACATGAGGGAAGTGTTGGAGGAGACGAGCGTGTATTCACTGTCCCTGCTCAGTGTAACAACTTCAGGTGACAATGACAAAAATGAACAATTGCAGCGAAAAACTGGTGACCCTTGTCACTGAACCTGAGCTGTGTGCTGGGTAACACCACGTACAGCAGCTTGACACGAGGGTTTCCACACTAACGGTCAGTGTGATCTGTGCATGTTAGAACGAGGTTTCCATGTCCCTGCTTTCCTGTGTGACCTTTCCCCTCAGCAGTGGATGTGGGTGGAGGAAAGGTCAAGAAGAAGAGCGAGCCATCATAGGGACAGCTTAAAACCAGTGTCCAGCTCCAGGATAAGTCACAGTCTAAAACCTGACAGAGGTCAGAACTTCACCATTAACATTCCAACAATTTATTTTATTAACTTGAAAGATGGAAGGTTTGATATTTTAATTAAACCAGAGGTTTCTTTCATCTGCTGTCTGTCCTTTCCCACTGGAATAATATGAGAAATTGGGTGCTGAAGGCATCTGGATGAACCTGTCCCACTACAGGGAAAATCTTTCTTCCTACAAGTTTTCTGATTTGGGGGAAATTTTCCAGGAAGAGCCAATCTCAAACTGTTTCAGTTCTGTCCCCTCCTGCTGCTGTGTTGAACAAAAGTAAACTAAAAACATTATATATCTATTTTTAAAAAGCTCAAACTTAAGACATCATCTCCCTTCCTTTTTTTTTTCTCCTCCCAGCAAAGCCAGAAGAAACCAAACCAGCTGACAGTGTGACAGGGAACGATATCACAGCACCTCCCAACAAGGAGCTTCCTCCCAGCCCTGAGAAGAAGACGAAGGTAGGCGTCGCTTCACGCTCAGCCTCTTCGCTTCTGTGGTTTTTAATTTGCTGGCTTCTCTGCTTCTTAAGCTGTGGCAACACAAGTTCTGTTTTCTGAGCTGCTGTTTATGAACAATTTTACTAAAACATTTTTGGCCACAAAATTGATGAAGGGTTTAGAGGGGAAGGGTGTGAGGAGAGGCTGAAGGCACTGGGTTTGTTCAGCCTGGAGAAGAGGAGACTGAGAGGAGATCTCCTGGCGGTCTGGAACTTCCTCCCCAGGGGAAGAGCAGGGGCAGGCGCTGAGCTCTTCTCTCTGGCCACCAACGCCAGGAGCAGAGGCCATGGCAGGAAGATGTGGCAGGGGAGGGTGAGGTTGGCCATGAGGAAAAGGTTCTTGAGGCAGAGGGTGGTGGAGCACTGGCACAGGCTCCCCAGGGAGGTGCTGATGGCCCCAAGGCTGACAAGATTCCAGCAGCATTTGGCCAAGGCCCTCAGGGACATGGTGTGAATGTTGGGCTTGTCCTGAGCAGGGACAGGAGTTGGGCTCCATCATCCTGGTGGGTCCCTCCCAGCTCACAACGTTCTGTGATTCTCTGATTCTGTGAAACAATAACAGCCAGTTATGAAGCTGCAAACAAACCTCTCAGCCTGTAGCAAGTGTGACTGAAAGTGGATTTACTACATTAGTGGCAAGGTTTGTTTGGATTCATTCCCTGGTTGGTATTGGTGTTGTAGAAGTAGTGAACATGTGTGATAACACTTCTGCTGCGCTTGATCCTCTCCTAGTTGTTGACAACACATTCATTTGCATTGCAATTAGCATTCAGAGGTCTTGCTCAGGAGCTGATATTCTCTTATTTTAGGGCAGTTTATAAATCATAGAATCATAGAATGGTTTGGTTGGAAAAGACCTTTGGGATCATCAAGTCCAACTGTAGCTGTCCACTACTAAACCAGATCTCTGAGCACCTCATCTACCCGGCTTTTATATCCCTCCAGCGATGGGGACTCCACCACTGCCCTGCATAGCCCGTTCCAGTGTCTGATGACCCTTTCAGTGAATAAATTTTTCCTGATATCCAGTGTGAACCTCGTGGAACAGGACCAGGAGCTGCTTTCAGAAGCTTGCAGCATTCAGCAAAATCCCCCCCAGATCCTTAGGGCAGTGGTAGGGGCGGGAGGGCCTCGGTTCCCCTCGGAGGCAGCGGGTGTAGGGCCGCTGGGTGGGTCAGATGAGGGTTTGGAGCTTGCAGGCCGTTGCGTGCATGGATGTGGGAAGCAGCGGTGTCCTGGGCTCGCACGCGGGGCTGCGTGCCAGGAACACCCCCGTGCTAATCCCGGCTTTACCAGCGATTCCTTCTGTCGCTTTCCACGTCGCTGGAATAAATCCTGCTCGCTCTGAACTGAATGGCAGAACTCTGCTGGGCTGTGCAGGCCTCTCCTGCTGCTTCACCTTGGGCTTTTGTTATGCTCAGAAAACAGAAAGCTAATCGTTTTTGCTTTATTTAAATTTCATTTAAAATATCAGTTTTACGTTCTTGCAGCTCAGTGTTTTGGTTTACGAAGCGCTTCTTTTTGTTGTTGTCTTTTTGTTTTGTTTTGTGTCTGTTTTATACTGGATTTTGCTTTTTGACAATACCTAAAGCCTGCTGCATCCACATCATCTACAAAGCCTCCAGCAGCGAAAGCCAGGCCCCTGGCCGCTACCAGTCCCAAGCGGCCAGCCTCTGCCACGCCTGGCCCAAACAAAAAGCCCACCAGCCCTACTGCAGGTCCTGCTTCAGCCACCACTGCCAAACGCCCAGCCACCAGCACCACACGTCCCTCTTCCTTAACTCCAAAAGAGGCTAAACCAAAGGTAAGAAACCATTTGTTTGTATGTGGGAGCTCCAAGAACTTATTTACATGTGAACTTAGCAGCTGTCAACAGAGTCAAAACAGAATTTAGTGCTGAACACAGGAGGATAAGATCAGGAATGTGGCTCAGTGTGTTGTGAGACCTGCTCAGCTACGAGTGTCAGCTGCCATTAACCCACTCATGGCATCACGTCCCAAGCACTGAGCTGTGTCACTGCAGAGGAGAAAATTAAACTTGGCTCTATTTCCACAATTACCAAACAGTGTCCTGGGGGCACCCAGCCCTGCACTGCGAGCCGGGCCAGGGAGGGGATCGTCCCGCTCTGCTCTGCACTGGGGCGGCCTCAGCTCCAGCACTGGGGGCAACTTGGGCACCACAGGAGAAAAAGGATCTAAAGCTGCTGGAGAGTGTCCAGAGGAGGGACACAACATTGGGGAAGGGTTTAGAGGGGAAGGGTGTGAGGAGAGGCTGAAGGCACTGGGATTGTTCAGCCTGGAGAAGAGGAGACTGAGAGGAGATCTCCTGGCGGTCTGGAACTTCCTCCCCAGGGGCAGAGGAGGGGCAGGCGCTGAGCTCTTCTCTCTGGCCACCAACGCCAGGAGCAGAGGCCATGGCAGGAAGATGTGGCAGGGGAGGGGGAGCTTGGCCATGAGGAAAAGGTTCTTGAGGCAGAGGGTGGTGGAGCACTGGCACAGGCTCCCCAGGGAGGTGCTGATGGCCCCAAGGCTGACAAGATTCCAGCAGCATTTGGCCAAGGCCCTCAGGGCCATGGTGTGAGTGTTGGGATTGTCCTGTGCAGGGACAGGAGTTGGGCTCCATCACCCTGGTGGGTCCCTTCCAGCTCACAATATTTCATGATTCAACATTCTATCACAGTATCATAGAATTGTTTGGTTGGAAAAGACCTTTGAGATTATCCAGTCCAACCGTACCTGTCCACTGCTAATTTCTCAGTCTGACCATCCAGCCAATTCCTTATCCACTGAGTGGTCCATCTGTCTAGTCCATGTCTCTCCAATTGAGAGACCAGGATGTCATGTGGGACAGTGTGAAGTGCCTTGCACAAGTCCAGGCAGATGACAGTGCTGTCCCAGCAGTCAGTTCATACTGGTGTACTGTTCCTGGGGAGGAGAGTACACAGCTTGCCCAGGCTTTCCTTGGGCTGCTGGCTGTGAGTTGTCCTTGTGAACTGTCATGCAGTAACACAAGATCCTTCTTTATTTTCTTTCCATTACTAAAGGACGAGGATTTTTTAGATCTAGATACACTACAAACATTGGGTAACTCTTAAATCCAGCCAAGAGCATGGGAGAACTGAATGGAGAGCTTTGATATTAATATAGAGGGTTAAAAAAAAAAATCAGTGTGAACACTTCAGTATTTGCCACTGATTATAAAACCTGTGGGAAGAGAACTGATAATACACAGATGGACTTTGAAAATATTGGAAAGTTGTAATTCCCTGATAAGAGAAGATTTGTGGATGATTCTTAGTTACATCTTAAAGCTGAAGGAAGGGATCCACACGTCATTTTAAGAATAGGAAATGTCCCCTGATTTTTCCCTATTTTAACTTCATTATGTAGGAGAAGATTCCAGATCTGTAAGAGAACATTAAAATCTATTTCAAAAGCTTTCCATTGACATTTAATTGCTTGTGTTTCTACTACATGCTTAAGCTTAACTAACTGCCTTTGAGTGTCTTTGAAAACTAACTAAATACAAATAACAAAAAGAGTATGAAAGCACAGGCATAAATCTGTACTTTTTCTGTGAAGCAGTCTTCATTTTTTAATGTTTTTGCATGATTCTGAATCTCTTTTTGATGAAATCATAATCCCATCTTACTTCTTTCCTTATGTTAACTCGGTATTTTAATACCTCAGCGCTCAGTCAGTTGACAAACAAGTGAGGAACAAACCACAGACACCTAATTCTTATGTCCACTGTGATTTAATAAATGCTTTCTTAGCTTAGGAGGCATTTCTGCTCCTGGAGGAAGGAAATCTCTCCCAGAAGCATTGCCAGTGGAGTGACATCTTCCATTTGGTTCAGAAATCAAACCCTGGTTCACGGCTGCCGGTGGCCTCTGCACGCTCACGCCGCCACAGACCTGGCTGAGTTCTCATCTTCAGCAGGGCCTGTGCCCTGCACCCTGCCCTGGCTGTCAGCAGTCGCTCCTGCATGCCTTCATTTTATTTTCAATCTCCTTCATTATCATGTTTTGGCAGTGCCTTAGCTTGTGTGTTCAAGAGTTTAAACAATTTCCATTTATTTCAGGCTTTTCTTGCTGGCAAACCACTCTGAAGGGGCAGTCAGTGAAATGGTTTTGATGTAGCCTGTTCCTTTCCAGGTTCCAGATGCAAAGCCCACAGAGAAGCGGACCTCACTTTCAAAGCCTGCATCCTCTACCACTCCTAAAGCTGCTGTCAGGAGCACCCCCACTACTCCCAAGACAACGGCGGCGTCGCCGGTCACTGCGGCTGCCGCTGCGAAAAGTACGGCCACTTCTCCACCCAAGAGGCCAACGTGTAAGTGCTCTCTGCGTGTTCTTTGGGAGATCTCTCTCTAACCAGCTGCAAGTTTCTGTTTGAGGAGCACTGCTGGCTCATGATAAGAAGTCTTTCTCTCATATCATCACAGAATCACAGTCTGGTGGGGTTGGAGGGACCTCTGGAGATCATCCAGTCCAACCCCCCTGCCAAAGCAGGGTCACCTTGAGCAGGTTGCACAGGAAAGTGTCCAGGTGGGTTTGGAATCTCTCTAGAGAAGGAGACTCCACAACCTCTCTGGGAAGCCTGTGCCAAAGCTCTGGCACCCTCAAAGTAAAGCAGTTGTTCCTCATCTTCAGCTGGAACTTCCTGTGCTCCAGTTTGTGCCCATTGCCCCTTGTCCTGTCACTGAGCACCACTAGGGAGAGTCTGGCCCCATCCTCTCAACACCCACCCTTTAGATATTGGTCAGCATTGATAAGGTCCCCTGTCAGTCTGCTCTTCTCCAGCCTAAACAGACCCAGCCCTCTCAGCCTTTCCTCATCAGAGAGATGCTCCAGTCCCCTCATCATCTTCACAACCCTCTGCTGGACTCTCTCCGAGACTGTCTCCAGTTCCTGGTCTTTCTTGGACTGAGGAGCCCAGAACTGAATGCAGTACTCCAGGATGCTCTTACCTCTTTCTTTTGCCATAGTAACAATTAGAATAACCACTAAAACCAGTTTAAAACTTGGGAAAAGAAAATCTCCAGAAGAGGACTTGGAGCACTCGAACGGGTACATCTGAAAAACAAAAAAGGTTGAAGAGAAGTGAAGGTTTTTTACTGGTGCAGGAAGAATTTGGAGCTGAAATCACATCAGCTTCATCAGAAAACTGTCTCAGTCCTACTGTTGCCAAAGAGGGAACTTCCCATGAGTTTAACCCAGTCAGCATGAAACATGAGCAGCACATTAGCATCTTGAAAACAGGGTTTTCACTCATTTTAATGGAGCTTGAGAGATTTCCCATCAGATAAAAATAGAGTTAAATGTTCTCAAGTCCTTTCAAACGACTAGACCTCATTGGCAAAATATGCCAATAAACATGTAAAATTAATAATCCATATTGGTTGCTTTGTTCCACGAGTCCCAGAGCTTGAATTCATAACTCATCCTTCCCAAAAGGAGCGTGGTGGTTTAACTGTGGTGAAATATTACACTGGATGTGCATCCATACGCTGGGCTCTAGGGGAAAATGTAACTAATCCTGTTTAGAGGAGGTGTTGCACTTCCCAAGAGCCATGTATCTTATCTGAGCACGTGGATGTCCTTGTAAAACTCATTTTGTGTGGTCTTCTATGCAAACTGTAGCCCAGAGCTCTTAATAAGCTTTAATGAGTTCAGTGAATTTCTCCTTCCAAAACGGAGATACAAACAAAGAAGCGTTCTCTGCTGACATTTGAATAGAGATGGAGCCAACGAAGCAGAGATGCAGGAAGGTTGTTCCAAGTGGCAAGATGTACAGAGGAAGAGGCTCCTGCACCAGCGAGGGTGGAGGGACGTTGCCAAAGCACAGTGAGAACTGGGTGGGCGAGGGAGAGATGAGGTCGGCTGGAGAAGCTCCATCAGGAGCAAAAGCTGTTCTGTCTGGATGGGGAAACGCACGGAGGAGTCGTGAATGGGAAAAGAAGGGAGTCCTGTTCTGGAAGAGGAGGAAGGAAGGGTGTGATAGAGGAGAAAGTGTTGTGGGGCCTGAAGGGGAACTGCAACAAGACAAATATTATTGAAGAGTCGTGTAGACACAGTGCTGAGGGACAGGGGTCAGTGGGGACTGGGCAGTGCTGGGTTCATGGTTGGACTCCAGGAGCTCAAAGGGCTTTTCCAACCCAGGCCATGCTGGGATTCTGAGCCAAACACTAACAGTTCAATTGAGGTAGAGCACGTGCAACTTCAGCTAGATCATAGATGTAGGTGGTGGAGACCTGGATCTCTTCTGATCACAATTTAGTTTCTCCTTACAGAGCATTGGGATGGATAAGGAGTTTCTGGCTAAAGCTGATCTTTCAGAAGGACATCTGCTTCTGCTCTTGCTTTTCAGGTTCAAAAGACAAAGATTCTCACTTCCTTGTGGTTTGCTCAAATGTTTCGTCCTTCTCCCTGTTTAAAAATGTGTGTATAGTGGCTTGTTTTGAAATCATGTGGTTTCACTTTTTCAGGTATTAAATGTCACTTTCTCAACTAAATGAGAGCCACAGGCTGTCACAGAATCCCAGAATTGCATGGATTGGAAAAGCCCTTTAAGATCATTGAATCATGAACCCAACACTGACCAGTCCCCACTGACCCATGTCCCTCAGCACTGTGTCTACACGACTCCTCAATCCCTCCAGGGATGGGGACTCCACCACTGCCCTGAATGTGGTGCTTGATATTTTTTTTATATATTTTTTTCCCCCTGGTTTTCCTCTCTCCCTGTAAAAAATGACTTTTATGTTTGCACAAAACCACCTCTCTCTTTCAGATCAGAAAAAGATCAGAGTCTGACTGTCCTTGTAGACCATTTTCCCAGTAGCTTTATCATTCTCTGGGTTTTCAACATAATGTAGACCAAAGTGTTCCAGCATGTGGCTCCCCACTGACATGAGTAGAAATAACATCTCTTTATATCTGAAAGTAACATATTGGTCCCCTTGCCTTTACACAAAGCTAAATCTGTTCTGTCCATACAATTTTCCCAATTAAAATTGTGGTCTCAAGGAATGAGATTAGATTGGTTTGACAAGACCTTTTTTGAAGTGTTTTGTATTAATTATCTATATATCCTTTAGGCCTTATTAAATTACCCAGATGTGTTTCATCTCATTAGCTGGTATCTTATCTGTGCTGATGAACTGAGTGCTTTTAGTGGAGTCTGGATGGAATGATCCAGACTAACTTGGTCTGTGGTTATCTGCCTCTTGCTTGTTCTTTTCTATATTGGCACTCCATGAAATACCCTGCCTGCTACTTGAGTTTATCTAAAAATTCTTAAGGCTGTTAATGGCAATTATATATTAGAAGATGAAGGTTTTCATAATTTCTAACTTAGATTTTTTCCATTTATTTTTTTTTTTAATGTTGCCTTCCTTTGGGGATCAAAATGAAGCAGATTTTAGCCAAAGTTGTCCATTGTTGATGGTAGAAAAGCTAGAATTTCGTTATCAAAGAGCTCCTTAAAATAAGATTCTGTTTATATTTTTCAGTCTGTGCTTTTTCCTTGATCAACTTTATGTATGGTTTTATTCTGCTCTGAGAAACAGAGATGTGTTCCTGGCTTAGACTGTCCTGTCTCTGTGGAGTGCAATCAGGTCATGATCACTGCTGTTTGCCCAAAGGCCTAATTCAGTTTAATGATTGATTTTTGGGTTTATACAATTATAATAGCGACCAAAATATGTGCAATAACTTCTGTGCAAGAAAATTGGCGTTGGTTAGAACTGATCTAGCAATAATACCAAGGTCAGAGATGGAAAAATGTGGGTTTGCTTTTGCTATTTAGTAAAGACAGAAGCTTTTTTTCATTATTTTTTTTTTTAAATTAGTTGGAGCAGGGTCAAAATAACGTTAGTGAGTGCTGTCAGATTCAGAACGTGCTGTCAGATGCAAACCATTCCCTGAGCATTCATCACTGAATGATGATCCTTTTGTTGCATTGATCCTTTTGCTGGAAAACAGGAGGATTTGTGGCTCTTGTGATGAGGAGGACCTCAGCCAGGTGTTCAGCTGGAGCAGTTCATTCTGGAGATGCTTTATTTCCAGCAGCACGTTAGAAATATCTTAATGATCTGGCTGAGGGGATGGAGGGCACCCTCAGTCAGTGTGCAGAGGACACCCAGCTGGGTGGGAGTGTTGATCTGCTGGGGGGTGGGGAGGCTCTGCAGAGGGATCTGGCCAGGCTGCATCCATGGGCCAGGACCAAGTGCAGGAGGTTCAACCAGGCCAAGGGCTGGGTCCTGCCCTTGGGTCACAACAACCCCCGGCAGCTCCAGGCTTGGGGAGGAGTGGGGGGAGAGCTGCTGGGCAGAGAGGGACCTGGGGGTGTTGGTGGGCAGTGGCTGAACATGAGGCAGCAGAGTGGCCAGGTGGGCAAGAAGGCCAAGGGCATCCTGGCCTGGATCAGCACCAGTGTGGGCAGCAGGAGCAGGGCAGTGCTGGTCCCCCTGCGCTGGGCACTGGTGAGGCCACAGCTCGAGTGCTGGGTTCAGTGTTGGGCCCCTGAGTCCAAGAAGGACCTGGAGGTGCTGGAGCGTGTCCAGAGAAGGGAACGGAGCTGGGGAAGGGTCTGGAGCACAAGTGTGCTGAGTTCAGGCTGAGGGAACTGGGGGTGCTGAGCCTGGAGCAAAGGAGGCTGAGGGGAGACCTTCTGGCTCTGTCCAAGTCCCTTGGAGGAGGGTGCAGAGAGGTGGGGGTGGGTCTGTTCCACCAAGGACCAAGGGACAGGACAAGAGGAAATGGGCTCCAGTTGTGCCCAGGGAGGTTTAGATTGAATTTGACGAAAAAAAGGGCAGTCAAGCACTGGCACAGGCTGCCCAGGGCAGTGGTGGAGTCACCTTTCCTGGTGGTATTTAAAAGATGGGTGGACAAGGTGCTGAGGGACACGGTTTAGTGGTGGAGTTGTCAGTGTTGGTTTACGGTTGGACTCGATGATCTTCAGTGTCTTTTCCAACCCCTATGATTCTCTGGTTCTCAATGGGCACTGTGGGTTAAGAGGACCATCAGCATGTGAGGAGCTGCAGGGGTGCTCCAGGGGCAGCTGTGCTGGGATCCCAAGCTTCTCATTGTGCAGACTGGCTCCTGCTCTCCAATACTTACCGTGTGTTTTGTGTTGGGCAGCTATCAAGACTGATGCAAAGCCTGCAGATGCCAAGAAGACCCCTGCAAAGTCACCATCAGGTAACTGTTCAGTTCCCATCTGAATCCAATCCTCCTTGTTTGGAGATGTGGTTGTGAATAGACCACTCTGCATCTCTAGGATTCTGAAGGTGTTTGTGTAAATGGCATCTGACCCAGCTTCTTCTCCTCTTCCCTTCCCTGTGCTAACTGTAGCAGACTTGAGCCGCCCGAAGAGTGCTGCTGGGAACGCAGTGAAGAGCAGTGCCACCACCCCTTCCACCACCGCCTCCAGCGCACCTACTGTTCCTGGAGCAGCCACCAGTCGTCCCAAACCCAAGCCTGCTGCTACCAAACCCACCACCACCTCAACCACAGCAGCAGATGCTAAAAAGACAACTGCTAAGGCTCCCACTAAAGCCAGCACTGTTTCCAAGCCACCTCGCCCGACCAGCAGCGTTTCTGCTCCAGATCTGAAAAATGTACGGTCCAAAATTGGATCAACAGACAATATTAAACATCAGCCTGGTGGAGGAAAGGTGAGTTTCTTCAGACTTGATACCAATATGTGCTTTGGAACAGTAGCTCTTGAGCATTAGGGATGCTTTTGGTTAATTTTGGTGGCTGTGTCCTCACTTCTCTTCTCATTTATGCTCTGCAGAGCTCCTTTTTGGGTTCTTGGTTTACACACAAGGTGTTGACAAGGCAGTGATAGTAGTGTACACAAGGAATCCACCCTCAGAGCCTTCATGGTGTTTGCAGGATCACAGAATGGTAGGGATTGGAAGGGACCTCAGGAGATCATCCAGTCCAACCCCCCTGCTAAGGCAGGTTCCCTACACCAGGTTGTACAGGAAAGTGTCCAGGTGGGTTTGAACATCTCCAGAGATGGAGACTCCACACCCTCCCTGGGCAGCCTGTGGCATACGTACAGGAATTCAAAACTCTGTGGTTCTGGTTTTCTGTTGGATGTCCTGACATAGAAACTGGTTGGTACTGAAAGCTCAAAACCTTGTCTGTATTCCAAAACTTTGCCTTTGAATCGAGGAGTTGTCTGCTGAGTGAAGCAGCAGGTGGAATAACACACTGGGATGCAGGAAATCTGGATTCAGGAGCAGGTTCTGCAGCACCTTTCCCAGGTCTAGGAATGAAGACTCTCTTCACCTTGCCAGGCCAAAAGCTGAAATTAAATGGATCTACTTAACACTGCTCTTTGGAGAAGCTCTGGCCACAAGAAAAGAAGAAGGCAGTGTTGAATGAGCTGTAGGGAGAAGCGTGCACTCAGATAAAACCTGATCTCTCCATCAGTAATGACCTTAAATTACACATTCACTGTGAATTCTCAGGGGTTAGGGAGGTACCTGCAGCCTTCTGCTGAGGGTTTAAATAATTTAGTGGATATGCATAATCATAAAAGCTTTATTGGCTGTTGTATAACAGCTACACCCACCTTTGCCTGACCAGATGTGTTAGCAGTTTGCCTGCAGTCAGAGGGCTTTCACTGCCACAAAGTGCAACAGATTTACCCACTTATCCTTGCTGCAGGTCTGCAGTGATGAGTGACTCCACAACAGCACTTTAATCTGATGCCAGGAGAGCGCGTTTCACTCTGGGAGCCTGAATCTCCTCTCAGGCACAGACAACATCAATACAGCCTGGATTTAATCTTCAGAGTATCTTAGTTGTACAATAGCATAGTAGGGTCCTCAGAGCTTTGAGATCTAGGGGACAAAAACTTCCACTCCCCTAAAACAGAGTTTCTGGAAATGACAAACTAAGTCTGCTGAAGAACTTGGAGGCAGGCAGGAGGGTGACCCTCTCCTCTGCTGTGTGTTGGAGCCTGAGACCAAAAAGAAGTTCAGAAAGCTGCTGCATTCTGGTCAAAAAGAGCATGTGAGACTGTTCTGCTATATTAAACCACGCTAGGTTTCTGAGGATTGCAGAGCTTTGTAGCTTCCAGGGTTGTTGTGTTGGTTTAAGAGGATTTATTTTTACATTTAATTGTACTATTCTTAAGTATTTTCCTAGAAGTGTTAAATCTTAACAAGTGTGCTTTTAAGAAAATTGCCCTTTCCTTGTCTGATTTATGCTGAGATGTTTTTAGGATCTGAGAATGCTATAGGAGTGCTGGGGGGTTTTTTTGTTTACTGTTCTGTTGTGGGTAGGTTAGTGAAATACAGGATTTATGCTGAGCCTTCCCAAAAATGTGGGTTCCGCTGCACTTACCTGGATCTAGTTTAGCAGAATGGATGTTCTCAGGTGGTTGCTGAATTTTTCTACCACCTGTAAATTTTCATTCAGTTTTCTGCTTAGCTGGTTTAGCTAAATCCACCTGCATTTGATTAGTTAAAAAAAATATATAATAATAATAATCAGCTGTTGATCTCAAAGCCTGAGTCAAATCAGCGTGGGGGTGAGAAATGGAAGCTCGGTGTATCTGTATCCAGCAGAGCTCGAAGGCAAAGAACATCAGCTGGTGGATGTGTTTGTCTCTTAAGATGTGTGTAATGTCCTCCTTGGGAAGGAGGTGGTCCTGTGCTGCTCTTGGGGAACTACAAAGCTTGGGTTTAATATTTTTGGCAGAGTATAATGTGCTGAGGTCACTTGGAGACCTGCCAACGTGACCGCTGGGGAAACGATGAGATGCCGACGAAGGGCACCCACGAGCTTTTGGAGCAATAGAGAACTTCATTATTGCTTTATGACCCCAGGGTGCCTGTTTCACCCCATGGCTGAGTCACGTTGCTTCCCCTCCACCCTCTCAGTTTGATTGTTCCTGGGCATGGGTTTAAACTTTGCCTGCAAATTACAGCATGTATGAAGTTCTCCTGGGTCATCGATGCCACTGGGTAGCTCGTGTTCCCCTACTCTCCTGCCCACACTTTTGCTTTTGCTGGTTGAAATCATCGATTTGTCTCCATCTAGGGGAAAATAGAGAGAAAGCCAGAATCAGCCGCTGCTGCACGAAAGTCTGAACCCAATGCAGTCCCTAAAATGGCTCCTACTAAAACAACCGTATCAAAAGAGGGTGCCCCCAAACAGCCCAATGGGAAAGTGAGTTCATTTCAGACTTTTCTCTGTGGGAGATGAAGGAGAACATTTCCATTTTGAGTCACTTTCCCTTCTCTTCAACTCTTCTGCTTTCTCCTCTCAGTGTCACTGTCCCTTGCACAGACACTTTTCCAACTCTTTCTTGTAAACTCTGGAGATGTTCTCAGTTCAACACAGTCAGAGGTCGCTATCGGAGGTATTTTTCCACACCTGCTGTAAATGTGAATATTTTCAGAGTCCTGCATTTTCACTTTGAGGTGGATAGGCTGGACTTGGAGTCTCAGGTTTCCCTTAAGATCATAGAATCACAGAATAATAGAAAGGTTTGGGTTGGAAGGGTCCTTAAAGCTCCTCCAGTTCCAGCCCCCCTGCCAGCAGCAGGGACACCTTGCTCTGGTGAGGGTCGGTTCTTCATACACAGCACTAGCTTGTAACAAGGAAGACAACGCTTTATTTCAGCACTACAGCTTTTAAGATGGCAGAATATTAAGGACTTAATCTCCTCCCTGCAATATTCCTGGCCCAGTTGTATCAAAACCCTTTAACTCCCCGCGTTAGGCACTCGCCATTCGAGGGGTTGCTCCGAAGCTGGCGTGACGTGGTGTTCCAGCACGAGCAGATGGGGAGTGCCTGCGGTGCTGATTTAATTCTGATATTATCAAGCAGAGCCTGTTAATGAGTGGATGGGATTTGTACCTCTAGAGGAGTCAGTGAGCCTTTAGAAACTGCCATGGGATGAGTCGTTTCCAGAGCTGCTGTTGCACTGACTCGGGTCTTTCTGAACTGGCGAAGGAGCTTTTGGAAACCTGCTAAAGTGAGAATGTGCTGGTGATTCCTTTGTGCTTCGAATTTATCACCTCTTTCTAGAAAATAGTCTAGACAGAGCTTCTGCCATGTTTTGTGCTGTGTTAAATAACTCCCAGACTAAACACGTGTCGTAACTAACCTGTTACTCTAACGCAGTTACTGCCTGTGTGAGCAGAAGCTCACTTAGTGTGCTCTGTTTGTCTTTTGAAAGAGTCCAAGTCATTTTAGTTTAAAGGAGAAACAATTTAATTAACATAAGACTCCTCTAATAAAATTTTAACTAAAGGTTTGAGAACTTTCACCAGAAGAGTTGTTTTCAGAGCAGGCTCTTTGTAAGGCATTCCCCAAGACTGGAGTCAGTCCAGGCAGATGGAAGTGAAGCGCAGACACCGAGCAGTTCATGGTGTGGTTGGGAGTGGTGGCCCCATGGTTCTGATCCATGGAGGAAGGAGGCAGCTGAGCTGGCTCTCCCTTCTCTGGGCCAGCTCTCACAAGAGAGCTCCTGGGAAGCTTCCTGGGGAACACAGATGATCCCAGCCCCTCTGACAGGCAGGTGCCCACCTGATGATGCTGACCCGTAGAGAATATGGAGGGGTGGTCTTCACGGTAGCGCTCACGCTCTCGCACTAACACTGTCTGTGCAGCCTCTTGTTTCGTTCACTTTCTTTTCTCACTCTCCTCCTCAGTTGCTTTCACACCTAATGCTAAAGTTGGATTGAGTTTAACACAACTCCTTGTTTATCCCCCGTGTTAGAGCGTCCATTCCAGCCTGCCGTATGACAACTCTAACCAGTCCTCTTCCCTTGTGTTGTTTTCCATTCTGTAACGTTCCAGGTCCAGATAGTCTCCAAAAAAGCGAACTACAGCCATGTTCAGTCCAAGTGTGGTTCCAAGGACAATATTAAGCATGTCCCTGGAGGTGGGAATGTAAGTATGGGCTCTGGGCAAGCTGTCTTTCTACTAACTCCTTCTCTTGTACCATGTTTTTATCTGTCAGTCTTAAGAATGCTGGGTGTTAGGCAGGAAGGTGTGGCAGGGTTTCAGGGCTTCTGGAAAGAGTGTAGGCTGGAGAATTTGTATTTTCTTTTCTTTTTCCCCCATGGGATGCTAGGTTGATTGTGTGTGATGTGTCTCATAGTACTGCAAATCCACCTGACCTATTTCTCCCATGGTTTACATGATATCCATGACTAAATGTAGGATGTGCACATTGTTGACCCCAGGAGTTAGCTCACCATGGATTCCCTCTGCAGTCAATGGAGGCACCTCATCAGTCCCATGACCTATTTTAGATGTCTGATATTTTTTTTTAGGTGAAATTAATTGTGGCCTAGAAGTGCCTGTTACTCTTCACTGGCTTCACAGAGCAAGCCTGAGCCAGATTAATTTCACTTCTTGTTTCACAAGAAGGGAGACTTCGAAAAAGGGGGAAACTCTGGGACTTAATCTTTGAGCTGAGATTAATTTCTAAAGTTAAGGGCTCCTGGTATTTCTGTCAGCAGTGCTGAACTGATTAAACTAGAAGGCTACTCTTGTAATGTCTTGTAATGTGTACTTGGTTTGGAGTATTTTATCCTGCAAGTGTCTGGGAAAAGCCCAAGGTAACTGTCGAGATGCTAAAGGTTTTGAGAACATTACAATGGTTTGGTAGATTTGTTTCCTTGTGGGCAAATCTCTACTACCTTCACCAATCTATGGCAGGCTGTCAGTACTTGGCAAAGGTGCAGAAATACCAAAACTGGATGGTTTCAGAGAGACACTGAAGTACCTAAGCCCAAGGAATTTTTTTCCAGTGATGTTTAAATATACCAGGTTCCTGAGGAGCAGTGTCCAGTGCCTGAGAGCCAGCATCAGTGAAACTCCCCACATCTTTGCTTGGTGTGGTGTTGGAGGTGCAAATACTCGGTTTCTGGGGCCAGACTCACTGTTGCTGTGTAGTCAGTGTGTTCTGCTTGATGCCTGCTTCAGCGGGGACAAATGCTACCTAGGACCTGACTGTGGTACCAACTGCACCTGGGAAATGAAGGTGTTTTTGTCCAGCTGGCTGAACCTTCACTCTACAGGGGATCCCAGACTGGTTTGGGTGGGAAGGGACCTCAAAGCTCCTCCAGTCCCAACCCCCCTGCCAGCAGCAGGGACACCTTCCACTAGACCAGGTTGCTCAAAGCCTCATCCAACCTGGCCCAGAACACTTCCAGGGAGGAGCAGCCACAGCTTCTCTGGGCAACCTGGGCCAGGGTCTCAGCACCCTCACACCAAACAATTTCTTTCCCATATCTCATCTGCATGACCAATTCTTCATTAAATCTTTGCAAGGGGCAATCACATCTGAGTTCTTAACCAACTTGTTCTCTACAAGTTAGCTGCCAGGATGGTAAGTGGCAGATGTTCAAGGCACACACATGGTGCTCACTCAGCTGAGCTTGAGCTCCCTGTTGAGAGCTGCTGGACACGTGCCTCTGCTGTCCTCCTTGCCTTCCAGTCCATGGATTCTCACCACTGGTGGGACTTGTCCATTCTTATTTGACATTTCCATGGTTTACCCAGTGTTTATAGCAGTGCATACATGTCTGTGGGGAGTTTCCCATCCAAATGCTCATGCAGGGGAATTCCCTGCACCACAGAACGAGGAGCTGATGTTGAGACCATCACGTCAGTGAGGTGCCCTCATAACATTTGTTTAGCTACACACATTTCTGTTCCTCCTGCATATTTCAGCTGGTTTTGTCACCCAGGTTTGGAACAGAATATTTGGGTGTTTTGTGGCAGAAGTCCCTTTGGCTGTCCTGTTAAAGAGCCACTTGAGTTTTGCCACTCCTCCCTCGTGCAGCCTTTTAGGGGACAGTGAGTCTCACACATACTCTTTCTTTTTTTGAGGCTAAAAGAAATGTGATTTGAATATGGGGGATATTTTTCTTGCTTGATTAACTACAATAGCAAACTGTTCTTTCTTCTAATGAATCACCAAACCTGTCCTTTCCTCTTTACTGTCCTGTGCTGGGGACAGTCCCAACTCTAGGGGACAAGTTTGTTCCTGCTTTCTTTTTCTCTTCTTCCACGCTCTCCTTTTACCACTGCACTTTTCCTCCTTGCTGATCTACCTAAGCTTTTTGCTTTGAGAATAAAGTGCTTCTTATTTCCAGGTCCAGCTGCCCCCAAACCAGTTTCAGGTACTTGTTCCCAGTCACCCACAGTCCCCAAACCCAGCACAGGCAGTACCAATGGGAGTAGATGAGGCACAGAAGCCAGTCTGGCTTCCTATAAAAGTGTTTATTTTTATTCATTGTTATATCTGCTCACTCCCTTTGGGACACTGTAATATTAATGTCCTCTTCCAAGATCTTCTCTTGTTCAAATAGTTATGAAGATCACTTCTGGTCATGAAGAGTGTTTAATTCTGAGTGTTGAATTCCTGAACCATGCTCCTGATGGGGAATGTCTGGGTAGTCTGTTGTTCTAGGCTGTGGCTTCAGTTAAAGGCTTTGGGAATCCTGAGGACAGGAGCTGTGGTTAGTAGCAGTTCAGCTACAATTCAGGTAGAAGTGATGGACACCCAACCAAAGTGAGGTGGTTCCCAGAGGGTGCACTCGCTTTGGACACCCATTTTGCCTTCTATACACAGAGATAACGACTTCTCCTGCCCAAGATACCAAGAATCATGATCAAAAGCAGGAGATTTTGTTCCTACTCACCTTGTATTTGCCAAAAATATCCAGATACAAACCCAGATTTCCTGGGTAAAAGCTTTTGTTGTGCTTCAGTCTTTGTCCCCCTCTCTTTTTACAGAAAGAGACAATAAAGAGGTAGATTTTACAAAGTGCAGGTGGTGGACAAGTTGTTGAAGATGTCACAAGGTGATGTGGAGTGCACAAGTGTTTCTGTCCCCTTTGGCTTGCCCTGCTTTGATGGGTGGGGAACTGCTCAGAGAGAGGAGATCTCAGACGAGATGGGGAGCACACTTCCCATCTGAGCCCCCGTGTGGAGCTTCCAGATCTCCAGCTGATTTCTGGCACCAGAGCCTGAGTGTTTGGCTCTGTCAGGGCACACCTGAGCCTTCAAACGTGTCTCCTGCTGCAAACTCAAAACCACTCCTGTTAGAAACCTTCCAAGGAATCCATTTCCATTTTGGCACAGTGGTGTGGATCCCCAGGTGGAATCCTGAGGAGTCCTGACTGGGAATGGCTGCCCTGCCTGGTACCAAACATTCTGCTTATTTTAAAGAGCATTCAGTGAAATAAATGCAGTTTTATTCCAATTCCAGGCAAACAAAGAGTTATTCTGGCAACTGTAGTAACTTCACTAGGAAGCCCTGAGAAAACCCCATTTGGTAGCTGTGATGTCACCTGTGTGGAGTGTGTGGTGTCCCTGAGTCAGGGTACCTGGAGGTGGAAGAGCGGAGCAGGAGGCTGAACTGTGCTGTCCCACCCCTGAGCACAGCAGACATCAGGGCTTTGACTCATCCCTCTTCCCAGGTGTTAGGAGGATTCATGCTTCCTGAGAAGGATGTGTCTCAAATGATCATGGTAATTCTCATGAGCTTTTAGAGAAGCTTGTAAGTGAACAAATTCTTGTCACATTCAAAAAGAAAGATTTTCATTTTCTCTACGAGACAATGTAGAGCAGAACTTTTGTGTGTAGGTGTCAGCTGATGGTTGCTGACACAGCTGGGTGAGGTGATCCTCTTAGGACCAAAAAAACCCCAGATTTTTCCCATGGAAGGTTCTAGTGTCAGCTTCAGCAGGGGGTTAGACCAGCTGACCACAAGTTCCTTCTGGTATAAATTGTCCTGTGTTTGTATGAAATGAAAGATCTCCAAGTGGTTAGACACAAAGTTCATTCTGGAACAGAGGAATTTTTCATCCACCTGGAGCTGCAAGAGGAATTTTAAAGATGTCAGGAATGGGGCTCTTGGTCAGATGGGGCTCTTGGACAATGCACTTGGTCCAGATGTCAGAGATGAAATATTTTTTGAGCAAAAAGACATAAAACATAAAACCTGTGACATTTTGACTTCACCTTTCACCTACCCCAGAGAAGACATCTCTCCCCAAATTCAAGGTGATGTCCACAAACACCATGCTAGAATATTTGGCTTATTGGCTTGGAAGAAGGTCATTTTTCCTGATTCATGAAGATCTCATGATGTCATGGTTGCACCACTGAACACTTGTTTCATTGAAGGCTTTTTCTGCCAGAACCAAGTCACTGGTAGAACAAGGTTAAAGGAAATCATACTGGAAAGGAAATGGCTTCCCCACCCCCAGTGTTTTGTCTTGGAGAACCATAGCTTCTCTGAGTAATTTGTTCCATCTGGGCATGATGATCCTACAGCTGGGAAATAAACAGGAGAAAATAATGTGGTAGGAAAGGGTGCAGGTTCATCAAGTGTGATCTGATGTTTGAGATGGTTCATTGACCTCCAGATTCACAGGAAAAGTTTCTTTCTGTTGAGTTGTTTCTTTTTGCTTCTTTAGGTGCAGATCCAGAACAAGAAAGTTGACCTTTCCAAAGTGTCCTCCAAGTGTGGCTCTAAAGCAAACATCAAGCATAAGCCAGGTAGGAATTTGACCATTTCCTCATCATTTGTCTGCAGATGTTGGAAGTCATTTAAGTCTGGTCCTGGATTGTGACTGAAGTAGTTTAAGGGGTTTGTTGCTTTTTGGGAGTATTTCTAGAAGTATTGTTTAGATCCTGAGGAATTCCTGGTGGTTTCATCAGCAGAGAAGGGGATTAGGAGATGTGGGATTTCATTTTGCCTTTGAAGATAATTACTGCTTCGAGTCAGTTCTCTTTTTCCCTCCTTATTTGAGAAAACAAAAGCCAAAGGGGATACTTACCACGACCATTCCATGCTGAACAGAAGACTCTGGGGCTCTCTGAACGTGTGTGCTATGGAAGGAAGAAGAAACTTCCCTCCAGTTCTTCAAAGCAGATACAAGGGTCTTTTTAACCTTCAGTTCAGCAGCAGCTCCTGTCTGATATAAACCACTTTGGGCTCTTTAATGACATATTATGGGATGAGTGTCCAGGAATTCCTTGCTCCCCACTGAGAACAGGGCAATTACTCTGTGTGAATTTCTGTGACTCTTGGGTTTCCTCACCCAGCAGTGACCAGCCCACTGCTCAGCTGGACCATGTTGTTTGAACTGGACCTTTGTAGCATCCCAAAGTATGGTCAGTTCATGGACTTCTGCTGGTTTATCTGTCTCTGAGGACAATTATCTGCACAGGAAAACTCCTGATAATCAAACATCTATGCCAAAGTTCACTGACCAAAGCTGAAAACAAAATACCACAGGCTTGTGTTTGCTCCTGGGCCCTCCCTGCACCTTTTCTTCCAGCCTGTTCCGCTGAAAATGGCTCAACCTGAGACACTGAGCACCACGGTTCAGTGCCTCAGAACGCTCTCCTGCTTTGGGAACGTGGTGCCACAGCGTGACCCCTGTTTATTCAGTGCTCTGTACTAACCAGCCGTGTGTGACCAGAACCAGCTCTCACCCAGGGCTGATTAAAGCAGGATAATCCATCCAGAATTATCTGGTGTTGGATGTTCTAACTGATTTTTGTTAGACCAAATCAGTTGGCTTCCACTGTTGGCCATGCAAAGCTTCCAGAGTGCTGAGGACTGAGTATGTAATGGTGTCACTGGGAAGCAGGGTGGTGCTGAGCCATATTAAATAGTGTTTTATGAGAAACCTTCTGGAACTTGGACTTCACCTCCAGTCTTAGATACTGGTGGGAACAGCAGTGTTCTACTGGAAAACCTTGCTAGAAATCTGCAGTTGTTTTTCTGACCTTCATGTTCTCCTGAACCTGAAGCCCCCATCCAGTTCTCACTTGGCTTCTCCCTGCCTGCACGGCTGCCTCTTGGGTAGTTGGCTCATGGGTCCGTGTGTCGGGGAGAAGCTGTCTGTCCAGGCAGTCCTACAGCTGCCACTGGTGGAGTAGGAGTGGGAACAGATAACGAGCAAAGGAACACAGTTAATGGAAAGGAGCAGAACATGTCCCAGCACAGATGACACCACAGATGGGCTGAGCTGGCAGAGACCTTGGCAAGGGACGTGGATAGGAGTGGGCAGCTGGTGTATTGGCCACCAAAAACACACCAGTGTGGGATTGGGTGGAACTGGATGTTTTTCAGATCTTTGCTGGGGGAGACATTCATGAGCAGATCTAGTGATGCAGTTGGCATGAGGGTGTCTCCAGCCTGTCTGCACGTGTGGAGTTCTCCACCTGAGGGCACCTCCAGGGCTTTGCTTTGCAGCCCTGCTTGCTTGCAGTCTTGCTTGCTTGGCCTACACAGGTGGAGATCAATTTTGATCTTAACTGGTTTTTAAACTGCAGCTTAACTGGAGGGAGACTGAGCCACTGAACCTCTCCTTGGTCCTGTCCTTCCTCCAAAGTACATTGGTTCCCCGGTGATTCCTTGGTGGGGGCTGGGAAGGGGGCAGAACTCAAGTGGGACTGTCCTGGAGGTATTAATAAACTCACTCCACCATCTGATTTTAGGAGGAGGAGATGTCAAAATTGAGAACCAGAAGCTGAACTTCAAGGAGAAGGCTCAGGCCAAAGTGGGTTCTCTGGACAACGTGGGACACTTGCCAGCAGGAGGAACCGTGAAGGTGGGTGCAGGAAGCTCTGGCACATCAGGGTAGGGTTTATATTTGGTTCTTCTTCTCCTGCTGTTGATGCAGTGCAGCTTCTCCCCCCCAGCCTTTTATAGCCATCTCCTTAATTCTGTGGCCTCTCTTGTGAACCCCAGGAGTTCAGTATGAGTTGGAAAGGAGAGAGCTGTGAACCACCTACCTCAGTGATGCACCTCAGTGGGCTCCCTGCTGGTGTTTGTTGTTCAGAGGGCTTGGACTGTCCACTGCATTCTTCCTCTGAGGATCTCAGTGCAGGGGTTGCTCTCTGAGCTGTGAGCCCATCAGAGAATCACAGAATCATGGGATGTTGTGGGCTGGGAGGGACCCACCAGGATGATGGAGCCCAACTCCTGTCCCTGCCCAGGACAATCCCAACATTCACACCATGGCCCTGAGGGCCTTGGCCAAATGCTGCTGGGATCTTGTCAGGCTTGGGGCCATGAGCACCTCCCTGGGGAGCCTGTGCCAGTGCTCCACCACCCTCTGCCTCAAGAACCTTTTCCTCATGGCCAAGCTCCCCCTCCCCTGCCACATCTTCCTGCCATGGCCTCTGCTCCTGGCGTTGGTGGCCAGAGAGAAGAGCTCAGCGCCTGCCCCTGCTCTTCCCCTGGGGAGGAAGTTCCAGACCGCCAGGAGATCTCCTCTCAGTCTCCTCTTCTCCAGGCTGAACAAACCCAGTGCCTTCAGCCTCTCCTCACACCCTTCCCCTCTGAACCCTTCCCCAATGTTGTGTCCCTCCTCTGGACACTCTCCAGCAGCTTCAGATCCTTTTTCTCCTGTGGATGTAGTTAAGAGAAGCTGCCTGTGGCCTTTTCTCCCCACCCCTATTTTTTTTTACCCCCAGTAAAGCTGCTGAGATCAAGGTGGGAGACAACATCTTGTAGCTCTTGGGAGCAGTTTAGAGCCCCATTCTGCAGCCCAGCCCAAAGACCCTTTGTGTGAGGACAGGAAAGGATTGATCCTCTCTTGTCACTGGGATTCAACGCTTCTCCCCCCGCGAACATCAGCTGCCCCCAACCTCCACCCTGCGAATTGCAGATCTCCTGCAGCATCTGTGCCTGGGGGAGGGACATGACCCTGCTTGACTGAGCAAGTGATCAGTGGGTGGGCTTGGCCTATCACGCCGTGGAACGAGGAGAGCAGACTGGGTTTAGGGAGTCACCAGTGCTGAGGCTTTTCTGTGGAACTCCTCTGCTTCTGAACTGGCTGGAAGTGGAGAAAATAATCCCAGAGTGGTGGGGTGGGAAGGGACCTCAGGAGCTCATCCAGTCCAACCCCCCTGCCAGAGCAGGTTCCCTACACCAGGTCACACAGGAAAGTGTCCAGGTGGGTTTGAACATCTCCAGAGATGGAGACTCCACACCCTCTCTTACTGCAGTGCTTTGCCACGCTTACAGTAAAGATGATTTTCCTGAAGTTTGTGTGGAAAATCCTGTGCTCTGGCATCAGAGCTGTTAAAATATGGCTTAGTCTCTGCCCCCAGCAGGATGGACAGATGGAGGAGAAGCAACACCTCCTCAACACTGAGTTCCCTTGTCCCAGCACTGGGGTTTTTGGGCACTTGTGTGTTGTGGAAGGGTTCAGAGTTCAGGGGGTTGAGCTGTTGTGGTCAGTGCCCTGTGAATTTGAAAAGAAATCATCCCTGTCCTGAAGAGCAGAGCAGGCAGCAGGACCCACACACCCATTACTTGGTGTTTCATCATCCCCATGAGAACAAGGCAGGAGGTGGCAGCCAGAATATTTGCTGGGGACACATCAGGACTCTCCCATCTCCAGTCCTTTATGTAAACTTGATCCTGGCAAATGGGGGCGCGTGGAAAGCTGAGAGGAATTGGAGGAGCTGCTGGAGTGTGGGTAGGGGTGGAGAACTTGACCAGTGCCTGGCTCTTCCAGTGTCCTGGAGTGTCTAGTCCATGTACTGGTGCTGTTTGCTGGGAACAGGGGTTTTCACTGAAGTTCTAAAATCCTCTCTCTTCACAATTAGTTTATTTGTTAAAAACTCTTTTCCCCCCATTTCCATGGGTGCACAGAGTCTCTGGCCATGATGTTCTCATCCAGTGGTTTTTTGGGCTCTACTATTTAGTCTTGTAGTACAGAGACCAAGTAATTTCCTTGTTGCATCATCCCACAGGTCTCAGCCAGTGCTGTCATCAGAGCAGGAGGAGGTGGCACTTAGGGACTGGGACGCAGTCAAGAGTGCTGGTTGCTCTTGCTCAGCTACCTTCTGTGGCTCTCCTGGAGATGTGGAGATCATCCAGATCCCCATAGTTCCTGCAGAACCACCTAGATACCAGTGTTGCTGTCAGTTCATGGGTGGGAACTTGGACCCCTGAAGACAAAGGCAGGCTAGGTGGCCTTGCCTGTCTCCCATTGCTGCCTGGGCTGCAAGGAGAGGGCCTGCCTTAGTCTTGAGAAGAGCACAGCAGCCTTATTGCCCATGGATAAGACTTTGTGGGGCAAGGGCATGGGGTAAGAGCAGAGCTACTTTGGACTGGAGGGTCCCACCCCCTCCCTGTACTCCTCCCTACTGAATGTGACAGCAAGGGGATGTCCTGGCTGGATGAGTTGCTCCTTCTGGAAGCTGGTCCAATGTGTTATCTTCTCTGCTTGCCATGCCCCACAGTCTGGGTGGAGTCTGAATGTCTCTCCAAGCAACTCTGCATTGCTCTCTGCAGGCTCCCACCAGTGTTTCAGTCTCTTCTTTAACATCAGTAGGACTTGCCTCTTCTCCAAGGCTGGTAGAAGTTGGTGACTCCAGGTAGGGTGACCAACTATGGTAGGAGAACAGACCAGGACAGCATCTTCTCTAAAGACTGCACTCCCAGGTCACAGTCCAGCATCAAGTGGGGATGAGGTCCTTTGTGCAGACTTGGCCTTCTAGTTTGGGGATCCACCATGTGTCATTTGGGTCTGGTGTATAAATGTGTCCCCAAATAATGGAGGGACACATTTATACACCAGACCAAGGCACGTTGACAGGACTGAGGTCTGTTTGAGTCCCATCAGGTCTGCCTTTGCCTTGGTCATCCTCCATCACCAGGGTGTGTCTGGGGGTGGGTGCTGGCAGGGAGCAGTGTGAGGCCCGTGGGTCTGCAGGGACAGAAGCACTGTGAGAAGCTGGAAAAGCTGGTCAGGACGGTGGCTTCCAGGGAGCAGAGGGAACAAGATGGACACCCAGCCAAAGTGAGGTGGTTCCCTGCAGGTGCACTCTCTTTGGGCACCCATTTTGCCTTCTATATGTGGAGATAATGACTTCTCCTGCCCAAGATACCCAAGAATCATGATCAAAAGCAGGAGATTTTGTTCCTACTCACCTTGTATTTGCCAAAAGTATCCAGACACAAACCCAGATTTCCTGGGTAAAGCTTTTGTTGTGCTTCAGTCTTTGTCCCCATCTCTTTTTACAGAAAGTGACAATAAAGAGGTAGATTTTACAAAGTGCAGGTGCTGGACAAGTTGTTGAAGATGTCACAAGGTGATGTGGAATGCACAAGTGTTTCTGTCCCCTTTGGCTTGCCCTGCTTTGATGGGTGGGGAACTGCTCAGAGAGAGGAGATCTCAGACGAGATGGGGAGCACACTTCCCATCCGAGCCCCCGATGGAGCTTCCAGATCTCCAGCTGATTTCTGGCACCAGAGCCTGAGTGTTTGGCTCTGTCAGGGCACACCTGAGCCTTCAAACGTGTCTCCTGCTGCAAACTCAAAACCACTCCTGTTAGAAACCTTCCAAGGAATCCATTTCCATTTTGGCACAGTGGTGTGGATCCCCAGGTGGGATCCTGAGGAGTCCTGACTGGGAATGGCTGCCCTGCCTGGTACCAAACATTCTGCTTATTTTAAAGAGCATTCTGTGAAATAAATGCAGTTTTATTCCAGTTCCAAGCAAACAAAGAGTTATTCCAGCAGCTGTAGTAACTTTCCTAGCAAGCCCTGAGAAAATCCCATTTGGTAGCTGTGATGTCACCTGTGTGGAGTGTGTGGTGTCCCTGAGTCAGGGTACCTGGAGGTGGAAGAGCGGAGCAGGAGGCTGAGCTGTGCTGTCCCACCCCTGAGCACAGCAGACATCGGGGCTTTGACTCATCCCTCTTCCCTACAGCGAATTTCTGGCACCAGAGTCTGAATATTTTCCTGCTTCCAAACATCCCTGCGTGTGTCTGGGCAGCTGGGGAGGGCAGAGGGGGCTCTGGGAACCCACACTTCACCCCCTGCCCGCAACCCCATTTTTCTATTGACCGTCCCTGTCGTCCTCCCCATCCCATTGTCTCATTGTAGGCTGAGGGGAGCGCGGAGCCAGGGCAGGTCCCGCCGGCCGCTCAGAGCGGAGCGGTGCCCGCGGCCCAGGCAGGCAGTGGGATGCAGGAGAACGGCCTCGGGCCGGCCGTGCCCGCTGCCCCCGGCGGGGGTGACCAAAGGGAAACTCAGAGCTTCGAGACTCAGATACAAGAAACAAGTAAGTGTCTGCGCCCCCCCCCGGGCACTGGGCACACCGCTCCCGTCTGCACCTTGCACTGGTTGTGTCGATGTCTGGAGGGTTGGGGAGGGGGGGAGTTGGTTTTTGGGGTTTTTTTTTTGCCTTTTTTAATTCAGAAAATTGCCTTTTATTTTCCAGGCATCTAATGATGACATTATGGTATCGTCTCCCATTCCCCTCCTGTCCCCTCTCTCCTCCTCCTCCCCTTCCCCTTCTCACCTGCCCTTGTGTCGCTGCAGATTGAATCTCACAAGCTGACGTTCCGTGAGAAGGCCAAGGCTCGGACAGACCACGGAGCGGAAATCGTCGTCTCCAAACCCCCCGACCTTCCCAGCAGCACCTCCCCCCGGCGCAGCACACCCGGCAGCGTGAGCCTGGGCTCCGGCGCCTCCTTCTCACCGCTGCAGCAGCCAGCGACCCTTGCAGCGCTTTCTCAGCAAGGCTTGTGACCCCTCCCGGCCCCGTGTCCCGCCTGTCCCCAGACTAACCCAGCTTGGCTCTCTTAACCTGGTGTCTGGCTTTAGATGGGGAGGGATCAGCGTTTAGCGGGGCTGATGGCCGTGCTCACTCCCCAAAGCATCCTGGAGGCTCCTCCCTGCCCGAGCGTGCCGGGCTCTGGCGGTCCCTTGGCTGGAGAGAGTTTCTCCTTCCCTCTCCATGCCTGCTCGGTTTTGCTTCTCGGGGATCCCGGAGTGTCAGCGTCGCGTGGCGGGGACGGGCGCTGGGTGGCCTCCAGGCTGTGGCTGTCCCCACGGCCGGAGCCTGGACGGCGGGTGGCTGGGCCGGAGCACGCCAGGCTGCCGGTGGCTGAAGCCAGGCCAGAGTTAACAGGGATAAGCTGTGATCTTTCTTTCTGTCTTTTTTTTTTTTTTTTCTTTTAAAAAACTCAAAAACCCAAACCCCCCCCTTCCCCCCTCGCTGCTTCAGGTTCTGCCGCCCCCGTGTGATGATGGTGTCCATTAGACACACGCGTTAGGCTGTTTTAACTGCTGACTTTAACCTTTTATTCCTTGTGACGACGTGTTGGATGATTTATCGTGCTACAAACCCCCTCATGCTAAGTTTCCTTTTCTCTTTCCTTCTTTTCCTAACCGTAGGAGAGTAGAGACATCATTAACCGCTGCTGCAGTGCTGGCTTCTATTGACATATCCAGCCATTGTAACTTCTTTCTTTTTTTTGTTGGTGGTTTGTTGGGGTTGTTTTGGTTTTGGTTTTGGTTTTGGTTTTTTTTTAATATTTTAAAACGATGGAGCAAATTCATGGGATTAAGCCATGTTTGAAACTGAAGGCACAAGAATGTGTTCAAGGAGAAATTTGCTGTAAGAGATCAGGTGAAACCTGTGTTGGCCGCGGCGAGACGCGGTGAATCCCGTGCTCGGAAAACCTCTCGTGGGGTGGAACCGCCAGCCCTGGCAGAGGTGGTTTATTTATTAACTCCCAAACCCCTGGATTTATGGGGTTGGTTTTTCCCCAGCCAGGGTTTGGGATGTGGAGGGGAAGGCAGGAGGCTGCTTTGGCGGCGGAGGTGCGGGGTTGTAACGCGGGCCGTCGGTTCCAGCAGGTCTGTGGCGCGCGTGGGCGTTGTTTTACCGAGAGCTGAGGGGTGGTGACGGCAGCGCGGGGCTGAGCGCGGGGCAGGAGGGAAAAGCCACCGGCACGAGGGGCGTGGGGCAGCGCAGGGGCTGGGAGAGGCTGGGAGGGAGGCAGAGCCCAGGGCTGGGGCACGATTTTTTTAACGCCAGGGAGTTGCAGCTTTGACTAAGAAGGAGAATTTCCCACTCTTGGAGGTGTGAGCTCCTCGTTTCGTGTTGCAAATGACACTAAAGAGATGAAATGTAAATAAATTAAAAAAAAAAAAAAAAAAAAAGAGTTCTTGGGTCGTCAAAGTAATTTAAAGCAAAAAAAAGCAAAAAAAAAGAAAAAAAAAGGCGGAATAACAAAACACTGGGATCAAAGTGACCTGAACCAGGCGTGTGCTGAGGGGGGGCTGTTCCAGGAGAGGACAGGGGGAAGCCTGCAGCTTCTCACGCTTGTGGGAGTGTTTCTTTGGGAAGCCGACAATGACACGATAACCCGGAATCTGTATTTACACACAAAGATTCTTATTGCACTTGTATTTTTTATATTAAAGTTTGCATGATTTCTAATAAAATGGCATTAAAATGTACTAGTTTGCATCACAGTCGTCTGCTAGTTTCATAAGTGCTTTTTTCCTCTGATTACAAATTGAAATGATGCAGATTTGCACCTGAAAGGGGCGGTTATATATACCCCAGAACCCCTCCGTGCTTCCCTTCCTCCTCCCTTCCTCCCCCTCCTCCTCCTCCTCCCCCTCCTCCTCCTCCTCCTCACCTCTCCCCTCCCTTCCACGCCACATCCCTCTAATCCCAAACCAGAGCAAGTGGCCGAGCTGGTGGCTCCCTGTCCTCGTGCCGTGGGTGCTGTGTGGCCTCGGCGTCCCGGCGCGAACGCCCGGGACCGTTCCCGCTCTCCCCACCCGCCGGAGCTGGGGAAGGGGCGAAGCCGCCCTCCCAGCCTGAGCGGGGCCGGTGGAGATGGTGTCTCCAGCTCCAACTTGGGGTTGGAAACCTCATTTCTCAAGAGAGCAGAGTTGGGTTGTGACGCTTTGAGACCCTCCAGCCGGTCCCGTGGCCTCTGCCGGAGCCGCCTCCGCCCGCCCGCTCACCCGCATGCCGCCCCCGGTGTATATATCACTGCCCCTGGGCTCAGCTTCCTGCTTCCTCTTGGCGCTAAATTCTCAACACCAGCTCGATCTTGTCAGTCTCGAGGTTGTTTTTCTTTGTTATTATTATTATTATATTTTTTTCCAACACTTGAACTGAGGGGAAGTTTGGAGGAGAAGGACTGAGAGGAGGCTGATCCCCTCGCAGGAGAAGGCAGGGGTTGTGCTTCCCCAAGGAATAGCTGGGTCTGCTCAGGGTTTGGACTGGCCAGAGGCTCCTGTGCCCGCAGAGGGGCCGTGCAGCCCCGTTTCCCTGCCTGTGCAAGGCAGGTGTGGGCTGAAGTTGACCTCCAGGCTCAGAGGAGCTGTGAAGTTTGTCCTGGTGGGACAAGGGACTTGCTGTGGGACAGCAAAGCGCAGCGGTGTTTGTGGTCAACCAAAGAGGAGGTGGGAGCTGAGGTGTCGCGTTCCTGTTGCTGCTCTGCCCTGGGTGAGGTGCCCGGGCAGAGGGAAGCAGCCGGGTCCTGGTCTTGGTTCGGGTGCTGCAGGAGGGGAAGGCGAGTGGCAACATTGCACTTTATCTTCTGAGATTGCAAAAAAAAAAAGACAAAAAAAAAAAAAGACAAAAAAAGCAAGCAGACCCCTCCCACCCCCCCTGCCGAGGACCCGACGCCACCTCTCCCCCGGCCTTGCTTTTCCCTGCTGTGTCCATTCCCGGCAGCCTGGGCGGGGCTGTCGGGGCTGCGTTCAGGTCTCTGAGCCTGCACAACCCTTCCCAGCCTCTCCCGGTTCAGCTGAGCACTAACCTGAGCTTCTGTGCCACTTTCTCTAACACTTGTTGTGCCTGTGTTTAGCTGACAAACTCAATCCAGAGATACTAGTTTGCTGTGTTGTGTTTTGTTTTTTTCTAGGACAGCTTCAGTTTTAATATGGATTTCTTTTTTTAAATGTATTTTATTTTAAGGAAACTGCTGTACATATTGCTGGTCTGGGAAGAGATCCATGTGTGGTGAAAAAGAGAAAAAATTGACTTTAGTTTCCTATCTGGAGAGATGGGAGTGAGCTGGTCAGTGCTGAGAACTTCAGTGAAGACTCTAGAGAAGCTGGTGGCTGGCCGAGCTCCTGCCCAGCCAGGCAGAGCAGGGGAAGGAGCTGTGGTTGGTGTTGGCTTGATCCAGGGGTAGAGGTAGCAAATGCTTTGGGGGGAAAAAATATATATATAAAACAAAAAGTTGTGGTCTGAATTAGATGCATCTTGAATGTACCCGTTCCTGGCTGGAGATGCCTCCTGTGGGTCCTGGCTTGGCCTGATGCTGCTCTTGGGGAGAGGGGGAGGACTGGGGTGGCCAGAGCAGACCAGTGGCTTTGGTGAGCTGGGAGAGGTCGGGTGCTGGTGGGCTCAGTCCGTGCAGGATGGGGCAGTGGGAGCAGGGTGTGTGGGCACCACTCGAGCTCTGGGTGTGCCGGGGTCTGCTCCTGCCTGGGCAAAATGCTCAGCAAAGACCTTCCCCAAGCTCGTGGTCGGGGTGAGTGTTGGCTTTGAGGTGTTTGAGATCCTCTGGGGCCGGTGCTGGGGGGTCCCTCCCTGACTGCGGTTGCTGTGCCCTCCTGTCCTGGCCTCTCCCTGTGTCCTGGTGGCACAGACAGATACTTTGGAGCTTTTTAATGCTGTTCAAGTACATTCAAGTAACCAAGTTTGTGGGCTCGAGGCCAGGAGCTGCGTTGGCTTTGCCGCTGTCCTGGGCATGTCCTGACCGCAAACTGAATGTAGTTTTCTACGCTGCCCCTCGCTGTTGTCCCCCACGTAGCGTCGGTGCGAGTGGGGCTCCAAGACCCTTGTGTGTTTGTGTCCTTTAGGCAGAATTTCTAGTTTTCTTGGAATGTGGCAGGAGCTTGATGGAGGTGACATCTTGGAGGTGACAGGGGCGTGTGTGTCCTCCCCACACATGGAAGGAGGGACCCGAGCTGGTCACGGCTGTTCAGTGCTGTCCCTGCAAAAAGCCAAGTGGCCGGAGCTGTCAGGAGGCCCAACAGCCTCCAGGCCTGGGCATCGTGGCACCCCAAGGTCCTCCTGACCTGGGGCAGCCGTGGGGTGGGGTGGGATGGAGAAGAGTCCCGGGAGGCAGCAGCGGGAAGCTCCATCTCTCCTCCTCCTCACCACCGACCCCCGGCTCGAGTAAGCGTTTGCCTTGAGATCTCCCTCCCTCCCCCACGGGTCTCGCTGGCCACCAGCTGGTGTCTAAAGTACGAGCTCAGACACGAGACTCGTGTCTTCCCCCCCATTGTGATCGTCCCACCCCAGCACTGAGCATCACCCGCAGCTTCAGTTACCCCCTGACGTAGGTACAGCGACAGCGACAGCGCGGGGGACACGGCTGCAGGGCGGGGGGCAGAGAGGCCGGCGTGGCTGCAGCGGAGGCTCGGGGCCGCAGGACGCTGATCCTGGCTCTGACTTTGCTCTGGGGTCTCGGGAAGTCACGTCACCTCTCTGCCTCAGTTTCCCCACCTGGCACGTGGGGATGACACCACTCACCCCACCGGTTGTTGCGAGGCGTGAGCGGTGCGTCAGGTCTTCTCTAAATGTGACGTAGTGGTGTTATTATTATTACTATTATTATTATCATTATTATTATTATTTTGTGTCATAGGATGATTCTGCGGCCGCAGCGGCTGCTGGGGCCAGTGTCTGTCCCACAGTGGGGTGACACTGAGGGGAGGGAGGGGACCAGGCTTGAGACAACAGCTCTGGGGTGTCGGGGGGCCAGGGCAGAGCCCCTCCTGCCCGGGAGTGAATTCCTACCGTTTGCTCCTGGCTCTGTCACCCCCTCCTGCCAGGGGCTGTCAGACTGTCGTCTCCTTAGCACCATTTCCTGATTTGATGTTGTGATTCTTTCTGTTGTAAAGGGTTGAAATAAAGCTTCTAGATGTTCTTCCTCAGCTTGGGCCTGAGTTTGTGGGAGAAGGTGGGACAGGGGGTGGTGGCACAGTCAGGGGGACACCTGGTGCCCTATAAAAAGGAATAAAGGGGATGAAGGAATTTTGTTCTCTCTGGTGCCTTCCCTCTGCTCTGGATTTGCTCCTCAAACCTGGGCTCAGAGGGGGGTTTGCTGAGCTGATACCAGGCATGGGGCTGCCACCCCCACTATGGCCAGCACCAGCCCATGGTGGCTTCAGGGGAGGAAGCCCCTGTGCCATGCAGCAGGGCCAGTACAGCCCACAGGCACAGACACACCCACAGACACTCCAGCATGGACCTGGGGGGTTTTCTTCTTCAGCCCACGCTGCCCAGCTCCTCCTCAGGCAGTGGCCAAGCCCAGCTCCAGCAAGAGGTCCTGGGCAGGGCTGTGACTAAAGTGGGACCCAAGGGGCCACCATCACCTCACAGCAGGTGCCCCCCTGCCCACACTTTAAAAAAATCCCCCAAAAACCAAAGAGCTTTTGTACCTCAGCTCAGGTGGGATCCACACTTGGAACACGGGATGGACATGGCCTGAACCCCAACCAGCCATGGCCTGGACAGGGTTTGACCCATAGCCACTGGCCACCAAGGGAGGTTTCACACAAGTCCCTGTGCCCAGAGCAGCAGCAGCCACCTCCTGCCCTTTCCCCAGCTGTGCAAATCCCTGGGGCACCCACAGCACCTGGGGGGCACCCATGGCCCCCCCTCAAACCCTTCAGCTTGCCCCTGGCTCCTGGAAGCTTTACCTGACCCACACTGCCAGGTCCCTTCTGCAGCAGCACCAGCTCTTCCACCTACTGCACCCACCCCCCCACTGCAGCCACCCCCCGTCACTGCCAGACCCCAAACCAACGGGGCTGCTTTTCCCAGACACACATTGGGTCAGAAACCCCCAGATTTGGGGCAGCCCAGCTCACACAGCAAGACAGGGATACCCACACACCTCTCCCCTCGCTGCTGCTCTTCCTCCTCCCAGGAAAAGGAGTAAGAAAACAACTTGCTTCAGACTTTAACTACTGAAAAAAAAGAAAGAGGAAAGAAAGGAAGAGGACAGAGGCAGTTACTACTCTATCCCTTTTTATTGTCTTTAATCTATGTTGTAAAAAGATCCAGTATCACGTAACAGCCACTGAAGTATCCCAATATCACACTAGTTCTGAACCATTTAGACAATAGCTTAGTCTTTTTTTTTTTTTTTCTTTTTTTTTCTTTTTTTTAAACCTGCTGGAAGGGGAAAACCATATCGCCCATTATACAGGCCAAAAGAAACAAACACTGGTCAAATAATAGTGACAACCTCAAGCAAGTGAAATGAAGATGAAAAGGGGTTTAGAGTGAACACAGGCTGCAGGACGCCCAGGGGCCCCCACGGCCCCTCGCCCTTGTGCTTGTCCCCCCACAACCACTGGGGCTGTGGGGCTCCCGCACACCCCGGCTCCAGTCCCTCAGCTCAGAGGCCACAGCTCCCTTCGTTAAAGCCCATGACGAGTAAATTAAATCTTAGTAGAGAACAGCAAAGGGCAGCCCCCGAGGATGGCAGCTCCAGGGCAGGAGCCCCTTCGCTGTCACTCCCAGGGGGACAAACAGCCTCGCACCCGCGCTCGGCCGACCGATTTCTGCCACCTCCACGCCCCGGCTGGCGCGGCCCAACCTCGCCTCCATCTCAGGTACAAAGAGCATAAGAAATGGTGAATAAAAAAATGATCCCAGGCCCTGCGCCCGCCTGGCGCTCAGCAGCCGCCTCTGGTGCCATTCGCAGCCCCACGACGCTTCCACCCCGAAGGGGACGACCCCGCGGCCGCACCCACCCCGCCACGGCCGGCAGAGGGCGGGTGAAGTTCTCGTTCCTCTCCGCGCTGCCCGGCTCCACCCGCGGCACAACCGTGACCGAGGCCTCACAACAGCCCTGTGAGGTCGGTCGCTGTCTCCATGGGACACGAGTCCAAGGCAAAGCTGGCATTCGACTCCGGACTGCGCACTAACGCTGCGCCCGCCGCCGTCCTCCTCCCACAGAAAAATGGTCCCTGCTCACAGAAAACAAAAGCATTTTTGTGCCCGTGCTCCTGGCTTCCCGCAGGAGAAAGCGCTCACAGGCAGAACCGACAGCTCCAGTCGCGTCCTGTGTTGCACAAGTTGCAGGGATCCGGCCTCCTTGACGTGGGGAGAACAAGAAATTAAAAAAATTAATAATAATAATAATAACAAGGGAAGAGGACAAAAAGTACAGGCAGCTCAGGAACAAGTCACAGCTCACGCTTGTAACGCCCGGCTGCGCTCGCGCTGCGGGGCGGCAGGGACCCGCCGTGAGGCTCGGAGATCCTGCGTGGAATGTCACCTCCATCTGGCACCTTCAGGGCTCCATCTGGCTCCTTCAGGGCTCCATCTGGCACCTTCAGGGCTTCCTCCCCTCCGACGTCCTCGGGGCAGCCGGCGCGGGGAGAGCGAGGATGAGGAACACGATCACCACCCTGCACCAGAGCTGCTGGATCCACGCGCTGCCCGGGGCGGGCACGGCCACGAGCCGAGACGAGCGTCCTCCTCTTGAGCCGGGAGCAGCTCTGGCAGTGGGGCTGCTCCAGCCTGGCCCCGTGGGGAAGGGGCAGGGGACGGCCGGTGGCAGCTGTGTCCTCGCTGTCCAGTTGAGAGCGGAGGAGGTGGGTGTCCACGACGACCACGGCGTCAGGGTCCATCGGCTCTCCCAGTCCATTCCCGGAGGCGCTGCACTGGCTCTTCCTCCGCGGTGACCATGCACGGAGCCAGCAGCAGGAGATTCAGACAACATTAATCTTCTAGGATGGAGAGAGATGACTTCACAAGGGATAAATAGAACTTTTATTTAAATAAACATTTGTGAACATCTTTATACAAATTACAAGTCCCCACACAATCCTCCAGCTCCGCTTAAGCGCCAAAGCTGCCGGGAGGGCCTTTGAGCAGATCCACCAGGATGTCGAGGAGCTGGCTGTGCTGGTGGTGCAGGTCCCCGGGGATGGCGGCCATCTCGTAGCACAGGCACGTCTCCACCATCTTGGAGAGCGACACGCGGAAGTCGCGCAGGAGGCGGATGGTGTAGGAGTCTCCCTCCAGCACCAGGAGGTCGCTGTCTGTCAGCGAGACCGTTGCTCGCCAGCCATCATCTGAGAGGGAAGAAGAGAGGAGGTGAGAAGCAGGAACGGTGCTGACCTCTTCCAGCCTGTGCTGGCTGCTCAGCCCCTCCACCACTGCGACCAGAGGGACTGCAGCTCCTCCCCACACACTCTGGGGACTCAACTGCGACAACGAGTTCCTGCACAAGCCAGGAAGCACTCTGACCCACCACAGAATCCCAGGATCATCTGGACAGGATAAAACCTTTTAGATCATCAAGTCAAATCACTGACCCAACACCAACAAGTCCCCAGCTAAACCACGTCCCCACACTGGGATCCTCCCACTGTTTCCCACAGGAGGTGACTGACTGAGCCCATCTGAGCCCGAGGGCTGGAGACCAGCGGCAGCGCTGCCGAAAACCCACGGGCTGATCACCACAGCTACAGGGAGAAGGGCTTGTTCCTCTGTCTGTTCAACCAAGGACCAGAGGAAATGGGCTCCAGTTGTGGCCAGGGCAGCTGAGATGGGATGTGAGGAAGAATTTCTTTGCTGAAAGGGTTCTGAGGCATTGGAAGGGGTTGCCCAGGGCAGTGGTGGAGTCCCCATCCCTGGAGGGATTGAAGAGTCGTGTAGACACAGTGCTGAGGGACATGGGTCAGTGGGGACTGGTCAGTGTTGGGTTCATGGTTGGACTCCATGATCTCAAAGGGCTTTTCCAACCCAGGAAATTCTGTGGTTCTGTGATTCCTCCCCATGCACCAGCTGTGGCTGAAGAGCAGCTCAGCTCCTCCATCCCCAGGGATGAGCCTGCAGGCACGAGCCCGCTCTGCTCAGCCTGCCCGTGGCTCGGGTGCCTTGTCTCCCTGGAGAGCTACAGCTGAGAACAGCTCAAATCACCACCTTTGTGGCCCCATGACAGCAAAACCCAGTGCAAAGCAAGAGGTTTGGAAAGCCCAGGAGGACGTTTGGCCAAGGGAAGAGGTGGAGCTGCTCGGAGCAGAGGAGGGGTGCAGCTATAGGGGCGGGGTGACTGCGACACTCACCTCGGACGTGGATGTCTGTGTCGGTCATGAGGAGCACGGCCAGCGGGTGGACCTGGGAGGAGTCCCGCACAAACACCCCCCCGTTGGACTTCACTGCCATGAAGTAGGTGAGCCAGCGGCTGTAGAGCTTGGATGCCTCCCTGCACAGGGGAACAGCTTCGTCAACCACGGGCACAGAGGTGCTGTCCTCTGGTCCCGGCACACGTGTCAGACACGGCGCCATGTCCTCGGCACGGGCAGCTGGCGCTGGGCAGCTCATGGTCCCCACCCTCCCAGGGTGAGGGACACACCCACATGGGTCACCCACCTGTTGATTGTTGACTTGTGGAGCAGAACGGTGCCAGCCTTTGTCCGATACGCGTAGCTGTTGGGCTTGAACTTCCCTTGACGGGTCACTTTGCCTTGTCTCACCTGAAAGGAGAAGGACATCTCAAAACACCTGCACAACCAGGAGGCACTGTCCACAGCCAGCTCAGCTTTCCCCACAACTGTCTCTCCTGCATTTGTGGAGAGAGAACTATGTTCCTCCACTTCCACAAGCTCCACTGTGTTGTTGGGGTACGTACATGGGTGTGACCAGACCTGACAGCCACTGAATGCCACGCAAGGGGCAGCAAACAGGAGGAGGAAGATGCCACCTTGATGGTTCCCAAATGAAGCTACAAGAACCCAAGTGTGGACCTGTCCAGGCAGCCTGCCCAGGACACACGCTCCCAAGACAGCACAACCATCTCTGGCACCTTGATGCTTCCCTGTGCTACCCACAGTGACCAGCAAGCCCTGGAGAGTGATGGCAGAGCGAGGAGCCAGTACCTGGATGAGGTTGGGGTAGAGCCCAGCCATGAGGACACCCTTGACGAGTTCTTCCTCTTCACTGTACTGGTTACACACAGAGGAGGGCATGGTACAGTCAGATGGGGACGACACCAGGAAGGCTTCGTAGAGGTTCTCAGAGAACTGCTTGACAAGGCCTGCAAGGAGACAGCCCCAGGGAATCAGGTTGGCCCTCTCCTTCACCCCACAGAATGAAAGAACCTCAGCAGGGCAGCACCAGCTCCAGCCCTCGGTGCTGGGACAGGAGACCTGTCCTGCCTGTGGCCTCCCTGGCACCCAGGGCTACGCCTGTGCTCATGAGTGCCAAATCCTGAACCTGCAGGTCACCTAACCCCTTTCTGCACCACGTTCCTCACCAGTGCTTCAGCCTCAGCAGGGAACAGAGGGGAGAATCCCAGAATCCCAGAATTCCCAAGACTGGAAAAGCCCTTAGGATCATCAAGTCCCATCATGAACCCAACACTGACCAGTCCCCACTGACCCATGTCCCTCAGCACTGTGTCTACACGACTCTTCAATCCCTCCAGGGATGGGGACTCCACCACTGCCCTGGGCAACCCCTTCCAATGCCTCAGAACCTTTTCAGCAAAGAAATTCTTCCTCACATCCCATCTCAGCTGCCCTGGCCACAACTGGAGCCCATTTCCTCTTGTCCTGTCCCTTGGTCCTTGCTTGAACAGACCCACCCCCACCTCTCTGCACCCTCCTCCAAGGGACTTGGACAGAGCCAGAAGCTCTCCCCTCAGCCCCCTTTTCCCCAGGCTCAGCACCCCCAGAAGCAGGTCTGGGACTCACCGTTGATGAAGCGCAGGCTGGGGCCGTACAGGTAATAGTCCTGCAGGTAGTTGTCCCTGGCACGGCTGTCCCTGCGCCGCAGCACCTCCTCCCAGCCGGCCACGGCTCTGACAAAGGCCAGGTGGTCGCTCCCGCTCTCCCGGCTCAGAACAGCCTTGGCCTGGGACACAGAGACACGTGTCAGCCGAGCTGCAGCTTCCTCCCTACCTGCTTTCTACCTTCTTCCAGGAGGGGCTCCTCACCTTGTCCACCTCTGCACGGTTTTGCAGGCTGCTGCTGAAGGGGTCCCGGGTGAGGCAGGACACGATGACGAGCAGGGGGTGAAGGCAGCGGTAGATGGAGGCCAAGACGATGGCCTTTGCCAGCCGAGGGTCTGTAGAGATCTGGGCAAGGCGCTTGCCCAGAGTGGTGAGGGCTTCTCGCTGGTCCAGCACTCCTGCAACAGAGCCACCACGAGGGTGCATCCATCAGCTCTGAGTGGGCTGAAAGTGGTGGCCAGTGGCCTTGGGGAGCTGCCAGGAGAACCTGCCTACCAGACTTGGGAGATGTGGTGTAACCTCTAGAAGAGGCACACAAGAAGCCTGCAAGAAGTACCCAAAAACTCCCAGGTGTAACTGACCTGAGGCCAGGTCACAGTTTCCCTTCTTTCTCTACAATCCCACCCTCTTTCTTTCAAGCTTTGAGAAGTTCTCCCCACTTCATGAGCAAAACAGCGTGGGAAATTAAACAGCACACAACGTGTGTGGCTTGGAAAGTCCCCATCAGCTGCCATCCCCACCTAGGGACAATCCTACTCAGTCTGTCCCACAGGATCCTCCCACTCCCCATGTTTAGACAGCAAACATGTTGCCATCACACCCACACCAAGGCACAGCATTAGCTCACCGATCTCCTGCAGCAAGATCACTGCTTCATCCACAGCTTTGATGTCAGGGCTGTCCAGAGCCTTGGAGAGAAATTCAACTGCCTGCAACAAAGCAGGGGGGAGAAGATAAAAAAGGGGCATGTTTCCCAGAATGGCCTGGATTGGAAAAGACCTTCAAGATCATAAAGTCCCATCATGAACCCAACACTAACCAGTCCCCACTGACCCATGTCCCTCAGCACTGTGTCTACACGACTCTTCAATCCCTCCAGGGATGGGGACTCCACCACTGCCCTGGGCAACCCCTTCCAATGCCTCAGAACCCTTTCAGCAAAGAAATTCTTCCTCACATCCCATCTCAGCTGCCCTGGCCACAACTGGAGCCCATTTCCTCTTGTCCTGATCCAGGCCAGGATGCCCTTGGCCTTCTTGCCCACCTGGCCACTCTGCTGCCTCATGTTCAGCCGCTGCCCACCAACACCCCCAGGTCCCTCTCTGCCCAGCAGCTCTCCCCCCACTCCTCCCCAAGCCTGGAGCTGCCAGGGGTTGTTGTGACCCAAGGGCAGGACCCAGCCCTTGGCCTGGTTGAACCTCCTGCACTTGGTCCTGGCCCATGGATCCAGCCTGGCCAGATCCCTCTGCAGAGCCTCCCCAGCCCCCAGCAGATCAACACTCCCACCCAGCTGGGTGTCCTCTGCACACTGACTGAGGGTGCCCTCGATCCCCTCGCCCAGATGATGGATGAAGATGTTAAACAGGCCTGGCCCCAGCACTGAGCCCTGGGGACACCACTGGTGTAACTGAAGACACATTCTGTAACTGAAGTCATCTACACATTTCCTGGTCTGAACTTCCCCAGACTGCACTGCATTTCTGAAAGCAAGACCTGAAGTCATCAGCACCTTGGGTTTCTCCCACTCAGGTCTGTGGTCAAACCACATCTCTGGAGTTGGCAGCAGGCAGGCTGCATCCAGGTGGTTCTGCCAGCAGCCCCCTCGCAGGCACGTCCTGTGCTTACCGTTTTCTCTGGCATGTGGATCTTGGCCTGGACCACCAGGTTCTCCAGCGGGGTGCGCAGGATCTCTGGCACCTGGTAGGTTGGCATCTTGTCCAGGCGGCTGCGAGGGAAGAGGTGATAGGCAAACCCCGACTGGCAGCGGCCGGCGCGCCCGCGCCTCTGCACCACGTTTGACTTGGACACCCACACCGTTTCCAAGCAGGACACCTTGGAGAAGAGGGATTAGGTATGAATGCTGGCACAGCTCTCTGTCCTCTTTAAATGCAGATTCCCATCCAGCCCACAGACCTCAGAAATGCCTCACAACTGATCCACCACCCCGCTAAAGGGCAAGGGAAGCTTTTCCCACTCCCCTGCATCTTGCAGTGCTGGTCTCTAGCAGGCAGCAGCGTGAAGGCCTGAGCTGGACGAGTCCCTGATGCCATCTGCAGGACACCTGCCCTGGTTCCCCACACAGTGCTCCCAGGGGCTCAGCACGCTGCTCTGCTGGGACCCATCTCCCCCACGCTAGTGCTGCTGTGTGCCAGCACAGCCACTGCCGGCTCGGCGCTGTGAGATGAACGGGGTTAAAGCTGGGCAAATAGAAAAGGGTTGTTTGAAAACCAGAACTGTTCCAAGGTGTGAACCCTCACCTGGAAGAATCACACAATCCCAGCCTGGTTTGGGTTAGAAGGGACCTTAAAGCTCCTCCAGTCCCAGCCCCCTGCCAGCAGCAGGGACACCTTCCACTAGACCAGGTTGCTCAAAGCCCCATCCAACCTGGCCCAGAACACTTCCAGGGAGGAGCAGCCACAGCTTCTCTGGCCAACCTGGGCCAGGGTCTCACCACCCTCACACCAAACAATTTCTTCCTCACATCTCAGCTCCATCTCCCCTCTGCCACTTTCAAGCCATCACCCCTTGTCCTGTCCCTCCCTGCCCTTGGCCAAAGTCCCTCCCCAGCCTTCCTGGAGCCCCTTCAGGTACTGGGAGGCCACTGGAAGGTCTCCCTGGAGCCTTCTCTTCTCCAGGCTGAGCAGCCCCAACTCTCTCAGCCTGTCCTCACAGCAGAGCTGCTCCAGCCCTGGCATCATCCTGGTGGCCTCCTCTGCACTGGCTCCAGTAGCTCCATGTCCTTGTGCTGTTGGTGTCCCCAGCACTGGAGGCAGCACTGCAGGGGGGGTCTCAGGAGAGCGGAGCAGAGGGGCAGAATCCCCTCCCTGGCCCTGCTGCCCACGCTGCTCTGGGTGCAGCCCAGGACACGGTTATTGGGTCTGGGCTGCAAGTGCACATTGGTGGCTCATGTTGAGCTTCTTGTCCACCAGTAGATGCTCTAGAAGATGCTCTAGCACAGGGAGGGGAAGGGGCAGCAGCATATGGCCAGAATTCCTTCTTCCAAGAGCAGCAGTGGCAGCGCTGCCTTCACATTGATATGGAGGTTTACACACAAGAGCCTTCGCTGGGCCCAGCATCACCAGAACCGCGGCCTGAGATCCTGTAAACCTCTCCCTTAAAGCTGACTAAGAAGGTTTAGGGCACTGGGGTCAAGATCACTTCACACAAGAGCCGTAGCTCATAGGTCAGAGCTGCCCTGCTTTGGCTAGAAAGGGATTTACAATGAAATAATAAAAAAAGGCAGAAAGCACACAGAAAAGCTACAGGTGTTAGATGGGGGAACAGAGAGACAGGAAAGGAGCAAGATTTGCCTTAAATTTCTCTGAAAACACCAAACTTTTGCCTGTTCAGGAGAAGTTGGTGGGGAGCCTGCAGGGAGCTTGGTAAAGGCTCCTGACTGATGAGTTTGACTCCCTGAATGAGTCAAACACTCTGTCCCCAAACAGGGACACAGAGCCGATGCCCCAAGGGCCAAACGGGAAGCAGTTCTATCATCCCATTAATGACATCTCAAATGTTGGTCTGAGAACATCCCTTAGCTCCAGTAGGTCCCAGAGGTGGGAAACCATCAGTACCTTGGTCTTTAGATCGTAGCGCTCCTCCTTGTGCGTGCCGCTGTCCACCACGTGGACGATGTCATTGATGGTGATGGAGGTCTCGGCGATGTTGGTGGCCAAGACGATCTTCCTGACGCCAGGTGGAGGCCGCTGGAAGATGTTCTGCTGGTCCATCATGGGGATGTTGGAGTGCACTAGGAGATTAAAAAAACCCCCCAAACCAGTGAGGCCCACTGTGCTGAGCTGCTCTGCAGTACAAGGCCAAGGTGCGCAGAGGTTCTCAGCCCTTTCGTACGGTGACCTCCCACTTCTGGAAACACGAGGACAAGGATGGGGACATCATGTGTAATACTGATGGTCACTGTCAGCAGTCTCCTGCCAGCCAGACCCCAAGAAAAATCTTCCATGCATCATTAGGGAAAGCTTCATTTCAGTTGCTTCCATCTATGGCTCAACACCAGCAGGAGCTCTGATCACCAACACCAGCAGGAGCTCCGATCACCAACACCAGCAGGAGCTCCGATCACCAACACCAGCAGGAGCTCTGATCACCAACACCAGCAGGAGCTCTGATCACCAACACCAGCAGGAGCTCCGATCACCAACACCAGCAGGAGCTCTGATCACCAACACCAGCAGGAGCTCTGATCACCAACACCAGCAGGAGCTCTGATCACCAACACCAGCAGGAGCTCTGATCACCAACACCAGCAGGAGCTCTGATCACCAACACCAGCAGGAGCTCTGATCACCAACACCAGCAGGAGCTCTGATCACCTCCTGTCCCAGAGAAGCTAATGGCAGCACCACAACATCCCTGGACCTCAAGCAGAAATCCCACTCCCCCCCACAGCCCAGTGCTGCAGCCCCCCCTTTCCAAAAGGCCTGTGGGGCAGGGGAATGAGTTATCCTCACCATTATTTGGTTTCACATGCTGAAAAATGGTTACCAGCAGGGGCCTGTACCTCTTTTATATCACATCTTTGCCCTGTGACAGACCAGTGACGGGGAGAAATTCCCAGCAACTGCACAGAGCAGCAGGGAAGCACAAGAACATGCAGATTTCACAAAAGAGCACCTGCATTTCTTAGCAACTGAGCTGCTTGGAAGCGTGCGCCTGGCTGGCCTTATTTAAGGTTTAATAGGGAGGACCATTAAAAAAACAAACAAAAAAAACCCCCCAAAACCTTACAGCCTCACAGAATAATTCTGGCTTTTATTATAAATTTCCCTCCTGGGATAGAGAAGGTTAAATTTACTAATCAAAGCTGAGCTAGAGTACACCTCCATCCCACAAGACAGGTCTGGAAGGTTATTTCTATGCAGCCTCAGCATGCAGCTGCAGAATTTAGCAGATTCCTCCTGGCCTCACTCCGAACTGCTGGAGGCAAACAAGAGGCCAGGTTCTTTGATCACACACAGGTTTGGGTGGCCCCTGCTGGGAGGAGTTACTCGTGTTTAACATGCACAGTTACACAGCAGGAACACAGAGCAGAGGGTAGAAGCTTGCTCTGGGTCAGAGCACAACAGCTGAAGGGGTTCATCAAGTCAATGGCTGCTCCATCCTCCTGCAGGTTGATGAGAAAAGGTCTGGAGCTGCCATCTCACCTGGTAAGACGAGGTACCGGCTGTTCTGAGACCCCAGCATCTCTAGCAAGCGCTGCTGCACTCCTTTGATCTCCTGCCAACCAGGGAGGAAGCAGAGGATCCCACCTGAAAAAAAGACCAAGAGTTAAGAACAAGTGACCTAGAAATCCAAGGACTTTTCCCCAGATGGAGACACAGAAACTGCTTCTGCTGCAAGGAAGGGACACTCGTTATTTCCCCAAGTCCACAGCAACCTGTAGGCAGAGAAACCCAAAGAAAAGCCTGGATCAGTGATGTCCCTGCCAGCTGGTCTCTGAGGAAGCCTGCATCACACTTATGGTGAACAAAGGGCAGATACAGCCCTCAGGGGAAGTGAGACCCAGGGGGATGCTCGTCTGGATTTCATTAGGGCAAGGTTTTGAAGCTGGAAAGAAACCAGGCTACCTGTAGTTTGACAGTGAATATCTTCTGCTAGCTTTGAAACACTTGGAACTCTCAGAAGCCACCTGAGAGTCCTGCCTTCTTCACAAAAACATCACCTCCCAGGCACAGATATTTAACAGAGATGGGTCTCCAACACAGAAAAACAACTAAATTGTACAGCACAAGGTTGTGAATACTGGAGCACAGACAACTCTTGTCCTTCACCCCCTCAGGAACAGCTGTATCTGAGGACACTGAGAACTCAGATGTTGTCTTGGCCAAAGACTCAGAATTAGCTCAGGCTACACTGGACCGATGGGCCAGGACCAAGTGCATGAGGTTCAACCAGGCCAAGGGCCGGGTCCTGCCCTTGGGTCACAACAACCCCCAGCAGCTCCAGGCTTGGGGAGGAGTGGGGGGAGAGCTGCTGGGCAGAGAGGGACCTGGGGGTGTTGGTGGGCAGCGGCTGAACATGAGGCAGCAGAGTGCCCAGGTGGGCAAGAAGGCCAAGGGCATCCTGGCCTGGATCAGCACCAGTGTGGGCAGCATGAGCAGGGCAGTGCTGGTCCCCCTGGACTGGGCACTGGTGAGGCCACAGCTCGAGTGCTGGGTTCAGTGTTGGGCCCCTGAGTCCAAGAAGGACCTGGAGGTGCTGGAGCGTGTCCAGAGAAGGGAACGGAGCTGGGGAAGGGTCTGGAGCACAAGTGTGCTGAGTTCCCGGCTGAGGGAACTGGGGGTGCTGAGCCTGGAGAAAAGGAGGCTGAGGGGAGACCTTCTGGCTCTGTCCAAGTCCCTTGGAGGAGGGTGGAGAGAGGTGGGGGTGGGTCTGTTCAAGCAAGGACCAAGGGACAGGACAAGAGGAAATGGGCTCCAGTTGTGGCCAGGGCAGCTGAGATGGGATGTGAGGAAGAATTTCTTTGCTGGAAGGGTTCTGAGGCATTGGAAGGGGTTGCCCAGGGCAGTGGTGGAGTCCCCATCCCTGGAGTTGTTAAAAAAACACATAAGTCACGGCACTTCAGGACAGGGTTTAGTGGGCATGGTGGTGTTGGGTTGACAGCTGGACTTGATGATCTTGGAGGTCTCTTCCATCCTTAATGATTCTATGACTCTCTGCTCCAGACCACTCAGTTCAACAGGAGTTCAAGGTGGCCTTGCAGAAGTCAGCTCAGCATCATGTTTTCTCTGCAAAGGGTCTGGGCTCTGCAGGGTTCACTTTCCCCCCCCACCCCTGGCAAAAGAAAAGAGTAAGAGGGCAAGGAACCTACCTGGTTCTCCGTGGGCATCGATCTGGAGTACGAGGTCAGTGATCAGATCAAGATCAAGGACACACTCATCATCTGATTGCTGGATAAAACAGGACACGCAGATAAATGAGCAGCAATCTAGCACACAGGCTCCCAGAGCATCTTCTGGAGAGAGCAAGTGCCTGTACTTGGACGGCCTGACCAGGACTAGGAGCCAGGAACCTCAGGAGCCTGGTTTTGGCTCCATCTGGAACCTGTTCTAGTCACAACTGCTGCCAGTTTCCTCTGCTGTGCAGTGAGAATATACAGTCCCTTTCCCATTCTCCAGATCTGGAAGCTAAGTGAGCCTCGTGCACCTCTACTGAACAGCTTCTAACAAGTAACAAAAATTAACATCACATTTTTGGGGACAAAACTGTGCCATATGCACCTGGGACTTCGAATCAAGGAGGCACAGAGCAGCAGTTGTTGTATCTCTTGGTAATTTGGAACATACCTATCAGTTGAGCTTTAAAAAGTGCAGGTAAAAAATCCCAGCCACAGCAGAAACAGGAAGATTGCCCTGAAGGCAATGGGACACCCTCAGCAAGTTTGCTGATGAAATAAAACTGGGAGAAGTGGTTGATCCACCAGATGGTTGCTCAGCCAAAGGGAAGGACTTCTACAGGCTGGAGAAATGGGCTGATGGCTTCTAGTCCAGCAGGTTGGACTAGAAAATGTCTAGAGGTTCTAGCCAAACTCAACGATTCTGTGGGTCCATGACCCACAACTGAAGTAAGAGGACCCACAGCAAAGAGTGCATGTCTGGAGGGGATTCTCCAGAGGAACAGTAGGACTAGTTGTACAAAGCAGCAGTCAGGGGATTCATAACAAACTGCTGTAAGCTGTGACCATCCCAGTCCTGGACCAGGCAAACATTCAAGTCTGCATCTATGTACGTACAGACACAAGCACAATGAGCTGTTAGCTTACTCAAACATAAACAAACTTCACATTAAAGAGGGACAAAAGTTAAACTAAGACCTAAATCTGAAGTCATCTTTATCCATAACTGAATCAAGATACTCTGGGACTCTACAAAGCTGACTTTACCTCACAAGGGTTGACGTAGATTTCAAGTTAAGCCAACACTGTGCAGCAACCACAGGGAGCAGTTCCAGCCCCAAACTCTCCCCTGCTGATGCACCAGAACTCAGCACCTCCTCCAAGGGACACAGCATAACAACCACACTGCGTACGCACCTTGATCTCGTAATGCCGGTGTCGGTACCGGCCCAGCTTGGCCAGGATCTCCTCCAGGTAGTACTCCTTCACGGGGTACATGAAACCCGGCACCTTGACCACAGGGCAGTCCCCAAAGTAACGTGAGAAACGCTGGTTGTCCCCTGTGGCACTCATCAAAACCAGGCGCAGGTCAGGGTTGAGCTTCTGGATGCCCTTCAGCAGGATGAGCAGGAAATCAGTGTTGACGTCTCGCTCGTGGACCTCATCGACCACGACGTGGCTGACACCCTCCAGGCTGGGGTTCCCCTGCAGCTTCCTCAGCAGGATGCCCACGGTGCAGAAGAGCAGGGCTCCTCCTCTGGCAGGGGGCTTGCTCTCCAGTCGTACCTGGTAACCCACATTCTTCCTCATGTTGGGACCCAACTCTTGCGCCACGCGTTGGGCGACTGAGATGGCGCTGATCCTCCTCGGCTGGGTGATGACTACGTTGCAGCGGGCGCCGCGTCCCTCCAGGATGTAGTGTTCCAGCAGGAGCTGAGGGATCCTCGTGGTCTTCCCACAGCCTGTGTCTCCTGCTATTACCACCACAGGGTTCTGCTCGATGGCTGAGAGGATGGTGTCCTTGTGGGGATCTACTGGCAGCGGGTGGCTCTCCTGCCAGGAGGACCCTCTCCTCTTCCAGAGGGCCAGGAGGTTCTGGCTGAGGCGCACTTCCTCCGCTTCCAGCATGGGTATGTAGGTCTTCCCCGTGATCGCATCGCTGATCGCCCCAGACTCTTTGCTCAGGTTCATCATGTCATCAGCAATCCGGGGCCTGGATTCCCTGATGTCCACTGGGTACTGGGAGAGATGGAGAGAAAGTTGGCAGGGACAAAAAGATTAGTACCAGTCCTGAGAAGGACAGAAAGAAACAAGTGGCTGGGACAGACTCAGCCAGACTGGCTTTGCAGTAGCCAGACTGGCTTTGCAGTGGCCAAAGTCTCTTCAGATTTTAGGTAACTCAGCCACTTATACCCTGAATTGGGGTTATTTAAAGTGAGAATGAACCTGGGCAGCTCCCTGCGCTTCCCTCACTGTGTCTCCTATTTAAGAGAGGTATCAGCGCTGCTGCCTGAACTGAGAGGCACCAAACAGTAACTTAAGATCTCCAAGTCGGTGGCTACACTGCACACAAGCAATGTGAGGGCCCCTCAAAGACAACTTGGGGAAACTATCAAGTTACACCACCACCCTTCTCTCCCTCAGGAAGTCCAGACACGTTAACTGGCACAAAATGTAAGTGTTCAGCTAAGGCAGAAAAATTCCATCTTGGCAAAAGAAAAAACAGAAGTCCCACATCCCACAGGAAGAACTAAAAGGAGCAACAATAGGTCAGGAATTGTCTAGAACACAAATAAAAACACTGGCCCAGATGTTCACGGATTAAAAGCTACAAAATCAGTACTTTTGGATTCAGAGTTGCCAAGCCCAAGCCTTCCACACACAGTGTGACAACTCATGACAAAGCATGGGATGCAGACCAAGCTCCTTCAGGGTGCTGCTGGTTTTCTAACTCTTTTAGCCCTTAGTCCAACCACTTCCAGCAGGTCATTCAGAAGCAGGAGCAGTCTTGGCTTTCTGGGATGTTCACTACTGCTTTGTTTACTTCATAGTATCTGTAAGACACTGTACAGATCACCTGAGATCTTTACTGTTCAGGCCCAAGAGCACTGCACACCTTCTGATAGCATGCTGCATGAACTTTTCTTTCACAAATAAACTTCAGTTGGTTTGGAAAGAAAAGTTTCAAGGAGGACTAGAAAGAAAGGGTGGTTGGAAATATTACAGAAACATTAATATATCCATTAACACATCCTTCTGAGAAGAAGCATCTCCTGTGAGCTCCTGAACTCCATACAGTTGCTGGTTTATTCAGCATTTCCCAAGATCTAGATGAGGTAAGAAGCTCATCCAGCAGGGAAGGAAAAAAACAAAATAAAATAATAATAATAAAAAAATCACAGCTACTAAGGTGTTTCAAGTTGTGAACATCAGTGAAGAAACACAAAAGCTCACAAGCCCTACAGAGATGAAAACCATGGCTAGAGACCACAATGATTTAAAATAAAACAAATAAAAGAGAGAAATAAAGCAAGGCATTACTTGCAATGATTTCAGTAAGCTACACACATCTGTACCCGAGCTCAATCTCATCGTACCTCAGCGCGAAGTCCTGCTTTGACAGTGAATGCTCCTAAGGAACCCTGTCTCATCACTACTTCAGCTCCCAAGGGTGTCTGTTCACCACTGCTCCACCAGGAAGAGGGATCTCCTGGGTGAAAGCACCACCAGGTGCCTGGGGACCTGCACACACTGCTCATGTACAATACTGTGAGAGACACTGCCAAGGGAAACGCGCAAGTACCGGCGTCTGGTCCTCGTAAAGCTACGAGGCACAACCAGAGTCTTAACAGAGCCAGCTCCTGCACGAGGCAGCATCCCTAAGCCCACAAAGGAGGCTGTAAGGAAGCCAAAACTGCACCCCATAACATCCCAAAAGCCAAATACTGCAGACAAATGTCACAGATGCATACAGAGAAGGTCCACTGCGCAGGAAGGGCCTCCCTTCCCCAAAGGTCAGCAGAGAACCATCAGTTTTTGCACCAAACTATCAAGCCATGGATTCCCTTGATGTTTTGAGATGAAGCTCTCAACCCATGTGCAACTCCTGAAGTGAACTGGGATCAGCCAAAGGCGGCTCTCAGACAGCCAGCCAAGCCTTACGTGGTTCAGGTAGTTCTCAATCTTGCGCAGGGTGGCTTCGGGGACTTTGATGTGGCAGGGCTTCCTCTGGTTCTCACCGAGCTCCCGGAGTGAAGTCATGTTGTACATAGCATGGCTGAGGGGGTTGTTGTTCTTGTCCACCAGGCCCAGGCTCTGCAAAGGAAGAGGCAAACAACGCTGTCAGACACGGGACTGCTGCATACAAAGTGCTGGCATATGGAGCACACAGGTCCTATGTGTTTGGATGTGTTAACTCCTTACCCCATATCCCACATCCATCACTTCCTGCTTTTGCCACAGCCAGAAATAAGACACAATCCCATCTCAGCTCTGGTGATGGACACATTGGAGCCAACTGCCACCTGCCCACAACACAATGCTCATGAGAAGGTCTTGAACAGACCCATCAGCCACAACAGTATCTGACAAAACCCTCTTGCAAGGGCTGTGAACTCCCTTGCTGTGGTTCTGCTATATTGTCCCAATTCAAGAGTAAGTCCTACACTGTTTCTTGGACTTGCCCTCTGCTGGACTCTAGAGTCTGCAGCAACATGTCTGGATTAGACCACCTGCGGGAATGAGAAGATAGTCTGGCTTTAGAGGACAGAACAAGGTGGCCAAGAGAACAGGCCAACACTTCCAGGGTGATCCCTACACATCACCTTGTTGAGGGCTCACAACAAGCACAACAGCCATCAAGGGTCACCACAGACTGGACACCAGAGGAGGACAACAGCAGTCTGGACTGAATCTAAGGTTCAGAAACACACGTTCATCAGGCATGAAGTCAAAGATCAGAAAGTTTCAGGCATCACTCCATTAGGCTCAAATATGAAACACAGAAGAGTTTGGGTTGAAAGGGACCTTTCAAAGCCAGCAGTATCCCCTGCAGTGAGCAGGGACATCTTCAACCACATCAGGTTGCTCACAGCCCCATCCAACCTGACCTGGAATGTTTCCAGGGGTGGGGCTTCTACCACCTCTCTGGGCAACCTGGGCCAGGGTCTCACCACCCTCAGTGTAAAAAAATTCTTCCTTCTATCCAGTCTGAATCTCCCCTCTTTGAGTTTAAACCCATTTCCCCTTGTCCTGTCACTAGAGGCCCTGCTCAAAAGTCTGTCCCCATCTTTCTTAGAGATCCCTTCAAGTATTGAAAGGTGCTGTAAGGTCTCCCTGGAGCCTTCTCTTCTCCAGGCTGAGCAGCCCCAACTCTCTCAGCCTGTCCTCACAGCAGAGCTGCTCCAGCCCTGGCATCATCCTGGTGGCCTCCTCTGCACTGGCTCCAGTAGCTCCATGTCCTTGTGCTGTTGGTGGCCCCAGCACTGGAGGCAGCACTGCAGGGGGGGTCTCAGGAGAGCGGAGCAGAGGGGCAGAATCCCCTCCCTGGCCCTGCTGCCCACGCTGCTCTGGGTGCAGCCCAGGACACGGTTATTGGCTCTGTGCTGCCAGCGCACGGTGCCGCCTCGTGTGGAGCTTCTGGTCCCCCAGCACCCCAAGTCCTTCTCCTCAGGGCTGCTCTCAATCCCCTCATGCCCCAGCCTGTATTGATACCAGGGATTGTCCTCACCCAGGTGCAGGACTGTGCACTTAGCCTTGCTGAACTTCATGAGGTTCACACAGGCCCACGTCTCCACCATGTCCACGTCCCTCTGGATGCCATCCTGCCCCTCAGGCACAACTGCACCACTCAGCTTGGTGTCACCATATGGTCAGTCAGCTGCAAGCAGCCCCTATTCACAGGCACTATAGATGTGGGATGTAGGAGCCACATGCACTTACTTTAAGCTTCTGACAGGCCAGGGCTGCTGCTTTGTTTTCTGCCTCCACCTTGCGACGTCCCTTGGCAGCGAAAGTCATCGGGCAGGGCCAGCGGAGCGTGAGCTTGCAGATCTTGGTCTTGGTGCCCACTGTGCGGAACTGCATGTATTCCTGAAGAGCACATAACAACATCACACTGGGGGGATCTTCAGAGGCTACAGAACTAAGCAGGCATTTTCAAACAGACCTCAATGTTTCTAAGCAGAGCTTAAATTGTTGGGGGTTTTTTGGTTTGTTTGGGGTTTTTTTGTTTGTTTGGGGTTTTTTTGTTTGTTTTTTTTGAACTAGAACTGCTTTACTGCTCTGAATTCCACCCCCACAGCTCACAAGGCACTGGGTAAGCAGAAGTGAGAGCAGACAGCTGTGTGGAGAACATCACTGAGAGCCTCTGGGGTGGAGCACAGCTACTGTTTGCTGGAAAGGAGGTGGGTGACACATACCAAGGAGGAGGATCACCAGATACTGTCAAGAATCAAGTTGTGGACAGATTCTGTCAGCACAGAAATTACACGTTACTTTGAGCAACACAAACTTGTGTTTGTTGCAGATAAATGAGGAAATGCAAACTTACCACCTTAGAAAAATATCCTCCTTCATTCACACAACAGCTCCTCTATCACCCTGGCCTCAAGTAACAGTACTCCTCATGTTTCTGTTAAGACATTTCCTCAACTGTCACTACAAAGTCTTTTACTCACTCTCCAGGCTGACTTTTATAGGCCTAGTTTCAACCTCCCTTCTCTCCCCAGTTCTCAGCTGCCCAAAAAAGCATTCAAAGTGATTCCAGTGGAGTTTTTAAGCTTCATCCTCTGAGGGTCCCAGGCAGGGGCCAGTCAAACAGCATCTTACCTTGACTGTGGAGGAAGAGGTTGCAATCTGAATCACTTGGGCCAGAAGGTTTTTGGGGAGTGGGAACTGTGTCAGGGCACGGATGGCAGTGTTGTCATCTGTCATTTCAATGGAACCCCCTCCTCGGCTGGATGGAAAATGAGAACAGTTTGTTATACAAATACCCACCTTCTGCTCAGGCATCTCTCACTTCAGGTCTGCTACTGAGGTCTGAAACTAAGTAGGTAAAGGCAAAGATAATTTTGGTTATCTCAAAAGTCAAGCTGCATCTTGAGACTAAAATCTGTCAGCCACAGATCAATCACCCAGCCCGATAAAATCACCTACTAAAGAGCAATCAAACCTTTATGCTAACACTACAAACATAGAGAGCATTAATAGATTTAACAAACAATTAATTCTGAATGCAAATAACATCCCTATAAAACAACCACCACCACCAGGTCCTTACTGATCTTACTCCTGTTGACTATTAAAAAATCAAAGCTGTGTGCTCAGAAAATATGAAATCAAGCAAGCAACCATGGTGATGAAAAGGAGCAGATTTAATGTTGCCTTCAAAACCAGAGTGGACAAAAAAGGTCTAAGTGCACAAGCACAGTTTCTGGGAATGGAAACCTCTTTAGGCACAGAAGAATAAGAAAGGCAGGTACCAACAGGCAGCTGCCAATCCAAAGGGCAAGACTCCAGAGAATATGCCTGTGCATTCCCGTGAGATGGCAGCCAGGTACAAGGTCAGGCTGCCTCACTACTGCTCACATAATAGTGCAGCAGTCAGTGTCTGGCCACACCAGCAACGTGGGAAGCTGCAGCTCAACTGTACAAAGAGAAACCTCTCTCCTTTACTGCCCTGGCTTAGCAGCTATCAGGGCAGACATACCTTGCATCTCTGCCTGGGGTTCGAGCGTCCTGATGTGCCATAGGTAGATAATCAGAAACATCAATTGCTTCTTCTTCCAGCTCTCCTTCTTCCAGTTCCCCTTCCTCTAGCTCCCCTTCCTCCAGCTCTTCTCTCCTCATTGCTTTAGGCATCCTGCCCTGTTCCATGGGCTGGATGGAATCATCCGGCTCCATCCGCCGCCAGCACGTTGACAAGTCGGCGAGAGAAGGTCCAGACTTGGAGCGCCACTTGCCCTCCGAGCACCACCTCTCATCGGGACAGCCGAGCTGGTCGGCGAGGAGCCGGTACTTTGCAGCATCAAAGAGCTCGTTTCTGGGTCCCAGCAAACCCCAACCCTACAGGAGAAAAAGGCTTTGTTAGCAAAGAGCCCGATACAGGTAACCCTGCAGGAAACAAAACCACGTCTGGTGAAGGAGGGAAACGCAGGAGCGATTTGTTCATGTCCCACAGAAAAGGAGAGGAAGAAAACGAGACTTAAAGCTTTCCTCCTGACATTATTCCTTAAGAAAGGGAATCCATTCACTAACCTCACTTCCCAGAGCACAACTGCCTAGCACCACATAGCTTGGTAGAAAGGGTGGGCCAAGATGTATCAGTATTTTACAAACTATTAGCTATATTTAGCATTTTCACGTTTTGAGACCTACCTCAGAGCATGAAATGTGTCTTTCTGGAAAGGCTAATCTAAACAAATATAATCTGGGATAACATGAGAATGCAGGGAATGGTTCATCTCCTGCCTTTTCACAGTTATTTGTACAGGCAGCACTCAGAGCTCCCCAACCAAGCAGGTTTTGAAACAGAAGAGCTGATAACCATGGCTGGCCTACCAGCTACGTTTAGGGCTGAACCTCACATGAAGCTTCGTACCTCGAGTGCAGCACACACCACATCTTACCAGAGGGCTGCAATAAATTAAAAGTTACAGCTCTGTGCCTCTCAGTGGCCCCATATTAGACCACACTGTATTATTTTGTGCTGTAGGAGTGCCCAAGACAGCAAGAATACACTTTGCTAGCTGCTGTACTCAAAGTCACATTATTCACTCTCTGCACCAAGCAGACACTACTACTTTTCTTGAGCTGATGACTATTCATTTAAAGCAGCATTTGTACAGTTATAACTAAATTTGAATATAACTATATTGAATATATTTCTATAGTTATGATTGCACAAGGTCCCCCATCATGAGGGACTTCTGCTGGGTTATAGGTTTAGCTGGCAAAGCATCAGAGCTCAAAACTTTCACACTTAATCTATGGTTTCAACGTGTTGGGGTTTTTTGATTATTATTTTTTTTAAGTTCTAAACTGAAGTACAGTTCAGCCATTTCCAAAGTTTGGGGATAAATATATTATAAGTGTAGGTAGGGATTTTTTTTCCTTTGAAAACTTGCAGGCTCTCAATGAAAGCAGGAAACAATGCTTTTGCTGTGTATTGACTACTGAGGATAAAACAAGAATATATTTCCAGTGAATGTTAATTGAATGAGCACCAACCAGGCTCCAGGTGGAATGAAGTCAGTCAGTGAAACAAGTTTTGCTAATCACAGGATTAAAGAAACTAGCCTAAGCAGAGAGGCCAGATGAAGAAACTGCTGGTTTTAACGCTGCGGTTCTCTACTTCTGAAGGCTTAATTTAAAAACTAGTTATTGCTTGACCTACAAGCAAATCAAAAAGCTCTCTTATTGTCAGAGCACTTGCAACATCTTTTCTAGGATCCTTAGTAGGAAGATATCATTGTTCCTACTCCACAGATGAAAGGGAAACTCCAGAAGCAAACACACTTGCTCAGGGTTACAGACAACAGTCAGTGGCAGAGCTGAAGACAAAACTGCATCCTACTCTCAGGCAGCTGCAGTGTCCCACTGTATCTTAACTGGTGACCTTTATAACTTCAGTGTAGGTGTTTGATCCTGGCTGTGCACACATATCAACCATTTCCAGCCATAAATAAGTGGCAGACCAGCATTAACTTTAAAAGAGTAATCATAAACCAGAACATGTAATTGATCCACTCACCTGAAGAGGAAAGGAGCCTCTGAAGATACTACACTTGCAAATATGCACAGGCAGACTGACACAAGTGTGAGTTAGGGAACAGTAACAGCAAATACACTGGAGGGACGCTCTACTTCTTGCCATAAATGCTGAGACTAAGATAAAAGCTGATTAAAATCTAGGACATAAAAATGCAAAGACCAGAACTCAAAGAATTGGGTGCGTTCATGACTGGCTGAAGTGAGTGGGCTTTTAAAGCTCAAGACTTCACCCTCTACCCTTGATTAACAGCTAGGCCAACTAAGAAAGTGAACAGGCAAAGAGAGAGATAGAAGTCAGAAATCATATCAGTGAAACAGACGAGGCCTCCACACTCACAGGCGTGTTTCTCCAAGCTAAGGAGGGGCACAAGCTCACCTTGAAGAGCTGACACGCTGCCGCTGCTGCCTGCCTCTCGGCATCGATCTTCTTGGTCCCGTAGCCTTCCACTTCCACATTCTTAGGCCACTTTATATGCAGAGTGACTTTCTGAAAAGCAAAGATAACCCAGAAAGTGAGACAGCACAGAACAATCTCTCTTCTCCACCAGTTACCTGCTTCAAACGTCTCAGAAAGGCAAAGAAGGGAACTACAAATGAAAATCCCAAACAAACTCCTTGTTTAGTGCCTTTATGGGAAGCTCCATTCTAGGAAGGTAGAAAGAAAAGCCTGAAAGAGGGACACGAGGTGCCCACAGTCACACAGAAGCTGCACAACTAAGCCAGGCCCAGGAGCTGGGCTGACTTCCAGCACAGTGCCACGTACCCTGGGCCAGAGCTGCACTGGCTGCAGTGTGTCAGCTCAGAGAAATCAAACGCCAGGAGCTCATTACAGGAACAATTCTGTCTCAGAGAAACTGTTCCTACGTACGCTGCAGCACACCAGATCAGGACTGAGAAGCAACATGCACTCCCTGACACACTTCCAGTTGCAATAGCAACCAAAATCTTCCTAACTGCTAGAATCATGGCATGCTGTGAGCTGGAAGGGACCCACCAGGATGATGGAGCCCAACTCCTGTCCCTGCACAGGACAATCCCAACATTCACACCATGGCCCTGAGGGCCTTGGCCAAATGCTGCTGGAATCTTGTCAGCCTTGGGGCCATCAGCACCTCCCTGGGGAGCCTGTGCCAGTGCTCCACCACCCTCTGCCTCAAGAACCTTTTCCTCATGGCCAAGCTCCCCCTCCCCTGCCACATCTTCCTGCCATGGCCTCTGCTCCTGGCGTTGGTGGCCAGAGAGAAGAGCTCAGCGCCTGCCCCTCCTCTTCCCCTGGGGAGGAAGTTCCAGACCACCATGAGATCTCCTCTCAGTCTCCTCTTCTCCAGGCTGAACAAACCCAGTGCCTTCAGCTTCTCCTCACACCCTTCCCCTCTAAACCCTTCCCCAATGTTGTGTCCCTCCTCTGGACACTCTCCAGCAGCTTTAGATCCCTTTTCTCCTGTGGTGCCCAAGCTGCCCCCAGTACTTGGCACATTTCATCAAGGCACAGAATTTCAAGCAGATTTCATCACAGTCACGCAGGCAGCACCTTACTCATCGGGCACATGAGAACCCAGCCTTCAGCAAGTGCTGCCCAGCACAAGCTATTAAGAGAAGTAACAGAACCACCAGAGCTCCTCTGCTACCAGCACAGTTGGATATGAGCAGCAGAAAAACCTGCAGAGGCAAAGAATGCTGAAAGCTGAACCCCATCCTTTTAAAAACACTGCTCTAAATCAAGAACTCATTCTGCTCCTGGCTCTGTAGATCCTGCAGCTGAGCTCCTGCAAGGCTCAAAGAAGGGAAATGCCGAAGGAATTCTCTCCTGTTTCTGCAGCAAAGATGAAAGGTGGCATGGAGGTCCGCTGGGAAAACCCCACCGATGAGGCTAGAGAAAAGGCTGCCTGCCTGCCATCTGAATCTCATCTCACTGGAGGAAATTGCTCTGTATTTTGCCCAGGGGCTCTGCATGAAAAGGCACAGACCTGCTGAGAAAAAAAAAGGAAAGAAAACCTTGCTCACTTCCAACTGAGACATCTCCAGTTTGTCTCACCTGTCCTGTCCCCACACACGTTTTCTGGGTTGTTTTTTTTTTGTGATCCAGCCCTCATTTTCTCCAAGAGCTCCTCTACTGGTTTTTTATTTTGTCATTTCTGTTTGGTTTTTTTTTAATCTGAAGTAATGCTCAATGTTAATCTATTTAAGTGCTAGCAAGACTGTGAACTCATTATGCAAATGATGAGGCATTGGTTATGGCATGTCAAAATTTAAGTTAGGAAACTGCAGCTACTGCTCAAGGAAGAGCAAGAAACACAAATCATAAATGAACTCTAAAGTAAAAAATAGTGAAACTAGTAAAAACAGTGAAACTATTACACCATTGCTAATGTATTACCTAAGATGCAGGGATGCTTAAAAAAGGATGTGGTAATAAAAACTGTCTGGGAAGTTTCAGACAGAATATTATTGGAAAATGTTAATCCATCAGGATTTTTTCCTGGAATGTATGTTATGGTTAAATTTCAGCTGGGAAGGGCTTTCTGCTCTAGATTGAGAGCTGGTGTGGCAAAAGGGGGCAAACTCTTGAACACAGAGCACCCATCGGTTAAGTTTCTAGCACAGATTTGGATCTAAGCCTCTCACAACCCAGCCAGTGCCCAAACTACCTGGCAAACTGCTTGGAATTCCTCTGCTTCATTTAACAAAACAAACAAACAAACAAAAAAAAAGAAGTCTGCATTTCATTTTGCCCTTAAGTAGTACTAGAAGCCTCCCTCCACTGCAAACAAATTCTTCTTTTCTGGTGTGGAATCAAACAGAGCAATTTTTTGGTTGCAATTAAATATTTTAGGCTTAGGCAGTTGTTCTGATAGAATCTCCAGTAAAATCTGGGCTTACTAAGGTCTGAAATACAGCATTTCAGTTTTAATTTTTCTGAGGTACTGGGGTACGTAGCCCAACACAGGTGAGCAGAGACTGTACATCCTTCTACTGAGAAAAGCAGGTTACAGCAAGCTACTAAAAGAAAAAAAATATTTAAAAAATGAAAAAGATACTAAAGAAAAAAATCCATCCTTCCACAGACAAACACAGAGGAACAGGATCTATATTTATAAACTTATTAAAGTAAGTAAAAATGAAATAAAACAGGAAAAAGCAAGAATATTTCTTGTTTGAAAGATTATCATGCAACTTTCACACGCAATAATTTCTAGAATTTTCTCTATTAAAGAGCAATAGATTAATTAATTAAAATTCTTTAATTCTATTAAAGAATTTTCTCTATTTTGGCTCACTTCCCACTCTAGGTGTGACATACCCACTCCCCACCCATCCCCAGCACAACAACATTACCTTTTTCCTTGGCCCATTAGTATGGATGTACACCAGCTTGTCCCTTGCATGAGAAATGCCCAGGGCTCGGCCAATCACACTGTTGAGCAAATTTTTAGGCTGTGGAAATTCCTTTAGTAAGTCTCTGGAATCTGGAAAAAGAAAAAAAAAACAAAACCAAAGATAAAATAACAGAGGAACTCAGTGTCTTGTAATTCTTGTGCAGTCCTGTTCACAGACATGTTATAACATCTGCTTTGCTGCAGCTCTGTGAGCACCAAGGTCTCCAGGTTTGCAGGCAGAAAAGGAAGCAGAAGCATTAAGAGGTTCACCTACAATGTCTTCAGGCATCAGCAAAATGCTTCACTGGAGCACACAGTCCCCTGAGCTCCACATGCAGGATGATGCTGCAAATCCAAACTGGGCATCAGCACTGGCTGTCCCACACCTCTGCTGACATGCACAGGTCATTTGTGTCCCCTCTTTTAAAAAGTATGAGCATCCTCTAGTGACAACTGCAGCACTCACAGTCCAACTCCATGGTTCAGTGACACCAGAATCAAGTAACAGTTTGGAAAGACTTTTTTTCCCAAAAAAAATATGGTATCAACAGGAAAAATGACACATTACATGTATCTGCTGAATCTGAGCACAAATATCTTTGGACAGAATTCAGAGCCCAGATTAACGCACGGAGCTGCTGCTGTTCCCTCACCATGGAGGCAAAGGCCACTGTTTGTCATTCTTTGATATCAAAAATAAACCAAGAAATGAAAATTCCATTCTATGATGGCTCTAAACTGAAAGACGGTGGGTTTATGTTAGAAAGAAATTGTTTGGTGTGAGGGTGGTGAGACCCTGGCCCAGGTTGGCCAGAGAAGCTGTGGCTGCTCCTCCCTGGAAGTGTTCTCGGCCAGGTTGGATGAGGCTTTGAGCAACCTGGTCTAGTGGAAGGTGTCCCTGCTGCTGGCAGGGGGTTGGGACTGGAGGAGCTTTAAGGTCCCTCCCACCCCAAACCAGTCTGGGATTCTGTGATTCTAATTTTGAACAGACTTTGGTGTTTGGATCCCCTGAACCACATCACCTCAGGGTTAAATCAAGGGTCTCAACAACACACAAGTTACACATTCGATCCAGTCCTTGGCAGAAACGTGGAATAACACCTGGGGGGCTCTCCCCGAGTTTATTGACATGGTTTGGTTAGAGACTGGAAATATGGTTTGGTACTAAATTGCTCCAAGAATCCCCTGGAAAAAAGTTGCCAACACAGTCTTTGGAGATAAACCACTGCAAGCAGGAAGTGGAGAAGCAGCACCTGAGGCAGCAGGTCCTGACAGCAGGTAAGACTGAACAGGAGTCAGCAGAGTGGCCAGGTGGGCAAGAAGGCCAAGGACATCCTGGCCTGGATCAGCACCAGTGTGGGCAGCAGGAGCAGGGCAGTGCTGGTCCCCCTGCACTGGGCACTGGTGAGGCCACAGCTCGAGTGCTGGGTTCAGTGTTGGGCCCCTGAGTCCAAGAAGGACCTGGAGGTGCTGGAGCGTGTCCAGAGAAGGGAACGGAGCTGGGGAAGGGTCTGGAGCACAAGTGTGCTGAGTTCCTGGCTGAGGGAACTGGGGGTGCTGAGCCTGGAGAGAAGGAGGCTGAGGGGAGACCTTCTGGCTCTGTCCAAGTCCCTGCAAGGAGGGTGCAGAGAGGTGGGGGTGGGTCTGTTCCACCAAGGAGCAAGGGACAGGACAAGAGGAAATGGGCTCCAGTTGCACCAGGGCAGTTGAGATGGGATGTGAGGAAGAATTTCTTTGCTGAAAGGGTTCTCAGGCATTGGAAGGGGTTGCCCAGGGCAGTGGTGGAGTCCCCATCCCTGGAGGGATTGAAGAGTCGTGTAGACACAGTGCTGAGGGACAGGGGTCAGTGGGGACTGGTCAGTGTTGGGTTCATGGTTGGACTCGATGATCTCAAAGGGCTTTTCCAATCCAGGCCATTCTGTGTGATTCAGAAAAACAACAACAAAAATGACACCCAGAGCACTGCCACACCCACCTCACGTTCCCTCCTCATGCCAACGCCAGGAGTTGTAGCTGGCGCGGAAGCTGCTCTAACTCACCTCTCACACCCATCACTGTTGTATCTGGCACAAGAGCCTTTCCTTTGAGCAGCAGGCCAAGCAAGATCAGATTAATTTAACAATTAATTGTGATAACAATTCCCACAATCGGGGAATCCATCAGCAAGCCGCTGTGGTGCGGGGTAGGTGCCACTTCTCCCAGACTCTACCACCACCACTGCTCCAGCTCTGGCACAAACCTAAGCGTACAGGGAGATGACTTGCAGCCCTGATCCAGTGCAAAGCTAAACCAGAAACATGGAGCACACTGGTTTTTGCTGGACTCTGAGGTAAATCAGTCCCCTGCACAGTCCCACACCAGCGCGAGGGAACGGGGGAAGGGATGAGATCTCCCGTCCCGGCAGCAGCGAGCGCAGCTCTGACCCTGCCTCCAGCCAACAGCACCAACACTCCCCAGGCGGTCAGAGCTTCACCAACCCTCTTGCAGACCATCAGTGGGTCTGGGCACTACTTTTTAGAAGGCTGCTAATTCCCTACAGGTATTCAGGTGAAGTTTCAGCAGTGAGTGAGAAATCAGCAACACACGACCACCGGTACTGTCAGAACCTGGAAATTCAGACTGATGGACCAAATCTGGAGAGAAATGACCCAATAACCGTGTCCTGGGCTGCACCCAGAGCAGCGTGGGCAGCAAGGCCAGGGAGGGGATTCTGCCCCTCTGCTCCGCTCTCCTGAGACCCCCCCTGCAGTGCTGCCTCCAGTGCTGGGGCCACCAACAGCACAAGGACATGGAGCTACTGGAGCCAGTCCAGAGGAGGCCACGAGGATGATGCCAGGGCTGGAGCAGCTCTGCTGTGAGGACAGGCTGAGAGAGTTGGGGCTGTTCAGCCTGGAGAAGAGAAGGCTCCAGGGAGACCTTCCAGTGGCCTCCCAGTACCTGAAGGGGCTCCAGGAAGGCTGGGGAGGGACTTTGGCCAAGGGCAGGGAGGGACAGAACAAGGGGTGATGGCTTGAAAGTGGCAGAGGGGAGATGGAGCTGAGATGTGAGGAAGAAATTCTTTGGTGTGAGGGTGGTGAGACCCTGGCCCAGGTTGGCCAGAGAAGCTGTGGCTGCTCCTCCCTGGAAGTGTTCTGGGCCAGGTTGGATGAGGCTTTGAGCAACCTGGTCTAGTGGAAGGTGTCCCTGCTGCTGGCAGGGGGGTTGGCACTGGAGGAGCTTTAAGGTCCCTTCCCACCCAAACCAGTCTGGGATCATTCTATGAACAGTCCCACTCTTCAGAGCATCACCAAGATCTGCCACCATGTTTTGCTGAAAAAATCCAACTGCAGAGTTGCTGCAGTGAAGATACCCAGGAACTGGATCCAGAGAAGAAAGCAACCATTTAAGAGAAAGACTCCCTAATCCAGGCATGTGGAAGAGATATTCCCCAAGAAGGTGCTCAGCAGGAGAAAAGGAGAAAATTGAAGGTGAGTTTGGAGGGTTCACCTGCAAGCTGACCCACAGGGAAATCACAGGAGTTTCAGGGAAAGCAAAAGAGTTGTTGTACCACGAGAGGCCCAGCACTTGTCAGACTGTGGATACTTGGGTAAGGGAGAGCAAAAAAACCACACTGCTGATCATATCACCCTCTCCAAAAACCAAAGAAAAGCCCAGCATGCTGATCCAGAGTGCAGACTAAAAAAAAAAATACTAGTGACACTTAGTTTTGAAAGTTCTTCCATAGAAGAACCAGGTCAATCTCAGAGAAACTTCCTTCAGAAGCCAAATGGACCAGATACAGAAGGAATTTGGGTTCCTCAACATATCCAGGGATACTGAAATAGAACCTCCACGGCCTGTGACGAGGAGGTTGAGAGCTGAGTGTCATTTGAAGACAGGTCTGTTGTAATGTGACAATTGTCCAATTCTGACTCGCAGCTGGAACTGCCTCAGTTATTTTTCAGTGAGGTCTGTAGAGGACACGCTGGTATTTAGAGGGTAACATCAAATGGAGGAGATTAAAACTGCTGGGTGCCAGGGCACTGGGCCAGGCTGCCCAGAGAGGGTGTGGAGTCTCCATCTCTGGAGATGTTCAAACCCACCTGGACACTTTCCTGTGCAGCCTGGTGTAGGGACCCTGCTCTGGCAGGGGGTTGGACTGGATGATCTCCTGAGGTGCCTTCCAACCCCACCACTCTGGGATTCTGTGAAAATTGCTGCCTGCTCAGTCTCCTGCGACTGTATCAATGTGGAAAAGACCTCACAACACACAGGGGGCTTTCTGCCACTCACCTGTGCCTGATGGCCAGCCATGGGGTCATCCAGCATGAAGAAATCTTCAAAAAGCCCACAGGCTGCTGCTTCTCACACATACTTGGGCAAAACTCTTGGACAATTAGAGGGGACCATGCAGGAAATACTCTGATTTAGGAAGACTATTTGTTCATTAATTATTTTCTAGGTATTGGCCAGAAGAGCATGAAAATTATCTCAGCCTAACAAAGAACTACAAGCCAATCTTCTGTAATTATACAGAAAATGTGATATTTCCACCTTTTCATATAACAAGTACCATTGGGAGGGGTTGCCCAGGGCAGTGGTGGAGTCCCCATCCCTGGAGGGATTGAAGAGTCGTGTAGACACAGTGCTGAGGGACATGGGTCAGTGGGGACTGGGCAGGGTTGGGTTCATGGTTGGACTCCATGAGCTTAAAGGGCTTTTCTCATCCAGGCCATGCTGGGATCCTGTGATACTGCTATATTCAGATGTCCAGTTTCCCTGAACAGGTCAAAAAGTGACTTCAGATTCTGGCACTCTGCAGTTCTGGTCCATTCCACACCACTGGGACGTGTGGAGGGAGGAGCAGTAACACAATTCCTCAGTGCACTACTAAAATCACTTAATAAATGAGAAATTAAACACAACCCTTTTGCACCAGCCTGGTTTATTTGGCCTCTAGTTGCTCCCCTTTTCCAAAACAATACCCTGAGAAATTCTGTGGGAAGCAACAGGCAGAGGTGAGAAGCACATTCTTCTTAAGTGTGTGTGTGTCCCTTAAAAAAATGCAATTACCTAATGACAGAGCCAATTTCTCACATTCAGAGGTGACTCCTCAGCCAAGACTAAATATTTAATCCATTCTGAAGCAAAGGAGAGCAGGATCTCTAAATAACAAAGGGAGTTCTGACTCACAGAGCAGACCCTGAGTTACCAACCCAGACACAGTGTATTCCTCACAGCTGACAATGCCACATTCAGCAGCACCATCTGACGTACCAGCAGCGACCAAGGCCTGATGGATTACCCTCAGCTCATTCTTAGCCCCAATTCCAGAGCTGAAAAAGATCTTATCTTGCATGAAGCCATGCCTCACTCGTAGGTTTTTACAGAAGCAATCTGAAATTGCAGATCTGGATCTGCAGAATGTTTCCTTCCCTGCCAGATTGGATTTCTTGGCATCTTCCTCCAAAGAGTGTCTTCGTTCTCCCACTGCTGAGGATGAGTATTTGGGTAGGAATCATATTAGCAGTAGTCACAGCTCTGTGGAGGCAAGGAGTATAACCTCATATTCCCAAAACAAGAGGTTTGATTTTCATACCCTGTTCCTATCAAGCCAGAACTATGTATGATGTCCATACCACAGCTCCAAGATCACAAAGGAATATTAAAAGCCTGTTTTGGATAGCAGACAATTCAGGGTGGGGCTATCAAAAGAAGCCAATTAACTAATTTAAGTTCCTGAAAGCCAGTGAAGTGCTTTAGCTTAACTTGATTGTGAAAGTCAATGACTGAAAGAAAAAAATAAAATTAAATTACATTAAAAAACCCCACCCAGCTCCCAGCTGCAGTGGCTGAGCTCTCTATTAACCCCAACAAATCTGACAAGTCAAGACACTTGTCAGGTACAACAAGAGCACAAATAAAATGGCTCCCAGCCTTGTTCAAGGAAGACAGAGGAGCATCAGATCTATGGCAACAGGTTCTATTTTCCCCTCAAATTCTCTTTCCTAGAGAAGCAACAAATGAGCAGCAAGGACAAAATATTAAATGCAACAGTTATCAGGATAGAAGCCTTCACAGTAATAAAGTCAGTGAAGAATGCTCCTAACACACCAAAAATTCCCAGGGAAGGAGAAAAGCCCTGTGGCTCCATAATATCCACTTCAGAAGGAATCAGCCTAGGCATGTTTCACCAGGGAGAGACAGAGGGAGCCAGAAAAGGTTTCACCTGGCAGTTTAGTTTGGAGGACACCAAACCAGAACTACTTTTTTGGCGTTTTGGGGTTGTTTCTTTGTTTTTAACTATCAAGTAGCAACCCTGTCCAAGGCGCCTTTCGAGCATACACAGCAATAAAACACACACACAGCTCTTGCCTAAACAAGAACAAACTGAAAAATACATAAAAGTGACAAGGCTTCCTCAAAAGCAAGTGAGATCAGCAGAGAACCATCAATGGCCAACCTCCATCCTTGGAGGTTCAGTCTGGCCCTGCTCTCAGAAGCAGATCAGGCCACACAGCACCCGGAGCTCCAGTCCAACCTAAATTCTTCTGTGATACCACGAGATGACAAATTTAATTAGTCTCAGAGAAAGATTCTTTCTCAGAGCAAAACAGAGGTCAAGATCATGTAAGTCTCAGTAACGAGCGAGAAGTGTCCCAGACCTGACTGAGCAGGCAGAGGATTTCCTGTCTTCACAGATTCTGCTCCCAAATCCCACCTTTTAGGCCAAAGTGAGGCCTGAGATATGGACACCAGGAGAACTCTGCCATTTCTGAGCTGGCCTCAGACCAGAGATGATTTTTCCATATCTGTATCCAATGCCAGTAAAAGAAGCAGTCAAGTGGGGATGGCTAACAAGATATCTGTTTACAAGTTGAAAGCTTAGATTTTGCCCTCATAAATTGTTTTTTTTTAAATCATTTTTATGATCTCTACGTGTTCAAGCAGCAGCTGTACAGGGAGGGCAGACTTCTGACAAGACCCTGAGGACTTCTGACTTGCTTGTCTGAAATCAATCTTCCAATGTCACCAAACTCTCACCATAAGAGCCTTCTGTGGTCAATCCACCACAAAAATGGGAAGGATGAGGCAATCCCAGCAAGGTTTCCCCACGTGGCACTGGGTATCCCTCACTGACACCCCTGAGCTCATCAGGAGAGCCATGACATGACACAAGTCACCAGTAGGAACAGGCACTCCAGGAAAGTGAGCTGAAGGCCAAGGATAAAGCAGTCTGTGAAAATGCACATTATAAAAAGTGCTGAGGAATGAAGAACAAAAGAGGGACGGGAAAAAAAAATGTTTTAGTTTACTCCTTTTCTCAGGCAACACCTGAACCAGCTCATTAAACAATAATTTGGGGTGGTTTAGCATGTGCTTTAGAAGTCAGCTCATTTGCTCTGTTGAACAGCTTGAGTGCAACAATCAAAAGACTGTTTGATTCTGAACGACAAGATAAAGCTCAGCAAGGCTTCTGAAAGGAAAATGGAACTGAGACCCAAAGAATTCAGAAACTACAGAGAAAATAGTTTAAAAAAGAAAGAAAAGTGCAGAGGGTGGGAAGGAAGCACAGAAAACAGAAGGAATAAGGAGAGGGAAAAAAAAAAGTTTTTATGTAATAATAAACCAAATTTCCAAAGTGGAAGATTCCAGCCTAAGAAATAAAACTCAAAACAAAATCATTATTTTAAAAGGGAAAACGTAGTAGTTCAGGTCACAGCCTGGAAGCAGTAGCCTCCAGCAAAAAACTACTGTATCCTTCTAAACTAGAAGTGTTCTTCACAGGCCATACTCTAACAAACAGCAACTGTCAAAACACGACGCCAAAACACACTTTCAGTTTTTGTTTTTAAAGTAACGATCCCTTCTGAGCAGCAGGAAAGCATTTACCCTTCAAACACCTGAACCCTGAGCACACACAACCCTGTTGGAGGCTGAAGGACTGACATCCACAGGAGAAATCTTCCAAGCTTTAGCCAGAGACATCATCCCTGGAGAGCTCTCCGGACACTGCCCGTATCAGGACCGCGGTTACCGAGAGCTGTCCGTATCCCGAGGAGCGTTCCCTCCCGCCCAGGCAGCAGGAGGAGCGTTCCCTCCCGCCCAGGCAGCAGGGATAGCTGGTGGCAGGCCAGAGCGAAGCCCTTTGTACACCAGACGCAGCGAAAGCGCCGCTCCGAGCCGCCGGCTCCAGCCCTGACCTAACGGAACTCGCTGCCCGGCAGTTTTCCTGGCAGACGCGGGATGGGCATGCTCAATCCAGCAGGATTTCTAACCAAACACCCAGGGATGATTTTTTTTCTCTCACCAAGGTGGGCGATCAGAACCAGCGAGGACTTTTGTCCAGGGCCACTTGGCATCAAGCTGGCGACCTTGAGCCGAAGGGCTCCGCATCCCTTTCCGTTTGCTGTTGAAACCCAACTCTCCGCCCGCCGCCAACAAAGAGCATCGCTCACCCGGGCAGCGCGGCGGGAGCTGCCACAAAGGCCTCGGCCCTTCCCTGCCCGACACCGGGGCTCTCGGCGCTGCTCGCCCCGGTTCCCCCCCACCGAGGGAGCACTCCCCCCATCCCTCAGCCGCTCCCCACGCCCGCCACCGGCCCGTTACCTGCGGCGGCAGCGGCGCAGCCGTGCGTACAGACGCCGCCGCAGCTCGCCGGCTCCTCTCCTTTGCCGCGCATCCCGTCGAGGAGCCCCTTTCCCCGGGGCAGGGTCGCTCAAGGCCGCGCCGCTCTCCCGCGATGGCAGCGGGTGGTGCTGCGGGCGGCCCGATGCGGCCTGGCCCGGCCCGGCCCAGCCGCCCGGAGCGAGAGGAGACCGGCGGGCGGCGCGGCCCGGCTGCAGGCGCGGGGGGAGGGAGGGACGTGCGGCGCGCTCGCGCTCCCTCCTCCCAGCACCGGGCAGCGGGGCTCGCTCCTCCCTTCCGCTGCGTGCGGGGCCGGCGCGCCGCAGCTTCCCCGGCCTCCGGGCCGCGCACACCGGGGGCACCGCCGGTTCCTCCTCCTCCTCCTCCTCCTCTTCCCCCACACCCCCCCCCGCCGCCGCCCCGCCTCGCCTCGCCTCGCCTCGCCCCCGGCTCACCATTCACCATGGCGGCGGCGGTGTCCTCCTCCTCGGCGCCCTGTTCCTCCTCCTGCCTCGCCTGCTCGTTACTCTCGGCCGCCGGTAGGCGCGTGCAGAGCCCGCGAGCCCCCGGGGCCGCCCGGTAGCAGCTGCAGAGGCGCAGGGACCCGGTTGAACCACAGGCCGCTGCCGCCTGCAGCAGCAGCCCCAGCGCCGCCATCTTGAGGTTGCCCGGTGCCGGCTTCAGATAGGGAGCGGCCATAGAGATGAGAAGGCACCGTCCCCGCCGCAGCGCCCCCAGGCGGAGGGGAGGACCCGGCGCGAGGAGGCGGAGGGGGGCGGGCGGGAGCAATCCTGCATCCGCCGAACCGTCACCGGGACGATGCTGAGCCCACGGGGGAAGATCCCCGGGCAGCCACGCCACCCACACAGCCAAAAAAAAAAAGGGGAAAAGGAAAAGAAAATGAAGCTTTTTTCATATCCCTGCTCAAACACAGAGAGCGGGAGCGATTCGCCGTGGGAAGGCAGAGGACTCGCACCGCCCGCTGAAACTTCAAACCAGCAGGAAAACGTTTTCTTCCTCTTTAAAAAAAATAATAATAATCAACTGTATTTACTGTATTTAGCTCTGCCCTGCCTGGAGCTGCCCATCCTCCTGAGATGCACATCAAAGAGAAACGAGGCAGCGATCGCGGCACATCACGCGATACGGACACGGGGCGTCTCGACGGGTTTTGGGAGTATTTTGTAGGTGTCACAAAACCTCCTCAAAAAATAGGATGTCTTCAGACACACTCAAAGAACCCTTACCACAAAAAAGATGAGTCATTTACTCCAAGATCCGAGCAACCTGGTGATGATACTGCAAAGACAATCCACGGACCGGTCCTCTAAATACGGATTTGATTTTAGAATCGTTACTAAAGTTCTCTAATTACAGGAAAAAACACCCGTGCCATTTTTCCTGTGTGCCTGGCTGCCTTCGGTTTCACTCCTGCACACATTTCTTGCACGTTTACAAGCAATTTTTCTGATTGTTTTAACACAAGTGACTGGGAAAAGGAGGCAGAAGGGGAAAATCAGAAACTGCCCTGGAAACTGAAAGTCATTTCAGGTTTCTTGTCTTCAGCACCCCGCCCACACCCCAACACACACGTGCAGACTGAGTAATTCATATTCTAGTGTATGTTATGAAAAATAAAGTCTACTTGCAGCCCATTGTTTACTGACATTTGAGGGAAATACTAAAAAACTTAAAGTCACTCAGGCAGCGCGTTCCCTTCGGACACATCGCTCCCTCCTGGAAGTCGACTCCCCTGTTATTTGGTTTTATACGAATGATTTTGTGTCTGAAGAGTAAAATCCTCAGTGCTGGTTGCAATGTAAACACTGCAGGATTTTTTAATTATTATTTTTTAAAGTCAGGATTATCCTTCTACTCAAATTTTATATATATATATAATTTTTATTAACTCTGGCTGCAGCATACACCTGAGACTACCATTAAGTTGTGTGTTTCTTGAAACCAAGGCATCATTTTTAAGTCAAATACCTTATTACTCAATGAATTCTTTTGTCTGTAAACCAAAAATTTACACAAATGGTTGTTTAAGCATCATGATTAAAAAGGGAGAGGGGATGGTGTTGGCTTTTTTTGGGCAGAGGTTTTTCTTGTTTGTTTTTCAGCAGAAAAATAAATCTTTGATAAGCCACAATAAGATTAACTAACACAATTACACACATAAGTTTTATAAATTCCACAAGAAGAGCTTCAAGGAGTGGAAAGTTATCAAACAAAACTCTGTATAAGAAAAAAACCAACCTGGAAGAGCTTACATGAACACTCAAAAAAAATCTTTCTACACCAAATTTGCCCTTTTCAGTATGGCCACTTTTCAGAACCTCTGTGAACTAGATAGGGAACTGCCTGTGTAGTTATTTTTTACTAAAAAAACCCCCAAACAAACAAAAAACCTCAGATCTTGAAGCAGAAGACACAAAAAAGGGCCTTTTTTTGTTTAAAGACATGAAAGTTATTCTGGCACTCTAATTATAAAGGCTTAGATTACAATTTTTAAGAGCATTGGTCCACTAAAAAGGAAAACAATCTTGCCAGACAAGTCACTCAACTGAAGGCAATAATTGATATGCAAATCTTCTGACAGCACGTTGCATGAACTTTTACTTTCACAAATAAACTTCAGTTGGTTTGGAAAGAAAAGTTTCAAGGAGGACTGGAAAGAAAGGGTGGTTGGAAGTATTACAGAAACATTAATATATCCATTAATACATCCTTCTGAGGAGAAGCATCTACTGTGAGCTCCTGAACTCCATACAGTTGCTGGTTTATTCAGCATTTCCCAAGATCTAGATGAGGTAAGAAGCTGTCCAGCAGGGAAGGAAAAAAAATAATAATAATAAAAAAAATCACAGCTACTAAGGTGTTTCAAGTTGTGAACATCAGTGAAGAAACACAAAAGCTCACGAGCCCTACGGAGATGAAAACCATGGCTAGAGACCTCAATGATTTAAAATAAAACAAATAAAAGAGATAAATAAAGTACATGTCTGGGGAAAATCTTGGAAACTGAGGTGAAATCTGGGAGAAGATGCTGAAAGATATTGTGCTGGTGAGTGGCAAGTTAGACATGAGTAGGGCTAGTGGTTTGTCACCATCAGTGATATAAAAATTCTCTTAGGAGCACAGAAAAAAATAGTTAAAACTCGATTTATTAAAAAATACCAGAAGTCACAGATTCCACATCTTCAATCCAAAGCTCTTCATTTTGCAGAGATGAGGGTTAAACAGCACATCAATAATCGCTTCAAGCCATCTCCCCAGGCTTTGCCAGCTCAGACTCACTTGGATGAGCCGGGTTTAATTCATCTCCTCCAGCCAAGCCCGGGCAGAGGCGGCAGCGCTACGCAGAAGCTCGTTAACAAGGTTAAAGATTTCCTTTTCCCTGGAGTGCAAATATTGGAGCATCCAGAGACCCAAAGCCATGACAAACCACTAGCCCTCACAGGAAAAGTTCCTCCTCTCTCTCTGTCTCAGACTCCAACCCAGCTCACACTATTTGACAGATGAGAGGGTTTTATTCCCAACTAAAATGACTTTGCACATAATTAACGCCCTGGACACAGAAAACGTTCTGGGAATTTTTGTTTTAAATAAGGAACCCACAATATTGGTGACTCACTAGCATGGCAGTGTTACAAGAATTGGTTGGTACATGGTTGTGTTCCCCAAGTGCTAAGGCAGAAGCGTGACTCCCCTGAGACAGGAGGCAGTGATCCAACTCTGCTTTGGCCGTATCCGCAATGTTTTACTCCCTTCTAAGCACCTTCTTCTTAAGATCAAGTGATGGGAGTTCAGAAAAGAACAACAAAACCAAATCCAGCCAGTGACTGGAGGGATTTCTTAAGAAAAAATATGATCTAAATGAAGAGGTTGGCAAAGCAATGGCAAGGGAATAAAAAGGACATGGTAAGAGTTGACAGAGATTTAAAGCATGTGAAGACCAAGGAGAAAGCACTCAGTGAGCTGGTACAAAAGGCTGCGGGTGTGTCTAGGAGGGTGAAATTAAAAGGGGAAGAAAAAAAAAGGCTAAATAGCAAAGAAATCTACATTGTCATCTACTGGATAACACAACAGGCCTTGTCCCCTTCCAAATCCTGCCCTTTCCCTGAAATACTCTCTTGCACTCAGTGTAACCGCGCTGACGTGCGACACGTAACTCACGACTGCACCACCGAGACGAAACGGGAGTGACACCGGTGACAGCCACCACCCTGCTTTACACTCCCAGTTCTGCAGCTGGGCTCTCCTCAGAGATAAACGTGTCTCAGACAGGAAAGCTGGCCCCACACCTCCCCTCACCATCACTCGCCCAGGTGTGGTTACATCAACTTCCCCTTTTGTCCGTAATGCACCGACAACGTTTGTAGGACAAACCTCTCACTTATCCAGCACAGAAGGACAATGCTGTTTCTTACCAATTAATTTGCCTGATCAATCTGCTATAGTATTAAATCTCTGAATAAAGCAAGAAATAAAGAGTTGAAGCTTGTTGCAGGTCCTTACCTTTGAGGGAATTCAGCGAGAACATCTCCATCACAGTGGAAAGGGTTGATTCCTAAAACAACCAAGAGGTAACGAGGAGAAACAAGAAGTTAGGATTAATATTCCCTTTGAGATGTTTCAAGAGCTCAGCACTCCTGAAACCACCTGTCTCTAGCACAAGACAAAGCTGATGGTTCTCAGCTAATTTCACCTTCCTGTTCATATCTGCTGGTTTCACCTCAATCCTGTGGGTACTGTTTGTTACTCTGTTAAAACCGGCTGTTCTACACCCAAAGGGAGGAAGTCTCTTCTCAACCAGTGGTTTGAAGCTTTTGGAAGTGCTTTATTTCTCTGATGATATTTATTTAGGGATATTTTTTTAAATCCTTTAAAGTCAGAATGCCCCAGGTAGGCAGACCACTGCCATTATTCCCAAAGAAAAACAAGAGGAGAAAGAAACATGTATTGTTGATAATGTTCTTTGCTGAAATTATGCTAAACTTCCTATTTTAATTTCTTATTAAAAATAGCTTTCACTCAAATAACAAGAAAAAAAAATCAACTTTGTTTTGGGGTGCTTTATCTGTCATGACAAATATTAAATACATTTTAGGGATTTTTGATAACAGAGTAACAAAGACTTTCTAACAAACTTGGATCAGATGGGTGAGGGTCATCAGTTAACAAAGTTAGCATTAACTATCCATGATAATGCTTATTCCTGTGCACACAATTAACATCCTACAATTATTACACCTTCAAATTATTCACTTTTGTGCTTTCTGTGAAGCTAATGATGAAATTATGGTTTAGTTCAGCAACAGCAAACGAGGCCTAAAATAACACCCCCTTCAGAACACAGCTCTGGATGTGACACCTCGCTCAGCACGTCACCTCCCCACAGGCACACGAAAGCAAACTGCTGCTGCTGAGCCCTCTTCACTTTTCCAACGACTAAATCAACAAAAACACGGTTATTTGATGGGTTTAAAAATGAAAAACCACCTGTGCTGTAGTAAAGATCAAGATTGGAAGAGGAAAATACCTTTGGTTTAACTAACTGCACTGAAGAAAGGTAGGAAACTGCCCTGTGGTGGTCGAGTCAGATTCTTAAGGCTGAAGCATTCAGCTGTGGAGTTAAGTGATGGGAGGAATGGAAATGGAAAGAGCAGACCAGAGTCTTGTGCCCCTGTGGCGTGGGGATCACCTCAGGCTGGGCACAAACCATCTCAAAGCCAACTATTTCTGGTAAATGTTAGGATTTGATATTAATCTGACACAAAAGACAAAGTCCTTGAACACTGTGGAGAGAGAACCAGGAGTATGACAGGGAGTGTTGCAATATATTCTTAAATCTAAGTCACAGAGGTACCAACCACATCTTCTTGCCAAATGCTGAAGCACAACAAGAGTGGGGAAGCTCTTTGCTTGCAGCCAGCCAAAGTGTATTCTGGAGAACACAGGGAAGTGAAAAGTCCACACCAGCTTCCTGGGGTAATGCACCACGCAGGCAAATAAACTGCAAGGCTCACAAATGAGGACAAGTGAGTGGAAAAGAGAACAAAGAACATCTCACCTCCACTGGGATGGGCAGAAGGACACTTCCAAAAGTAAATGCAAGATAAAGTTGAAGAAAATTGAGCGGCTGAGGGAACTGGGGGTGTTGAGCCTGGAGAAAAGGAGGCTGAGGGGAGACCTTGTGGCTCTGTCCAAGTCCCTTGGAGGAGGGTGGAGAGAGGTGGGGGTGGGTCTGCTCAAGCAAGGACCAAGGGACAGGACAAGAGGAAATGGGCTCCAGTTGTGGCCAGGGCAGCTGAGATGGGATGTGAAGAAGAATTTCTTTGCTGAAAGGGTTCTGAGGCATTGGAAGGGGTTGCCCAGGGCAGTGGTGGAGTCCCCATCCCTGGAGGGGTTGAAGAGTCGTGTAGACACAGTGCTGAGGGACATGGGTCAGTGGGGACTGGTCAGTGTTGGGTTCATGATGGGACTTGATGATCTTGAAGGGCTTTTCCAATCCAGGCAGTTCTGTGTGTGATTCTGTGTGAAAATGTTTTTTTGAGCTCAAGACCAAGAAAAAAAATAATGGAAAACCCAACATGGATGAGTTTACAAGGTTAACAACTGCGAGCTGCACCAAGCTCAACTGCAACAAAAAGTTCTTTATAACGGTGCCTGTAGATCCCCAGTTGAGATGGGGACCCTCCCTGTGCAACCAGTAACAGCTCCAAGGCTGAAAGAGCTAAAATCAGACTGGGTAGGCAGGGATGAGACAGGGAAGAGAATAAAGGCATAGAGAGATGAAACAATCCAGGTGAGGTCCATCAACAGAATCCAGGTGAGGTCCATGAACAGAATCCAGCTCTTGCTGTCCCACAGATGAGGGATCCCTTTTCAATGATGTGGAGTTTGAGTACTTAAAGTTTGTGGATTCAGTAGGAACACGGTGAAAAGGGAGAGCAAGGAGCTTGGACAGATAAGCTTCAGTTTAAGGTACAGGTCATTAAGAGGTCAGGTCCTGCAGCACCATCATCGCTGGATTACTCCATACCAGATCTGGTGGATCTGAACACAGAGGATCCTGAACTGGGAATCTCTTTTACCACAGCCAGCAGCCTGGGGGAAAACCCAGCTTCTTGTTGTTAAGGATCCTGATACCCCCCCAAAAAAGGTGTCCAACTATGGCAGCTGCTTCACCGGTCATGGAAATGAAGGGGACACGGGAACATCATTGAAAAGGGCACACCAGAAAATTCAATATCTGCTTTGTTGGGTTCTGCTGACAGGAGAGAGATGTGGGGCCTCATCAACACTGGATTTATGAAGAAGTGGAATATGATGACACAGGAACCTTACAGACAAGGCAACAGGATATTTGGAATGAGAATCAACCACTCATGACGATGCCACCAGACTGGAGAGCACCTGATACCTCACACAGGGCAAAATATCAGACCCTCAGGTGGCAAAAGAGACTCTCAAATGTGTTATTGATAGGTTTAATGTCTCTGCTGCAAAGGCAACGTGTGTGTGGCACTGGAAACTCTGAGATAAAATCTCAAAGGCCTGGGAATTAGGTCTTTGTTGGGTTTCCTTCATCCACTTGAAATCACCTACATGTGTGGACGAGGAGAAACCACATCCCCAAGAAAACAGTACATCAAGATGCAGTAAATACCAGAGGATTTCTGACTGCTGTCTACTGTGGTATCCCAGCAGTGTGAAGAGATGCTTCCCCATGTTCTTTGTCAAGAGAACAAAGGAGAAATTTTGTCAACTTACAGAACATTCACCCTCAAGGATCACTGACACTGGGGTCTGTGCAAAGCCAAACAGGGTGACTTTCTGGTATTTGGGACAAAACAGCAGCGGATCTGTGCAAGAAACCTTCCTTTATCAACCCTAATTGTGCAGGATTCCTGTTGCTGAACTCTGACAAGCTGCAAGAGGGGACAATGAAGCACCAGAGGTAGGACTGGGGGTTTGGATGCTCTTGGGCAGCCAGTGTTGATGAGATCAAGCACTGCTGGATTAAATGGGCAACCCAGAGTGACGGTTCCAACGACCACGGGGGAAAATGGTGCCGCTAGTGACAACGGAGTAAGTTACGGGAGGGGAAGGGAGAGACTAACTAGGCAAAGGGCTGCGAGCCACGCCGGGGAGCCGCTCTGTGACAGGAGCCAAAGCTTCTCCACGGCGCACATCACAAAACCGGCGGGAGCCCAGCTCCCCGGGCCGTACCCCGAAGCGGGGTTCAGCTCCCCCTCCATCCGGGGCTGTCCCCACCCGCCACTCGCCCAAGACCCGAAGGGAGAGGGGCCCAGGAGCTCGGCTGGACGGCTCCGCGCCCCCACCGGCTGCGCTCCCCGGCTCCCTGCGGTGCTGCTAGGCAGCAGCCGGCGCCTCCGCCCCGCACACGGGCCGCTGCCCCCTCCGCGGAGCATCCCCGCCAGCCCCGCCCGGCCGCACAGGCCCAGGCTCCCGCACGGCCCCTTCCCGCGGGTTGGGGCTCCCGCCCCCCTGGGCGGGCACCGCGCCCAGTCTTGGCCACCACCCCCCCAGTCCCGGGGCTCCGCACCGCCCGGCCCCGCCGCTGCCGCCACCGCTCCCCCCCCGCCGGCCCATCGCTTCAGCCCCGCCGGTCCCTCCGCCGCCCGCCCGGCTCGGAGCCATCCTTCCCCCTCCTTCCCCTTCCCCAGGCCGCGGCTCCCCCCGGGCCTCGACGGCGGGTTCCGGGCCACGGTCCCGCCACGCACCGCGCAGCCCGAGCCCCCTTCCCCGCCGCGGGCGGAGCAGCGCCGGTCCCGCTCCCCGACACCGACCTCCTCACAACCAACTCTCTGGCGCCGGTCCGCCGCCGCTCGGACTACAACTCCCAAGAGCCCCCGCGAGACACTTCCGGGGCGCGGCCCGCGGCCGCCGCCGGCGCTTCCGCCCCCTCCCCGGATGTGAAACTCCCCCCCTCCCGCCGCCGCCATTTCCACCGGCGGGAGGCACGAGAGTGGGGCCGCGCGTGGGGGGGCTTGTTCCCATGGCAACGGCTGGCGCCAATGGCCGGCGCGGCCTGTGCGCGAGCTGCGGCTGCCGCTCGGCTCCGGTTCGGTTCGGTTCGGCCCGGCCCCGGCCTCGGCCTCGGCCTCTGTGCTCCCTCACCAGCCTCGGCGTCACGGGCCGCAGACGGCTGTGCCGCCGCCTCCTCCGCCCCAGCGCGGTGCCGGAGAGGAGCGGCTGGGCCCTGGCTCCGGGCCGGAGGCCACAGAACGGAACCGATCCCCGCTCGGCTTGCCGGAGCTCGAGGCTTACGGGGAGACGCCGGTGTCCGCGGGGCCGGGCGGCCTCGTGTGGGTTTCACCCTCCGTGGCGACAGAGAGCAGCTGCGGTGCTGCTGGAGGCCCCGGGGCCCAGCCTGGCCCTAAGAGAAGGACGGGCTGCCCCAGGCCGGGGTTACCGGCCGTGTGGACGGCCCGGGGGCGGGGAGCCTTTCCTGCCCGCGCTGGTGGGAACCCACAGCAATAAAACCCTGTTCTGCAGTGCAGCTCAGCATCAGCCCTTGGGCCACTGCCCTTGATGGAACATGTGGAGCTCTCCCATGGGCAGGGTGACAGCCAGTCAGAAACACTGCGCTGGGCATGATGTCACCTGATTCATCATTAATATATCAGAAATATCAACGACAGCGTGGGCAGCAGGAGCAGGGCAGTGCTGGTGCCCCTGCACTGGGCACTGGTGAGGCTGCAGCTCGAGTGCTGGGTTCAGTGTTGGGCCCCTGACTCCAAGAAGGACCTGGAGGTGCTGGAGCGTGTCCAGAGAAGGGAACGGAGCTGGGGAAGGGTCTGGAGCACAAGTGTGCTGAGTTCCCGGCTGAGGGAACTGGGGGTGCTGAGCCTGGAGAAAAGGAGGCTGAGGGGAGACCTTCTGGCTCTGTCCAAGTCCCTGCAAGGAGGGTGCAGAGAGGTGGGGGTGGGTCTGTTCAACCAAGGACTAAGGGACAGGACAAGAGGAAATGGGCTCCAGTTGTGGCCAGGGCAGCTGAGATGGGATGTGAGGAAGAATTTCTTTGCTGAAAGGGTTCTGAGGCATTGGAAGGGGTTGCCCAGGGCAGTGGTGGAGTCCCCATCCCTGGAGGGATTGAAGAGTCGTGTAGACACAGTGCTGAGGGACATGGGTCAGTGGGGACTGGTCAGTGTTGGGTTCATGGTTGGACTCCATGAGCTTAAAGGTCTTTTCCAACCAGTGATTCTATGAACACATTAAGCAGTCACCAGCCTTAACAACCATGTTAATATTTAACCAACTTGCTCTGTGTATCTATAGGTAGAAACTTACTTCTGATCTTAAATATTCACTTACTGGTTAGAGTCAGATCTGCTGAGTATCCCCGGTGCTGATGCTCACTGCCCTTCTGGAGGAGGACTGCTGCAGACAAACCAGAGCAGGGTAGTTCCTCCCTCAGTGCAGGACAAGGCTCATCGCTGATTCTCACTGCAGTAATCCTAATTTGAGCAAAGAGAAGCAGCATTTGTCCTCTGCATCATTAAGGCCCTGATTGGTAGTAATTACTTAATTAACTGCTTGTGTGCAGTTCCAGACACTGCCCAAATTTAGTGAGTTGTAATCAGTAAAAGATTGTGGAAGGCTCACAGTGTTTCCCCACTTTTCACTGCTGGTGGAATCCAGAATGTACAAGAATTTGTGACACTCATTTTCTCAACAGCTGTGAGCCAAAATATGTCTTTGCTTTCTATAAACCACTGACACTGTGTGGGTGCAATGGTGAGCTTCGTTAACGCTGAGCTCCAAAGGTGTGGTGAGGGTACTGTAATTAATAAGGGAATTGTGCTGTAGATAAAAAAAAGAAAGAGGAAAAAACAGTTGTAGTCTGTGTGTGCTGACTTGCCATTGTATTACTGGTTCTCTGGCAATGTGGACAGCGAGGCAAACATGGAACAAGGGAGGCTTAAAATGATGGAAAATTTAAATGTCTTCAGTTCTGTTTGGTAATTTAATGCTAAACTCAATGTGGATTTGATACAGGTTTTAGCAATCACTGCCTAACAGTTTATTTGCATGAGCGTTCTTAGCTTGTTTTTTTTCTGGCCATTTCTATTCACTGTGATTTTTTTATACTATCCAGTCATTCACAAAATAAACCTTTCGGGTACTAATGCCAAGAAAAGCTTTGTTTCAGTAAGACTGAAATTACATTTGAAAACATTCTTCCTACTTAAAAGCTTTTTTCACAGAGAAGCGTTGAGATGGCTGGGATGATTTAAACTTACAGAGTTTCTCAATTTTTTACTGTGGTTGGCAGGTCACAGCTACCTTTGAGTCAGTTGTACAAAGGACAGGAGCCAAACCATGATGGAAAGAAAGTCATCTAAGGGTCAGAGTGTGTTAAACTGGAATTTCCCTGACATTTAATCTGCCTGCTCACAGAACCAAAAGTCTAAGTGGGATGGGAGGAGGTGGCAGAGAAGATGGAGATGTTTAAGGCTCTCCAGCTACTGCACCTTTATTCAGAAGATGGAGCATGAAGTCCAGGTACTTCTGTAGAGTCCTAAGGCTGAAAGGTTAACGGGTAATCTTCATCCCCCTGTAGCATTTCCAGATAAGAACAAGGACAATAAAAGAAAGTGGTAAGATAAGGGGAGTAACTGATGCCATGATTACCAGCTTAGCTTAAAAAGCTCAGATAATAATTCCAAAGACATCTGTTAAATAACAGAGAAAGCAAGTCGTTTCTGGGGGCTTGGAATGGAAAATTGCTGTAATAAAATGACTTTGTAGAGAGCATTTCAAGCCATCTAAAGCATAATTATTGTATTACAGTTCTCCACTTGCTTCCTGCTGATTACAATATTTTTACTTGTGTTACTTTGTACTTTCTTTTCCAAGTAACCCAAGAGATGCTGCAAAGTTTTTAGACAAGTTCTAAATACAGTTTATGGCTCCTTGTACCTCTAAAATGAAGATAAAGCCACAGACAGTATTTTGAGTTTTCTTTTTCGTTCCCAAGCTTTGTTTATCTAATAATCTATTTCTGTTCCAAAAAAAACCCCTTAAAAACACCACATCAGAACTAACAGAAAAGGCTGTTGTCCTCTAGTTAACTGAATTGCTGTACAACCATTGCAACTCCTCTCTGTGTTCCTGCCCCATCACCTCAGATCTCAACACCTAAAACCCCCTATATTTTCCCCATCCAACCCCCTCAACTGTCCCTCCTTTCTTCTGCTCACGTCCCTTCACTGTCAGCTGTACAATGGACACGTTGAAAGCCACCAAAATGACTATGGGATGGTTGTGTCCAGCCTACACCACGGCCTGTGGGAGTGGGGCTGGTTTTACTCCTCGTTTCCACATGAGAACTCGGTGCCCAGTACTCAGTAACTAGTTGGCAAGTTTAAAGGTTATCAGAAAAAGTGCCAAGGGGTCAGCACCATCCGAGGGACACTCTTGCTTTAGGAAAAAGAACCAAAACATCCCTGTTGCCCATCCTGAAATGAGAAGAGAGACAGATTGATATGTCAGGTTGATATGTCTCTTTCACTAATTAAGTTCCTAACAAATAATGAAAATACTGCATTAAAAAAAATCATACAAAAAAAATCTGTTTTTTGAGACGGAAAACTGTTCATTTTTTTTCAGAACTGTTCTGTTTAGTTTTCAGGGATGCAAGCAATGAAGCCTTGTTGTAATTCTGGTAGAACACCCTTTTAAATTTGCTTTTCATTTACTGTCTTTTATTACAACCCAGATATTGTAGCTCTCATTCAATAAATTAAATGAGTACCTGATATTCATTTTAGACCTTTTAATGCCTTTACAATCCATTTGTGTTAGACCAGCTTGCAGGCTTGCTCAGACCCTTCTGTGTGTGGTCATACCTGGCTTTTTTTTTTCCTTGTTGCAGTCCTAAATCCAAAGGACCTGATCAGTGTTAATGCAATTTTATAGGGACTTGTTGTCCAAGGAGCTCAGGTGGATGGCTGCCCTTCCTGTCACAATAAATACCTGCAGGATATTGAAAAATGGGGTAGCAAGAGGAAAGTGTTTCCATTTCAGTTCAAGTTCTCTTAGGCTTTTTTCTATATTAAAAGGTTAATAAAGTTTTTGGAAAAGCTGTGAGGATTAACTAAGTTATGGTGAGTATTTGCTTGGCACTTCAGCTGGCATTAAAGCAAATGTTGAGCTCATCATTGTTATGAGTAAGTCAGGAATCTTTTTTTTTTCTCCACAGGATGCCCCCAACAGCTGCTGCAGGGATGTGGGGTCTTAATCTGCTGCATCTTAGGAAAAGTGAAATACAAAATAACTGAATTTAGCTTAGAGATGGCTGACAGAAAATGAATTGTTGAGCAAGTGGCAGAACTAACCACAGAAGAGACAGAGAAGCAAGTAAACCAGTCTGGCTAATTAAGAGGCCTCGAGAGCTCTTCTGAATCAAGCTGAATTATTTCATCATTAGAAAGGCCAATTTCATCACTGGCTTCTCCTGAATGAACACAGGCTAAGGAGCAATGTCTAAGAAAAAGTCAACTTCTGAGATAGAATTGGATGAACAAATAGCTGAAGTTGTTAAAAACAACAACAAAGTATTTTAAAGACAATAGAAAATTTGTATTATAAAGACACTAGAAGCAGGAAGCTGGTTTTAAAAAAAAATACAACAAAAAAACCTCCCAAAAAATCATAAACCCCAAAAAAGAAAATAGTTGTAATCAAAGGAACAACTAAGAAAGATCATTTCCTGATGCCCTCTGTTGTGGAGGATGTGAGAATTCCCTGCTGTACCTTTGAAAGCTGCTGGTAATCTGGATAACGTATTAACCATCAGAAAAGTAGACACTGGAGCAAACCAATACATTGTTTTTTTTTCAATTAAGTCCAAGAATTGTGAAAGAAAATTGTGCAGTCAAGCTGCTACAGGAATAGAAAAAATCCCTCTAATGGAAGTTAGAGGCTGGATTGTCAGCAGATAATAAATATATCATGTCTTAATTTTTTTATATGAAACTCCACGCTGTCATTTCTAATATCTCCTCATGGCTCTTGTGATGAGACGTGACTGGGTATGGGTAATTCTGGGACAGTAAAGAATTACCTGGGCTGAGTTCTGTGCTGGGCAAGAAAAAAATGTGTGGAGTTCCCTCCAACCCCCAATATGAAATAGTTATAAAACACCCAGTGACATCTCACTGTAGGAAGTACCTTTATAAATCTGTTCCCGATTAAACATTAGTATTAGAAACAGGAAAATCTGAATTCCTTGGAAGTGCATTGGCTCACTAAGGATCCTGGAAAAAAACACCTCCTCTTTACCTTCTTAAATGCTTTTTTCTTCTTCTTTTTCCATTTTTTTTCCCTGTCTCAGGCACCTTTTTGTGGTCTAGTATCTGTTAAAATGGATACAATTTTCTTGTGAATTACACTGGCCTGAAAATATGACCAGCAATGACACTGTATCTCTTCAGTTACAGCTGTACCACAAAGTAAACCTGTGGGGTAAGGTTTTGCATGGGCAAACGTGAACATGAGATTCTTAAATGTTGCTTTTGGCTTTTTGCTTTGGTAAAAATATTTAATCAGATACTAAATAACATTTTTAGAAACCATGCTCTCAATCTGCTTCCATCAATAAATCAAGCTGGCACAAACCCCTAACAAAACATTAGAGGGTACAATAGCTAATTCTGTGATCTTTTTCAAAAAACTTTAAATAAAAGTATTACTGTCCCTTCTTTAAAGAACATAGACCATCCCACCTTTGATGAGCACGTGTGGAAGCGTTGCTGCTTCACTCTTAATGCTTCTTCTGGTGCTGTGTGTGCTTTGGGAGCTCTCTGACTTAACAGAATCACAGACTGGTTTGGGTTGAAGGGACCTTTCAAGGTCACCCAGTCCAACCCCCTGCAGTGAGCAGGGACATCTCCAACCAGACCAGGTTGCTCACAGCCCTGTCCAACCTGACCTGGAATGTTTCCAGGGATGGGGCTTCTACCACCTCTCTGGGCAACCTGGGCCAGGGTCTCACCACCCTCAGTGTGAAAAATTTATTCCTTCTCTCCAGTCTGAATCTCCCCTCTTGGAGTTTGAACCCATTTCCCCTTGTCCTGTCACTACAGGTCCTGCTAAAAAGTCTGTTCCCGTCTTCCTTATAAGCCCCTTCAGGTACTGGGAGGCCACTGGAAGGTCTCCCTGGAGCCTTCTCTTCTTCAGGCTGAACAGCCCCAACTCTCTCAGCCTGTCCTCACAGCAGAGCTGCTCCTGCCCTCTGATAATTTCTGTGTCCCTCCTCTGGACCTGCTCCAACAGGTCCATGTTTTTCTTGTACTTCTCTGTGTGGCTTTCAAGTGTTATTTTCCATAGAAGAGATTCCTCCCCCAGTACTGTCACTCTAACCCTGTTTCAGTGGCGTTCTGCCTCGCAGTGTTATTCTGCAGGAAATTACAACAGGGTAATTCAGGAAGATGTTGGCTAGAAGAGACTAGAGACAATAGACCATGAGACATTGACTCTGGTTGTGGCAGCTGGTTTAATTTCCCATGCAGCCTCTGCCAATGGAGGTTGTCCCTGACTCAACCCAAGATCCACCCATGTAAAGGGTTATAATCTTAGCTCTTTTTTTTTGCTGAAGTGTATCAATTAAGTTTTTCCAGTCTTGCCCACTGTTTCTGAATTACTAATATTGAGAATTTTGCTTTGGAAGAGGGTGGTTTGTCAGCTACCTGCTCTGGAGACCTGGATCCTCCCTGCCACGGCCCTCAAAGCTGTGGGTGAGCTGCCAGCCTGGAGTGCCTCCTTCCCTCATGCCCAGACAAGATGGAAAGCCCTCAGGGAGTGGGCTGAACGTTGACTTTTAATTAGTTGGGCTGGATTAATCACCGGCTGAGATGCTTTTATAATTGGATTAGCGTATAAAATGGATCGAGCATGGAGGATGGGCTTCACGGTGGAAACAGCCCTTGGGACTAGACATGTTCTTTGTTTCGCCCTGTCGGGGTGCAGCCGGGCAGAGGGACGCGGGGATCGGTGCTGGCGGCAGCGCCGGGCCAGGCCCGACCCCGTCAACGCTCCGGGAACGCGACCGGTACCAGTGACTCCCTCACGCCAACGGGACAAGATGCCTGCCAGCTCCACCACCTACCTGCGCTCGGCTTTATATAGACTCGGAGGAGGGCGGGCTGACAATTGTGATTGGCTGATCAACCTGCCCTTCTCGCCTCTCCTCCACGTGCTGGTACTATTTACCCGTTCTGATTGGTTCTCCAGAGAGCGCGTGTTCCAGCAGCCAATGAGCGATTGGTACCGCGGTTGGCGGGGTGAGGAGGAGAAGATGCCGGGACGTGCCCGCGCAGTGCTGAGGCGCGGGGACTGTGTGAGGCGCTCGCCTTCTCCGTGAGGCGCCGCTCCCCTCCCCGCCATCGAGCCTACACGGAGGCAGCCATGGCCCCTGCGCTGTGGGACTGTGCGCTTCAGGCCCAGCTGGTGGAGCGGCACGTCCGGCAGCAGCTGGCTGGGTTGGGGCGGTACCTGAGGCGGGCGGGACCCGGCAGCCTGTCCCCCGCCCTGCAGCTGCTGGCGGGCAGCGCTACCGCCTGCGAGTCCGACGCTACCGGCAGCGGCTCCGGCGAGGAGAGCGAGGCAGACGGCCCCGGGAAGCGGTGCCCGCGCCGCGGCCCTTCCGCGGGAGGCGCCTCTGAGGTATTTACCTTCTAGTGGCCTCCCAGTACCTGAAGGGGCTCCAGGAAGGCTGGGGAGGGACTTTGGCCAAGGGCAGGGAGTGACAGAACAAGGGGTGATGGCTTGAAAGTGGCAGAGGGGAGATGGAGCTGAGATGTGAGGAAGAAATTCTTTGGTGTGAGGGTGGTGAGACCCTGGCCCAGGTTGGCCAGAGAAGCTGTGGCTGCTCCTCCCTGGAAGTGTTCTGGGCCAGGTTGGATGAGGCTCTGAGCAACCTGGTCTAGTGGAAGGTGTCCCTGCTGCTGGCAGGGGGTTGGGACTGGATCAGCTTTAAGGTACCTTTCCACCCAAACCACTCAGGGATTGTGTGGTGACCTGCTCTGCCTGGTCAGGTAAATGTCAGTGCTGTGTGGATTGTCCCCTGAAAGATTTTGGAGGTATCTGTCTATAAACAAGACTATTGTAAGCTTGCTTAAAATAAGGTGATTTAATGCATTTTCTGTGCATGTGTGTTGGTTTTCTGCTGTAACCCTGAGCAGATACCTTCAGGGAGCACTGTCTGTGGCCAGAGCTGGTGCTGACTTTCTGTCAGAGGCAGGTGAGTGTAAGGGGTTGCAGGTTAAATCCACCCATGGTGTTGCTGACAAACACTATTCTGTCAGCAGCTACAGTGTCCTGTGTTCAATTCATAAGCTCCACTGAACTGTATATACATAAAATGAGGAAAATTGCTCCCCTGGTTTAAAAATATGAGGTAACCAAGCCACTAAATATTGTTGGGGCTTTCTGCTTTCTTATGTAATACCCCCAAAATATCACTTACCTTATATGTCACTTTAATCAAACTCCATTTCTGTGTGACTTATTTCAATACCTGTCTGGTTTCTAATCTTTTTCTAGGGAAAGAAAGAAAAAGATCTGTTTGACAGTCATCCAGGCTTTAACTGATTTGGTACTGAAGTGTAGCAATAATTATCAAGGCTGTGGGAAGCTGTGATATGTCAAAGATACTAATGGGCTTGTTTATGACAATTGCATAATGGTAGTAGGAAATGTAATATAAATTTAGCTAATTATCCATATGAATGTTCCCACAAACTGTCTTGATTTTTTTTTGAATGCTTGATACCTGATCTGATTGGTTTTATGATTTTCCCCAGGAGCAATTTGTTACTAAGAATTTGCAATTGTTGTAGAGTCCTCTTCATATTATAGGAATTTTCTTAATTTTCTGTACAACTAGAATCTGAAAAGCACTCCCAGTGCAGAAATTTGGGGTTTAAAACTCTAATTGCATCATAGTATTTTTGTTTGGCTATTCTGGGGACTTGCCTGGATTTAAGAGATACAGTAAAGTGCTTCTAAATAATTCATTTCTGTACTGAATTTGTTGCAGTTAACTTTTCTAGAGAAATTAGGAAGGAATAACTCTTATCTTAAAGATAAGAACAGAAAATGTGAGTAAAGCTCGTACATCATGCTTGTTAGGAAGGAAAATGAAGTCTGGAAGCCAAGCAGGCAACCTGGTATGAGTTGCACACTTGCCTCCCTTGTGTAGTCTGCTGACATGTGCAAGGTGAGGTGCTTTACCCAGCCCTAAATAACCAAGAATTCTACAGACTGCTGCAATTTATTATCACAGGGTTTTATATTATGCCATATACTGGTGCATTTATGAATTCTTAGGCTAAAGTAGGCATTCTGAGGAAGCCTTCAGTTTGTGTTCCATCTTTCTGTGGCTCTGTGTTACCAGCTGATGCAGCGGTCTTCTCTCAAGCTGAATAATGTCCAGGACACTGACACCTTCTGTTGGCCCTCCCTGTAATCATCTGTAATTTTGTTTAATCAGAGTAGAGTTGGAAGGAGTTTTGGTGGTGCTCCAATTCCAAGTGGAACTGGAGCCTGAAAACTCTTTCCTATTGAATTTATTTTTAGACAACTTTAACTCTGAATTATTTTTAAACCTTTTTTATTGGCAGCTTTTGAGCAGTGCTTGTTTTTATCTAGTAAAGCAGGCCTGTTCCTCTTCATTTCTAAATGTTGTGTTGCCACATTTGAAGACTGAGAGAGAACAGATCAGATGCTCCAATGTTTTCAAGCATTTGAAACAACATGCTCTTGCTGAAGTATGGAGAGGAAGAAAAAATAAGCAAAACACCTCTGGTCTTTGGAAGAGGAGGATGGCAGTATTCCCAAAATGAATTAAATAAAGGGAGATGTCTGCAATAAGACAGATTTGAGTCTGGGAAGTAAACTGGGATTTGAAGGTACAGCATTTGGGTTGAGAAGGTCTTTGCACCAGTAGAAGGTGCTGTGTTTTCAGGAGTGTGTATCAGCTAAACTTCCTGTGGAAAAACTCATTCCAAAGTGTTTGGTGGGTCAGATCATGGCTTGGTTTCCCTTTGGCATGAACTTCTCCATCAGGAGCATCTCAGACTCTTTGAAGTGGCTTTGAAGCTGCATCATTAACTTGGAGCCTCTTCCAAGTTTTATCTCCCTCCTCACATTGATTCCACATTGTTTCTGGAAACTTTAATTTAAAGAGAATCTGAAGTTTTCCTTTGAGAGACCTGATTTTTTTTTTTATCTAGTCAGTGCTCTGTTCTTACATTTGATCTATTGCTCTAAATAATTCCTTGATATGTTTCTTTATTAAAATTAGAGTTCATAAACTGTAGCCACCTCTGATCCTATGCAGATACAGCAGAGTCCCCACACCGATGAAAAGGAGCTTCTGAACATTTCCCCAAAGTGATTTTAGCCCTAATTGTTATCTGGTCTTTGTTCTTTAGCCATCCTATGGTTGATGTAAAGTAGGTCATGCACTTTCTGAAGAGAGGAAAATAAAAACAACCCACTGTGGGCTTGGCAAGGAAGGTTTGAGTTGAATTACAGCAGATGGTGAAGTGGGAGATCTTGAGTTAAAAACAGCAGATTAAACTTAAATTATTTTTTTTATCCCTATTCTTTTGCAGGTGGGTTCCTGCCTGCACTAAAAGATATATATATAGATAAGTTATTGCAAACCATTGGTGTAAAAGCTAAAAGCCTATGCCAGAGCTTCCACCACCCTCCACTTATGAAGTGGGGTCTGCGTTAGCCACTGTTTCCAGCTCTGAAGTGGTTGATGCACTGTTGTGTCGCTGGAGTTTGCTTCTATTGTGAGGATTATTTCAATGTGTGCTGCTTTTAATCTCCATAAATTCAGATCAGCTGCTAAGTGCATTTAACATTTGTGAGCTGCAAAATCTTTCTTGGGCTACTTGCTTAGAAATAAAGAAAAAAACTCTGAGGAAGTCTTCAAGGCACAGGATCCCAGAACGGCCTGGATTGGAAAAGCCCTTCAGGGCGGTGTGAGCCACCGAGCTGGTCCTTGCAAGGGGTGGCTTCCAAACTGGCACAGTGCAAGGTCACCATCAGAGCTGCTCCCAGGTGCCATTTATGTTTCAAACCTTGATGTCTGCTGGGAAGTGTTATTGAAAACACACGGATCTTCACCTCTCAGAACAGTGTACACACCAAATTTATACTTTTCTTTGACCTTTTCATGTTTCACTTCAGTACCTGAGAACCAGTACGGTAGAAAATAGACAGGATGAATGCTCATTTCTTGATTGAATTATATTTACTTCTGTGGGACTGAATTTCCCAGGAAAAATGAAACAAAGCTTTCTATCTTCAAAACCTAAAATGTGTTTTGGGGTTTCCCCTTTGAAGAGCCTCTCAGCCCACTACAAGTGTCTCTGGAAGTGTTTGAGTTAATCCTTCCAAGGTGCCTCTGAACTTCTGAAATAATTCTCATGTTCTGACTTTAAACTATTTGAATCTGTTTGACTCTCAGTGTAACTGCAAAGCCCATTTCCCTAAAGTTTGGGGAAAAAAAGCAGAATGTGAGGATTTTTACTTGGCTGGAGTGTTTTCCTTCCTCCTGCCCTTTCTCTGGAAGGAAAACTGGTTTAATTATTGTTCTTATTGCATATGTGTCTGTTTTCTGTGGATAAATGCTCTTTCCTGACTGGATGATCTCCAGCCCCTCCCATTCTGTGATTCCTTTTGCATCATTTTTTCTAAATCAATTATTTTGGATGACTCTTTTGATAAATTTGAAACTTACTCCACTGTGTATCATGTGTCTGTAGGACAATTAAAGATAAAGAGCAGTTCCTCTAGCTTTAGTCCTTGTGTGCTTTTGTAGGTGCTTCTGCAAGATCTTGGGTGAGGAAAAGCTTGATTTATTGTCATTCTTGGCTGGGATTGCCAGTGAGAGGGTTAGTCAGACCTGCTTTGAGTGCAGACTTGGACTAGATGACCTCCAGGTACTTTCTGATGTAAATTGCTCTGATTCTACGATAATACCATGGAAAATAATGACTCCTGAGGGCTCCAGACTTTCATAACGTTAGACTGATATGGCACAAGAAGAAGCAGGAGAATACTAACTTTTCAGATGCTTTCAATCTTTCTAAGGAACTGGAATTTGTTAGTATTAATATTTCAGTATTTCCTTAAACAAATAAGCTTATGATTATCTTTAATTCACTGTAAAGCAGTTACAGTTCTCGAGCAATTACGATGTTTATACAGATGTGAATGCAAATGTGTGAAATAAGTTAATTGTTCTGCATAATATTCTCTTCCATTCATAAGTATGTACATAATTATACCACAGGTGCTACGGAGTGTGGACTACACAGTAAATAACATTAAATTTCTCTGTAGGGAATGCTAAATTTTCAGCTACTTTCTACCAGTGTCTTTTACTGAAGAGACATTTTGCTGGTGTGAGAAACTATGAAGCTGCTGTTGGGCACAGAAAATCTTGTCAAGAGCAAGACTGAGAAAGAGTGGCTGAACTCTTGTGGAGCAAAGCTGAGAGGTTGTGCTTGATCAGTTCAAGATGAGTATGGGATAATTCATTGTTTTGTTTGACTGTACAACAGAAGTTACTACTAAAAGGAAGTATAGTTAATTACATTCAGATTTGAAACATTTTATGGCAGAAGTACGAGTCCTGTGTTCAGTTTTGGGCCTCTCACTCCAAGAAGTTCAGCTTGTGTGTCTGCTGAGACTTGGGCTGGCTATGAATTCATATTGGGATAAAATATTCTTCTCTATGTCATAGTTTAAATAATTCTAAACCAAGACTGACCCAGAGCTTGAGATTGCTCCTGGTAGGTGGGACTGAGTCACCTACACGGCAGTGAATAGTTTCAGGCCGTTGCACACATCACAGGATGCTTTTTGGCAGGAGGAGTTAACTTTGTTACAGGTTAAATTCTGAAATTACCAGAGTAACTGCACTTCCCCTCATCCTTAGGGATGGTCTTACCAAGTCTTACAAGTGCAGTCTTACACTTTATACCAGCTCTGGCCTTGGTTTGGGCTCAAGTCCACAGTGTTTGCTTTGCAAGTCTTTGCAGGTGAACCTATGAACAGTAGGAAAGTCAGTGGAGGTGGCAAAGCTCTGGTCTGGATACCAAGGGAAAGCTGAACTGGTGATCCTGGAAATGCAGTGAATAGCACACGGTGTTCATTGCTCTGAAAACTTGGCTCTGCTTTGGCACCCTGACAAACTCAGACCAGCTTTCTAAATTGGATCTGCTGGTGTTTAAGCTGATCGGTGTGGACAGGGAGGAAATGGTTCTCAGAGTACTTGACTCGAGGCTTTTAATTTCAGTAACTTCTCCCTTCTCTCCTTTTTGCTCCACAGAACCTACAGCCTCAGGAGCCTCACATGTTTCCACTTCCAGATTCTGCACAGCAAGGTCTTCTCCAGCACTCAAATGAAGATGGCTGTGATGAGGCTGACTTCCATCCCGGGGTCTCTAGTGAGAAGCTGGGCACCAGACCTATCTCTGCAGACACTGTCACACCCAGCTTCACAGGGATGCAATTTTCAGTTACACACCTGCAAACAGGTGATAATAAAAGCATAGAGGAGTTCATGGTCCAGTGCTGTAACCCAGTAAAAGCCTGTCAAAGAGGGTAAACCCGAGCTGTGGTGTGTGTGAAGTGTTAGCTACACATGCTGCGGGGCCAAACGGCTGCCTGCTGGACTGGTGCGGTGGAGTGTGTGGCACTGCTGCGTGCCAGACCTCGTTTCAGCAGCAGATGAGGAGATTTCTGGATGAGGAGGGATTGAGGCACCTGACAGAGCTATGGTGCTGCACTTCTGAGGGATAGTGCCTTTCAAAAAGACCAATTTCTTTTCAGCTCTGAAAAACAAAGCTGAACTGCCTTGTCACGGGAAGGTTAGGTGCTGCTACAGGGAGAAGAAAGGAGATTTGAGTAAAATTAATTCCAACAGTGGAAAGAAAACAGCATTGGTCAGTCTCCAACTTTACAAAAGTGCTTACCAGGTGGCTATCGAGTCCTTGGGCTAGAAGCAGGATTCAGGGTCGTGTTCACTCACTCCTGGATCAACTTCCAAATGCCACAGAGGTCTGAGGAAGTCTTTTTGTGAATTTGATATGAACCAAAGAGCTGGTGAGGAAGAGGGAAGGAGAAAGCTGCATGGTATGTACTCTGAAATGCAGCTTGAAGAAAAATTAATCTCCTAAGCAGATGAAAATGAGGTTCCCCTTGCCCTGCCTAATTGAAGTTTTCTGTCAGCTTCCTTCAGAGAAACTGCAGGTCCATGTTGTAACACACAGTTGTCTTGCAGTGTCCTTGCTGTAACAACATTGATTATGTTACCAGAATTCAGAGAATTGTATCTTTTCCGAATTGCTTTTTTTTCCTTGCAGTGAAGACATTGTCTCGGGGGCTTTGGCAAAAGCCATAGAGCTGAGGACATGGTGTGTCCTGTAAAAGGGATCTCCAGCTGCTGCCTCTTTTGAGGTGAGCAGGGCAGTGAGCTGTTTACAGGGAATGAGCTTTAAACCTGGTCAGTCTGTTAAACGTCCCACCAGAATGTATCAAAACTAATACTGCTTTTACTCTTAACTTGAATCTGTATTAATGTGGCCAGGAACAACATTCCAGCTTGACTAAAATGTCTCGCTTAAAAATAATTATCTTGAGCAAAAGGTGTTTCATTTTCATATTCTAGAACAAAAAAATAAAGTTCTTATTGCCTGTTCATTATGGAATATACTCACTTTGCCTTTCAAAATAATCTCTGGAGTTTAGATTTCTGGATATTTCATTGTTTTTATCATTCTCTATCTCTGGAAGTGTCCTTTCCTGGAGTATTAATTTCTGGGTTGGAGTGTTCAGGTGCAGGGGAACACTTGCAGCCTATAGTAAGGCCAGGGATGTTTTTACGTGGGGATTATGAGTTTGATGAAGGGCTTTTTGTCTCTATTATGTTAATGATAATGAACATTATCATTATCATATCATCTTTTTGTCTTGATAATGATAATATTAATGATAATGTTTGATAAAGTGGCAGTAAAATGCCCAAGTGTTGCCTAGTTACATTCTAAAAGGTAAATTACTCTCCTGGGACGGAGAGTCTGGCAGTGCAGAAGCTGCTTTTCCCCAGAGAGATCTGGTTCACTGCTGTAGTGGTGCTCTGTTCCACTGCCTGCAGCCTGCAAACTGGTAACTGCAACCTGGCAGCTGGAGGTAATGGGTCTGGTTTGTACCAAAACATGTACAGATGGACTGAAATTATGGGGAGTTAAAAAAAAAAAACCCAAAGAAACTAAAAAACTCTCCAGCTTTGTCTTAAGGGGAGCACTGTGACACCTGGGTGCTGGTTTCTGTTACTGGTTGTGTGGACCAAGGACTTTGCTGCTTCTTTAGGTTGGTTTGAAAAATATAAAAAATTGGAAAAGCCCCAAACTTAGAAACACATAAAAACAGAGGTGACAAGAGCCACGCCAGAAAGGACACATTTAAACAAAGTTTAAAAAGCACCCAAACTCATCAAGCAGCGAGAAGGCAGAGGGATTTGAAAAGTCACCACAAGCTGAGCTTGCCATGGGTAGATGGGGCTGCTGTGCCTGACCGGGTCTGAGGAGAGAGGGTGAGATCTCCTGGGATGCCTGAGTGTCCCGCCTCAGCCGGTGTTAAGGACACTGACGGTGTATTTTCAGCCCGGAGCACACCGTTATCCCGCCTCAGCCGGTGTTAAGGACGCTGACGGTGTCTTTTGAGCCCGGAGCACACCGTTATCCCGCCTCAGCCGGTGTTAAGGACGCTGACGGTGTGTTTTGAGTCCGGAGCACACCGTTATCCCGCCTCAGCCGGTGTTAAGGACGCTGACGGTGTATTTTCATCCCGGAGCACACCGTTATCCCGCATCAGCCCCGTTCTCCGGGCAGGAGTGGCTGAGCGGAGCTGACGCTCACAGCCGCCGCGAGGCGCGGGGACGCAGCGCGCATGCGCCGAGGCTGAGCGGTGCTGGAGGGAGCGCGCTTGGGACACCTCAGCGCGTGCGCAGGCACCCTCCTCGCGCAGCAAAAGGGCCGCCCGCGCATGCGCTAAGATGGCGGCGGCGCTGCGTGGGGGAGGGGCGGCGGGGAGCAGGCACTGAGGGCGGCGGCGCGCGGGAGCAGCGCTACCGGGGCTGGGGGGCAGCGGGGGGCGGGCGCTGTACCCCGGGGAGCGGAGAAAAGCGGCACCGGGCCGGCGCGCGCGGGGCGGCGAGGCGGGAAAGGGGTGGGGAGCGGGTTCCCGAGCATGCCCGAGGGGGCGGAGCGTTCGCCGCTCGACGCATGCGCGGCGTGAGGCGGGTGGGAGGCGCAGGGCCGCGGTGGCGGCGCTCGGCGAGGGTAACAATGGCAGCAGCGGTAGCGGCGGGCGGCGGGACGGGGCCTGGAGGAACGGCGGCTGGGGGAGCCGTGGCGGTGAGCGGCGGTCCCGGCTTGGCGGCGCTGTCAGTAGCGCGGCGGAAGGACGGCGGCCCGACGGGGAAGTTCTGGGAGAGCCCGGAGACGGTGTCCCAGCTGGACTCGGTCCGCGTTTGGCTGGGGAAGCACTACAAGAAGGTGCGGGCCGGTGGGGACGGGACGGGGCGGCAGGCCCGAGCAAAGGCCCCACGGCGGCGGCGGTGGGAGGGTGCAGGGGGGTTTACGGTCCCTCACGGTCCCTTCCCACGGGAGCGAGGCCCGGTACAACCATCGGCCTTTGTCAGCCGCGGCCTCGCCGCCGCAGCGCGGTCGGGGGGAGCCGGGGCCGTGTCGGTGGGGGCGTGCAGCGGCGCCCGGGGGAGCCGGTTATGGGTCCTCGCTTCCCTCCCCCTACACACTCCTCAAAGCCGCCGTGTCTCGGCTGCTGCCCCCGCGTCCATGTTCCCAGCGAGGCGCAGCCGTAACTTTCCTGTGCGGGCAAGTCCTGGCTCAGCTTGGCAGGGTTTTATACGGGTTTCATTGAAACCGCACCCCTGAAGGGCCGGTATGTTTTTTTTTTTTAAAAAAGGAAAAAAAAAACAACAAAGAAAAGCCATTTGTGCTGTTTAGAATCACGTTTCACCCAGTCTGGTTCCCGTTCAAAGCTCTGTGCGTGGTGCTCCTGCTTACAGCAAGTTCACTTTCTGGTAGTGTCGTTGCTTGCTGTGTCTTGCCCTGTGAAGCACAGAATCGTTTTGGTTGGAAAAGACCTTAAGATCATTGAGTTAATCCATAAACCCAACACTACCAGTTCCACCTCTAAACCATGTCCCTCAGCACCTTGTCTGCCTGTCTGTTAAATCCCACCAGGGAAGGGGACTCCACCACCTCCCTGGGCAGCCTATAAATCTTCTTCCTCGTTCATATAACTTCTTGTGTTCTCCATTTCTTTCCTTTTTGTTCAAGTGTTTTCTCTCTGTGATGATTTTTAAACTTTCTTTCAGTATCTAAGCCTTGAAAAATTACCTGATTTAAACTTCCCAGAAGACAAATCTGTCTGTCTGGACAGCTTTGTAGCAATCCCAGGAAGAGTGCTAGCTGGGGCAGAGCAATGTTAAGGCGAGAAGCTGGACTCGATGATCTTAAAGGTCTTTTCTAACCAAAACAATGCAATGATAACCTTAAAGTGCCTCATTCTCAATATTTACCTGCAATTTGCAGCCCATCCCTCCGTTCTTCTGTCCGTCTGCTGTCCGTATCCCACAGACAAGCCTGCCCGTTGCTCTGTGGGTGCTGTGGATGGGATTATTTGTGTGGCAGCACTGTGAAATGGGCACGTGAACCGATCTGGGGTGAGAACCGGGACGTGCTCAGCCGTGTGTTTTACCGGTCCTGCCGCATAACTCGTCTGAGCGCGGCCGCGTTACAGTCGCAGCGGCGCGGTGAGGGGGAGGCTGTAGTTTGAGCGAGCAGCTTAGGCTGTTTATGTTGATAAGGAAATTGGAAAGTAAAAATACGTCTTCAGTTTGGCTTTGTTTTGGTTGTGTGTTTCTCGACCTTTGAGGAGGAGTGTGCTTTCCTTTCATTTTCATAACTGAATACCTACAAAAACACAATCAGCTTTTGGAATGGCTTTGAACTGACACCTGCTCTTTTGCAGAAGAACAAGTCACCTTCGTAAAAGCATTAACGGTTCCTGTCCCTTGCTGTTGTGAATCAGAACTGTCTGGACAAGCTGGTTCACACCTCTTATCTGTAGTTCAGGAATGGGAGCTTTCATTTTGTACTCCAAAACAAAACTCCTTTATTATAATTGGTTTGCACTTATCGGTATTACAGGTTGTAAAGATTAGATACTTGTATTTAATTCATAAACCCTGGAAGATAATTAGAGTTAGACTAATGATTCACTGGGCAGGTGAATTTCAAAATACTGCTCTGTAAAATACTTTTTAAATTTTTGTTTGTTTTGAGAAACAAGGGAACTGGTATTTATTATTCGTGATTAAAGATGTATCCTTAATACTCTAAATGGAAGTGTTAACTCCTATTTGGTGTGCAGTAAATGGACTCTAGTTCATCCTGTGCTATTTTTCTTTGTACCGTGGATGTTTGTTTCTTAATTCTGTTTCCTGTCATTCAGGTGGCAGCTTTGCCACAGGTGCATGACTTCTTTCACAAAAGTATGTGGTGATTATAGCTGACTTTTGTCCAGTTTATGCTTTTAAAAATGGATCTGTGAATACCTCAGCAGTGGGGAAGCTGTCAGCTGTGGTGGGTGTTGTGTCCAGCTCTGGGGGCCAGCTGGAGAGAATCCCGAGAGCAGCAGCGAGCTTGGTCAAGGATCCAGAAGTTGTGATGGGCAAGGAGAGAGTGAGAGAATTGCAGCTATAAATCTTATCATTCTTGTGTCTAGATTAGACAAGGCTTCAAATATCTGGGAGTTCTTGTGTATCTAGAGTATAACTAAAAAAAAAAAAAGAGGAAAAAAAAGATGTTTAAATAGTGTTTGGGAAATTTGCAGTAGATATTGGAAATCTCATTGACGGGGGGGACTGAGCTGCCTCTGTCAGAGACCTCTTGGTGATAAACTCTGTTGGGCAGCAGTGTGGGTTTGGTAACCCTGGGTTGGTGGGAAAGGATGTCCTGTTTTTGTGTCACAAACCTTCTGGGCCCGATTCTTGGCTAAAGTGCTGGCATGGAGGAGAGCCCTTCCCTGGATGTGCAGAAAAGTGGTGGGAGCTGGTGTTGGGGAGGCTCAGGCAGCTGGGTAAAGGATGCCTGTAAAGAGGGAAGGAACCCTGGGGATGCTGTTAGTGACAACAAATGTAATGACAGAAAACAAAATGGTTTATTCCAGACTTCTCCCTCTCCCTGTTTGAGTGTGTGAGGTGCAGAGCCCGTCTCGTGTGAGAGTTGCAGGAGGTTCCCTGCTTCTTCCCAGGCCTTGGACCACGCTTGGCATGGTTGAACCTTTCTTCCCTGGCAGTTGGAAGCAGGTTCATGCTATGATTTTTAAAGCCTGGGGGATCTGCCAGGCTTTCATGGCCTTTGAGTGGACTAACTCTGGTGACATCAAGGTTCCCACTATAAGTAAAGATTTCTATTTCAAAGGTAAACTGGACAATTCACTTTTTACTGTATCAGTGCTCAGCAATCTCTAATATTATGTGTTGTTTAAGTAGTTCCTCTGACATTAAGCAGCAAATTGCTGGTATTAAAATGGTTTGCCATAAAGCAGAGTTATTCCTTGTCTTTAAATTATCTTCCTGAGATAGTCTGGGATGGGATTTTTTTTGGCATATGTATTAGAAGGATGCAGAGACGAACCTTGGCCGTACAGTGTAGTCCCTAAGGACCATTCCCAGGGCATTAATCACGTCCAGGTCAGTACACTGGCCTTCAGGAGCTGGAGCTACTTGCTGGCTCCGAAAGCTCTGCCCTGCCCCTCTGAGACAGAAGGTTGGAAAAGAGATTTTTGGGGGGAGCAAAGAAGAAAGTGTTTGGGTTTGGTTGGTAAAGAACAAGTGGAGTGTTGTCTTCAAGTGTGAGTTAGAGAAGACAGCATGAGCTGTCTGTAGTGACACTAAACACTATGAGGAGCTGTCACGTGGAATTCTGGATCATTTGCTGAGGATCTGGGACCCCCTTGCACTAATATCAAGTGTAGAATAATAACTTTTCTTTCAAAATTGATAGTGTGGAGCAGTTGAGTGGACACCCTGGTCGGCAGGATTGACACTGGACCCAGGGCTGGTGACATCTCTCTCTCTTTTTCTCTCTTCTAACTCTTTTTGTCTTTTTTCCTCTTTTTCTCTTTTCTTTCTCCCAACTAAGATACAAATCCCACACGAGTGGTGAACCCTTTTTGTAACTCAAATAACCCATATTACCAACGTTTTTAAGTTTTCCAAGTTCAGGTTGTTTCTGTTAGAAATATATTTTAATAATATATAATATAATAATCTATGAAATATATATTTACACTTAAATAAATATATATTTATACTCAAATAAATATATATTTAATATAAATAAAAAACATTTAACTGGTCGTTTGGTGTCGTTTCACCTTAATTTAGCCCGAGTGGATCTGCAGAACCTCCTCGGCCTCCTCCTGCCTCTGGGGTGGGATGTGACATTGCTGAGGGGTGGGAGCGATGCCGGTGGAGCAGGACAGTGGGGACAGGCAGCCCTGGGGGATCTCTTTTCTGTCCTTCTATTAATAAGCCCCAGCCCGACAGCGAGGAGGGACCAGTGGCTGCTTGGCAGCTGGTAGGAAATGGCAGTTGTCACGGCTGGAGATGTCTGTTTGGAGACCACCTGCTTGTTCACCGCCTGCCAGGAGCTGAGTTTAGAGGATTTGTAGTTATCTTTCAGCTGGCTCTGACTTCTCTTAGCAAATATTTCTGCAGTGCCTGACTTTGATTTAATCTGAGGGAGGATTTTCCCTGTGTTTGCAGCTCTTTTGTGTTCTTGCCTTTTAAAAAAGGAACAGGGGTTACAACCTAAATCAAAGTATTTTAATGTTGGTTTTCCTTTCCCTTTATTTAGCCATCTGAGCTGAAATGTTCTTTGTTTTAGGGAAAGGATTTTATGTATCAGGGCTTTAACACAGAGCCATAATGTGGTGATTTGAGGTCAGTAACCACATGGGCACTGGGAATATGAATCTCTCCCTTAGGTCTGTGACAAAGGCTTTCCAGTGCAGCTGCAACAGCAAATCTTGTTGGTGAAGAGAAGTGGTTTCCACTGCTAGTGGTTACTCTCTATTCTTGAGTTATTTGAGTTATACTGAAGGGCCATGTGTGTGTTCTGGAGGGGTTGAAGAGTCGTGTAGACACAGTGCTGAGGGACAGGGGTCAGTGGGGACTGGGCAGTGTTGGGTTCATGATTTGAGTCAATGATCTTAGAGGATTTTTCCAATCTAGGCAATTCTGGGATTCTATTTAAGATTATGTGGATGTTTTTATTTCTAACTGACCTGAAATATTAGAAAAATCTTTGCTGTGTCAATGGGGCTTTGGTATTTCAGCACTTGAGCAAAAGTCATGTCAAAGCTGTGTGTCTAGGAGCAGAGCATCACTTCTGTCTTCTGGAATTTGCTGGTTACAAACCTTTATTTGATGCAAAATAATCTTGTGCTTCTGCCTGCTGTGGAGACTAGTGGAAAATTTACAGATGATGTTGTGACTCCAGCACTCTGGGGTCCCTTCAAAGCCGCTGTGTATCGACCAGGAAATCATCTCACTGATTTTACTGCTTTAAGGATCTGTTTGTTGCTGGTTAATGTGTGTAAATATGTGAGAGGAAGCTTTGGGTTCTTTTTGAAGGTTTGGTTTTTTTTTTGCCTTTGTTGTTTAGGGGAAACCTCAAGCAATGAAGTGACTTTACTGTATAAAAAATTGTAAGAATAATAGTAATTCAGAATGGAATCAGGGGTTCTTCCTTTCTGATAGCTTCTCCTGTAAGAGGCAGAAATGAGATCTGCAGTAAGGGAGTAAGTGCCTGAAAGTGTTCATATGTCTGAGAATACTCTTTCCAAGATATATTCTCATGTAATATTTTTATTTTCAAAGGAAAACATTTGGAAAAAATAAAGTCAATACAAGAATGCCACCTCTTTGGGGTTCAGGGTTGTGGCTGAGGGTGGGGTGCTGGGTGCTCCAGGTCACCATCTATTTACAGCTGACAGTGTTGTTTTGGTGACTCATTTACAAGTGATGAAGAAACCCTACTAGAAAACCTTAAACTTTGACTATTTGTTGATTTTCTTTTTCTAGAAAACCCTAAACTTTTGACTATTTCTTTATTGATTTTCACTTTCTGGTTTTGTTGGCTTGTTTTTGTGAAGAAAAACTTCCTTCTCTGGTATCTTTTTCATGAATTGTCTTCCCATGGTTTAGGGGATCCTTGTACTCAAAGCTGAGAGAACCTCAGTTAGAGGGTTTTGTTGGGGGCAGTTTTGCTCTAGGAGCCCTGCAGAAGCTGTGAATTTAAGTAGACTCTGAGGGTTGAGAGGTGAATTACTGAAATTCCAAGTTTTTTTATTGATTATTGGGGTTTTTTGTGTTTTATTTTAAACAATGGCCACAAATACAGAATTTCTTCATACTTCACTGTTAGTAGGAGTCCCATCAATGCTTGCTGTCTTGTTGCATTTTATGCTTTTTTTTGTGCTTTATTAATTTAAAATATTGTGTTATGTTTGGTGCAGAAAGCTTTAAGACTTTTAACCTGTACAAAAAAAAAAGCAAATGTAGCAAGTAAAGATGTGCTACAACAATATACTCTGTACTGTGGAAAGGAATTGTATCTGTGGATCTAGATACTTGGAGAAAGTGCTGCAGCTGGGTGGGCAGCCAGGCTTAAACTGGGCTTAAACTGGGTTTAAACTGGACCCAGCAGCTTTGCTTTTTGCTGCTTTAACGTGTGGCGTGGGAACGTGTTCACGAGCAAAGCTGTCGTGGTAATAGGAACAGGATTACTGAATATGAAGCCTGGCACTTGGTCTGCTCTGCTTTTGTTTGCAGGTTTGTGCAGATCCTCAGTCTGTGGTTTAGCAGATACCTGTTTCACCTGCACCTTTTAATTTGCCTTTGTTTGATTGCATTCTAATTGGCACAGCTGAACTGAGGGCTCCAGAGTTGTACTGAGACTTGAAGGAGGTGGTGGTGCAAAGGAAGGTGCAAAACGATGGGAGCTTTAGGGCTGTTATTAGCTGAGATACTCTGTGTCTGTGCACATCCTGGGTGTGATAGTCACTTATTTTAAATAAGTAAGTGACTTTTTAAAAAAGGAATTTATTTTAGTCACTAAAAATAATACAAGATAAATCTTTTATTAACAGCTATAAAAATACACAGCGCTGTGCATTTTGGTAATCATCCTTTTTGGATTAGCAGCCTTCAGAAAGCTGATAAAAAGAGTTCTGGCAAATTTAACAGTAGGGGTTTAAGTGTTATTGTGTGCTTCTCTGCTGGAGAATTGTACCCTGTGTAACAGAGAACAGCGTGCTCCCCACTGAGCTGCAGCACCTGGGGAGCTGGTGCAGAGCCTGGGATGGGCTTTTCAGTGGAGATACTGGATTAACTGGGGCATCCTGAGTGAGTCACGTGCTCCATTTTGCCATCCTAAGGTCAGTAATTCCAACAAAAGATGGTTTAAACCTCTCTAGCACATTTGGCTGCAGGACTCAAAGCTTCTAGTCCAAAAATTGTAAAGAAAATAGTTGGTATCTGGGAGGAGCATGAGGGGCTGGAGGTTTTTAAAAAGCCAAAGAACAAAAGTCTTTTATCTTCAGCTGGGTTCTAACAGCAATAAAGACTGTTACTGCTGCTTCATATCTCTGTGGCAGCTGATGTGACTTGACAGGAGTTTTTAATTGGATAAATTGTCCCAGGTGTCTGCCTTTCAGCAGGGAGGGGAGAGAGCTAAAGAAAATGCAGCTTTGGAAATTCATCTTTCTGTTCTTTTTAGGCTTGTATTTCTGGATTAGGTTTTTCTCCACAGGGCAGGACACCTGAGGAGCTTACAGGTGTTTGTGTCCTTTGAGTTGGAAAGATTTAATTTCTCAGATAAGTCTTGTCTAAGAAGTGCTGAAGGAACTTGCATCTTGGAGGTAGTGACATACTGTATAATTGTGATGGAAAAGTCAGTGTCTTTGTAGTATCTGTGGCTGTGTAGGTGGTGCTTTGGAAAGCTTATTAGATTTAACTGCTATTTAACACCACCTCTTTAAACTTTAGAGGGTTCTGGCTCTCTGTTTTTGGGTGCTTTAGAAGAATCTGATTTGAGGGAAGAGCAAAGGCCTTGTGAGTCATCATGTTAGGCTGGTAAATGACTCCAGAGTAGCTAATTTTACTCTATATTCTACCTGAACAAGTAATATTTGTTCTGCTCTTAAAAGTCTTCTGGCATGGTGAGGAGATTACATCCAGTAAGGGAATATTGCAATATGAGGAGTAATGACAACTCAGCAGGCATGGGAGGGTTTTTATATTCCATGCTGGGATTTCCCTTTGTATATTTGTGCATTTTATTAGAAGTACAACCTTGGGAAATGCTTTGGCTGTCCCAGAGCATTGCAAGTGGACTTGTCCTGATCCTTTGTATGTGACATGATACAGTACCAAATGGATGCTCTTGGGATTAAAGTGTAGTAGTTGATTACAGAAGGAGCTTGTAAAGTTGCTGCAGAAAGCTTTGTGTATGTGTGGGCCAGAATTAGTCTGTCCTTTATTAGGAACTACAAATCAGATTGCAGTAGTTAATCTCCATCTGTAAAACAGGGGTGGCTGTGATGAACTGAGGGTGATTCACAGATTTCTGCTGTATTTTAAGAATAAAGCTTGAAAAACGTTTGTGCTTGGTGCTCCTCCTATGTATGCACCCCCCTCCCCAGCCACAGAGTGATCCTTAAACCTAAAAACTCTGCTCCACAACTGATAAAGTGGTTTGGGGGATTAGTAAAGCAGTCTCCATGTTTTATTATCCTCTATCCCAAGTTAAGCATGTGTTTCTTTGTCTTGCAGTATGTTCAAGCAGATGCTCCTACCAACAAAACACTGGCTGGGCTGGTGGTGCAGCTGCTGCAATTCCAGGAAGATGCCTTTGGAAAACATGTCACCAATCCTGCCTTCACAAAGCTTCCTGTGAGTATGGGGATAACCTGCTGCTGCTACAACAGCGTGGTTTGTTCTTCATCCTGTGTCTGTGCTGCTGCTGGGACTGGGAGATCTGGGCTTAGTCTGAAGGTTTTGCTGCTGCAATGGCTGGAAAGGGTGAAATAGCACACCCCTCCTTAAAAGCAGATTTTCAGATCATTCAGAGCTTATTTTTTATACATTTGGAAGTGAATTCCTGAATACTGTGGAAAGGTTTTAATTTCTAGTAAAATTCTATGCAAACTTGTAAATTTTAAATCAAATCTGTTCAGACTGATGCATCCTAAACAGACTGAATAACAGACACTTCCCAAACCAAACAGATTTCCACCAGCCAATTCTTTTGATTAAACACCAAACTTTTAATGTTGTCAACACTGAAAAATGGCTTTGCCATGTTCTTTAGTAGCACATGGTTACCTGATTCATCTGGAAGAGTTTTCCAGTCACTCTGAATACTGGAATACAGAAACAACATCAACATTTTAAGGGTTGCTTATTGAAAGATCAAACTTTGACACATCTTCAGCAGTGGTGTCTTAGTGATTGTGTTCAGACATCAGCCCCGTTGTGCTTGGAACCCTGCCTGCCCCCAAAATAAACTTGTCCAAGTGAGCATGAAGTGTAAACAGCTGATAGAGGGAACAGGGATGCAGCAAATGGAGAGGACAAAGGAGCAAAGGGATTTCAGTTGTGAAGGGCAAGGACTGCAGAGTGGCATCAAGCACCCAGTTGGCCGATTTAGGGTTGGTTTTTTGGGCCAAGACAACTGTCATAGATGTGCATGTAAGTGTTGTGGACATCAATAGGGGTCTTTGCCTCTGAATTCATCCTGTCCTTGTACTCAGCATTGGTGAGGCCACACCTCACACACTGCATCCACTTTTGGGCCCCTCACTGTGAGAAGGTCCTGGAGGTGCTGGAGCGTGTCCAGAGAAGGGACCGGAGCTGGGGAAGGGTCTGGAGCACAAGTGTGCTGAGTTCCCGGCTGAGGGAACTGGGGGTGCTGAGCCTGGAGAGAAGGAGGCTGAGGGGAGACCTTCTGGCTCTGTCCAAGTCCCTTGGAGGAGGGTGCAGAGAGGTGGGGGTGGGTCTGTTCCACCAAGGAGCAAGGGACAGGACAAGAGGAAATGGGCTCCAGTTGTGGCCAGGGCAGTTGAGATGGGATGTGAGGAAGAATTTCTTTGCTGAAAGGGTTCTGAGGCATTGGCAGGGGTTGCCCAGGGCAGTGGTGGAGTCCCCATCCCTGGAGGGATTTAAAAGATGGGTAGATGAGGTGCTCAGAGATGTGATTTGGCAGTGGACAGGTACAGCTGGACTCGATGATCTCAAAGGTCTTTTCCAACCAAGCGATTCTGTGGTTCTGTGGATGCTGCTGGGAACCTGAGGTCTGGCAGTCTGGGCTTCTGTTTATATTTATTTACATACTAAGTTGGAAATACTTATCACTGATTATGATATAAACCAAAGTTGTGCTGAAAACTGTTGAAAGTGCTTCTGTCTCCTTTGGTCCACTGCCTAGAGAATATTATCTTTTATTATTTTATGGTGATTATTTTTTCCCTGCCAGGTGTTTTGCTTATGTAAGTTTTTGTGAAGACTCTGAATGCAGAAGAGAGGTTTTCAGACTGAGTAGCTGGGTGGATCTCCCAGTGCTTAGCAATGTACACAGAAGCACCACAAGGTGCCATTAGGATGTAGCTCACAATCTGATCACCTCATATCTCAGAGATGATAACAAGCTTTAGGGACAGAGCTGAACATTGCAGTGCTTTGTTTTGATCCAGCAGTGTAGACCATAAAACTGTACCCACATTGAACAAGTTGATAAACCCATTTGAGTGTTCTCAAGTCTGAAATCGATTTGTCTTATCTTAAAAATGGGTAATAAAGATTTTGGTGGCGTTGTAAATACGTTGTTCCTGTGTTTAACTGTTCTTGCTGTTTGGAAGGTCTGATCTGATCACATTTGCTCAGCTTGATCTTACAGCAGTTGGATCTCTCTGCTCTTGATTACTGCTGACAGAAGACAGCTCATTAGACCTTTTTATTGTTTTCATGAAAAAATGGGCTGTGTACTCTTAAGACCAGGTTAGCTTTCACTTTTTTAGACATGGAATTCAAGGTACTGGTTCAGGCTGCTGAGTTGTTGTTATTCTGCTGTTGGACTTTGAGGATGTGCAGAATGGTTCTGTTTTACAGGACTGTGTGGCTTGGGAAGAGAGCTGGAGCAAAGGGATGTCTCAGGTGACAATGTTAACCTCCAAAAATGTCTGAAAAGCTATTGCAGACTGTCACTGAAACAGAATGAAGCTAAAAGAGGCTACAAGTTTGTAGTTACCTTAGTGACTGTTCAGTATCACTCTGTTCCTAGCAAGGGAGGTTCTAAAGTTGAAGAGGAGGAGGTCATGCTTGTGTAAAAGAAACAACCCCCAAGCCATCAAAACTCTGAGTGCTATCACAGAATCCCAGAGTGGTGGGGTTGGAGGGACCTCAGGAGATCTCCAGTCCAACCCCTTTAAGGTCACTTCCAACCCCAACCAGACTGTGATTCTGTGAAAATGGGAAAGGTTCATTCTGGGTGAGCATGGGTGTGTAGGGCAGCTGAAGATAAATAACAGCAATTTGCACACTAGTGCTGCAGAAATACTCTTCACAGTGGGTCTGTGGCTTCACAGTGAGATTTTGGGGTGGTTTTTCACAGCTAGTGTTTGTGTGCACGTTTGTAAACCAACACTTGTATTCTCAAAGCCAAGTCTTATGCCAGTAAAATCATTCAGCGTGTTAAAACATTTTGTTTTCGTTCAGGCCTCTGATCAGACACTGCTCCCTCCACAGAGGACCTCAGAGTGCTGAGAATGGCACTGAAGTGCCTGCAGCTCCTCAGCTGGCGAGCTTTGAGCTCTCTTCATTGCTTTCTGTGCACAGCCAGGCTCTCAGCAGATGGCAGAGCAGGAGCAGTTCTGTTCTTGCTGGCTGCTTCTGGAGGATCTTCTTGGTGTTGTTCTTGGACACTGGTGTGTTTGATATCTCACAGCACCACTTTGCTTTCTGTTAGCAGCTCTAGAGCCAAGGAAGGCAGTGTTGTGTTTAGATCCTGTGCTACCATTTTAGCTGCCTGGCTGCAGAATGAATTTAAAATGCTCGTCAGCAACACTGAGGCTGTAATTTGGTGTTTATTCTGTGTTAACAAATGCTCCTGAGGTGTAAAATGATGGACTTGAAAGAAAACAAACTGTTCTGGTCTGAAAATTAAGATAGCAGCTTGATGACAAACATTCCTAGTGTGTAAAAACTCAGCTTGGTGATGATCTGCCTCATTTTGTTGTTTCAGTTTCTTAGAACAGGTTTCTTTAAATATTGTAGAATCACAGAGTGGTTTGGGTTGAAGGGACCTTTCCAGGTCACCCAGTCCAACCCCCCTGCAGTGAGCAGGGACATCTTCAACCACATCAGGTTGCTCACAGCCCCATCCAACCTGACCTTGAGTGTTTCCAGGGATGGTGCTTCTACCACCTCTCTGGGCAACCTGGGCCAGGGTCTCACCAGCCTCAGTGTGAAAAATTTCTTCCTTCTCTCCAGTCTGAATCTCCCTTCTTTGAGCTTAAACCCATTTCCCCTTGTCCTGTCACTACAGGTCCTGCTAAAAAGTCTGTCCCCACCTTCCATATAGGCCCCTTCAAGTGTGGAAAGGTCTCCCCGGAGCCTTCTCTTCTCCAGGCTGAAGATAAATGAATGTGATTTATTATTTTAGGTCAGATCTCCACAGTGACCTTTCAGATCTTGGCAGGTTTGTGTTGTGGTGGGGGAGGGATGTGATGGAGAGCTTCAGGAGCCGTAGTGAACACGAAGCCTGGGTTGTAGATGTTCATTTCTAATGGTTTGTTTTGGTCTACTTAATACAGTGAAAAGCTTCATCACTGACAGCTGTGATTTTAGGTTTAATTTACTGTGAAATGGATGTTCAGAGAGTAGTTTGGATTTCTGTTTTACAGCTTTGCAAGGACTTTTTTGCAAGCTACTCATGTAAGGAAGGACTTGTAGCGTTTAGATCTATCTCAGTTTCTGCTTGCAAACATGAAGCATTCTCCTTAAACCAAATGCATTTAATCCTCTCAGAATCCTAAAGGAGAATGTAAAACTTCTAAAGTGATTAATCTGAAAATTAAACTGTGCATTTGATAAGTTAGATGTCTAATAATCCACTAACAAGTATGCATTCATTTAAAACAATTACATAAAAGTCAGTGACTCTGTGTTTTCACTTTTCTTTTGGGTTCCAGGCCAAGTGCTTCATGGATTTCAAAGCTGGAGGTACATTATGTCACATTCTTGGTGCTGCTTACAAATACAAGAATGAACAGGGCTGGTAAGTTTGTCTTTTTGATTTACACACCTTTTGCATGAACTGAAGCACATGAAATGCCTATGCAAACTACTTAAAAGTTTAATACTTTCTGGAGAACTGGGCAGGCAAGGGAGCTGGAGATGGGAGGAGGGAATTTTTTCCTGTTTTGCTGATGGTAGCTTTTTAAAGACACATCTCCACACTTCTCAATTTAAGGATAAGTTGTCCAAATTTAAAGTCCTGAGCCTGTAAATCAGGAGTTAATTACAAGCTTGAGGCATTTTTGCCATTTACTTGCTGGGTGACAGAGCAAATTAGCCAATCTCTTAGACTCACTGTTTCCCATCTCTAAGATATAAATCTTTGTTTCTTTATTGAGTCTGGGGTTTAGTTATAACTGGGAAAACATGAAGTGTTGCAATAGATACTGATAAATGCTCAGTTTTCCATTGCTTCTCAACCTCCAGACATGGGGAGTGTAAGGAGTTAGAAACACTGCTCATGTAGCTGTTGGCACTAGTGTTAAATTATTCATGTGACATCCCAGTAGTGCTTTGACCTGTGTGCTTCGAAGTTTTAATCCTTTCCAAGACAGCAGTAGCACAATTTACTATATTTGAGAACATTGGAGAAAATCAGAGGATGAAAAGTCAATAAATAAAAATAAGCAGAGAAAGTTCTTGTAGGTGATGAATTTAAATAGTTTCTGTTCTGATGTAGTGCAGACCTGAAACAGCCTTCCAGGAATTGACTCATTGCCTGCAAGGGCAAATTAAAAGGCAAAAATAGAACTATTGTAGTTGATGGTTGGTTGTTTTTAGGAGCAATTTATACTCATCTTGGCTAAATGGATGTCTGTGTTGGATATATTGGAAAGCTGCTATGAGTTAACTGCTGTCAGGTTTTTCTCTTCCAATATTGCCAACACCCAGGGCATGATCCGTGTTTGTAGTGTTCTGTGTGGTGTGTCTTTCAGGAGTGTCCTGCTACCTCTGTGCCTTAAGAGAAAGATGTTAAATGCCTCCTACTTCATGAATATTTAAACATTCCACTTTTTCCCCCAAACAAATTCAGTTTTCAGTCATTTATATTTGTCAGCAGAACTCAGACACGTGATTGCCTCCTCTCTTCTCACTCTCTTGCCGATTCCTCAGAATTAGTGTGGGTAGTGTCTTGTGTTTGTGCATGTGGGGTGTAGAGGGGAAGTAATACTTGAATTTAACTGAGGATCAGACTTAGAGCTTGGAATGTCTCCTTCACTGACTCAACCAAATAATATGTGGTGTTTTGCCTGAAATTTGTTTTCTTTTTAAAATGGTGTGTATTGTCGCTCTTGCTTAACCTGTTTGTGAATGATCTGTCTTATAGGAGAAGTTCCTTTCCTCGTCATAATAGGTATGTCTGAAAAATGCACTTACCCAGTGCAGCTGGACATACCTTGTCTATCACTGCAGTCCAAGTAGTGGTTTGCCAAAACCTGCCAGAGGGTATCAGTTCAACTAAGGAGAGGAAGAATTGTTACTGCTGTTTTCTCTAACTAAAAAAACCCCAAAGTGCTGTTTCTTGCTTTATTGACATGCTTCTCTTAAAGTATGGGTTTCAGAAGCAGGTGAAAACCTGGGGGCATGTATAGCATTAAATGGAGATGTAATGCAGATTTTAGGCAACCAAATGTAAACATTTTGGTCCAACTTGAATGCTTTAAGCATCTTTGTTTCATAGGTACTGAAGATTTTATTAGGTCTCTAGGAAAATAGGTTAGTTTGTGTTTATTTGGCATTTATCTTCCTTCACTTCCTTGAAGCTATTACATTTAAGAAGCTTTTGTTTTGAATACAGACCATGAAGCTGTCAATGGGTGAAGACACTGGAGAAGTGGCTTGGTCTTGACTCTTAAAATCCTTTGTGTTATAGGTGTAAAATATGTATTGAGTTGTGTTGTGCAGTGAACTGGCAGACTTCCTGATGACTGGCTCTACTTCTAGAAGTCACTGTAAACCTTTCAACATGCACAACACTATTTAAAGAGATCATAAATTTCCCTTTAAAATTGAAAGATGGTTCTAATAAATATATAAGGATGTTATCTTTAAGTTGTTTGCCAGGTCTTTAGTGTGAGGAGAAGAGACCTAATACTGCTTGAGGAGAGAAACCATCATTCACTAATAGAGGATGTTCCTAATTCTGCCCAACATTACAGCATGTTTGCACAGTACCACCTGCATGGGCAACTTCTTCCTGAAAATACTTGAGCCTCAAGTGAAGAAAAACATGATGGTCTCAGCTGAAATGGCTTTGTTTAATTTAGTAGTGTCATATTGATGTGATGCCGTGGTTGTGTGGTAATGAGTTTTGTGACTAAAAATCCATCTTGCTTTGGATTACCTTTGTTGTATATTTATAAGCTTTAAAAATTGATTTGATGTCTTTAAAAGAAACTGTTGTTAGTTATAGGCACAGGAATAAATGATTGGATTTTAAGTTGGGGTGTTAACTTAAAGCCTGTCAGTCACTGCATAGTAATTATGCACATGGCTTTTTCAGGGTACTTTTTATTTTATACTCTGAAATCCCTTCTGCCAGTGTTGCCACTCCTGAACACCAGCTCAGCACTCCACTTAAGAGCGTTTTCAGACTCTAGCAACAGCTTTTTCCAAAACTTGGGAGGTACAGAAGTACCCCAGATGGTGTTTTACATCCTGATTAACTAAACATATCGTTGTGCTTTGGAAAAGGCTGGATTGTGAAGAGTTAATTGTTCAGAGGCTCCTACAACAGCTTCCCCTGGCTGGTGGGGATAAGTCCATGCCATAGTGCTGGTGCAGACACCTGCAGGTGCTGAGCTTGGTGAGGGACTGGCCTTAGTGCTGTTATTGTCCCACCTCTCAGGTTTTTGGGGGTCACCACTCAAATTCTTCACTTGATTTGATTCATCCATGACTTCTGAATGTGTACAGTCAGGTGGATATGGCAGAAAGCCTTTGGGGGAGGCTCTTGTGGTTCTTCCCAGCAGAAAGTCTCAGATTTGGTGTTGCCCACCCCATTTCTGATGGACACTTACATGTGGTGTTATTTCAAGAACTGTGATTACTTTGTTAATGAACCAGCACACTTGAAAGTGCCAGAGTCCAATAAAGATGATCGTAAAATGCTTCTGTGGATTATTAGCTTCCTCTGTGCTGTGTGGGGTGGCTTGTTCTCAAACAGATGAGTATTTTGGAGAACCTCAGGCAGACCAATTGCTGTGTTTTTCCTGGATTAGAATCTGGGGCTGGTGGATGGTGCAAATAGAAGTAAGAGAAACACGAGACCTCGTTCATGAATTTTCTCATCTAGTTCTTGAAATCCATCGTGAGCATTTGATTCTGTTTCTGTTTAATTCTCCTTTGTGACTGTAGTGGAATGCACAACCCTGCTGCAGGGTTTTGTTGGACAATGTCAACCTTCATTTTTCCTAAACATTTCACAAATCAGTTGGATTTCTGTTGATTTGGTTCATTGTGATTTTTCTTGCTTGTGAAGGGCTGCCAAGTGAAGCAAAAGTATTTGTGATTGTGCTTTAAGTGTCCTTACGTAGCTACCATGATACACTGGTTTTTATGTGGAACATGAAAGATTGTTGACTGCTGGGTGGAGGAGGGTTGAATTTAATATTTTTGAACAATTTTCCTCAACAGGCGGAGATTTGACCTGCAGAATCCATCGCGGATGGATCGAAATGTGGAGATGTTCATGAACATTGAGAAAACACTGGTGCAGGCAAGACACTCCCACACTGTGTGTGCTCACAGGCTTGGGGAAGGGGTCACTGGCTTTTTGTTTACCTCCATTGTCACCCACTGAAGAGTTTCCCACTGGACTTCTGTAGGAGTGTTAACACTCTTCCCTCCCTCTCCCACCCATTTTAGTCACAATTCCATGTTACCACTTGAAAACATTCTGAAGTTGTCATTGATATTTTGTGGATATGCACAGGGTGAGAAAAAAACCTGTTTGTAAGGTAGCAGAAAGCACCCTGAGTGTCTCCATCTTCCCCTGAGAGTAGCACCCTTAGGACTGAGCAACTGTTTTTGTACATACCCATTCCATTGCTGACTTGCTCGAGACTTTCAGCTCGATACAAGTTTGACTGTTTTCAGGGTTAGGGGACATTTTAGGATCTCTCACTTGCTTCATCAAGCAGGTTAGTACTTGAAGAGAGCAGGTAACAATTGTTTAGAATCTAATTGGAGGTTATTGTTTTTTAGCTGCTGTGTGAATAACAGAATGTTGTTTTTCAAACTCTAAAACCAAGCTCAGCATATAAAATAGTCAAGACATAACTTTTAGGTGCTTGTCAAAAATGGAAGTAGGAGGGACAGCAAAGAGAAACAATACTCTTATTATAAAAAGCTATTGCCTTTGTATGGTGGTTTCAGCACATAATAGAGTAGATGTTAAAATCCAAAATAAACCAATGTGTACCTGCACATACCACAGAAGTGCATGAATCTGCATGTTGGTGCAACAGGACTGATTCAGGGTTGGAAGTTGACACCTGGGACACTGAAATTCCCTTTCAAGCAAAGTTTTCCAGAACCTGACAGAAATCCTTTGAAATCCAAGAGGTGGTTTCCATTGAAGATGTTGTGAGAGCAGGAACAGAAGAACAGCTACGCTGGGTCATGTCCCCTTTGTTTTTGATCATGTCTCTGACAGCAGATCTGTCAGGAAGAAACCCAGGATAAGACTTTGGCAGGGAGGTGTGCAAGGGAAATGTTGCTGTCCTAGGGGTTCCTGGAGCTCGAGTTAGTGTGCTGTATCACAAGCTGATCCGTGTTCCTTCTGAGCTTCTTCAGCATTGATGATCTTAATAGGAGTTTTTTGATTTATGTCACAAGTAGCCTATTAATTTCTTATGTAACTTCCTGTTCTCTCCACTAGAACAATTGTCTGAGCAGACCCACCATCTACCTCATTCCTGATATAGAACTGAAGTTGGCTAATAAACTGAAGGATATTGTCAAACGTCACCAGGTAACTGTTAAATAAACAAATGCTTTGTCAGTTGTAAGATAAAATGTGTTTGCCTGACTTCAGTGTATCAGTTAAGTCTGGATTGTGCTTGATGACACAAGGCAACAGCAAGAAGTCACTTAAGGCCAAACATTCATCATTTGTAAAGTGCCATTAGTAGTGGAGAATGAATCCTAACTGTCTTCTAAAAGTAAATCTGAACTGGTGATTGAAGTGAAAAGCGGTTCTGGTGTCTCGGTGAGTTGGCTGCAGACCCTAGGTGATTTCATGTTGAATACCTGCTTATATCAACCAGAAGCTCACCCCATCTGAGACCAAAGAAGGTAGTGTGTAATACAGCTGTTGTAGATATGTGGGGACAGCATACAGAAGCTTTCATCTGGAAATAATCACTATTTTAATGCTTTATTTTACTTGTTTTTTTCTTACTTGTGTTGAACAGAACACAAGCAACAACAGTCTCTTGCTTGTTAGGTAGTCAGAGTATTTCTGAGAGAGTCAACATCTTGCCATTCTAATTTAATGTAGTTAATGATGAACTGAGCAAGATTAATAGCTTAATCTCTTAAAAATTTAAACAGTCTTTTCACTTGTCTTGGAAGAAATACCCTGGAATGTGAACTCTGGATGGTCTGATAGCCCTTTGTGTTATGAGAGTTCACAGCTGGAGCCAAAGTCAACTGTTTCTTTTCCAGATTACATGTATTTCCTGTGTTGTGATTATCAGCCATCATCTCAGCTTCAGTTGTGTAATTTTTCACAAGTTACTCTTAATTATTTAGCTGATTGAGGATGCTTGCTATTGCTTAATTAAAATAAATGATTCCATTTCCCTTGTGTAAAGGAATTCTGTAGTGAACTCAAAGCATATTGAACTCAGTATCCATGAATGATTGAAGGGACTTCAGAGCAGACAGCTTTGTCTCTAGAGGGATGTGAAGAGCTGAAAACAGAAATTGTCCCTAATTCTGCTTTTTGGGCTTTCTTCCTTTGCCCTACCCCTGAATTCTCATCCTGTATTTGTGTTACTACCTGTTTTTGCTCACTGGCTTTTAGTTTTTTAACCTATTCTTGTCCCAGCACAGTGCTAGTATGATCTCTGGGCTTATAAAAAGAGGTGTCAGCAAGATGTTTGTTGTCTCTGCTGATGAAGATGCTGTTACTGTTTCTGGTAGTCACACTTTTTCCGACTTTTCTTTATAAAAGTTGAGGATTCTTCTGAAAAGAGCCAGAATAATAATTTAGGAACTTGAAATCAGGTAATGAGTGAGATTTAGCATTTTTCTGCTTCAAGAAAAGTGTTTTGGTGGTAGAGAACTCTTAAATCTTATTATGTCTTTAGTGTCCAGTCACATTGAGTTTAGCAGAGGCAGGGAATAAGCTTTGCAATCTGCTTACATCTTTCAGGGAGCTGTTTTCATTCAAGTTATCCATCCCTTTGTTTTTAGTCAAGATAGCATCTAAGAGAGACTTCCTGTTCATCTGTTGTGTGTTGGGTTTTTTAAGGCTCCATAGGAAACATGAAGCTTACTGCTCTGGTTCACAAAGCTCAGATTAGATATTTACAGAAGCTCCTTTAGCTCACAGGGAACAAAGGGAGAATTCCCATTATTGTTCCTTAACACTTTGCAGGTTCTTCATTCACACCAGGGCTCTTTCCTTTCCCTTTGAACGCTTTCAAATTCTTCTTTCTTTCCAGCTTTCTCTTTTTCCTGTTGCTCAGAGCACCTCCTCTCCCTTCACCCAGTTCTGTGACTCCTGTTGGTGCAGGGACTCTTGCCCTTCAGCCCCTGATACCAGAGTAGTCTCCAAATATTGCTACCATAATGCAATGTATCCTCATGCTTTTTTTAGCTTTCCTCCTTTTGATGCTGTCTCCTAAATAAGTTGTTTGCATATTGTTGGCTGTAACCTCTCCCATGTGCTCTGAAGTCCTTTAAATAAATCTGACAAATATTTATGGAATGGAAATTTTGAATAAAAATTTAATACAAACTATTCCAAAAAGTAACTTATTTGCAGACAGTGAATTTCTGCTGTCCTTGGAAATGACTTTATATACTGAGAATGGAGTGTCTGGTAGAATCCTTGTTCTTCATGTGGGAGAAGGACAGGGTTTTCTGGACTGGCCACACTAAGCAGTGTTATATATTTATTTATATCTAATCATATAGTAGATTTATTTATATCTAATAATGTAGTTTTATTTATATCTAATCATACAGTAGATTTATTTATATCTAATCAGATAGCAGATTTTTTTTGTATGTACCCATACATAAAGTGCTTTATGTACAACTGTTTGTGGCATCTGCTTAAGTGCTGCAAGTACAACTGTTGCTTCTCATACATCACAAAAATTATGTCCTAAACCACCAAGAAGAAGCAATATTCTCCTGTTTGAATATTTAATAAAGAATGGTATCCTGTTAGTGTATTCTGAATTTATTCTCTTTGTTCTGTGATTTAGGAGGCTTTTTTTGTGTGTTTTTTTTGGTGTTTATTCTGTCTCTTGGCATAACAGCCTTTGTGGAATACTGAGGGTGTTCTGTTCAGGGCAGCCATTTCTAGTTAAGCTTCTCAAAGATTTTTATCTTATATAAATTGTCATATTTAGAAATTGTTTTGGACCAAAATGTGTACTTAGTGGAAAATAGTTACAGATGCTTTCTTACAAAATATTCAATAGCTTTGTATGAACTGATAGTTGAACATTTTACAATGAGAATTGTGGCAGAAGGAGCTAGGAGGAGGAAGGATTTGAGATGAAAAGAGCAAGAGATGACAAAGTAATTTGACAGCAGTACTGAAATAATTGCCTTTTTCGGGCATTTCTTAGAGGTGGTGTTTGTAGCTGCATTGGAGTTAGTCACGAATATTTCTAGGTTGCATGGGATGTGGATAAAAAAAAAAGCAGCTGAGAAGTTTGGGGTAATGTGTTGAAGGTTTCTCATGCAGTTTTTTCTTTTCTTCCCCTTTTCCCCCAGGGAACAGTAACTGAAGAGAAGTCAAAGGCCACCCACCACGTTTATCCAAGTCCTACCTCAGTGGATGATGGTAAAGTTGCTTTTCAGTTTTTAAGGGGAAACAGTCATGTCACTAAATTCTGTTAGCACTTATGGGAGCTTTTGCACAAGCACAGAACACTCCTGAGCCACTGGAAAGGTGTTTCTAGGATTGACAACTCCCAATAAAATCATTGTATCCTGTTTCTGACTATTGGATGTAACATTCACGTTTTTAACCGATGCAGCATTTTCAGATTAAGGTCTGGAACACTGACTGCTCTTTAATGATTGTGTTGGAAATTGAGATATTATTTATTCCTGAATGCAGTTAGAAATTTTGTTTGTCCCAAAGAAGTTGGAGGCTGAAGAGGAGCAAAGCTAACAGTCTGGGATAACTTAGAAATTAATGTAGGTTAAAAGGAAGGACAGTGAGAGCAGGGGGCTTAGAACTAAAGTTGCCTTTTTTGGTTTGGTTTCACTGCTTCTGTGGTGTCTCCCAGTGTGTAAGTGTAGGTCAGAATGGTGAGTGAAGCATTAATTGGAGTCAGCTAGAGGTGTGAAAGGCTTTGATGCTAATGAATAAATCAGAATCAAAAGCTCTTGGCCATGTTCTTGTGTTCCCATCTGGTGGCCACTAGATGGAAGCGTTGGCTCCTGTATAGGAACAGTTATGGCTGGTTTGTCCTCTGGTATTTGTCTGTGCTCTGTACTTGTGGTAATATCATGCCTAGCCACAGGTTTGTGTTTATTATTAACCACCTCAGGCTCTTGGAAGAGGGTTGAGCACAGTAGCTCCCATCTGTCTCGTAGTCAGTGAGCATGCTAGAGCTGTCTGAGCCCCTGATGGTACTCGGGTGAGAAAACAGCCATGAATTCAGGCAGTGTAACTCCATACAGCTTCAAACCCTCAGGGTTTCTTTTTTAATCCAGCTCTGGGCCATATTCTCAATATTTTGGTTGCAGGGGTAGGTTATTACATTATGTCAGATGTGTAGTTTAAAATAAAATTTAAAAAAACCCAAACAACTTTAAAACAGCAGTCAGACTGAGTGTGTGCCTTATTGAAAAATCAGCCAAGTATTGCAGGTTGCTCAGTAAGTCTGTATTAGCCTGAAGTCCTTATTAGCACTGCTGTGAAAGAAAAAAGTTGGAATCCAAGTTTTGTTAGACTCTTGGAAGTTTTTTATTTAAATCCATTTCTCCACCACCCCCCCAGCCCTGACATTCTTCCTTCAAAACTCTATTGTGCTTTTTTCCATACCTGTTGAAAGTGGAATATAGTCCTGGGAAGAGGGTCTTTTGAAATAAATGTAAATCAATAGAAGAAATGAATGTGGGGATTCAGATGTCTAACAAGAATACAGAGAGAGAGAGGGGAAATACTTAGCACTGACAAGAGAGCATTCCTGGAGAAGTTTAATCTTTTTGGCTATACAGAGATTTAAAAACAGTGACCGATTGGAGTGTCTCTCTCTCTCTCCATGCTATTTCTGCTGTCTTTACTGAATGTTCTGTTGGAGGATTTGCTCTGGCCCATTCTGAGTTCCAGGCCCAGCTGGCCAAGGAGTCTGGGAGGTGAGACAGGACAAGCTGAGCTGGCAGAGGGTCGTGCTTCTGCCTGCCAGCCAGAAATGCCTCTTCCTTCTGCTGAGAAACAGATGACTGCTTCAAGCCTCACTGGATCTTAATCTAGAGTGTGTTAGGGTATGAATGTACGTGGCCAGGAAAGGAAATATAAGAATTCTTAGCATTAAAATGACTTTACTAATGTCACATCTGTGTCACACAGAGGCAGAGCACACGTGCATTTGACATGGCAAAGCTAACACAGGCAAGTGTGTACTGTGGCAGGCCAGGCCATTGTCATTGCACTGCAGTAGACTTTTATCAGGGATAATTGCAATAACTTTGCTATGACTGACTATGGAAAAGCAAAACAGTTTTTAATGTGCTTTACAATCTGAATCTGATGCTAGATCTCTTCCCTTTTGCAGATGAATGGTTGAGACCTGTGATGAAAAAAGACAAGCAAGTGCTGGTACACTGGGGCTTTTTTCCAGACAGGTAAAGTAAAAGTAGGGGAAGAAAGTAGACCCCAAATCTTAAGTTTGTTGAAGGAAAAGTCTTGATTAAAATCTGCAAGTAGGAAAATCCATGTCCTCAAACAACCTTCTCCTTTAGCTTACTGAGTCTTACCTCTCCAGATAACAGTGCTCTGTGGTTACCAGTACTGAACCTGTGTGGGGGATGTCCCAGCTGTGTGGGCTACAGCTGTGCTCTTTTTCTTCTTCTTCTTCCTTTCTTCTATCTCACACTGTCTCTTTTAAAAATTTAATCTGAATGTACAGTCCTGTTATTTTGATTGTGAATTATTGTACATCATTGTTCATATTATGAGACAAGCAGAGGTTGTCTTATGGTATATAACCACGTAGTAATTTCACATTGCTACCATTTATCTCAGTGTCCAAAGCTTGAAAAGACTTTAATTAGTGGTTTAAAACTGAAATATGCATACTGTGATACTGGCAGGTGGGTGAAGTTTGAAAAGGAGAATCTGGTTTTTCTGCAGAGCCACTAGTAAGGTTGCAAAGTGCACCAGACTTTCAGAGGGCAGAGTGAACCTTTCCATGAAGTTAAACACTTTAACATTTTTCAGAGTACTAAAATGTGCTCTTTTTTAATTTATATCATATTAGTAGTCAAGTTTGTGTGTTGCCTGCACATGTATATGTATTTATAAATATCAATATAAACATGAGGAATGCTTTATACACATCTTTTCTTGCAGTTGCTCAGTACATGCCTCATGTTGATTACAAAGTATTTTGGCTTTTGCTGTTACTGAGTGCAGTTTCTTACTATTTCTAAATAGGCTTTTGAGGAAATAGCACGTGGAAAACTGAATGTAAATAATAGATGGATTCCACAGCAGTGGGATTGAAGGAGAGGATGCATACTCCTTTCTCCTAGGAGTCCAGTATCTTTTGCTTTAAACTCATAAGAACAGAAACAAGTTAATTAACTTAATGCCAGGGTTTGAACAGGTGACTCAGAAACTGCATTTATACCCCTGAATCTAGAGAGTAGATTTGCAATTTTCAGCTGGAGCTGGCTTCACTGAGATGACTTTTAAATTCAGAAGGTTAAAAATGTGCATTCAGATGCCTTGAACCCCTCCCTTTTCAGTGTGCCCTGTTTCTGTAGCAGGAACCAGTGACTATTCCTTTCACTTTTCATTGCATGGAAAATACTTTACAGTTGTATCCCAGGAATATGATTTGCACATGTCAGAATTGCTGAATAAATCTTCCTGCTGGTGATCTTTCCAGATGAATAGCCCAGGGGAGTAATTTTGTTATCTCTTGACTCTTCTCGTTAGCTATGACACTTGGGTGCATGCCAATGAAATAGATGCTGAAATTGAGGATCCCCCAATTCCTGAAAAGCCATGGAAGGTAAGTTTCTCTTCACCAGTTCCCCAAAGTTACTATATTGGTATAGCTCATGCTCAGGTGCTTCTAGAGAGATGTTTTAACGTGCTGCTGAGTAGCTGTGGCTGTATTTACATACATATGGAAAAGCAGAGAGATATTCTTAGAGCCATAATAAAAATGTCTAAAACATTTCTTTGGTCTGGGGAGGAATGCTGTCAAAAAAATACTTTATTTTGTGAGTGAAAAGGACACACTTATGTATCCCTGATAGTGCCAAAATTACCATGTTTATTTTGGCCTGACTTGAGGTGTTTTGTGTTAAAGGTAAGTCCTTCCCTTACTGCTGTAGTGCAGCCATCTCTGGAATGAAACCTGACAACTCATTAGGAGGCATAATGGCATTCTGCAGTGTTTAAGGAGAGGAAGTGGGGGGAAAAAAGACTGAATCTTTGTTATATTTTTGGCAGAATATTGTTAGAGGAAAGAACTATCAGGTTAGAAGTGTGAGGTTGCCAGACAGAAGTATTACAGGGCTTAAAACATATTTTGTGTGCAGAAGGTTCATATTTTTCTACAATTAGAAATAGCTATAGACATACTAGGGCTTAAATAATATGGAAATTCAGAAGCTTCTTTAGGAGAACAAAGCTGAATTTTTTAAGCCTGTGGTACAATTGAAATCTTGCTCTTCTCTACGAATTATTGTAAAGGCAACTTTATTTCCAGCAGATTTAGCTTTTGGGTTCAAAACAGAGCTGTGGTCTGCTTGGCAGATTGTGTGTGGCTGTGGGCTCCCCTGTCCCCTGGTTTCAGACTGCTGGGGAAGCTCTCAAGTTTGTCTTCACTCAGTGCCACTGCAGCTGCCACCTTCTGTGTGTTCACAGCACAGGGCACAGTGCAAGCTTCTTGCTTTTATTCAATTTTCTGAAAGCCTTGGCATTGCAAATGAATTGTAGTGTACAAATGCAGCTGTCCCTGGAGTCAGAGCCAACGTGGAGGTGTCTGAGAAAACCAGGAGCTGTTCAAAGAACCCCTGAAGGTCACACCTCCATTTTTTAATGGAAAGATTCCATTTAATGGGAACTCTGCTTTTATCTGATGTCGTCCTGATGCAAAAAGTCAGTGCTTAGACAACATGTGAGCATTCAAACCAATACCAGCAGCCTTATTTGGGTTCTCTACTTAATTTTCTTTCTACAGAAATGATTTGTCTTTCTGATTTAGCTCACTGGAAGTGAATAATACAGAGCAATTATAATTGGACAGTAGTAAATACTGCTTTATTGTCCTTTTATTTGGCTTTTTTATACATAACATGCAATGTTGTTCTGTGTGTACGCTCTTGATCTGAACAGCAGAGGTAAAAAACAGCAGCTCAGGTCACAAGATAACTTGATGTCTAATCAAACACTACTTATTTATTCCAGGTGGTTACCTGTAAATAACTAGAACACATACACTTTTTTTGTGTAAATCCTGCTAAAACTCAATAATTTATTTTCTTTGTTCAGCTGTGTAAACTAGAACTTTATTTGAAGATAGATTTTAAGTCAAGATAGTCACAATCTTCTTTCCAAGATATGGCCAACTCTTCCTATTTTTTATCATCCTTGTGGCACAATATATCTGCTGAGATGATCTGTCTTCTAAGTAGAAGATTTTCATGGTGATTTTCAGCATCCAGAGTATGCTCTTAATATGGAGCTGCTGTCCCAGCTGTGAGAACCAACCTCACACTTCAGAAGGCTTAAAAATGACTGAGGAACAGACGTGGCATTGAGTAGGCTCACAGGCGTGTTCATCCCTGATTATATTGCCTCATGAACCTGTCATCTATTAGGTATAAAACCATTAGGAGATACTCAGAAGTTCAGATCCTGATAACACAGCTGCAAGTTTTCCCTTCATCCTATGAAGTCTGTCATGGAGTTATGTTTTTCAGAAAACATCAGCATGTTGATATGTTCTGTTCCTTAGGTTCACGCCAAGTGGATTTTGGACACAGATATCTTCAACGAGTGGATGAATGAAGAGGATTATGAGGTAGATGAGAACAGGAAATCAGTGAGTTTTCGACAGAGGATCTCCATGAAGAATGAAGAGGTAGGTGGTTCTCTGCTTGGTGAGTGACCTGTTGACACATTCATGTTCTCTGTCTCTCCATAAGTCAAATTTTTGGCTCTCAAGGTTGCTAAAGTTAAGCTAGTTGAACAGTTGAGGTGCCTGTGATAACACAGTCTCGTTTAACTTCTTTTGATGTATTTCCTTTATCCATAAGTGTAAGTGTGCACTTAGATTTTTGGGTTTTTTCACCCTTCCTGAGGAGGACAAGAGGTAGGACCCACACTGTGCTTCCTCGTAAACGAAGCTGGGCTGTGTTAAACAGCATCAGTTAATAGTTGATTTCCAAATTCCCTATACTTATTGAAACTAATTTTTGTATCCTGCCCAATGCAAGAAGTTAGTTGGGACTCTAAAAACACATTCATGCAATCTCGAGGCCAGGCTACTCACTGGGAAGTCTCTCCTGATGGGCAGAGTGTATTGAACAAGGCACACATTGGTATTTGAATCTTGCTCTGTTTTAAAAGCACAGTTTTTAAGTACAGAGCCATTGCAGCACCTGGGGGTGGCTGTAGAAAACTCAGTGGTTTTCACATAGACAGGTGGGAGTGTCCTGGAGCTGAATGTGGTGTGCTTTGATATTGCTGCTTTAGCTTCTCCGTTGTAGGACGTATTAAGGAAGAGTGTAGCATATAGCGTTTTAATAACTGTAGTATTTGGGATGAACACCTGGGGAGGAGTGGGGGGAGAGCTGCTGGGCAGAGAGGGACCTGGGGGTGTTGGTGGGCAGCGGCTGAACATGAGGCAGCAGAGTGACCAGGTGGGCAAGAAGGCCAAGGGCATCCTGGCCTGGATCAGCACCAGTGTGGGCAGCAGGAGTAGGGCAGTGCTGGTCCCCCTGCCCTGGGCACTGGTGAGGCCACAGCTCGAGTGCTGGGTTCAGTGTTGGGCCCCTGAGTCCAAGAAGGACCTGGAGGTGCTGGAGCGTGTCCAGAGAAGGGAACGGAGCTGGGGAAGGGTCTGGAGCACAAGTGTGCTGAGTTCCCGGCTGAGGGAACTGGGGGTGCTGAGCCTGGAGAAAAGGAGGCTGAGGGGAGACCTTCTGGCTCTGTCCAAGTCCCTTGGAGGAGGGTGCAGAGAGGTGGGGGTGGGTCTGTTCAACCAAGGACCAAGGGACAGGACCAGAGGAAATGGGCTCCAGTTGTGGCCAGGGCAGCTGAGATGGGGTGTGAGGAAGAATTTCTTTGCTGAAAGGGTTCTGAGGCATTGGAAGGGGTTGCCCAGGGCAGTGGTGGAGTCCCCATCCCTGGAGGGACTTAAAAGATGAGTAGATGAGGAATCTGAGGGACATGGATTAGTGGGCATGGTGGTGTTGGGTTGATGGTTGGACTTGATACTTAGAGGTCTTTTCCAACCTTAATGATTGTATAAGCTGACTACTTCACTTCTCTAACAGCCTGTGCGTAGTCCGGAGAGGAGAGACAGGAAGGCAGCAGCAAGCACAAGGAAGAGGAAGCATTCTCCTTCTCCACCCCCAACTCCTGTGGAGTCGAGAAAAAAGACAGGGAAGAAAGGGTGAGTGGCCAAGTCGTGCAATTTGGGGGTAATTTCTTGAAGAAATGCTTGTGGGGTGATCTCTGCCATCTCTCACTTGTCTTGCCTTAGATTACAGCAGGATAATTGTTTCTGCAGGACTTGTGTGATTTTGCTGGTGCAGTGTGTGTGATTTCTTTCCTCCTCTCTAGAAACACATTGCCTGCAGGTGGAGGAGAATCTGGTTGTCATGATATCTGTGTCAGTGACGGGGTTCACTGCTGCACTGAGAGAGGAAATTCTCAAATGAAGAGTTACTCAGCTGCTTCTAAAATAGTTCAAACCAGTTCTGTTAGTGCAGTCCTGTAGTACAGGTACACTTTTTGCAGTGTAACCTCATAAATTACTGCATTTAATTGAGGACTTTTTTTGTCTATTTAGCCAAGTATTTTAAAGTCGACTTTTCAAATGAGATTTGCAGAGTAACATTTGTGATTACAGGTGACCTACGGATTAAGGTTTTTTCCAATGCTAGTTTGATCTTTAGAAACACACAAAAAAGGCCAATATTGTATCTAAATAAAAGCTTATTTTTGGGTTTTAAGTGTGGATATGGAGGAGAACACTTTTGAACTAAAAATTCAAGGCTTATTTAATAGACCTGTTGGGTTCTGATTAAGGCAAGAGTGAAAACTTATCATTTGAGGTGAGAAAGAATTAATTAATAATCTGAATTACTTTTTTGTTCCAAATGCAAAGTTGGAATTAGATTCTGTAAGGAGAGGTGTGGGTGATTCTACATTTGTTCCCCAAGTGGCTTCCTTGGTCCGTGGAATTGATGCTTCCAGCCTTTTTCCCTACATAAGGCAGTGTGTCTTGCAATGCTCTGTTGCCTCCTCTGTTCTGTGCAACAAATGTCCTATTGCAACTTCAGAAAGGACAAATGTAAGTGAATCCCTGCTCCCTTGAGTCTCACCAGAATGCAAGTGCTGCCAACCTGCTGGAGACAGTTGCTTTGGGTTGGAATCAAGATTTTTATATAATGATCATCTCCAATCTTGAAACAGGGAAACAGGTTTTATTTTTTTTTAAAAACTTCCTTAGTTTTACTCATATACAGAGGATATTTTTCATTAACTCCACCAGCACCACTTCCCACAACATTTATGTTTTCATAAGTGTTTTCACCCACTGTTTTAATCGTGATATCTGAAGAATAACATGAAGATGAGAACATCTGACAGTTGCAACTGGCACAGAATTTGTGTGTGATCTCTTTTAGACAAGCAGCCTTATATGGGAAAAGGAGAGGGCAGAAAGAAGAAGATGAGCAAGAAGATCTTACAAAGGACATGGAGGATCCCACACCAGTACCTAATATAGAAGAAGTGGTACTTCCCAAAAATGGTAAAATATGCATAGACTGGATTCTTTGAATGTTTAAACAATTGCTTAAACTGCACTGAAAAAATACACATGTGTTTTGTGAAATCTTTGAAATACCTTGTGGCTGTGGGGCCAGGTGATCTGTGCCCATGTATCTAGTCAGGGATTTGAATGGGACAGCTGAGAAGGGCAGCAGATTCACCTTCTTTTGGCTTTTTTTAAATACATTTATGAAAATCCACTTAGAAATGTTTAGTTTCACCTATTTTAGGATTGCTCTTATCTGTTACACAGAGATGTTGTTTTGGGGTATTGTATTTTCTGGGGGAGAGCAATAGTATGCCAAGTGCCCAAGATAAGCACATCAATTGAGTGGAAACTCGAATGCATTCAGTTCTTAATCCTTTCCTGAAAGGTTTGAGCTATGCAATACCTGTTAAGTCAGAAAAATAATTCCTTCTGTCAAGTCCTTGACACCAGACCGTTTTGGGTGTTGCATAATTTGGTTTTTACCTGGTTTGTAAGGATTGTTAGGTGCTGTACAGGTGGAAAAAAGTCAGTGCTTCATCCTCTGTCTGCAGGAGTAGAAGCTTCTCTGTGTTCAGATGTGAGGTTGGAGAAATCAAACAAGTGCTCTGTTGTGCTCAAACTGCACAGATGAACTTTTTTGAACTGCCAAGACATGACCAACAAAGCTGTTGATTGATAAGATAGTGAAAGCATGCTAGAGTGGGATAATTATTTCTTGTCTGACTACTCATCAGGGTTTCAATCTTCCTTACTTTTGTAGTGAACCCAAAGAAGGACAGTGAAAACACGCCTGTGAAGGGAGGAACAGTAGCAGACCTTGGTAAAACAAACACACAACACCCTCCAGCACCCCCTCCCCTAAGTTTTACAGTAAAGCCTTGCTTGCAGGTCAACAGAGGAAATATTTTTAAATCTCTCAATTTTAAAAGGAGTCTCTAATTCTACTCTTTATTGAATTAATTCAGTTTTTATGTGTATTCCAATGGAGACATATTGACTCTTTTTCACTTGCAAGGCTGTTCCCTTGAAGGCATAGCTCTTTTTTTAAATTATTATTATTTATTTAATACATATAAGCTCTTTTCTGTCAGAATTTTTATTTTCTTACTGGGAATCAAGGTGAATCACAGGTTCCCTGAGCTTTGCTAAGCCTTTGGCATGAGAGATATAAACTAGTGTCCCATATCCTATTATACAAGACTGCATCTAGGGCACTGGGAAAGGAGATAATTAGGTATGGATTCCTAAGTGTGGGAAACCTTTAATTATCTTCCCTTTATGTTCTTATCTGTTCCCTTGTCTGGGATAGATGAGTGCCTGCATAAGGATGAGATTGCCTTAATGGTGTGTGGTCCACTTTGCATTCCTCCACCTTCCCTCCCCAAATAAATGAGATATTCTTTCCAGTTAAGCAATTGTATGAGTAGCCAGACGCTTTTCTTAGTGTAATTCTCAATTCTTTTACCTTTCAGATGAACAGGATGAGGAGACAGTGGCAACTGGAGGGAAGGTAACAGCAGCCATTTCTTACAGAGCTTGGTAGAAATGGAGATGATGTTCATCTCATCTTAGCAGCTTAGTCTGTAATGTTTTCAAGATTAAAATTAGTCACTGGTGGGAATGGTGTTTTGCTATTATAAAAATCCTACAAATACTGTGAGATTACTTTGTGTTTTTAAATCCAATATATTAAAAATGAGAATGAGGAGACAGATGCAAAGCATTTTCAAAGCAGCATTTTTCCAGATGCAATATTTTTCAAAGGTTCTACTTTTTCCTTAGGTTTCAGGGCTAAATCTAAACCCCAGAATGGCTTCCTGATCATTTTAATAGAGCTGTCAGGGTAGTTTCTGTATTTAATTGCGTTGTTGGTGTGCCAGACACTCTTTTTAACAGCTTGCCTGGTACAAGATCAGGCAGGTGAGAAAAGATGCTGTCTGTGTTAGGTTCATACAGCTGCACTGCTACACAGACACTTGGATTGGTCATACACACAATTAAGAAGATCTGACTTTCTCCCCATACTGACATGTTTCTAGTTGAACTGTGGTTCAGTTCATACATCCAGCCTGTATATGTGTTTTCAGAAGTCCTCCAAATCCTTTCTCATGTTTTAAAACAGGGGAAGAAGACAACTCTAGGTGTGCAAACCACTGGCTAGCTAGTAAGCAACCTTTCTTTTAGGTTTTAGGTGCAGGTGTCACACTGAGAGCAGTGGGTTTCAGTATCTAGATACAGAGACGTGAACAGAAATCACCAAAATACGATTCTTGGGGAACCCCTGTTTTCCAAGCTAGGGAAATCAGCTCAGAATGTAACAGCAGGCCTTTCCAGAAAGGAAAATGCCGTTTTTCTCAGTGTAGTTTCTTCACCCCTGGATGTAAAATGACCTGGAACTGTGGGACTTGTGCAGAAGCCTTATATTTGTTCCATGCTTGATTGGAAGAGGTTTGCTTTTATGTCCTGTGCTAAACAGTGGTTTTTGGGGTTATGGTCTGTTTAGTGCGTGCATTTTGAGAGGAGAAGGGTCTTAGAAGTTGAGGGGATGATGAGAGCAAGGACTGATGAGAGGAAGCTGGATGAGGAGAGGCTGAAGGTACTGGGTTTGTTCAGCCTGGAGAAGAGGAGACTGAGAGGAGATCTCCTGGCGGTCTGGAACTTCCTCCCCAGGGGCAGAGCAGGGGCAGGCGCTGAGCTCTTCTCTCTGGCCACCAACGCCAGGAGCAGAGGCCATGGCAGGAAGATGTGGCAGGGGAGGGGGAGCTTGGCCATGAGGAGAAGGTTCTTGAGGCAGAGGGTGGTGGAGCACTGGCACAGGCTCCCCAGGGAGGTGCTGATGGCCCCAAGGCTGACAAGATTCCAGCAGCATTTGGCCAAGGCCCTCAGGGCCATGGTGTGAATGTTGGGATTGTCCTGTGCAGGGACAGGAGTTGGGCTCCATCATCCTGGTGGGTCCCTCCCAGCTCACAACATCCTGTGATTCTGTGATTGCTTTCTGACTGTTGTCAGATCACTGAAGAGATTTAGGTTGATACCTTGTCCTTGGGGGAATTTAGTCCCCTGGATTATATGTCAGGAATACCAATGACCCTTTCAGATCTCTCTTTAGGCTCTCATTTATTTTTAAGTCTGTTTCTCTGAAAGCTATCATTCAGGTAAAGAAAACTTTATTATTCAGTTGCCTACAGGCTCTTCAAATAGCACCTGAGGGTTTCTTGTATGGTTTGTATCATGTCCTGACCCTCTACACTGCTGCTGTCCCCTCTCTTTATCTTTTTGGGTCAGGAAGTGAGCGGGTGCTGGAGCTCAGGTTGCAGAACACCTCCTGTTCACAGGAAACTTCTGCTGTGAAGCAACAGAAAATGACCAAAGACTTGTCCCTCTTATTGGAAATGTTAATATCTTGCTCACTGATGTCTTCACAGCCCTGTATGAGCAAAATCCTGTGTCTGTTCACCCTCTGAGTGGAAGCAGAGAACAGGGACATGCAGAGTTACAAGTTGAACTTAGTATCTCTTCTTTACAAGACAGAAATAGCCAAGAACAGCTTTAAGATTGATCAGAGTGAGTTTATCCAAGCAAGAATTTAGGGTCATGAGATGCAGTTTTGCAGAAACTATTACTGCTGACAAGTGTCCTCCAGTGAAACTAGAAGTAATGAATCAGATTTCCTTTAATAGTCTTGTGAGGAGTGAGAAGGTTTGTGGAGGAAGAATGGCAAAAAGTACAACCCACCTTGGAGAATATTGAAACTGGAGGTGGCAGCAGGAGCTGGGCTGACAGCTTACACAGTACTCCAGATCTGTGCTGTGTTCCTCACACGTGGCTGCAGTGTACTGCAGAACTGAAATGCAGGGTTTGCTCCCTAGCTAGAGCGTGCTTAATTCCATAAACAGAACATGAAGTGTGACTGAGCTGCACTGCCAGTGTGTCCTTGAGATTTGAGAGCCAGCTCTGTAAAAACTTCTTCCTGGCTTTATGCTTTTATATAGAGCCAAGGGGTAATGACTATGAACTGGCAGAGGGGAGATGGAGCTGAGATGTGAGGAAGAAATTCTTTGGTGTGAGGGTGGTGAGACCCTGGCCCAGGTTGGCCAGAGAAGCTGTGGCTGCTCCTCCCTGGAAGTGTTCTTGGCCAGGTTGGATGAGGCTTTGAGCAACCTGGTCTAGTGGAAGGTGTCCCTGCTGCTGGCAGGAGGCTTGGGACTGGGTGAGCTTGAAGGTCCCTTCCCACCCAAACCACTCTGGGATATTTTTATGAACGCAGATTCCACTTTCTCTGGTCCCTGAGATTTTCTCCACTGACCAGAGATTGCATCAGAAAAGTTTATTCTGCACAGGATTGGAAAGCACTTGTTCTGGACTAACTTTGTGCTGGCTGAGAGCTGTTAGGTTGGTGTCCTGCAGCCTACTAACCCTTGCAATCCCTCCATGACACAGGAAGATGAAGATCCTAACAAAGGTGATCAAAGTCGATCCATTGATCCGGGTGAAGATAACGTCACAGAACAAACCAACCACATCATCATTCCCAGCTATGCATCTTGGTTTGACTACAACTGGTAAGAAACTCATTAAGAGCTGGGGGAAGAGTTAAGAGTTTTTTGGTGATTGTTTCTCAACAGTCATGAAAGAGCTGAAATAAATTACTTCTGTTTAGGTGTGGTTCCCATGTATGGGTACATCCCTTCCATTTAAAAATCTTTCTGAGCTGACTTCTGGGATTGGGATTTGGGTTTTTAGGGACTGGGAAGTGGGAAGGAGAATTTCAAACAGCGTAATTCTCAAATCTTCAGTCTACCTTCTCAATATTTTTTGCTTTAAATGCATTTTTATATTTTTCATCCCCATGAGAAAATAATTCCTTTCTCTTCCCTACTTCTCTAGTCCTTGTATGATCTTTCTAGGTTTGTATCTACTTCTGGAAGCTGGTGGCTTTTTATTTTGCTTCAGATCTTGACTTTAAGGATAAGTCACTGATTATACAGTGAGAAAACTTGTTTCATTTTGGAATCCTCCTTGGAGTCAAATGTTCTTGCTGTGCTATGACCTTATAACTCACTACAGTAACCCTAATGTTCTCTGTATGCTCAAACTGTTGTGGTGTGGGAAGAGAAGCAAGTGATTGGGCATGAAAGTCCCTCTACAAGTTCAAGTTGTATGTAGTACTTTTTATTAGAAAGAATAAAAACTGCTTTGGAAACAGCATCAGGAGCAGTCAGTTGTCTGGAAGGGCTGTCACTTGGACATGTGTTTTGTTTTGACTCTAGGAGTGGAGCCATTGTTTAAGGTGGAATCTAAAAAGATGTGCTGTGACACTTGAGTGTGGGATTCATGGGCAGATTTCAAAGTGGATAATGTTGTTACAGTAGTGAATTGAGATGGGGTCTGAACTGGTAGTGTTAGGGTTGGTTCAGTTTCCAGCTCTGACAAACTTTGTTACCTTGAGTCAGTTGCTTAGCCCCTTTCTGTGCTAGTGGCTTGACTTGACCTAAATCCCCATACACAGAACCATCCATTTTCTCAGTCCCCTTGCTCTCCCACTTTGAGATGATCCTGGAAGCAGAAAAGCTGAGGAACACACAGTTTGAATTGCTCCAGTTGCTTTGTGAGCAGAAGAGCTTGAGGTGTGGTTCTGTTACACGTGCAGGATGAAATGCTCCACTGATGCTCTTCATAAAGGGATAAAGAGCCCTGGATCTGCTGTAGCTCAGGAAACATTGAGTAGCTCAAGCTAATCAAGGTTTACTTTAAACCACAGTGGGTGTATCTATAGCCTCTCTGCTTCAATTCCTTGCTTGTAATGGTAAAGTGAAGGTACAGTAATACATCCCTACAGAGAAAATGAGGACAGTGATGATATTTGGTCATAAGATCACTCTTCTAGTGTGCAGCTGCCTTCTGGGAGTGACTGGTTAATAAGGGTTGCTTAAAAACTCCTGGTCAGTTCATTTGTAGTAGCAGCAGTAGCTCTGATGGGCTTCCTGAGAACTAAATCCATGCCTAGGAGACTCATGGAGAGTTTCTGAGGAAAGACAATAAGCTTCATTTTGCATTAAGTGTACATGTTCCAGCCTTGTAAAAGGCAACCCTAGGTCACCTCTGTGATGGGAACAGTGGGCATCCACAAGGGAGATGTGAAAAGCAGCTTTGATTTTTAGATTCTAACACTCCAGAAACAGCACATTAAGCTGATTTGGATTTGAGGCTGAAATCACAGCACAGCTGTGAGACTGACATTTTTCTCTCTCTCTGAGCACTTCTTTTTCATTCAGAGAGAGGTTTTTGTCATTCTGGAGAACCAGAACCTCAGATTGTAGGTGTTGCTGCTGTTGCTGTGCCAGCAATGTGCTTCTTAAGTTATACAAATATATAAACAAACCTTTGTCTGCAGCCCCAAACTGCAAATACTTCTTCAGTGTGTGCACTTGCAGCTGATTTAAGGCAAGCTGAGGAATAGCTCTAATGGACTTCTCTCAAAATGTTTTATAAACTGCTGTTTTAGGAAAGTCATTGCTAAAATAAATTTTCTAGCAAAAAGATAAATTTTATTTAATGCTCAATTCAGTTTCTGTGTAATCTCTTATGCTTGAGGCAGCTAGATAATTTGTTACTAAAATCTGAACATTTTATTGGTTAATCTTCATCTTCAAGTCAGTATTTTCCTATGAATGATGAGTTAAGATAAACAGTATCAACCTAAAAGGACAATTACATGGTAGGTTCAAAGCTGAGCATACAGGAGGAAGGAAGATTTGTAAAGAATATATTTTTCTGTGTTTCCTTTAACAATTCTTAAAGGACCACTGTAATTCTCTAGATTTTAACTTGCCTAAAGCTTGTGCAATTCTGTAAGCTTCTGTCTTAAGTTACTCTTAACAAGCCCTGTATTTCTGACACTATTTTATAAAATGCAAATTTTTTTAATCTTGAAGCTATTTCCTTACTAATAGGTGAGTTAAATCTTATGTTCTTCAAAGAATTTGCACATTAAGATCTTTAAAAAGGAACTAATTAAGTTCCATATACTCTGGCTCTTTACTTGCATTGTAATTTTGCTTTGCAGTGAAAACTCTTTTATAGATCACATTATATGCCATGGATAACACAAAATGATCTTGTTTTGTTGCTGGTAGAACTCCACAGGTGTAATCACCCTGCAATTAAAATGTTTCAGGACCAAATTTCCTCATTTATATTAAAATAAATCATATCACTTCCTCCAATCCTTTATTTAGAGAATATGAGAATAAATAAGAGAATGTGACTTCATCTGCAGTGCTGTTTACATTGTCAGGCTGGTAGTATGTGCAGAATGGATGATTTTACTAAAAGAACACTTAAACTTAAATGATACTTTACCTGGAACAGCAATGGAAGCTAAAAAAATATTAATGTATCTGCTAAATAACTGAAGCTGGGTTGGCTGTGATCTTTACCTGAGTGTATTTTCTATCCTGTGTAGCCCCTCATGTGTCATTAGTTCTGCTCTTCCACATGTGCTCAGTTTCTCCATATTTCTTCCTTGGAATACAAAAGGGAAGAATTAATTTTAAGACAGTATTTAGTTGCTCCAAATAATCCATCCTTTGGATTTTATTTTCCCAGTTGACCAGGGAGGTACTAGCTGTGTTCTTGAAGCCCTACATGACGTGTGACCACTAGTAATTACTGTAGATCCAGCTTTGGAGTTGGACTCAAAGCAGTTCTTTACACTCCCACCTTCTTTTATATACCATAAAAGCTTCATTTCTTTGAGGTGTGGGTGTTTTGCTGAACGTTTGCACTAACCAGGCTGGAGAGCAGGAGGTGGCCTCTGTCCCAGTACAGAACTCAGGAAGGTACAGTTGGGAACAGGCTGCTGCTCCCTACTTCTCCTTCAGAGTTGGATTAGGGCAGCGCTGGGTGCGTGGTTTTGCTTTGATCATTGACTTGAGTTTTAGCCTGCTTTTTAAATACAGCTTTGCTTATTTGATGAAAAAATACTTAATTTCAAAGGGTCTTGCTAGAATACTAAGGTTCCTTAAAAAAACCCCAAACAAACAAACAAAAAACCCTCCAAATAACAACAACCAAAACAAAACCCAAAAAACTTTGCTAGAAATATCCTCCCTCAAAACAGCCATTTGAGTGTGCAGAGTTCTTCCAAAACTGTCTCATATCTGGCCTCTGAACTGTGCATTTTCTGTTGCAGTATTCATGTGATTGAACGTCGTGCTCTTCCAGAGTTCTTCAATGGAAAAAACAAGTCCAAGACTCCAGAAATGTAAGTCAAATGGGAATATGGGCATCAAAGATTTCAGCAAGGTAAAGGAACTTCCAGTTTAATTAATCCTGGTGAATATAGGCATCAAAGATTTCAGCAAGGTAAAGCAACTTCCAGTTTAATTAATCCTGTGGTTTAGTTAAACTCTGTGCATGGGCTAAGCAGATATTGTCTGTAGAGGCATGAAAGGAGGAAGAAGCACCTGATAATGTCTGTGCATTATTATAGTAGAGATAAAACTTTAAATATCAAAGTAATAGTTAATAGTGGTTATCCAGGAAAAACAAAATAGTTTCTTCTGAGTAATATTGGAACAAATTCTTTAAGTTTTTAATGACATTATTATCTTCCAAAGACATGTGAAAAATTTCATGATACTGTAGAAAATGAGTAATACTCCATATTTTTCTTTCTCTTCTCATAACATTATCATAGAATGGTATGATGCTGTATTTTTGAGACTCAGGAGGTTTGTGTATAAGTTGGTTGTAGGCTGCTGTGTCAGACCTGGAGTGGGTTTTGCAGTTATTTGTGTTGGTTTCATGGTTCCTTAAGCAGCTGATGGATAATTCTGAAAGTGCAGGTGAGGGTTGGAAAATTGAACCTTCACAGGCTTGAGATGTAACTGAGTTTTCAAATATTAGGTAATCTGATTTAAGTCAGAGAGCTGGAGTTGTGCATTGCCAGAAGAAAAGTATTTTTTCCTTAAATAGCTGTTCCAATTCCTCCAGTGATGTTTAATTCTGGACATGGCTGTTAAACGTAGGTGGAGTTCTCCTGGTTGGATTTAGATCTGGTTCATACCTATCTCATCTCCTTGTGGGATCTGATATCTGCTGCAGATCTTGAGTGTTCTTAATTAAAAATTATATACACACAGTTGTTTAAACAGCTTAAACAGCTTCCCTGGAGCTGTTAAACATTGATGATATTTAAGAATTATCATTAAAATCCATGTTCATCGCACGATCTTCACGAACAACTTCCCTGAAGCTGTGTAAAATAAAATAAATTGAAGAAGCTGATTATTGTCTTGAAGTATTGCAGATATTTTTTCATACATCAAATGATTAACTTCTGATCTGGTTTTGCATTAAATGCTTATCTTGAGAATTTGCTGCCAGGCTTGTTACATGCATTAGTAAAAGTACACCTGCCTTTCTCTGGGAGTTTTCTGTTACAGCAGTAAATTTAGTTATTCAGAGCAGTCTTGAAAGGTGATTAAAGGAATATAGTCAACATCAGGCTTTGGAACAATGTGCTTGTTTCTATTAAAATTACAATCTAAAACCTGAGTGCACCAAAGAAAAAATTCCTCAATTTGAACACTGTTGTGTATGTGTAGACTTGGGCAGTGGAACTGGGCTGTCGTGTTCACTCCATCTTGGTATCAAATCTTTGTCTAGTTCTTCTGTGTCTAGTTACAAAGCAGCTTTTGGGGATTTAAAACCAATTTTTTCAATTAGCTGCTAAATGAGGCATTTGTGGTATCTGCTCAGTACGTTGTTGTAACATCAGCAAAGCTGTGCACTTTTCACCCACAGCATTTCTTCAAACTGACTTTATTCCTCAGTCTCCTCTTAGTGCCCATGGCAGAGGTAACACCATCCCACATTGCTCTTCCAGCAGGAGAACAAGGTAGACTCAGAGATCTTGTGCTCGAATCTGCTCTTCTGAAGCATCACTGTTATTTTGTGAGGCTTCTGATCTAATACTGAGATAGAAATCAGAAACTTAAAATCATCGAATCCCAGACTGGTTTGGGTGGGAAGAGACCTCAAAGCTCATCCAGTCCCAACCCCCCTGCCAGCAGCAGGGACACCTTCCACTAGACCAGGTTGCTCAAAGCCTCATCCAACCTGGCCCAGAACACTTCCAGGGAGGAGCAGCCACAGCTTCTCTGGCCAACCTGGGCCAGGGTCTCACCACCCTCACACCAAAGAATTTCTTCCTTACATCTCATCTCCATCTCCCCTCTGCCACTTTCAAGCCATCACCCCTTGTTCTGTCACTCCCTGCCCTTGGCCAAAGTCCCTCCCCAGCCTTCCTGGAGCCCCTTCAGGTACTGGGAGGCCACTGGAAGGTCTCCCTGGAGCCTTCTCTTCTCCAGGCTGAACAGCCCCAACTCTCTCAGCCTGTCCTCACAGCAGAGCTGCTCCAGCCCTGGCATCATCCTGGTGGCCTCCTCTGGGCTGGCTCCAGTAGCTCCATGTCCTTGTGCTGTTGGTGGCCCCAGAACTGGACAGTTTTTTAGAAGAGAAAGACTGAGACCTTATAATAGCTGCCCAGTGCACAAGGAGGTTGCTGAGAAGATGGAGAAGATTGAGGTGCAAGGCAGGAGAAAAATAAGTCAAACTGAAACACAGCAAATTCTACCTTAATACAAGGGAAATGTTGAACTCTGAAGAAGAGGAAGTGCTGGGATGGGCCCCTGGCACGTTGGGAATGTTCTTCCTTGGAGTCTTTCAGGCCTTGCTGAACAAAGCCCTAAGCAACCTGGTCAAAATTCAGTGCTCATCATGTTTTGAGTAGGAGATTGGCTTAGAAACCTCCTGAGGTCCCTGGCACCCTGACTGGTTTTCAGTCTGTAGTCTTTATTCACAGCTTCTCTGCGTGTCTGAGTTGCAGAGGTGACTGTAGCCGCATCGTAGCGATTCCAGAATGGATTTGACATGAACTCTGCTCCATCAGTTTTACTATTCAGCATTTTTTTGGTTTTTTGAGGTTTCTAGGACTTGGTGTCTAAGACTGCAAACAGATTGAACTGTGAAAGAACACTTATTTGTCATTGATGGGGTGGTCATGTGTAATCTCATGCTTCCTTTTTCAGTTGACATCAGAGCACCAGGTCTCCTCATACTCATCCATCAGCTGCTAATGGTTACTGCCCATGAGTGAAGCAAATGAGGGGCTCCTCCCAGGCCTGGTGTTATCCCAGAGATGTGGTTTTGTTGCCATTTAGGGGTTGCAGATGTAGGATGTGGTCTTGGATTTGTGTTTTCTTTGTGAATAAAATAGAAACATCCTTCTGAGTGGCAGTATCTTACCTCCAGCTTAGTTTTCAGGCCACACAAAATACCGTGTTTCAGAAGCTCACAGAGTTTCATTCTTTTGACAGAAGCACCTGGGGGGTGAGTTCTGTCTTAAAAGGGATTTTAACTGGATACTAGTTGACTTATCTTTAGCTGTCAACAGGTTTTAGCTGATAGGTCATGTCACTGGTGAAAAGACTCCCTTCAGGATAAACATCAGGGGTGTTTCTGTCTTGGGCTTCTCTCTTCACTTAGTAATGTGACCTTAAATAATAAATATTAAACTAATTTCTGCAGCAAAGACCACTTTAAAGTACCTGTCCTTGAGCAGGTGGTAACAAAGTTCTTTCTCTCCAGGAGCCTTCAGAAATATTCCTGACTATTCCTCTGTGGAAGAAGCTCCCTTTGTGTTTCATGCCTGCCAGTCATTCCACACAGAGGAGCCCAACACCTAGTCCCAAAACTTTATTTTTTCCAGCAAGTTTCATCTGTAATTTGGTCAGAATGGAGATGTGAGTTTTTGGCAGGAACATGGACTTGCAGCATCTGTCTGCTTACGTCCTGCCTGTGAAAGGCATTGGTGTTCCATCCCTGTATGATCTATATTTTTGGTTACCAGCTGCTTTTGCACACTGCATGTGAAACATCCCCTTCTTGGATTTGCCAAGGGCAGAAATCTGTTTATAATACACGGTGTTGAACACATCTTTGTGTAGGATACTCATCTGTATTTGGCAGATTGGGTTTGTTCCATCTAAAGATCAGGACTAGCAAGAATTTTATGGTAGTTGGATTTTGTTCTGAGCAACTTGTATCAGGAAGAATCTCATCTTCTGCATTTTGCTGTTCTCTAACCTTTCCTTGCTGATCTTCTGTCCATTAAAAACAACACTGCTGTTTCTACATGTGCACCACCCAGTGTTCTGCTTCTGGTTTTCTGCACATCTTTCTCCCTTCTAGACTGACAGAGGGGATTAATGAGGATTATTTAGCCAGTTTCCATCTGAAAACTAGACTCCATTAATTTTTTTCTGCAGCTGATAGCCTGTTGCACAAGTGCTTGGTTAATGACCAAGCTACAGCAGCTATCTGTGGGATTTGCCATTTAAGCATGTTTTGATGTGCTGCTAATCCAAACTCAGATAAAATCCAGAATGAAAGCATCTGGCAGAGCTGGGTCATATTCAGTATAGAAAAATAAATCCTACTTGCCTATTGCTTTTGATACTGATTTTTAAATGTCATCGAGAAAATTGGTATTTACTTGTCAGTACTACAGGTGTTTGGAGAGGGTGAATCCTAAAATACATATTTTAAACTCTTTTAGCCCTCACTGTGCATGACCTGTGACTCAATTGCCTTTCAGATACCTGGCTTACCGCAACTTCATGATTGACACCTACCGCTTAAACCCTCAGGAGTATTTGACCAGCACTGCCTGCAGAAGGAACCTGACTGGGGATGTGTGTGCTGTCATGAGGTAAAAGCCATGAACCTTTCAGTCACTACTTTCACTTTCACAAGAAGAAATAGGAGTGGAAGTGCTCCAGTGTGACAGCACTGTGTGGGCAATAGCCGCCGCCGCCGCTGTTAATTAGCAGCTTCCCCGCTTTTATGGTAACCAGACTGTTTTATGCTGTTATTTATAATACTCTGTCTGCTTGCCAGACCACACCTACAGAGTTTGGATCTCAACTTGTGGTTATTTAGGTTCTGCTGTTTACTAAATATGTGGAGTTTTTTCAGCAATTGCAGTTTTGTGACTTGGTTTCATGTTTTGCCCCTCTTGAGCTGTGAGGAGCAGCAGAGCCCTAGAAATGTGGAACTTGCTAAATGTTGATTCAGTGAAGAACAGCTACAGATAGATGAGGGAAGCAAATCAATGGTTGTGCAGCCCTCACCATCTCTAAATGGTCTTCACATGGTTTCATGCACACAGCCCTAGCTTTGCTTTGCCTTTGTCCTTAATTAAGTTACTTTCTGTTATCTATCACCAAAAATGGCGTGTTCTGTTTTATTGCAACACACTGAAGAGCAGTCAAGTCTGGACAAAGCTTGTGCTGTGTGATCTGTATTGCTATTCCTGATTAGTGAAGGATTTTAGAAGGTTCTAGACCTGTGTTTGATCCAGAATCATCAACTTCTTCCTTTGCTGTCTCCTTTCTGCAGCATCAAGCGTAAGCAAGGCTTTAGTTCTCAAGTTTTTAATTTGTTGTGTTGTTTCATAGAGTACATGCTTTTCTGGAGCAGTGGGGTCTCATTAACTACCAAGTGGATCCAGAAAGTCGTCCCATGGCAATGGGACCTCCTCCTACTCCTCACTTCAACGTGCTGGCTGACACACCCTCTGGGCTTATGCCTCTCCATATCCGCACCCCGCAGGTGAGCCCCCAGGTCTCACCAACCTGTGTTTGCTTTAGCTCTAGCCAGTGTGCATCTCAGTAAAAGAATTTGTGCATGATTTGTCGAATCACAGAATCATAGAGGTTGGAAAAGACCTTTAAGATCAAGTCCATCTATAAATCCAACACTGCCAATTCCACCTCTAACCCATGTCCCTCAGCACCTCGTCTACCCGTCTTTTAAATCCCACCAGGGAAGGTGACTCCATTTGCTGAAATGTTCACTTTTGTCCATCTAGATTGAGGGTTTCAGGTAGTCAAGATCTCCAAAAATCTGCTTGTGTGCAAGTGACACTATGTAAAATCATCTCTGTAAACTCGTGTGCACCTTATTTGTTCAGTCTGTGTTCTGTTCAACATGGGTCTGAAAACCTCAAATAACTTTCAGTTCCCACCTTTCTCTTGCAATGTTTGTTCACAGGTTCCAGCTGCTCAGCAGATGTTGAGTTTTCCTGAGAAAAACAAAGAGAAGCCTACTGATCTGCAGAACTTTGGACTTCGCACAGACATTTACTCAAAAAAGACTTTAGCAAAGGTAAGCGTGTTGGGATTTTTTCCTCTGTGCCTTCTTTAAGGTTTCTTCTTCAAGTGTCCTCCACTAGATGACTTTGAGACAACTTAGGTTACTCTTACCTTCCTGTTTTGGTTTTCTTCCATCTCAGTGTAGGACACTAAGTCACATGGTTCTGTTGGATATCTGATTTTATAGAAATAGACATGTGCCCATCCTAAGCCAGTCAACACTGTCAGTCTTCAGACACTGAACTCTTGTGATATTATTGTGTATTTTAGCTGAATGATTGAGAATCAACAAACTGTCCAATAACAGAAGCAACAAACCATCCAATAATTCAGTACAGAAACAGAACTCTTTCAGCAGGGGCTTTAACTATTCTGTTTTCCAAGTCTGAGCAGGGTTTTCTAGACTGAGAGAACCAGAAAGTTGCTTGATTACAAGAGGTGCCACAAAACCATTGCAGGGAATGTTTTAGCACCATCATTAGACTGCATGGGATTGGGTAGTTGAGGTTTTGAGATACCATTGCAGTGATGGTGGAAATTCCATAACCTGTTGCCTTTAACTCTTCCTGTTGCCTGATACCTGCCTGTGTGGTGCTTGCTGCAGTTTATTTATTACTCCAGTGTAGCCTTCAGTCTGGAAATCTTCAGTGCTCTGCTGATTAGTGCCTCTCTTGGGCTGACATCAGGCTAATTCCATGTAATTAGTTTCTGTAAGTACAGTGTTCATTGCCCTAAGAGATCATGAAAACTGTTTAAAAAAAACCCCAACAAAACAAAATCAAAACACAAGAGATAAGGATTTATTTATAAAGCCTAATTCCATATCATGTTTCATGGAGTGACCTTTTCACTTAGTCTAGGGAGGTATAAATATTCACTGAATTCATAAATCTTCCACTCTGGTTCTGTTTACAAGCATCTCTAACAATGAACTTGAGCAGATTTGTTTGCAGATTTGTTTGCAGAAGTTGATTTCCCTGTTTATTTGATGCTTGTGGCATTGCTTTCTTGGCAGTTCATACCAGCCTGTTTGTGAGCTGATCAGCTGCTGGATGACTCACTTTGATTCATGTTCTCTGTGGGTTGATGCTCTGTTTGAAATGCATCTTGAGATAGGATAGATTTGCTTCTCCTAAATACCCTTTTCCTTGTGCTGTGGTCTTGCACAGAGACATCTGATCTAGATAATGTTTTCTCATAAGCAGGTGACCAGCTGCCTTTGTCTTTATTTGATATGTCATGGATTAGGGTGTCTGTAATCACAGAAGGGAAAGTTTTCTCCAAGAGTTTTGTAACTTTTAGGAAATCTGAGGAGTTAACCACAAAGTATAGATTTGGGAGCAGCAACCCTTGGAGCACTTGATAGCTAAATTTGCAGATTATTGCTGCAATTCCTCTGTCTTTTCAGATGACTTATTTGTAAAGTTTTGGTTTTCTTTTTAAACTGAATTACTTCTTTTAGTTGAGCTGTTTTTTGGACTAGGCTGCATTTCACACAGTCCAGTCTCTCTGCCTTGGGGGCTAAAATTATGTAGAGATAAGCCCTGTTCTCTTGAGAAAGGTGCCCTTTAAGCTGAAGGAATCCCAGGTGTGCCTGGATCGAGGAGCTCTGTCTCCTCCAGGGACAGCAGCCTCCTCTGGCTGAGTGGCTGCTGGGGAGGGGGTGAGGGATTTTTATTATTTAAGAAAATCCACTTTTCTCTTTGCTGTGAATGGTACATGCTTGAATGGATTAAATAACAGCTTCTTCCCCTTCCCTTCTTAATGTTTTCTTCTAAAAATTTCTCTGCAAAAAGACCTGTTATTTCAATTTTGTTTTTCCTGTCTTTTCTAGAGTAAAGGTGCAAGCGCTGGAAGAGAATGGACAGAACAAGAGACATTGCTGCTATTAGAAGTAAGTTCATGAGAGCAAAAACAAAGGCTAGGAAACCAAAACATGCAGGATATTACATGCTTTAGAAATCTACATTTAGATTAATACATTTTTTTAAGTAGAGTTAGATGACAACTGCGTGCTTTTACAGCAAGTGGAATAGCGAAGTAGAGTTTACAGCAGGAAGCAATCTTTTGGGACTGGACTGGTGTAGCTGGAGGAGGAGGGTGGTTGAGTACCTGTGTGTACAAAGCTGCCTTTCTGTTGTGGTTATGGCTTTTGAGTTGGTAAAAGGTTACAACTCTCCCTCCAAACTGTATTTCTTTATTTGACCCCTCATGACTACAAGAATATCACTACTTAAAAAGAGATGGCAGCAACATCCACGTGCTAGAGGGGCTTCATGAAGATTTGGTTCTAACTTGTACCTGCAAACCAGAAATTAAGTATTTAAAGACATTTGCATAAACTCAAGAACAGATCTTGTAGTCCAGAGAGGTCTTTTCATTGACAGAAGTTACTATTAGTATGAAATAAATGTCCTTCAAGTAATGGGTTACCTGCCACTAAAATAAATACTTGAAATTCTGATAATCTTTCCAGGTCCCTGGCTATGCTGTAGCATGTCAGGGAAACAGCTAATTTTTGAAGTTCAAGTTGTTAAGAAACAATTGAGGCTGTTTCCTGTCTCCTGTCACTAAAAGGGGAAGCTCTTTGGTAGCTCTTTAATCCCATACATCTGCTCATTCCTTTTGCCACCTAGCTGCACATGATATATTCTTTAAGCTTTTTCCAGAAATCTACAAGAAATCTATATGAGTACCAGTCACATTTACTGCACAAATGAGGTCAAAGGACTGTCAGCACGCTAGGATCCACTCTTTGTCCCCAGATGGATTAATTTGGTGCTCCTGAACCACATGGTAATTGTCAGGTCTCTTGGAGTTCCAGTCTGGGATGAAAACTGTCACAAGAGGTGCCCTGCAGAAGTGTGTCCTGGTCTTTCCCACTGACATCAGGGCAGTGTTGTTTTTCAGAGCACTTCATCAGAAGAAGAATCTCAGTGGCCTGAAATAATTAATATGCTGCCACTTCCTGTAAAGGAATTAAGCACCTACTTAGCTTTCTTTTACAGGAATATTTTCTTGATGGAGAGTTGGCTGGCTGATTTTTTGTCCTTTTATGTAATTCAGGGTTCTGGTATAAGAATTCCACTTTTGGGGGTGTTTTTTTGTATTTGTTTCTATTTGCAGAGAGAGCTGAAACCAGACTGCAATTGGGTGATTGTTCTGGCTTTTTTTTGTCTTTACATGTGTCAGTAAACCCATTGAAAAGTTAATTTCCAAAGGAAAAGCACAGACAATAGATCTTGACAGTGCTTGATGATGCTGAACAATGCTCAGCTTCTGTGTGTGATGGCTTTTCTGAGCTGGCCAAAGTGCCTGGTCAGCAGCATACTTGGATTCAGCCTTCACAGATAGGGAAGTGTGTTCATCAAACAGCCAAAATATACTTATTTTTTAATGTTTGGTTGATAAATACTCTTTAGCCAGTAATTTTCTATTGGCATGTAGAAAAATTTTACTCATAGAATGAAAATAGCTAAAAAGCCATGGAGAGGCAAGACTTGTATCTTGATCTGCTGCCTCTTTTGCTTACTAGTATTAATATTTAAAATTCATTCTTTTGTATGTTTGTAGCTGATGGTCTTGCATAGCAAGTACAAGTCTAATGAAATAATCCAGATGATATATTCTTCTTTGTTTTCAAAAACAAAAAAATCTCTAAGTTTTGAGATTACAATTTTGTTTAGTGTGAGTTTAAATTAATAATGATTTTATTCCTCATTCTTCATGGATTTAACCTATGAATAAATCAGTAAAGAGTATATCAGTTCAAGCATAAGTAATTTAGCAATAACAAGCCAGCTCAGTCCAATTAAATCCTCAGGGCAGCTTTGGGCAAATATATACTCAGTGAAGTTCCAAAGAATAAATCTTTTCTAAAATAATTATTGTCCTTCTGCCTGTTGACTGAATAAATTGGGGGGAGGAAATACTGTTTCCCTCCTAGAATCATCTTCCCAGCCACACTGCTTCTCCATATCTCCTTGGAGGACTGTTCTTGCATAGTTAAGTGCATTTCCAGCTATTTATAGTCAGGACAACTGTGGTGAGAGCTGGTTTGTCTAGCAGAAAAATAACAAAGAGAATGAGTGAAAAAAAGAAAACCAACCCTGCATGGCCATGAAAAACAGAGCTGAGCTAATGTGCCAGGGTGATTAAAAATGGATGGACAGCAACACATCACCTGCAACACAGAGCTGGAGTTAGGGAAAGTGAAATGAAGGTTGAACGCTGGATAAGTATTTCCCCATGAGTGTGACCTAGTGAACTCAGCAGTTTCTCATTAAATTCTTTGAACACTTGGGCAGGATCAGGCAGAGGTCAGGAGAACAGCTCATGAGCAGGTTGGGACTGTGGATTCCTGCAGTATGGACCAGACTGTCCAGTGTAGTGTGTCCTTTGTCCATTCCTAACCAAATTATTCTTTCTATCGAGCTTACAGAACCCTCCATGGTCTATAGCTCCTGCTCTTCAACAGTTCCATCCAGCTAAGATCTGCTGGAGCACAGCCTTCCCGTAGCCTGGTTCTAGCCCAGCTAATCTTACACCCCATGTTTTGAGGGAAGGTTCCCTCAAAAGACCCTTGTCTCTCCATCCAGTGTGTCTGAAGATATATTGGGGTTTCTTCCTTCTTCCAGTGAGAGCTAGCTTTGAGAGAGAGAAACTTAAAAACAAGTAAAGCTTCAATTGCTCTCAGATCAGGGGGGTGAAGAACTCCACCCACTGCAGGCAGCTTGGTCTTTTTTTCTCTGATTTTTTGGGTGCCTCTTGGATCTCTAACACTTTGGATTTAACTCATCTGTCCTTTTACTGAAGTCTACTTCTTCATCCTTGAAAATATTACTCAGTTTGCATTTTTCCCCAACTGACCTTCAACATCCAGGACATGCCCACGAGTCCTGTTCAGGGAGATGACTTTGTCTTTGAAGAATTCTCATTGCTTATGGTTTAGCTGCAAAAACACTAAAAGGTTTTTCTGCCAGAACTACCATAAAGAAAAAGAGTGCTCAGAAACTCCTGGGTTGTTTTTTTTTAAAGAACATAGTATGGCTAGGATGGGAAAGGACCTTAAAGATCATCTAGTGGACAGGGTTGCCAAACACTAGACCAGGTTGCTCAAAGCCTCATCCAACCTGGCCCAGAACACTTCCAGGGAGGAGCAGCCACAGCTCCTCTGGCCAACCTGGGCCAGGGTCTCACCACCCTCACACCAAACAATTTCTTCCTCACATCTCAGCTCCATCTCCCCTCTGCCACTTTCAAGCCATCACCCCTTGTTCTGTCACTCCCTGCCCTTGGCCAAAGCCCCTCCCCAGCCTTCCTGGAGCCCCTTCAGGTACTGGGAGGCCACTGGAAGGTCTCCCTGGAGCCTTCTCTTCTCCAGGCTGAACAGCCCCAGCTCTCTCAGCCTGTCCTCACAGCAGAGCTGCTTCAGCCCTGGCATCATCCTGGTGGCCTCTTCTGGATTCATTCTTCCCAGGTTGGAGAACTGTTAACACATGAGGCTGATGGCTCAGTTTCTATCTTCTCCTATATCAACATATTAGCTGTGTCTACTTGTGTGTGCTGCTCAGACGTGTTGGATGTATCCTCCTCGTGACGTCTGACAGATACAGCTCTGAGTTCTGCCTTTCTGCTGTGGAAGGTTGTGCATGTGGAAAGTGCAATCAGTCTTGTGTGATACCCTGGAGGTTGAGATTTCTGGTAGTTCTCAGCCTTGTGGGAAAGATTCTGAGTATTGAAAAGCCATTGACTTCATTTCTTCTTAACGTTCACGCTTGAATGGACCTCCTGCTTATTGAGGGGAACTCAGATGTCAAGGGTAGTTAGTTAGGGAGGAGGATGATTTCTTTGTCTTCTGAAATATATTATACCTGCAAACAGGTGCCTTCAAGTCCAAGGCAGCCCTCCTCATGGCCCACAAGTCAATGAGGACATATCATAGGGGTCCTCCAAGCAGTCTCATACCTGCTTCACACTCTGTTCCTCCCCTTCCCCCAGTTATTGCTACAGCGTCTCGCTGTGGAGCAGTGCAGAAGCTGATCCCTTTGTGTTTGTCGGAGGGTAAATATAGTGTCAGTAAAAAGCAGCTTGACTTCTTGGCCAAATATTTAACTTAAAAATGAAAAAGGGGTCTGCAGCTCAAACCAGATGAATGGGAAGGTGTTTACCACCCTTGCTCAGACCTCTGGTTTTTCTCAAAGCTTCTGATGTGCCTTTAAATTTCCATTTTTGAGTTTAACATATTTGACTGAGAAGTCAAGCTGCTTTTTCTTTCTCTAGGTGAATGGACCAGGAATCAGGAATGTGAAAGTTAACAAGTCAGGATACTTCAGCGCTTATTGCATGTTCTCCAAATCCTTAAATAACTGAAATTAATTGTTTTCAGGAGAGGAAAAAAGCCCAACAAACCAACCAGCCAACCAACAAAAACCCAACCTCCCCCTCTGCCCCCAAAACCCAAACCACCAGTTGAAAAAACAACTTGTTTTTCATGGATAATATTCTCTTAGGTTACCACTTTAGGTTTTTACAGTACTTATTTGTTAGTTTTTTAAAGAATTGGTTGGCCTTGATCATCTTAAAGGTCTTTTCCAACCTAAATGTTTCTCTGAATCTACTCTATAGCTTCAGTAGCTCATTGCCATTAAATTATTTTTCTTGAGACTTTCCTCAAGTAACTTTAAGTGACTGAAATGTTGAATTACAAAATCTTTGATTTAATCTGGAAGTTCTTTATCAGGTGGCTTATCTACATAATAATGATTTGTTACCCTGAAGGCTTGACAAAAGTCAGACTGGTTAACAGTTGCTGGAGAATGGGTGTCTGCTGGCTTGGTGGTAGAGAATATGGTTTCTCTTTGTTCCCCCATATATTGGTTTGATGCTCTTTCATTTTTATAATGTCTGTTGGATTGAAAAACTGGGCTTCACCCTCATAGGTAGTGTGTATATATATATATATATATATATATATATATATATATGTGAAATAAATACTGTTTCTCCCCAAAGAGCTTTGTGTGAAGGCATAAATGAGCAGACATAAGCGTGTCCTCAGGGGGAGTAGTTGTGGGAATTAAAAAAATGGGTGAGACTTGGTAGGATAAAAACAACGTATTTCTCTGTAAAGCTTTTCCTGTGAAAGGAAAATGGGGAACCACTAACTGTGCAAATATTACTAGTAAATCCCCAATCTCTTATTATTAGTAAATCCCAAATCTTCTAACAATTCTTTTTGATACAGTACCAGCATAAAACTTGTGTGATGATCTCTGCAGTTTAAATTTAACTCATGTCCCAGTGAGATGTTCACATTTCTTCTACAGAATGATTTTGCTACCAGAAAAAACCCCAGTGTTAAATAGTGACCTGACCCCCATTTATTATTCCATCACCAGAATAACTGGCCTTGGAAATCTTTTTCCATAAAGTAGGTTGGGTTTTCCTTCCTTCCCAGAGTAGTCAATAGTGAGAGCACCCTCAGCAGGTTTGCTGATGACACCAGGCTGGGTGGTTTGGTCAAAACACTGGAGAGAAGGGATGGCATCCAGAGGGACCTGGACAGGCTGGAGAGGTGGGGCTGTGTGAACCTCATGGGGTTCAACAATGGCAAGAGCAAGGTCCTGCACCTGGGTCAGGGAACCCCAAGCACAGATCCAGGCTGGGTGGAGAATGGCTGGAGGGCAGCCCTGAGGAGAAGGACTTGGGGTGCTGGGGGACCAGAAGCTCCACATGAGGCGGCACCGTGCGCTGGCAGCACAGAGCCAATAACCGTGTCCTGGGCTGCACCCAGAGCAGCGTGGGCAGCAGGGCCAGGGGGGGATTCTGCCCCTCTGCTCCGCTCTCCTGAGACCCCCCCTGCAGTGCTGCCTCCAGGGCTGGGGCCACCAACAGCACAAGGACATGGAGCTACTGGAGCCAGGCCAGAGGAGGCCACCAGGATGATGGCAGGGCTGGAGCAGCTCTGCTGTGAGGACAGGCTGAGAGAGTTGGGGCTGCAGCCTGGAGAAGAGAAGGCTCCGGGAGACCTTCCAGTGGCCTCCCAGTACCTGAAGGGGCTCCAGGAAGGCTGGGGAGGGACTTTGGCCAAGGGCAGGGAGTGAGAGAACAAGGGGTGATGGCTTGAAAGTGGCAGAGGGGAGATGGAGCTGAGATGTGAGGATGAAATTCTTTGGTGTGAGGGTGGTGAGACCCTGGCCCAGGTTGGGCAGAGAAGCTGTGGCTGCTCCTCCCTGGAAGTGTTCTGGGCCAGGTTGGATGAGGCTTTGAGCAGCCTGGTCTAGTGGAAGGTGTCCCTGCTGCTGGCAGGGGGGTTGGCACTGGATGGGCTTTGAGGTCCCTTCCCACCCAAACCAGTCTGGGACTCTGTGTATATACAGTGATTTCCATCTCTCGCAGGCTCTGGAGATGTACAAAGATGACTGGAACAAAGTCTCGGAGCACGTTGGGAGCCGTACCCAGGACGAATGCATCCTCCATTTCCTCCGGCTCCCGATCGAGGACCCCTACCTGGAGAACTCGGACGCGTCCCTGGGCCCGCTGGCGTACCAGCCCGTGCCCTTCAGCCAGTCTGGCAACCCCGTGATGAGCACCGTCGCGTTCCTGGCCTCGGTGGTGGATCCCCGCGTGGCATCGGCCGCGGCCAAGGCTGCCTTAGGTATGGATTTGCCCCAGCAGTTTTTTTCAGCGTGTCTCTACAACTTTGCTCTCTGTTTGTCTGCTTCTGAAATCGACTTTATCCAGAGTTTCTTCAGGAGGGGTAGAAAGTTGTAAAAACCAAATTGACACATATAAAGGAAATAGATCTGTGGATACCCAGGTTTGTGTTCTGATGTTACCGAAACTGCCAATTTATGGGCAGGTTGGAGTAGCTCTCAGGGGCCACTGGATATCCAGAGGTGGCTTGCACTCCCCTTTTGTGCTCATAGACTCTTGATAGTGTTTGCAAGCACAATGCTTATCTCCCAGTTTTGCTGCTTTATTTGTGTGAAATTATCTGCTGCAGTCACACCTATCCTCTAAGAAGCTTGATGAAATGCTCCCTTTCACTTTTTTCCTTATTTTTCCACATAAAAGAATTTTATATAAATGCCAAGAGATTTTCTACCACATTTGAGAGAAAAAGTTGGCTACCTAACACAAAGAGAAGGAACTTGTATATTTGAGAATTCATTTTGTCGTGAGATTTACCTACACTTTGATCAGAGAAAAGAATAACTTCGAATTTGCCATCAGAACCTTCCTGTTTAACCTTTTCTGTGTGGTTTTCAACAGAGGAGTTTTCTCGAGTCAGAGAAGAGGTCCCGCTGGAGCTCGTTGAAGCTCATGTGAAGAAAGTGCAGGAAGCAGCAAGAGCCTCTGGGAAGGTGGATCCAACATATGGGCTGGAGAGCAGCTGCATTGCCGGAACAGGTCCAGATGAGCCGGAGAAAATGGGTAGGTGGTCCATCAAAAAGCAGAAATTCCTGCAGATGAGGCTCCCTAACGCGTTTCATTCTGACTCATAACAAACCCCAAATTCACCTCCACTACCAGATGGGTAAGGAGAGCGTGACAGGTCATTCCACATCTGCTTGTTGCAAGATTATTAACTCTTGATGCTAAATTAACGAATTTAGGGCTGGCTTTGGGTTTAGAAATCTGTTTTGCTCCTCTGACTGCATGGAAATGCCACTGCAGAGGGTTGAGTGGGCACAAGTACCGGAGCAGTCAGAGGATGCTGACTTTCTGGCATTATAGTTATGATAAAACAAACTGAGTTTTCTTGGCTCTTTGTGCTGCAGCTGAATCTGTAACTTGGTATCACACCTTTTTGCTATCCAGTTTTAATGTAAGTCCTGTACTCTGAGTGAATTTCTGACTGTGGCGGTAGCAGAAGAGGAACTTTGTTAAATGATGGACTGGTGCACGATCACGCCGCAGTTCTTGGCTCTGGTTGTATGTTACACTAACAAGCTTTTGGTTGAGAGCTCGGTGTCAGCTGAGCTATTTTCTGTGGTATCCAGCAGATACTCTGATATAAAGTCCATTATCTGGAGCTTTGACAGGTGAAAATTGTTTATTCATTACTACAGAGAGTAAAAGTATGTCTTGTGGCAACTCCCTATAAATCCCCATGACTTTGTGTAACCCTTTCTGTTTTAAGTCGTATTTTGGTTCTCCTTCAACAGTAAAATGAGTAGAGACACAGTTTGCTACGTATTTACTGACTTTCTCAAAGACTTTTAAGTTTCTCTTGAGTTTAGTACAGACCTACCAACTTATCTGTATCTCTTTTCTTTTTCTCTCCAGCATTGCTGACTGCTGTTTTGTTCAGCTTATCACCAATCATTTTGGTGAATTTACTGACTAAATATTTAAAGTCACGTACAGCTTTGGGTAAAACTGAGCAGAATTTAATCTAGATTGACAGGAAGGTTTGATTTGAGCTCTGCTTGTGCATCTCACAGTTGACCTGGTGTCACCTTGTCTAGAGCCGTGAGCAAGGTGCCACGGTGTGTGAGGGGGTCGTAAGGGACCCGTGTGCTCCAGTGCTGTTCAGTTATCAGCTGCTGGTTGTGCAGGTGAAGATGCAGGTTTGGTGTTTATGGTACTTAATGTCCTTTGTAAAACTACACTTCTAAATTTGATTTAAAAGTACCACTTAACTCCTGAAGGTTTTAATTAAATAGAATAGAAGCTAACAGAGCACTCCATCCTTCTGTTGCATTCTTCAGTGGGATAGACTCGATGTGAAGCAGCTCTGTGCTTCAGGAAGATGTGGAGTATGTGCTGAAAGGGGAACACTAGGGTCTGGAGTTTCAGCTTCTCCTTGTTCTGCAGGGCTCTGTTGCACAAAACTGAAGCCCTGTTGAAAGGACAAGGCTTTGGGGTTTATTTTCAAGTCTACTGTAAACCACACCTAGGTGTTAACTCCATCTGGGACTAAGTTTAGTTTAATAGTTATTTTAAAATAAGCTCAACTTAAGGTAAATTTTTCTTACTGGGGCTTCATTTCCCTTTTCCATATTCTCAGGCTTCACTGTAGTTATGTACATAAAATCATAGAATTGTTTTGGTTGGAAAAGACCCTAAAGATCATCAAACCCAACCATGAACCCAACACTGACCAGTCCCCACTGACCCATGTCCCTCAGCACTGTGTCTACACGACTCTTCAATCCCTCCAGGGATGGGGACTCCACCACTGCCCTGGGCAACCCCTTCCAATGCCTCAGAACCCTTTCAGCAAAGAAATTCTTCCTCACATCCCATCTCAACTGCCCTGGCCACAACTGGAGCCCATTTCCTCTGGTCCTGTCCCTTGCTCCTTGGTTGAACAGACCCACCCCCACCTCTCTCCACCCTCCTCCAAGGGACTTGGACAGAGCCAGAAGGTCTCCCCTCAGCCTCCTTCTCTCCAGGCTCAGCACCCCCAGTTCCCTCAGCCGGGAACTCAGCACACTTGTGCTCCAGACCCTTCCCCAGCTCCGGTCCCTTCTCTGGACACGCTCCAGCACCTCCAGGTCCTTCTTGGACTCAGGGGCCCAACACTGACCCCAGCACTCGAGCTGTGGCCTCACCAGTGCCCAGGACAAGGGGAGAGGGAGGCTCACATGTTAAGAACCTCGGTAACATGTGTGAGTTTTAATTCCTAATCCTGCGGCGTGACCGTGGCAGTTTACCATTGCCACATCGTTGGTGATGCTTAGTCTGACTTTTGGCCCTTTCTCTAGGGAGAGTTTGTTCCCAAGTTGCAAATACAGCTTTTTTTGAAGTTCTTGTCATTTAATATGAGAAGTTGGAGAGCAAATGACCATAACATGATGATTTGTGAATGAGCTGTGTGGCGAGCTCTATAAGTAATACTGTCCTGTTACAGCTAATGCGATTTGTATTGGGCTGTGACTAATGGAATAAATTAGGACAAGAGCAGATGGTTCACCCTGGGGGAGCTGCTCAGCCAGAATGAACTGGGTCACTCAACAATCTGTGTTGCCTTCCACCTCCAAAACAGCTTTGCACTGGAGGGCACGGGGGAATCCATGGCTTGCACTTGCAGAGGTGTGTTTAATACGCTGAAGTTGAGCGTTGTGGTGTGCGACTGCTGGAATGAAGCTGTGTTTTTGTGTGGCTTGACCTGAAGTTTTGTGTTTAAATGTCACTATGGAGAACTAGAAATATCTCCTTAGTGTTCCATACTATAATAAAGTTCATAATTTGTTCTGTTTTAGAAATAAAATTCTATAATAGCTCCATAATAATTTAAAAACTCTTAATTTTGGTGAATTATAGGCAACGTGGAATGTGAAAGGGGGAAATATGACCCAGATAGATTGCAGGAGCTTACAGTAATATCCAAGAATATCCCCTTTTAAGTCTTCATTGTTAGCCTTGCTAAAAGCTGATGATGATTGGTTTTAAATTGATAGAGTAAGGCTTCAGTGGAGTTAAGAGGAGAGTGAAGGGGTTCAGGTGCTGTGGTAATCATAGCAGATAGTCTTTTACCTGCCAGGATAGTGCCCCACTGGAGGTTAGAGCATGGTGGTTGAAGATGCTCCACATGAGTTGTAGTAAAAATGAATTGAGGAGAGCAAACATGGGATCCTGGCTCTTTAGGCTAGTGATTAAGTTCCAGGGAAAGGAAATACTCAGTACACTTGTGGTACTTAGGAGTTTCAATTAAGTCTTCATTGAGCATGTGTGCTTTCTTAATGACTTTCCAAAGGTGATTAACTATGTGGGCTGCATACGTGTGCACTGAGCGAGGAACGAGGCAGGCTCTGAAGTGACTTGTGCATTTGGGGTGTTATTCTAACAAGTACTTCACTGGAAGTATTTCTGCTGACACGAGAGTATGGGTGCTTCAAGCTGTAGCTCATCTCTGACAGTGAACACTGAGGGAGCGGTGGTCTGATTTACTGGCTCCCCTACAGCTGTAAGCACCTGAAATGGATGATTAAATTTAACATGTTATAGACTATTTTGTATCATTCTCAAATCCACGTACTAGAAACCTGCCCACAAGTATCCATCCACAGGAGGAGTTATTTTACTCCCTTTTTGGCAGGATGATTTCTCTTGTGGTCTCCAGGGTGTGCTTGAACTCTGAAATAACGCAAGCGTTGCTAAACCGAGCGGACTCCGAGCACTTGGGTCACTCTGTGTGTCCAGGTGCCTGTGAGCTGGGTCTGCACCCCTGGAGGATTGAGCCCATCAGTCCTCTCGTGAGGGACTCGAGCAGCTCGCACGAAAGTCTGCTTTCAGACCTCCAACTCCAACCTCCAACCTCCTCTGTGGAAGCCCTCTTGGTTATCGTGCTCTCTGCTGACGAGCTGCGTGAAGCTGGAACAGAGGAAGCTCTGCTGCCTGTGGAGTCATGATTTACCTTGGAAAATGTAAATTATGGTTTAGATAAAAGCATAATTATCATATCCAGACCCAGGATTTTTCCACAGCTATAGTATATTTCCTCTCAATTAAATATTGATATTGCAGTCTGACTTGTGACAGGTTGTATGTATTGCCTGGGTGAAAACAAAGGAGATCACGATGTCTTGAGGGCGTCTTTAAACTATTTGCTGAGCTAAAACTCAGGCTGGTGATTCTGTGCATTTCTGTGTGTTCCTATTGTTCTCCCAGTGACAGTGGAGGTTACGTATCTGCTTATGCAGCAAGTGTGTGTCTGCTGTGATGCAGTAAATCCGACCGTGCAGATGTTTTATAGTTTTACTTGTTGACCTAAAGTCAATTTAACTTCTCTATAAAGTCAGTGAGCTTCATCAGAAGTCAGTTATAAGTTCTTAATGCATTACAAAAGTTACATTCTACCCCTGTCTGGGCACTGGTGAGGCCACAGCTCGAGTGCTGGGGTCAGTGTTGGGCCCCTGACTCCAAGCAGGACCTGGAGGTGCTGGAGCGTGTCCAGAGAAGGGACCGGAGCTGGGGAAGGGTCTGGAGCACAAGTGTGCTGAGTTCCCGGCTGAGGGAACTGGGGGTGCTGAGCCTGGAGAGAAGGAGGCTGAGGGGAGACCTTCTGGCTCTGTCCAAGTCCCTTGGAGGAGGGTGCAGAGAGGTGGGGGTGGGTCTGTTCCACCAAGGAGCAAGGGACAGGACAAGAGGAAATGGGCTCCAGTTGTGGCCAGGGCAGTTGAGATGGGATGTGAGGAAGAATTTCTTTGCTGAAAGGGTTCTGAGGCATTGGAAGGGGTTGCCCAGGGCAGTGGTGGAGTCCCCCATCCCTGGAGGGATTGAAGAGTCGTGTAGACACAGTGCTGAGGGACATGGGTCAGTGGGGACTGGTCAGTGTTGGGTTCATGGTTGGACTGGATGACCTTAAAGGGCTTTTCCAATCTTGGCAATTCAGTGTGAAAACAGGGCTCCCTGTGCTTGGAGATTATACACAAAACAGAACAAGCTTCCTCAGAGACAGATTTGCTGCTTCAGGTTTGAAGAGGGGCACGGGGGGGTGATGTTTTCTGATCTTCAAGTGGTTTCTCACTCTGGAAAGATGTCTTGTGATGTCACACAACCATCTGCCTCTTGCTGATTTAAGAAATACAGTTAATTTGATTCCCCACATCCTGCAAGGTCTAATACCAAACCTGCTGAGGAAGGTTAAAGAGCATCACTGGTGCCATGTAAGAGGGACTATGGGGTCTTTCTCATTATGGTTAAATCTTCCCCTTTTGTAACAGGAACATCTCCAACTAATCAGCATCCATTCAGGTTGTCAGTTGTGTGTGTTCATTAACCTCACTAGATGATCCAGGATAATCAGTATGTTTGTGTTTGTATCCAGCTGAAAGCAGGAGTCATTTCTGTCATCATCATGCAGGGGGTCAGAAATGTTTTTGGTTTTTTCTGATCCTTTCATATTTCAATTAAAGATTAATTTTTATGAGGTTCTTGATTGTTTCAAGGTGCTTTCAGCAGCCTGTAATTTAGAAGCAGACACCTACTTCAGTCCAGGTAAACTTCTTTAATCCTCAGGCTAATAATTGATAGCTTTCCTGTTCTTTTTCCTTATCCATGCAATACTTCAGCCTGGTGCCCTGGATGGACACAAGTGCAGAGCAGCTGATGCCGGTGGGAGCTGCGGAGGCGCAGCGCTGTCACTGCAGATAAGGGCTTGGTACCTAATGCAAGACAACAGTTTTCAAAAGCCATTGACTACAACCTGCCTACAGTTGTCATCCTAATTTTAAAATAGCATTTACTATTACAGCCAGGACTAGGAAACTGTAGTGCAATCAGCTCTGACTCTCTGCAGCTGAATGTGCTCCTGTGTGATATAAAGAACACTTCATTTTGGAAAGTGGCCGTCAATGTGTTTTGACACAAAGGAGAGTTCAAGGGCAGTTTTCCTTACTGTGAGATCTTCTCTGTGCTTTTTCCTTCAGAGAAAATTTTCCCTAAAGGGTGAGTGGGAAGGAGTTTGTCTTTCTGGGTTGTCTTGTTTGCCTCTGAATTTCCTCCGCAGCAGCAGTCACTTAACTCTTACCATGGTCTACAGATTTGCTCAAGAAGTTGTGGATGGCCCATCCATGGAAGTGTTCAAGGCCAGGTTGGATGAGGCTTTGAGCAACCTGGTCTGGTCCCTGCTCATGGCAGGGGGTTGGACTTGGATGATCTTTAAAGGTCTCTTGCAACCCAAACCTTTTTATGGTTCTATGAAATTAAAAAATGAATATTTAAGAAAATATTGCCTTACAGCTTTCTCTCAAATGTGATTCAGAATCTAGCAAGGAGTATTGTCACCTGTGAACTTTGCATTCCTGGGCAAATCATGTGTAGTTGTGTGGCAAGAACCTTCTAGGGAGTATTTTTCCCCTTCCTGGGGGTATAAATGTGAAGGTGCAAGTTGCTGTGGGAGCTCCTTTGCACTAGGAACCTTCAACAGATGAGGTGGTAGCCTGGTGGTATGGGATGCTGAGACTTGAGTCTCTGCTCAACCTGATTCTAGACTGGAGAACCTGAGCTCCAGGTTCTCATCTTCCAGAAGAGTGAACAAATTATCAAGTCATTAGCTTTTAAGAGACAGAATCTTCTTCATTTTGACTTAAAAGCATCCACAGACTAGAGCTTTTCTGGCCTGCTTCACTCTGACTTGGAAGCAGAACTTCAAAATTGCTCCATTTCTCCCGTGGTTTTGGGTTATTTATACAAAATTGTAGACTTTTAAAAATCCAATTACACTGTATCCCAAAACTAGGAATCTTGGAAGGGCTTGGTGTTTGGGTTATGTCACACCAGGATGAAAATGTGTGTATTCCTGTGCAGTATTTTCCTACTCTGAGCTCATGATCTTCCATTCTACCAACCCAACTGCACTTGGAGGGTTCTGCCCTTTGTCTTTCTGTTTGGTTGGTTGGTTTTTGCTAAAGGAGAGAATAAAGCTTTCCCTCTTAAGCTTTTTCTTTCATTTACTAGCAGGGTTGACACTTGTAAGCCCAGTGTGGAGCTCTGCTTCTAGGCTTGGAATAGCTGTCTGACAAAATCTAATCTAGATTTTCCCTGTGACATTATTAGGTCACTAAATCCTAACTCTGAGATAATGCCTCACAAGTTTTATGTCCCCATCCTCCAGAGACTGAATTAGGGTGGCAGATATTTCAGATAAGTAGGTTTATCATCTTAGAATAAGCCATGAGGAAAACAGTTATCTCTCAATCAGGCTTCTTACTATGTTTTTCTTATATCTGGAAGGGCCTTTTGTAAAAGTCTCTGTAGAGAACTGTTGCTATTAAAGCAAAATATTTTGTGCATCATTTTTTTCAGTGTAGCACACAGCAATTATCAATAAAACAAGGATTACACAAGATGGACACCCAACAGCAGTTAATGTCTTCAGAAGCTTAGAGCTGGATCAGGGCTTTTCACCAAGAGTTTTATATTGATGTGGCAGCACGTGGTGGAGTCCATGATCTCAGTAAGCTGCTGCTTTAATGCCCCTGTGCAATAAATGGTATTAGAGCTTCTGTTCTGGCAGGTCTGAGATCTGAGGCGAGGAGTGTGAGGTTGTGCTGACACTTCCCTGTTGTCCCTTCTTGCAGAGCAGCTGGGAGCTGCAAATAGATCAGGATTTTGTGGCCTTTAAACAATCCATATGCAAAGTGTCAGGAAGAATGAGTACATCACTTGGGTACCTTCAGAATCCCAGAATGGCCTGGATTGGAAAAGACCTTTGAGATCAAGTCCAACCATGAACCCAACACTGACCAGTCCCCACTGACCCCTGTCCCTCAGCACTGTGTCTACACGACTCTTCAATCCCTCCAGGGATGGGGACTCCACCACTGCCCTGGGCAGCCCCTTCCAATGCCTCAGAACCCTTTCAGCAAAGAAATTCTTCCTCACATCCCATCTCAACTGCCCTGGCCACAACTGGAGCCCGTTTCCTCTTGTCCTGTCCCTTGCTCCTTGGTTGAACAGACCCACCCCCACCTCTCTGCACCCTCCTCCAAGGGACTTGGACAGAGCCAGAAGCTCTCCCCTCAGCCTCCTTTTCTCCAGGCTCAGCACCCCCAGTTCCCTCAGCCGGGAACTCAGCACACTTGTGCTCCAGACCCTTCCCCAGCTCCGGTTCCCTTCTCTGGACACGCTCCAGCACCTCCAGGTCCTTCTTGGACTCAGGGGCCCAACACTGACCCCAGCACTCGAGCTGTGGCCTCACCAGTGCCCAGTGCAGGGGGACCAGCACTGCCCTGCTCCTGCTGCCCACACTGGTGCTGATCCAGGCTTTTTCACACCTGGTGGTAGGGCCCTCTAGAAGGTGCCTTTGGTCAAGGTCAGGTTTTCATGGGCAAACTTGTTTTGGGTTCCAAAGGCAAAGATGCAGGAGGCAGCAGGTGCTGTCTGGACCTGCACATCCATGGCAGTGAGAGAACCTGCCCAGTGTCCAAATAGTTCATATTTTATACTTGTAGCTTCTTACAGCTGTTTCCCAAATGACTTGTGCTCTTCTGTTTTGACCTCAGAGGAGAGGAAGTCTTCTTTGGTCAGACACTGATGGAGATTTTTGGTGGCAGGTACAGAACAAGAGGCGGCAGCGGTGTAGTTTGAGCCGCCTCTGCTCTCCGTAGAGGTCTCCTCCTGAGCTCGTGCCTGGCACACTTCTCTCTTTCCCTAAGGAAGTACTTTGTGGCTCCAGGATGGGAGCCTTGGCTTGGAGCCAATCTTGGCAGAGGCTGTTTCTTGTGATTTCTCTGAAGATTCAGGGCATGGTGTAAGGCTGAGGCTCCACCTCATGGAGAAGTCCAGGAAATGGTCATTGCCCAGAGAACCCAACTGGTGGTTTCATGGAGAGCCCTGCACACCTTACAGCATCTGTCAGCAATACTTACAGCCACTGGGCAGAAGTAAGCATTGACCCAATGTTGTTATCTTCAGCATTAGGCCTGAAGGTGCAAATCCAGCTCTGGTTCCTCAGAGCATCTTGGAAAGCTTGCTTGTTGAACAGCCAGGAGCTGAGCAGAGTCCTGTGACACCGTTGTCAGGAGGTGTGTTCACTCAGCCACAGCTCGGGTTCCCAGTTGTCTGGGTGACTGTCTTTTGGATGCAGAGGAAACTCAGAGCTTTCAGCTGGTGATTTATGTTCTTTTCTCACTTTGTATCTAACCAACAACCAGCTCTTGTGCTCAGATGTGATTCACAGCTTGTTTAGCACCTAACTTGGCAGCTGCAGTTGGGCTTTTGAGGAGCTGCAATACAGCTTTTTTCAGTGAGATGGTGAAGAAAGTGTTGGGGTTTAACTTGGATCACTTCTTTGATCCACTCTTCAGTACAAACCCACAAGTATTGGTACTGTTACAGGTGAGGAATAAGCAAGAGAATGAATGATCAGGGTCTGAGAGAGAGCACTGTCCAGGAACATCTAGCGTAGGACTACACCTTTTGGGAGAGTTTCTTTGATTTAAACTTTGTTGTTCAGTTCAGACTCCAAGATGTGCTTTGAATGTGTTTCTGAGGGCTTGGACAAAATTTCAGAGTGTTTTTGGGAGAAATGTGGTTGGAGGAACAGCCCAGAGAGCCGTACAGGACTGGAGAACCAGTTGGTTGTCATGTTTATGCAGAGCTGGCCACAAGTTGGACCTGCTGCTGGCCAAGGCCAAGCCCATCAGTGATGGTGGAAGCTCCTCTGTGATAACATATTTAAGAAGGGAAAAAAAAGCCAAACCTAACAACTGTGGAATTGCAGCTGAAGAGAGGAGTGAGAGAATATGTGAGAGCAGCAGCTCTGCAGACACCGAGATCAGTGAAGGAGGAGGAGATGCTCCAGGTGCCAGAGCAGATTCCCCTGTGGCCTGTGGTGAAGATCATGGTGAGGCAGGCTGTCCATGGAGGTCCACAGTGGAGCAGATGTCCCCTGCAGCCCATGTAGGACCCCTCACCAGAGTGGGTAGATGCCTGAAGGAGACTGTTGACCCCATGGGAAGCCCGTGCTGGAGCAGGTTCCTGACAGGATTTGTGACCCTGTGGGGAACCCGCGCTGGAGCAGTCTGTTCCTGAAGGACTGCACCCCATGGAGAGGACCCAGGCTGGAGTGGTTTGTGAAGAACTGCAACCCATGGGAAGGACTCAGGATGGAGAAGTCCATGGAGGACTCTCTCCTGTGGGAGGGACCCCGCACTGGTGCAGGGGAAGAGTGTGAGGAGCCAGAGACAACGTGAGTTGAGCAGTGTCAGTGCTTTAACCAATTTGCTGCTGCTTAACATTAACTCCAGTGTTGAATAATTCTTTTTGAAGTCTGGTTTGGAGAATTCTGGTATTTGCATCATCTGCAAACTGGAATTTAAATCTTCAGTTGACCTGAAGCTCGTGAGCGTGCCTCTGGACAGACCTTCCATCGACAGCAGCTCAGGGGATCTTGTGCTGAGGAGGAATTACAAGCCTGGCAGCAGCATGGTGGAGGTTAATCACATAACTGACAACCATCTACAAATCAGATTGGCTGTATTGGGGGAAAAACATTTTACAATAATGCAACTTACCGGTGGGAATTCCTGTGTGACCGGAACACTGCAGCACAGAGCCAAGAACCGTGTCCTGGGCTCACCCAGAGCAGCGTGGGCAGCAGGGCCAGGGAGGGGATTCTGCCCCTCTGCTCCGCTCTCCTGAGACCCCCCCTGCAGTGCTGCCTCCAGTGCTGGGGCCACCAACAGCACAAGGACATGGAGCTACTGGAGCCAGCCCAGAGGAGGCCACGAGGATGATGCCAGGGCTGGAGCAGCTCTGCTGTGAGGACAGGCTGAGAGAGTTGGGGCTGTTCAGCCTGGAGAAGAGGAGGCTCCGGGGAGACCTTCCAGTGGCCTCCCAGTACCTGAAGGGGCTCCAGGAAGGCTGGGGAGGGACTTTGGCCAAGGGCAGGGAATGACAGAACAAGGGGTGATGGCTTGAAAGTGTCAGAGGGGAGATGGAGCTGAGATGTGAGGAAGAAATTGTTTGCTGTGATGGTGGTGAGACCCTGGCCCAGGTTGGCCAGAGAAGCTGTGGCTGCTCCTCCCTGGAAGTGTTCTGGGCCAGGTTGGATGAGGCTTTGAGCAACCTGGTCTAGTGGAAGGTGTCCCTGCTGCTGGCAGGGGGGTTGGGACTGGAGGAGCTTTAAGGTCCCTTCCCACCCAAACCAGACTGGGATTCTAAAACGGATTGATTTGGTAATTTCTCTACATGGGTAAACTGAGTGTTTCAGCAGAGCATAAATAACTTCCTGTTTTGTCCTGCTTGTTGGAGTGAAAATCAAAACCAGTTAAATTTAAAATTACAAGTAAATTTGATTTTTAAACTAAAATTGGTGTAATAAGCTTTTAAGTCTTCCAGGGGTTTAGTGTTGTGGCTTTCTATAAACCCCTGGCAGCGGAGAACAGAAAGCTTCAGTTAACCCTGAAATAAATGTTGAATGTGATAATCTCACATTATGGCAAGTCTAAATACTTTTTTTATTTGTTTGCTCAGATGGAGCTGAAGAAGAAAAAATGGAAACAGAGACAGATGGGCAACAGTCCGAGAAGGTAAGCACTGGCTCTGACACTTACACCTGAATTGTTTTGCTCTGAAAGGCTGTGTAAGAAGGTAGAGGGTAGTGAGCTGGTCTGTGCGTGTGTGTGTCCCTGGGAACAGCTTCCAGTCTCCTCAGAGCTTCACTTCCTTGTGACTGATTTACTCTCAAGTCATTTAGAGGCATTGGTTTTGCTGGGCAAACAACAGGGATGAGGTGTTCATGGGTTGTTTTCTAGACCTTGGAAATAAAGGTTGAGACTGGGAGGAGATGTAAAATGGGCAATTACAAAGAATTCTAGAGACCCCACCTGCAGGAGGGCTCTGGAGTCCTCAGTTCAGGAAAGACATGGACCTGCTGGAATGGGTCCAGAGGAGGCCACAAAAATCATCCAAGGGCTGGAGCAGCTCTGCTGTGAGGACAGGCTGAGAGAGTTGGGGCTGTTGAGCCTGGAGAAGAGAAGGCTCCAGGGAGACCTTCCAGTGGCCTTTCAGTACTTGAAGGGGCCTATAAGAAAGATGGGGACAGACTTTTGAGCAGGACCTGCAGTGACAGGACAAGGGGAAATGGGTTTAAACTCAAAGAGGGGAGATTCAGACTGGAGAGAAGGAAGAAATTTTTCACACTGAGGGTGGTGAGACCCTGTCCCAGGTTGCCCAGAGAGGTGGTAGAAGCCCCATCCCTGGAAACATTCCAGGTCAGGTTGGACAGGGCTGTGAGCAACCTGATGTGGTTGAAGATGTCCCTGCTCACTGCAGGGGGATTGGACCAGATGACCTTGAAAGGTCCCTTCCCACCCAAACCAGTCTGTGATTGGTATGTTAAGGTTCATGACTGGTAGTGGTCTAAAGCAAGCATCACTTTGAAGTCTTGCCCTAGAAGTCTTTGCCTTCCCAAAGTTGAAGATAGCTTTAAGTTCTGAGAAGATCAGAGAGATCAGGGCTTTCAAGGAAACATGTGAGTAGTTGTATGACCTGAACAGTGAACCTGAATGAAACTGGAACCCCATGTCTACAAACACAGAACCTCTTTTCAGATAGTCAGTAATGGCACTGGCTGCGATTGTTTCAGTCCCAAACTTGAATTGAGTTGGTATCCTGGAATTAGAGCATCACCCTGCTAAATAACTGGTGGTAGGCACTTACTGAGGCTGCAGCAAGAGGTGATGTTTCTGTGTTGCCTGCTGTGGCAAATGATTGGGATCTAACTCACCTAAAGCCTGCTGTGCACAGACTTGGTGGTACTTCTCACTCTGTGTTCAGATAATTCTTTTGCTGCCTTTCTGATAAATAGCCAGGTAGATGTAAGTGCAGAAGACTTGGTCAGAGCTTGAAAAGATTAGTTGTTCAGTAGAGCAAAACAAATGAGAAACATACAGGCCCCAGAATTTCCTGGATTGGAAAAGACCTTTCAGATCATGGAGTCCAACCATGAACCCAACCCTGACCAGTCCCCACTGACCCATGTCCCTCAGCACTGTGTCTACACGACTCTTCAATCCCTCCAGGGATGGGGACTCCACCCCTGCCCTGGGCAACCCCTTCCAATGCCTCAGAACCCTTTCAGCAAAGAAATTCTTCCTCACATCCCATCTCAGCTGCCCTGGCCACAACTTGAGGTCATTTCCTCCTGTCCAGGCCAGGTTGGAGTATTTTCATAGGGAAAATGATGCTTCCAGTCTTAAGCACGGAGCTGCTGTTGATTTCATTATTGCTATGTAAAGGCACCTAGATTTTAACAAGAAATATTTTTATTTGACTTCCATCTTGCAAATGTTGCTTTCTTTCACCAGTTCCTGGAGAGAAGCACCCTCCTGTAACACATAATTCAGTTGTAGCTTTTATTGCCAACAGGTTGCTCCTGTGACCATGTGTTCTGCTGAATTTGGAGCTGTGTGGATAGGTCAATTCTGTATAAATCATTTCCTGCTGGAAAGGATAAAAAAAATATGCACAAACTACTGGAATAAATGGGGCCAGAACATGTTGTTATCCATCAGGTCAGGTTTTCTTGTACCTTCAGGTGAACCTGGGGTTGGCCCAGGTTACTCATCCTGATAGACTGGCATCCAGTCCAGCAGTGCCTTTGTTTATTCACATTTCAGTTATGATTGTCCACATGGGCTTTAGTAGCAGTCAACCATTAAATTTTAATCTCTTCCTTCATGAGAGTGAATTAATTTGAAAGCTATAAACGAAGTTAACAGTGAATGTCTTCTCTAGCTCTCATTCTTCAACCAATCTTTCATCCCATTTAGGTTGAAAACAAGGTGGAGAGTGAAACTGAGGAAGGTGATAAAGCACAAGAAGGAGAAAATGAGAGAAATCCAGAAAAAGAGCAAGACAGTGAAGTGACTGCAGACCCCAAGCCAGGTAATGGTTCCCAGCTGTTCCCCAGGCTGTGTGAGCTGTAATAGCCTGCCTCTAAAGTGGTTGGAATAGACTATAAACACGGCTCTGGCAGAAATATTTCCTCTTGCACATCAGGCTGCTTCATGGTTCAGTAGTAAATATTCTAGTTTAATTTCACTGCAAAGCCCGAGCACTAAATTCTTTCTTGAGCTCATTTTAGACCTCAGCTGAGCTTTCTGTCATTGTAGTGACTGGGTGAAGAAATTGCAGTAGCAAAGTGCGTGTAGGTCATATAAATTTATTTTTTTTGCCTGTGTTGCACACTGTTTGATCATTCTTGATGTGAAGAAATGGGACTGCTCACTTCTCCCCTTAGAAGTGAATACGTTAGCTCCGTTTTCCTGTGAAGTGATGCAGAGCCTTTGTTTTGACAGGCTGAGGAGTATGTTTTTTCTACAGATGACATTATTCATCTTATTTATTTTTAACATGTTCCCCTTTTACCACACAGATACATCATTTTTTTCCTGGAACTTGCATTCAGTATTTTAGCACCAGGTAGAACGAGGCTTGTTTCGGTTTACGTACGAGAGGAGATGTTTAATAATGGAGCTGATGGGGAAATGCAGCTGAAATTGTTCTGATGAGAGTAAAGTGATGGCAGAAGATGAATTAACAGGATGGAAATGAAAAGCATTTGAAGTTGCCCCATTTGTTGGGTCAGATCCTCTCGGATTAGGCAGCGTTTGATGAGCAGCGTTGCCCTAACACAGGGACGTGGCAGCGTGGGGGTGAATGAATCTGTCTGACACAGGGGTGTGCGCGGTGCAGTTCCTGGTAACAAGGGGAGAATGCACGTAACAGACTTGGCCATAAATCTCTTTCAGAAGAAAAAGAGGCAGAAGAGAACAAGGAGAACGTTGATGCGAGCAAAGACAAAGAAAATGAGGCTGGGAAGAAGAAAGTGGAACACGAAATCTCGGAAGGAAACGTAGCTACAGCTGCAGCTGCTGCCCTGGCCTCAGCTGCCACCAAAGCAAAGGTTTGTTTTATACCAGTGTCCATTGGCTTGGTTTCCAGTTCACAGTAGAACTCTTCTTAAAATGGTCCTTTGTTCCAGATCTGTGTGGTTTCATGTTCTCATCTCTAATACCTTGAAGGAGCACAAGTGCCATCTTCAGTTTCTTCTGCTTCAACTCCTGAGTGAAACAGTGTACAATTTTAATTTGGGCACCTACTTTTATTATTATGAAGTTGATGAACATCCCTAAGAAATAGCTGCAAAATGTACTTGTTGGTTTGGGGAAGACTTTTCTCTGCTCAGTAGGTCTGGCTGTAATCCTGAGGACACAGGTCTGGGGGATAACACCCTTACGTTGCCTTTTTTGCTGTGCCACTGGCTGTTTTGTGGACATCCCACAAGCCTTCTGTGCTTGGGCTCTGTCTGTAAAAACAATGCAGTGTTCAATTCTAGCATTACAATTTGTTATAGACAACTGAATGATATTTTTTTCTTGTTGGTAGGAGGTACTGTGTGCCTGTTAAAAGCACATTCTGTCTTCCTATCATTAAACTTCTGTTTGTTTGTCTGTAGTCTCTTAATGAGCTGTGGTTTGAATCAGTGTCCTGTCTAATAGCTTTCCTTTACCCTATCATTACTAATTGCATGTTGTCCTTCATTTTCTTCCTGCAGGAGCCAGACCACCTTTGCTTCTTTCAGGGTATCTTTTTCAAATTCTCTTTTTCTCTTCACATAGATATATATTTTTTTTTCCCCCTTTTTGATTCAAGTTCTACTTTGGATTTCTTAATCCCTCTTGGATTCAGTGCCAAGTTGCACATCACACCTACTTTATAGCTACCAAAAGCAAAGCATGGATGATGTTTATTTCCTGATGGATTTCCAGGACATAATAGTGGACATAGTGAGTTGTTGCCTGTGTTGACCTTTCCAGTCTGGTCTTTGACTCTGAACCTATGGTGCCTCAAGCACCAAGAGAAATACCTTCCAGTTCAGCAGACCTTACAGATCTTTTCAGCCAAGTTGAAAAAAAAAACCCAAAACAACAAAAAAAACCCCTCATATATATAAGGAGGCATGAAATTTAATTTATATTTTATGGCAGGTTGCTAGCTCCAAATAAAGATGAGCTCCTACTTCCCTTCCTTTGGTGATAACGAGTGCTAGAGGGAGAAGGGACTTGGCTAATGGCAGTTTTCATTATGGTAATAGTAATACTCTAGAAGAATTTTAGCTTTATATTACAGGAAATAATATATTATAATGAGGATGTTCACACTTTGGAGTAGAATTCAAGTTCAGCAGGGATTTCTCTTTCCATTTGCACTTAAAAACCCAGGCAATATTAAGGCTTTCAGTGAACTGTGTCTTGTCTGAGAGAATAATTCACTTTGTCATGATAAACTCAAGACCTGGGCATGTGAAGAGCTGTTACAAAGTTGTTTTCCTTATGATTTTATATCAGAGGAATATTGCAGTTGAATTCTAAGGAGAACCAGGGGTAAATGGCAGGTACTTCAAGTTTTTGGTTCTTTTGAGGTAGAACAAGTTATTGGTGAAGCAACTTATTTGAGAAATGGTATCCAGTGAGGGTGTGTTTAGGGGTGAGGTTGTATTTCTGTGTATATATAGATGGAGCAACAATTTAAAATGCATTGTTACATTTTACATTGTACAAACAATATTAGATTTATTTAAGTCCCTTTTCCTCATTTTCTTCTTGGGTTGCTAAATCAATGTAAACCATTTTTTCCTCTCTGTGCATAAGCAGCACCTGATAGAACATGTCCTGTCTCCTGCAGATTGCTCTTGACTTCTGTCTGGTTGTGACTGAGCAGCAGAGCTTCTGCTGTAGCTCTTCATCCATCACTTACTTTGCCAAAAAGGACTGTCCTGGTCATAATTTGACCTCCTGTGTAACACTGATCCCATGACTTCACTGAATTCCTGGTTTGAGGGTAGTTATGATTGAATACATCTTTTCTAGAAGACACTGATATCAAAACTGCCAGTGATAGAAAACCTCCTATCATTGTCCATAAGTTTTTCCATGTAAACTTTGCTGTTAGGCTTTATTCCTAATCTGATATGGTTCAACCACTGACCACTGAATTAAAACCCTTCGGTTATCAGCTGCTTTTTTCATGTGTTGTAGATATTTAGAAATGTAAAATTCAGGAATAGAGCAGACTTTATTGCTAAAATCATGTTTCTTCTTTTTGCAGGCAGCTACATCCCATCTTCTGTTTACAGGCAAATCAAATTCTGTCATTAATTGGTTTCTTTTTGCTGCTGCTCTAGAAACTCGCTGTAGGACCTTTTTCATCTCATGCTTGAATGTGTGCATGACAGGACTTGGTTTTCCCTATTATGTGCCTTAATTTAGATAGTTCTGTATCATCTGCCACCTTTATTTCTTCTGTTTCACCCATGAAAGATAGTTTTATCCCCTTCTGACCTTGCAAACAAAAACTAGGTGAAGCACCTAGTCTCCTTTCAGGAAATAGGAAGAGGGAAGGAAGGAAGAAAGAGGAATTTTCTCTGCCTGTTGCCATTTCAGCTGAGCTCTGGCACATGATGAGAAGGCTTCAGCACAGTATTCCAGTGGGATGGTGCTAGGATGCTATGACCCCTTTTCCAGAGGTCTCTCCTGCTCTGGTGTTACAGTTATCTGTGCCAGTTGTCACACTCATGCTCTTGCTGTCATTAGCTGATTTCACTAGTAAAGCTGGGTTTAAGAAGATGAGGGGCTGGGCTGGGTTTGTGGGACTGCCTGCCATGTGTGTGCTAGGTCACTTAGCTAGTCTGGGGATTCCTCCCAGGTTTATTCACCCAGAAGGGGTTTCTGCATGGAGGATTCAGTGTTGTGGCAGCAGGCACAAGCCTGGGCACAGAGGCAGGAATTGTCTTATTTCAGGATTTCAGTGTTTAAATAGCAAACCAAAGCGTTGCTCTGTATCTGCTCTCAGCCAGAGGCCAGGTCCACCTTGTTTAGTGATGCTCAGGTTGTTCAGAATTGCTGTGTCCCAGGATAATGTCACATACCACCTTCTTTTTGGCTTATGTATGACTTAAGGTGGATGCAGCAATGTGTTTATTAGGCAATTTAAATTCCTCTTAATTTTATCTTCCTGTCTTTTTTTTTTGTCAACCCCAGAGTCAGTAATTGCAGAATCCCAGACTGGTTTGGGTGGGAAGGGACCTTCAAGCTCCTCCAGTCCCAACCCCCTGCCAGCAGCAGGGACACCTTCCACTAGACCAGGTTGCTCAAAGCCTCATCCAACCTGGCCCAGAACACTTCCAGGGAGGAGCAGCCACAGCTTCTCTGGGCAACCTGGGCCAGGGTCTCACCACCCTCACACCAAACAATTTCTTCCTCACATCTCAGCTCCAGCTCCCCTCTGCCACTTTCAAGCCATCACCCCTTGTTCTGTCCCTCCCTGCCCTTGGCCAAAGTCCCTCCCCAGCCTTCCTGAAGCCCCTTCAGGCACTGGGAGGCCACTAGAGGGTCTCCCCTTGTTCTTTGACTTGTTCTTTGTCCACATGAAAGCACTGGGTAATGCCAGGCAAAGGAACAGTCCCTTTGGGTCTCTTTACGAGGAAACTTGAATTATGATTTCCTTTCTGATGTGTATTTTGACACCAGTCTTTTACCTAATCGTGTGCCTTGCTGATTTTATGTTAATCTGGGTTCATTATTAAAATTGCACACATCAAGCAAGGTGAAATGACTGTCAGGAGGCTGTGTGCATCAACAAAGGCACTTCTGTCACTCTGACTTTTCATATGAATGAGTTTGTTTTACTAAACTGTATTAATTGATGTATTAACTAGAAAATTATTTCTAGTTCTGTCAGCCATTCAGTTACTCTGTTCAAATGGGTTCCCCACTGTTTGGTCAGTGTTTATCTGAATAGCTGACTTTCACAGTGATGTGCTGTTAGATGGATTTAGGTGATTGCTCTGGCTCTCTCAAACTGCACCTGATTTAAAATTAAACTTGGTGAGAATCTTGAATGAGTGTTATTTGGATTTACAGTAGACTTGTGTTATTGCTGGTGGGTGGTGAGTGTTGTCAAATGACACAACATATTAGTATTGGAGACAATACCATGCATGTGTGAGAAATTCTGTTTATAACTAGGATTACCAGGGAGCTCTATAATGCTGATTTTCTCCAGCTCAGTATTTCTCCCAGTTCTGAGCCAAGGTTTGGGGCACAGCTTGCTAAATATGAGTCCCTGTTTGCAGCTTGAGCTGGGTGAGATCCAGCTTTTTCTTTTTTCCCCTCTTTCCCCTCTGGCCTCACCTTTCCCTTTTCAAAAGCCTTAACCCTTGGATGTGTCAGGAAGGCTTTGCTTGGATACTGTGGTTAGGAAACATCCTTGGAATATTAATACAGAAACTTCCAAGCAATGCACGTGAGGGTGTTTTATTTTGAGTGTATTTTCATTTGAACAGCAAGCTTTTAGCAAAAAGCATCATTAAGATGCCTTTCACACTTGGCAAATGTGAAACACTTTTATGGGCTGTCTCATCTATCACATATATATATATACACACAATATATATCTCCTGCATCATTTCTGTGTGTGTGTATGTAAATGGGATAAAGCTAAAGCCTTGTGAAGGATCTATTTGCCTTTTTCTGCACTTGGCTTTTGCAGTTTAAATACAGCTTTGCCTTCAGCTTTCTCCTGCAACAGGAATACTGTGCAACCTGGTTATAAAAGGAAACTGAAGCTTTTATTTTTTTTTAACACTTTCTTTTAATATCTGTGTGAAGATTTCTCTGCAAGCTCTCCCTAGCCCGAGGTGGAACTGCTGTGCCGAGAAAGCTTACGGTGTGGACAGCAGTGTGGTGCTGCCCATAATGGGAGTGTGCTAACTAGATTCATCACTCCTCCTTTACTTGAGCAACAGATATTTTCCTGACAGAGGCACGCAAGAACCTTCTCCCTGGCTTTGTGGGTCGCTCCAGGTGAAAGTCTCCAGTGTGTGTTCTGGTGAAAGCTCTCTGGATGACCTAGAGCTGCCTGACCCCGCGCTCGCTCGTTTGATTGCACTGAAAGTGCTCTCTGAGGCTTCGAGGCAAAGCTGGGTCGCTTATGAGCCCTGAGCATCCACAGTACCTCTTGTATTAAAACTTGACACCTATTTATTTGATTAAAAGCTTAATAATCTTACCATAGCTTCTGATTCTGAGCATCAGATTGATAATCTCACGCCCTGTTTTGTGTCCAGAAGTGGAACAGGATGACTAAAGCTAGATGCAGGTGTAGTTGGCTTATACATTCCCTTAAAGCACTTTATTTTGTGAAATGTGTGTAAAACCAAAGCCTGTGTTTTATCCTCAGCACTTAGCAGCAGTGGAAGAACGAAAGATCAAGTCCCTGGTCGCCCTCCTGGTGGAAACGCAGATGAAGAAGCTGGAGATAAAACTTCGCCATTTTGAGGAGCTGGAAACCATTATGGACAGAGAGAAAGAGGCCGTAAGTAGGGGGGTGCTAGGCTGAAACTCTGCATTAAAACAGTCACTGCAAAAATCAATGTATGCTCACAGCTGGAAAACCAGCAGCCTCAGCTGTTTCTCACCTGTGTGCAGGTCTTTCTCCTTCAACTAGAATTCCTAATTACCCCCTACAGAAGCATTTGAGCCCTCTCCTTGATCCAGCATCTTTCTCTCCTGTAAGCTGCAGACTGGTGACATCCTGGGTTTGCTTCCTAATCCTTACTCCTGTCATCTAATCAGGAATGTGGAATTGGTCCTGAGCCTTTATGTAGCCTTTATCACCTGAGCCATATCTGACATACAAATGGCTTTTCCCTGTAAAGAGAGTGAAATGGGTGGACACTTTACTTCCCTAAGGGCAGGGAAACCAGCTCTGCCTGCCTTCCCTTCCTGACTCAGCTCAGACTGGAGGCTTGGCTTTAAGCATGTCTTTCAGTTGGTTTTTTTGGAGAGCATACTCAGTAGCTCTTGGGAAACTCCTCAAAGGGAGGTGTGGTAGCAGAAGGATACGTGCTCAGGAGTAACAGCTTCTCATTTTGTGATGATGAGGGGTTTGCTTGAGCTGGAGAAGGGAACAGCAGCTTCAAGAGAAGGGGAGGAAGCAGTGATGTCAGGAGATGGGAAAAGGTGGTTGCTCATAGGGAACAGAGAAGTATCAAAAGGTGCTGTTTGACTAACCTGATCTCCTACCCTGACAGGGTGACCAGCTGAGTGGCTGAGGGAAGGGCTGTGGATGTTATCTACCTGGGCTTTAGTAAAGCCTTTGACACCCTTTCCCACAGCATTCTCCTGCAGAAACTGGCTGCTTATGGCTTGGACATGTCCTGTTCACTGGGTGGAAAACTGTGTGGCCATGCCCAGAGTGGTGGGAATGGAGTGACATCCAGTTGGTGACCGGTCACCAGTGGTGTCCCCAGGGCTCAGTGCTGGGGCCAGGCCTGTTTAACATCTTCATCCATCATCTGGGCGAGGGGATGGAGGGCACCCTCAGTCAGTGTGCAGAGGACATGGAGGTGCTGGAGGGCAGAGGAGACCTTCTGGCTCTGTCCAAGTCCCTTGGAGGAGGGTGGAGAGAGGTGGGGCTGGGTCTGTTCAACCAAGGACCAAGGGACAGGACAAGAGGAAATGGGCTCCAGTTGTGCCCAGGGCAGCTGAGATGGGATGTGAGGAAGAATTTCTTTGCTGAAAGGGTTCTGAGGCATTGGAAGGGGTTGCCCAGGGCAGTGGTGGAGTCCCCATCCCTGGAGGGATTGAAGAGTCGTGTAGACACAGTGCTGAGGGACATGGGTCAGTGGGGACTGGGCAGTGTTGGGTTGATGGTTGGGCTTGATGATCTTGAAGATCTTTTCCAACCTAAACAGTTCTGTGATTCTAAAACAGAACAAAGCTGAACTGGCAAACCTAATGAGGAAGTGCAGCTGAGGAGGAGGAGGAGGAGAAGCCCAGCAAGAAGGTTGTTAGTTTCTCTCCTCAGTCTGGTGAGGCAGTAAGCCAGGGCACGGGTCTTGGTTGAGGTATGGCCAGCTGCAGAAGGCAGTGACACCAAGAGAACATATGTGTATGAAGCACCCCAAGCAGGGCTGTATTTACATCAGCAGTGTTTGTGGCACGTCACTGGAGACTTGGGCATCCCAAAAATGAGGCTCTGACGTTGAAGAGATGCTGTCCTTGCCTGTCAGTGGTGGGATTACACACCAGCTACAAAATGTTCTCTCATATAGAGTGCACCAGGCTTTCAGAGAAGTCCTTTCTCTCCCAGCTACTGTGGCAATAACCCAAAACTTCTTTTTCTTTCTCTTTTTTTTTTTAATCAGAGTGGACATTTTTTATTTTTCTGTGGTGTAGCTTCTTCCTCTTTGTCAATGGGCAGTTACTCCAGGTGTGTTGAAGTTATCAATTCCTGATTCTAGAGGTTTTCACATTTACCCTACCATGTGAATTTAATGGCATTTACATCCTCCCTTGGGCATGAATCCCGCTGATGGAGTTTGACAGACTGTGGTCTGTTGTTGTAGCAGAATGTCAGCAAGGATTTCTGGATTGCTCAGCATCCCCAACCATTTCAGTGTGGCCTTTGCCTCTGACACTGATTGGCAGCTCGAGAAATGGACCTAACTATTTTGAACAGCTCCTCTGTAGATTTCTTTCTTTGGGGGATATATTCTATTAGTGACAGGGTTGGGGTTTTTTTTTTTGCCCATTTTGAGACATATGACATTTTCCTTTTTAAAAATGTGCATACAGATTTTTCCCTTGGCTTTCTCATAGTTAAATTCAGACTTTGCACCTGTCATTGTAGCTATTTAGTGGAATAATTAAAGCAAAAAAATTTCCATAGCACCCTTGGACACTCTGCATATGTTGTTTGTTGCACTGGATTTTTGTTATAGTCAAGGTAAGGTGATGCTAAGTGCTGAAAGAAATCTGTGCTGCAGGCTGGAGGGTCTTAAATTTTAGGTAAAACGTATTTATTTCAGTGTTTAAACTAAAATAATCTCAGCACTGCCAGCTCAGATTGTGTGTAACCAGGGATCTTACTGGCAAGAGCCTTGTTGACCCAGGATTTATCACAGCACGTGAACGCTGGATTTGCTGTTTCTGTGTAGGGAAGAGTTGCTGAAGATGGAGTTGTAGGACAATGGTGGTTATTGTATGCAGATGCATTAAGTGCTTGTCAAAGTCCCTTCTAATTGTGAATCACTTTGCAACCGTGCAGAAACGTGCTGTTGCAATTAGGAGAGCATCAGGAGTGTAGTAATCATGACTAGATCCCTAAAAAAAGGGCTGATATCCTGAATTGAGTTGTGCAGGGACTTTGTGTGACAAACTTGGTGTGTTCTGATCGCCGTTCGGGTGCCTTGGCCTCACCCTTCCTTGGCATCCGCTGCAGGTAGGACTGAATTTTGAGAGTGGAAGGGTAAAAGCAAATTACTGATAGACTGTCCAGCAGAAAATGGGGCTCCTACCAGTTGTCTCAATGCAAATCTGGGGCTACAGCAGCAGGTTGTGTCCTAAACTGCTTCGGAAATGATTACAACAGAATCAAGTGTTGTGAACTCAGCATTAATTTTAAGATCAACTTGTGCTGTAAATTGTTTATGTGCCTTTTTCCTCTGTCCAACTGTCCTCTCTCATCCTGAGGGGAGGGAATCTGTAGAAGTTTTCACTGATTTTTCCAAAGTACAAGGTGTCTTTTCAGATACTGGATGCCTTTTAAGGATGCTTGTAAAAAGATTTTATGTATATTTTTTTTTTAACTATAGCAGGAGAGGGTACCGTGAAGAGGCCAAAGCAGCAATACAAAGGAGTAGAAAAAGAATATAAAAAGTATGGTGTAGCCATATTTCATGCCTAGGCCTTTGTTTGGGGTCATTGCAGTAATTCTTCTCCAAGCTGCTTGACACCTACTGAATCTGCTTCCCCACGCACAATGACCCCGCTGGTGTACACGGCTCTCCACTTGATCAAATCCTTCCCGCTAACGGGCGAGATTGGTCAGAGAACAAGGAGTGGTGGCAGCATGAATAATCACATTGTAGTCCCTGCAGCCTTGAGAACCAGCCCCCAGCAAGGAGGATGTATTATTCATTAGGTGCTGTCCCCATCGGGTTCCGCTGGTGAATGCGGGCTCTGTCCTCGCTCTGTTTTCATCCCCGCTTTGTCCGCGGTCAAACTCCAACACAAAGTGTCGGTGGAGCTGGGGGATTTTTCTGGAGAGCTTCTGCTAGGTGGAAGTCTCCTTGGCAACCTACTTTTCAAGCTAAAATTATGGAGTATATCTTAAAGTACTCACTAAATATTTGTAAACTAGTCACACAGATCCATATGTCTGCTGAAGAGTAAGAGATGTAGAAATGTGTTATGATTCCTTCAATAAGTGACATATGTGTCCTTAACCTTGATGGTGACCAGTCATATAAATATGAAATATTAAGAAATATTTTCTGTGGCTTCTTTATCCTTTCATTTTAGGCTTGCTTACTCTCTCCATGGCTTCATAAGTAAACAAAGTAACCTGGTTTATGTTAATTGGACTGAATTACATGAGTTTTAAAAAATAATACACTTAATAGTGCAAATCATTGCTGTCTGGATAGAACAATGTCCAGGTCCTACACTTAAAATAAAGGTATGGAGAAGCATCCTGCCTGTGATCACTGAGCACATGCTCTTGTGCACATTCTGCTTTGGTCTTTCCCTAGAAAATCTCTTTAGTTTCCTTTTTCCCTCATTCCAGTGTGCAGAAGATGGAGAGAAAAATGCACAGTTTCTTCCAGAATTGTGTTAAGGCTGAGTGCTCTGCACAGTACTTAGTGAGTAACACGTTAGTTGTGTTACTGAGTGATTTTGTTAAAGACAAAACAGCTGGAAAATGACCTGGACCCTTTACCAAAGCCTGCTGCAGATCCAACAGTTGGGTATCAGTCAGAGAGACATTGAATTTGCAGAAACATCTTTTAAATGTGTAGTTCTTAACTGTTTGCTTTGCCTTTTTTCCCCTTCTTTTTCACATAGTTGGAGCAGCAGAGACAGCAGCTGCTGACGGAGCGGCAGAATTTTCACATGGAACAACTGAAATACGCTGAATTAAGGGCTCGTCAGCAAATGGAGCAGCAGCACAATCAGAACCCACAGCAATCTCACCAGCACTCCAGTGGGCCTGGCATGAACCCCCTGGGGGCACCAGCACATCCAGCCTTACTGCCTCATCAGCAGCCCCCACCATACCCTATGATGCATCACCAAATGCCACCACCTCACCCGCCACAGCCAGGTAAGAGGTGGAAGGAGAAAAATCCCCTTTATGTTCATCTCTGTGAATAACAGAGTGAAACTGGAGGAGGACCAGGTAAAACTACAGAGGGTGTCACGGGTGGTTTGTGTTATGTGGTGGTTTATAATGGTGCTGTTTATTAAACAAACACACTGTGCTGGGAAGATGAGTTCTGCTCCTACTGCAGCTTCCTCTTACAGCCTTTGCCCCCCTACCAGATGTGTGGAGGGAGTTTGGGGAGGAGGAATCTCATCAAGGTGCATGAATACCCAAAAAAGAGGGCATGGAAGAGGGAGCCAGGTTCTTCTCAATAGCACCCAAGGACATGGCAATGGGCACAAGTTAAAACACATTAAATTCCATCTGAACACAGAAAAATACTTGTTTTTTCATGTGAGGGTCTTCAAAGCCTGGAGCAGGTTGTCCAGCAAGGTTGTGGAGTCTCCATTCCTGGATGTAGTTAAGCTCTAAAGTAAAAAAAAAAAAAAATTAAAAATGGAGCTGCCCCTAAGTATCATTTTCAAATGTTTTCAGCTTGTTTGTACTTCCTTAGACTTTTTTTATGCCTGGTGATCTGAGCAGAGATGCTCCTTCAAAAACTGATTCCCTCAAATTCTTGAGTTCATTACACACCTAACTGTAAAAAAAATAAAATTTAAAAAATAATAATTAAAAAAAAAATATATATATATATATATATATGAGGAGAAAGGACCTGAACAAGAAGCAGAGGCAGGAGACCTAATTCTGATATGTTCCCATGCCCTACTCAGGACTTTGCTTTCTGGCTTCTGCCCTGCACTTGTGCTTGGTGCTGGATGAGGGTCGCAGAACCATGTTGGTCACAAAAGCCACTTGAAAGTCTTCAGACCAGCCCCTTCCTCAGGGACTTGTCCTGTTGAGGTTTAGATATCTCTGGGGGTGGAGATATCCTTAATATCGAAGGATGGAGAAATTAGGTGGTAATTGTAGAATCCCAGACTGGTTTAGGTTGGGTGAGACCTTAAAGCTCATCCAGTTCCAACCCCCCTGGCCCAGAACACTTCCAGGGAGGAGCAGCCACAGCTTCTCTGGCCAACCTGGGCCAGGGTCTCACCACCCTCACACCAAACAATTTCTTCCTCACATCTCAGCTCCATCTCCCCTCTGCCACTTTCAAGCCATCACCCCTTGTTCTCTCACTCCCTGCCCTTGGCCAAAGTCCCTCCCCAGCCTTCCTGGAGCCCCTTCAGGTACTGGGAGGCCACTAGAAGGTCTCCCTGGAGCCTTCTCTTCTCCAGGCTCAACAGCCCCAACTCTCTCAGCCTGTCCTCACAGCAGAGCTGCTCCAGCCCTGGCACCATCCTGGTGGCCTCCTCTGGGCTGGCTCCAGTGGCTCCATGTCCTTGTGTTGTTGGTGGCCCCAGCCCTGGAGGCAGCACTGCAGGGGGGGTCTCAGGAGAGCGGAGCAGAGGGGCAGAATCCCCTCCCTGGCCCTGCTGCCCACGCTGCTCTGGGTGCAGCCCAGGACACGGTTATTGGCCTCTGGGCTGAAATACCAACTGGCAGATGATGGTGATGTGAGTGTGCCTCACCTCAGGAAAAGGAACATCCACTGGGAATAAAAAAAACATTCCTGCCATTTATTCAAAATACCAATCTGTGCTTGATGGCAAAACACCGATCGCCCTCCTGTTCAGTAACCAGGCTGCCAGCAGAATCTGCAGCCTCACCTTTAAACCCTTTTACTCTGGAAAGGGATTGGGATTACCAGATGTTGTACTTCTGCTGTGAAGATGCTTATGGGAATTGGAATTGAAGGTTTTACTCGCTAAATGTTGGTGAAATGATAGTTTAAAATAGAACAGCAGCACCTGGCATGGAGTAACCTGGCTGTCTGACTTAGACTGCAGCAAAGGACAATACCTGTTGTCAGTTGTCAACTGCTTGACCAAAAACCATTCTGAAAGAAGACCTGATCAGTTATTAGCCAAAAGTATTTTGGAAGGATTGTATAGGTTGCTGCTGAAGAAGGTGAAATGTTTGAGGTATCATGATCCAAAATAGGATGTGGCAACAGAAAACCTGCAGTAACTTGAGTTTGCATCTTGGGAAAAGACCGGTGTTAAGTGTGTGGTTTGGGAAGGAGGAGAAGCATGAGGTAAACCAGCAGAGTTCTCAGGTTCTTCATGGAAGTGTGAAGCATCAAATCCAACTGTGAATTTCCACAGTAATAAAACTTGATTCAACCAACAGATGCAGAGGTCATGCTTGTTGGAGAGGAAGGTGAGAGTTAGTTGGGTTGTGGTCTAAATGCTGAAGCTAACTAACTTTTTAAGAGATCAGAGTCAGTGAGCTCTTGGGTTCATCACACACTTGTGGACAAAATAGTAATGCTGATATTGTTTTGGGTGCTGTTTTTGCTGAGATTGAATTGGGAGTGTGATAATATATGGTCTGGTTTTTAGATTCAAATAATATTGTAGCTTAATTTGTCTGTTCTGTGCTGTGGTGACAGCCCAGGTCTGTTCATTTAGCAGTAGAACAGAGAAACGTTCTGTGAAATGGAAAAATGGCCAATTGAAAACAGATTAAAGGGGGGAATCATTGCCTGTCATTAGACTAGCTCTTACTTACGAGCTGCTACTGAGCCTGAAAATGTAACAAGATTAAATGCATTGTTGTATTCACTAGGGGACTAATAAAACTTGATTTCTAATATATTCACGTCCTTGGTTCACATAATACCTTATTACTTCAGCCCAGTCGTAATCACCCAGCCCCTCTCAGTCCCCAGTGATCCCTCTCAGCCTGTATTGTGGGGAGCACAGTACTGTGTTAATTAGTCAGTACAGCTCTTTTTCAAATTTGATTAAAGTTAGTCAATAAATTGACTTTTCTACCACCAACCCCCTCCCGTTAGAGGGTGGGAAACTGATGGATGAGGCACAAGCACTTCTGGTTCCTGTGACAGTGAAGCATCTGGTGATGTCACATGCCATAGAGATATAAGACCAGGTTTGACCTGGTCTGACAGTTTGCTGGCTTGATATTTTTGTGAAGGTGAGAATTCAGAGGCCCTTGGAGGGTTTGAAGGCATCTCCAGTCGTGGGCTGGTGTCTGGGCATGGATGGTGAACGTCTCCAGTCATGGCCAGTCTTTGCAGCGAGCTGCTTTTCATTGTCATGGCCACATCTGATTCTGCTGGATGTAGAATTCACTGGGACATGCTGAAGAGCTGAAATCACTCCAGAGGCTGGTGCCTACAGGGAGGTTTGGTGAGACAGGAACCAAGGTGAGGCAGCAGAGCTCCTCCAAAGAGGAGAGCTATTGGTAAATCCCACCTCAAGCAAAAATTTTCCAGTGGGCAGTATACAGTGCACACAGAAAGGCTTCTGACAGGTTTTGCTGCTCCTCTCATGGCTTTTCTTTCTGGGTCTTTTTGCTGGTCATAGCAAGCAGCACAGCTTGGTGGCTTAAAAAGCTCTGAGTTTAAAATGTTGAAACAAAGACTGTTACCAGGTTGCTGTGACATACACTTTAACCTGATGCTACTTCTCCAGTGCAAGTGTTTTGAGTGTGGCTGCCTTCAGTTTGTCCTCTGGTGCCTGGGTGTGATGAGATTCTGGTCAGCTTGATGACCAGATGTTGCTGTTCTTGGACACAGACACTAATTTCAGACAAACCCCACTACTAGCTCATTTCCAAGATTTTTTTTTACTTCATTTTGACTGAGCTTTTTTTGTTCTCTCCTTTCCCTTGGAGTGAAGACTTTTAAAACAGAAAAATAAAATTGGATTTGGATTTCCCTGTGAAAAGCTGTACCTTGTAATTAGAAGAGAAAATGAAATTCCCAGTTTCTTCCTGTGTTACCAGCCTTGCTGCTGGTTGTGTCATTTGAAGCACATTATTGATTTCTTGGTGCACTGTTCCCGTTATCTGTGAAAGGCTGAGTGCCCTGTGCAAGTGATACCTGTGGTGTGTAACACGAGAAACTCCTTGAAATTCTTGGAGGAAGAGAGATGGATATATATTAATAGCTGTCATTAATTAACTCTTCCCTCCAAGGGAGATTTTCAGCTGGGAAATCATTTGTGACCCAAAGCAGAAATGGAGTAAGGAGATGAGGACACTCTTTCCACTCCACCTGATGAGTAACTTCAATAACCTTTCCCCCCAATATATTTTGCCTGTTTTTCTGTCCATGGTTGAAATATCCAGAACAATGCTTTGTAAGGAATTTTGAGCTTGTGGCTTTTCAATTAAGTGCATTTTGTTATTTAAAACTTGTGGTTTTGAATTGAACTACTGGATGCTCTGTAATTTCCCATTGGATTGATCACAGTTCCTGGATTTTTGGGTACAGATGAAGATTTTGAGATCACTTCCTTTTGGGAAATATTTTCTAAGAACTGTCAGTGCTTTCTTTTTCTGTTCATCTCACTGAGCTTGTTGGTAGGAGACAGGCAGGGAGTGGTCAGAGAAAAAGAAAGCGAAGTCATACGGTGGGTAGATGGGTTCGTGGTGTTTGTCTGCGGTGCCGTGGTAGGTTCATAGTTGTGGGTTTTCAAGGTGTTCTGGTGGTTGGTGACAGAGAAATATTGAAGCCACGTTGGGTGCTCTCTGGTTCAACAAGGCCAAGTGCCGGGTCCTGTCCTTGGGTCACAACAACCCCCGGCAGCTCCAGGCCTGGGGAGGAGTGGGGGGAGAGCTGCTGGGCAGAGAGGGACCTGGGGGTGTTGGTGGGCAGTGGCTGAACATGAGGCAGCAGAGTGGCCAGGTGGGCAAGAAGGCCAAGGGCATCCTGGCCTGGATCAGCACCAGTGTGGGCAGCAGGAGCAGGGCAGTGCTGGTCCCCCTGCCCTGGGCACTGGTGAGGCCACAGCTCGAGTGCTGGGTTCAGTGTTGGGCCCCTGAGTCCAAGAAGGACCTGGAGGTGCTGGAGCGTGTCCAGAGAAGGGAACGGAGCTGGGGAAGGGTCTGGAGCACAAGTGTGCTGAGTTCCCGGCTGAGGGAACTGGGGGTGTTGAGCCTGGAGAAAAGGAGGCTGAGGGGAGACCTTCTGGCTCTGTCCAAGTCCCTTGGAGGAGGGTGCAGAGAGGTGGGGGTGGGTCTGTTCAACCAAGGAGCAAGGGACAGGACAAGAGGAAATGGGCTCCAGTTGTGGCCAGGGCAGTTGAGATGGGATGTGAGGAAGAATTTCTTTGCTGAAAGGGTTCTGAGGCATTGGAAGGGGTTGCCCAGGGCAGTGGTGGAGTCCCCATCCCTGGAGGGATTGAAGAGTCGTGTAGACACAGTGCTGAGGGACATGGGTCAGTGGGGACTGGTCAGTGTTGGGTTCATGGTTGGACTCCAGGAGCTCAAAGGGCTTTTCCAATCCAGGAAATTCTGGGATTCTCTGAGCGCTGCTTCCTCGTTCGTCCTCATCCTCGCGCTCCTCCCACACTTTGACTCCAGCGTTGCACTCTGAAAGGGTATCATGCACAAGAAGAGCAGTCACTTGCTACGTCAAGAGAACATTATTATGCTCTTAAGGACTCTAGCTTGAGTAGATCTTTTATTTTTAATGAACTTCTATATTTTAATTTAAAAAAAAAAGAAACAATTGGAGCTCCAAACACGCAGAGGCCGAGCAGCAGCAGCTGACACGGGGCGACTCACAACTGCTGGGGGCAGAAGGGTGGCAAGGGCTGAACCTCTGCCAGAACAACAAACTGGAGATGAAACATGGCCCAAAGATGTTGTAGCAAAGGGAGAAGATATTCACAGCTACGGGGAATGCTGCTGACTGGCAAAATTAAGGTTGATTGGGGAATAAAAACGTAAAAACTGGAAAAACACAGCTGTGTTTCAGAAGACCAAGAAAGCTGGGAACTGAGAAATCCCAGCCTGGGATCTGCCACTTGACAGGAGCCTCCACCTCCCCAAGCATAATTTGTCCATCTTCCTTCTAACACCACATGCCTACAAGCTGCTCTCCACTCTAATGAAGTGATTAATATTAAATAATGAAGTGATTTCACTCTTCTGAAGCACCTGAAGCTGGATCAGACTTACCACACACTGAGCAGCTGCACATGAGGTCTCAGCTCCAACACTGGCCAAGGACTCCTCCAGCGAGAGAAAGGCTTTCAAACCTGCTGCCACACACAGAGTCAGGGACTGTGTTTTATATTCAAAATCAACCATTAAACAGAAATTAAATCAAATTTTAAATGTTTATAAATTCAAAGTGTCTCCTGACTTCAAATCTCGTAACAATGCTCACTGGGAAGAGCCCTGCTACCTGGACCCAAGGAGTCTCCAGAGCTTTTTTCACTCTTAAATCTTGGAGATTTAAAAATAAGTGGCACTGCAGGTTTTTTGAAGATGCCCAGAAGCTCCTCTGTGTTTTGAGTAGAGTTGGCTGCCCATTTTTTGCCTTCCTGACACGGTATGCACCAATTTTATCTTAAAATTAGCTGCAGGTACTTGCAGAGTTGAGCAGTCATCAAGCAACACCCAACCAACCCGGGATGAAGCCAGAGGAAATCGCCACCACCACTATGGCAGAAACCAAGTCCCATTTCTATCCAGATCAGACTTCATTTTACAAGAGAGATCGCTTCAAGACAGCGGCTCAAGCATAAAATGTGGCAGTGTGACCTACATAAGGGGGAGAGCTTAAAAAACAGTGGAGGCAGGGAGAGATAAAGGCAAAAGGTGCAATAAAATGAGATTTAGCCAACTCCAGGAAATCCTTTCCACGTTGGAGATCGTGGATGTTGTCTAATGCGTGCTCTGAAGCATTCCACTGTTAGCCAGCTGCCAACTGCGGGCTCACATTACAGGGAAACGGATGAGAAACAATTTTTAAAGGCTCTCCAAGGTATTTATCTTTATTAAATAAGTCTCTGCTGCTATTAAATCAGCTCCTCGAGGGGCACCGGGGTGGTAAACAGGTTGAGGATCTTTGTTTCGTTGTAGCAGCCGACGGGGCGTGATGCACAAAGGCTGGAGGGGTTTGGAGATGGAAAAATAAGTTAAATATATAAAATAGAAATATAAAAATAATTCAAATCCTCTCCCTGTTGGCCATTCAAAGAGGAAATCTGCCAACGCAGGCAGTGCTGGGTGAAGGGAGTCCCTCCTTTGGCAGCCAGGGTTTCACAGAGGGACAAAGCAAGCTGTGCTCCGACGAGGGATGGTTCCTTGCTGGGATCCCTCTCTCCCACTGCTGAGTGAGTTGTTCTCCAGTCCTGACATGGGAAGAAGCAGAGAATCGCTCCCAGGAATGCCTGCTGGCTTCACTGCAGAGCTCTGCAGCACTGCAAGGTGTGCTCCTTCCCACTGGGAATGGTTTGCAGAAGACCAGGAAATCTCCACTTCTAACCAACCCCCATCCTCCCAGCCGTGTCCTTTCCTTTGTCACGTCCCCCCCTCCCCACGCAGGGGACAGTCCCAGAGCCAGGCACTGTGAGTAATTAACCACAGTCACTCATTCAGCCTCTCATCTCGGGGGAAAGGCAGAGTTTCCACTTCACTTGCCCATTGCGTTTCTGTCGCTCCCCTCCGGCGCGATTCACCCGGCGCTGGGGCATTGGCGTGCTGAGGTCTGATACCTCTGACCACCGAGGTGCTTCGTGGGCCCTGACTCCCACAGCACCTCCCAGCTGAGGCCTCACCTTTATTTTTCTACTACAAAGCACCTATGATGGAAGATGCTTTGTGTGTCACAGCGGCAAGGACACCCGTTCTGCAGGGCAGCGCTGATAACCTTCACGTGTGAATGCATCCTCAAGAATCCATTCTTGTTGGGAGCTGCTCACGCTCCCTGGAGAAGCTCTGCAGATGTTAAGATGCCAGTGAGTGCAAGTCACTAAAATATCATCCAGCATCATCAGGAGAATCACTGTCCCCTGGTTGGCTCTTACTTTCTCTTCGAGCCCCATAACGCTTCTTGCCCAGCCAGGTTTTCATGTAGTCAAGCACAGAATCATAGAACCACAGAATTGTTTTGGTTGGAAAAGACCTTTAAGATCATCAAACCCAACTGTAAACCCAATATTGCTGGGTCCACCACTAAACCATGTCCCTCAGCACTATGTCTACATGAGTTGAGGGACCCAAAGCTTGATCAGCACACTTGTGCTCCAGACCCTTCCCCAGCTCCGTTGCTCTTCTCTGGACACGCTCCAGCACCTCCAGGTCCTTCTTGGAGTTGAGGGGCCCAAAGCTTCACCAGCTCCCCTAGTGCAGCCACGTACCCTGACAGGCTGTGCTTCAGAGCTGATCTGGTCACACCAAGTTCATACATATTCCCCAGACTGGTGTCTGCCTTGCAGGATGGAGGATTGCTTCTTGTCAACCCACTGTGCTCCTTTTGGAAGCTCCAAGCTGAGGTTTCCAAGGTGCTCAGCTCTAGTGCAGAACTGACTACAAACAATCTGCAGATGGGCAGTTTTGAGCTCTTTGCAAACCCAACAGCATTTTGTTTGTGATCCTGTAGCTCTTGACCCACTTCTAATACTGATCATAGAATCCCAGAGTGGTTTGGGTGAGAAGGGACCTTCAAGCTCATCCAGTCCCAACCCCCCTGCCAGCAGCAGGGACACCTTCCACTAGACCAGGTTGCTCCAAGCCTCATCCAACCTGGATCATAGATGACCGTGTCGTTAAGTCTCAGCCTGGCTGTTGCTTTTGGTGACAGTGTTCTGATGGTGCCTGCCATGTCCTTTCTGCCCATCCCTCATCTCAGAGGGAGCTGGACCAAAACAGCTGCAGGGATGGCAGCAGCAGGAAGCTCATGCCACATCTGCTTACATCTCCAGTTGTCTGCACATTGTCTGTCGATACTCTTGAGAGCAGGGCTGCCCTTCAGGAGGGCTGAGGGAGGCTGGAGGAACGGGCTGGCCAAAGCCTTCTGTGAAATTCAGCAAGGACAGACACAAAGTTCTGTACCTGGGAGGGATTTACCCCGAGCTACAGCTCTGCAGAAAGGACCCTGTGGGTCCTGGTGAGCAGGAAGCCAAGCATGAGATGATGGAGACCAGCAACATCCCAGGCTGGATGGACAGGAACAGCAGATTGAGGGGTGTGATTATCCCCCCCACTGTTCAACACTTGTTAGACCACATCTAGGGGACCACTGGGCCCTCCAGTATAAGAAAGAAATTAATAAACTGGAGTGAGTTCAGCAGAGGGCCACCAAAGGTCCAAGCACTTCCCCCATGGAGAGGCTGAGGGAACTGGATTTGTTCAGCCCAGAGAGGAGAAGGCTTTGGAGGGACCTACCAGCAGCCCTACAGTACCTTTGAGGAGGTTATCCAGAAGACAGAGACAAGCTTTACCTGTAGGTGTAGCTCTCAGGGACATGGTTTAGTGGGCATGGTGGTGATGAGTTGGCAGTTGGGCTGGGTGATTTTAGAGGCCTTTTCCAACCTTAATGATTCTGTGATTTTCAGTGATGCCTGGTGGGAGTAAGAGACGTAAACTGGAACTTGAGTGGTTCCAACTGGATCTAAGGAGGTCAAGCACTGAAACAGGTTGTACAGGGAAGTGGTGCAGTCTCCATTCCTGGTGCTTTCAGAGCTCAGTGAGATCTTGACAAAGCCTTGAGCAACCTGGTCTGACCTCAGAGCTGACCCTGCTTTGAGAGGAGGTTGGACCAGGGACCCCCTGGGGTCCCTTCCAACCTGAGTTATTCAGTGACAGAGGTAACTCCAGAGATATCTCCTTCCCCTCTGGCAGTGGAGGAGGGGAAGGAGCATGGACCCTACTGAGGAACATCCAGCTCAACTTGTCTGCAAAGGGGAAGCCAGTCACTGGAGCTCTTGTTGTGTACAGGACTTGGTCACCCCGAGTCACCCACAAAGGCATGCCACATAATTTTAGGAAATGTCCCACCTTCTCTTTCTTCTTTGGGCTGTTCACTGGAGATGGGAGAATTCAAAGGGGCTTCTTCAAAACCACCCATTCACCGTCACCAAAGCAGAAAATATTTTGTTAACAGTGGGACAAAGGGGGGGATTAAGGACTCAGATGTGCACAGCTTTTCTGGCTGGTGGCCACTGCTGCTCGTTAATACATGGTGGTGGAAATGCCATGAGGTGCTGCAGGCTGCTGACCACCGGTGCAGTGTGTCCAGGGAAAGTTTTCAGAGTTCTTTTCCTTTGCAAGTGTTTGAGAAATGTGATGGTTTCTGCAGAGCTTCATGTCTGCTGCTTGCAGGTGTGCTAGTCTTGCTCCTGTGGTCAGGCAGCATCAGGTTGGCACATGGACCTCTTGCTTGCATGACCAGGAGCTCCAATATTTTGTTTTCATGCTTTGGTGCTTCAGAGTTCCTGTGAATTATGGTGGTTCAGCAGCTCTGCACAGATCTCCAGGACTGTGTGAAGCCAGTGGGCTGTGCTGTGCTGGAATCTTTTTCACTGGGATTCTTAGTGGCTCTGATTTCAGAAGCAAATATTCCTTACAGCGTCATCCTGCCGTGCAAGGAGAGCCTGTCCTTCTCCAAGAGCAGGTTATTGGGTTGAAGTACCATGGAACTACAGGCAGAGACCAGCAACCAAGGACTAGACCAGCTACCAAGTGCTGTGGAGAGCCAAGATGTGCATCATGCCAGCTGTGTCCTGGGCTGCACCCAGAGCAGCGTGGGCAGCAGGGCCAGGGAGGGGATTCTGCCCCTCTGCTCCGCTCTCCTGAGACCCCCCCTGCAGTGCTGCCTCCAGGGCTGGGGCCACCAACAGCACAAGGACATGGAGCTACTGGAGCCAGGCCAGAGGAGGCCACCAGGATGATGCCAGGGCTGGAGCAGCTCTGCTGTGAGGACAGGCTGAGAGAGCTGGGGCTGTTCAGCCTGGAGAAGAGAAGGCTCCGGGGAGACCTTCCAGTGGCCTCCCAGTACCTGAAGGGGCCTATAAGAAGGATGGGGACAGACTTTTGAGCAGGACCTGCAGTGACAGGACAAGGGGAAATGGGTTTAAACTCAAAGAGGGGAGATTCAGAGTGGAGAGAAGGAAGACATTTTTCACACTGAGGGTGGTGAGACCCTGGCCCAGGTTGCCCAGAGAGGTGGTAGAAGCCCCATCCCTGGAAACATTCAAGGTCAGGTTGGATGGGGCTGTGAGCAACCTGATGTGGTTGAAGATGTCCCTGCTCACTGCAGGGGATACTGCTGGCTTTGAAAGGTCCCTTTCAACCCAGACTCTTCTGTGTTTCATATTTGAGCCTAATGGAGTGATGCCTGAAACTTTCTGATCTTTGACTTCATGCCCAATGAACGTGTATTTCTGAACCTTAGGATTCAGTCCAGACTGCTGTTGTCCCCCTCTGGTGTCCAGTCTGTGATGGCCCTTGATGGCTGTTGTGCTTGTTGTGAGCCCTCAACAAGGGACAAGTGCCAGGACAAGAGGAAATGGGCTCCAGTTGTGGCCAGGGCAGTTGAGATGGGATGTGAGGAAGAATTTCTGTGCTGAAAGGGTTCTGAGGCATTGGAAGGGGTTGCCCAGGGCAGTGGTGGAGTCCCCATCCCTGGAGGGATTGAAGAGTCGTGTAGACACAGTGCTGAGGGACATGGGTCAGTGGGGACTGGTCAGTGCTGGGTTCATGGTTGGACTTGATGATCTTAAAGGTCTTTTCTAACCTAAATGATTCTGTGATTCTTTGGGGGGATGAGAAGCTCTTTCCTTTGGTGGTTGGAGCGTGTATGGGGATGTCTCTCACACACAGGACTTTTCTCACTGCTCGGGGAACACCCAGCCTCTGTTTTTCTCTTCTGATCACTTCCATGTTTCCTGTGAGTCTCACCATTGTGTCCCTCTGCTGTTGTTGCAGGTCAGATGCCAGGGCCTGGCTCGATGATACCTGGGCAGCCCATGCCAGGCCGGATGATGCCAGCTGTGTCAGCCAACATCCACCCGGCCGGCGCTGGTCCCCCACCGCCCGGCATGGCACCCATGTCAGGAAACCTCATTGGACCTCGTGTTCCTCTGGCAGCTCCCAATGGCATGTGTAAGTGAATGTCCAGCAGAAAATGGTTTGAATGTGCCTGGTGTGGCTTTTCTGTCCCTTGCCTTGTTGCTGGAATAGTCATTGTCGTTGAAACCTCTTGATCTGCTGTCGAATAATAGGATCTGTGCACGCTGGCAGCCAAAGACTGCCAGAGGTGTGCTTGAAGCTTTAAGTGCTTGTCTCCCCTCTAGGCATCCAAACATGCTCCATTGTCCTTTATTTTATTTATAACATCCTTTATTTTATTTATAGTGACACTAAAGCTCTGTGGTCATCATCAAAAACCTTTCTTGACTCAGTTTGGAAGAGTGCACAGTGGAGTTTCAGGAATTAACTGTAGCTAAGTCCTTAAATAGTGGAGGTCAGAACAGAATTCAGTTCCATAGCTGCCTGAAAACTTACCATCATGGAATTAAAAAGAGGAAACCCTAATTAGGAAGAAGCAAAAGGTTTATTGGGAATGTTCTTTACATGGTACCCATACCCACACCTCCAGAAATGAAGTTGATTTATAGCAGCCAAAACCAAAGCAGCTGAGGGCCGTAGCCACTGTGTGGGTGTTGCTGAAATGAACGTGAGAATGTGGCCAAACCCCGAAATTGAAAGGTGTGGCTGGTGCAGGGTGCTCTGGCCTGACCTCCTCAGGACATTTCTCTGTAGCAGGTGGAGTATGACACAAGCTGCTGGTCTGCTTCAGCTCAGAGCTCTTAACCCCAACAGTGTGATTTAGTGTCACTGTCACGGGGTGGGCAGGAATTGTGATCGCTGGAGAACCTCTCCCAAAAAAAAGAATTGGGAGAAGCCATCCCATTTTGGGCTCAGCTGGAGGGAGTTCTGAGGAGCACTGACCCATCGGTGTCAACCAGCATGAGCACAGAATACTTTCATTTTGGTGCTGGTTTTGTTCAGACATTTGCTCCTTATTCTTCTGGTCCTCTACCTTTCCTTGGTTTTCCTTCCCTTTTTCTGAGTCTCTGCCTCTGGGAATATCTGGTGTCAGGTTGTATTCCTGCTTGTTCTCTTCTCTCATTTTAATTTCTTTTTTTTTCTTTTCCTCCCCTACTAAACAAGTCAGTCATGTTCCATTAACATCTCCTCTCTGTGCATGAAAGCTGCCCTTTTGTATCCTCCCTTCCTCTCCTCCTACTTGCTGTATCTGTGGATTCCTCTGCTCTAACCTACATACCCTGGTGAGAGCGTAAGTGCAGGCTCTGTTTATAGAAATGTATTGTTCCTTCTATCTGAAATAGCAAAGAGCCACAGAGCACAGAGCTGGGAGATGAGAAATGGTAATTCCAGCTTGGGAAGTGGTTTGATGTGAACTTCACCCGCTGCTGAGCCGCACACCTCTCATCTTTTCTGTAAAAAACAGATTTTTTTTCCCTCTTTTGGACTCCACACAGTGCTTGGTGGTTGGGAAGCGCAATACAACGTGCACCAGAGCTTCACATGAAGGTGAAGAGATGGAGAAGCCACAATTGTGGCTGGTTTTGGGGCCAGTCCTTGCTGCTTTCCCCTCTCCCAGCTGCATCTCCTGTGGCTTGTAGACACCTGGGTGTTTGCGTTGTGTTCCTCTGCCACATTCAGCCCCTCCTGGTCCTGCTCATTGTTTCTCTGCTATTATTATTATTATTATTATTATTATTATTATTATTATTATTCTTTTTTGCAGATCCTCCTCCTGCACAGCCACCTCCACCAGCAGAAGGGGTGACTCCCCCTCCAGCAGGAGCCCCACCAGCCTCGGCCGCTCCCTAAGCAGTCAAGGAAGAAGGAACTTCTCCAGCAACATAGTGGTGACCAAAAATGAATTCCTCAGTTCCCTTCTGTTCCCCTGGGAGGTCTTCACCTCCTGTTGGTCATGTGTGTTGGCATATCCACAAGCACATACACACAGCATCTTTTTCCCCCCCCCCACTTCTCTCCCCACCCCTCCTAACCTTGGCATTACTTGGCATTCCTTTGGGAAAGCTTTAGATCAAGATGCCAGTTCCATGTTGCTGGTGGGAAGTCCTTTTACACTTTGGGCTGCTTGCCTTTCCCAGAGTGCTCAACTCTGGTTTCTTTCATCTTGGTGTTTTGAGCTTTGAGTTCTCCTGGGAAGGGTGGGGAAAAAAAAAAATACTAATAATCAGGTTTTTAATCAGGTGGAGGCATGAAACGAGCTTTAGGAAGCAGCACGTGCCCACTCCACCTGTGATTTGATATTCTGGGTTCTCTGGGTAGAGCAAAGCATCAAGGTTGGGTTCCAAACCAGTGTTTTGAGCAGAGAAGGAGGCTGAGGCTGTGCTGTGGCACAGAAGGTGTGGGAATGCCAGTGTGCTCATTACAGATCACTGATTGTTGAGGACAGCAGCCCAGTCCCGGGGCTGCCTCTCTAACTTATTAAGGAAAATATTGATCCTCTGTGAACGAAGCCAGGAGTGAGTCCATTGGAATAAAACCACTCGGTGGTAGGAGTTTTCTTGCTCCAGTTTTTACCTTTCCTTTGCCTTTGAAGGTGGTAGTTGAACCTTCCCTCTGAGTAGTTTGGTACAGTAGCCAACTGAGGAATCAGCCCCTGATTTTTAGTCCCTCTTTTTTGGAGCATATACTTTTTACTTTTTAAAAATGAACAAAACAAAACTTAAACAAAAAAAAAATATAAAAATAATAATTAAAAAAAAAAGTAGGTAGCGAAGAAGTGGTAGGATATGGGGTGGGGTTGGGATGGCTGGGGTGCAAATGCCAGAACTACCTCCTGCGGACAGCCAGGGTGGGCAGAGTCAGCGACCGCGGTACGCGTCTTCGGGACACCTCACACGTCACCTTCCCCTCAGTGACCTCCCCTGGTCTTGGGGAGTTGTGGGCAAGGGAACAGCTTCAGCTGGCAAATCTAGGAGAGCTCGTTGAGTGCAACCACCAGCAATGTACTGCTGATGTAGACCTCCAGACTGCCAGAACTGCTGGTTTGCTCGTCGTCAGTGACTGCAACAACTCCTTTGCTGGCTGTGGTTTGGGTTCTCTGCCCTCTTCTTGGTGTAAGAGGGTTTGAGAAGTTTCCTTGCCCAAGGTCTGAAGAGTGCTCGCTTATTAAAGGGCTTTTGGCAACCAAGTGGAAGGTGGAGGTCTAAGGCTTGGCTGGAGAGAGAGCTCCCAAATGCTCAGAAATGAGCAGAACCACTTATACCATTAAAAAAAATATATATATTTGCTTTGAAGAGCACTCAGGTGACTGACTCCTCGATGTCAACGGTTGAACTTCCCAAGTCCTGTGGGTGCATGAGTCTGGAGTAACCATTCCTGGGCTGTTGGTGCACCCCCCGTGTGCTCAGCCCATCGCCTGCAGCCCGGTTACTCCGGCGCGTAGGAGCGGCGCTTCCCACCGCCGAGCTCTGAGAATCCACAGTGCCTAGCAGAGAACGGCCGGGACCTGCCTGCCTCCCCCCAAGGAAATTCAGCCCCAGCACTACCTTTCCCTCCAGGGTCTGTGGGGTGAGCATGGGATTTTCTGGTTCAGGCCGTAGTCCAGTTTAGAATAACCTCAGGTTGTTTTTAGCATGATCAACTTCAAACATAAAGGATCCAGATGGAGACTTATTTTTTACTGTCCTAGTGACGATCCCACGACACCCCTGAATTCCTGACACTGGTGTGTTTCTGTACAAATCATCCCTGTGCTGACTTTTGCACCTGACCCTCTGTGTGGGGCCGGTTTTATTCCTGCGACACAGCCACCCGGGTTTGTGAAATAAAACAAGGAAAAAGTGGTTTTTGTACAAAGCTTGTGCCGCTCTGTCTGGAGTCTCCTTTCCCTCCCTGCGTGTTGTGGATGAGCTGGGAATTGTTCACATGCTCCAGGTCTATTTTAGGGCTACAGTGGAGAAAATACAAAGCCTGAGCTCGTTACCTGGCAAGGTGGGAGACACCAGAGTACCAGGGGAAGGTGAAGACCCTTCAGGCTGCGCTCAGTCACGGTGGGAAATGGTATTTCAGATTAAAACTGATGAAGGTGGGTGAAGTAAAACAGCATTTGAGGTGTAATGGGATGATTTCTGGTTTGATTTCTGGTTTGATTCCTGCTTTCCTGCTGTCTCGCTGCGCTGACTTGGGCGGTTCCTCAGGCTCATGTCCCCAGGCATTGGAAAGAAATTCTGTGGAAGGGCAGATTTTAATGGAGCAGGGCTGGGCCTGCTGACCTGGCCGGGTCCCACCCTTCCTCTAGTCCCACACCAGCTTCAGGGTTAATTGTTTAATGTTTAGTTATTTATATACATACATGAACGCAATAAACTTGAAGGCAAGTTTAGGACAGGGTCTGAGCTCTTCTAAACTGGCTCAGTGTCCGCTCCAAAAGCAGAGTAAGGTCGTGTGGGGCCAAGATGGCATTAGGGTGGATGGACACTTACCTGCTCAGTGCTGAGTCCTTCTGCCTATCCCCAAAATTTGCTGTCACTCTGCAAAAAAAAAATGTTTGTGGGGCAGGTGACACCTTCATCTGAAAAATTTCCTGTTGCTGAAGGTGGGAGCTCTGGTCTGCAGGTTTTTTCTTGGTCCTCTTGCCTTGGCAGGAGGAGTGATGGAGCAGTGGACCAGGAAGGGGAAGAGACGTTCATTCTCCTTCTGGCTGTGTCCTGGCTGGTGGTGCCAGCTCCACCAAGTGGCTCCTAAAAAGCTGCATTTTTGGTTTGTTGGGTTTTTTTCTGGGTGACTTAAAGCCAAAAACACACATTGAGACACCTGAAGACTTTGGAGGGTCTAAACAGGTGAGTGTGTGTTGTCCTCTGACGCCGTTGTTGCAGTTCCTCTGCCTTTCTCACGAGAAACTTCCCACCAAAAATTCCTTTTCAAACTCTTGTGGGTTTTATAGCACCAAGTACAACCAGGATCACCCCGATGGGTGTCGCCAGCACCCATCCCATGGCTTCATCCCTCCACATCCCGGTAGGAAATGATGTGTCCCAGACAAATGGTGACGATTTGGAAGGTTTTTTCCCCAAAATCTCTTGTTTTCTCTCCTTCCAAGTTCATGTGTGATAAAAACAAGCTGGTGTCCATCAAAGCAGTCTTTCTAACATGCTCCCAGGTTTCTAGCATTGGAATTTTGGGCAATCCTGGTGGTCACCATGTGCCAGCATCAAGGTTGTCCACCCAGATCCATGTTGCTGAGCCAACCCAAAGAGTCATGGGGAAGAGCTGTGCTGGTGGACAACGACCTGGACCAGCCACTTCCACAACACAGGTTCAGCCCAGTCCCAGTTGGGGACCCTGAGGGACATCTCCTTGCCAAGCACGTGTCCATGTGCTGTTGGGTATCTCCTTGCCAAGCACGTGTCCATGTGCTGTTGGGTATCTCCTTGCCAAGCACATGTCCATGTGCTGTTGGGTGTCTCCTTGTCAAGCACATGTCCATGTGCTGTTGGGTATCTCCTTGCCAAGCACGTGCCCATGTGCTGTTGGAAGAGCCACCAGATCCCTGCAGGATCCATTTCACTGAAATCCCTCGTTCCCTCCCAGCACTGTAGACCAGGACGTTGTAGAAGACCCACTGAAACAGAGACAGGGTCTGTGCTTGGAGGATGGTCAGTGCAGAGCTGGTTTCTGGTTCTCTCTGCTGCTTTCATTTTGGTTTCCCTCTTCCAGATGAAACTCCAGAGTCCTGGAGGTCATTAAACACCCGTGAGAGGTTCCAGGTGTGTGTTCACCTCTCCGTGTGCTGCTGGGGTTCAGCTCTTCTGCCCAGTTTTTTTCCTTCATTTTCCGTTGGTGCAGTGATGTCTTCACTCCTTGTCCTTAGCTCTGCAATCACTGCTTTGATTCACCCTGGTTTCCAGCAGCAGGAGAAGCGAAGCCGTGGAGCTGCAGAGCGTTTCTGAAGCGCGTTCCGTGCCCTCTTTGCAAAATTGCAGCTATTGAAGTGGTTTCTTGCGCTTGGAAGGGGAGGTGGAGAAGGTGCTGTTGCTCGCAGCTGGCTTCCCCAGTGGGTGACACTTGGATTTGTCACTTCTCCCAGACTCTGTGAGCGTTTGCAGTCACAAAAGGTGTTGAGCGCACGCGGCGGGCGCTGCGCTCGCTCCTCGGGGCGCGGCTCTGCGCTGGCTCTCGCACCCCCAGCCGCTCGGGTCCCTTTCACTGGGGTTTTTCTCTCGGTCTGTGCAGCTCAGAGCAGCTGTAAGGTGCCAGGATTGGACCTCCCCCACCTCTTCCCTCTGCAGAGGAGCGTGCCTCAAAAATGGACACTGTGGTGAGAGCGCAAGCTGGTGGCTCTGCCTCTGCCACGCCGGATCCTGGAGCCAGAGGCACCAGCTCCACTTTGCCGACCAGGGAGGAGGTGTTTTGGAAGACACCAGCGTCTTTATCCCTCTGGCCAGAGGTAGGAGAGGGCCTGGAGGGCTCCAGCAGTGCAGGGCACACAGAGGTTGCAGATCTGGGTTGCTGGGTGGAAAACTGGGTGGCTGAGCCCAGAGAGTGGTGGGAATGGAGTGACATCCAGTTGGTGACCGGTCACCAGTGGTGTCCCCAGGGCTCAGTGCTGGGGCCAGGCCTGTTTAATATCTTCATCCATCATCTGGGCGAGGGGATGGAGGGCACCCTCAGTCAGTGTGCAGAGGACACCCAGCTGGGTGGGAGTGTTGATCTGCTGGAGGGTGGGGAGGCTCTGCAGAGGGATCTGGCCAGGCTGGATCCATGGGCCAGGACCAAATGCAGGAGGTTCAACCAGGCCAAGGGCCGGGTCCTGCCCTTGGGTCACAACAACCCCCGGCAGCTCCAGGCTTGGGGAGGAGTGGGGGAGAGCTGCTGGGCACAGAGGGACCTGGGGGGGTTGGTGGACAGCGGCTGAGCATGAGGCAGCAGAGTGGCCAGGTGGGCAAGAAGGCCAAGGGCATCCTGGCCTGGATCAGGACAAGAGGAAATGGGCTCCAGTTGTGCCAGGGCAGTGAGATGGGATGTGAGGAAGAATTTCTTTGCTGAAAGGGTTCTGAGGCATTGGCAGGGGTTGCCCAGGGCAGTGGTGGAGTCCCCATCCCTGGAGGGATTGCAGAGTCGTGTAGACACAGTGCTGAGGGACAGGGGTCAGTGGGGACTGGTCAGTGTTGGGTTCGTGGTTGGACTCGGTGATCTTTAAGGGCTTTTCCGACCCAGGCCGTTCTGGAGTTCTACCATCCATGTGCCTTTACCACAGGACGTTGCCAACATCCTTCCCCAAGCTGCTCCTGCAATCCCAGATGAGGCTCCTGCCTTGAGGACTTTGAATGATGACAATTTTCAGATCAGCTCTTGTGTCGGGAGCGGTTTGGCGTGTGACTGGTGACGCGGTGGCTGAGCTTGTCCCTTGCAGAGGTGGTTCAGAGGGGTTTGTGGGGTGTTTGGGGCTGAAGGCAGCGGGGGAGCGTGGAGGAGGCTGAAGGTTGATTTTAAGTCTCGCTGCTGAAGCTGCAGCAGCTTCCTCCAGCTATTGGTGTCACGCTGGGACTCGTCACCTCAGAGCTGTGCCCCGTGTGGTGCCAGCCCCAATCAAGGACAAAGCTGTCCTGCTAAAACCCTGTCTGGCTGGACTGAGCTTCACCCTGGCCCTCCCTTGAGGATGCTTTGACAGAGGGAGGAGCTGACGTGTCCAAGGCGAGCGGTGCCTGAGGTGGGGCAGGAAACTCCATCCTTGATCCCGTCTCTTCAGTTCTGAAGAGTTTCTGAAGCTGTGATTCCTTTGCACCTTCCCCATATTTCTTTGTGAAAAAAAAATATGGAAAAGAGGGTGGTGTGACCATCTCTGGCTCCTGGGTGAGGAGGGAGGATGTCAAGCAGCCCAGGGAGAGACAGTAGGAGAATCCCAGACTGGTGGGGTGGGAAGGGACCTCAGGAGATCATCCAGTCCAACCCCCCTGCCAGAGCAGGTTCCCTACACCAGGTTGCACAGTAAAGTGTCCAGGTGGGTTTGAACATCTCCAGAGAAACAAAAGCTGGTGGAGATGTGCTGGCCCCAGCCTGTCCTGTCCCCTCCATCATCCCCCCCGTTGTCCCCAGGGTCTGGATGTAGCCCAGTGTTGTCCATGGGGACATCACTGTACAGGTGTGAGGAGAAGGCGATTCCCCCGTGCTCAGCTGGTGGGAAGGAGCTGGTGAAGGTGAGGATGAGGAGCCCAGTGTGCACCTCCCTCCAGCCTCTGTCTGTCCCCATGGTGGTCCCATAGAATCATGGGATGTTGTGAGCTGGGAGGGACCCACCAGGATGATGGAGCCCAACTCCTGTCCCTGCACAGGACAATCCCAACATTCACACCATGGCCCTGAGGGCCTTGGCCAAATGCTGCTGGGATCTTGTCAGCCTTGGGGCCATGAGCACCTCCCTGGGGAGCCTGTGCCAGTGCTCCACCACCCTCTGCCTGTCCCTCACACCCCTGGTATCCCCACAGACAGGGTGTCCCCAACCCCCTGCAGTGGCAGGGGACAAGCTGGGTGTCCCCTGGGCTGGCATTGGTGGGTGACATGGGGCTCCTGCACCCCCTCCTTGTCCAGTTCACGCACGATGGAGGCAGTGGTGGCACTTGGTGGCATCTGAACCAGTTTGAGACTGGGAAATGTCATAGTGGCTGTGGGGTCCCCACTTACAGTCAGTGAGGGATCCCGGTGCTGGGGGACAGGGGCTGTTTGGGGGGGAGGGGGTGTCAGTGGGGGATACTGGGGATGCTGGTGGGGTCCCAGTGCAGGGATGTGTCCCCTCCCCATGCAGGACCAGTTTTGGGGGGTGGTCAGTGAGAGGTGCTGGTGCTGCGGGTGGGGGGGTGCAGAGGGGGCTCAGTGCTGCTGTAGGGGTGCCCCCCTGCAATTCAGCAGCAGATTTTTGGGGGGTCAATCCTGGGGCTGGGGGCGGGAAGGGGGGGGTGGTGGTGCAGGGATAACCCCCGTGTGGGAGTAGTTGGGGGGGGTCAGTGAGATGCTAGGGGTGTGCAGGGGGGTTCCAGTGCAGAGATGCCCCCCCCCACCCCCATACAGGAGCATTTTGGGGGGCGTCAGCAAGGGGTGCCATTGCTGGAGGGGTACAGGGGGTCCTGATGCAGAAGCAGTTTTGGGGGTAAGGTCAGTGAGATGCTGGGTGGTGCAGAGGGGGTCCCTGTGCGGGGATGCCCCCCCCGCCCCCATACAGGAGCATTTTGGGGGGGGTCAGTGGCGGATGCTGTTCCTGGGGGGATCCTGGTGGAGTGTGTGGGGGGGTCTCGGTGCAGGAGCAGGTTTTTTGGGGGGGTCAAGGAGATACTGGGGGTTGTGGGAAGGAGATGGGGTCGTGGTGCAGGGTGGGGTGGTCCCGGTGCAGGGATGCCCCCCCGTGCAGGAGCAGGGGTTTTTTTGGGGGGATGTCTGAGATGCCGGTGCCGGGGGTCGATGCTGGGATGGATCTCCCGGTGCTGTCTGGGGAGGGAATGAGGGGTGTCCCCCGGTGCTGACTGGGGGGGTCCCCGGTGGTGGTGGGGTGGGGTCCCTGGGGGGAGGTTCCCAGTGCTGGGAGGGGTGCCGGTGCTGTCGGGGGGGAGTGGGGATCCCGGTGCTGGGAGGGGTCCCGATGGTCGGCGGGTCCCTGGTGCTGTCTGGGGGTGTCCCCGTTGGTGGAGAGGTCCCTGGAGGGGGGGGCCCTGGTGGTGGGGGGGTTCCTGGGGTGGTCGAGGGTTCCGCAGTGATCGAGTGGTTCCCGGCGGTCGGGGGGTCCCCGTTGGTGGGGGGGTCTCAGTGGTGGGGGAGGGGGTCCCTGGAAGGGGGGTCCTCGTCGGTGGTGGTGGTGGGGGTCCCGTTGCCGTGTCCCGCAGCCCCGGCCGTGGTTCCCGTCGCTGTCCCCATCCCGCGGGCGGGGCCGGTGGCTGCCGCCCGCCCCCAGCCCGGCCCGGCCCGGCCCCCCCGGAGCGGAGCGGAGCGGCGGCAGCGCGGGGCGCGGGCGGAGCCGCTGCCGGTGCCGGTGCCCGGGTCTCTCCGGTCCCCCCCGGTCCCTCGATGCCGCCATGGCCCCCGCGGCCGCCCGGCCCCGCGCCCCCCCCGCCCTGGCGCTGCTGCTGTTGCTGCCGCTCGGAGCTCTCGGTACGAACCGGGGAAAGGCGGGGGGGGGACCGGAGAGGTGGGGGGGGGGATGCGCCCCGGGATGGGGCCCGATCCTGCACCGGAGGGGTGGGGGGAGGCGGATCCCGGCGGAGGGGGGGCGCGGGGCCGGGCGGGGGCTGCGCTTCTCTGCGGGCACCCGGGGAGCTGGGGGGGGGGGGGGCCCCCTTGGGAGAGGGGGGGCTGGATTCCTTAGCGGGGCTGGATCCCCTCTTGTGCATCTGCAGGAGCCTGAGGAGGGGCTGGATCCCTTGCCGGGGGCTGCATTCCCTTGCCGGGGGCTGGATCCCCTTGCAGGAGAGGCTGGATCCCTTTGGGGGAATTGCATCCCCTTGCTTGGGGGCTGGATCCCCTCGTGTGCATCTGCAGGAGCTTGAGGAGGGCTGGATCCCCTCACAGGAGAGGCTGGATCCCTTTGGGGGGGCTGGATTCCCTTGTAGGAGAGGTTGGATCCCTTTGGGGTGGCTGGATTCCCTTGTAGGAGAGGCTGGATCCCCTTGCCGGGGACTGAATTTCTTGGGAGGGGCTGGATCCCTTTGGAGGGCTGGATCCCCTTGCAGGAGGGGCTGGATCCCTTGTGTGCATGGGGTGCATCTGCAGGAAGCAGGGGGGGCTGGATCTCCTTGCCCAGGGCTGGATCCCCTTGCTAAGGAGGGGCTGGAGCCTGTTGCAGGGGACTGGATCCCCTGTATGTCGGGGTGCATTGGCAGGAGCCTGGGGAGGGGCTGGATCCCCTCGTGTGTGGGGGGTGGATCCCTTGTAAAGAGGCTGGATTCCATTGCAGGGGGGGCTGGATCCCACTGTGTGTAGTGGCTGCATATGCAGGAACCAGAGGAGGGCTGGATCTATTTGGGGGGGGACTGGATCTATTTGTGGGGGGCTGGATCTGTGTTAGAGAGCTGGATCCCCATTGGGGTGGGGAGGCAGGATCCTGTTACAAGGGGCTGGATCCCATTATGTGTATGGGATGCACTTGCAGGAGCCAGAGGAGGGATGGATCCCCTTTGGGGGCCTGGATCCCCTTTGAGGGGCTGGATCCCCTTGCAGGGGTGGGCGAGGCTGGCTCACAGATCCAGGGGGTGCTGCTGGGTTTGTCCCTTTGGTCCCCAGGAGAAGCTGTAAAAGACTCGAGGTGCAGCCTCCCCACCCCCAAAATGGCTTGTCCAGGTGCTGGTGGGTGTGAGGTTGAGCAGATGGGGACCCCCCAAGACCTCCTCGGGGTGTGGGGGTCACCTCTGACACGTCTTTCTCTCTTTGTCCCCTTCCAGCATCTGTGTGGCCCCCCCAAAACACCAGCGCGGCCGAGGGCAGAGCCTGGGGGGGCTCCCTGGGGAACAGCCCCCCACGGTGGGACCCAGCGAGTGGAGACCCCTCAGGGACACCCAGCAATGGCACCGGCCCTGGGGGGGCCACGGTGGGCGGTGAGACCCCGGTGGGACCCCAGTTAGAGACCCCCGGGGTGGGCACGGCCACCACCACGGAGCCGGCGGCCGTGGCGGAGGGGTGCGCGGGGTGCGCCGGGGAGAGCGACGCCAGCGCTTTGCCCCCCAAAACCAACTCGGCGGAGGACGGCCGGGTGGCCGTGACCTGGCCCGGGGACGGGGGCACGGTGGCACTGGGCAGCCCCGAGGAGCCGGGGAGCGGCGAGAGGCCTACACGAGCCTCCCTGCCCAGCCCGGGGGTCTTTGGGGGGCTCACGGCCGCCCCGCCCAGCCCCCCCGGCCCACGACTCGCCACCGACTCCAACCTGTTGCTGAGGGCCGGGGGCTCGGCCGCGCCCGGTGACCCGGTGCCGGGTGTGGCGGGGGACTCGGGGCGTCCCCCGGAGCTCTGGGCGGCCGCGTCCAGCCCGGCCCCGGCGCAGGGGGCTCGCGGCCGGACGGATCTGACCTGGCTGGAGGTGGAAGAGCCCGTCATGGCCACCACGGGCCCGGCCGAGCCGCCCGCTGACCGGACGGCCTCGGAGATCATCGACGTTGACTACTACGACCTGTTTGAGGGGGGCGAGGGGCTGGGGGGCTTCCCCAGGGGGGGCCAGGGGGCGGCCGGCTCGGCGCGGCGGCGGGAGCCGGAGGGAGCGGCCACGCCGTGGGGCCTCCATGAGCTCTACGATGACTTCACACCCTTCGACGAAGCCGATTTCTACCCCACCACCTCCTTCTACGCCGACGGGGACGAGGAGGATGAGCTGGAGGAGGATGAGGAGGAAGAGGAGGAGGAAGATGGGGGGCTGGAGGATGAGAACAGCTACCGCCCGCCCGCCTCGGCCGTGCCCGATGCCCAGCCGGTGCCGTGGGACCCCCGGCCCACCGGCCGGCGTGACACGGTGCCACCGCAGCCCTCCAGCGTGGCGGGGGGCAGCCCCACGGCGCGGCCGCGGCCGGGAGAGCGGAGCCCCCCGGAGAACGGCACCGAGTGCCGGAGCGGTTACGTGCGGCACAACAGCTCCTGCCGCTCCGTCTGCGACCTCGTCCCCAGCTACTGCCACAACGGCGGCCAGTGCTACCTGGTGGAGAGCCACGGGGCCTTCTGCCGGTAAGGGACGGGCTCCTGGGGGCACGTGGGGGGCACGTGGTGGGGGGGCTCCATCCCCTGCACCCCATTCCCACGCTCTCTGTCCTTGAGCTCTCCAGCTCCATGTATCCCATCCCTGGGCTCTCCACCCTCCTGTACCTCATCTCTGGGTTCTCCATCCCAGTATACCCCATCTCCACACATCCCATTCCCTGGTTCTCCATGCTCCTGCACCCCATTCCCAGGTTCTCCATCCCTATGCACCCCATCCCTGAGCTCTCCATGTACCCCATCTCTGGGGTTTCCACCCCCTGTACCCCATTTCTAAGCTCTCCAGCTCCATACACCCCATCCCTAAGCTTTCCACCCTTGTACACCCCATCCCTGGAATCTCCATCCTCCTGTACCCCATCTCTGGGCTCACCACCCTTGTGCACCCCATTTCTGGGCTCTCCATCCATCACCATGCACCCCATCCCTGGGCTCTTCACCTCCTGTACCCCCTTTCTGGGCTCTTCAACTCTGTGTACCCCATCTCTGGGCTTTTCATCCCCTCAACCACCTTTCCCAGGTTCTCTATCCCTATGCACCCCATCACTGGGCTCTCCATCCTCCTGTACCCCATCCCTGGGCTCTTCACACTTATGCACCCCATTTCTGGGCTCTCCATGCCTGGGCTTTCCCTCCCTGTCACCCCACCTCTGGGCTCTCCATGCCCTGCACCCCTTTCCTAGGTTCCCTATCCCTGTGCACACCATCCCTGGGGTCTCCATCTTCCTGTACCCCATCCCTGGGCTCTCCACACTTGTGCACCCCATCTCTGGGCTCTCTGCCCCCTGTACCCCATTTCTGGGCTCTTCAACTCTGTGTACCCCATCCTTGGGCTTTCCATCCCTGTCACCCCATCTCTGGGCTCACCACCCTCGTGTACCCCATCTCTGGGCTCTCCATCCCCATGCACCCCTTTCCTAGGTTCCCCATCCCTGTGTACCCCATCCCTGGGCTCACCACCCTCGTGCACCCCATCTCTGGGCTCTCCATGCCCTGCACCCCTTTCCTAGGGTCTCCATCCCTGTGCACCCCATCCCTGGGCTCACCACCCTCGTGTACCCCATCTCTGGGCTCTCCATGCCCCGCACCCCTCGTCCGGGTCCCTTTGTCCCCACAGCCCGGTCCCGCTGGGGCACAGAGGGGCTTTCCCTGCCCCCCGAGCCGGGGCCGGGCAGGAATTAGGTCAGGGCCTGGCAGCCGAGGCTCCGGGGCCGCCGCGTTAATCGGCCCCGGCAGATTGTGCCCGGGGAGGGCCCGTCACCGGCTGCGCCGTCCGGCTCGGCACGCGCCACGCGGCTGGCACCGAGCCCGCCTGCACGGGGGGACACGGGGGAACATGGGGGGACACGGGTGGGTGGCGTGAAGGGGCTGTGTCCCCCCCATGTCCACGCTGGCCACCCCTCTCCCCACCGCTGCCAGGGCTGGGAGCTGCAGGTGACGGGGATGAGTGTCACCTGGGGGGACCTTGACCCCGCTCCCGGTGTCCCCCACTGTCACCCACCTCGCTCAGCCCCAGCGTTGGGGTGTCACACCCCTCCCAGGGCGCTCCTCAGGGACTTGTTAATGTCATCCCCCATCACACACCCGTAATGTCCCTGATGACCGATGCTGGTGTCCCCTGAGGGACGGGGACACATTTGTGGGGTGGGGGGTGTCCCTAATCGCCTCCGTTTGCAGGTGCAACACGCAGGACTACACGTGGCACAAGGGGACGCGCTGCGAGGCCATCGTCACCGATTTCCAGGTGCTGTGCGTGGCCGTGGGCTCGGCCGCGCTGGTGGTGCTGCTGCTCTTCATGCTCACCGTCTTCTTCGCCAAGAAGCTCTACCTGCTCAAGACGGAGAACAGCAAACTGCGCAAGACCAAGTGAGTGACAGCGTGACAGGGCTGGCACCCCTCCAACTGTCCCCAACCGCGCTGGGGTGACACCCCAATAAATAGCCACAGTGGTTTGGGTGGTCTCAGCTCCCAGCGGTGGCACCGGGGCTGGGTGCTGTCCCGTCCTTGCGTGGTGTCATCGGGACCCCCGGTGCTGATGGGGACGGGGTGACAGCGGGTGGGACAGCTCCTGGCGATGGGGGATCTGCGGGGATGCAGCTTGTGGCTCCTGCTCCACGGTTAATCCTTTAAAGCCTCTCCTGACTGGCACCAGTTAATCTGCTGTACTGGGAGCTGGGGCCACCGGCTGGGCTCACCACGCTGCCCAGAGGCCACCGGAGATGGGCCCCGCTGTGTCCCCAGGGACAGGGCTGGCATGGGTGAAAGTTGGGGTCACCTCTTTGCCTCACCAATTGCTGCCCATCTCCCTGGAGCCAGGGAGGAGAAAGCCCTCCCAGCCTGGGTCCCTAATGAGCTGTTAATTAGTGTTTGGAAGGGCCAAGTGTAATTAGTGAGGAAGCTCCGTGCCAGCCCTTGGGTTTCCCTCTCCAGCCCTGGGAGCTTGCGGCTCCTGCCTGCCCCGGGCTGCCCTCACCGCTCCCCTGCCTGCACCTTCCCACAGCTGGGGGGATTTACCCCCCAAACCCCCAGATTTGGGGTATTTAGCCCCAAATCCCCAGAGCTGGGGGCATTTAGCTCCCCAAACCCTAGATCTGGGGCTATTTAGCCCCTCAAGCCCCTGAATCTGGGGCATTTAGCCCCAAACCTCCATCCCTGGGGACATGTAGCCCCCAAACCCCAGATCTGGGGACATGTAGCCCCAAACCCCCAGATCTGGGGCATTTAGCCCCAAATGCCCATACCTGGGGCTATTTAGCCCCAAACCCCTTGACCTAGGGACATTTAGCCCCCCCCAAACCCCAGAGCTGGGGTCTTTTACCCCCCAAATCTCCAACCTTTGGGATATTAAGCCCCCCAAACCCCAGACCTGGGGACATGTAGCCCCAAACCCCCAGAGCTGGGGGCACTTAGCCCCCAAACCCTCAATCTGGGGATATTTAGCCCCAAAACCCCAGATCTGGAGTATTTAGCCCCAAACCTCCATCCCTAGGGATATTTATCCTCATACCCTAGAGCTGGGGGTCATTTAGCCCCCATATCCCCATCCCTGGGGGCATTTAGCCCCATTCCCCCCTCAGATTGGGAGCATTTAGCCTCCAAACCCCCAGATCTGGGGGTGTTTAGCCCCAAACCTCCGTCCTTGGTGACATTTAACCCCAGCCCTCCAGCACTGGAGGTATTTACCCCCCAACACTGAGTTCACCCCAGAACGTGACCGGGGGTGCGGGGGGTCCTCGGTGGGGTCCCCGCTCTCAGCGCCGCGCTCTCCTCTCCTCTCCCCCGGCAGATTCCGCACCCCGTCCGAGCTGCACAACGACAACTTCTCCCTCTCCACCATCGCCGAGGGCTCCCACCCAAACGTAAGGAACCTTGGTGGCACTGTCCCCTGCTCCCACGTGCTGTCCTACCCTTGTCCCTCTGTCCAGTAATGTCCTGTCTGTCCCCCCTACCCATGGTCCTGGCACTGCCTGGGTGATGGTGTCACCACCGAGTCCCTCTGCACCTTCCTGTCCCCGTCCCGCTGTGGCCACCGCTCTGTCCCCTCTTTGTTGGGTCCTGCTGTGCCGCATCCTGCCCCGACTACCCAACCAGACCTGGGCCAGGCAAGGGGTCGGTGTCACCTCGCTGTCCCCCTGCCCACGTGGCTGAGCCACCATCCAGAGTTGGCTCTGACTCCGTGCACGGGTGACAGTGGCATTTTTGGGGAGGGGACATGGCACCACCGCGCTCCAGCTCCAGCAGACGATGCTCCCCGGCTGCGGCATCGCTGGGGCAGGACTGGCGGACACGAGCCAGCAGCGGCGGACGATGCTGGAGGATGAAAAGCTCCGGGATGGTGCTGGCGTGGTCAGGATGTGGCCACCCGTGTCCCCCCACCCGGATCTGCCCTCCCAACCTCCCGTCTTTCGCATCGAAACAGAGAGAAGCGAAGGGTTTCGCGGAGCGGGAGCCGGAGGAGGAGCGTAGGTCCCTCTAGCCTTGGCCTGGCCCAGAGCCGGTGTTCCCCGTCTTCCAACCGCCTTTAGCAGCCGTAGCGCCCGCCGCCGCTCGGCCCCGCCCCCTGGCAGGAGGCTCCCGGAGCCGCCTCGCTCCCCGCTGCGGAGAGGATGGATCGTGGGATGAATTCGGTGCCGCCCCCCGGTGCCTTCGCTGGGCTCTGACCCGACCCTCGTCCCCTCCGGGATGTGGAGAGCTCGGTCCTGCAGCGGCACAGGGTGCCCAGGACGCAACGTACCGAGGGTGTGGAGGGGACAGCTGGGTCAACACCCCTGGGAAAGGGGTTTTTGGGGACACACGGTGCAGCCCCTCCGCCGGGTGAGGAGCTCAGTGCCCCGGCAGCGGTGCCCATCCCATGGGATTTGCCGTGGAGCCAACGGCGTGACCCCGGAGCAGCTGGGAATGGCTCACAGGGTCACTGCCCAGAAGGTAGAGGTTCCCCATCCCCGTCTGAACCAGCTCTTGGGTGTCTCCATCCATCCACCGCTCCAGGAGCACCCTAACGGCTACGACGGTGGCACCAACGGCAGCGCCGGGACCATCCGGGCACAGACATTCCCCAATGCAGCCAGAGCTCGGCCCCGGTGCCATGTGGGGCTGCTCTCCCCATGGATGTGGGACAAACTCGGGGCACAGCCCAGCTCCTGGGGGGAAGATGGTCCCTGCAGCCACGGGGGGACATCGGGAAGAGGCGTCCCCGGATGGGGCCAGCGGCACGGCGGGGCCGGCTGTACGCTAACGAACCACAATAAACCCAACCCCTCCGGCCTCCTGCCAGCGCCGCCCCGGGAGCTGCTCATTGGTGTGGGGGTGATGAGGAGATGAGCCAGGATGGAAGTGGGAAAGAGGAATTGGGTGGTGGGGGGACAGTGGCTGGAAGGGTGGTGGGTGGGACGGTTCCCACGGCCGGCACGGCTCCTGGGTGCTGTTGGTGAGCGACTTTGGGTGCTGGAGCACCCCAAGGTGGGGAACCCGTGGTGGGGAACGGTGGGTGGGTTGGACACTGTCACCCATCCCCTGTCCCACGCCGTGAGCTCCACGCTCCCCCCGTGCTGAGGTGTGTGCTGGGTCTGGGGGCCGGGGTGCTGCGTTGCCGGTTGGGATGTCGGTCCCTTCACCCCAACCCCACTGTGGATCACACCCCATTGCAGTGGTGTCCCCCACGGCACGGCCATCTCCTGACCCCACCCCATCTCTCCCAGCAGGATGATCCCAACGCTCCCCACAAGCTGCAGGATTCCCTCAAATCCTGTTTGAAGGACGAGGAGCCCTTTAACATCCACAACTCGACGTCGCCCAAGCACGACGGCAGCAAAGGGGAGCAGGACGGCGGCAACGAGCTCAACTGTCTGCAGAACAACCTGACGTGAGCAGGGGAGGAGGAGAGAGCAGGATCCAACCCTCCCACTCCCTGCTCTCCAAATCTCCTGTCTCCTCCCCGTCTGGTATCTCTTTTTCCCACTCCGTGGCATGCTTTGGTGTGTTTTGTACAGAGGAAAACAAACAAAAATTCATTTATCATCATCATCATCATCATCATCATCATCACCACCCAGAGCCGAAGGCTGGAGGAGGTCTTTGGCCGCGCCGTGTCGTGGGGGTGTGGTTTGTGCTCGGTGTCTCTCGCTTGGGGTAGTGCAGCGCTGTGATTTCTAAACCTTTGCCGTTCCGCAACTCACTTCTTTTGTACTTTTCCCCCACTTTTTTTGCAATACAACTGTGAACCCACCACCAAGGACAGGAAAAAAGGAAAAGCTTGAAATAAAGCTGCTTTTTTTTTTTTTCTTTTTTTTTTAAAGTTAAGCCTCTTGCCGGTGCCTGCGATCCCCTGACACGGACACAGCAGCTCCTCAGTCCCTGCTCCCCAGGGTCCCAACTGAGTGTCACCTGGGGGGGTGGCAGGTGACTGACCCCCCCCTCCCCACCCTCCCAGCTTTACCAAGTCAGGGGTGGGACGTGTCCCACCAGAGCAGGGACCCTCGGGGTGCTGCCACCCCAGACATGCTGGGGTGCATCTGGGGATGTTTGGTGGAGGTGCTTCATCCCTGTCCCCACAGTGGGGTCCCCCTGCAAGGTGTTGGGGCACAGGGGTGTGACCATCACTGACAGTGTCCTCCCAGCCAAACCAGCCTCCTTTGATGGAGCTGCCTGGGATGTTGGTGGGACTTTGGGCTCTGCAGCCCAAACACCCTGGGGTTGTCACCCCCCAGCTCCTCGTTTCCATCCAGCAAAACCCTTGGAAGCTTTGGTGACCTTGGCCCAGCTTCTGCCGGTGTCAATCAGAAGCAGCCCCCTGCTTGTGGAGAGGGGTCTCAGCCTGAGGAACCCCAACACTCCCACTTGCCCTCCCTTCTGGCTGCGGCTCCATCTTCCTTCCCACAGGAGCTGATTTCTTCTGGAAACAATTAACCCACGAGCCAAACCTCAGGGCTCCTTGGGAGGAGGAAGTGAAGCAATTAATCACCGTGCAATACTGAGCGCGTCGCACGCGCGGTCGGGCTGCAGCCGGTGATCTCTCAGGGGCAGGTGGGAGCTAAAGCCACAGCTCAGCGTGTTTCAGCCATTGCCAAGCTGCTCAGTAATGAATTCTCAGCTCACTCTTGGAGATTAAGAGATGAGGGGTGCTGGTGGTGGTGGTGGTGGTGGTGGTGGTGGTGGGAGCCGGCAGATGACCCTGGGGGTTGTACAAAGCAGAGCGAGCCGCTGGCCAGCACCACCGGGGGTTTGGGTTTTGCTGTTCCCTGTCCAGCACGGAGCTGTGTGATGGGTAAAATCACGGTGAAAGCACTGGGGCAGCACGGATACAGGCACAGAAGGTGGTTGGGGACAAGCCTGGAGGAGAGAGATGTGCTGAGGGAGCCTGGCTGAGCGGAGAGGAGATGTGGATGCTGGAGAAAGCCTCCTGGAAGGGGAGGTTGTCCTGGAATGGGTACAGAATTCCCATGGGAAAGGGAGATGGGGTGGGATGTGATTGCTGGGACAGAAGGGAGAGGACCTGTGCTTGGGTATGAGGAGCAAGGGGAGAAGAAGCAGTTTTGGGTGTGTGTAAGGAAGGAGATGCTGGAGAGGACCGGGGATGACGCGGGGTTGTGGGTGAGAAACGCCTGTGGGGGTGGGAGGAAGAGGAGGGAAGGGGCTCTGTGGGGATGGGGGAGGCCACCCCACGTCTCCAGCTGCTCTTGGAGGGAGTCGGTGGCGCTGGATGCAGGGAGATATGGGGTGGGATGGGGCAACTGGGGAGCGAGTCCAACTGGGGAGCGTGCAGCTGCATGGTGGGCTCTGGAAACTCTCCACTCCTTGCTGGGATCCTCCTGATGGTGCCTGCGGGTCCAGCTGGACACTGCCTGGAGAGAGAGAGAAGAAAATCTCCTTTGCAGGGAAGAAGCAGCTGGTGTAATGGCTGCTCTTGTGACCAGACAGAGACATCTCATCCCTGTTCTGGTGGCCAGCAGCAGGCAGGTCTCCTACCTTGACATGAGGCTACATTGACCCTTTGAGTGATCATAGAATCATGGAATCCCAGACTGGTTTGGGTGGGAAGGGACCTTCAAGCTCCTCCAGTCCCAGCCCCCCTGCCAGCAGCAGGGACACCTTCCACCAGACCAGGTTGCTCAAAGCCTCATCCAGCCTGGCCCAGAACACTTCCAGGGAGGAGCAGCCACAGCTTCTCTGGCCAACCTGGGACAGGGTCTCACCACCCTCACACCAAACAATTTCTTCCTCACATCTCAGCTCCATCTCCCCTCTGCCACTTTCAAGCCATCACCCCTTGTCCTGTCACTCCCTGCCCTTGGCCAAAGTCCCTCCCCAGCCTTCCTGGAGCCCCTTCAGGTACTGGGAGGCCACTGGAAGGTCTCCCTGGAGCCTTCTCTTCTCCAGGCTCAACAGCCCCAACTCTCTCAGCCTGTCCTCACAGCAGAGCTGCTCCAGCCCTGGCATCATCCTCGTGGCCTCCTCTGGACTGGCTCCAGTAGCTCCATGTCCTTGTGCTGTTGGTGGCCCCAGCCCTGGAGGCAGCACTGCAGGGGGGGTGTCAGGAGAGCGGAGCAGAGGGGCAGAATCCCCTCCCTGGCCCTGCTGCCCACGCTGCTCTGGGTGCAGCCCAGGACACGGTTATTGGCTCTGTGCTGCCAGCGCCAGGGGGTGGAGGGGACGGGTGTCATCCTCAGCCAGGCACCCACACGGGCTGTGGGGACTTAGCGGGGTTCAGGGCACAAGTGGGGCACGAGGAGGTAAGAGGTCTGAGGACGCTCCTGTTCATCACACACATTAAAAGAGTTGGGGGGTGAGGGTATCTGTCCTCCTGTCCCCCCGCTCCGGGGTCTCAGTCTGCCCCCAGAACTCCCCTCCTCGCTGTCCCCCCTGCCTCAGACCCCACTCCCCTCCCCTCACGCTCCCGCTTCCCCCACAAAGCCACAACCTCCACTCCCCATCTCGCTCCAGCCGGCCATGGGCCCCCACCTGGCTCTGGGGTCAGCGTCCCCCGCCGTGCCTCAGTTTCCCCCTGGGTGACAGCACGTCCGCAGCCCAGTGCATCTCCTCCCGCTCTGCCTTTGCCAGAGCACTGAAGGAAGGAGGAGCGTGGGGTGCACAGGCGGGTGGGTTGGGATGGAGGGGACAGCTGGGGTCACTCGAGGGGCCGGGCTCCCCTGACACGGGGAGAGCAGGGGACAGCAAGGAGCATCCGGAGCTGATTCCATGGGCCCTGTGGAGGAATTTGCCTCCCAGCCAGCAAAGCAACACAGGGGCTTTAATCACACGCCTAATGGCTTGGAAACGCGAGCCTGGGGACAGCCATTAAATTGGAATGCTTGGTTGGTTTGCTGGGAGGGGACGGGGGGTTTTGTGGCCGGGTGAGGGCTGGCACGGGACGCGGGGTGCCAAGGGACGGGAATTGGCAGCGGCAGCGGCTCTGTCCTCCCCGCTCCGCCGTCCTCCTTTCTCTCGCAGACACATAACAGGATTAGAGCCGCGACCCCGGGACAAGGAGCTTTTCTTCCCTTTGACGAGCTCCAGCTGCCTGAAACAAAACACCCGGAGTCGCGATTCACCGGCCGAGCTCCGGCCGGGGGAGGGAAGGAGGGGAGAGGGGTGGGAGCGGCAGCTCCATGGGCTCCAGCAGGCTGGGAGCACCCCAAGCCGTGCTCAGAGTCCTCGGTATGGGGGGCTGCTCCTTCCCCAGGCTGCTGGGAGCTTTTCTGGGAGCAGGGGGTGGGGATTTATCTGGTATCTGGAGCTGCTGGGGTGGGATCTCTGTGTCCATGTCCTCTCCAACTGGGATTTACAGATGTTGAGCACAGCTGTGACTGTTGTTGTGAGGTGCTGGTACCCACCACGCTGGCAGAGGCACCTGTGTGTGGCTCTGGATGTTCCCACCTCACCATGAACCCACGTCCTGCTGCCTCACTGGGCCGTGCTGATGTGCCAACACCGTGCCTTCCCCGTGTGGCATTTGAAACACCCTTGAGGCCATTTCACAGAATCCCACAATTTCCTGGATTGGAAAAGCCCTTTGAGATCATGGAGTCCAACCATGAACCCAACACTGACCAGTCCCCACTGACCCCTGTCCCTCAGCACTGTGTCTACACGACTCTGCAATCCCTCCAGGGATGGGGACTCCACCACTGCCCTGGGCAACCCCTTCCAATGCCTCAGAACCCTTTCAGCAAAGAAATTCTTCCTGATGTCCTGTAGGTCAGCATGGGGAGCTGGTAGGAACATCTCTGCTGACATCTAGATCTTCCCACCATGGCTGGGCTGCCTCCTGGCTCGTGGGAGCCCTCACTGGGTGTCTACACAGACAGAAATCACCAGGATCTCCGTATTTCATGACGGGAAACACCAGTTACTCCCCGATTCTCAGCCTCGCTCTATCAGGGAGCGGATCCAGCATTAAACTGACTCTGTGTTGGATTTAAAAAGAGGAGAAAAGCAAAATCCTCTTAACTTCATAAACTGTAAAGTGCTCAGTGTGGGAAAGAACAGCTGGGCACACGCTGGCCAACGCAAGCGAAGCTCTGGGGGTGGCTTTAACCACGGCAGACCCTGTTTGTCCAGTGGCTTTGCACCACGCTGGCCAGGAGATGGGTTGGGTTAACTGGTTCTGCTGGGAGAGGAAGAGAGAAGGGCACAGGCAGCCCAGGACTCTTGCAGATCAGCAGAGACTGATTTGAAATGCACAGGCAGCAGGTTAAGTTGGCCAAGATTGAGTGTGGAGTCTTGGATCTGGAGTCCAAGTCTGAGGACCAAGCTCATAACTTTCATGATGTGGAAGAAAAGGGAAATAAAGACAAAAGACCCCCGAGACATTTTGAGAAGTGGGAAGTGAGATCTCATGGGAGACACGTTCAAAGGTGAAAGGAGTTAAAGAAACTGGCAGCTCTTCAAAGAAACGATGAAAAAACCACCCATACAAGGCATCCCAATAGGAAATGGAGCAGGAACCAGCTTGGCTATGTCACAAGCTCCTCAGTGACCTCAGGCTGAAGGAAAAAAGTTGACAGCAAGTGGGAACTAGGTCCAATTACTAAGGACAGTTATAAGAGTCCCATAAGCATGTGGGGAAACATCAGAAAAGCCGAAGCACAAATTGAGATGGAAATAGAGAGGATGATTCAGAGGAAAAAGAAACGAGGAGGAGAACGAGCAGGGGAGCGTTGGTCCAGACCCAGTGAAGGAGGAAAGCTGCTGACAGAGGAGGCCAAGAATTCAAGGGGTTCATTGTTTCTTTCTTAAAAAACCCTCAGTTTTTAAATAATGCCAACTCTGAGCAGACCCCACCACAGTGAGAAGCACGGTGTGCTCTCCACCGAGTGCTAATTGCAGTAAATGAGAACACTAACGAACGTGGTCAGGCACTTTCTGAACTTCATCCTAAGGTACTTAGAAAATCAGTCAAAGCCACCTCAGACCCATGAGGTAGCACAAGGGATGGACAAGGTTTTACAAGACCGGGGCCAGTTTGGGACATGTCACTTCAGGAAAGATGCAACCCATGGGAGAAGATTCAAGGGAAGCAAGAAGAAAGATGAGAGATGCAGAAAAGACAGTGTGAGGGGTGGGGTAGGCAGGGTGGGGAACTGGAGACATGAGGACAGTCCCAAAGGGTGTGAAGAGCTTCTTCAAAAAGGCTGGGAATAACCAGGCTCTGTGGTGGCACATCAGGAGACCCCAAAAAAGGTGAACTTCAAATGATGAACTTAAAATGGTTTTAAACTCAAAGAGGGGAGATTCAGACTGGAGAGAAGGAAGGAATTTTTCACACTGAGGCTGGTGAGACCCTGGCCCAGGTTGCCCAGAGAGGTGGTAGAAGCCCCATCCCTGGAAACATTCAAGGTCAGGTTGGACAGGGCTGTGAGCAACCTGATGTGGTTGAAGATGTCCCTGCTCACTGCAGGGGGGTTGGACTGGATGATCCTTTAAAGGTCCCTTCCCACCCAAACCACCCTGTGATTCTTTTCTGTGATTCTATGAACTTCAGTTGCCAGAAGAGCCAGCTCAGGGAGACATTAGGAAATATTTCCAAACCATAAGGAGAAAGAACCCCAAGGACAAAGTGCCTGGGCAGAGTGGGGAGCTCTCCTTGTAGAGGTCATCAAGAGCAGGTTAGATGTGTCTCTGTGTGACAACAATCACTGACTCTGCCCCACAGCGAGGCTGTGGGTCTCCCCTGGGTTCCTCTCAGCTGTTTTCTATGGTTCTGTGTTTTCCAACACAACCACTTCTTCTCACAGACCAAGGTGGGGCTGAAGGGTAAGCCAGTCTGGCTTCTCTACCTGGTGGACAATTCACATCTGCATTTTTGTGTCTTTCACTCCCCAATATTTCTTGATTTGGGGATATTGCTCAGCTCTAGGGACACAATTTGCATCTATTAAATGAATGAGAAGTGATTTGGCAGCAGCAGCTCGAAGTGACAGTCCCGAATGAAGACATCCTTCGCTCGGCGCCACGAAAACGCCGCGTGAAAAATACGGTTCCTGCTTCGGAGAGCTCAGAATTCAACTGCAAGGCAAGAGACAGCAGATGGAGACAATCTGTTGGGTAGAAGAATACAAAGAAAGGGTGAGACAATACTGGCTGGCACGGCAGACCGTGGGGTTTAGCACACAGAGGAGGTTTCAGGAAGGATTTGGGAGAAGATGAGGAGATCTTTCTGCACCTTTAGAGCTCTGGCTTCTGCCTGGTGACCCAGGTCAGAGATATAGATGTGGAGCAGAGAAGTGGATCTCTGAAGGTGTCTATATCATCCTCAAGCTGCTGAGAGTCTGTGTAGGTGAGATCAGCAGAAATAGGAGAAGGCAGGAAAAAAAAGGAGCTGTGGAAGAGCTGTGGGAGGGAGGAGGAGAAGGAAGAGCTGAGCAGGGGTGATCAGAGAGGCAAGAAGAAAAGCAGGAGGGGGCAAAACGAGTTGAAGAGGATCAGAAGTGTGAAGGGTGAGGGAATGACAGCGGATGGGAAGGGCAGAGAGTGATGTCTTCAGAGCCAAACACCTGCATCTGGGAGAGGAGCTTTTCCCTGCCTGCTTTCACCCCGTTGCACTGACAGCCACCCTTGGGATCTCAGTGGTTCCCCGCTGAGATGACTCTGCTGCTGGATCCCCCCTGGCTTCAGCACATTTCTCAGGGATTGTTCAGTGGAGATCCCTCATGAAGACCCAACAGGCATTTTACTTCAAAATGGTAAAGTGAATTTTAAAGGTGACCTGAAAATGGAATCAAAACTCTTCTTTTTCTTTTCACTTTTCCCCTTGCTTTCTGAACCCAGGGAATTATTCCTCACAGCCACTGGCACTCAGCAAACAAGCCAGGGTTAAGTGTAGCAAAGGATACTTAGGTTTGACACCAACAGCAAGTGTCTAAAGTGGGGATAATGAAAGAAATGCCAAGAGAAGGTGCAGAGTCATCATCACTGAGGGTTCCTGAGAACAGGTTGGACAAACATCAGTGAAGAAAGGTTGAAGTTGAGCTGATTTTGCCTGGTGGCAGGTGTTGCTCTGTCTACACGACCTCTCCAGCTCCCTCCAGCCTTATGCTCAGTGATCTGCTTTTTTCTCATCAGAAATGTCAGCCCTGCTCTGCCAGAATCGTTGCCTCTGCAAAACAGGTTTCTGAGCTCCACCTGCTCTTCACTGAGGGCTGAAAGAATGGTAACTCCTAATCATTTTCCCCTCTATTTTTAGTAGTTGCTGCATATACAGAGGAACACACGTGTGTACAGGTACACAAATAGGCAAATAGTAAGAGTTGGAAAGGGATGGAATAAAAATCAGTGCCCTTCTCATCTATTTTCTCTCTTTACCTTGTATTTCTTTTGTCCCAGTTGTATCAGTCCTCCATAAAGTCTTCCAGGACAATGAATATCCAGATGTGACTAACACCACCCTGAAGAGTGCAGCTGCCTTCCTGGCTCCATGGCAGGAGAAGTGGAAGGAGAAGCAGATGGGGAGGATGTAGGATGCTGTCACTCACGGCTCTTTGCTTTTGTAGGTATCTTTTAAAGGCAGCTCTGGGCTCTCTGTGCTCAGGCATTCTGTCTCTCAGGCATCAAAACTGGTATTTGTTTTCCCTGTCTCCTCCCTGGGGCTTTCTCCCTACAGCTTGGTAGATCCACAGCCTCGGAGAACTGTGGAGCAGAGGGTTTATAAATATGTGTGGGATTCTGTTTCATCAGCAGAGCTTTCCCCAGCCCCTGCTGAGCAAAAGGAGACAGGAATGTGGGAGCCAACGCTCGCTCCCCAGGTGCCACTTGGCCATTGTGCCCTCTGTGTTTCTGAGCCATCCCCAAGGAAGACAGTGAGGTCCCGTGCCAGTGTGAGACCTAATCCTCACTTCCAGAGGGTGTGGGGGAGATCTGCCAGCTGCTACAAGTGGGATGAGTGAGTCCAAACACAACCACAGGCAGTGATGTTTGGTATCAGGGGTTGTACATCATCAGCTCCAGTGTTTGCTGCTCGTTCACAAAGTGTAGACAAGCTGGAAAAAAATAAACCACAGGATCCCAGAATTTCCAAGACTGGAAAAGCCCTTTGAGCTCATGGAGTCCAACCATGAACCCAACACTGACCAGTCCCCACTGACCCATGTCCCTCAGCACTGTGTCTACACAACTCTTCAATCCCTCCAGGGATGGGGACTCCACCACTGCCCTGGGCAACCCCTTCCAATGCCTCAGAACCCTTTCAGCAAAGAAATTCTTCCTCACATCCCATCTCAGCTGCCCTGGCCACAACTGGAGCCCATTTCCTCTTGTCCTGGCCCTTGGTCCCTGGTTGAACAGACCCACCCCCACCTCTCTCCACCCTCCTCCAAGGGACTTGGACAGAGCCAGGAGGTCTCCCCTCAGCCTCCTTTTCTCCAGGCTCAGCACCCCCAGTTCCCTCAGCCGGGAACTCAGCACCCTTGTGCTCCAGACCCTTCCCCAGCTCCGTTCCCTTCTCTGGACACGCTCCAGCACCTCCAGGTCCTTCTTGGAGTCAGGGGCCCAACACTGAACCCAGCACTCGAGCTGTGGCCTCACCAGTGCCCGGTGCAGGGGGACAATAACTTCTGCATTGCTAGTGTGACAAAAGAACCCAGTTTTCCCCCAGTTTTCCTACAGAAAAGAGCTGCTGTTGAGGGCAGAGGGGTGAGGACAGAGGGGTGAGCGGAGAGAGGTGTCTGAGTAACAGCGACAGCAGCAGCCGCCGCCTCGCTCCGGGCTCGGTGCTCCCGCTCTCCAGGAGCTCGGTGCTCCCGCTCTGCACCGGCTGCCACAGGGAGGGACTCGCTGGCTTAGAAATTCTTTTTAAAAACCTGGCTCTTGCATTTTCCCCAGGGCAATGTGGCACCCGGTTCAGCTCACCCATTGTTCCTTCCAGCCGCTTTTTGCCGTGTCCAGGCCCGAGCACTGAGCCCGTGGAATTGATCCCCGAACACAAGCTGAGTTAAAGGGACAACTCGCCCGTTCCTTTTCATCCCCGGCCATTGACTCAGCCCAACATCTGCTCCCTGATTAACCTCCTCTGGCCCCAAAGCACTAATGATCCTTTATGACTCCAAGCATTACTAAAGCATTTAGCATTGTATCAGCGACAACAGAGCGATCTGCAGACCAGAAGAACCCTCCCACTTTGGGAGGCTCTTTTTGCTGCGGTGGAATCTGATTTGTGTGTTAAAATCCAAAGGGATGGGAATATCCCAGGCAGCTCAGCAACAAGTAACAGAGGCACCTCGGGTGCCAGAAATGGATAATCAAAGGAGATTAATTAAAGTGCTTTCTCCTTAAAAAATCATTTTCCACTCAGTCCCATCAAGAATCCCGGTGCTTTTTGTTAACCTTCCCTGCCTGTGCTTGGGAATGACCTCAAACACCACAAGATTAATTGTTCTGATTTGTTCACTTGGGGTTTTTTTTTCTGCTTTTGGTCCTGAATTGTTGGGGTTTTTTTTTTTTACCCACTGGTCTGACCTAGAGGAGGAGCTTAATTGTAAGCAGCATTGTTACCTATGGATGCCATATGGCTCCACTCTGCAACACTCCCAAGGTTTGCTGCATTGTCTAAATAAGCACAAAGCAGATGGGAGGGAAGGGGTAACAGCTCCAACAGCAAAACCCTCGCTGCCTTGGCGTGATAACGAGTCATGGAACGCGAGAAGGAATACATTAAGAAGGACAAGAGGTGTTTTGAGGGATGCAGCTGTATTTTGCAGGCGGTTTTGGTTCTTTTCCCACTGCAAAGAGAGAAGAAAAAAAAAAAAAAGAGAGGATTTTACATTTAATTTACAAGGCATTTAAGGCTCTGTGGTTCCTGAAGGAGCTGGAAGGAAAAGTGCTACAGAGGGAAAAAAAAAAGGGGGCACTGTGGACAAAATGTGGTGTGAAAATGGGATGTTCACTGGCATACCAATGCAGCCCTACAGACAGCTCCAGGTAGGAACATCTCCAGGTCCTTCTCTGTCAGTGAACTCCCTTTGCTGTCATCTGTGTCACAGAACCAGAGCTCTGCAGACAAACCATGTGAAGTCTGAGGCCAGGAGCCAGAGCCAGACTGTTTCAAAGGACAGTGAAGGAATTAAGGCTCTGGCTGCACCGACACAGAGCAGAGACTTTAAGTGGTGACTGGGCTCTCTGAGATCAGACTCAGATTCCCAGCTCTGTGAAAGGGTAGGAAAACAAAAGCAAAGCGATTTGGATTTTTAAAGAAGCTTTCAGCTAAAGCTTTTGCAGAAATGAAGACATCAAAGGGGAGGAGAGGAAGTCCTTTCATAGCCAAAGAACTGGTTAAATAACAGGAAGCAAAGGGTTGACACAAATGATCCAAGAGAGATTACAGATGGGATATCTCTGGGTCTGGGCTGGGATCTGGCTCGTCCAGCATATTCCTGAGCACTCTGAGGAAGGGATGGAGAATGGGATGATAAATTTTACAGATAATCCACATCTGAACAGAGGAAACAGAGAAAGAAGAAGAGCTGCAATGGCTCAACCCAATATCCCACAGCCCACCACCTTTTAACAACAATCCGAACCAGAAGGTGAGCGAAGACCAAGGCCAAGGCAAGAACTTGGTGTTCCCACAGCTCTTCCCGAGCTGGTGGTGGCCCTCAGGAGATCTCTCTTCCACGAATTTGTCCCCTTCTCCCATTGATTCACCCTCCTAAACTCACCTAAGCCTTCAGTGATGATAATTAGTGGTTCTGAAGAGCCCCACGCTGAGCTAAGCAGGCGGCTCCTCTCTCTTCCCACTTAGGAGCATCGTTTGATGCCCCCTAATGCTCACAGCAGACCAGACACCACGAGGCCGGTGCATCTTCTCTCCAGGCCCCTTGGCACATCCAGAGCTCTCACACGTCTGCCCCAGCCTGGGTCTGTGCTGGGGGTTGCCCTGACCCAGGTTCAGGACCTTGCCCTTGGCCTTGTTGAACTCCATGAGGTTCACACAGCCCCACCTCTCCAGCCATATCTGTCATATGAACCCACAGGCTCACAGGAAGGGGGGTTAGGGGGTAACCTCTGTGTCAGGGACAAGTGCCACCAGATCCAACTGCTCAATGCTGGTCAGTACTGGGATTCAGTCCCATTTAGCACCTTCATTAACAATGGGGATGGAGAGTGGTGCTGCTGCCCAGCGAGACTGGCTGACAGGATCCAATTTGGTGATGACAACAAATTGGGAGGAGCTGTGGACACTTTCAAGGGCAGAGAGGCCCTGCAGAGAGATCCAGAGAGATTAGAGAGCTGGGCAACCACCAACTGTGTGAATGTGAGCAAGGGCAAGTGTTGGATGTTGCACCTGGGACACAGCAACCCCGGACACACACCCAGCCTGGGGAAGGAGAGGCTGGAGAGCAGCCCTGAGAGAGGGACCTGGGGGTTCTGCTCCATGGCAACTTGAACAGGAGCCACAGTGTGTCCTGGCAGCCAAGAGGGACCCCCGTGTCCTGGGGGCACCCAGCCCTGCACTGCGAGCCGGGCCAGGGAGGGGATCGTCCCGCTCTGCTCTGCACTGGGGCGGCCTCAGCTCCAGCACTGGGGGCAGCTTGGGCACCACAGGAGAAAAAGGATCTAAAGCTGCTGGAGAGTGTCCAGAGGAGGGACACAACATTGGGGAGGGGTTCAGAGGGGAAGGGTGTGAGGAGAGGCTGAAGTCACTGGGTTTGTTCAGCCTGGAGAAGAGGAGACTGAGAGGAGATCTCCTGGCGGTCTGGAACTTCCTCCCCAGGGGCAGAGGAGGGGCAGGCGCTGAGCTCTTCTCTCTGGCCACCAACGCCAGGAGCAGAGGCCATGGCAGGAAGATGTGGCAGGGGAGGGGGAGGTTGGCCATGAGGAAAAGGTTCTTGAGGCAGAGGGTGGTGGAGCACTGGCACAGGCTCCCCAGGGAGGTGCTCATGGCACAAAGGCTGACAAGATTCCAGCAGCATTTGGCCAAGGCCCTCAGGGACATGGTGTGAATGTTGGGATTGTCCTGTGCAGGGACAGGAGTTGGGCTCCATCATCCTGGTGGGTCCCTCCCAGCTCACAGTGTTCAATGATGCCATGATCCTGCTGGAGCTCAGTGATGGGACAGGCCGAGTCCTGCAGCAGGATGAACCCAGAACACCAGGGGGGCTGCCCAGCCGAAGCGCCCTGGTAGACAAGACCCTGGGGTGGGCTCCGGGGTGGGGGTGACCGGCGACGCTGCTCACCCCCCCGGGCTGCCTGAGGGGAGCACGGCCGGGGGGACAGGCGCAGCGCTGGGCCCACCCACAGCAGCACAGGCGGCCCAGGGCGGCGGTGAACACATCGCTGGAGACGCCCGAGACCCGTCCCGGGGGCACCGGCTGGGGCAGGACGATCCCGAGCAGCCCCCGCAACCCCACCGGGCCCCTCAGGGGAGCGGCAATGGCGGTGTGAGGCGACCACCCGCGGGACCCCGCCCTTCCAGCAGGCGGCGCTATCCGGCTTCGCGCAGCGCACGCGCAGGGCCGCTCTACCTCACTCCGCTTCCCACCCGCCCGCCCGCCCGCCATGTTCACGGAGCTGAACGAGCTGCTGGACGCTTCTCCGCAGCGGCCGGAGACGGTGGGAGAGCGGGGACAGGGGGAGGGAAGCGGGGAGCGGGGCCGGCGTGGCGGCAGTGAGGGCCCGCGCGGGGCCTGGCGGGAGCTGTAGTCCAGGAGCCGCGCGGTGCATGCTGGGAACGGGGCGGCCTCCTCAGGCGGCCATGGCGGCGGGATGGCGGCAGCGCCCGGGCTTTTCCCTTCCCCTCCCCCGGTCCTGGCTCCGGTATCCGCCGCTCCAGAGCGGCCAGGCCCTGTCCCCGCAGCCCTCGGTCTCCGGTGTGTCTGTGTCTGGTCGCTGCCGTGTCGTTAATAACAGAAGAACCGGGGGTAAAGCCGCTCCCCGGCGCTTCCCCGGGCCCTGAGGTGTGTTCCTGAGGTTTCTGACTGAATTAACTCAGCTCGTCCGTGTAGTTTTTGTGCTAATTAAATCACACGGTAACTGAACACCCTCACCCGGTGTAGGAGCCGTGATGCACTTCAGGTCAATAAAAGATGTGTGTTACATATTGCCCCATGTGTTCATCGCGTCCCAGACTGGTGTGGGTGGGAAAGGACCTTAAAGCTCCTCCAGTCCCAACCCCGCTGCCAGCAGCAGGGACACCTTCCACTAGACCAGGTGATTTTCCCTAATTAAATATGCTTAAATAGAAGCCCATTTGGGGTAAAAATTTACTTTGTAAATCTGTGTTTCCCACCTTCTCTCCCTGCAGAGCTTACGATGTTGGTAGGGCAGGTTTCTCCCTGAGTTGGACGACACCAGTGAGGTAATTCCTGCCCAGGGCAGCACAGGGCTGCTCTGCTGGGAAAGAAACACCAGGAAAAGCAGAGGGAGCGCTGCTGGATGGAGCTCAGGCCCCCAAGGCTTGAAGGGACCCTGGCAGAGGTTGTTGGCTCAGGCTGGGTGGCAGTGATGTCGCTCTTAGCTCTTAGATTGGAAAAAAAAAAAGGCATTGATACATTCTTTGTGATTAAAACCCACCCTTTTATGATTTGTGTTGATTAAAGAAGCATCTTGACTAAGGTTTTAATGGCAATAAATGCCTTGATGAGTCTGGGACTGCTAACGAGCACGTGCTGATGAGCAGAGTGAATTTCCTGCGTGATCAAAGCAAGGTGGATGTACTTTGTGCAGAGAGCTCTGCTCAGGGACAGTGGTTTTAACAATAAGATTTTTCTGCTCTGAATGTGGCATGTTTGAGGCTAAGCCTGGACCAGGGGGGAGGGAGAGCTGGTTGGGGACAGGAGAAGCAGCAGTTGCCATTTTAAGTGCCCAGGTGTGGTGGGAGAATGGACTGGGGACAGAGTGGGTGGCTGTTGTCCCTCTGCCATATGTGCCACTTGGAGTAGACAGGAGCTGACTGTGAATTGGGGGAGTTTGAGGGCAAAGCTGGGAGGTGGAAACCACTCACAGCCACTCATGGTGACGGTGTCCAGCACCACATTTGTGTCCCAGTGCAGTGCTGCTTGTTGGTGTCCTCTGCAGCAGCTGGGTGTTTCTGTGTGAGGAGGTGGCTCTTGGTGGACACAGAGCACAGGGATCCAGTGTAGTGCAAGGATTTTTAGCTGGTGGGCACATCTTTCAGAAAGAAGGGAACTCAACATCTTCTGATGCCTCCTCAAGTGTTTGGAGGAAGCGCTGACATCCCTTTGCAGATGGACCTGTGGCTGGAGCGCTGCTTGTCCACTTCTTCCTCTTACTAGTGCCTGCAGAGTCTCCCCTAGCCTGAGCAGGTGTCTTATCTACCAAGATGAAACTAGGAGCAATTTGTGCCCTCATCTTCCTCTGTTAAGTGATTTTGCTTCTTCTTTTCCAGGGGAAGTTCACGCTGCTGCGAGACACCAGAACAGACGGCAGCTTCCTGGTGCACCATTTCCTCTCCTTCTACCTCAGAGGTACGGCAGCAGCAGGGGTCTCCGAGGCCAGGCTTTGCCATCCCCTGCTCCTTGGAGCTTCCTTCACTGTAAAATGTGTAAGCAGAGGCTGGTTTTACAGAGCATGAGGCACCCTCAGATTAGTGCAAGTCTTTGGGGTCAGGGTTTATGGATCTTAGTCCTGACTTGTTCTTGGGACTTGCTCTACATCCTTGGGTACATCCTGTCCCATCTGTGCATCTCATTTCATCATCAGTGCAGTGAGGGTTGTAAATCACGTGGGCATCTGACAGTGAGGTGTTGACTGTAATTCCTTCACCAGCTGGGTGCTTTATAATGTAATTAAACATATCAGAAATGATTAACAAATAGGTAAACTAGTAGTGAGTAAAGAAAGAGCCTGGCACGTTGCCTAATTGATTTTCTGCTAACAGTTTCACCTGGGAGTGACCTGCCAGCCCCTGCAGAGCAGACTCTGCATTCATGGACTCCTCCAGCTTTCTGCTGCTGAAGCAGCCAGCCCAGCAGATCTGGTCACACTGTGTCTGTCAGGCTTGGGACTTGGCTCAGGGTGCTGTGCAGGACGTGGGGTAGAACATGTCCTGTCCCCATAACTGCCACTGCCTCCACTGTGGCCATAACCCATTTTAAAAACTAGTTTTACTTAATTGAACAGAGTCCCAGAATTTCCTGGGTTGGAAAAGCCCTTTGGGATCATCAAGTCCAACCATGAACCCAACACTGACCAGTCCCCACTGACCCATGTCCCTCAGCACTGTGTCTACACGACTCTTCAATCCCTCCAGGGATGGGGACTCCACCACTGCCCTGGGCAACCCCTTCCAATGCCTCAGAACCCTTTCAGCAAAGAAATTCTTCCTCACATCCCATCTCAGCTGCCCTGGCCACAACTGGAGCCCATTTCCTCTTGTCCTGTCCCTTGGTCCTTGCTTGAACAGACCCACCCCCACCTCTCTGCCCCCTCCTCCAAGGGACTTGGACAGAGCCAGAAGGTCTCCTCTGCCCTCCAGCACCTCCATGTCCTCTGCACACTGACTGAGGGTGCCCTCCATCCCCTCGCCCAGATGGTGGATGAAGATGTTAAACAGGCCTGGCCCCAGCACTGAGCCCTGGGGACACCACTGGTGACCGGTCACCAACTGGATGTCACTCCATTCCCACCACTCTCTGGGCATGGCCACCCAGACAGTTTTCCACCCAGGAAAGTCTGTGCCCACCCAAGCCAAGCAGAGTGAAGCTGCCAGGAAGCCCGTGCAGAGCAGGTTCTTACAGCGTGGGCAGTTCCCAGGGGCACAGCCCTGCCTCCGGGTCTGCCCACGTCCCCCCACGGCTCTGCTAAGCGGCTGCCTGTGTCCCTGCATGGCTCTGCTAAGGGGCTGACTGCAGCATTGTCCTGGGGAGTCACTGCCCAGAGCTGCCCCTCTCCCTGAGAAAAGCCTCCCCATCCTCATGGTCAGGAAGCTCTTTGGGATTATTGATGGATCTGAAGCTGGGTGTGCTCGCTGTCACCCTCATTTCAGTCCTGGAGTCTGGGTGCCAGTGACTCTGCCTGTGTCTGTGGCACCTTTGTGTTGTCCAAGTACCCATGTGGTGCTCAAAACATGTGGGAGCTCCTGAGGGGTCAGTAAAGGCCCAGCTGGAGCCACTGCATTGTTCCACTTGAAATCCACGTCCTGCTCTGGCAGGGGAGAAACAAATACAGTGATTTTGTTTGTACCCAAACCATAAAGCCAGGTTGTCACATGCTGGGTTTTCCAAAATCCCATTTTAGTGAGGTGTCTGCTAAAATTGCTTGTTCTAGGACAAGTGACCTTGACAAGAGAAACACACAGGAGAGCCAAAAGAGGGATTTTTGGCACGTCCCTGGTTTCAGCAGCTCGTGTCACGGTCGGCTGTTGGCCTCCTTGCAGTCATACCAGCAAGCAGTGCCAGGAGATCCCAGAGCAGGATGGCACGAGACAGAAAAGGAGCCTCCTAATTTTTTGATGTCATTTTTTTCTCTTGTTCTTTCCCTTTCTTTTTTAAACCAACTTAACATTTTCCCTAATGTGAAACCCTATAGAAAGGTAAAAATTGAAAGCCTGGCCATGAACAAATGAGGGGCTCCCTAGACAACCTAGAGCTGCCTCACTTCAAGGTCTTTGCAGATGATTTTTACCCTGGCTGCTGTGATTGATGTGCTTGGAGACTGGGCAGCTTGCAAACTGGAAATGATAATGTGTCTTTTTGTCTCCTCACCCAGCTGGCTGTAAGGTTTGCTTCGTGGCCCTGCTCCAGTCCTTCAGCCACTACAACATCGTCGCGCAGAAGCTGGTGAGTCTCCTGGTGTAGGTTAATAATTACAGGGTGAAGTAGTTTCTGTTGGGTGGAAAGGAATGAGAATGGGGGAATGGGAATTGCATGGGAGCAAATGATTTCAGGTCTTGATGGGGGTGGTCAGGGTTGGGGCTCCTGTGGCGGGGGATGGAGAGAGCTTCTCGCTGTGATACAGGTGACAGGGCTCGCTGCAAGGGCCCCACCAGGCCTGGAGAGGGCAGAGAGCTGAACATTTCCTTGCTCTCTTTATGCTTAGAAATGTTTTCTGGAGATCAGCATTCCCCAGACAAGCCCAGACTGGTTGATGTAGTCTCAGTAATACTTTGAGGAGAAAAAAGCCGTGGTGCCTGCATCCCTAGGGACAGTCTGTGCGCCTCCAGGATGCGCTGGCTGTACGGCACGGGAGCTCCTGAGGTGACTTCATCCTGTTCTGTGGCTATGTTGGGGTGAAGTTCTTTGGGCCAAAGCAGCTGTAGATTCAGAAGGACACCTGTATGCTTTTGACCTCTAGGCCAAGCTGTTGCTTTGAGCCATCTGAGGAGCCACAAGGGATTTCTTTCCCAGGGTGAGTCAGGTAGGGATTCTGTGTGCCCTGAAACGAGGAAATGGAGAAACAAAGTAGACAGAGTCATTCCCAGATCAGCAGATCAGTCTGAGCTCTGGATTTAAACTCTTGGCTTTTTGTCCAAAGCTCCAGTTGTGAAGTCCAGGTGACCTTCTGAAGGGATGAGGGCTTGCATTAGTCTCCCCTCCCCTGGTTCTGCTGGAAGTCCCAGCAGTGCTGCTGCTTAGAAAGAGTTTCAGGTGTTGCAATACCAGTGTATTCCCCACTGTAAACGTGGGTTGAGTTTCAGTACTTGCTGAAGAACTTCATTTTATTTAATAAAATAAAATAAAATAAAAATGTATTTACTACTCAGTTTTCACCTTCACCCTCAGATCAATGGTCTGAGAGCTCAACCCTAAGTTATATAAAATGGACTGAGCAAATGAAGCTTTTCCATGTGGAGCTTTAAGTCCCAGGCAGGTCCTTGACATGTGATTTCCCTGCAGAGCAATTCCCCACTGCTGAGCCATGGAATAGTTCTGGCCTTTGTGTTGTAGAGAGGAGGAAATCTTGGGGGGAACTTGCTAAGTGGGAGAGGAAACGGGGCATAGCCAGCGGTGTGGGCAGGAAATTCACCTCTTAAATATGGGATCCGTGATTCTGTTTGTGTAGACACAGTGCTGAGGCACATGGGTTAGCTGGGGACTTGTCAGTGTTGGGTTCATGATGGGACTTGATGAGCTCCAAGGGCTTTTCCAGTCTGGGCAATTCTGGGGTTCCTGCCTGCTCTGAAGGCAGAATCATGCTATTGGTGTTTCCCAACGCGGGGGAATTCCTGGTGCACAGCTTGTGCCTGTGCTTTTAATGGGTGCTGTTGTCATCTCACCCTCCTGGGAGAGGCCTGGGAGAGAAGATGAGGATGAGCTGGAGCACTCCTGCAATGCCAGTGGGAATGATTTGCTGTCTGATGCTTCACCAGCAAGGTTACTGGCACTGAGGGGAGGTGATCAGAAGAACAATACAGTTTGCCCAGGGGGGCTCAGGGAAGCGATGACATTTGCTGTGAGCTGTCACCTTGGTTTCAACTCTGAGTCAGTCTCACATTGTAACTTCACAGGGGCCCGTGGGGTTGGTTGTTGTGAATTCCTCTGAAGCTCTGAGGAACTGGAGGTCCTAACATCAGTTATTTATATCTCTCTGAGTTTCTGTAAGATTTTATCTTGGCTTTCATCTTTCTTTGCCTGAATGAACACTTCAGGCTCTTTGAAGGTGGTTTTTGGCAGGGTAGTTTCACTCTTAAAATTGCTTAAGGATTTGCTGCTGTAGATCTCTACAGGAGGCCAGCTGAGATGTCATTCAGGTGGCTGCAGTACCCTGAGCTGTGTCCTACTGCAGTTAGGTGAGCTGCATGCTCCACCAAATGACCTGCCGCTCCCTTCTCCCCTCCTCTTCCTCACTGGCAAGCTCAAGGCCAGCTGCCTGGCTCTCTGTTGGCTGGAAGAGTTATCAGAATCATGGGATGTTGTGAGCTGGGAGGGACCCACCAGGATGATGGAGTCCAACTCCTGTCCCTGCACAGGACAATCCCAACATTCACACCATGTCCCTGAGGGCCTTGGCCAAATGCTGCTGGAATCTTGTCAGCCTTGGGGCCATGAGCACCTCCCTGGGGAGCCTGTGCCAGTGCTCCACCACCCTCTGCCTCAAGAACCTTTTCCTCATGGCCAAGCTCCCCCTCCCCTGCCACATCTTCCTGCCATGGCCTCTGCTCCTGGCGTTGGTGGCCAGAGAGAAGAGCTCAGCGCCTGCCCCTCCTCTTCCCCTGGGGAGGAAGTTCCAGACCGCCAGGAGATCTCCTCTCAGTCTGCTCTTCTCCAGGCTGAACACACCCAGTGCCTTCAGCCTCTCCTCACACCCTTCCCCTCTGAACCCTTCCCCAGTGTTGTGTCCCTCCTCTGGAGGGTTTTCCAGGGCAGTGGTGGAGTCCCCATCCCTGGAGGGATTGAAGAGTCGTGTAGACACAGTGCTGAGGGACATGGGTCAGTGGGGACTGGTCAGTGTGGGGTTCATGGTTGGACTTGATGATCCCAAAGGGCTTTTCCAACCCAGGCAGTTCTGTGTGGTTCTGTGTTTCCAGCTCTTACCAGTCCAGAACCAGTTCCTTACATTTCAGTAACATCTCTTCACTTGCAGGAAAAAGCTCCCAAGGATTTTTGTGCCTGTGCTGGCTCTGCAGTACTGGCTTCACTCTTTTCCTTTTCTGCAGTTCCTGCTCTTTTCTTGAGGACCTGCACTTCATTTCAAGGGCCAGTTTGTGTTCGTGACCTTGTAGAGAACGTGCTGGCCCGTAGCAAGGCGAGTGGCACCAGGACAGCTCACCAGATCGGTGTTCCCACCCTCATTTGTACAATGTTTGTTTTGTTTTAAAGGAAAAACATAGTTATCCCCATTTGATCTTCCTCTGTCCCCTGCCACAGCGCTGAGATCACAGAGCAGAGGACATCTCCTGCCCACCTCTGCTTTCCCCTGCAGGTAGTTGTACCCGAGCAGAGACCTTGGCCAGTTGCCTGGTGACAGATCACGGCACTTTGTACCACGGCTGCCCCGCACGCTCCCTCACTGCCTCCCTCCTGCAAATATTCTGCTTTCTCTTGTGATATCAGTGAGTGGCTGAGGGGTTTGAAGGGACATCACTGCTGGCAGGCTGGTGGCTGCCACGCTGCTGGGCTGGCAGCATCCTGGATCGACAAGGAAATCGTTCTCCGTTGTGGATCTGGCAGCTCCGGTCACGCCAGGCGGCTGCTTCAGAAGCGTTTCTGGGCCTGATCGATAAGTGACACATCACTAGAGATAATGTCTGTGTGCTCCTGGTGACAATGCAGCGTGGTGCTGTGAGATGATGAGAGTTTTCAGGGCTGGCTGGTGCTCTGCAGCACTGTGGCTCTGCAGCAGGGCCGTGTGTCGTGTCTCTGGCAGGCAGGAAGGCGCCGTTGGCCATTTTGAGCACTTTTTTCACCATCTCTGAGCTATCCTGGTGCTTTCTGTGCTGTTTCCAGAGGTGACATCACACAGGCTGCTAGGTTTGCTGTGGCAGATGACTACAGTGGGGTCAATCCAGGTCTCCATCCAATGCTGTCTCTCTGGGATCTGGTTCCCCAGCTGGAAAATGAATCTGGGCTTGCTGGGTCCACCCAGGAACATCATAGTCCCGAGGGGATCAGATCCCTGGTCTGACCCACAAGTACATTGCCCCTGGCTCCCTTTTTCTCATGCTGTGACCCTTCTCTGAGTCATCCTGGTGTAACATCACAAGGCTGCTGGGTATTTTCAGGAGGGGACACTATTTTGCTGTTGATCTGGAGTGTAGAGATTTTGTGTGTGCAGGGAGAAATGGCTGAAGCAAAAGTTACAATCAGTTTCTGGCTTATGGACATGAACAGGGAATGTTGCCACTGCTCTAGCAAAGCATTTCAGCAAGTGCTGAGTCTCGTGGGCTCCCAAAATTCACCAGAGAATGAGGTTTGTGAGACTGCCCTGCAACCCAGCCCCACTTTATGGCACATCAGGTATTTCCTGGCTGTTCCCTGCTCCTGGCCTGGCACATAAAGCTGCTTCTGTCCTTGGCTAGAAATTCTTTCCATGGTGTGTGCTTGCAATTGCCCCAAGAGGCTTCCCTTGGCAATCTGTTCCTGCCCTGCTTTCTGGCATGGTTTTAGGGAGTAAATATTACCTGGAAAAGCTGAATCTCTACCTGCAGCCCACATTGGGCTCTGCTGGGTGTGGGGCCAGCGGGAGGTGAGGCAGGGAGAGCAAAGGGCCCTGTAAGAGTCTCATTCTTGGGAATTACTGCTCCTGGTTTGCCTGGGAGAAGGGGAGAAGAAAGGACACAACGTGGACTAGGTGGGACAAGAGTGTGTTGCTGGTTAATGCTGTGCATTGAGTGGGTGCTTGAAAACAAAAGGGCTGTGTCCAAAAGTGCTGGTTGATGCCTTTCCCCAGGCTCTCCTTCCTGCAGTTCCCTCCTAGAAGCACATCTGAAAGACCAGGAAAAAGAAGAGCAAGCTCAGGGCTGATTTAAAAACAGGATCTGAGGTGGACAGATGTCAGACAGCCTTCATCCCAGTGCAGTCTCAGCCAGGTGAGGATGCTTGGTCACAGCATCTCCTGGCCATGAGGGACGACGTTGTCCCCGATCCGTTGTTTTCTGATTGCCTGGCAGCAGCCCTGATGGATGGATCTCTGCCCCTCACATTTCAGCTGGGAGGAGAAGCAGTGGGAATCTGTCTTTCCTCTCATTAGCACTGAACCTGTGGCAACTGATAAGCTCTGCAGGGGCTCAGGGTTAATCTTCCTGGGAAGGAACTCTTCCTTATCTCCCCAGACCTTCTCTCTGGAGATCCTCATGTGGCAATGCCATGCTCACAAAGCTGCTGCGCCCAGCCCCTTGTAGGGATTGTCTCATTGATCAGATGCTTAAGAGGTGGCTTTTTTTTTAAGAAAAAGAAAATAAAAAGGGATGTGAAAGGCTGGCACTTACATTTTGATGTCAGAATAACAGGAAGGTCGAGCAGGTGAAACACAGGGGTAGAAGGAGAAATGGACACGTGGCTTTGCTGCATCTCCCTCTCACGTGTGAGCATAGGGAGTGTGGTGACTCTCAGGGGTGTCATCAAGACTGGGAAATGCTTGGAAAACTCCCAAGGTCTTTTCAAAAGAAGGTGTTGGGACAGTGCCAAGCACAACGCTCTGCTCAGTGCTGGAGGTCCTGGGGGAAGAGCTCCCACGAGCCTTCCCCTCGCTGGGTGACTCCAACAGACTCTGTGCTCAAGGGTCCTGCAGCTCCCAGCACAACTGGCTAGGAAATAAGCAAAAAATCTGTGTTTTCTGTCATGCTTAAAAAGTTCCTGGTCAGAAGCACCAGTGCTGCTGGTGTGTGTCTCTTCCACCGCTCAGGCAGAAGCCAAATCCCAGCTTAAGGTAAGAGCTCCTGCTCCTGCCCCAGGACTTGTCTCTGCTCCTGACCAGTCCTGCTCAGCCAGAACCTCACAGCAACCCAAAGGGATGTCTTCTCTCAGGGAATGCTCTCAGTTCCAGAGGGACAGGGATCTTCTGGAGAGAATCCAGCAGAGGCCACAGAGATGCTGAGGGGCCTGGAGCATCTCCTGTGTGAGGAGAGGCTGAGAGAGCTGGGACTGTTCAGCCTGGAGCAGAGCAGCCTGAGAGGGGATCTGATCAATGTCTGTCAATAGCTGAAGTGTGGGGGCCAATGGATGGGGCCGGGCTCTTCTGGGTGGTGCCCAGTGCCAGGACAAGGGGCAATGGGCACAAACTGGGACACCAGAAGTTCCAGAGAAACTGAAGGAAAAACTTCTTCCCTGTGAGGGTGCCGGAGCCCTGGGCCAGGCTGCCCAGAGAGGGTGTGGAGTCTCCATCTCTGGAGATGTTCAAACCCACCTGGACACTTTCCTGTGCAACCTGGTGTAGGGAGCCTGCTCTGGCAGGGGGGTTGGACTGGATGATCTCCTGAGGTCCCTTCCAACCCCACCACTCTGGGATTCTGGGATACAGAAACCCCTTTCTCAGGATGCTTGTTTCTGTTTCCTGGCCTCTGGCTCACCAGTTCTGCCTGTCGTTGAGCTAAACCTTCCTGAACTCTTGGTAAACCATTTATCTCAACATCTTGCCCACCTACCTGCCATGTTGCACAACAGCCCTATTTCCAGGGTGCCAAGATGCTGCTCCTGGCTTCCACTTCCAGAAGAAATCACAGTCCTGTTGTGAAATGTGGGAAACAGCCCACACTGGAGAGCTGAGCAAACCTGCTTCTTCCTGCTGGGAAATGCACAGTCTGGCTGAGGTTTGGAGATGGTTTGTGTGAGATATCTCTGTATGATCATGTCAGTCATGGGTGCTAAATTTTCTCAGAGCAGAGCAGAGCAGAGGGGCAGAATCCCCTCCCTGGCCCTGCTGCCCACGCTGCTCTGGGTGCAGCCCAGGACACGGTTATTGGCTCTGTGCTGCCAGCGCACGGTGCCGCCTCATGTGGAGCTTCTCACCCACCATTCTAAGCTGAGGAGCAATAGGATGGTTGGCAAAAGTAGCTCTTGCTGATGGAAGAAAGGAGGATGAGACAGGAATTAATGAACTAGATCTGCAGTTGAATCTTCTGCATGTCTCCTGCAGCTCTGCCAAAGCTTTGTCTGTTGGAGCTGGACGTGCCCAACACGTGGCTCTCAGGATCGACCTCACCATCAAGCAAGGCTGAGAGCAGGAAACCTTCAGCTTGAGTTTGAGTCACAGCCCCAGGCAGTTTGTCATGATCCCTCATCCTGCTCCAAAGGGGATTCAGGGCTGAGGCTGCTTCCCGTGGGAGCCCTGGCCACGCTGCTCTCTCCCAGGCGTTGTGCAAGCGTTGGGGTGCCCAGCCCACAGCGTTCCAGGCCTCCTCCGGGGCGGGGGTTGTGCCAGGGAGTTGTTCTTGCCACAGGGATGATTTGGAGATAGTGAGAACCAAAGACTTTTGCCACCCAAGAAGGAAGAGCAAAGAAATTGCTCAGAGCAGGGTCCTTGAGTGGTTGGGTTTGTGGGGTGGGGGCTGTTTTTGATAATGTGGGAAGGGGCTACAGTGGTGGCATCTGTGAGAAGCTTCGAGAAGCTCCCCTGGATCCACAGCAGACCCACCTCCAGCCCAGGCTGAGCCAATTAGCAACAGGGAAACACCTCTTTATATCCATATTTATGAAGGAAGAACCAGTTTGGCAAGGAAGGAGAGAGCCATCAAGGGAAACCATTGACTTGAACAAAAAAGAGCATCGATGACATGAGGAAACAAAGGAAGAGAAGAGGAAAGAGAGAACCTCAGACACCCAGATCAGCATGGAGAAGACTGGGGGGAGGTCAATGAAGTCCTCTGCAGGCCATGGAGATTCAGTGGCAGAGCGGATGCCCACGTGTAGACCATGGAGGGCTCCACACTGGAGCAGAAAGCTGAGCCCAAGGGCAGATGTGACTGAACTGAGACCCCAGAGACCCCCAACACCAGAGCAGGGGGAGAAGGGGCACTGGACCAGAGACCCATCTCCAGCCCATGGACATCCCCATGCCAGAGCCAGGAGCTGAGCCCAAAGAGGTCCATGACTCCATGGGCAGCCCCGTTGGAACACTTTGTCCCTGGACTCTTTTACCCCACAGGAGGGATCTCGTGCCGGGAAGAGCAGCAGAGAGGAACTGAATGAACCCCCATTCCCTGTCCCTGTGCCCTGGGGAGAAGGGACAGAAATGGGGAGCAAAGTGATGGGAGCTTGGGGAGAAGGGAGGGGTAGGGAAGGTGCTGTCAGAGGTGGTTGTTGTGTCTCACTGTCCTGCTCTGATTTGGAACTAATTAAATGGCTTTTTCTTCCCCAAGTGGAGTCTGTTTTGCCCGTGCCCATCCCTGGTGTGTGAGCCCTCCCTGTCCTCATCCCACCCCACCAGCCCTTTGCTGAGTTTCTCTCCCCATCTCACCAGGTTGGAGGAGCAAGTGCAGGACCTCATGGTCTGAGCTGTGGGTGAAACCACCAGATTAGGGCAGCCTGGAGAAGCTTGTACCCACCTTCTCCTTGCCTCTGGATAAGAAGCTGGTTTTCTCCCATGCAACGAGTCTGTCTTCATGGAAGCAATTCCAGAATATCTGAGCCCCTAAATCACAGTGTTTTGGGGTTTTTTTTAATCTCCAAATACAGGAGAGTGGATGTGTCCACCAGTGTGTGTAACAGAACTGCCTGTTTCCTCCCCTGGGCAGGACTCAGGGAGCATTGGCTTCATGAGCACAGTTAGATAAGACTTGATCAAAATCAGCTGTTGATGCTGTTGACACCATTCCCCCAAAGCTGCTCACTCTGCAATATAATGCTTTCCTCTCTCAAGGGAGTCAGTCTGACAGCTGCCAAAGAACGGGGACAGCTTGTCTTCTTGGAAGGCCTCAAGTCCTGCCTGGACCTCTTGTTTGGAGAGGAGGAGGAGGAGAAGTCAGGACAGCCCAGTCCTCTTCAGTTTATAAGGTAAACTCGAGCGCTCGGTGGTTCTGCGGGGGCTCACCAAAGCCCCCCAGCACACAGTGTTCCCCCTGGTGTCCTCTGCCACTGCAGCCAACACCAAGAGCAGCAACAAGGTCCATGGCTGAGACCTGGCTTTGGGCTTCCCCCCACCCCTAAGGACTCAGTAGCTGGACACCTAAGTGAAGGGAAATGCTGACAGTGTGCACATCGCTGGGCTTGTCCTGCCCTGTCTCTCCCTGCTGCTCACAGAGAGATCTGCCCTTCTATCTCCAGGATTTTGGGGCAATTTCCACCCCCATCCTCATTGCCAAGCATGTTAGAGGTCTAGAGAAAACTCATTTCAGCACTCAACGTGTTTGTGATAAATAAAATTCCATCCAAGCAGCTTTATTCATTTTTTATTTAATTATTCTGAGTTTTAATCTCAACCAAGAGGACAGTGCTGCTTTAACCACGCTGGCTTTCCTTTATTGCACCTTTCAGTTCCTGAAGGGGTTTATAAGAAAGCTGGGGACAGACTTTTTAGCAGGACCTCCTGTAGTGACAGGACAAGGGGAAATGGGTTCAAACTCAAAGAGGGGAGATTCAGACTGGAGAGAAGGAAGAAATTTTTACACTGAGGGTGGTGAAACCCTGGCCCAGGTTGCCCAGAGAGGTGGTAGAAGCCCCATCCCTGGAAACATTCAAGGTCAGGTTGGATGGGGCTGTGAGCAACCTGATGTGGTTGGAGATGTCCTTGGTTGGACTGGATGACCTTGAAAGGTCCCTTCCACTCAAACCAGTCTGTGACTTGATGTTTCTGTCATCCCTGGAGCAGGGCACAAGGGTTTCACTGCACATGAGTGAGCAAAGAAGCAGTGACTGTAGGGAAATGTAGGACCTGGTGAATGTCACAGCAATGGGAACAGCAGAGGTGGCACATGCTCATGTTCCCCACCTTGGGTCTGTGGGTGAGGAGGGGGATGCACAACCCACGTGTGGGCCAAGCCCCTTGAGACCTCTTCCTTCTCTTCCAGTGAGAGCACTTCCAACCTCAAAGCCTTGTTTGACTTTGTCCAGACGTCCCTGACTCCTGCTGACAGCGACTCCTGGAAGGGCCCTGTGCTGCTGGTGGATGACCTCAGTGTCCTGCTCAGCCTGGGTGCCACACCAGTGGCAGTGCTGGACTTCATCCACTACTGCAGAGTCACCGTGTGCTCCCAGCTGAAGGTACCGCTCCCTCTGCGTGCAGCCTCCGCACGCTACGGGTACAAAAGAGCCTCTGCAGCAAAGCCTGGCTTCCTTTCCTTTGTCCCCCTGTGAATGATGAGTTTTTGGAAGGCTTTGGCTGTCCAGGAAGTTCAAATTGTTGCTCTAGGCCACTCTCAGGGAGTTGTGTTAATTCCTGGACTACCTGTGTAGGGTTCTTTGCAACAGGTTTCCCAGGAGGTGCTGCCCAGAGAAGGGTTTTCTCTGTCCCTGACGTGTGAGCAGGCTTCCCTGTGAGGGTGCCAGAGCCCTGGGCCAGGCTGCCCAGAGAGGGTGTGGAGTCTCCATCTCTGGAGATGTTCAAACCCACCTGGACACTTTCCTGTGCAACCTGGTGTAGGGAACCTGCTTTGGCAGGGGGGTTGGACTGGATGATCTCCTGAGGTCCCTTCCAACCCCACCACTCTGGGATTCTGGGATTTGAGGTGTAAAATAACTGTTTCTTAGAACTCCTGGAGAACCAGAGATCTCTACTCACACCATGTTTGTGTGTGTGAGGGCAGAGATGGAAACAGGTTAGGAAGGTAGTGAGGGGATGGTGAGTCTCACAGGGGACAGAGGTGAAGGTCCAGGTGGCAGGGACACGAGTCTCTGCTTCCACCAATCTTCAGCGTTGCAATGTGCTGCACCAAGTGGTGTCTAAGGGCATGTGAGGATGCAGTGCTTCTCCAAAGATCTCCCCAGTGATGTGGTAACTTCAGAGAGTGTCACAGCCAAAAATCACAGCCATCCTTTGCTGTTTGCATGGCAGCATCCCCCACCCTGGCCATCTCTCTCTCTCTGCTTGGGTGAGAAATAAAGTAGATGGTGTCAGGCTTTGTTATCCTGCACTTCATATGGTGGCAGGGTGTTTGTCCTGTCAGTGCTGGCAGGGGATGTTCTGCTTGCTGACAATATTTACCTCCAAAACAGCTCAAAAAAGATGAGAAATCATGCTAATACACTTCTGCTTCTCAGATATTCTGAAGCTTTAAAGTACATTTTAATGGACTGGGAATTTCATGTTATTTTAAGTCCTTGGTGACCTGCCTGGGCTGAGGCAGAGACTCTTGGGATGTATTTTTAACAAAGCTGGGGAGCTCTTTGCTTCTTGCTGGAGCAATGAAGGTTTGAACACCACAGCTCTGGCTGCAGCCATTTGACCACGTCTTTATTTAGAGAATCACTAAATCACCGAATCAGAGTGGTTGGAAAAGACTTTTTTAAGATCATTGAGTCCAACCATGAACCTACCACTCTAAATTACTTCAGAGTTGCCATTTGCTTGGCCTCACAGACTGGTTTAACTGGCCAGCTGTCCAGTAACAAGAGCTTGATGTATTTTTAGGCTGCATATTCCATAGATCTGTGTGTATGTGGATATGTTTACATGCAGCAAGCTGTTCCAGAGATGGATATATAGATATATATAGATATTTATATATCTGCTTTTGATTTTCCCAGTGGAGTTGAGCTCAGAACCAGCTGCAGTGCTGGGGGATCTCCAGGAAGCTTGGTTAGCAGTGCCTCTGTGCAAGCTCCCATTGCTGTCTCCCCTTCCTCACCCTCAGCAGATCAGGAATGAGCCAGGGGCTCCCCGCTGCGGGTTAGGAATGAGCCAGGGGCTCCCCGCTGCGGATGAGGAATGAGCCAGGGGCTCCCCGCTGCGGATGAGGAATGAGCCAGGGGCTCACCGCTGCCCGGTGCTCTCGTTCCAGGGGAACATTGTGGTGCTGGTTCATAGCAGTGAGGATTCAGAAGATGAGGAGAACGAACTGGTGGTGACCTCCCTGTGCCATCACAGTGACCTGATCCTGTGGGTAGAAGGGCTGGCGACCGGTTTCTGCAAGGATGTTCACGGACAGGTAATGCACGGGAGAGCACGGGGAGGTGGCACACGTTAGTGTCACACACAACACTGCCTGCAGGCCCCTGGGGAGGTGAGACACGCTCCACCTGCCCCGTGGGACATGGCCCAGGACCAGCCTGGTCTGCAGCATGGCTAAGGGCTGACAAGCAGCCTTGCTGTGGTCACCAGGATCTGCTGGAGCACCTGGGCTCGTATGGCTGTGACTCTGCTTCTGCGGGGATGCTGAGGGACATGGGGCTGCCTGGGGACTCCCCCACATCTGGCAGTTGGAAAAGGTTTATACAGCAGCTGCAGTGCAGGCTGAGCCCTGCCCCGGGGTGATGGCAGAGGAATATCTAGTTGGAATTTTAGAATCATGGGAAGATTTGGGTTGGAAGAGACCTTAAAGCTCATCCAGCTCCAACCCCCCTGCCAGCAGCAGGGACACCTTCCACTAGACCAGGTTGCTCAAAGCCTCATCCAGCCTGGCCCAGAACACTTCCAGGGAGGAGCAGCCACAGCTTCTCTGGCCAACCTGGGCCAGGGTCTCACCACCCTCACAGCAAACAATTTCTTCCTCACATCTCAGCTCCATCTCCCCTCTGCCACTTTCAAGCCATCACCCCTTGTCCTGTCACTCCCTGCCCTTGGCCAAAGTCCCTCCCCAGCCTTCCTGGAGCCCCTTCAGGTACTGGGAGGCCACTGGAAGGTCTCCCTGGAGCCTTCTCTTCTCCAGGCTGAACAGCCCCAACTCTCTCAGCCTGTCCTCACAGCAGAGCTGCTCCAGCCCTGGCATCATCCTGGTGGCCTCCTCTGGACTCATTCTAACTGGTCCATGTCTTGTGTTGGTGGCTCCAGAACTGGACACAGTACTCCAGGTGGGGCCTTATGAGAGTGGAGGGAAAGAATCCCCTCCCTTGACCTGCTGCCCATGCTAAATACCTCATCATCATCATCATCCAGGTCTGTGCTTCAGCTGGGGAGCCCCTGTCACAGCGAGACCTTCCCCTGGCAATTGGGATGTCCCACGCAGTGCACCCACTGCGAGGTGAGGGCTCCCTCTTTGCTGTGAGAGGGTCCTGCTTTCATACCATCTAACAAACAAAAGATGTAGAGAGAAAGGCACAGGAACATCTGGTGGGTTGGTTTCACTTCACTTGGGCACATCCTGGATCTGGCCAGTGCCCAAGATGCGTATTCCAAGCTACTCTCTTGGAACACTGCTCCTGGCTTTGGATTGTAGGAGGAAAAGTCTCATGGTCATATTTCATGCTGATGTGATCCAGGTGGGGAAGTTCACTCAAAAGTCAAATCTGATTTAAGGCTTATGGTTTAAGCCTTTGTATATCACTGTTCCTGTCCCTTTGCAGATTAAAATAATTAGGAGATTGTCCTTGGAGCTGATGGCGGAGCAGGATCGCGTCCAGATCTACCAGTACAAGATCCAGGATAAGAATGTCACCTTTTTTGCCAGAGGGCTGTCAGCTGCAGTCCTGTGACACTGTGGCACTGTTCAGCACAGTGAGAGCAACATGGAGCAAGGCTGGGGAGTCAGGTACCTCTAGACTGGACATGCCACCAAACCAGCCTGGCTGCACCACCAGCACCTTCCAGGAGCAGCCAACCCACCCAGGAGGGAAGCTGAGTGCGTGTTGCACTGTGTGCCAACGAGGAGAGCAGCCTGACCAGAGCTTGCTGCTTCCCTTCATCCTCCCACCCCGTTCCCAACGTACTCAGGCCAAGAATAAGAGCAAAAACTTGCAGGAAAGGCCCTTGGAGCGTGTAAATACAAGCAGGGGGTGCCCCTCGGGCTGGGTGTGCCTCACCTTTTCCGGTGTGTTCTGGCATGGCAGTGCCAGGCGCTGCTGCTGGAGGGATCACCCCACCCTCCCCTGGCACTGCAGGAGATGACACAGAGCGGGTGGAGGCGGGGATGGGCGGGGGGGGTGTTGCAATTCCCTGGGCTCTGGCACGGAACAGGTTTGCTCAACTTCCACAGAATTAAAAAAAATCTATAGCTACACTTAGAGCTGCCTGCACCTCGAGTGCTGGGTTCAGTGGTGGGCCCCAGGCTCCAAGAAGGACCTGGAGGTGCTGGAGCGTGTCCAGAGAAGGGAACGGAGCTGGGGAAGGGTCTGGAGCACAAGTGTGCTGAGTTCAGGCTGAGGGAACTGGGGGTGCTGAGCCTGGAGAGAAGGAGGCTGAGGGGAGACCTTCTGGCTCTGTCCAAGTCCCTTGGAGGAGGGTGCAGAGAGGTGGGGGTGGGTCTGTTCAAGCAAGGAACAAGGGCCAGGACAAGAGGAAATGGGCTCCAGTTGTGGCCAGGGCAGTTGAGATGGGATGTGAGGAAGAATTTCTTTGCTGAAAGGGTTCTGAGGCATTGGAAGGGGTTGCCCAGGGCAGTGGTGGAGTCCCCATCCCTGGAGGGATTGAAGAGTCGTGCAGACACAGTGCTGAGGGACATGGGTCAGTGGGGACTGGGCAGTGTTGGGTTCATGGTTGGACTCGATAATCTCAAAGGGCTTTTCCAATCCAGGCAGTTCTGTGGTTCTGTGTTTCCAGCTCTTACCAGTCCAGAACCAGTTCCTTACATGTTAGTAACATGTTTTTGCTCCCATCCCTGGTGGTGTTCAAAAGCTGTGTAGAGGAGGTGCTCAGGGACATGGGTTAGAGGTGGAATTGGCAGTGTTGGGTTTATGGTTGGACTCGATGATTTTAAAGGTTGTTTCCAAATAAAATGATTCTATGATTCATTTGGGAGAAGCCTCCTAGAGAAAGGGAGGTGAAACCTGTGGTGGCTTCTGGTTCACAGAGAGGACCAAACCTAGTGTTTGCTCCATCCCTGCCTGACATCCAGAGGTGACATCTGCCACCAGGATGCAAACACCAGAGGCCACTCTGGCAGCTCTGCTCAGCCAAGGCCACCCAGTGTGGCCGTGACCAAGCCGAGACCTTGCTCTGGAGCTGACGCTGTGGGACAGCAGTGCAGAAAGTGGAGATTAGGAGGGATGAGACTGATGGCAGAAGGAGGTGACCTTGTGCAGGGTCAGCCAACATCTGCGTGCTCAGGGCCACCAGAACATGCAGCTCTTTGTGTGTGAGCCAGAGCTTGTGCAATGCCACGGCTCGATGATAAAGCAGGTGGGACTTGGCCAAGGTTCACACTCCCTCTGGTCTTCGTTCCCTCGGTGGGAGCAGCCCACGGCCTTGACCAGGCAGGGAAAGGGCCACCAAGGCTGGGACTGTTGGGACAGGGGTGCAGGTCCTCTGGGAAAGGGTCAGATGTGATGGCATCGGGCAGTGCTGGCAGCAGCGGGGACTGTCACAAAGCGTCAGAGCCCAACGGCTGCAGAAGGTGGGTGTTTGGGGTGACTGTGGGTGTTTGGGGTGACTGTGGGTGTTTTGGGTGATTTGGGGCATTTTGCACAACTCCAGTGCACCCACCTCCTGCACTGTGACCTGAGAAATGAGGCTTAAGAGAAACTTTTTGTGCATTGCATGGGACATCACCAAACCATGGGGTCCTGAGCGTGCTGCAGGGGTGGATGTGGAGGTGCTGGAGTGTGTCCAGAGAAGGACAACGGAGCTGGTGAAGGGTCTGGAGCACAAGTGTGCTGAGTTCCCGGCTGAGGGAACTGGGGGTGCTGAGCCTGGAGAAAAGGAGGCTGAGGGGAGACCTTCTGGCTCTGTCCAAGTCCCTGACAGGAGGGTGCAGAGAGGTGGGGGTGGGTCTGTTCAACCAAGGACCAAGGGACAGGACAAGAGGAAATGGCCTTGAGTTGCACCAGGGAGGGTTTAGGTTGGATATGAGGAAAAAAATTCTCCACTGAAAGGGTTGTCAAGTATTGGAACAGGCTGCCCAGGGCAGTGGTGGAGTCCCCATCCCTGGAAGGATTTAAAGGACGTGTAGATGTGGTACTTGGGGACATGCTCTAGTGGTGAACTTGGCAATGCTGGGTTTATGGTTGGACCAGGTGATCGTAATGATCTTTACCAACCAAGCTATTCTGTGATTCTATGTGGAGGTGCTCAGCCCCAGGAGATGAACAAGCAGGAACAGTTGTCCCTGTTTCTGTTCCTTTCCTTCACGCCTTCCTGCTCTGGTTTCCCACCAAGACCCTTTCTGACACCGGTTCTTTCTTCATAGGGCTCTCTCAGGATTTCAAGCATGAAGCCAGGGCAAGTTTAGGTTGGCCATGAGGAAAAGGTTCTTGAGGCAGAGGGTGGTGGAGCACTGGCACAGGCTCCCCAGGGAGGTGCTGATGGCACCAAGGCTGACAAGATGCCAGCAGCATTTGGCCAAGGCCCTCAGGGCCATGGTGTGAATGTTGGGATTGTCCTGTGCAGGGGCAGGAGTTGGGCTCCATCATCCTGGTGGGTCCCTCCCAGCTCACAACATCCCATGATTCCATGATCTGCTAGGCCCAGTCAAGTACATTTGCATCACCGAGTTCTAGCAATAAGGCAGATGAGGTAAGTGATGTCTCCACTAGTTTTGTGGAAACAGAAGTGTTGGAAACAGGCTAAAAATTGAATTAAGCACGTGCAAGAGAAAAGCTCAACTAAAGGGCACAGTGACAGAGGTTCCACAGCCACCAGAGGACCCCCAAAGAGAATGTCCCAACCTCACCCTCCCCTGCCACATCTTCCTGCCATGGCCTCTGCTCCTGGCGTTGGTGGCCAGAGAGAAGAGCTCAGCGCCTGCCCCTCCTCTGCCCCTGGGGAGGAAGTTCCAGACCGCCAGGAGATCTCCTCTCAGTCTCCTCTTCTCCAGGCTGAACACTCCAAGTGCCTTCAGCCTCTCCTCACACCCTTCCCCTCTGAACCCTTCCCCAATGTTGTGTCCCTCCTCTGGACACTCTCCAGCAGCTTTAGATCCTTTCTCTCCTGTGGTGCCCAAGCTGCCTCCAGTGCAGAGCAGAGCGGGACGATCCCCTCCCTGGCCCAGCTCACAGTGCAGGGCTGGGTGCCCCCAGGGCACGGGGGTCCCTCTTGGCTGCCAGGACACACTGGTGGCTCCTGTTCAAGTTGCCATGGAGCAGAACCCCCAGGTCCCTCTCTCAGGGCTGCTCTCCAGCCTCTCCTTCCCCAGGCTGGGTGTGTGTCCAGGGTTGCTGTGTCCCAGGTGCAACATCCAACACTTGCCCTTGTTCAGGTTCACACAGGTGTGTGACTGTTGGGTTCACACAGGTGTGTCACTCAGGTTCACACAGGTGTGTCACTCAGGTGTGTCAGTCTCACACCTGTGAACCAGAAGGAGCTGTTCTCTCGGAATTTTATCAATCTGGGTGTCCCAGGGCTCCTGCTGCCATCTCCTCCCCCTAGGACCACTCCCCCCAACCGGTGCTCTACGGCTCCCGGTGCCCGATTCCCCCTCTCAGCCCTCGCGTCCGCCGTGATCCTTACACCCCGGGTGAAGGATCCGCTCTCCTGGCTGAACCCCACGGTGGCCGGTGCCCCCGATCCCCTCCGTGCCCCAGGACCCCCCTCCGCTCCCCTCCCGTGCCCCACAGCGCCTGATCCAAACCCCCCCAACCCCGCCGCCATCCGGCTTCACGTGCTCTCGCCATCACCGAGCCGCTTCCGCTCTCCCACGTGACCTCGGGCGCCCCACAACCGGGGTGGGCGTGGCCTGATGGTTGGGGGCGTGTCCAAAGCGACCGGGCTTGACAAATTAATAGGCACGATCCTGGTGGTGGGGCGTGGTTATTCAAATTAACGTATGATTATGCAGTTAGGGGCGTGGTTATGCAAATTAGAGCGTGGTTTCCCCAATGGGGTGTGGTCACGTTGGTAGGCGTGCCCGGCGTTGGTGGCTGCGCGCGCGCGTGGGGCCCGACAGCGGCGGCGGCGGTAACGGGGGGAGGGCGGGAGGGGGTGGGTGAAACGGTTGAACGGAAAGGTTGAGGGTTAAGGAAAAAAAAAAAAAAGACATGAAAAAGGGTGAAAATTACCTTAAAAAGAAATCAAGATAAATATTTTAACAGGATAAAAATAATTATATATTTAAAAAAAAAAGCAACAAAACGGATTCACGATCGCGGAAAGAGGTCAAAGGTCGGAGGTGACGACGAGCTGTTTCCCCGGTTTTAAGGTGAGAGATTCCGGTGAGCGCGATCGGGTCTCAACGGACACCGAAATCAACCCCCTCTTCTTCCCCCCCCCCCGCTGTTTCCCTCAGGGTGGTTTCAGTCGGGCCTGGGCGCGCGCCTTTCCCTCAAGCACACGGCCGCGCGCGTGCGTGTGCTTGAGGGGAGGGCGCGCGCCCCCTTTGTCGTCTCCCCCCTCGCCCCCTCCATCTTCATTTTTAACGGCCGTTTAACGATCGTTTAACGATCATTTGCCCCTGAGGGAACCACGGGCCTTTAGGCCTCACCCCGGCAGGAAACCTGAGGGGAAACCCCCCACCCCCACCCTTTTTGAGGGGCTTCCCGGCCCCTCGGGGGTGTCTGAGGGGGTGGTTTTAGGGTGCTCAAAGTTCCCACCCCCTTCTTCCTTCCCTCACAACCTGTGATGTTTCAGGTTGGTTTTTGCTGTGAAAAATGGTGAATATTTCCCTAAAGGGGGGGTTGTGTGGGTTTAATTTTATTTTATGAATGTATTTTAGAATAATTCTTCAGATTATTTAATAATTATCATTGGTATTTTTTTTTTTAAAGTGATTAATTTTATGCTTTGTGGCGTTTTTCTGAGATAAACAGGGAAAGGCACCACTTTATCCTCAGCATCTGAGGATAAAGAAGCAAAAGGTGTTTGTGGGATGAGGGGGAAGATTGGGGTCAGGTATTGATGCAGAAGTGCTGAGGGTTTGGAGTGGTGACCACCCTGCCTGCAGGAAGATTTGGAAGGAATTGGGATCAAAATGATGTTTATTGCTTAAGAAACCAGGAATCATCAGTGTGAGGTATTGCTGTGCTGGAGGAAAGCAGGGAGCAGTGAGGAAGGGAGGGAAACTGTATCTGAAAGAGGGATGTAGGAAGTTTTGGTGGGTCAGAGGTGGTGGGATGGGACTAAAACAGTGAAGAGAATGAGATGAAGGGTGCTGAGAGGATGGGGCCAGGCTCTTCTCAGTGCTCAGTGACAGGGAAAGGGACAATGGGCACAAACTGGAGCACAGGAAGTTCCCCTCTGAAGATGAGGAAAAACTTCCTTTGCTTTAAAAATCATTAAAACTTCCTCATAACTATTGAGGATTGAATATTGACTATGTGTCATGTAGCTATCCACCACAGAAAGTCCAGTAGCTGTGGACTACAGCTGTGAAATTAGTGGGCAGTAGCAAAATGTTTGTTTTCCTAATATTTTAACTTTGCTTAAACTAAGCAAAGTTAAAATTACTTTCCAAGCAATTAGTAGCACCACCATTAATCTTAAAGCAAACTCCAGCACTGTCAATGTTTGGAAAAAATAAAGGAGAACTTATTAAAAAGCCTGCTTGGTTCTGAAGAAGCAAATATATCTTGAGGGTGATGGAGCACTGGGACAAGGCTGCCCAGAGAGGTTGTGGAGTCTCCATCTCTGGGGATATTCCAAACCCACGTGGATGTGATCCTGTGCAACCTGCTCTGGATGTTTCTGCTTTGGCAGGGGGGTTGGACTGGGTGATGTCCAGAGGTCCCTTCCTACCCCCACCAGTCTCTTGTGATGAAGAAAAGAGTTATTATCTCTGCTACAGAATCAGGAGAAGGTGCTTTAGAGAAAGGAAGGAGAGTGGATGTAAAGGGAGTGACTAAAATGTGGAATAAGCCCCTCTGCTCCATGGCTTTGCTTGGCACGTCCGTAGGTAGTTGCCAACCACTTCAGAACCAGAACTGTTCTGCTGCTTTGATTTTGTGGGGACTTTGCTTTGATAACACGGTGCTGCAAGTGTCTTTCACTCTGGCTTATCACCCTGGTCTTTGAAGTTGGGTTAAAATTTAGGAATCAGCTTCCTTAGGTGCGACAAAATGAACATTTTTTGATTATTTTCTAATAAAATGAGCGAGGAACTGTTTGAATTCGGAAGTGCTGGTGGTGTGGGTTTGTATTTGGGAGAATCCCGAGGAAAGGACTAGTGCCTTAATACCCGAATCTCCTGAATACAACATCTGCTTATGTTATCAGGAGAATGGAAAGACAAATGAAGTTTCATTTCATGAGGGGAGCAAAGATGAAGCATGATCTCACTCTGTGTGAAACCTGTCGCTGCTATAACGCCGTCCTAGCGCCATGGATTTGGGATTACACGAGCTGGTGTGTCATGCAGAAAGGAGATTAGCTGGCTTGAGTGCAGAGGAAAGGAAAACAGCCTGGGATGTGCTGAGAGCTGGGCTGTCAGCCCCTCAGTCCTTCCCCCAGCACAATCCTGCTCGCTATTTTCAGTTACAGAGCTTAACTTCATGCAGTGCTGTCTATTTTCCCAGATGTGATTCAAATAAAACATCACCAAAGAGCAAAGAGGAATGGGTTTTGTCTTGGGAGTGGTAAAACAGGTTTTTTAGGTGTCAAAATTGTAGTGAGGAATGAATTTTGTCTTTTTAGGCATCAAAATCTTGGTGATGAATGAATTTTGTCTTTTTAGGTGTCAAAAATCTCAGTGATTAATGGATTTTGTCTTTTTAGGCATCAAAAATCTCAGTGATGAATGAATTTTGTCTTTTTAGGTGTCAAAATCTCGGTGATGAATGAATTTTGTCTTTTTAGGTGTCAAAATCTCGGTGATGAATGAATTTTTCAAGCTCTCTCTGAAGGTGGCTGTGGAGTTATTCAATGTTATTTTTGTTTGGTGGGTTGCTAGGCCTGTCTGTTGTGAGAATTTGTATAATTATACATGGAAAAGTCTTTTTTTTTTCCCCTCTCTTAGCAAAGAGTTTAAAAAAAAATAGGATAAGTACAGCTTGGCAAACAAAAATAGCTTTACCTGTCTGTAGTGGAATGTGGTAGGTGATGAGTGGCAGGGGAGCAGCAACAGTACAGCAATTTAAATATCAAAAAGAAAGTGGAGGGACAAGGGACTTCAAGGTGGTTGTCTTCAAGTGAATCTTTTTAATTTGTGTCCTCAGGTAAAAAAAAAAACAAAAAAAAACAGTGTTCTTTTGTGTAACTGGGTTCCCTTGGGAAGAAAATGAAATTTTCAGGCTCCTGCCAGCAGCACAGTGAGCTTCAGCAGCAGGGAGAGAGCGGAGCTGAATGGGGAGGGGAGGAGGCTGCGTTTCTTTGGGTAAAAAACTGAATTAATCTTGCATGGACCATTGTGACAGACACCGTGGGGATAATAGTTGGTTTGTTTGCAAAAGACAATGTCCAAGCCAGACTTTCAGACTTGTCCAGCAGAGTCGTTTTGGGATCGTTTTGCTGTTGGGAAGAAAGATCTTAGTGATTTGCTAGTCCTGGGGGTTTTAATCAGTAATTATTAGAAAGGAAAATACTTAGTTCTGGGTGATGCTGGAGATGCCAAGGAGCTCCCTTATCGGCTGCTGGGAGTGCTGGGGGTTTGCTCACTCAGGCTTGTCAAATGCTGCCTCCGTGACCTAGAACCTGCTGGAAATCAACCCCGTGCCAGTGAGTCACCTCACACATTGCTGGTGCTGCCCTGTGCCTCTCCAGGTGTTCTTCATACTGCAAGATGTTAAAGTGCTAACTTCTGTATAGTGAAAACTGTTCTGCCTAAAAGTTTGATTTTGTTTGGTTTGGTTTGGTTTTTTTGAGGGAACAATGCAAGGAAGTTTCCTTCTTATTTTGTCCTTTCTATTTCACGGACTCAGTTGTGTTTATTATCTTTGTTTGTCATCTCCCTTATTTCTGCCAGTGTTGGCATCCTGCCTGTGAGAGGATACCTGCTAATTAGATGATGGACACAGCATTGCAGAGTTCAGAGTGAAAATGCCACCGATTTCTAACATTTAGAGATGGTATGAGTGGAAAATATATTCAATTTCCTCAGAGTCAAAGGTAGACTTCAGTTTTTCTGCCAAAAGCAGAGGTTTTAGAGATGCATCACTTGATAGCTGGCAGAAGGTGCCCAGCTGGTACTGCAGGAGCCAGGTCTTCCTTCTGGGATGGGAAGACTATTGTTTTATATCTTCCCACAACATATTTTCCAGGAAAACTATAGTGCTTAATGCATAAATTTAGTTTGATCCAACTCTAATTACAGTTAATCAGGAAACTTCTGCTGATGTGTTACAGGGATGTGTTTTTAACGTGATGGGGTGGCTTAGTGAAAAGCTGTTTCTGGGTGTTCCTGGCAGAGTTGGTTTTTTTTAGGAAGCACATGACCCAGTATAAACTGTGATCTTGGTAAACCAGCAAAATAATCCTGCTGATGGGTTGTCCTGGTTTTTGTCAGAGACCCCCAAAAACGAGCTGCAAAGGATTGGGGGAGCAGCAGTGAAAATGGTGTCGGTGCAAAAGGTGCTTGAAAGCTCTGTGCTGACAATGCAAATTTCCCAAGGAAGGCACCTCAAAAAGCTGCTCTGCCCTTCCCCTGTCACAGGTCAGAGCCAGAGCTGGTTTCTGCGTGGTGGAGAGGCTGCACCTTTGTGTGGGGAAGTGGAGCAGGATGTGGAACATGCAGAAGTCTGCTAGAAAGGTTTCTGTAGATGGGGTTTACCTGGCAGGGTTTCAGGAACCCGCTGCCCCTGTAGCAGCCAGGACTGAAGTAACGACCTCAGCATAAGCAGTGGTGTGGTGGGGCTGCTGGGTGAATTCAGCAGGGAGAAAGGGGTGAGCAGTTTGTGTAGGGGAGGGGTGGGAAGAGCACTGGGAGTAGAACTCATCCTAAAATCCTGCAGCGAGTAGTGAAATGATTTTCAGTTGGACTCAATGATCTTAAGGGTCTTTTCCAACCAAAACGATTCTGTGAGGTACATTTCCTTCTGAGGAGTATATTTGCCTGCTATGGGCACTCATAAAAATGTTATGGACCAATTTAGCTTTCCCCACCCTGTAAACTGTGGAATAAAATATGGATGTTAACATTATCGTGGCACAATCACTTAGAAGACAGTTGCAGTTGAAGGTGGGTCCAGGTGTACGTGTATTTGAGAAATAGAGCTGAAAACCATACAGTCAGAGTCTGTGGGCCTAAATAAAGTACATTTTAAATGGAGGCCATTAACCATTAATGCTGGTTTTTGTCCTGAGGGAGAGTTTTGAACCAGGGAGTGTGTCCTCTGCAGGGAAAGGAGCCTCAGCTCTAGATAACAAGACAGGAGAGGAGTCGTGCGCGTCTCAGATGCCGCTGTGATGGAAATGAGTCACTGCAGCTGCAGAACTGCTGAGAAAAAAGAGTGAATCTCTGGTGGGTGAGGTGTGACGATAAACTGCTGCTACAGGTACTTCTCAGTTACATGGATCTGGTCTTAAAAAAGCAGTGCTGGGTAAAAAACACATTCTTATACTTCAAAGCAGTAACTGCAAACGTTGCTTTCATCACTCCTGCGATATGGGGGTTATTCAAACCCAGAAGCGTTTCCGCTCTTCAGCTGAAGAGCAGCAAGACCACATGAGAAGAATTAAGATAGAAATCAAGCCTGACTAGCAGAGGCCATCAAAGGATACAAGAAAGTATTCTGTGAAGGTTCTAATAATAAGAATATGATGGAGGAAAGAACAGGGAGGAAAACTCACTGTCCAGTCTCACTGAAACCAAAGTGTTCAATATCTCCTGACTCTTCCTGAAGAGCAAAGTCAGCTGGTGAGCAGCTAAGGGTAGAGAATAAAGAGCGAGCAGGTTTGCATACAGTCATTTCTGTGAGGTATTTTCATCTCTGTACTTCAAGTACAGACTAAAAAAAGACTTAAAAGCTTTAGTGGGTGTCTTCTGAGAAATGGAAAATAGATGATGTTTTGAAAGACTGGAGAAGGGTGAGCGGTTTGTGTAGGTGAAGGAGTGGGAAGAGGAGCGTGAGGAGGAGTAGTCATCTTAAAATCCTGCAGCGAGCAGGGAAATCACAGAATCACAGGATAGTTTGGTTGGAAAAGATTATTCTGATCATCGAGTCCAACTGGGAACCCAGCACTGCCAAGTTCACCACTAGAGCATGTCCCCAAGTACCACATCTGCACGTCCTTTAAATCCCTCCAGGGATGGGGACTCCACCACTGCCCTGGGCAACCCCTTCCAATGCCTCAGAACCCTTTCAGCAAAGAAATTCTTCCTCACATCCCATCTCAGCTGCCCTGGCCACAACTGGAGCCCATTTCCTCTTGTCCTGTCCCTTGGTCCTTGGTTGAACAGACCCACCCCCACCTCTCTCCACCCTCCTCCAAGGGACTTGGACAGAGCCAGAAGGTCTCCCCTCAGCCTCCTTTTCTCCAGGCTCAGCACCCCCAGTTCCCTCAGCCGGGAACTCAGCACACTTGTGCTCCAGACTCTTCCCCAGCTCCGTTCCCTTCTCTGGACACGCTCCAGCACCTCCAGGTCCTTCTTGGACTCAGGGGCCCAACACTGAACCCAGCACTCGAGCTGCGGCCTCACCAGTGCCCAGTGCAGGGGGACCAGCACTGCCCTGCTCCTGCTGCCCACACTGGTGCTGATCCAGGCCAGGATCTGGCTCTCTGCAGCTCCCTGAAAGGAGGGTGTAGAGAGGAGGGTGTAGACATCGTGTTCAGGAGGAAGCATAGCTACTTTAGATTGCAGTGAGGGAGCTTCATTAAGACCTACAAGAAGGTAAAGAACACTTAATTAGCACGGGGAGTCCATGTTACTTTTATGGAAATGAATTTTCTCTGTACTTCAGATAAAATATGGAACTCCTGGAGAGTGTCCAGCGAAGGGCGACGAAGATGATGAGAGAACTGGAGCATCTTTCGTATGAGGAAAGGCTGCGGGAGCTGGGCCTCTTCAGCCTGGAGAAAAGATGACTCAGAGGGGATCTGATTAATGTTTATCAATATCTAAAGGAAGAGTGTCTAGAGGTTGGGGCCAGACTCTTCTCATTGGCACCCAACAACAGAATGAGAGGCAACGGGCATGAACTGCAGCACGGGAAGTTCCACCTGCACATAAGGAAGAACGTTACTGGGAGGGTGACTGAGCACTGGGACAGGCTGCACAGGGAGGTTGTGGAATCTCCCTCCCTGGAGATACTAAAAAACCATCTGGACAAAATCCTGGTTCATGTGGTTTAGGAGTCCCTGCCTGAGCAGGGGTTTGGACTAGATGTGACCTTCAGAGGTCCCTTCCCACCTCAACCATTCTGTGATTCTCTGAAAATAGATTTAAGTGCATTCATATAGACAAGGCATATCCTAAAAACATCAAAGATCATGGAATCCCAGACTGGTTTGGGTGGGAAGGGACCTTAAAGCTCATCCAGTCCCAGCCCCCCTGCCAGCAGCAGGGACACTTCCACTAGACCAGGTTGCTCAAAGCCTCATCCAACCTGGCCCAGAACACTTCCAGGGAGGAGCAGCCACAGCTTCTCTGGCCAACCTGGGCCAGGGTCTCACCACCCTCACACCAGAGAATTTCAGAGATGCTCTTTGTTGGTTGCTTTTTGCATCCTGGAGTTAATTTCCAGAGTCAGGAACTTCCCAGAATGGCTGGAGAGTGAAAAATCGATTTAATTCCTCAGCGTTTGTGCCTGGCCACTGGGCTGGGCCACACTGCAGCGGGCCAGCACGCTCTTGGTGAAGCAGGAGGTGGATGTGATGGTACAGCTCTGATGTGTAATTCCATGTGGGTGTTGCATCAGTCCTTGGGTATTTCAGGAGAAAGTGATTCCCCAGCCGCTGTCAGGACGCAGCTACGTCGATAACACCAAAAAGCAGCAGATTGTTCCAAAAGTGACCCTGTGAGGTGCGTTGCGTAAGGACTGGCTGGCTCAGGCTGGCATCCTGCTTAGGCTGGGGTCTGGTTTTGGAGTGTGGATGCTATTTAGGACAAGGAAAGGATGAACAAGGTGAATGTGTTGGACACTGGCAGCCAGCAGCATGTTTGGGAGAAGCAGCTCGTGGCTGGAGGCTCCTGGAGCCAGAGGAACGCTGTGGCTTGTGCTGGGTAGTGCTTCACTGCTGCTTCTCCCCAAAACTGATCCGCTGGCTTTTTTAACCCATGTGACAGAGACAATGTCCCCGGGGGTAAAGATTTTCCCAGCTTAACTGTGTGTTTGTTTGGAGCTGCCACTGTGGAGTTTTGTTTGCTGCTGAATTATTCCTGTGCTGAAAGAGACAACCCTCCTTCCCTCCCTTCCCTCCCTTCCCTCCCTTCCCTCCCTTCCCTCCCTTCCCTCCCTTCCCTCCTTCCCTCCTTCCCTCCCTTCCCTCCCTTCCCTCCCTTCCCTCCCTTCCCTCCCTTCCCTCCCTTCCCTCCCTTCCCTCCCTTCCCTCCCTTCCCTCCCTTCCCTCCCTTCCCTCCCTTCCCTCCCTTCCCTCCCTTCCCTCCCTTCCCTCCCTTCCCTCCCTTCCCTCCCTTCCCTCCCTTCCCTCCCTTCCCTCCCTTCCCTCCCTTCCCTCCCTTCCCTCCCTTCCCTCCCTTCCCTCCCTTCCCTCCCTTCCCTCCCTTCCCTCCCTTCCCGCCTCCCTCCCCTGTCCAGTGTCCTCAGCTCACTGCTGATTTCCAGCGAGGCCCACTGTATCCATTTGCTGATAAAAGCTTTTGCAGACTGAAAACTCTTCCCATACTTTTTTTGTTTCATGGAAGCTGCTCTGTATCTTTGCTCATCCCTGTTGAACTTCTCCGGACCTTTTCTACTTCTCCTGCATGTCCTTTTTGAGGAGGAAGGCTGAGAACTGGGTATAGCACAGATTTCCATATTGATGGAATGATTTCAAGGTGTTCTCCATGCTTAACAATTCCTCCTGTACAATTTGCTTTTTTTGGCTGCATGGAGTTCACGTTTTCAGAGCATTAACGATCAGGACGCCAGGATCTCGTTAGTGAGTGGTGACAGCCAGTTGAGAATGCATTTCTCTGTGTGTAACATTGTTTTCCCCATACACATCACACACTGTTCACTGGCATTGAATTAAATCTCTCCTTTTGTTGCCATTAGTTGGTGTGGAGTGATTTCTGCCAGCTCTTCAGCCAGCCTGATCTTTGCCACCGTGAATAACAGACAACTGAAGGTGTTATTTGTGTCAACATCGCACCTTTTTTCCAGGGAAATCGTGAATATGTCAAACAGCACAGTTCCCTGTGGGGAAAAAGAGTTAAAAAAAGAATCAGACATTTGTTAGGATGCTTTTTCAACCTCTCTCTATTCTAATCCACTTGTCTCCACGTGGAGACCCTCTCCCTGTTCTCCACGTGGAGACCCTCTCCCTGTTCTCCACGTGGAGACCCTCTCCCTGTTCTCCACGGGGAGACCCTCTCCCTTTATCACATCACACCTTGGTTTTTCAGAAGTCCCCAGTAAGGAGTTTCCTTGAACACATTTTTAGCAGTCTGGGCAGACTCTCTAAATTGGATCTGTGCTCTAGGTGCTTGTTTACTCCTCTGGAGAAGGCAAACAGGTTTGTGAAGCTGCCTCTTCCTCAGTGTGTGGCACCTCTCCTTCCATCAAACAGTTCTCTCTGCTGTTTTCTCCTAATGACTCGAGGAGATGTGCCTCAGGGATCTGTAGTTTCCTGGTTATTCCCTAGCAGAAGTCAGAAGAACACTTCCCACCCTTCAGTGACCCTATTGGGACGAAAGGTTACGTGTTGCTGTAGCTGCTTGGGGTTGGAGATCCTCTGGGTCCCTTGCAGTAGTACCTCTGGTCCAGGACCATGGCTGGTGTGATGTCTGGTTCTGTAACCCCTTCACAGACACACCAGTCTGTGACAGAGCCTGTGTCCCTCCTAAGGGCATTTCAGCAGGGGAGCTTCCTCCCTCCCAGAACTTCTCCTCTGTGAAGATCAATTCAAATTTCATTTAGCTTTTCTTCCAGGATTATTTTTGTTCTCTGTTCCGATCACCTGTTGGTCCTGCAGACTCTCTGGAGGACTTGTGCTCATGGTGTCTGAATCAGCATTCATTATTAATCCTTATGCCTCTTCCCAGCAGTTCCTCAGACTCCTTCTTGACCTGCTGTATCACGCTCTCCTACACGGTGTGCAAGGAGCTCTCTCCTTATTTTCCTCATTTGGAAACGTCTTTGACTCTTCACTGAAATTTTTGATACATTAAAAGAATTTCTTGAGCTTCCCATGTCCCCTGAGCTTCCCACCTCCCCCCTGAGCTTCCCACCTCCCCCCTGAGCTTCCCGCCTCCCCCCTGAGCTTCCCGCCTCCCCCCTGAGCTTCCCGCCTCCCCCCTGAGCTTCCCGCCTCCCCTCTGAGCTTCCCACCTCCCCCCTGAGCTTCCCACCTCCCCCCTGAGCTTCCCACCTCCCCCCTGAGCTTCCCACCTCCCCCCTGAGCTTCCCAACCTCCCCCTGAGCTTCCCAACCTCCCCCTGAGCTTCCCAACCTCCCCCTGAGCTTCCCAACCTCCCCCTGAGCTTCCCACCTCCCCCTGAGCTTCCCACCTCCCCCTGAGCTTCCCACCTCCCCCTGAGCTTCCCACCTCCCCCCTGAGCTTCCCACCTCCCCCCTGAGCTTCCCACCCCCTCTGAGCTTCTCATCCTCTGAGCTTCCCATCTCTAAGTAGCCCCTGTCACCTCCAGACATTTCACAGAATTGGCTCAATTGGAAAAGACCCAGAAGATCATCGAGGCAAATAGTTTCCCTCTTCTGATTCCCCTTCAGGTTTATTTTAAACACACTTTTTAATGTACTTTCCCCCCTCCTGCTTTTTTTTTCCCCATTTGCTGTTATGCAAAGCAGTGGGTTTGTATTTGGGACTCTCTTATTCCTGGAAAAATACAACTGTAGTTGTCAAATGAGCTTTTTCTGGCCAAAGCAGAACCACTGTCCAAACCTGCTTTTCTGTCCTTTGCTTGGTGTGAGTTTTAAATCCCGAGTTAATTCAAGCCCTGCTCAGGTCTGATCCCACGGAGCTGGTGCCACACATGAAGGAAATCAGGATGCAATGCTGTCTAAGCAGGTGATTGCTCAAATCTGTGCTCTTTTGTCAATTTCTGTTGAAACTTTGGAGGAATTACAGGACAACCTGGTTGTGTCCACGTGCACTAAAGCCACACTGCCCGAGCTGAGCTTGGTGTGAGCTGCAGAACTGACCCTACAGCAAAAATCATCTTGGGAGAGCCTTCAGGGAGCTGAGTAATAACAGATTGGTGTTGATCTTCTTGACAGAGAAGATCAGTGAAAAATGTGCTGGATGGCAAGTTCTGAACTCAAAATTTCTTTGATAAAATGAAAGAATTTCCACTTTACAGTTCAGTATGGTCTTTGCTAATAGATGGTGGAGGAGGTTTAATGGAGAAAGTCTTTTTCAAAAGGCATTCTCACTACCAGGGTTTAAAAGTTTGTGTATTACATAACATTTGAGAGTTTATGTCCTTTCCAAAACTCCTGCTGGTTTTTAATTCTAGTGTTACAACTGTGAACTTAGATAAGTTGAATAAGTTATCTAACTTATTTTATCTAAGTAGTGTCTATTTTCTATAGTGAAAAATTCAAGAATTAAATTAAAAGCCAAACAGAATCTGATTTCTCTCTTTTTTTTCTTCTTACCTTTTTATAGGAGTTTAGTACTCAGTTCCCTAAGGCCTGGAAAAAAATCCAACATTATGGTTGCTCTTTTAAAATTCAGTTGCAGGTGGTATTGTGGAAAAAATCCACCTTAGCTAGAAATCCTCTGAATAGTTCAGTGACAAACAAAGCAGCTGCTTTCTGGGGGGTTTACAGACTTCATCTGGCGGAGAATTGTTAAAAAAACCCACATTCTGGTGAAACTGTGAAGAAAATAAGAGTTTGATGAGTATCCTCCTAATATTTACAGTAGCAGCTTTTAAATTGTGATTCTTAGCTTCATATTTCACGGTATTTTTTAATGGAATCAGTAGAATTTATTTTCCTTTTACAGTCTAGGGAGAAATGAGTCTAGAGAGGAGAAGCCTTTTGGCCAGAATCTGCTCAGCAGCTTCAGGCCAAAATTGGGAATTTGGGAATTATCTTGCTGGGATAAATCCTCCCCTCTCCCTCCCCTCTCCCTCCCCTCTCCCTCCCCTCTCCCTCCCCTCTCCCTCCCCTCTCCCTCCCCTCTCCCTCCCCTCTCCCTCCCCTCTCCCTCCCCTCTCCCTCCCCTCTCCCTCCCCTCTCCCTCCCCCCTCCCTCCCCTCTCCCTCCCCTCTCCCTCCCCTCTCCCTCCCCTCTCCCTCCCCTCTCCCTCCCCTCTCCCTCCCCTCTCCCTCCCCTCTCCATTAAACCTTGTCCTAACTCATTTTACAGATTTTCTATCACTCCATCACTTGCCCTGTGTGAGATAAATGCTAATAATATTTCTGAAATTAGAATAAAAGCTGCTAAAACTGTATTTGAGGGGAGAAGCTGTCTCACGTGATCGAGTTCCTTTCTCTGTGGTAAATTAACTGTGGAGGCCGGATCACTGGTAACCAGAACTGGGTTGGGCAAGAGCTCTGTGGTCAGGAAGAAGAGATTGAGACGTGTTTCCTTGTGTTTGCTAAGCTGTGAGTATGCTGAATAAGTGAGTAAGCTTTGGCTGGATGCAAAATAAAGAGTAAAATTTGATTTTATTTTTTTTTTCTAAATTTGGATACTTTCTATTTTTGTTACATATCCCAAACTTCAGTGTTTTATGGTTCTTCAGGTGGCACATCCTGTGATTTCATCCACACCCATAAATTGTTCATCTAACACTGTTGGAAGTGTTGAGGAAAGGAAAGGACAGTTGATTGAAACGACATTCAATAAATTGCTATTCTTAAATTGCTATTCTGTTTAACTGAGGTTCTTCTCTTGAGGCAAAAATGTCCAAAAGATGTCCTGAAAATTGGTTTGGAAACTTATTTTGAATGTCAGTTTTTTTCTTCAGTAGCAAATAACATTTTATAGACTCATAGGACCATTTGGGTTGGTGAAGACATTTAAGATCATCGAGATTATTAAGATTATTTAGGTGCTTTCATTGTGAGTTTTGTGGCAGTGTTTCTCTGTCATTGCTACTTGAGCATTTCGAGATATGATTAAAAGTTTGTAGAATGAGTGAAATACCACTTGTGAAATGGGTTTTGTTTCAGATAACTTGTGGATTTTTAAACTCTCAAAACATAAATGAGTATTGTAGGGGGCTGAAAATGGGCAAAAAGGTGAGAGTGAAGCGAGTGGCTCCTGTTAATTGGTGTGGAATTAAGATGTGTGTAAACTCCTTGAGCTCTAAACTTCTCCAGTTCCTGGCAAACACGCTTTTAGTTGGTTTTGCTGGTTTACTTGTTTTTTAGTTGAAATGAGTTGCCAAACAAGTCCAGAGCACACAGTCCCAACGTTGGGCTGGGGGGAAGAGCTCTGGGTGTCTTCAGAGGAGGGAGGGGAACCTTGGAGATGTTTGATCCTTGCAATGCCATGTTGTTTTATTTTATTGTACTGTTGAGGCCTCAGAAGTTCAGCTTCCATCAAAACCACCTTGTTTGTGACCACATTCTGACCGGGGGAAGGTGAGGCTTGCACTGAGGATGTGTTGTCTTGGCTTAGCTCCACCTTTGTATTGAAATCTGGATCAAAACTTCACCTACTCTGTTGGCCTTAGGGAGAGAATGCAGCTTGAAATTGAATTTATGGAAGAATTTCTACTTTTTGACTATAAAAAGTACCCTCCTGTGAAGAATACTCAACTGAGAACACACAGTCTGTTCTGGAGCCTTGTTTCTGACAGAGCAGTGTCAGGATGAACCCATTCCACACACCAGTCTCCAGGAGGTTAGTGCGCTGGGCAGGATTTTCCCATCGGAAGCGTTCTGGTTCCCTGTGACCTCCGTGTCCTTTCACAGCACAAAGCCTGTTTTTCTTCTCATGGGAATGCAAGTGGAGAGTGGAAACTTGGTGTTAGAGCTGATTGTGTAGCATTTCTGTGAAGGGAGATTAGTGTCTTAAGCAGATTTCTTGTTTTCCTGCCTCTGAAGCCTTCAGAAGGATGCTTCATCCCTGGCCCTCGTTGGAGGACAATCCACGCTGGCTGAAGAGTAGGAGAGTTGGGTTCCCGAGGGCTGTTCTGCTCTTCCTTCCCCTTCTCCTTTTGCTGATGCTGGGGTGTCAGTCATTTTACTGAGGGGATTGCAGCCCTGAGAGCTTCTGGTGTCTCAAGGACTTGAAGCACCTCTACAGTCCAACAAAGGGCAGGGACATCTGGTTTTTCTTTGCTGCGGTGCGAGGGATCTAACGTCTGGCTGTCTTCTGCATCTGCAGGGTGTTTGTGGTGCTGAGCTGCTGACATTGTCCTGAAATCAGCTGTAGGGAGGAGTGAAAAGAGGTCAGAGAAGCATTTGCAGGGTGAGTGGAGACTCCTGAATGGGACAGTAGACTCTGTATCGGTGCCCAGTCCTGCGTGTGGCCTGAGGAACGTGTGATACCTGTAGCTGTGTGTGTGCCTGTGGATGTGTCCCCTTAGACTGTGCACGTGCTGCCACGTGAAGGAGGTGGCACATGGATATGAAGGAGGCATTGTCCTCTATGGACACTCTTGTTTTGTGGCTCAATATCTTCACTAGAGCCCAAATCAAATTTTTTCTCATTTGACAGTACAAATTTGCAATAATCTTGCTCATTTTATCTCCAGCAGCATCAATCCTGCTGTCTCCACTTGTTTTGTGGTCTCTTTGGAGGCAGAAGGTGGCTCTGCTGATCCTGCTGTCTCTGGATGGATGGATGGATGGATGGATGGATGGATGGATGGATACCTGGCACATGACTGCGGTGTTAGGAGGGTGAATTATTGCTCCTGGTCCGTACACCCTCAGGTGCTGTGAGAACAGCAAATTGATCTGCTCCAGTGGCACCAGACTGAGTGTGACCTTTATAAATCCTGATTTTTAATAAACTCTTTTCTTCTTTCCCCTTCATTCTTCCCTTTTCCTTCCCCAAATACGCAGTCTTGGCAAAAAAGCTTCTGAAACTCTGCATCTGGGGCTGCCACCGTGGTGGGCTGTGCTGCTCCCCTCGTGAAGATGAGGTTGGTGGAGAGACAGGTCACACATTTGGAATGGGAGGTCCCAGTGGAGATGTTGTGACTGGTGGAAGGGGTTTGGGGGGACAGAAGAACTGTGTTGGATCTGTTTTACCAAACTCCATGTTTTAAGTAGAAGATGCTGGGGTTAAAATTAATGTTGCAGGTTTAGGTGTAGGGCTTTGCTATAGGCAACAAGATGGAGCAAATTATTTTATGTATTGAAGAGCACAAAAAATTACTACAGAACAGTGGTTTTGTTGGGGTTTTTTTCCTTCTTTTTTTCCTCTCCACCAGCTCAGTTGTCTGTTTTTATGTCTACCTACTGCTAAGACCTGATTCAAGAGCGTTTTATGTTACACTGAGATATTGAATATACTTCAAAAAAACGGGTTACTGCTGATTGTAAAGGGAAAAGTTTTCATACATTGGTAATTTTGCCAACAGCCTGAGCTGCTGCTGTCTTCTGAGAGCTGCATTCTCCTGCAGTTCAGTGCTAAAAGGAGCCTTTCTGGGAAGGCTGTAAAATGCTTTCAGGCAGAAATGTAAAGAATTTGAAACATTTAACTGTTGTTAAGTCAGATAAAAGCTTTTCTCTTGGGAAAAGTAGTGTCATTCAGCATCTGTAAGTTTATTTTTCCTGCAAGAAGAAATTCTACATTTCTTCCTTTGCTGCTTCATCTTGTCTTTTTTAAATACTTTTATTTTTATTTAAGAATTTGTAGTAGAGCCAACAAACTGCAGCAATAATAGGAGGTTTCCAAGAAAGTATGGCATGTAGAACCATACAGTGGGCTAATGAAGACTAATTAGATGTGTGCTTAATGAACACTGCCATGTGCAGGTCAAGGTGTTTTTGTGTAGAGGCTTCAGACAGCATGCTGGGGGACTCACCTCTGGAGAACACCTTGGCATCTGCTGGTTTCCTGTGGTCTGACACTGGAACCAGTTGCAGAGAGGTTGTGGAGCCTCCATCAGTGAAGTGTTCAAAACCTGAGAATCGTTTTGGTTGGAAAAGAACTTTAATTGAGCTTTTCTTGATAAAATGGCCAGCAGGTCCAGGGAGGTTCTGCTCCCCCTCTGCTCTGCCCTGCTGAGGCCACATCTGCAGTGTTGTGTCCAGTTCTGGGCTCCCCAGTTCCAGAGGGACAGGGATCTTCTGGAGAGAGTCCAGGGGAGGCCACAGAGATGCTGAGGGGCCTGGAGCATCTCCTGTGTGAGGAGAGGCTGAGAGAGCTGGGACTGTTCAGCCTGGAGCAGAGCAGCCTGAGGGGGGATCTGATCAATGTCTGTCAATAGCTGAAGGGTGGGGGCCAATGGATGGTTCTGGGCTCTTCTGGGTGGTGCCAGTGACAGGACAAGGGGCAATGGGCACAAACTGGGACACCAGAAGTTCCAGACAAACTGAAGGAAAAACTTCTTCCCTGTGAGGGTGCCGGAGCCCTGGGCCAGGCTGCCCAGAGAGGGTGTGGAGTCTCCATCTCTGGAGATGTTCAAACCCACCTGGACACTTCCCTGTGCAACCTGGTGTAGGGACCCTGCTCTGGCAGGGGGGTTGGACTGGATGATCTCCTGAGGTCCCTCCCCACCCCTATTATTTTGGGATTCTGGGATTTTAGGTTCTCTGTGTGACTGTAAGATCAAACCTTTCTCTCCTGCGTGAGGGCGATGTGTAGCGTTTTGGTTTGTCAGCCTCACCCCTTGCACTGCACAGTCTCCAGGCAGCTCATCCCTCATTTCTCCTAAAATCCTGGAGTGTTTGTGCTGGAGGCAATGAAATTGCCTACAACTATGGAAATGATAGTGATTTTTATGGAAAGAAGTAGTGCCTTGCTAAAAGGTCTGAGCAAAAAATATATATATCCAGGTTTTCCATTTGGTCATCAGATCAATATACTGGTGCTTCTGTTGCTAAAAATCTGCTTATTTTGAGTTGCATTACTGGGTGGGAATAGGTAGATCATTAGAAAATAGTCCTGTGGGCATTAAATAGAGTTTTAATCTGAAATTAAAAGCGTAATGGCTGTGTTTAGGGTTTGTCTTCCCTCGTGTGCTCTCTCCCATGTAGCTGAACATGGGTGCTTAGGGAAGAATCTAAAAGAGCAGCTGTGATATCTCCCTCAGCTTCTAAATATTGGAGGTTTACAGGATTCCTAAGCCAGATATGTATTTAAAAAAACCCCTTATTGGATTTTTTTGCCTGTGTGTTCTCCCACACTCAGGATGGTGAAGCTGAGATGTTCAAACTGTCAAGTGTCCGACTGGATTTAATGGGTAACCTGGTTTAGGGCTTGTATTGAATTCTCTGGTGCAGTCATGAACAGCATTTTTCTATGGACAAAATTACTTATTTTGTATGTTTTTGGGTCTCTTATTATCTCAGTTTTATTCTGGAGAAGCCAGGAAATAATAAATAAAAAATAAATGTATTTATTTCCTCTCAAATAAAAATAGAAAAAACTTGGATAATCATAGCTTTGAACTGTACAAAAGGAATCTGTCTTGCCTTCAAGCCTTTCACTTCTCAGTGCATTGTTGTGAGCCACATGCTTTACATTTAGCCTGGGATTTAAAAAACAATAGTTACAGGGTGGATTTCTTCTCCATCTTTCCCAGAAATTCGATTAGCACTTTATTTTGATGTATTATTTTAACCTTTTCTTAGGGCTTTTCTAGTGCTTTTTTTTTTTAGACTTTGTACATGAATTTCAAATTTAAGTGGATTGTTTCTGACATCTGCAGTTCACTCTGCCCTGGGTGCACAGCTGAGCCGTGACTCTTACCAGCAAGTCACAGTGTGCTTTGACAGAACTATCTGTGGTTTTTATTTTACTGTGCAGTGTGCTCTGGCTCAGCCTTCTGAACTGTGGCTACTCAGGCTTCCCTCCCTCATTCCCCTCTGCAAAACAACTTTCAGTAGATGAGTCTTAGCTGCAAAGCCTGTCCAAGACCTCAGGATATTTTCTGAGAATATCAAAAATTCCAAGGTCCAGGAGTGAATCTGAATTCAGGCAGATGAAGGGCAGTAAATATTCATTGTTAATAACACCTATTTTTCCACACATCTCACCTTCAGTTAATCCAGAATTCTCCCCATAATCTCCCATCTGATTTAAATTATTTTACTGCACTACTTCAGCAGATCCAGCTCCAGAGGAAGAACCCGTTGACAGGGATGATGTGTGCGTGCTCATGTGTGTGCTGCTCTGCTCTCGTCTCTGGTTACCAATGTTTAAATGCTTTGCTGGGTGTCCAAGAGCACTTCCCTGAAGTGCAGGTTGCTGACAGCCAGCCTCAATCCTTCTTTTCTAATTGGCATGTTGGCATCTCCTCGGAGCACTGCTTAATTCTTTCCCTGCTAAGCTCCTTTTCTTCCTCCCCTTTCAGCCGCCCGGGTCCCTGCGCGCTCTCTCTGCCCAGCGGCGCTGCCTGACCGCTCCTCAGCCTCTGCTCCTGTTTTCTGCCCTTCCTCCCCTGAGGCCAAACTCAATGATTTGATCAATTGCCTGTAGGCTCAGAACAAGTGCTCAGAGTGTGGTGACCGCTTCTCCTTTCTCTTCTGAGGAGGTACGACGCTGGAAGTCTTCCTAAAACAAGCTGCTAATATTTATTTTCCTTTATTTATTTCTTTTCCTCATAACCCCTGTTTCTTTCCAATCCCTAGCTGGATCCAGTGCCTTCACTGAAGAGTTGCCCATGCTGGAATTGCTTGATCCCCTGATATATTCCGGGATGGCAGCCAGGTGACGACAATTGAGGATGACCCTGACTGAAAAACTGCGCGAGAGGATATCGCGGGCGTTCTACAACCACGGGCTGTTGTGTGCTTCCTACCCCATCCCCATCATCCTCTTCACTGCTCTCTGTATTCTGGCCTGCTGGTAAGTCACACAACATACCTGGTGTCACAGAGTGGTGCTGCTTGGTGGGGTTTTCAGAAGGGGTTCAGGTTTCCCCTGAAAAAGAAATTATTTTATATATATATATATATATATATATATATATATATACACATATTATGTATATAAAATTTATTTTAATGTATAAAAATATATATCAAATATATATATATTTAAAATGTAATACATTTTTGTCATCTTCTTTTGTGAGACAATAGACACAGATGAAATATCTTCATGTGGTTTATTAAGTAAATACTAAAAACTAATTGAATAAGTGAAGTAAAGCAATAGGTAAAACAAAAGTAATCCCCAAACACCTGGTGGTGGACTCCAAAACCATAAATTAAATATGGGGAGAAGGAAAGATGGATCTTTCTCTCCATATTTGCCTATTCTGTTCTCCCTGAAGCTTGTACTCCTCTATTTCAGCTCATATGTTGTTTGTTCTTGTAAATACTCTGCTCTCCTTACGGACTCTAATTGGGACATGAATTGCAGATGAATATATTTTCACAATCAGAAATGTAACGTGGGCCTCTCAGTCACTTCCAGTGAGGCATTGTTAGTGCTGGAGTGAAGACAACTTTGGTGCTGGGATTTGTTTCACAGGTTCTGTCATCGAGGTTTTAATTGGAAGTATCCTGTCTCTTTGGGTCAAAATAAGCCCTGTGTGATGATGTGTGCTCGCTTCTCCTGGCTGGGACTCAGGAAGGTTGTGAGCAGCAGTCGAGGTGCTGCTTTCCTGAGCAGAGCTGGTTTCTTTTCAGTAGTGAGAACAGGGCTGGGTTTTGCTTTCAGCTGGGATTTGTCATGAGAGAAACGCTAAGAACATCCCAGTGTTGCTGGAAGTTGAAGGACTTTGTGTTTTGCTGGTCTGGGAGGGGTGAGGAATATTGCAATGACTCAGCTCCATGGGCATTGGGCTCTGCCAAGGGGCTGTTCCATCTCCTGTCCCCCATGGGCAGGAGATCCATGAGGGGCTCTTCCTCTCTGGCTCTCTCTGGCTCTGGCTCGGGCTCTGGCTCTCCCGGGATTGCGGTTTCGGGTCGGGATTGTCGCTGCTCCGGGATCGTTCTCTGGGAACGGGCCGGGCTGGGTGGGTGGTGCTGAGCAATGGCACTGGGGGTCACTCATTGGTGTATTTTATTAGTAGTATTATTATTATGATCATTACTATTTTAATATCATTATTATTTTAATTTGTTTTCTTTCCATGATGAAATTGTTCTTCTCTCCCCCTATGAGTCCCCTTCCCCTCACCCCCAGTTCTCTCCCCTGTCCCCTGGGTGTGGGGGTGAAGTGGGTGAATGGCTGTGGTGGCTGCTGGCCAGGGGCTGGCCCAGTGAAACCATCACACTGATTTTACACTCTTCCATATGAATTCTTGGAACTGTCAATGATCACAGTTTTATTTTCAGCTCTCTTGTTCTGTAGAAATGTGAAGCTTCTACAAGGTCCAAGCAAGTCAGTTCTACCTTCTCTTTATCTTTGCCTTTTGACTTCAGCTTTGCTGGCTGCTGCTTTCACATGTCAAGCCTCTATTAACCAAAAGAGAGTTCCACCAGTGAGTCCTGAGTCACCACACCAGCATGCTACTGGTTCCCAGTTGCTTCATCAGCACTTCCAGTGGCATCAGGCTCCTACTCTCAGTTACCTTCCAGGTGCTGTTGCCTGGGGGTGAATGCAGGAATGCTACACATCAGCTTATCCATAGAAATGTTCCACTTTGGGAGGGATCAAAATAAAAATGGCACACTCAATCCCTTTCCTAAATTTAGGGTTTCCTGGACAGGAGGAAATCTGATCTAGCTTTACTAGCAGCTGTTCTCATTCTTCTTGGGGACCTCGTGCCCACTGGGTCCCATCTGTGTTGTCCTGTGTTCAGAGCACTGGGAATTCAGGTGTTTCCTCGAAGTCCCTGACACTTCAAACTGGTTTGTCTTTGGCAGATGAGCTCCTGGTAATTGTGTATTTGTGGAAGTGTCTCTGTGACTCAGCGCTGGTATTTGAGGGTTTTACAGTTATTGGTTACCTTTAGGCTGGAAAAGTTTATTCAAGATGCCATCAGGCATAAAGTGAAGTCTCTGTTTTCTTTAATGAGTTTCAGTAACTCATTAGAAAAGCAAATAATTGCCTTAGGGGAGACAGGGTCTTAAAATTTCTGTGGCACCCTTTGAGAGCAAGAGCACCTTGGCAAAAAAGTTGAAGTGTGGCTCAAGTGCTCCCTCTTTAGAAGCAGTTTTTGGGGATGTTTCAGTTCTTGTTCTGTATTAATTGGTGTTAACTAGATGTTAACTCTGGCTGGGAAGTAGCATTACTAATTAGGTCAGAATTATTCCCTTCTACACTTGAACTTTGAGAGGATATCTGTCCACAGGACACTGGAATATTTATTGGAAGTTTAGTTTTGGGTTGAGGTCTTCAAGTCTTCTTCTTATTTTGAGCCTGAGGTCTGACTTCTTCATTGTTGACCCAGGTGATGGGGTCATGCACCCTCAGCCAGTCTGCAGATGATGCAAACTTCATGTATCATGAACTGGAAAGTGGGAAACTGGATGAAAACTGGCAGGAGTGGCTGATGCACCAGCTGGCTGCATGGGCAGAGAGGAGCCTCATGGAGTTCAACACCAGGAGATGCAAAAGGAAGATTAACCCCAGGCACGTGTACAGACTGGGAGTCAGCTCCTTGGAAAGCAGCTTTGCAGAACAGGTCCTGGGGGTGCTGGTGGATACCTGGTGGGGACAGACATTTTAGCAGGACCTGCAGTGACAGGACAAGGGGAAATGATTTTAAACTCAAAGAGGGGAGATTCAGAGGGGAGAGAAGGAAGAAATTTTTCACACTGAGGGTGGTGAGACCCTGGCCCAGGTTGCCCAGAGAGGTGGTAGAAGCCCCATCCCTGGAAACATTCAAGGTCAGGTTGGACGGGGCTGTGAGCAACCTGCTCTGGTTGGAGATGTCCCTGCTCACTGCAGGGGGTTGGACTGGATGACCTGGAAAGGTCCCTTCCCACCCAAACCACTCTGTGATTCTATGAAGTTGAACAGGAGCCACCTACGTGTCCCCATGGCAGAGGTGGCCCCCTGCACCCTGGGCTCCAGCAGGCCCAGGAGGTGATCCTTCCCTTCTGCTCAGCACTGGTGAGGACACACCTGGAGCAGGGTCCAGGGCTGGGCTTCCCAGGTAAAAGGAGGATGTGGAATTAGTGGAGCAAGTCCAGCAAAGGGCCATGAAGATGATGGGACTGGAGCTCCTCCCCTGTGAGGAAAGGCTGGGAGAGCTGGGACTGTTCAGCCTGGAGAAGGCTCGGGGGGATCTCATCAGTGTACAGAAACAGATGAAGAGAGGGTGGGAAGGGAGCAGAGCCAGGCTGAGCACCCAGGCACAGGACATGAGGCAAAGGGCACAAAATGGCTTATGTAGGAGAATTGTTTTCAAACTCCCTTTTCAATTTATCCAGTGTAGAGTCCTGTTGATTTATCAAGGTGTTGGGGGTGTCCCCTTCCTGCTCCCCCCACCCTGTGCTTCCTTCTTTAAATCTTCTGGTGGTTTTTGGGTTTGGTTTTTGGTGTGGTTTCTTTTTTTCAAGCTCAAAAAGGAACTGGTGCTAAAGGAAACACATCCTGGCCATGTGCCGAGGTAGCTCCTGTCTCCTTGGGGCTGGGTGGCTTTGCAGTTGCAGTTCACATTGATCACTCATTTAAAACAAGAAATAAAACTTATTATGTCCATTTTCAACGTAGCTACATTACCAAGTATATTGTATGTCAGGTTCCTTGGCTCATACTAGAATTGGGGTATTTTCTTGCCAGAGCTCAAACTCAGAGGCTGCTCTCTACAGTGAGCACTGGATAAATATCCTTAGAAGTCCGAGATGTCTCCTCCTTGTGTACTCTGTGGGGAATAATCTGATGTGTGAGGTGTGTGGCTGCACCCAGGTGTTAGCTCTGGGGCTTGTGCAGCTATAGCTGTTGAACACTAATCCCCCAACAAGTGGGTAGGGACTGTGGCTGTGTAAACCTGGAGTAAGATATTTAGTAGCTTTTCAGTACTGCACTAAAATCCTTCTAAGCAAGACTTCATCAGCTAGAGTGAAATGTTATAGTTTTTTGGGAGGGTGGGGTGCCAAGGCCAAGGAAAGGACTAATTTCTTTTTTAATGAGGATGCCTGAATGTATAAAATGGTGTGAAATGACAGGAAAACAGAAGTGATCAACAGTCATCTCAGTGCCTGCTGGCTATCGGGGGGGTAGGGCAGGAAACTGTCCTGGGCACTGGTGAGGCCACAGCTCGAGTGCTGGGGTCAGTGCTGGGCCCCTGAGTCCAAGAAGGACCTGGAGGTGCTGGAGCGTGTCCAGAGAAGGGACCGGAGCTGGGGAAGGGTCTGGAGCACAAGTGTGCTGAGTTCAGGCTGAGGGAACTGGGGGTGCTGAGCCTGGAGAGAAGGAGGCTGAGGGGAGACCTTCTGGCTCTGTCCAAGTCCCTTGGAGGAGGGTGCAGAGAGGTGGGGGTGGGTCTGTTCCACCAAGGACCAAGGGACAGGACAAGAGGAAATGGGCTCCAGTTGTGGCCAGGGCAGTTGAGATGGGATGTGAGGAAGAATTTCTTTGCTGAAAGGGTTCTGAGGCATTGGAAGGGGTTGCCCAGGGCAGTGGTGGAGTCCCCATCCCTGGAGGGATTGAAGAGTCGTGTAGACACAGTGCTGAGGGACAGGGGTCAGTGGGGACTGGGCAGTGCTGGGTTCATGGTTGGACTCCATGAGCTCAGAGGGCTTTTCTGACCCAACTAGTTCAGTGTTGCTATGATAACCTTCCAGAACACGAAGCTGGAAGCTGTTGGGCATGTTGAGCACATCGTGTGGGTTGGGTGCTGTCTGCAGGAGCTGCTGCTTCCACACGAGGTGGCCATCTGCCATCAGCTGGTGGCCACAAAGTGTCACATCTGCATTTTTTCCTCATTGAGGACTCTGAGTAACAGTCTTTGGCACCAATTTACTGCTGGAATTTCATTTGTGCTCTTCAGAATCATTTTCTTAGAACAGATCTCAACTGATTCATCTTGCTACAAAAATGAGTGAGAAATGTGCTGAAATTTGGAGAAAGAAGCTGCTGGAAAAAAAATCAAGGCCCAGCTTCAGGGCAGAGGTTCATCCAAGGCAATATTTCTGTCTGACAGGATTTGGTACGAGATCCCCAGTGCTGTTTGTGTAGTAACTCAGATGAGTGTCTGAACAGTCATGGACCCATGAAGCAGTAGGAGGTACAGGTCTTTCTAATGAGGAAAAGGAGATACCCAAGTGATCCAGTGGTTTCATACTGAGCTTTATCAACAGGGAAGGAGCTAAAAACACCCTTGGTGTTGCTGAGAAGGTTAGTCCCTGTCCCTGAAGAGGTGGGTGGGAGCAAAAAGGAAGCATTTTGGATTCTTTAGCCTTAAACATGGTTAGAAAATACATCATATTGTTAAATCAAGCAAGGGTGGGGCCTACATCCTGGAGTCTTGGAAGGGAGAGAGGATTAACAGTGTCTTCTGTTCTTCTGCACCTGGGTGCACCCAGAATCAAGGGGAGGTTGTAAAATTCTCCTACAGAAGAAATTAACTCGGTTGGTCTCGTTTTTCTCCCCCACACCTCAGGAAAACATGGCCATCTTTGTGTTCAGGTAACTTCTTAAAAGCTGAAATAAATAAAGCATGTTGTCCACAGTTTCTCCACAGTTCTGGTTCTCAGTCAATGTGAGGAGTGTTCTGCAGAGGTGAAGTCTCAGGGAGCACAGTCACCACGGAGGGTCTGCTCTAGGTTGTGTGGATGTATTCTGTCTTTAATCCTGGAAGTATTTTGTGTGGAGGCTATTTTTAGTGTCACCTGTAGACAAGACATAGCACATCTGGTTTGGTTAATAAATAATTCAAAGCAAAAGCAGAAATCCTATGACTCACTCTGAAAGTCTGAACATCCAGGTTATATTGGTCTTTGCTTCACAGAGAGGCTTTTCTGCTGGCCTAGCTATTGTAGCTGACAAGCCCTGGATGTAAGGCTTGTTAGTCCTTGTTTTCCTATAGATCCCTTTGTAGGTGACATTCATTTTCATCATCCCACCCAAAAGGATCTGCATTAGGAAACATTCTTTTTTTTTCACAAGGATATACTTAACCTGGGTGTTTCCTTTTGGTGTTTGCTCCCCTAGTAGAATGAGAGTGCCACTTAAGCCTTTCTGACACAGGAGTAGTTCCTCCTCCTCAGCTCAGAGAAGAACAGAGGATACCTGGATACCTGGTAATCAGGGTCAATCTGAAAATCCTGGGTAGTTCTGAGGAACATTTTTTAGTTAAATTAAGAGTTTAAAACCAAACAGTGGGCTCTGTGAAGCAGGCTTAGGAGAATTCAACAGGGACAGTCCTTACAGCTCTTCATGATTTGAAGCCCTAAGTTCTGCTCCTAAGGAACTGTAAAGCTGTGCAGAAGCAGAGCCCTTTTGTGTGTGTCCACACACATATTTCTTCTGAAAGAACATGTCACTGTCTCACAGGTTTGTAGTGTCTTGTGCAATAACCAGAGGTGCTGAGCTGCTGTCAGACCCACAGAGAACAGAGTCTCCTGTGGCACCACGTGATGAAACTGGAAGCAAGTTGAGTGTAACGAGACCTCTGTTGTGCTCCTCTGTGAAGAAAGGAAACTGGCAGCACAGAGCAAGGGGAACCCTGACTCTTGCTGTGCAGATTTTTCTGAGGGTCCTGCCAGTGGGAAACGGTGCAAAGCAAACATCATTGATTCACAAGTGGGTGTTGTTTCATAGAATCATAGAATTGGTTGGTTGGAAAAAGACTTTTGAGATTGAGTTCAATGATACCTGTCCACTACTAAACCAGATCTCTGAGCACCTCATCTACCTGGCTTTTATATCCCTCCAGGGATGGGGACTCCACCACTGCCCTGGGCAACCCCTTCCAATGCCTCAGAACCCTTTCAGCAAAGAAATTCTTCCTCACATCCCATCTCAGCTGCCCTGGCCACAACTGGAGCCCATTTCCTCTTGTCCTGTCCCTTGCTCCTTGGTGGAACAGACCCACCCCCACCTCTCTGCACCCTCCTCCAAGGGACTTGGACAGAGCCACAAGGTCTCCCCTCAGCCTCCTTTTCTCCAGGCTCAGCACCCCCAGTTCCCTCAGCCGGGAACTCAGCACACTTGTGCTCCAGACCCTTCCCCAGCTCCGTTCCCTTCTCTGGACACGCTCCAGCACCTCCAGGTCCTTCTTGGACTCAGGGGCCCAACACTGAACCCAGCACTGGAGCTGTGGCCTCACCAGTGCCCAGTGCAGGGGGACCAGCACTGCCCAGCTCCTGCTGCCCACACTGGTGCTGATCCAGGCCAGGATGCCCTTGGCCTTCTTGCCCACCTGGCCACTCTGCTGCCTCATATCCAGCTGGCTGTCAACCAAGAAGTGTTGCTGCACTTGGCAAGGCCAAGCAGGGAGCTGTTGTTGCCACTTATCTGGCCGCCTTTGCCCACTGACAAGACCCTTCAATGAAGTTTCAGATCTCATTAGTGATGGGTTTTCAGGTTGTTCCATCTTTGTGGTACTTGAGGCTGGAAACAGGCTGAAAGCTTGTTCCACAGCACGCAGAATGGAGGTGGTGGCTATTTTAAGGCAACATCTCACCACTTCCCCTCTTATCTAAGACCTGGCAGCTCTCTCCTTCATATTCACCAGCAGAGGACTGTTCTGGGGTGGTGGAGCTCTCAGCTTTGATTCTGTGAAGGAGGAATATGCAGTTGGAGGGTTTGCAGCTGTGTTGAGTTGCCAGCTGCCTCGGGCTCACCTGGCAATTCTCCATCTCTTGGCCCTCCAAGCTGTCTTGAAAATATGTAAAGTAGTTGGATGAACATTTTTGCTTCAGCCTACCTCATGCTTGGGAACTGCAATGTGCTCTTGCTTTAATTCAGCCACACAACTTGTAGATGATCTGGTTTTCCTTTAGTTTGGATTTGCAGAAGGGTGTCAGGGTGTTCCATGAGCATTTACAAAGGACCCTTCTCAAAACCAAAATTTACTTTTGAGCTTTCCCATCAGTGTCTCACCACCCTCACAGCAAAGAATTTCTTCCTCCCATCTCAGCTCCATCTCCCCTCTGCCACTTTCAAGCCATCACCCCTTGTTCTCTCACTCCCTGCCCTTGGCCAAAGTCCCTCCCCAGCCTTCCTGGAGCCCCTTCAGGTACTGGGAGGCCACTAGAAAGTCTCCCTGGAGCCTTCTCTTCATATGGACATTTACCCTCTTTCAAAATGCAAAGACATTATCACCAAAGACCAAAGCTCTTGTTTCTGAGGATGGCAATAACCTGTGAGAAGTGGCTGGAATGTGTTGTGTCTCATTGTCTTTAATGGTGATGAACATTAAAATTAGGATTTATTAACCCATGGGGAAATTAAAAGCATTATGTCCTACGTGGCCACATGGCTTTTGTGGACTGCCCAGCCTGGAAGTGTAGAGGAAGCTGAAGGAGCTCACCAGTGTGACCTCCAGAACACTTCAGTCTGGATGGAGGAAATCTAATGCTGTTTTCCATCCCACGAGCAAGAGACCAGCAGTGTGAAGAGCTGCAGGGGCAGATGCCACTCTCCTCTTCCTTGCCTCATTAAAGTATGGATTGGGGGCAGCACGTGGATCTTTCCCTACAGCATAAATCCTCTCCATATTCATGATTTAATCAAGTTGCAGGGAAACACTGAAGTTAATGTAGATACCAACAGATACCATCTGTAGATACCTGGTGGGTATCTGGTAGATGCCACCTCCCCTGCCCACAGGGCTGAAGGGGACAGTGGTGTACAGGAGTTCAGTTGCCTTGACTTGCCAGCAGCTGCAGTAGGATCTGGTCCTCAGCAGCACACAGGCACCTCTAGATTTATTTATTTTTTATTATTATACTCTCAGAAATTTCCCTTTTGTTCTTCTCCTGATGTTGTCCTCCAAGAAATGCCATTTGCTCTTGCCTCCATGTCATTTGCCAGATCTTTTTTTTTATAAGTTTGAAAATCTGAATGTGAAAAATAAAATCCAACGAAACAAAAGCCTCTGGTTGTTCAAAAACACCATTAAGGAGCTGTGAGTTCCTGTGTCCACTGTTTGGGCAGGTGGCTTGGGCTTCACTCTGGGAGTGGTTTGCTTCTCCCCACCCTACAGAAAATTAAACTGTATTTTTTTTAACAGCAGAAAACCAAACATGAATTCTCAGATGACCTCCTGCTGGCTGCCATCAGAGCCTGTCCTCTGGCATTGTCCTCTGGGGCCTCCTGTAGCCCTCAGCCCATGGAAGCTGTGCACAAATTGCCATTGTTTAGCTGAATTTTCCTCTTTCCCAACTTCTCTGGTACCTTGTGTAGCTCAAGCCAAGGCTGCTGTGAACAGCTGGTACCTGTGTGGGAGGAAATCCTGCAACTCCTTCCCTCTGGAAGAGTTCACACACAAATCCTTTGCTAGGAGAGGAGCTGACACACACATCCACTCCACTTGGGCAAGAGGCACGTTTCTTGGCAACAAAATGCTTTTATTCAGATGTAAATACACTAGTGGCTGAGAACCAACTTGGTGGAGCAGTTGAGAACCCTCTCCAGAGGCTAATTTTTTTTTAAAACATAGAAATACTTATTTTTTCCAGGTTTCTGTGGTACATAAGCTGGCATGTTAGTGCCTTTTGTGGCCTCAAGCACAGAAGGGGCAGAATAAAATCCAGAGTTGCTTGATGTGACACGCTCAGTACTGACACAACATCTGTGTCCAGAGCCAGGTTGTTGTTGTGGAGACAGCTGTGGGATCATTTCACCTCTCCCAGCCCTTCTCCTGTCCCTCTCCTGTTGCTGCTCCCACAGCTCTGCCAGCAGTTTGTGTTAGCTCCCTAAATCCATGGTCAGGAGCAAGATCTATTTAACTTCACTGTTAATGGCCTGGGTGAAGGAGCAGAGCACGTGCTGACCAGGTTTGTGGACCATGCATGGTGGAGAGCACAGTGGCCATTCAGAGACACTTTGGCAGGTTGGGAAGATGGGCTGAGAGGAGCCCTGGGAAGCTCAGCAGAGGCAAATGCAGAGCCCTGCACCTGGGGTGGGATAAGCCCTTGAAGTGGGACAGGCTGGAAAGCAGCTTTGCAGCAAAGGACAAGTTGGAGGTGAGTCAGGCAGTGTGGCTGTGCAGCAGAAAGGCCACCTGCATCCTGGGCTGCACTGGGAAGAGTGGTCAAGGAAGGGAGACTTCCTTCTGCTTGGCCCTTGTGACACCACAGTCCCCTGTCTGGTCTGGGGCTCTGCGGGGTGAGGAAGGTGTTGACATACTGGAGCCCAACGAGCAGAGCTGGTGGAGTGGGGACCTGTCAGGAGCTGAGGCTGAGGAGACTGAGTAGTGATCTTACTGCTGGCCTACAACTGCTTGTTGGGAGGGTGTGGAGAGGGTGGAGGCAGATTCTTCTCAGGTATGAAGTGGAAGGACAAGAGGCAATGGGCAAGTGGGAAATTCTGAATAGATCTCAGGGAGGGACTTTGGCCAAGGGCAGAGAGTGACAGAACAAGGGGTGATGGCTTGAAAGTGGCAGAGGGGAGCTGGAGCTGAGATGTGAGGAAGAAATTGTTTGGTGTGAGGGTGGTGAGACCCTGGCCCAGGTTGGCCAGAGAAGCTGTGGCTGCTCCTCCCTGGAAGTGTTCTGGGCCAGGTTGGATGAGGCTTTGAGCAACCTGGTCTAGTGGAAGGTGTCCCTGCTGCTGGCAGGGGGTTGGGACTGGAGGAGCTTTAAGGTTGTTTCCTACCCAAACCAGGCTGGGATTTGATGAATATCCTTGCATCCCAGCAGGTCTTTTGAAGTAAAAAAAGTCGTGCCCCACCAGGATTTGGGGCATTGTCTCTTTGGAAGACAGCAAGAGCTGAAAGAGTTTCCAGCGCAGAGCTGGTGCAGGACTAGCTACATCCTGCTTAACTAGGAAAAAGTACTTGTGAAGTGTTCAGTCTCCAGAAAAATTCATTGTTTCCATCACCCTTTACTTGGTGCTGCAGCTGTGACCCCTGACAGTGGTCAGCTCTTTGCCATCACAGAATCACAGAGTGTCAGGGATTGGAAGGGACCTCGAAAGCTCATCCAGTCCAACCCCTGCTGGAGCAGGAACACCCAGATGAGTTCACACAGGAAGGTGTCCAGGTGGGTCTTGAATGTCTCCAGAGAAGGAGACTCCACACCCTCCCTGGGCAGCCTGGCCCAGGGCTCTGGCACCCTCACTGTAAAGAAGTTCCTTCTCAAATCAATGTGGAACCTCCTGTGTTCCAGCTCACACCCACTGCCCCTTGTCCTATCATTGGACACCACTGAGAAGAGCCTGGCCCCATCCTCCTGACACTCACCCTTCAGATATTGATCAACATTAATGAGGTCCCCCCTCAGCCTCCTCTTCTCCAAGCTCAAGAGGCCCAGCTCCCTCAGCCTCTCCTCATCAGGGAGATGTTCCACTCCCTTCATCACCTTGGTGGCTCTGTGCTGGACTCTCTCCAGCAGTTCCCTGTCCTTCTTGAACTGTGGGGCCCAGAACTGGACACAATATTCCAGATGTGGCCTCACCAGGGCAGAGTAGAGGGGAAGAAGAACCTCTCTTGACCTACTAACCATGGACTAGCCATGGACTGTGGAGATCCAACCATCAGCTGCATTGCTCTCAGCTTTTCCTGCAGCTTCTGGATATCTCAAGGCTTCTTCATCAGCTGCAGCAGCCAGCACTGCTTGTTTCGGTGTATCTGGCAATAACCTGGTCCAACAGATGAAGCTTCAACCCAAGAAGCGAGAATATCATAGAATCCCTGAGTGGTGGGGTTGGAAGGGACCTCAGGAGATCATCCAGTCCAACCCCCCTGCCAGAGCAGGTTCCCTACACCAGGTTGCACAGGAAAGTGTCCAGGTGGGTTTGAACATCTCCAGAGATGGAGACTCCACACCCTCTCTGGGCAGCCTGGCCCAGGGCTCCGGCACCCTCACAGGGAAGAAGTTTTTCCTTCAGTTTCTCTGGAACTTCTGGTGTCCCAGTTTGTGCCCATTGCCCCTTGTCCTGGCACTGGGCACCACCCAGAAGAGCCCAGCCCCATCCATTGGCCCCCACACTTCAGCTATTGGCAGACATTGATCAGATCCCCTCTCAGGCTGCTCTGCTCCAGGCTGAACAGTCCCAGCTCTCTCAGCCTCTCCTCACACAGGAGATGCTCCAGGCCCCTCAGCATCTCTGTGGCCTCCCCTGGACTCTCTCCAGAAGATCCCTGTCCCTCTGGAACTGGGGAGCCCAGAACTGGACACAACACTGCAGATGTGGCCTCAGCAGGGCAGAGCAGAGGGGGAGCAGAACCTCCCTGGACCTGCTGCCCACACTCTGTTTAATGCCCCCCAGGACACTGTTGGCCTCCCTGGCCCCATGGACACATTTTTGGCTCATGGTCAGTGTTTCTAATGCACTCCTGAAGCCTCAGCTGCCCCACCAGTGCTTGTGGGGCAAAACCAGCCTGGCCTGTTGTTGTTACTCCTGCCACACACTGGCTGTTGAGACTTTGTGCCTCTAAATGAGTTAAATTCTAGACAAGATTCTTGTTCTGGCTCCTTAAAGCTGACAGGGGATTGGTTGCAGAGGGAAATCCACCTCTGGGTGCACAGGTAGGGTGGATCTGAAGTGCTTTCCTTGGATTTCTGGCCACACTCAACCATCAACATCCAAATCATTTAGTTAAAAAAAATGAAATCATTCTTCCTTGGTCACCTGTTGAGCTCATTCTGCTTTGTTCATCACATCTACTGGGGTTTGTAATTTGGATTGACATCTCTCAGCCTCAGTCAGGTGCGGGATGTTTGCTGCTCTCATCTCTCTCCAGCTTCTGTTTTCAGCAGATATCTGCCAGGAGCAGGTGCTCTGTGTTGTCTGGAAGGACTGAAACCGGCTGCTGCTGGTGAGGGAAGAGCCTGTGCTGAGTCTCTGGACTGGGGATTTTGTTGGGTGTTTTCACTTCTGTTCTATTATGACACAATTTTATTATTCCTTTTTCTCTTCCCTCCCATTCCACAGTTAAATTAGAATAATTAGATGGCGTTTTTTTTGTCAAACTAATAAAATAACAAATCCAACAAGCTTTATTTCTGGTTTCATTGTTCTTCTTCAGCCTTTTGTTGTCCAGTCTGAAGCCTTGTCTTTAGCTCTTGCTTGTCCCCTCCGTGGCTTTGGATGATTCAGGCTGATAATCCCGAACAAAGCAGGCAGAATATTGCACAAAAACGATGCCAAGAGCTTTAGATTTCTTCTGGGAACATTGCAAGACAGGTTTCTAAATGGGAAAATAAGTCAGAAATTGACAGCCTGATGGATTGTTGTGCACCAAACAACAAAAAGAGAAATTATATCATCAGGGAGGCCGGGAAACTGGGGTTTCTGGTTCGTTCTGGTGCTGACAGTTCCCACTTGCTGGCTGGTATCTCTGTAACAGCAGTCTTGCTTTTTCCACCAGTTCAATTCTGATACAATTTTAATCACTTTTGAGAACCTCTGAAGCTGTCAAAACACTTTTCCAAACTCTCTGAAACCTCAATTTCTCAACTTCCAAACAGTTAGAAGTCTTTGTTGTGGGATAGCTCCTGCAATCACCTGAAGATTGTGGTAGCAAAAAGATAAATATTGTGTAGCTGGTTTGGTGTCTCATTGCTCTGTTAAGAGTGGTTTGAGGACCAGTGAAGTTAATGACAAATATTGGAAATAGTTTCAATCTTAATGAGGAAAATTAGGTGATTAGCATGGGGTTTGGGTCAGGAAAGCAGACACTTATTTACAGTGATTGTCTCATTTTTGTGCAGGCTACAGGACAGGTGAGACATGGCTGTGGGTAATCAGTGTTTTTAGCACCACTGCCTTTCAGGTGAGGGAGAGTGAGCCAGGTGAGGTCCTGCAAGAACTTCCCTTCTCTTTCTCCCAGGGTTTTTAGTTTCATTCTCTCTTGTGTCGGGGAAATCCATCAGTTCCTGTGAAACCTAAAGCCCTCTCATATTGCAGCTGCGTCTCCTGTCCTGCAGAGGTTGGATTAAACTGGAGTGGGCTCAATTTTTGTGACCCATTTGTGTTTTGAGCTCTTCTTGGAGACTCTGATAGTTCCACTGGGCTGGCCCTTGGCCAGCAGCCGACACAGCCATTCACCCACTGCCCCCCCACCCCCAGGGGACAGGGGAGAGAACTGGGGGTGAGGGAAGGAAACTCGTAGGGGGAGAGAAGAACAATTTCATCATGGAAATAAAATAAAACTTAAAATAATAATGATATTAAAATAGTAATTATAATAATAATAGTAATAAAATATGCAAATGAGCGCTGCCCAGTGCCATTGCTCAGCACCCACCCACCCGGCCCGGCCCGTTCCCAGAGAACGATCCCGGAGCAGCGACAATCCCGACCCGAAACCGCAATCCCGGGAGAGCCAGAGCCCGAGCCAGAGCCAGAGAGAGCCAGAGAGGAAGAGCCCCTCATGGATCTCCTGCCCATGGGGGACAGGAGCTGGAACAGCCCCTTGGCAGAGCCCAGTGCCCATGGAGCTGATCCATTGCAATATTCCTCACCCCTGAGATCTTGTAGAGCAGCAAAACACAAAGTCCTTCAACTTCCAGTGACAAATGCAAACATCAGTGTGGTATTAAGGTTTTTCTCATGACAAATCCCAGCTGAAAAGCAAACCCCAGCACTGTTCTCAGTACTGAAAAAGAAACCAGCTCTCTCCCAGCTAAAAACCAAGCCAGACTGTCTAAAAGCCTACTTAAAACTAAAGTGTGATGTTTCTTGCTTCTGTCTTCACCAGTTACCCGCTGCTGAAGCTGCCTCTGCCTGGCACAGGGCCCGTGGAGTACAGCACCCCGGTGAAGGATTACTCTCCACCCTCTCCAGACACACGTCCACAGCCAGGAGATCTCGGCGAGCGTCCCGACTGGGTGAGTCCTGTACTGGGGGTGGCTGGGTGTGTGCTGGGGGGAGATGAGATGGTGAAACACCCCTGCTGTGTTACCTGTGCTTTACTGTGATCCATGGAAAATATTCCTGGTGACGTTTTGCTCAGTACAGGAAAGACATGGACCTGCTGGAGCAGGTCCAGAGGAGGTCACAGAAATAACCAGAGGGCTGGAACAGCTCTGCTGTGAGGACAGGCTGAGAGAGTTGGGGCTGTTCAGCCTGGAGAAAGCTCCAGGGAGACCTTCTAGAGGCATTTCAAGACTTAAAAAGGGTTTATAAGAAAGCTGGGGATGGACTTTTTAGCAGGACCTGTAGTGACAGGACAAGGGGAAATGGGTTTAAACTCAAAGAGGGGAGATTCAGACTGGAGAGAAGGAAGAAATTTTTCACACTGAGGCTGGTGAGACCCTGGCCCAGGTTGCCCAGAGAGGTGGTAGAAGCCTCATCCCTGGAAACATTCAAGGTCAGGTTGGATGGGGCTGTGAGCAACCTGATGTGGTTGGAGATGTCCCTGCTCACTGCAGGGGGGTTGGACCAGATGGCCTTGAAAGGTCCCTTCAACCCAAACCACTCTGTGATTCTGTGGTTGCTTTGTGTGACTGCTGAGCTTAGGCTGTGTTTGTCTTCTCTTTGTTTTACTCTGTTAGAAAAATGGATGCTGGGCATTTGTCAGAGCTAAAAGCTGTTTAAAAGCCCATTTTTCAAGGGTAACTTTATCTAAAGCAAGTAAGACACTTTTTAAAGCATTAGGAGGTTTTAAATAAGTTTAAAGATGAGTTCTGGCATAAGAAACCCCAAATTCCTAATGCCAGACAAAGGCTTGTTCCCCAGAGCAGCAGAATGAGCCTCCTGCTGACACTCACCGCTTCCCATCCCTGCCCTTGGCCTCCTCTGAAGGGTGGGAATAGGTTCAGTCTTATTTCCTGCTCTGCCTGTCTGTGGAGATGCTACCAGAAATGATGATGGTGGTTTTGGTGTTGTCAGTGTCTCTCTGAAGGTACCTGGACTCTGGTTATCAACCAGGTTGATCACTAACTAGCTGTTGGAATGGAAGTGTCTGGCCTGCAGGTGGAAGGCAGACTGTCCAGCTCCTCAGCACTTGCAATGTTCTCTCCTTTGTCTTTCAAACACTGCATCTAGTAGGGTTTGGGGTTTTTTGGTGATGTAAGTAGTCTAGGCTTCACCTCCAAGACACAGGCTTTTTTTTTAGGGTCATAATCAAGATTTTTTTCATTTGAATTGGAATTTAGGCAGCCAGAGATGCTGGCTGTGGAGCTAGCTCCTGCAGTGTGACCTAGGGAGTGTGGGGATCCTTGGAGAACCTGGTGAATTGAGTGTCATCTAAATGTGGGCTTTGGTTTTATTTTGCTGGGGTTTTGGGTTGTTTTTTTTAATTAGCTGGTATATATCATGCAGCTAAACCAGACTTAGAACCTTAGGCTAAGGATAAAGATTTGATTTTTCTTTTGCACAAGCAAACTGGAAGCCTGATGCTTTCCAAAAAGGCTGATAACCTGGTCCAGGAAATCAGGAAACAATTCTAAAATCATCCTTTGTAACCTGCATTGTTCTTTTTCATTCCAGGGTCTCTCTTAAATAAAAGTTACCTGTTGGCTTAATGCTTTTGATGCCTCCAGCTCTCTACCCTCTCCATGTGTGCTCTTCTCACTGTGATTGAAATAATTTGCTGCTTTCTACACTCCCTGCTGCCACTGAGAGCTTTTTTGCACGATGCTGTTAACTCAGGCTGCTGCTGGCTAATTAAATCTCCCAGCCTAGTTCAGCTAATAGAGCACAAAAGTTGTGGCTGTCACAGCGTGTCACCGCAGCAATGCCCAGAGCAGGGTCAGCAGCCTGGGCACAGGGACCAGGCAGATTTAAGTGGCACACAGCCAAATCAGCACAGGTGGGGAGAGGCATCTGTGGGAGGCAGCGAGTCCCTGCTCTCCTGCCTTTTATTCCAGTACCAAATTCAGCAGGAGCTGGGAGCCTCTGCCTCACAAAACAAAAAGTGCAACAGTCTTGATGCCAAAATGGTCAGTGGCATTTTGCCTCTTTGGGAAACAGACTCTTTTTGTTCTTGTGAGGTTGGTACTGTCATGTTTCACCTCTTATTTGGGAAAGGAAAATACAGTCTGGCAGGCTCCTTCCTGAAAGGTTGCCAAGCTGTGGTCGAATTCTGCTGAGCAGCTTCCCACTCAGCGTGTGTTCTCATCCTGTGCCTGGTTCTCCCCGCAGTACCTCGGTGCTCCCGTGGCCTACATCCAGCAGATCTTTGTGAAAGCCACCGTCTCCCCGTGGCAGAAGAACTTCCTCGCTGTGGATGTGTTTCGTTCACCCCTCTCCCGCGTCTTCCAGCTCGTGGAGGAGATTAGGAACCATGCCCTGAGAGACAGGTAATTGCTGCTCAGTGAAGTTTGTGGGGAAGGCAGACTGACCCGCCGTCACACACACCCATCTTCTGAACTACTGCCTCCTCAGTCTGGCTGTTAGCTTTGAATCTGTAAGAGTCTCAAAATTAAAAGAAAATGAGAGATCATTGCTAGCAAGTGATGAGCAGAAACACAGGCTGGGTGGGGAATGGCTGGAGAGCAGCCCTGAGGAGAAGGACTTGGGGTGCTGGGGGACCAGAAGCTCCACAGGAGGCGGCACCGTGCGCTGGCAGCACAGAGCCAATAACCGTGTCCTGGGCTGCACCCAGAGCAGCGTGGGCAGCAGGGCCAGGGAGGGGATTCTGCCCCTCTGCTCCGCTCTCCTGAGACCCCCCCTGCAGTGCTGCCTCCAGTGCTGGGGCCACCAACAGCACAAGGACATGGAGCTACTGGAGCCAGCCCAGAGGAGGCCACCAGGATGATGCCAGGGCTGGAGCAGCTCTGCTGTGAGGACAGGCTGAGAGAGTTGGGGCTGCTCAGCCTGGAGAAGAGAAGGCTCCAGGGAGACCTTCCAGTGGCCTCCCAGTACCTGAAGGGGCTCCAGGAAGGCTGGGGAGGGACTTTGGCCAAGGGCAGGGAGTGAGAGAACAAGGGGTGATGGCTTGAAAGTGACAGAGGGGAGCTGGAGCTGAGATGTGAGGAAGAAATTGTTTGGTGTGAGGGTGGTGAGACCCTGGCCCAGGTTGGCCAGAGAAGCTGTGGCTGCTCCTCCCTGGAAGTGTTCTGGGCCAGGTTGGATGAGGCTTTGAGCAACCTGGTCTAGTGGAAGGTGTCCCTGCTGCTGGCAGGGGGGTTGGGACTGGATGAGCTTGAAGGTCCCTTCCCACCCAAACCAGTCTGGGATTCTGTGACATCCTGTCCATCCTGCAAGTAGAGCAGTTTAGGTTTTATGCTAGAGAACTTGCCTGTCCTCAGTAGTCACTGATAATTTTCAGGAACCTTCCTGAACTTGCAGAGTCCTGGGCAGAGATGTCTGGAAGGGCCTCCAAGGTTATACCCGTCACAGCAGACATCAGCGTCACCTAATCCCTCCGTAAGCCTGCAAGCTTTGTATTAGAGCAAGTTCATTTGACCCCACTGTGCCTATTGTGAAGCTCTTCTAGAATTTCACATGGTCAGGAGCCTTCTCCTGACTTTCCATTTCAGCTGGATTTAGGATCAGTTTATACCTGCTTGTTTTTGTCCTGACACAGTCTTTGTACAAAACCAGCTTTCCTCTGCTGATATTTACAGATATTTACAGGGAGAACTCCTACTCCCCACCCCAACTCCTTGTTTGTTAAACTAAACACACAAAGCTCTTGGCTCACTCTGGTAAGATGACTCTGTATTCAGTTTGTCACCCTGGTTGCTCCTCCTGGCACTGTCCTTAGCACATCATTCCTGAACATGGGAGATTAGAACTGTGCTCAGTGTTCTCATTTTACATTATTTTCCATCAAAATGCCTTTCCTGAAATACAGTGAGGTTGCAGGTCCCTTTTTCATGGCCAGCCACATAAATTTTATACATTATGAAGTGATGGATTCACAGGTCCGTGTCCTTCTCTGTCATTTCCAGCTGATGAGCTCCCACCTTACAGCAGAAACTTTTCATTCCCCAGGTGCATGGTCTTGCACTTGTAGTGTTAATAGAAAAGGGATTAAATTTATTCCAGCTCTTGCATCATCTGTTTCAGATATTCTGTTCCTTTTCTATATTAACAGTTTATTTTGTGTCATTGGCAGGTGTCCCTATATCATATTCCAATAAAAATGTAAAATAACTGTGGTTTCTGAACCATCTGTGTGACATTCCACGTGGTTTTCCTCAGTAGAGTGCTTCCCCTTTCAGCAGCCCCATCATAATTTTCCTGTTAACCCATTTCTTCACTGCATCACGATTTTTGTGCTGGCTTCTGCCTTTCCTTTGGATTTTCTGTGTGATGCTGTGTCAGAAGCTTCACTGGGGCCCAGGCAGGTGAGATCCACTGTGCTTTCCCCACCCAAGATGTCAGGCATTGTAAAGACAAGATCACTCAGATCAGTTTGGTGTATTTTCTCTTTGCTAACCAAGAACACATTTATACACCTTGACTTGCCTCTCTTTGGGGTTTTTTTTTAAATAAGTTTTCCTTTAAGTTCTAAATGTTCATTTGTGGTCAAGGTCTTGGCTGAGCTGACTTTCTGAGGACAGGAAGGCTTCTCTCCTTGTCTGTCTGTGTGCAGTGAGAAGAATGATGCTGAGAACAGGCCATGTGGGGTGAAAAATGGTGAGATTAGGGTCTTTGACCATCTCCTCCTTGTCAGCCAGGAGCTTGCTTCGTTCTTTGTCCTCTAACTCACACAGCCAGGGAAGATTTACTGCTTGTTCATGCTTCCTTGACAGCATCCTTCATTGCTTCATTTGTGAGTGTCCATTTTACTACTCTACCTGATGATTTGTCTTTTTTTTTGCCTTGCAAGCTGGCTGCCTGCTCTCTCTGTGATCATTTTTTAAAATACCATTTATGCTATTAAATATGTTGCTCTTTCCTACCAACTCACAAAGCCTTGGCACTGACATTCTTTCTGTGTTTTCAGTTTATCTCCTCCTTTATCATATGTGTAACTTTAGATAATAATCAGTGTATTGTTGCCAGTTACAAGTGAGAAACAGCTTGCTCCCAAGACAGAGGTTGTCTTTTCATTATCTCCCCTTGGTGATGCCCTTGAAGAACAGTGATGCAGTGTGGAAGCAAAATTAAACTTACATAGCTACCAGATAAAAAAAAGACTTAAGTGCTTAGACCTAAACCTTGGGATAAGGGCTCCCATTTTGGTGTCAGACTCAAATATTTCAGGAAACATCAAACTTTCAGATAAATTCTGAAATTACCTCAGAAGTCATTCTGAAATTCCTTGGTGTCAGTTGATTTTGTTGCTATCAAAGTTAAGTGCAGCTGATTTTCTTAATAAGAAAAAAGCTGAAGATTATTGGCACATGGATAGAAAACACAAGGTGATTATAGAACCCCAGACTGGTTTGGGTGGGAAGGGACCTTAAAGCTCCTCCAGTCCCAACCCCCCTGCCAGCAGCAGGGACACCTTCCACTAGACCAGGTTGCTCAAAGCCTCAGCCAACCTGGCCCAGAACACTTCCAGGGAGGAGCAGCCACAGCTTCTCTGGCCAACCTGGGCCAGGGTCTCACCACCCTCACACCAAACAATTTCTTCCTGATATCTAATCTGAACCTCCCCTCTTTCAGTTTAAAGCCATTTCCCCTCGTTCTATCACTAACTGCCCTTATAAAAAGTCCCTCCCCAATTATATTTTCATCAACTGAAACTTGAAGCAGCCATCACTTGTAAAAGGCAGAAGTGAAGTTAAATTTGCAGTTTCCTCCAGTTCATATTTTTTGGTTTTATTCTCTGACCCACACCATCCTGGTGAGGCCACTGGCTGTGTGAGTTTGCTTCACAGATAAGCATGTCCATGGGCTTATCTGCAGCACAAACTCGTACCACTGTTATGTTTCAGAGTTAGCTAAAGGCTGAAGCACAAAATAATACTTGTCTTATATCAGAAGCATCACTGCCATCACTTCCTTTAAATTATCTTTCAGAAAGTTTCTGTTCCTATAAACAGGATTTTCAAGCATATTTTCTAGGGTTTTCTTTTGATAGGTGTGACTTCTCCAGGTCTCCTGCCACAGAGCAGCAGGATATAGACTGGAGCGAGCATTCACAAAGACATAATTCAGATCTCATAGGGCTTCCCCTCTGAACCCTTCCCCACTGTTGTGTCCCTCCTCTGGACACTCTCCAGCAGCTTTAGATCCTTTTTCTCCCGTGGTGCCCAAACTGCCCCCAGTGCTGGAGGTGAGGCCGCCCCAGTGCAGAGCAGAGCGGGACGATCCCCTCCCTGGCCCGGCTCGCAGTGCAGGGCTGGGTGCCCCCAGGACACGGGGGTCCCTCTTGGCTGCCAGGACACACTGGTGGCTCCTGTTCAAGTTGCCATGGAGCAGAACCCCCAGGTCCCTCTCTCAGGGCTGCTCTCCAGCCTCTCCTTCTCCAGGCTGGGTGTGTGTCCTTATTCTCCAGTCTGGATGTGAGACCTTGACCTGTGGCCCAAGGCTCTCGATCCTTCAGTTGTCAAGATCAAGAGCAGTAACCTGGTGATGCAGGTCCTTGGGGTGTTCATCTCCACAGCTTTACCTTTTGTTTGTGAGAGTTGCAACATACCTGGCCAGTGTCTAACCTTTGTTTGCATTTCAGTTCTGGTGTCAAAAGCTTGGAGGAAGTTTGCCTTCAGGTCACAGATCTTCTGCCTGGCCTCAGGAAGCTGCGGAATCTGCTCCCCGAACACGGCTGCCTGTTACTGTCTCCAGGGAACTTCTGGCAGAACGACCGAGAGAGATTCAATGCTGACCCAGATATCATCAAAACCATCCACCAACATGAACCAAAGACATTACAAACATCAGCTACTCTCAAAGGTAAGAGGCTGGAGCACCAAAGAGGCTGTGAGAAGTCCCTACAACTTGCACGGCTGTTTTGTGCTCGATATCTCCAACATCTCATTGCCAGTGTTAGTAAATCGAGTGACATTTTGTTACTCACAGCACCTGGAGTGAAGCTACCTGATGTGTGTCACCTCTCATTTAGTGTCTGTGTTTGAACTGGGTTCTTTATTTGTGGAAGGTGAATAATTCCACTCAGTCAGGCTCCTTTCTCTGGGTGTAAAAATAGCAGTTAACTTGTGCAAGTCTTTTTGTTCCTCTTACTCTACATACGCTCTAGCCTGTCTTTTTCTCTCACACTATTGTCTGTCTTACTCAAAGACTTTCTCATTGTCACAGATAAATGAACATTCACCCTGCTCCCTTTTGTGTGTTCACTGGTGCTAGCTTACATAGACACCGAGTTAACAATGGATCTTATATTTTTCCTCTCTTAATTAAGAAAATTAAGTCTAACCATGCTGGAATGATATGGTTTAGTGGTTCTAAAATCCTTTGGTTTTAAAGGAACTTTGTAGGTGTCAGGAAGCCCTTAGTATGACATGTCTGAATAGGAGGTTTGGAACCCTAAAGTGAGTTTGCTTTAAAAGTTATTTTTCTGAGCATCCAGAGCACGTGCACACTGTGGTTTGGAGCACATGGAGCCTCTCTTTGGTTGCTCATTTGCAGACAAGACAGAGGTTCACAGTACCCTGGGAATTCCTGAGAACAGTGGCAGTGTTCATGCAGAGCACGTGTCTGGTGAGGAGTGGCTGAGGGAACTGGGGGTGCTGAGCCTGGAGAAAAGGAGGCTGAGGGGAGACCTTCTGGCTCTGTCCAAGTCCCTTGGAGGAGGGTGCAGAGAGGTGGGGGTGGGTCTGTTCAACCAAGGAGCAAGGGACAGGACAAGAGGAAATGGGCTCCAGTTGTGGCCAGGGCAGCTGAGATGGGATGTGAGGAAGAATTTCTTTGCTGAAAGGGTTCTGAGGCATTGGAAGGGGTTGCCCAGGGCAGTGGTGGAGTCCCCATCCCTGGAGGGACTGAAGAGTCGTGTAGACACAGTGCTGAGGGACATGGGTCAGTGGGGACTGGTCATTGTTGGGTTCATGGTTGGACCTGATGATCTTAAAGGTCTTTCCAACCACTACGATTCTGTGATGAGCTCGTTGAGATCTTATGGGTTAGGATTAGAGGGCAGACTGTGTCTGCTACAGGAAGAAGAAGATAAGGACAGACAACTTCCCCACAAAAAAAGAAGATTTTTCATGTTTTTAAGAGGAATTTCCCATTTTTTATTGGTGCCTGTTATCTTTTGTCCTGTCACTGGGGACCACCGAGCAGAGACGCTCCACACTGATCAGATCTCACCAGAGCACTGAGGAAATGCTTCCTGTAAGAACCAGAGTTCTCATTCAGCATTCTTCACAATGAACACCTCTGCTATCTAATTCTTGGTTTATTTTGTTGTTGCCCTGATGTTTTTTTGTACTGTGTTTTTGCAGACCTGTTGTTTGGGCTCCCTGGGAAGTACAGCGGGGTGAACCTCTACAACAGGAAGCGAGTGGTGTCGTACACCGTCACACTCGGTCTCCAGCGCTATGATTCCAGGTGAGGAGCTTTAGCTGTGCTATTTCTGTGTTAGGGATCCCTAAGTTTGCTGATTTCTCTACTCTGATTATTATTATGTTTCTTTTTTATCTCCATTTTCTTGTGTTTTAGAGGATTTTAGTATCTTCTGATCATGGTATAGAAAAACAAGCTCTATGTTTTGGAGAAAACTTGCTGTCTTTTAGGGAAATAAAAACCTATCAATTCTCAATTTCTCTTTAAAAACATATATATAATACTCAAGTTTCCTCTGGTGATGGCTTCATCTGCACACAGAGCTGTTGTTGTTGCAGCCAAGACCCAGTGGGTCAGTTTTCACCCAGTTCCTGGTACATGGAGTGGTTTTGCTTTCCAGTAAGCACTAATTCAACTGGTACCGACTCTGCAACCCCTTTGACAGTGTTAGCAAAGCTTGGATTGAGTGGATCTGAGGACTAAATGCTCTGCTCAGTGCTGCACAGAATTCCCCAAGGAATGCCCAGGACAAGCTTGGCAGCACAGTAGTCAAAACGTGCTCTGGTGCCAGCCATGCAAGAGCCCTTCAGGCTCAAGGATTGCCATGTAGCACCTTTCATCAGCCATATGTACGTAACATTCAGGCAGTGTTTGAGGCTACAGCATGTTCTGTTCCCCAGGGCCGAGATTTTGGATGATGAGCCTTTGCTTTAAATAGTTTTGATGAATCTTTGTAGAATTCAAGGTCTGTAAGATTGCCACAGTGCAGATGTGACGAATGTGTTTTGAGCTACAAGAGGAACAGACTTAGCAGTCAGGCTTAGAGAGAGCTGTGCTTTGTAAGGCTGTGTGAACCTACAGAGCTTCTTCCTGCTTTGATCTTCTTCCTACTGCCCCGTGGAATTGTGTGCTGGTTGTTGGGGACAGGGTTGGTGACATCCTCCTGCTTGCCTTTTCATCCTCAGGTTCCTCAGCAGCCTCCGCTCTCGCCTCAAGCTGCTGCATCCCAGTCCCAACTGCACGCTGCGAGAGGAGAACATCGTTCACGTCCACTTCAAGGAGGAGATTGGCATTGCTGAGCTCATCCCCCTCGTCACCACCTACATCATACTCTTCGCTTACATCTACTTCTCCACACGTAGGTTTGTGGGGTGGAGAGCCTTGAGGGGAGAGCAAGCTAATAAACCACCTACACACCTGCCAGCTGAATATATCTAAGGGATCAGTGGTGGGGTGCCCCTTCCCTGGCTGCAGATAAGAGAAACTCCTGTCCAGCACTGCAGTTCCCTCCTGTTTCAGCAGGAAAAGTGGTGTTGAAATTTTAGTGTAGAGAATTCATAGTCTTGTTTATCTGGTTCCTGCTAATTTATCCCTCTTAGCCAATGTGATGTTATTCCTTGTGGTATTTTCTGAGGTGTTTTCTGTCTTAAGCAATTTTAAATGCCATGGTAATGACATTTTTTTTCCCAATTTGGAGAAGCTAATTTGTTGGGGGACACAGATCAAATACATATTCTGAGCTGGTGGGTTTAGACCTGACTAGCCACACTGAAGTTCCTTTTTACATGCCCAAACAGTGCTGTACTGGAACTAGTTTGGGCTGCAAGCCCTGTGTTATCCTCTGTCCCATCCTTGTACGTACTGGGACGATCTGGCAGCTGCATTCCAGCCTTTGACACTGAACTACCCTCACTGCAGGGTTGCAGAAATAAGTCAGGATGAGGATCCTTTCTCCTTGATTTTTTATTAATATCTTCTTTTCTTTTGCTTGCTAACAGGGACTTTGCATTCTGTTTTTCAGGGAAGATTGACATGGTGAAATCAAAGTGGGGCCTGGCGCTGGCGGCGGTGGTGACGGTGCTCAGCTCGCTGCTCATGTCCGTCGGGCTGTGCACGCTGTTTGGTCTGACACCTACTCTCAATGGAGGGTAAGTTTCCAGCACCAAAATTCTTCCTAAGGAAGGGTGGATGGAGGTGAAATAATTTCAAAACAGCTGTTCAGTGCTTAATCTTTAAGATCTAGTGTTCTTCAAATAAGCTTCTGTGATATGAGGAAGAAATTCTTTGGTGTGAGGGTGGTGAGACCCTGGCCCAGGTTGGCCAGAGAAGCTGTGGCTGCTCCTCCCTGGAAGTGTTCTGGGCCAGGTTGGATGAGGCTTTGAGCAACCTGGTCTAGTGGAAGGTGTCCCTGCTGCTGGCAGGGGGGTTGGAACTGGATGAGCTTTAAGGTCCCTTCCCACCCCAACCCAGTCTGGGATTCTATGATCTAGAAAATCCTGATGATCTAGAAAACGTATGATCTAGATTATCTAGAAAACCCTATGACTTAGAGAAGATAAATTATTGTGCATGGAGCTCTCTTCTCCAGTACACCAGGTAACTCAGAAGCCACCACAACACTGAGAACATGCAACATCCACGTGCTTTGTACATAAGTAAACTACATCCTGCCAGGGACAGGTTCTACCCAAGAGTCAAGAAAACACACTGAAATGGATTTGGCCTTCTGAACATGCACACAGGACAGTAAGACTACCCAAGGTGTGTTGGGTTGGTGTGGTGGGGGCTGGTTTTGGTAGGTGGGGAAGGGGCTACAGTGGTGGTCCCTGTGAGAAGCTTCACAAAGCTCCCCTGGCTCCAAGGCAGACCCACCTGCAGCCCAGGCTGAGCCCATTAGCAATAGGGAAACACCTCTTTATATCCATATTTATGAGGGAAGAGCTGGTTTTGAAAAGAAGGAGAAGAGAACCACCAGGAGAGATGACTGACCTGAACAAAGGTTGCTCAAAGCCTCATCCAACCTGGCCCAGAACACTTCCAGGGAGGAGCAGCCACAGCTTCTCTGGCCAACCTGGGCCAGGGTCTCACCACCCTCACACCAAACAATTTCTTCCTCACATTTGATATCTAATCTAATTTCTTCTTAATATCTAACACCCTAATATTCTAATATCTAATCTATTAGGAAGAAATTCTTCACTATGAGGGTGGTGAGACACCTTGATGGTGGGACATGCTCCCTACCCTTTTGTAATGCTCTCTCACTGACTAATTAAGTAATAATTAGTAGGCTTAGTAATAGTCTATTGCAGTGGTGTTCCAAGTCCATCTTTCTGATTTGCACCTCTTTGTACTAGATGCTGGACAGACTCTTTGAGGGACCCTGGGAAGCATTCAGACTAATTAGTGGTGATCTACAACGACCATTTTCCAGAAAATCCTGCAAAAATGTTCATATCTGTCTGAAATAAATGAAATACAGGACAAAATATTGTATGAGAAGGGATTGGGCTGAGAGCACTGGATGGTGTTCCCTGGCCTTCACTCTAGGATGTGTTTCCTACTCAACTTATGTTCTTCCCTTCTGTTTCACCAAAGATCTCATTCTCAATTCTGGTTCTGTTTCCTCTAGAGAAATATTTCCATACCTGGTGGTTGTGATTGGCCTGGAGAACGTCTTGGTCCTCACCAAGTCAGTTGTCTCTACGCCCGTCGACCTGGAGGTGAAGCTTCGCATTGCCCAAGGTATCCAGAAAAATGCTGAGAGAGGGAAAATGAGGGTAACCCAGAGACTGGGGGATGAGGAATGATCTTAACTCTGGTCTGTGAAGGAACTAAAAGACCACGAGCATTGAAAGTGAATTGGGAACTGTATTTTATTTGTCTTTTTATACTGGTTTTGTTAATTCCAGTGGTTAATGTGAGGCTGTAATTGTGAGCACTGCTTGTGATTGGTGTTTGAAGTTTGAACAAGTTTAAAGAAGTGTTAGTAAGGGAGAACTCTGTCTCCTGGTGTGGATATTTACCACTTGTCCTCTTGTGTCATGAATGTCTTCAGCCCAGTCCAGAGGTCATCTGAAGTTCTGCTGAGTCTGTGACAAAATTATCTTCACTGTTACAGATACACTCTGTGCCTGCATGTGGTTTTGAGCGTGCTCAAACCATGGATAATTGGAGTTTGCAAATTTAAAACATCTTTCTTAACATCAGGGGAGAGGGATTCTAGAGTGATGCCTAGGAAAATCTCACCTAGTTTGTAAAATACAAGTGGTTTGTATCCCAGATTGAGAACAGGACTCAAAAACCCAGTGGTCCTTGCTTGGGCTGTATTGTCACCTCACTGCTTAAACCAGGACAGTTTTGTGAGCCCACCCTGAGCTCCCCTTGTGGCTGGTGATAATCCAGCTAACAGACATGGGACAGGCTGGTGATTTGGCTGAAATACTCAAGATATGTCAGGTGAATTGGAGCCTGGAAGTGCCTGCTGCCTGTAGACACCTAATTTTAAAGAAGGGAAATCCAGTTCCTTTTTGCTCTGTTTGTGTCTGTCCACTTGTGAAGAGTTTCCTTTTACCTGTCTTGGCATGTTCTTTCTCCAGGCTTGAGCAATGAGAGCTGGTCAATCATGAAGAATATGGCCACAGAGCTTGGGATCATCTTGATTGGGTATTTCACCCTCGTCCCAGCCATCCAGGTGGGTACAACTGATCACTTTGGAGGCTCCCAAGCCTCTCACCAGCTGCCTGGCTCACTGGTCACTAGTGATCACACACTGACCTGCAAGCTCTGACCTGCTCCAGTTGCTGGTGACCCAGACACATGGACTCCTGTGCCCCATGGTCCCCATCCCAGTTGCTGGTGACCCTGCTTGCTGGCACCACACATGGGCTCCTACAGCCCATGCTCTGACTCCAGTTGCTGGCACTTGGTTTCCACTTGCTCCAGTCTCTCCAGCTGATTTTGTGCAATCTCAAAATGTTCTTCCCTGCATCCTGTCATGTGTCCCCTGCCCCCTTGGCAGAGATCCCCTCAGTCTGCCACATGGTTTGGAGACCCTCTCTCGTGATGGCTGTCACCCCCAAACCATGGGGCTGATCACTTGGCTGTGACAGCCCTGGGAGGAGCCGGAGCAGGAGCTCGTTTCCCTCCCAACCATCCATCCAAACTCCTTGTGTTTGTGAAAATGAGCTTCCTGTCACAGAACTTCACACTGCCCAGTGCCTTTGCTGTGGGGATGCCTCGTTCCAACCTTAAAGTGCCTTTTTGTGAGCTGGCTCATCCATGGATGGATGGACGGAAGGAAGGAAAAACCAAAACCTTCTTGCTGAATGGACAGTCTGCTTGGGGATGGACAGTCTGCTTGGGGATGGACAGTCTGCTTGGGGATGGACAGTCTGTTTGGGGCTCTTTCCCCAAGGTTGACAAATCTGTAGGTTTTTACAACCACAGATGTCTCTGTCTCTGTTTTATGGGTGGGTAAACTGAAACCCTAAGGTAGAAGGATCTGTCAGGTGTTGTATTGTTGGGTCCGTGTTGCACTGAGGATCGCATCAAGGTCTTCTGCCTCGTGGTGTGTTACTTCCTCTGCTGCAGAGTGCTCTTTTCAGGACTGTGCTTGCTGAGTTGTCCCAAAAATCATAGAATCATGAGATGTTGGGAGCTGGGAGGGACCCACCAAAATGATGGAGCCCAACTCCTGTCCCTGCACAGGACAAGCCCAACATTCACACCATGGCCCTGAGGGCCTTGGCCAAATGCTGCTGGGATCTTGTCAGCCTTGGGGCCATCAGCACCTCCCTGGGGAGCCTGTGCCAGTGCTCCACCACCCTCTGCCTCAAGAACCTTTTCCTCATGGCCAACCTCACCCTCCCCTGCCACATCTTCCTGCCATGGCCTCTGCTCCTGGCATTGGTGGCCAGAGAGAAGAGCTCAGCTCCTGCCCCTCCTCTTCCCCTGGGGAGGAAGTTCCAGACCATGATGAGATCTCCTCTCAGTCTCCTCTTCTCCAGGCTGAACAAACCCAGTGACTCCAGCCTCTCCTCACACCCTTCCCCTCTAAACTCTTCCCCAATTTCATGGCCCTAAGATGGCACCATTTGATTTCTGAGGCCCTTGCCCGCTGGCCACGTGTGACCTGCATGAAGAGGGATGGGTGGGCTGTGTGTATCCTTGTTCTAACACCAGAGGCTCGTCAGTACAGGCTGCAGATTAAAGCTTATTGTAATCTAAGAAGATTAAATGTTCAGGTTGGATTGAAGCATCACAGCTGAACTTCACTGTTCCTGAGCTTCTGTCTTAGTGTCCCAGAGAGGAGCTACAGGAGAATTCCCTGAGCTCCAGCCAGCCACCTCTTGTGGCCTGGGTTCTTTTATTTGCAGCTGATTGCAGCGATTGCTCAGCAGAACCCTGGCATGATCCATGTGGACTGACAGCGGCTGAACATGAGGCAGCAGAGTGGCCAGGTGGCCAAGAAGGCCAAGGGCATCCTGGCCTGGATCAGGACAAGAAGAAATGGGCTCCAGTTGTGGCCAGGGCAGCTGAGATGGGATGTGAGGAAGAATTTCTTTGCTGAAAGGGTTCTGAGGCATTGGAAGGGGTTGCCCAGGGCAGGGGTGGAGTCCCCATCCCTGGAGGGATTGAAGAGTCGTGTAGACACAGTGCTGAGGGACATGGGTCAGTGGGGACTGGTCAGTGTTGGGTTCATGGTTGGACTCCATGAGCTCAAAGGGCTTTTCCAACCCAGGAAATCCTGGGATTCTGTATTAGCACCTTTTGGTCTCTGATTGCTGCACTGCTGGACCTCAGAATGTGGAGTGTGACAGTGTCTGTGAAGCCAGCGTGGTGCCAGCAGCCCCGTCCCGTGCTACTGCTGGGACACCTCACTCTGCTGTAGAGAAGCTTGCAGGGGATGCTGGTTTTGGGAGATACAGGAGTGTGGAAAAAGGGGACAGAGCTGTACAGCAGCATCAGCAGAGCCATGGGGACCAGTGACCCCGTGCCCCAGCCCCACCCTGTCTCTGCTCCATCAAATCCTCCTGTTTATTGCAGCGTTTTGAGGCACGTGATGAGATCCACTCTCAGGTCTCTGCATGATCCTGTCTGCCCTTGAGCACTTGCTCTCTCCAGAGGAAGAATCTCGCAGGGATGGTGTCTGTTGGAGCCTGACAGCTGCTTTGCTGGCCCCTTATCTCGGTCCCTGAGAGCGAAGGACGCTGCACAGATAACGCTCCACACCGGCATTGCAGAGTCCAAGGAGCCTGGCAGAGAGAGCCAGGCTGCGTAAATCGGGCCAGGACCTTTGCTCCGGGCTATCAGAGTGCAGTGCTGGGCTCCCCCAGGTGCTGTCTGGTGCAGGAGCAGCAGAGGTGGTGGCATTTCTTTGCTGGAGGCTCTCACCTGCCCCAAGGGCTGTAAGGGATCTTGTTGTTGTTCTCAGTTACTCCTTGGCCTGCAGCTCATTTAACAGAAGGGAATTTTCTGTTTTCCATGTCTCTCCTGGTCCTAAAATAGAGTTTGGCTTCAGCTGAGAACTGTGCATCCACTTTAAATCCCTTGTAATGATGAGCAGCAATGGAATCTGTTAACTCCATCTGGTGAATGGAGTGACATCCAGTTGGTGACCAGTCACCAGTGGTGTCCCCAGGGCTCAGTGCTGGGGCCAGGCCTGTTCAACATCTTCATCCATCAGTTGGGCGAGGGGATCGAGGGCACCCTCAGTCAGTGTGCAGAGGACATGGAGGTGCTGGAGGGCAGAGGAGACCTTGTGGCTGTGTCCAAGTCCCTTGGAGGAGGGTGCAGAGAGGTGGGGGTGGGTCTGTTCAACCAAGGACCAAGGGACCAAGAGGAAATGGGCTCCAGTTGTGGCCAGGGCAGCTGAGATGGGATGTGAGGAAGAATTTCTTTGCTGAAAGGGTTCTGAGGCACTGGAAGGGGTTGCCCAGGGCAGTGGTGGAGTCCCCATCCCTGGAGGGATTGAAGAGCCGTGTAGACACAGTGCTGAGGGACATGGGTCAGTGGGGGCTGGTCAGTGTTGGGTTCATGGTTGGACTCCAGGAGCTCAAAGGGCTTTTCCAATCCTGTCAGCTCTGGGATTCTGTGAAATCCTCTTGCCTTGAGCTGCAAGTGGATGGAGACCCCTGTTCTCCTGGCACCATGTCCCTGCTGATGGTCCTGAGGCGCTGCAGTGCTGAGCTCTCACCCTGGGCTTTCTTTCTCTTATCCACAACCTCTCACTGAAGTCCCCACACCCACAGCCCAATCCTGCACCCACGGACATCACTTTGGGTTTTGCTGTAGGGTGAGCAGTATTCAAGTATAAGAAGATTTCAGATTTTCAGGGCTGGCAGCTTTAGATGTCTCTAATCCAAACTGGAGGTGTGAACAGAGTTAATGTCTCTGCTCTTGGTGCAGCCTGTGTTTGCCGAGGTCCTTCTGGTTTTCTCCTTGAGAGAGGAACCTGTGTTGTGTTTCCATCCCTCTGCTCCCAAAACCTCCTTTGTCAGATGTTGGGGAAGGGGCTAAAGAGAAAAATGCGGTGAGAAGCCGCTTCCTTGTGCTGCTGTGGCTGGGAGGTTTGGGGTGGGGCAGCTGACCTGGTGGGTGACCTTGTTTTTATGTCACTCTGGTTTTTAAATAACAAGCAGTTGGTTGCTTATCTTTCCAGAACAGTTTGGACAGGATGGGGAAGCTTCAAGGTTTGGTTTTGGGTCACCTTCCATGCTATCTCTCTTCATTTCTCTGTGCTGATATTGGCCTCCAGCCTTGTGCAAGAAACTGGAGCAGACACAGGATTGAGGGGGACACAGTAAATTAATCTCTACAGCTTTTTCCTTTCCCTTTAGGTGGATGTGTCCTGGCATGGTCTGCACGTTGGGAGCCTGAGGTTGTGACTCCTGCTTTCTTGATCTGGCCATATTTACTAGATCCTTTTTGGGTCCTGCCAGAAATTTGTACCTTCAAAGGAAACAAAACACTTCTCAGAAATGTTTTAATTCTGTGTTGCTGTGAAGGTTTGAATGTCACAGGGGAGAGGGGATGGCACCTGGCACGAATGGGGATTAGGGGGAGAGGGGATGGCACCTGGCACGAATGGGGATTAGGGGGAGAGCATCTGTTTGTTTTCCAGGGTTGGTCTGGGAGCTGAGTGCATTTCTGCTGCTGGGCAGAAGCTTTTAATCCTTATTTCTGCATTGGCACCTGCTGGGGGAAGTGGAGCATTACAGCAGATGTGGGGAGCATGGGCTTTTGCAAACGTTGTTTCTCATGTACTTGGTGTTTAGAGACCTCTGGGAGCTGTATGGGGCTTTTCTTCTACAGGTTTAGGAATGAAATCTTCCCAGCAAATATACACAAGCCAAAAGTGTGATTTAAGCAGAAATTGTGACCCTGGAGAATGGCTCCAAACAAATACACAGATTTACAGTGACTACAGAGGTTTGTCTTTGGTTGGAGAGTTAATTGATCCAATTCCTGAGCAACCTGTGTTCCTGGAAGGATTTTAAATCAAAGCTGAGATTTATTGGTAAAGTGCAGGAAGCTGTCACTGCTGGAGATGTTTGGCTTTGTGATTTGAACCCATGGGCAGGAGGTGGGGAGCTCTGGCTGCAGCCCTGCCACGCCTTTGTGAACTGGGAAAACATTCTCTGTTGGTTTTTCCTGTAGTGCTTTGATGGTTTATGGCTGAGAAGAACAACAAAGAACCTGAATAAATATGCTCTTGAGTTCTCACACTGACTTTTTTTAGCACTGAACTCTCAACTATTACCAAATACTGATAACAGGGTTTGTCAGTAAAATAGGGTTTATCAGTAAAACAGACTCAGATTTGTGCTCTGGGTGGGAGTTTGACGAATTCCCCTTTTTCTGAAGTTGAAATCTTTAGCGTTGTCTCTGCAGCTGCTGTGGTTGATCAGTGTGTCCTGTCTGCAGGAGTTCTGCCTCTTTGCTGTGGTTGGCCTGGTGTCTGACTTCTTCCTGCAGATGCTTTTCTTCACCACCGTGCTGTCCATTGACATTCGCCGGATGGAGGTGAGGAAGGGCCCAGAACGTGGGGTTGTGCTTGGGCTTTTCCTTCTCTGCTGTTGTGGATGGATTAAATGAAACACACCCTGTGATTTTCACCCTCTGAACAGGAAAAGACCAAGCTGTAAACGTTCTGGGGCAGTATTTGCTTGTTTACACACGCACACAGGGACTGGGGACAGGACCTTGAGGGAACAGGACACCCTCAGGTGTATAAGTGAGATTTGGGGTGAATGGGCTGGAAGGTGACATGGTCACAAAGAGGTGACCGTGGCTGGGTGAAGATGAGAGCGTGTGGCTAAGAGAAGCTGGGACAGATTGGCTGGAGGGTGAAGGTGGGAAGTCAGCTGTGGTGTGCATCAGCTCTGCACACATTTCTCTCTGGGGATCTGATCAGCAGGGCTCTCACACGTTGGCTCTTCTCTCGGCAGCTCGCGGACCTGAACAAGCGGCTGCCAGCAGAAGCCTGCCTGCCCCCAGCGAAGCCCGCCAGTCGCTCCCAGCGCTACGAGCGGCAGCCAGCCCTGAGGCCTGCCACCCCCCACACCATCACCCTGCAGCCCTCCTCCTTCAGGAACCTGCGCCTGCCAAAGAGGCTGCGGGTGATTTATTTCTTCGCCAGGACCCGCCTGGCCCAGAGACTCATCATGGTACGGCACGTGGGGTTTGGTATCTGCTCGCCCCTTCCTGCTGGAAATGAATCATTGAATCACAGAATCATGGGATAGTTTGGTTGGAAAAGACCATTATGATCATCAAGTTCAACTGGGAACCCAGCACTGCCAAGTTCACCACTAGAGCATGTCCCCAAGTGCCACATCTACACGTCCTTTAAATCCCTCCAGGGATGGGGACTCCACCACTGCCCTGGGCAACCCCTTCCAATGCCTCAGAACCCTTTCAGCAAAGAAATTCTTCCTCACATCCCATCTCAGCTGCCCTGGCCACAACTGGAGCCCATTTCCTCTTGTCCTGTCCCTTGCTCCTTGGTGGAACAGACCCACCCCCACCTCTCTGCACCCTCCTCCAAGGGACTTGGACAGAGCCAGAAGGTCTCCCCTCAGCCTCCTTTTCTCCAGGCTCAGCACCCCCAGTTCCCTCAGCCGGGAACTCAGCACACTTGTGCTCCAGACCCTTCCCCAGCTCCGTTCCCTTCTCTGGACACGCTCCAGCACCTTCAGGTCCTTCTTGGAGTCAGGGGCCCAGATTGAACCCAGCCCTGACAGGGTTCCAGCAGTGTTCAGTGTTTGCGTGTGCTGCGCAAACTCTCCCGATCCTCTCAGTGGAGAAGTGTCTGCTGGGAGTAAGCCTGTAAGAGAGCAGGGTGTCCCCTTGGTTGGGGTGTCACTGATCATGGGGTGTTGGAGGTGGAGGGTGAAGCTGATTGACTCCTTGCTCCTCCTGTGCAGGCTGGGACGGTGATCTGGATCGGGATCCTGGTTTACACGGATCCAGCTGGTCTCCGCACCTACCTCACGTCTCAGGTCACCGAACAAAGCCCTTTGGGTGAAGCAGGTCTGCCTCCCATGCCTGTTCCTGGAGGGGTCCTGCCTGCTGGGGACCCCAAGATTGATCTCTCAGTCTTCCCATCGGACCCGATACAGCTGTCAGAAAACCAGAGCCAGCAGCAGCAGCGCGAGCAGAAGTCGGGGCTGGAGTCCCTGAGTGGGCTGGAGACAAACCAGCACACCTGGGCCCACGGGCCAGAGGGCAGAGGGAGTGGACAGACAGAGCTTGGAGCTGAAGCAGAGGTTACCTGGGGAGCGGAGGATGAGGAGATTTGGAGGAAGCTTTCCTTCAGACACTGGCCATCCCTCTTCAGCTACTACAATATCACTCTGGCCAAAAGGCAAGTGGGCTTTGGGTGCTGTGGGCACTTTGAATTGACTCCAAATGTTCTTCTTTCTTTTGTCCTTCATCCTCCTCAGTTAGATAATTTCTGTTCCACATGGCTTTCTCCAAACATGTCTTCAGGAGGAGACTGTTAAACAGGCCCTCCTATGTGGTGCAGAGGTACCAAACTCTCCAGGAGTGTTTGAGAACAAGGGTTGTGTTTCTCTCTGTGCTCTTGGCTGCATTCCTTGCTTGTTGTCTTCCTTCATCCTAGAGAGTCCATTTTTTGGAGGTGACATTTAGAATTTCCTAAACCAATGAATGCTCATCCATAAGTGATGGGGATGTGAGGAACAGAGACATCTGAGCTGAAGAACCTCCTCGGTGAGATCTTCTGGCCTGCAGCATACAGGAAGCCAGAGCAGATCATTATATCCCTACTGAAATCTGTGTGATCTGTTTGATCTCATCACTAGTTCATTCCACTGGTGGCTGTTAACCTCTCCCACAGAGGTGAAGGTGAAGCCTTGGGAAATCTCTTGAGAGAACAATGTGTCAAAGGAGGTTTTTAGTTCAGAGTACCTGAAAGGACTGGACTGAAAACTCATCCTGAGACCTACCTTGGCTGCTAGAGAGAAGATGGGCTGGGTAACCTACTGGGATTTTTGTGCCTTTATTATTCCTAACCTGTTCTGATCTTTGTGTTCCTTCAGATACATCAGCATCCTCCCAGCGATCCCTGTCACGCTGTACCTGAACCCACAAGAGGCCTTAGAGGTGCGGCACCCCCAGGAGGCCAACCGCTACCACCCCTTCTTGTCTTCAACTGGTGGGAAGCTGGATGCTGGAACTCAACCTGACCAAACCTCATCCAAGCTGCAAGGACACCAGGATGTCACCCTTTACAAGTAAAAGAGTCCTTGATAAAACCTTCTGACCATGCCTTAACTCTCCTGGGGACACGGGTGGCTCTTTGGCTCATCTCCTGGAGGGAAAAAAAGGACAAAAAATACATTTATTGCTGGGTAACTGGGATAGGAGTTAGAATCCCAGAATCCCAGACTGGCTTGGGTGGGAAGGGAACTTAAAGCTCATCCAGTCCCAACCCCCCTGCCAGCAGCAGGGACACCTTCCACTAGACCAGGTTGCTCAAAGCCTCATCCAACCTGGCCCAGAACACTTCCAGGGAGGAGCAGCCACAGCTTCTCTGGCCAACCTGGGCCAGGGTCTCACCACCCTCACACCAAAGAATTTCTTCCTCACATCTCAGCTCCATCTCCCCTCTGCCACTTTCAAGCCATCACCCCTTGTTCTGTCACTCCCTGCCCTTGGCCAAAGTCCCTCCCCAGCCTTCCTGGAGCCCCTTCAGGTACTGGGAGGCCACTGGAAGGTCTCCCCGGAGCCTTCTCTTCTCCAGGCTGAACAGCCCCAACTCTCTCAGCCTGTCCTCACAGCAGAGCTGCTCCAGCCCTGGCATCATCCTGGTGGCCTCCTCTGCACTGGCTCCAGTAGCTCCATGTCCTTGTGCTGTTGGTGGCCCCAGCCCTGGAGGCAGCACTGCAGGGGGGGTCTCAGGAGAGCGGAGCAGAGGGGCAGAATCCCCTCCCTGGCCCTGCTGCCCACGCTGCTCTGGGTGCAGCCCAGGACACGGTTATTGGCTCTGTGCTGCCAGCGCACGGTGCCGCCTCATGTGGAGCTTCTGGTCCCCCAGCACCCCAAGTCCTTCTCCTCAGGGCTGCTCTCCAGCCATTCCCCACCCAGCCTGGGTCTGTGCTGGGGGTTGCCCTGACCCAGGTGCAGGACCTTGCCCTTGCCCTTGTTGAACCCCATGAGGTTCACACAGCCCCACCTCTCCAGCCTGTCCAGGTCCCTCTGGATGCCATCCCGTCCCTCCAGCGTGTCCAGAGTTCATCTTTGGAAATAAACATCCTGATTCAATGACGCTTCAGTGGGTGTGAGATCAATGACTGGGTGTTAGATCCAACTCCCATGCAAGTTGGGACCTCCCTTTCCTACTGAGGAGACAAGCTCCCAGCTTGCCCTCTGAATCTGCACTTCTTTGGCTGTGTTGAACAGACTTTATGTTATCCCTAGCATTTTCCTTAAAGTTTTAACCACTGTGTACTTTTCTTATTGAAAATATTATAAATCTTGTCAAAAATGACATTGTCCCATTAAAAAAAAGCTTTTAATTTTCCAGAAATCACTCTAGCTTGTAGGAAATTTTTCTCAGCTGACAAACTTAAACCAGCAACACGTGTCATACTTGGACAGTGTCCTTAAAACTCTGCTTGTGGACTGGTAACTGGATGTTTTATCTCACTTTCTGCTTGGTTTTGTGTCTGTCTCTCCTGCCAGGGTGGCTGCTCTGGGTCTGGCCTCGGGCATTATCCTGGTCCTGCTGCTCTTCTGCCTGTACCGGGTGTTCTGCCCCAAGAACTACGGGCAGAACGGGCTCCCGCACAGCCGGAGGAGGAGGGGGGACCTGCCCTGCGACGACTACGGCTACTCCCCACCCGAGACCGAGATTGTCCCCTTGGTCCTCCGGGGCCACCTCATGGTAGGTGGGATGGGTGCACTCCTCATGGAAAGGCATTGTGCTGACCTGCACCAGCCTCTGCCATTGTCTTTGGTTTATGTAAATAACAAACAGCCCCTCACTGAGGACAGAGCAGCTGTGCAGCCCTGGAGGTGACAGCCCTGGAGGTGACAGCCCTGGAGGTGACAGCCGTGGAGGTGACACCCAGGGCGAAGGCTGTTTGTAGTGTGGGATACTGCAGCGTGAAGTCTCACAGAATCCCAGAATTCCCAAGACTGGAAAAGCCCTTCAAGCTCATAGAGTCCCATCATGAACCCACCACTGACCAGTCCCCACTGACCCCTGTCCCTCAGCACTGTGTCTACACGACTCTTCAATCCCTCCAGGGATGGGGACTCCACCACTGCCCTGGGCAACCCCTTCCAATGCCTCAGAACCCTTTCAGCAAAGAAATTCTTCCTCACATCCCATCTCAACTGCCCTGGTGCAACTGGAGCCCATTTCCTCTTGTCCTGTCCCTTGCTCCTTGCTTGAACAGACCCACCCCCACCTCTCTGCACCCTCCTCCAAGGGACTTGGACAGAGCCAGAAGGTCTCCCCTCAGCCTCCTTTTCTCCAGGCTCAGCACCCCCAGTTCCCTCAGCCGGGAACTCAGCACCCTTGTGCTCCAGACCCTTCCCCAGCGCCGTTGCCCTTCATTTCCTGCAGCACTTTTCAGTTTCTTCCTGGAACTTGCCTTTTCCAAGTGCTGTTATTGCCTCTCTGTGTAGCCAACTGTTGGCTTTCATTGCCTGGGCTGATCCAGCCTTCTCTGCCAGGGTAGCTCTAGATTCCTGATATTTAATGCCTCCTGGATCCTTTTTTTCCTGCTTCCCCAAACTTAGTGCATAGGTTTGAGCTGTTAGATGTTGTCTCTGGTCCTAAGAGCATCCATGGGTTTGCACAGAACTGTGCTGCTGCTCGGTTCACTCATTTTTCTTGAGGGTAAAGATATTTCTTTCCATTCTGAGGTGAAACAAAGCACTTGGGCACCCAGTCAGATGGAGTTTGAAATGCTGTGCTGTGTCTTCCAGAGGAGCTGTAACCCCTGTTTGTGATCCTGCCATCTCTTTGAGCCAGAGTTTGTCAGGGCAAAGGAAGACAGAGGGAGTCTGCTTGGTTTGCAGTAGCCTGGTGCACAGGGAGGGCTCTGGGCAGAGACGTACGGATGTTTTCAGCCTGTCCTGAGGGTGCTGAGCCAGCCACGTGGTTTTAACATAAAATTTATCACCTGTGTGGTTCCTCAGCCACACACAAGGTGATTGTCAGAGTCCAGAGGCCTTGGTGGTGCTACACACTCAGCTGTGCTGCTTCTTCCTTCCCAGGACATCGAGTGTCTGGCCAGTGATGGGATGCTGCTCGTCAGCTGCTGCCTGGTGGGGCAGATCCGGGTGTGGGACGCTCAGACCGGCGACTGCCTGACCGTCATTCCCAAACCGAGGTACGTGGGGTCACAGAGCCACACAGGGTCCCAGAGCTGCCTGGGCTGGAAAAGCTCTTTGAGCTCCTGGAGTCCAACCATGAACCCAACACTGACCAGTCCCCACTGACCCATGTCCCTCAGCACTGTGTCTACACGACTCTTCAATCCCCCCAGGGATGGGGACTCCACCACTGCCCTGGGCAACCCCTTCCAATGCCTCAGAACCCTTTCAGCAAAGAAATTCTTCCTCACATCCCATCTCAGCTGCCCTGGCCACAACTGGAGCCCATTTCCTCTTGTCCTGTCCCTTGGTCCTTGGTTGAACAGACCCACCCCCACCTCTCTCCACCCTCCTTTCAGGGAGTTCATAGAATCTCCTGGTTGGAAAAGACCTTTGAGATCATCAAATCCAACCATACCTGTCCACTACTAAACCCACCTAGCTGAGAGAGAGAGTTGGAGAGAGTGAGAAGGTCTAGTTGGAGAGGTCTCTCCTCATCTAGTTGCAGTGAGCCAGAAGGTCTCCCCTCAGCCTCCTTCTCTCCAGGCTCAACACCCCCAGTTCCCTCAGCCGGGAACTCAGCACACTTGTGCTCCAGACCCTTCCCCAGCTCCAGGCTCCACACACATCATTCACCTGTGGGCAGGTGCCTCCACAATCGCTGCTCAGCAGCTGGACAAACCCCTCTGTAAGAAACCAGGACCCCTGAGAGCAGAGCTGGGGGAGGACTGATCTGTCCTTGCTGTGTTTCAGGTTACGAAGAGACAGCAGCGGCATTTTTGATTACCAGGAAGGTTGGGATCACAGTCCTGATGGCAAGAGTGGTCTGGATGATTCCTTTGAGAACAGTCACCAGCTCAAGAGGGTGCTCAGCCCCCCCCAGCCACCGCTTTTCTGCGACCAGCCAGACCTCACCTCTCTCATCGACACCAACTTCTCTGAGCAGGTGAAAGTGGCCGAGTCAGAGCCGCGGCTCCGTGCCGTCAGCGGTCGCCAGAAGGAGAGCGGCTACGACTTCAGCAGCCTGGTTGGGAAGGTCTATGAGGAACATGGCACCTCCAGCTGCATGAGCTTCCCCAGCCTCTCAGCCCCACACGGACAGGCTGGCTTCTGCGTGGGGGGCGGCGCTCCCCGCTCCCTGGGCTGTGGGTCTGAGGAGGGAGGAGGCTGCAGCAGCCGCAGGAGGAGCTTGGGGGATGAATCTTTAACGGGATTTGACAAATCATCACCACTTCCTTCCTGGGGAGGAGACTCAGAGAGCTCTGTGTGGAGCTTGGACCTGCAAGGGAACCTGATCGTGGCTGGTCGCAGTAACGGGAAGCTGGAGGTGAGGAGAGAGGATCGCTGCCGGCGCAGGCACGGGGTGCCCGGCCCCTCGGGGAGCGGGTCAGGACACGTCCAGGGCAGGAGTTCCTCTTCTGCAGTGAGAATCTCAACGTTTCAGCTTCATTCAGTTTCAGAACAGAAGAGAAATTTCAGTGCAGTGCCTATTTTATCACCTGCAATGGGTTTTAAAGTACTCAAAACAGCTTCTCCTGTGACGGGTACTTTGCTCATTGTCTTTTCTGGTTCTTGAGTGGTGAAATATTTCATTTCTAAGGAGCTTCTTAGTGTAAAGAAAACCAGATTCAGTTAGTGCTAAATAACAGCAGCTCTGGAGAAGCTTAAAGATTAAAAAATGTTGCTGGTCAGTGAAATAAATGAAGTCAAATGAATAGGAACTCTGTGGGAATGATGTGGGGTTTGAAGCAAAATTTAAATCAGAAATCGAAATCTCCAACGAGAAACTTCCAGAATTCATTGCATTTTCATTTCAGTTTTCAGAAATTAAGTTAGAATTTTTCCTTCCAAAGAAATGCAGAGATTTGATTTAAACAAACACATCAGTGTTGGGTTCATGATTGGACTTGATGATCTTAAAGGGCTTTTCCAGTCGAGGCCATTCTGGGATTCTGGGAAAAGAATTCTGGGAAAATAATTCTGTTTATTTCTGTATTATTTGTATCTGTTGTGAGCAAAAGGTCACCTGAGAACTTGCTGCTTCACTGTAAGATGGAAGGACACGCAGGGGGTGTAGTCACTAGTGCCAAGTGAGACCTGCCTCCAGGCTCCTTCAGTAAGACTCAGGGTAGAGCTTCACTGTGAGGTGGATCAGCAGCTCCTTGATGTTCAGTGGTCTCTGCTCAGGACCCCACCACTGACCCCTTCTCCTTCCAGGTTTGGGATGCCATCGAGGGCACCCTCCGCAGCAGCAACGAGGAAGGTCAGTCTGGCATCACAGCGCTCGTCTTCCTGAACAACAGGTAACTGGGGTTGTGTTGGGTGACCTCCTGCAAGGGGAGGAGAACGTGGTGGAAGCCAGGACCCAGCCCTGACCCTCCTGCCACAGAGGTCACACAATCCCAGACTGGATTGGGTGGGAAGGGACCTTCAAGCTCCTCCAGTCCCAACCCCCCTGCCAGCAGCAGGGACACCTTCCACTAGACCAGGTTGCTCAAAGCCTCATCCAACCTGGCCCAGAACACTTCCAGGGAGGAGCAGCCACAGCTTCTCTGGCCAACCTGGGCCAGGGTCTCACCACCCTCACACCAAACAATTTCTTCCTCACATCTCAGCTCCATCTCCCCTCTGACACTTTCAAGCCATCACCCCTTGTTCTCTCACTCCCTGCCCTTGGCCAAAGTCCCTCCCCAGCCTTCCTGGAGCCCCTTCAGGTACTGGGAGGCCACTGGAAGGTCTCCCTGGAGCCTTCTCTTCTCCAGGCTGAACAGCCCCAACTCTCTCAGCCTGTCCTCACAGCAGAGCTGCTCCAGCCCTGGCATCATCCTCGTGGCCTCCTCTGGCCTGGCTCCAGTAGCTCCATGTCCTTGTGCTGTTGGTGGCCCCAGCCCTGGAGGCAGCACTGCAGGGGGTTCTCAGGAGAGCGGAGCAGAGGGGCAGAATCCCCTCCCTGTCCCTGCTGCCCACGCTGCTCTGGATGATGAACAGCTCCAGCTGGCAGAGGCTCAGCTGGGAAATCTCTTCCTCCCCACACATCCACCTCTCAAGCTGGGCACGGTGGAGGGAGCTTTCCTGGGTCCAGCTCTGCTCCAGCAGCCGCTTCACACCGATGTTCAGTCTCCAGTAGCTGAATGTCCCCAATAACTCAGGGCTGGGCCGTTGGGTCCCTGCTTTCTGGGTGCTGCTATTCACGAGGTGTTGCATCCCCCTCTTCATTCTGTGATCTCAGTTTAATGTCATTTCCAAGCCTTTTCCTTGCAGTCAGGAGCGTCTCCTCGTGTGTGAACTGCCTGGTTTGTGCCTCAGGAGGCGGCTGCTCTCGGGGCTCCTCACCCCTCAGAGCAGGGGGGGTCTCTCCTCACGTGCCTGTTTCTCCCTCAGGATCGTCGCTGCCCGGCTCAACGGCTCCTTGGATTTCTTCTCTCTGGAGACACACACGTCCCTGAACCACCTGCAGTTCCGAGGTGGGTGCCCCGAGCCTCCTCCTCTCTGCCCTTCCCTCCTCACACCCCACTCCATAACCCGTCCTGATAACACTCTGCTCCTAAACACCCTGTGCTGTCAGATGCCACTCGAGTGGCTGTGGAGAGGGGAGGAATATTTGGGGAATTCCCTGGTGTGATGGTTTCACTGGGCTGGCCCTGGGCCTGCAGCCACCACAGCCGTTCACCCACTTCATTCTCCCCCAGGAGACAGGGGAGAGAACTGGGGGTGAGGGGAAGGAGACTGGTAGGGGGAGAGAAGAACAATTTCATCATGGGAATAAAAGAAAAATTAAAATAATAATGATATTAAAATAATATTTATAATAATAAAATACACCAATGAGTGACCCCCAGTGCCACTGCTCAGCACCCACCCACCCAGCCCGGCCCGTTCCCAGAGAACGATCCCGGAGCAGCGACAATCCCGACCCGAAACCGCAATCCCGGGAGAGCCAGAGCCAGAGAGAGCCAGAGAGAGCCAGAGAGGAAGAGCCCCTCATGGATCTCCTGCCATGGGGGACAGGAGATGGAACAGCCCCTTGGCAGAGCCCAATGCCCATGGAGCTGATCCACTGCAATATTCCTCACCCCTGAGATCTTGTAGAGCAGCAAAACACAAAGTCCTTCAACTTCCAGTGACAAATGCAAACATGGGGATGTTCTCAGTGTCTCTCTCCTAACAAGTCCCAGGCTGAAAAGCAAAACCCCAGCGCTGTTCTAACTCCTATAAAAGAAACAGCTCTGTCCCAGCTAAGAACCAGGACACTGGCTGTGGTGGCTTCACTCCTTTGGCTGCAGCCAAACACACTCACTCTCTCACTCTCCTCCTTGCACCCCAGGGAGTAGGGGAGAGAATTGGAAAGGTAAAAGTAAGGAAACTTGTGGGTTGAGATAAAAACAATTTACTAATTGAAATAATAATGATAATAATGGTAACAACAGAGTATGCAAATGAGTGGTGCCCAGTGCAGTTGCTCACCACCCGCCGACTGATGCCCAGCCTGTCCCAGCCAGTGATCCCAGAGCAGAGACAGTCCCCAAACCCAAACTGCAACCCCGGGAGAGCCAGAGCCCGAGTGACCCCAAGAGAATGTCCTCATTTTCTGGCCAACCCTGACTGGCTGTGATGGGATGTGGTATGGAATATCTCACTGATACGATATCAGATATCTCATTGATATGATATGGAAGATCTCATTGATATGCTATAGAATATCTTATTAGCATATCTAAATGCCAATTTGGGGCTTTGCTAATTACTACACTTCCCCTTCCCCGTCCTAACACAGCTGTGAACCAGCCAAACACAGTGACCTCAGGCTCCAGCAGCAATTAATGACATCAGTATTTAATCAACACTCTTCTCATACCAAACCCCACTCTGACCCTGAACCACAGCTCTAATAGTGACCAAGAAGAAGATTAACTCTGTCCCAGGACACAGGTGCAGGGAGAACATCTCACCTGCTGCTGTTCTCCAGTCTGGAGGCCGAGGCCCGTGTCCCATGGCCAAGCTCTGCCCCTGGAACCTCTTTCCTTTCCCACTTCTCACTTATTTTCTCCTTCAGGAAGGTTCTTCCCACTCGTTTGCACACCACGGAGCCCCACGCAGTCACGATACAGCTCAGGGTCTCTGCACAACCACGACTCACACCAGACCAGTCCGTGGTGGTAACTGGTTTGTGGTGCAGCAGCTCCTCTGGTTCTGGAGTGGCCTGGAGGGAAGGGAAGTCCTGACTTACTCCCAGAGAGTGGTTGTGTTCCTGGAGAGATAAAATCATGGAATCCCAGATGGATTTGGGTGGGAAGGGACCTTAAAGCTCCTCCAGTCCCAACCCCCCTGCCAGCAGCAGGGACACCTTCCACTAGACCAGGTTGCTCAAAGCCTCATCCAACCTGGCCCAGAACACTTCCAGGGAGGAGCAGCCACAGCTTCTCTGGGCAGCCTGTTCCCTGGATCCACATGCTGTAGCTCCAGGAGTGGAGCAGGTTCTGCAGGAAAAGGACTTTTCCCTGTAGAGCACTCTCCTGTTCTGCCTCTGACCAGGGTCACCACAGAGCTCTTGGGCTTCAGGGGCCTCAGTCTTGCAGAAGAATTCTATCTGCAGAAGGGACTTCTGCTGCTGAGGACCCTGGTGGAGACCCTCACTCCAATGTTCACGAGCTCTGAGCAGCTGTAGCTTCTGTTGGTGTCAGCCAGAGTGCTCCAGAGGGGCTCTTTGGAGAACCAGGTTCCAATGCCTTAAAAATCCAGGATCCCAACATCCCTGATACCACAGCAATTGTGGGTGATCTCAGTCTTGGGGTGCGAGGCTGTGTGTGGTGATCTCCATCCCGGGGTGTCAGGCTGTGTGTGGTGATCTCCATCCTGGGGTGTGAGGCTGTGTGTGGTGATCTCCATCCTGGGGTGTGAGGCTGTGTGTGGTGATCTCCACCCTGGGGTGTGAGGCTGTGTGTGGTGATCTCAGTCTTGGGGTGTCAGGCTGTGTCTGGTGATCTCAGTCTTGGGGTGTCAGGCTGTGTGGTGATCTCCACCCTGGGGTGTCAGGCTGTGTGGTGATCTCCACCCTGGGCTGTAAGGCTGTGTGTGGTGATCTCCATCCTGGGGTGTCAGGCTGTGTCTGGTGATCTCAGTCTTGGGGTGTCAGGCTGTGTGTGGTGATCTCCACCCTGGGGTGCAAGGCTGTGTGTGGTGATCTCCACCCTGGGGTGCAAGGCTGTGCCTGGTGATCTCCACCCTGGGCTGTAAGGCTGTGCCTGCTGCAGTGACACCTCCCTGCGTGTCTCACCACAGGTGCCCCGAGCAGAAGCAGTGTCCCATCCTCCCCTGTGTTCAGCAGCAGTGACATCATCCTGTGCCAGCTCACCCACACGGTCTCCTGCGCCCACCAGAAGCCCATCACGGCGCTGAAGGCCGCGGCGGGACGGCTGGTCACCGGCAGCCAGGACCACACGCTGAGGGTGAGGTGCTGTGACTGGTGAGCTGGGAGTCCTGAATCCAGTGTGTTCCTGAAGCTCCTGGTGTTGCATTCATCTGCCTGGATGGAGCTCCAGGCTGGGGTTAGAAGGACAGAGCCCTCTGTGAGGGGTCTTTGCAGAATCACACAGAATGGCCTGGGTTGGAAAAGCCCTTTGAGCTCCTGGAGTCCAACCATGAACCCAACACTGCCCAGTCCCCACTGACCCCTGTCCCTCAGCACTGTGTCTACACGACTCTTCAATCCCTCCAGGGATGGGGACTCCACCACTGCCCTGGGCAACCCCTTCCAATGCCTCAGAACCCTTTCAGCAAAGAAATTCTTCCTCACATCCCATCTCAGCTGCCCTGGCCACAACTGGAGCCCATTTCCTCTTGTCCTGTCCCTTGTAGGGCTCAGGAAGTGTCACACTGCAGCACGGGTGCCCCACAGTGCTGACATAGAATCCCAGACTGGTTTGGGTGGGAAGGGACCTTAAAGCTCCTGAAGTCCCAACCCCCCTGTCAGCAGCAGGGACACCTTCCACTAGACCAGGTTGCTCAAAGCCTCATCCAACCTGGCTGAGAACACTTCCAGGGAGGAGCAGCCACAGCTTCTCTGGCCAACCTGGGCCAGGGTCTCACCACCCTCACACCAAACAATTTCTTCCTCACATCTCAGCTCCATCTCCCCTCTGACACTTTCAAGCCATCACCCCTTGTTCTCTCACTCCCTGCCCTTGGCCAAAGTCCCTCCCCAGCCTTCCTGGAGCCCCTTCAGGTACTGGGAGGCCACTGGAAAGTCTCCCCAGAGCCTTCTCCACCGTCTGCCTCCTCTCCCCGCAGGTGTTCCGGCTGGAGGACTCGTGCTGTCTGTTCACGCTGCAGGGTCACTCGGGAGCGATCACAGCCGTGTACATCGATCAGGTAACGTGCAGCCGGGTCCACACCTCAGAGAACGTCCTTAGGTAACAGCTGCTGAGCTGGGACCCTTCTCTGAGTTACCTGTGGAGAAGCTGGTGAGATCTCCAGGGAGGCTGTAACCACGTGCTCGCCCTCTGCCTGACAAACTGAGCCGTTAGTTCCCATCCAGCTCGCGGCGAGCGCCAGGTTGGATGTTGAAGGCCAGGTTGGATGAGGCTTTGAGCAACCTGGTCTAGTGGAAGGTGTCCCTGCTGCTGGCAGGGGGTTGGGACTGGGTGAGCTTTAAGGTCCCTTCCAACCCAAACCATTCTGTGATCCCTTTCCTGGAGGTGGTTTGTCTCCTCTCCTCCATGCATGGTTTCCCTGCCAGCTCCCCTCGGACAGAGCCACCCCTCTGCGCTTCCCAGCCCTGTTAGATGAACTGAGGTTCCTCTGCAGCTTGGGGTTTGGTCACCTCCAACCTCCTCAAACGCTCCTACAAAGGCAGGGCAGCCACCAAGCTGGCATGTCCCACGTTCCCGTGACCTCCTGCAGCCTGGGAGTGTGGCTGGGGTGCTGGAAGTGCTCACCTGTGGAGCTCACCTGCATGTTCCCATGTCACCACAGAGCCCCGGGGTGGGATGGGAGGGACACTGTCCTCTGAGGTTCCTGACTCTGTCTTGTCCCTGTCCCTGTCCCTGTCCCTGCAGACGATGGTGCTGGCGAGCGGGGGCCAGGACGGTGCCATCTGCCTGTGGGACGTGCTGACGGGGAGCAAGGTCAGTCACATGTACGCCCACCGCGGGGACGTCACCTCCCTCACCTGCACAACCTCCTGCGTCATCAGCAGCGGCCTGGACGACGTCATCAGCATCTGGGACCGCAGCTCGGGGATCAAGCTCTACTCCATCCAGCAGGTTGGTGGATGGGGAACGGCAGGGAAGGGGTCAGGCAGCTCCTGGGCTTTTTTTTGGGGGGTTCCACCAAACCCCTCAGACCACCCAGGCTGGAGAGAGCAGTGGTCACAGGGTCCCAGAATGGCCTGGGTTGGAAAAGCCCTTTGAGATCATGGAGTCCAGCCATGAACCCAACACTGCCCAGTCCCCACTGACCCCTGTCCCTCAGCACTGTGTCTACACGACTCTTCAATCTCTTCAGGGATGGGGACTCCACCACTGCCCTGGGCAACCCCTTCCAGTGCCTCAGAACCCTTTCAGCAGAGAAATTCTTCCCAAGAAGAATTTTTAACCTCCACGTGCTTTGGAAATTTTCCCTCTTTGCCCACGTGTGGGAGCTCAGAGCAGAGCTTGGCCAGAGCTCAGGGTCCCACTGTGGGGCCGTGGTTGAACCACGAGGGCCAGAGCTCCTCACCCCGTGTCTCTCATCCCACGCAGGAGATGGGCTGTGGTGCCAGCTTGGGCGTCATCTCCGACAACCTGCTGGTGACAGGAGGCCAGGGCTGCGTCTCCTTCTGGGACATCGGCTACGGGGACCTCCTCCAGACCGTCTACCTGGGGAAGAGCAACGAGTCGCAGCCGGCGCGGCAGATCCTGGTGCTGGAGAACGCCGCCATCGTCTGCAACTTCGGGAGCGAGCTCAGCCTGGTCTACGTGCCCTCGGTGCTGGAGAAGCTGGACTGAGGGGGAGGAGGAGCAGGAGGAGGAGGCGGAGGAAGCCGTGGAGCCAGGCGGGTGGGACAGGGCGCTCGGCCCCTTCCCTCCCAGAGGACAGAGGAGGGCGGGTGCTGCTGCCCGCGGGCGAGGGGGCGGTGACACCAGCTCTGCCCACACCTCCGCTGCCTTCCCGCCTCGTAACCCGGACTCTTGTCACCCGCTGTCACCCAGCGCTCCGCGGGGCCCGAGCTCTCCTCTCCTCCCCGTGTCCTGCGCCCTCCACTGGGGCTCCCCAGAGCCACCGGGGTCCCAGGGCTGCGCCCGCCGGTGCCGGGGGACATGGAGGGGCTGCGGGGATGGTGCTCGGGAGGGGACGGGCGATGGGGACAGAGAGCCGTGGTGGTGGTGGCTCCACCATCTCCCCAGGGAGCCTGGTGATGGGCAGAGGGTGACACCTCAGCACCTTCCCGCTCCAGGGCAGCGAGGCCACAGCCCAACGCCCGCTCCCCACGGCACAGAACCACCCAGCCCAGCCTGGAAGTGGCCATGGGCCAGCGAGCAGCACCCAGGGGCTACCAACCCTCAGCTCTGGCTCAAGCCCACTTGGCTTGTGCCCAAGGGGGTGGCAGCAGGTCCCACGGTGACAGGAAGAGGGTGGGTGACACCGCTGGGGCACTTGGCTTGACCCCCCACGTGCCTTAGAGCCCGGCCCTATTTATTTATACGCTGTACATAGTTCTTATTTATTAGGGCAGGAGCAGCAGCCGCCCCCCCATGCCCCCCCCCGGCTTCTCCTTCACCCCCTTGGCAGCAATAGCACCTTCATCCTCCTCCTCCTCCTCATCCCCCCGCTGTGGGGCCAGAGGAGGTTTTGCTCAGGTGGGGCAGCCCCTGTCCCTGTCCTCCCTGCCCCTGGGAGCTGCAGGAGGGGGGCAAAGCGCTGGGGCGGGGCTCAGCTCAGCGCCCCCCACTCCAGCCCCAACCCGGGCGGGGGGGGACACAAGGCTGGAGCTGCCGTCCCCACCCAGGACAGACCCTCGCTCGTCCCTCACACCCACGCCGGCTGTCCTGAACCCTGGTGATGGCTGAGGCAGCTCCGTGCTGGAGCCCCCCAAATCCCTGGGGGTCCCCAAGGTGGGGGGGGCACACACACGCAGGGACCCCCCCTCAGCCCGGCCGTGCTGCGCAGGAGACGCTTTTTGTACCAGTGGTGTTTTATAACGAGGACACGGTCATTAAACAGAACTAACCTGAGTGTGGCTGCTGAACCCCCCCCCCCCCCAGAGCCCCCACCCTCCCCCTGAGACCCCCCAGGACCCCCGGCTGAGGGAGGGGAGGAAGCTGAGACCCCCCCTGGGCAGCTGCAGATCAAACTCGTTTTATTTTAGTAGCAAAGAGCTGAAAAAATTTCTTGATTGGAATCAAATAATTGGGCGAGCGCCAATGTTACACCTGTACAAAGCTGGGGGGGCACAGGGGAAGGCAGACCCCCCCCCCCCCCAAAAACAGCTACTGGGGGGGCTTCCTGCCCCAAACTGGGGTGACTGGGGAGGGCAGCACTGGGTGGGTGCAGTGCTGGGTTTGGGTAGGGGGCACATGGAGAGAGGAAGGGGGGTCCCCACCGCTGCCCCCCACCCCCCTCACGTCTTGTTGAGCCTCCAGAGGGGGTCGAGCAGGCTGAGGGGGTCGTCGCTGGGCCGGGGGCCCCGCAGCCCCTCGCCCGCCTGCGCCTGCAGGAAGTGCTGCTTGTTCATCCGCTGCTTCCCCTTGAGGGAGGCGTCCAGGGTGAAGGCCTCGGGGGTGAGGGAGGCCAGCAGCTCCAGCGAGGAGGAGGAGGAGGAGGAGGAAGGAGCAGCGGGGGGGACCACCACCACCTCCCCCCCATGGGGCTGGGGGGTCTCACCCACGTGGTTGCTGCTCTGGGTGTCACTGGGGGGCTCAGGGAGGGGGGCTGGCTCGGGGACACTGGCACCATCCATCAGCCCGTCCAGCAGCACCGGTGTCACCTCCGTGTCCGCGGGGTCCTGCGTGGGGGTGGGCTCTGGCAGCCACCCCCCCACCCCGGGGTCCCCAGCGGTGACCCCCGGTTTGACGCTGAGCTTGGCGATGGTGGCCTGGATGGAGCTGATGGGCACATCCCCACCCAGGACCAGGTCCTGGGGGTCCTGTTGGAAGTAAAGCTGTGGGAGAGACCCCCCTGCTATGAGCCCAGGGTGGGGGGCAGAGACCCCCAATACCCCCCCCCAACCCCCCAAACCCCTGTACCCACCTTGGGGGAGGCACTGTTGGTGGCCTTGGGGACAGCAGGGACCCCCACGCCGTGGCGGTGCAGCAGCTGCTCGGCGTGCAGCAGGACGGCCTCGTAGCAGAACTTGAGGTGGAGCTGCAGGGGAGGAAGAAGAGAAGGAGGAAGAGCAGGGTGAGCCCCCCCCCACACCCAAAGCCCCCCAAAGCGGGGTTGGGGGTCTCAGGACCCCCCATACCTTCTCCTGCAGCATGTGCTTGCGCTGCTGCCGCATCCTCCGCACCAGCTGCGCCAGCTCGGGGATCCCGTTCCCGGCTTCCACCTCCTGCACCGCCGCGTAGAGGAGGCAGAAAGCGCCGGTGCGGCCCACGCCGGAGCTGGGGAGAGACCCCCCACGCACCCCAAAACGTCAGAGACCCCCCCCCGGTATGGGGGGTGACCCCACACCCCCGTGGGAACCCCGCTCACCTGCAGTGCACCACGACCGGGGTGTGCAGCGGGCGCTGGTGCAGGTAGTGGCCGTGCACCTCCTGGATGAAGCGGAGGAGACTCCCCTTGCTCTCCGGGAGACCCCTGGGTGGGTGGGGAGGACACTCAGTGGGGTGGGGAGGACACTCAGTGGGGTGGGGGGGACACTCAGTGGGGTGGGGGGGGTCCCACTTTTAACCCCCAACCCCCCCCCCTCCCCACTCCAATAGGGGGTCAGAGCCCCAAACACCCTCCCCACACCAGGGCTGGAGCCCTGAGCGTCCGTCCCCACAGTGGGACCCTCCTGTCCTCCCCAGCTGCAGCAGGACCCCCCGTCCCAGTCCCTCCCAGTGCCTCCCAGTGCCATACAGCTCTGGCCAGGAGGTGAACTGGAGGTGGACCACGGTGCGTTTGAGACTCTGGTCACGGTACTGCAGCGTCATCATCCTCTCCACGTGGGTGGGGGTGACCTTGAGGCTGGTGAGGACGAGGGTGATGGGTCCCTGCACCACGGGCTGACCCCGCTCCGGAGGGAAGTACCTGAGCACCTTCTGCTGTGGGGAGAGAACAGGGGGGGACAGGGGGTCAGGACACCCTCACACCCCACCCAGGGTCACCATCACCCCGTGGGACCCTCCTGTCCCACCCATCAGGGGCTGGAGCTGCCACATGGTGACACCAGGAGAGGACGAGGTGACCACAGTGAGCCCTGTCCCACCCCTCAGGGGCTGGAGCTGCCACGTGGTGACCCCAGGAGGGGACGAGGTGACCACAGTGAGCCCTGTCCCACCCCTCAGGGGCTGGAGCTGCCACGTGGTGACCCCAGGAGGGGACGAGGTGACCACAGTGAGCCCTGTCCCACCCATCAAGGGCTGGAGCTGCCACATGGTGACCCCAGGAGAGGATGAGGTGACCACAGTGAGCCCTGTCCCACCCATCAGGGGCTGGAGCTGCCACATGGTGACCCCAGGAGAGGGTGAGGCGACCACAGTGAGCCCTGTCCCACCCCACTCCACGCCCAGGGAAGGTTCTACCTTGTCCAGCTCCTGCTCCGACACCAGCATGACGATGACAGAGACCTTCTGCTCGTAGATCATGAGCCAGAAGTCGGCGGCGGTGCCCAGGAGCGGGGCCTGGGTGGCGATGACGGCCGGGCAGTAGGGGGACAGGTCCTGCACGCGGCTGGCGTTGATGTAGTCGTCCTTGCCCGAGCGCAGCACCACGCGGTTCCTGTCGTAGGGCATGATGTCCTGGTGCCGGTTCTTCATGGAGTAGCAGCGGGCGATGGCGATGGACAGCTGCCTGGCGTCCTTCTCCTGCGCATCCTGCAGCTCCTTCCACACCGCGTCCAGCTCGGTCCCCCCGCCAGGCCCAGGCTGTTCCAGTCGCTCCACCGCCGCCCGGAACCGCTGCAGCTCGGCCAGGAGGCGCCGGAGTCGCTCCGGTTTCTCGTAGGGATCGTTCTCGATCAGCTGCACCACTCTGGGTTTCTGCCCCTCCTGGGCATCTGCCTTGGTGGGCTGCAGCAGGGGCTGCCCCACGGTCACCTTGCAGCCCCCGTGCTGGCTCTCGGGGCTGGAGGACAGGAGGTCATCGGTGGAGGAGCTCTGGCGCTGGAAGGGACCTTCGCCGGGGCCTGGGGGTCTCTGGGACAACGCTGGGGGCTGTGGGGAGGGGGCTGGGGAAGGGACAAGGGGACCCTGGACCACCAGTGTGCCCTGAACCTGGCTCAGAGCGGGGCTGGGAGAGGGGGTGACACGGGGGGGACCAGCCTGGCTGGAGGGGGTGGGCAGGGGGGGACCCAGGGCCATGGAGCTGGGGCAGAAGGGCAGAGCGGGGGAGGCGGGAGGCACTGGCTGCAGCCCCCCCAGGGTTGGGGGGCCGCTCTGGTTGGGGGCCCTGGGGAAGGGCAGGACCCCCGTGTGGGGGGTGAGCCCTGGGGGGGGCAGCTTGTCCTGCCCTGGGGGCTGGTAGAGTTGGGTGGGCACGGGGGGTCCTGCAGGGCCAGGGAAGGGCTGCTGGGAAAACTGGGGGGGCTGTGGGAAGGGCAGGGGGAGTTGGGGTCTCCCCGGGGGCAGGAAGGGGGCTGGGGGGAAGGGCTGGGGGCCCTGGGCACCAGCGGGCACCTCACCCCCGGGCTGGAGCTGTGCTGGGGGGGTGAAGGGCCGGGGGGGCTGGGGGGGCTGCCCGAAGGGCTGCAGCACCCCCTGGGCATAGGGGAAGGGGGTGGGGGGTCCCCCCGGGCGCTGAGGGGCCAGGAAGGGCCCTGGGGGGACGGTGCAGCTGGGGATGGGGGTCTGGACACTGTCCACTGTGGTGGTGGCTGGGCGGGCACCTGGGGATGGATCGGGACCACCCACCCCTGGCTGAGCACCCATGGGTGCTGGTCCCAGGGCGGGGGGCCTGAGGGGGCCGGGGGTGGGCACCCCCAGGCTGTAGGAGGCTGGAGGAGCAGAGCTGGGCAGGGGGCCGTGCTGTGGGGAGGAGCGTGGGGGGAGCACACGGGGACCCACGAAGTTGGGGGGCACTGGGACCATGCCAGGGGGTACTGGGGTTGTGCTGGGGGGCACTGGGATCGTGCCAGGGGGCAGAGGGGCTGTGCCAGGGGGTACAGGGGCTGTGCCAGGGGGCATTTGGCTCATACCAGGGGGCATTTGGGTGGTCCCAGGGGGCATTTGGGTTGTGCTGGGGGGCAGAGGGGCTGTTCCAGGGGGCATCTGGCTCATGCCAGGGGGCATTTGGGTGGTCCCAGGGGGGATTTGGGTTGTGCTGGGGGGCACAGGGGCTGTTCCAGGGGGCATCTGGGTCATGCCAGGGGGCATTTGGGTTGTACTAGGGGGCATCTGGGTCATGCCAGGGGGCACTGGGGCTGTGCCGGGGGGCACTGGGGCTCGCACCAGGGGGGTGGCCGGGAAGAGCTGGGGGGCAGCGGCCGGTGCCGAGCTGGGGGGGGGCCCGGCCACCTGTGGGGCCGAGGGCTGCAGGAGCTGCAGCGGAGCCCCCACCCCGGGGGGATACGGGCCCGGGGCCGAGGCGGGCGCCCCCGGCAGCCGGTAGCACCCAGGGGGGGCCGGGAAGCGGGTGGGGGCCACGGGCTGCAGGGGGGCAGTGGCCAGGCGGGGCTCAGGGACACGCAGGCCGGTGGCCAAAGCGGCCAGCGCGGGGGGGGGCAGGCGAGCCAGGTGCCCGGCCAGGACGTCGGGGGGCAAATGGCGCAGCTCCTCCGGCAGCTCCGGCAGCACCAGCGGGGGCAGCTCGGCGGCGTCCAGCCCCCCCCCGTCCAGCTTCCTCTGCAGGGGGGGCTTGGGGGCCGTGGGCCGAGGGGGCGGCTGCTGCTTCTTCATCTCCCTGCCAGGAGGGGAGGGGTGAGGAGGGGTCAGCACAGAGCTGCCCCTCTTCCCCCCACCCACCCCAAAGCCACCCTTGAGCTGCACCCTACAGCACCCAAAGGTGCTCCCCACCACCCAGGGGGGTGTCAAGCTGTGCTGGGACCCCCCCAATCCCGGCAGCACCTACTTCTCCAGGAGCTGCTGGCGGGTGGTCTCGGCGGCCTGGCAGGCGGCGCGGGCCTTCTCCAGCAGCTTGGTGGCTTTGGCTTCCAAGTCGGTGTAAAAATCCTTCCCCTCCTGTGACTTCTTCATCAGATCCTCGTAGGCTTCGTAGGAGGCCACCAAGGTCTGGACAGTGGTGTTCCACCTGGGGACATTAACACCAGAGCTGGGTGTCCCTGGCTCCTGAGGAACCCACCCCCCAGACCCATCTGGCATGAGGTGTTAGCTGGGTGTCCCTGGCTCCTGAGGAACCCACCCCCCAGACCCACCTGGCACGGACACCACGACCACCAGTAGCCCCTCAGCACGGGCAGGTGACAAGGGACAGGCTAGAGGAGGTGGTAGTGACCCCACACATCACAGTGGGGTGGGAGAGGGTTGTTCTCATGCACCCAGACCACCCCAGGGCACCCAGACCCCCCCAGGGCACCCCCACACAGCACTCACTTGTGCTCCACCTCGGCCAGGACCTTGCGCACGGCCGCGTACTTGACGTTGGCGTCCGTCAGGGCTTTCAGGACGTTCTCCTGAGCGGCCAAGTTCTGCTCCAGGTACACCTTGATCTGGTCGTACTTCTTCAGCTGCTCCTCAAAGAGTTTCTGGGGAGAGAAGCGAGGATCTGAGGGGGCCACAGGAGACTGGGGAGGAGGCACTGGGGTGGGCTGGGACAGGGGACAGTGTGACACGCAAAGGGGGGTCCCCAGCGCCTGGCACCCACCTTCATCTCGGAGCGGTCGGTGGTGACCAGGGAGGTGGTGATGTCGTCCTTCTGGATCATCTCCCGCAGCTGCTGCTCCAGGGACAGGCGCTGGTCCCTCATCTCCTGCACCTTCCCCAGGATTCTCTTCAGGTTCTGCAGCACCTGCTTGTCCTCTGCGGGCAGGGAGGGCTGAGCGGCCGTGCTGGAGCCCAGCACAGCCCAGCACAGCCCAGGATGGCCCAGCACGGCCCAGTATGGCACAGCATGGCCCAGTATGGCACAGCATGGCCCAGCACAGACCAGTATGGCCCAGCATGGCCCGAGAACGGGGAGGGAACCATGGGGTGAGGCGTTGGCCTGTCCTGCAGCGTGTCCCGGCACAGCCGGTGAAACCACCGCAGCCAGGAAATCACCGGGACAGGAGCGGGGCCTCTGCCCAGTCCCCACAGCAGGATCCTGCTTTGGATCCCAGACTGGATTGGGTGGGAAGGGACCTTAAAGCTCATCCAGTCCCAACCCCCCTGCCAGCAGCAGGGACACCTTCCACTAGACCAGGTTGCTCAAAGCCTCAGCCAACCTGGCCGAGAACACTTCCAGGGAGGAGCAGCCACAGCTTCTCTGGCCAACCTGGGCCAGGGTCTCGTCACCCTCACACCAAACAATTTCTTCCTCCCATCTCAGCTCCATCTCCCCTCTGCCACTTTCAAGCCATCACCCCTTGTTCTGTCACTCCCTGCCCTTGGCCAAAGTCCCTCCCCAGCCTTCCTGGAGCCCCTTCAGGTACTGGGAGGCCACTGGAAGGTCTCCCTGGAGCCTTCTCTTCTCCAGGCTGAACAGCCCCAACTCTCTCAGCCTGTCCTCACAGCAGAGCTGCTCCAGCCCTGGCATCATCCTCATGGCCTCCTCTGGGCTGGCTCCAGTAGCTCCATGTCCTTGTGCTGTTGGTGGCCCCAGCCCTGGAGGCAGCACTGCAGGGGGGGTCTCAGGAGAGCGGAGCAGAGGGGCAGAATCCCCTCCCTGGCCCTGCTGCCCACGCTGCTCTGGGTGCAGCCCAGGACACGGTTATTGGCTCTGTGCTGCCAGCGCACGGTGCCGCCTCCTGTGGAGCTTCTGGTCCCCCAGCACCCCAAGTCCTTCTCCTCAGGGCTGCTCTACAGCCATTCTCTTTGCTGGTTTTTCAGGGGGACAAGCCCCCACCCCAGCTCATGACGGACCAAGCACCCAGCCAACACAAGCCCAGGCACAGGGTGACCCAAGGGGAGCCCCAGGAGTATGGAGCAGACCTGCCATCCCCCCGTCCCCAGAGTGCAGTTGGGAGGTCAGGAAGGTGACAAACACAGCCAGACCCCCCCGGGGACGTGGCAGCACTGACCTTCAGTCAGGGTGGGCGAGGGCAGCGCGGCCCGGACCTGCTCCAGGGGGCCGCTGAGCAGGCGCAGGTTGCCGATGTGGAGGTTCATGGCCTTGTGCAGCTCGGTGTTGGTGAAGCTGGCCTTCTCATGCACCTCCAGGTACTTGGAGCACTCCTTGCTGACCTCAGCCAGCCCTGGGGATGGCGATGGAGGAGACCCCTGGGATGGTGGGGCTTTCCCAAGCAGCTCCTGTAACTTCCTCTCCTGAGCTTCATCCTCCTCGAGGAGGTCTCGGATCTCCTTCAGAGAAGCCTCCACGTCGGTGAAGACCCCAGAGAGCACTGGAGGGGAGAGACATGGAGACTGGCAAAGGGCTGAACCACCACCTGCTCCTGGAATTCCCAGCCTTTGCCTGCTCCCAGGCATCCACACAGCAGCCTGAGGAATAAATCTGGCCATGGGCAACCAAAGGAGGCAAGGAGAACCCAGCCCAGATGCCTGGGTGATGGGCTCCGGGTCTCCCTGCACTGGGAGATGCCCACAATGGGCTCCAGATGACACCAACCCCCTCAGCTGCAGCCTGACCTGCCAGGAAACATCCCCCACCAGTGGCCAAAGGGGAAAAAAACCCCCACTTTGGGGTCCAGGAATTGATATCAGGAAAGAGCCCAGCCCAGTCACCCCCAGTACATCCCAGTGTCCTCACCCTGCATGGACTGGACGAGGTTCTTGACGGTGTCGGGACGCACGCTGAGCGCAGCACACTTCTCCATCAGGATGGGAGGGATGTGGTTGTACATGTCCAGGTTGTCCACAGTGTCAGGATCCAGTTGCATGGAGTCCATGAACTGGCTGTGGGTGAGAGGACAAGTCCCTGAATGGTGGCACAATGTCCCCACCTCCTTGAAGGGACCCCCCCATCCACCCCCCAAATCTAAATCATGGTCAGCAGAACTGTGGTATCAGCAAAGCTGTGGGGTGAATTTGAGGACTGGAACCTTCTAGGTGATGAGGTTTGGCCCAGAACTGGGCAAACTGGGATTTCACCATGCTCAGCATGAAGGTGAGAGATGAAGGTCATCAGCATTCCCAAGGTGGAACATCCAGGGAGGGGATAATTGGGATAAGAACCCCAAACTAGGGAGGAATTAGCTCACACATACTCCAACACTTCGTTCTTGGCTTCAATCTTGGCCATCACGTCCCTCAGCAGTTTGGCTTTCTCCTCACTGTGATGGAAAAGGTAAAATAGAAGTTATTGAGTGCTTGAAACCTCTGGGAATTGGTTGGAGTATTGTCCATCCAAGATGTTGGATGTGAGGACAACTTGGTGGCTCTTCAAGGAAACCACTGTGGATGGTTTGGTCCCCTCCAGCTCCCTTTCAAACCATCCACAGTGGTTTCTCATCCTGTGGAGAAGCTGAGCTGTGACACGAGCTCCTCATGGAGCTCAGTCCCTGACATTTCCACCCCCAATTCCATGTCCTGCTCCAGTCAGAGCCATTCCCACCCTGGGACACACCTGTAGAGGGAAGAAGCCTCATGGGCAGCCATAGGCACCAGTTTGGCAAATATATCAGGGCCGGTGACAGCCGGGTCCGTGGGGTTGACGGGAAGAGCTTTCACCAACGGGGCACCTGAGGGTGGAACAAACATCATCTCCTGGTCTGAAACCTCCACAAGGAACAGGTTATTCCCCAGACAAGCTCTCCCTTCGTTCCCAACAGATGCCCCATGAGTCCCAGAGCCCTGTGGACTCACTGTCTGTCACCTGAGGTGTCCCCTTCTCGCAGAGGGCACTGCTCATCCTCACCTTTGACGGACTGCAGAGTGTCCAGTGCAGGCACAGCCTCGTGGTAGATGAAGTCATTGTCCTTTTTGGCTGAATTATACCTAGAAATGAGATGTGACACCCAGTGGGTGAGGAGCAGATGCCAGTCACAGAGTCCCAGCATGGCCTGGGTTGGAAAAGCCCTTTGAGCTCCTGGAGTCCAACCATGAACCCAACACTGACCAGTCCCCACTGACCCATGTCCCTCAGCACTGTGTCTACACGACTCTTCAATCCCTCCAGGGATGGGGACTCCACCACTGCCCTGGGCAGCCCCTTCCAATGCCTCAGAACCCTTTCAGCAAAGAAATTCTTCCTCACATCCCATCTCAGCTGCCCTGGCCACAACTGGAGCCCATTTCCTCTTGTCCTGATCCAGGCCAGGATGCCCTTGGCCTTCTTGCCCACCTGGCCACTCTGCTGCCTCATGTTCAGCCGCTGTCCCCCAACACCCCCAGGTCCCTCTCTGCCCAGCAGCTCTCCCCATACTCCTCCCCAGGCCTGGAGCTGCTGGGGGTTGTTGTGACCCAAGGGCAGGACCCAGCCCTTGGCCTGGTTGAACCTCCTGCACTTGGTCCTGGCCCATGGATCCAGCCTGGCCAGATCCCTCTGCAGAGCCTCCCCACCCCCCAGCAGATCAACACTCCCACCCAGCTGGGTGTCCTCTGCACACTGACTGAGGGTGCCCTGATCCCCTCGCCCAGATGATGGATGAAGATGTTAAACAGGCCTGGCCCCAGCACTGAGCCCTGGGGACACCACTGGTGACCGGCCACCAACTGGATCTCACTCCATTCCCACCACTCTCTTGGCACAGCCACCCAGACAGTTTTCCACCCACAGAGAACAGGAGGTCACACCCAGGGGTGCCCCGTGCACGGACTCACTTGCCCCCGATCACATCCATGGTGAACCTCAGGGCCTCCTGGACGGTTTCTGGCTGGCCCTGCGGACACGAGAGCGAGTGAGCGCCCGTGGGGAGCGGGCATTGCAGCGACCCAGCGCACCCAGGAGCCAGCAGCAGCCTCAGCAGCCACCTCTCCCTGTGCCCCACAAAGCCCCAAATCCTCTGTGTCCCAGTTTCACCCACAAACCCCCACACAGGGCTGTCCTTGGTTTCCTGAGTGCTGCAGCACCAACACCAGGGGCTCCGTAGGGAGGAAGGTGGGTGCTGCAGACCCACGGCGCTTCTGGAGCTCCTGGATGTTTAAAACCAAACCAAACCCCAACTAAAGCCTTGGTAGATCAAGTTGTTGGGAGATACCAGAGGCTTTGGGCTTGGCTGGATGTCCTAGAGAGAAGCTCTGGGAAGGCAGCACAGGTCTGACACCTGACTGAATGGTGTGAGGAGCTTTTAAACTGACCCTAGATCTCATCTCCCCAGTCTGGCATCGCACTGACCTGAGCACAGGGACTTTAGAAACCCAAACACCGTTACCAGCTGGAGGAGGAACACACCTTTGCCAGCTTGATGGCTTCATTGAGCTTATCCAGAGCGCTCTGGAAGTAGATGACCTGCAGAGAGATTGGGAATTAGGGCTGGCACAGAAGTAGGGGATTGATTTATGCAGGAACATCATCATCACCAGTCCCTGAGGGCTGCAGGTTCCTACAGCATAAGGGGTTTTCCAAGAGCACCCACAAACGCTGCTGGAGGCAGGATGTTCTTGGTGACACACTCTTCACATCCCAGAATTGCCCACATTGGAAAAGACCTTGAAGATCATTGAGTCCAATCATGAACCCAACAGGTCCCCAACTAAACCATGTCCCTCAGCGTACTCAGCACCACAATCTCTTCCAGGACTCAAAACCCCGGGGCAGGACCTCAATCCAGAGCTCAGATGTGACCAAACACCCCGACACGGCTCCACTTACCCTTTCCCCAAACTTCTGCTGCTCCTCAGCCTGTTTCCCCATGTGCAGCTGCAAGAAAACACAGGTTGGTGGTGTCAGAGCTCCTTAACTCGAGGGAAATGGGCAAGAAAACCCCAAAAGAGCAGCCAGAGCCCGTTGTGTTGTGCTGAGGACCGTGCCTCGGTGGGTGTGAGCAGCCCAAGGTAGGGTGGGAGCACAGGGAAGGTCCTCTCAGTTCCTCCCCCCACTTACATGGGCCACAGCAGCAAAGTAATAGATTTTCATTTGAACCAGCTTCTTCCAGTCCTTCTGGATCTTCCCCAGCAGCGAGGCCGTCTCCGAGTTCTCCAGCGCCCGACAAGCCTCTTTGTAGTAATCCACCACCTATGGAGAGAGGAGTGGGAGTGTGGAACCCTCCCTGAGAGCCAGATCCCAGAGGAACTCAGAGCTGGAGGGGAAAGGAGGATTCACCAGCACCACTGACTGTGCCCAAGGTCTCAGCTCACCCAGCACCACAGAACGGCTGGTGGGGAACTCGTGGTCAGAGCCAGGGATTAGTGACATCAGTCACCCTCACATGGAGAGTCTGGATCATGGAAGGGTTTGGGTGGGAAGGGACCTTTCAAGCTCCTCCAGTTCCAACCCCCCTGCCAGCAGCAGGGACACCTTCCACTAGACCAGGTTGCTCAAAGCCTCATCCAACCTGGCCCAGAACACTTCCAGGGAGGAGCAGCCACAGCTTCTCTGGGCAGCCTGGGCCAGGGTCTCACCACCCTCACACCAAACAATTTCTTCCTCACATCTCAGCTCCATCTCCCCTCTGACACTTTCAAGCCATCACCCCTTGTTCTGTCACTCCCTGCCCTTGGCCAAAGTCCCTCCCCAGCCTTCCTGGAGCCCCTTCAGGTACTGGGAGGCCACTGGAAGGTCTCCCTGGAGCCTTCTCCTCTCCAGGCTGAACAGCCCCAACTCTCTCAGCCTGTCCTCACAGCAGAGCTGCTCCAGCCCTGGCATCATCCTCGTGGCCTCCTCTGGGCTGGCTCCAGTGGCTCCATGTCCTTGTGCTGTTGGTGGCCCCAGCCCTGGAGGCAGCACTGCAGGGGGGGTCTCAGGAGAGCGGAGCAGAGGGGCAGAATCCCCTCCCTGGCCCTGCTGCCCACGCTGCTCTGGGTGCAGCCCAGGACACGGTTATTGGCTCTGTGCTGCCAGCGCTCGGTGCCGCCTCATGTGGAGCTTCTGGTCCCCCAGCACCCCAAGTCCTTCTCCTCAGGGCTGCTCTCCAGCCATTCTCCACCCAGCCTGGGTTTGTGCTTGGGGATGCCCTGACCCAGCTGCAGGACCTTGCCCTTGGCCTTGTTGAACTCCATGAGGTTCACACAGTGCCACCTCTCCAGCCTGTCCAGGTCCCCCTGGATGCCATCCTGTCTCTCTGGAGTATCTCAGACTCTCCTGTGAGGAGCTGCAGGTTGTGCTCACCCTATAGTGGTGTTTGGCTGCCCTGATGCTGTGCAGGATCTGGGACCCCTCCCTGAGTTCCTGATCCCACACTTTGTTCTGTGTTGGGAACAGCAGAGTTGAGCAGAGCAGAGATCACCCAGGAGCTCACCTGGGCGCTGATCCGGGCCACCAGGAAACTCTTCCTGTTGTCCAGCATGGATTTCTCCAGGAGACACTCCTGTGCCTGGCCCTGACGAAGACAAGAGGGGACACTGGGTTACCCCCACACCTTGGGACACCCCAATCCTTCCTTCCTGCAGGAAGGAGCTCCTTGTGCCTCCAGCAGCCTGGACCCCACAGAAAACAACCCCCCAGGGGCACCAGGGTCACATCTCACCCAGCTCCAAGTGCTTGGATTCCACAGGGAGCACCCAATCCCACCAACACCAAGGTTCCTTTGCAAGGAACCATCCCAGCATGACCAGTGCAGATCCCAGTTCCTACCAGCATGAGGTTGATGTTGAGGTTGAGGATCTGGTGACTCATGTCCACGCTGTAGGAGTGAGGGAAGTGATCCCGGAGGTAGGTGAACGCCCCGGCAGCGCACTGGAAATGGGTGCAGGAAACCTTCATGCCCTGAGAGGACAGGAGAAGACAGGTCAGGTGTGTGAAGTCCTCTTGTGTGCATGGCAAGGTCACTGGTGTCCCTGGGCACATGCTGCCAGACATGAGGAATTTCACAGAATCAATCACCTCCATTGGAAAAGACCTTTAAGATCACCAAGTCCAAAGGTTAACCCAACCCTGACTCCACCTTTGTGGAGACAGGCTGAACATGAGGCAGCAGAGTGGCCAGGTGGGCAAGAAGGCCAAGGGCATCCTGGCCTGGATCAGCACCAGTGTGGGCAGCAGGAGCAGGGCAGTGCTGGTCCCCCTGCACTGGGCACTGGTGAGGCCACAGCTCGAGTGCTGGGTTCAGTGTTGGGCCCCTGACTCCAAGAAGGACCTGGAGGTGCTGGAGCGTGTCCAGAGAAGGGAACGGAGCTGGGGAAGGGTCTGGAGCACAAGTGTGCTGAGTTCCCGGCTGAGGGAACTGGGGGTGCTGAGCCTGGAGAAAAGGAGGCTGAGGGGAGACCTTCTGGCTCTGTCCAAGTCCCTTGGAGGAGGGTGCAGAGAGGTGGGGGTGGGTCTGTTCCACCAAGGAGCAAGGGACAGGACAAGAGGAAATGGGCTCCAGTTGTGGCCAGGGCAGTTGAGATGGGATGTGAGGAAGAATTTCTTTGCTGAAAGGGTTCTGAGGCATTGGAAGGGGTTGCCCAGGGCAGGGGTGGAGTCCCCATCCCTGGAGGGATTGAAGAGTCGTGTAGACACGGTGCTGAGGGACAGGGGTCAGTGGCCATGGTGGTGTTGGGTTGATGGTTGGACTCGATGATTTTAGATGGTCTTTTCCAACCTTGATGATTCTCTGACTCTGTGACTCCAACCCCCCAGGTTACAGAGGAGAAGTGCTCGGTGTGACCAGTTGGCAGCAGTTAAGGGCACAGGAAGAGAGAATTCCCAGAGGGAGGCCCCAGGGGTTGTTACCTCCTCGGACACTCTCTTGTCCATGGCGCCCAGCATGGAGTGCAGCGCACCTGTGGAAAGAGGAGGGGGGTTCAGTGGGACAAGGGGACCCTGCCAGCCACTGCTCCCGGCCACCTCGAGTGGGTGCCTCATGCCAGCAAAGCCTAAACCCATAGGGAGTCATCCAGAGGCACCCAGCTGGCTCTCTGTGCCCATGGGACGTGGGGAACTGGAGCATCTGGGATGTTCATCCCACAGGGCACCAGTGGGAACTGCACACGGGAGTCACTCAGCACAGGAGAGTCCCAGGCTGGAAACAAACCCTCAGTGTTAAAGCAGGAAATTCCCACCCCTCCTGGTTCCACAGACGTGTTTCTACCAAGTTCAGGGAGCAGCCACATCTCCAAAGGGGCCTGGGAACCACAGTGTCCAGTGCTGGGGCCACCAACAGCACAAGGACATGGAGCTACTGGAGCCAGGCCAGAGGAGGCCACTAGGATGATGCCAGGGCTGGAGCAGCTCTGCTGTGAGGACAGGCTGAGAGAGTTGGGGCTGCTCAGCCTGGAGAAGAGAAGGCTCCAGGGAGACCTTCCAGTGGCCTCCCAGTACCTGAAGGGGCTCCAGGAAGGCTGGGGAGGGACTTTGGCCAAGGGCAGGGAGGGACAGAACAAGGGGTGATGGCTTGAAAGTGGCAGAGGGGAGATGGAGCTGAGATGTGAGGAAGAAATTGTTTGGTGTGAGGGTGGTGAGACCCTGGCCCAGGTTGGCCAGAGAAGCTGTGGCTGCTCCTCCCTGGAAGTGTTCTGGGCCAGGTTGGATGAGGCTTTGAGCAACCTGGTCTAGTGGAAGGTGTCCCTGCTGCTGGCAGGGGGGGTGGGACTGGAGGAGCTTTAAGGTCCCTTCCCACCCAAACCAGGCTGGGATTCTACAACCAGCTCCTGCTGCGTGGGGTGGGGGTTTTGGGGTTTAACTGAACCCCTCTGCTCTGTGCAGGGTCAGCTGGGACAGCACAGCTGGGACAGCACAGCTGGGACAGCACAGCCACTCCTGCGCTGCAGTGACACGGGACAGGAGCGTTTTCAGCTGCACCAAGCGTGCCCAGGGGCTGAACATTTCCCTTCAGGGTTCCAAAGAAACCCCAAACCCCACTGTGAGCCGTGACCATCCACAGCTGGAGAGCAGAGGATGGGGCACAAGTGGTGGAGCTGCTGCTATCACACCCATGTGCTGCTCTGGAGGAGGTGGGACAATGGATCAGCTGGACAAAGCTTGACCCAAGGTTGTCACCAACCAATTTCCAACGCTGCGACCCAAATTCAGCCTCCTTGGTGTCACCTCTGACCGAAAGTGCACGACCAGGACACGCTCAGACCAGGAGGAAAGGAGAAGATACTTGGGACAAAAGCCAAAATCCATCTCTGGTGCAACCCCAACAGAGGGGAAGAGGCACAACCAGAGCTGCTGGTGGGGCCAGGTGGGTTGTGGTGCTGGAGGAAGGTTGATGTGGAGCTCAGAGCAAAGGTTGGGCAGGGAGGAGGGGACATCCCCCGTGCCCAGGGCAGACCCCAAGGACAGCAGGGGTTCCCCAGAGCCTTACCCAGGTTGTAGAGGATGCAGGCCTGCTCGTACTTGATGTCCTCGTGAGTCACTGTCTTGCCTGAGAAGATCTCAGTCCTGTGAGGAGAGAAACCTGGTTAATGGCTGTAGATGGAGGTACTGGGGGTCCAGGGCTTTGACCATGGGCCAGGAAAGGGATCTGTCAGGAGATGTGTTCCCTTGGGGGTTGGGAGAAGGGGACCTCCTGCCTGGCATCACCCTGGGCATCAAATCACAGGATGCCAGAATGGTTTAGGTTGGAAAAGCCCTTTGAGCTCCTGGAGTCCACCATGAACCCAACACTGACCAGTCCCCACTGACCCCTGTCCCTCAGCACTGTGTCTACACGACTCTTCAATCCCTCCAGGGATGGGGACTCCACCACTGCCCTGGGCAACCCCTTCCAATGCCTCAGAACCCTTTCAGCAAAGAAATTCTTCCTCACATCCCATCTCAGCTGCCCTGGGCACAGCTGGAGGAGGAGGGGAGCGGCTGTTCCTCACCAGGAGATGGGCACAGCTGCCTCCTGCTCGGCGCCCATGGGGATGCGGCTCTGCAGGAAGTGGAGCTGCCCAAAGTACTTCCGCAGCGTGCTGCAGCCCTCGAAGTCCCGCGGCACGGCCACGGCGCTCTGCAGGGGAGAGGAGAGGAGGAGGAGGAGGAAGAGGAAGAGGAAGAAGAGGAGGAGGATCTATCTCGCTGGTTTTCCAGGGATGAAGCAGCTCGCAGAGGAGAGAGGTTTAGTGGAAAACAGCTGAGTAATGTGGGTAGGAAAACAGGGACTGACCCCCCAATTAATGATCCTGGGGAGTGACCCCCCAATTAATGATCTTGGGGACTGACCCCCCAATTAATGACCCCAGGGACTGACCCCCAAATTAATGATCTCAGGGACTAACCCCCCAATTAATGATCCCAGGGACTGATCTCTCCAAATTAATGATCCCAGGGACTAATCCCCCCAATTAATGATCTCGGGGACTAACCCCCCAAATTAATGACCCCAGGGACTGACCCCCCAATTAATGATCCCGGGGACTGACCCCCCAAATTAATGATCCCAGGGACTAATCCCCCCAATTAATGATCTCGGCAACTAACCCCCCAAATTAATGACCCCAGGGACTGACCCCTCGATTAATGATCCCAGGGACTAATCCCCCAATTAATGATCTTGGGGACTGACCACCCAATTAATGATCTCAGGGACTAATCCCCCAAATTAATGACCCAGGGATTAAACCCCAAATCGATGACCCCAGGGACTAATCCCCCAATTAACAATGTTGGGAACTAACCCCCCAAATTAATGACCCCAGGGACAGACCCCCCAATTAATGATCTCGGGGACTAATGCCCCAATTAATGATCTTGGGGACTAACCCCCCAGATTAAGGACCCTGGGGACTGACCCCCCAAATTAATGATCTCAAGGACTAATCCCCCAATTAATGATCTTGGGAACTAACCCCCAATTAAGGACCCTGGGGAGTGACACAGGTCCTTGTGCCCTGGGGCTGATTTATTCCCAGCGACTCCCCCCACCCCCCAGGGACGCCGTGCTCCACACACACCCCCCAGTTCAGGGGAGCAGGGAGAGCAGAGCCCCAGCACCCCAGCCCTGCTCGCTCCCTGGGGAGCCCAAGGTGCAGCCCAGGTGGTGGCACCTCCATCCCTGGGGACAGGGCCCGGCTGTACCTGTCGGAGCAGCTCCAGCTTCCGCAGCTCCTCGTTGTAGTTCTCCGGGTTCTCCCCATAGTTCTTCAGCACAAACTGGAGGGGAAGGGAGAGGTGAGAGCCTGGTCATGGCTGACACCCAGAGCCACCTTCCCAACCCTGGAGACACAACCAGCAGCGCTCCAGGGAAGGCCAGGAATCACAGAATCACTGGTTGGAAAAGCCCTTTGAGCTCCTGGAGTCCCATCATGAACCCAACACTGCCCAGTCCCCACTGACCCCTGTCCCTCAGCACTGTGTCTACACGACTCTTCAATCCCTCCAGGGATGGGGACTCCACCACTGCCCTGGGCAACCCCTTCCAATGCCTCAGAACCCTTTCAGCAAAGAAATTCTTCCTCACATCCCATCTCAACTGCCCTGGGCACAACTTGAGGCCATTTCCTCTTGTCCTGATCCAGGCCAGGATGCCCTTGGCCTTCTTGCCCACCTGGCCACTCTGCTGCCTCATGTTCAGCCGCTGCCCACCAACCCCCCCAGGTCCCTCTCTGCCCAGCAGCTCTCCCCCCACTCCTCCCCAAGCCTGGAGCTGCTGGGGGTTGTTGTGACCCAAGGGCAGGACCCGACACTTGGCCTGGTTGAACCTCATGCACTTGGTCCTGGCCCATGGATCCAGCCTGGCCAGATCCCCCTGCAGAGCCTCCCCACCCTCCAGCAGCAGAAGGCTCCATGGTGGGTCTGGCTCCAGCTGGCTCAGGGTCTCACATCTCCTGGTTCGGAGTTGGTTTGTTCCCCAAAGCCCCCCAGATGTCACCCAGATGTCACCCAGCTGAACCCCAAGCCAGGGCCCGGGGTCCTGTGATGACAACACCCCAACCCAGCACGTGCCAGGAGCCAACAGGGACCCCAGAGCTGGGGCAGAAAAGCTGGGACCAAGCAGGTGTGAGGTCCTGAGGAGCCACCAGTGAACACAACAGAACTGGAGTCACTCCGGATTCACACCATCTGTATTGGGTTTGCATGGCCAGGTGTTGGTAGCAGGGTGGTGGCTTCTTGATGAGAAGCTGCCAGAAGCTTCCCTCATGTCCCACACAGCCAATGCCACCAGCTCCAAGATGGAGCCACCACTGGGCAAGGCTGAGCCATCAGAGACACCTCTGTGAGAACAGGAGTAAGGAAAAAAGGGGAAGAGCCAAAAAAAAAAGTGACACTTTGGAGCTGCAGAGAGGAGTGAGGAGATGAGAGGAACAACTACAGACACCAGGGTCAGGGAGGAAGGACAGGGAGGAGATGGTGCTGGAGCAGAGATTCCTCTGCAACCTGTGGTGAAGACCATGGTGGGGCAGATGTCCCCCTGCAGCCCATGGTGGAGCAGATGTCCCCCTGCAGCCCATGGAGGTCCCTGGTGGGGCAGATGTCCCCCTGCAGCCCATGGAGGTCCATGGTGGAGCAGATGCCCCCCTGCAGCCCATGGTGGGGCAGATGTCCCCCTGCAGCCCATGGAGGTCCATGGTGGAGCAGATGTCCCCCTGCAGCCCATGGTGGGGCAGATGTCCCCCTGCAGCCCATGGAGGGGCAGATGTCCCCCTGCAGCCCATGGAAAGGACCCAGGCTGGAGTGGTTTGTGAAGAACTGTCCTTCATGAGAAGGACCCAGGCTGGAGAAGCCCATGGAGGAGTCTCCTGTGGGAGGGACCCCAGGCTGGTACAGGGGAAGAGGGTGAGGAGCCAGAGACAACGTGAGATGAGCTGACCCCAACCCCCATCCCCGTCCCCATGTGCTGCTGGGGGTGGGGAGGTGGAAATGGGGAGAGAAGCTCAGCCTGGGGTGAGGTGAGGGGTGGGGGGAGGTGATTTCAGCCTTGGGTTTAGTTCTCATTCTCCTCTTGGCTGGTTGGTAATCAATGAAAATTCATTTCCCCCCCCCAAGTCTGAACTGGGACCCCCAGATCCCGTGGAGCCAGCGAGCACCGCGCTGCCCAGCCTGGGACCCCCGAGGGTCTGGGCAGGAACTCACCTGGGGGCACCACGGGAGAAAAAGGATCTAAAGCTGCTGGAGAGTGTCCAGAGGAGGGACACAACACTGGGGAAGGGTTCAGAGGGGAAGGGTGTGAGGAGAGGCTGAAGGCACTGGGTTTGTTCAGCCTGGAGAAGAGGAGGCTGAGAGGAGATCTCCTGGCGGTCTGGAACTTCCTCCCCACGGGAAGAGCAGGGGCAGGCGCTGAGCTCTTCTCTCTGGCCACCAACGCCAGGAGCAGAGGCCATGGCAGGAAGATGTGGCAGGGGAGGGGGAGCTTGGCCATGAGGAAAAGGTTCTTGAGGCAGAGGGTGGTGGAGCACTGGCACAGGCTCCTCAGGGAGGTGCTCATGGCCCCAAGCCTGACAAGATCCCAGCAGCATTTGGCCAAGGCCCTGAGGGACATGGTGTGAATGTTGGGCTTGTCCTGTGCAGGGACAGGAGTTGGGCTCCATCATCCTGGTGGGTCCCTCCCAGCTCACAACATCCCATGATTCCATGGTTCTCACACACCAGGAGAACAAGAACACATTGCCATCACACCTCAGGGAGGAACCTGCTTCCCAAAACACTTTTCCCCTTGTTGATGGACACAGGAATCCCCTCGGGGACCCCTTTGTCACAGTCACACCGGCAGCAGCCGCACCTTGTCCCGGCACAGCACAGCACGGCATGACTCAGCTCAGTGATCCTGTGACACCTTCCTCCCAGCACAGGGACGCCCCCCCACCCCCCATCAGCACCCCAAAACCAGCCAGGTGGGACACAGCTGCAGGAGCCCCTCCCCCCAAACCTCTTTCCACAGCAATTAATGACGATTTTTAGCCGTAGGTGGCACTAAAAGCCGAGGTGGAGCTTGGTGACACGACTGTGTCACCTCCCTCAAGCCACCAGGTTGGTGCCCGTGGAGGTGACACGGGTGGGTCGTGTCCCCCCCCCCCCGCCGTGGTGCTCGGTGACCTCTGGGGACGATGGAACCTGTCACCTCCCACCCACCCCGCCCACAGCACCGGGGTTGGAACCACTCGAGGATCAGCCTGGGCTACTGGGGGTGGGAAAACCAGTTTGCTACTCCTGGATTCCCAGTTTGAAACCAGTCTGGAGGGGGAGTGGATGGAATGGGGAGGGGAGGCGTGGGCTCCCACCCAGCCAGGGCTCCTAACGACGCTGTTAATGACAGGGGTGACAGTGGCCACGGTGTCAGGAGTCAGTGGTCACATGTGCTGGGGGGTGACAGCCTCTCCCAGCATGACCAGTGCCCCCCCAGTAACCCCATCCCAGTCCCTTCTACCTCAGAGACCCCCCTAAGCCCCTTCCAAGCCCACACCTCAAACACCCCCCACGGAGCCCTTCTTCCTCCTTCCAGCCCTCCTCATCCTCACAGACCCTTAAAACACCTTACAGGCCTCAAAATCCCCTCACAGACCCCCCTAAGCCCATCACAGACCCTCCCAAACCCCTCACAGAACCTCAAAACCCCTCACAGAACCCCCAAACTCCTCACAGACCCTTAAAAACCCTTCACAGACCCTCACAGACCCTCCCAAAGGCCCCGAGAGAGCTCCAAACCCCCTCACAGACCCTCAAAATCCCCTCATAGAGCCCCAAGACCCCTCAGAAACCCCAAAAGTCCCTCATAACCCCCCCTAAACCCCTCCTGGACCCCACAGGCCGCTCACAGACCTGCCTAAACCCCTTACAGACCCGCCTAAACCCCTACAGAGCCCCCTAAACCTCCCTCACAGACCCCAAACTCCCCTCACAGACCCCCCATAACCCCTCACAGACTCTAAACCTCCCTGACAGACCCCAAAGACCCCTCACAGACCCTCCCATAACCCCTCAGAGACCCCTTCAAGACTCCCAAGGCCCCTCACAGACCCCACCACCCACCCCCCGCCCAAGGCCGCTCCCGCACGCCCCGGAGCCCCTCGCTGCCTCCCCCCAGCCCGGCCTCACCTTCTTGACGGCGGCGTTGAAGGGGAACTCGCCGGGCTCCTTGAGATCCAGCCAGATCATGGGCATGCGGGGCACGGCCTCCATCCCGCCGCCGCCGCCCGCCGGGCCGCGCGCACAGCCTGACGGGAAACCGAGTCCTCCACCGGAACAAGCCCCGCCCCTTCCGGTGCCGACGTCACGCCCCCATAGCGCCGTTCCTACGGCCAAGCCCCGCCCCTCCCCTCGCGACACGGAGGTTCCCTGCGCCCGCCTCCTGAGGGCGGGGCTGTTCCCATGGCGACGCCCCGCCCAGTAGCAAGGGCTCGTCTCATGGTGACGTCTCGCTCGCTGATAGGCGGAGACGGCTGTTTCCATAGCGACGATTCACTCGCTAATAGACGGCTGTTCCCATGGTGACGCCCCGCCCCGTGGCCAAAGCTCGTCCTATTGTGACGTCTCGCTCGCTGATAGGTGGAGATGGCGGTTTCCATGGCGACGCTCCGCCCCGCGGGGAGGGCATGGGCTGTTCCCATGGTAACGGGCCGGCCATAGCCAGACCCGGCTCGGCCCAAGCCCGAGGTGACCGGTCACAGCCCAGTAGCCCCGTTGGGCCCCCCTTGACCCCCCCCGCCACGGCCCGGTAGCCCTGTCGGGCCCTGTCCCCGCAGGCCTCGGCCGGGCCTGGCCTCGGCCTGGTGTGGGCCACAGCCTGGGGCTCCCGTGGGGCCGGGACTGGGGAGTGAGGGGGGTGGCCGGGAAGCGCTTGGGAGCCCCGACTGAGGCCAGTGGAGGCCTCTGACACCCGAGCGACCCCTCATCCTCCCCAGCGCCTGCCCCACACACAGCCCCAGTAACAACGGGGTGAAGGGTCCAGAGGGACCTGGACAGGCTGGAGACATGGGCCTGTGTGGCCCTCATGGAGTTCAACAGGGCAAGGGCAAGGTCCTGCACCTGGGTCAGGGCAACCCCAAGCACAGATCCAGGCTGGGTGGGGAATGGCTGGAGAGCAGCCCTGAGGAGGACTTGGGGTGCTGGGGGACCAGAAGCTCCACATGAGGCGGCACCGTGCGCTGGCAGCACAGAGCCAATAACCGTGTCCTGGGCTGCACCCAGAGCAGCGTGGGCAGCAGGGCCAGGGAGGGGATTCTGCCCCTCTGCTCCGCTCTCCTGAGACCCCCCCTGCAGTGCTGCCTCCCGTGCTGGGGGGTGTGGGGCAGATTGAGGGGGGGTGGGGCACAATTGAGGGGGGGTGTGGGGCAGGATGCAGGGGGGACGTGGGGCAGACTGAGGGGGTGCCGAGCCCCAGGGAGTATCACCCTGTCCCTGTCCCCACATGTCCCCTCCGCTGCCACCACCCGGTGCCAAATCCCAGCGGGAAATCAATTACTGGTAATTAATGTTTAATTAACCATTTATTACATTGATATCAATGGGTCACTTATCCAGATCCCAGTAACCCCAATCCTCATCCCAGTGCTCCCAGTTCAACCCCCGATCCCATCCCAGTGCTCCCAGTTGAACCCCTGATCCCATCCCAGTGCTCCCAGTTCAAGCCCAGTATTCCCCAATCCCATCCCAGTGCTCCCAGTTCAACCCCCGTTTCCATCCCAGTGCTCCCAGTTCAACCCCCGTCCTCATCCCAGTGCTCCCAGTTCAACCCCTGTTCCCATCCCAGTGCTCCCAGTTCAATCCCCATTCCCATCCCAGTGCTCCCAGTTCAACCCCCGATCCCATCCCAGTGCTCCCAGTTCAAGCCCAGTATTCTCCCTCCCTGCTCGTTAACTGTCCAGCTAATTAACGGCTCTAACTACCCTCATTTACCTGGACTTTTAATTACCGGGGTTAATTACACACCGGAACTGGGGGGGGGGGGGGGGCACCCCAAATGTCACCTCGGTGGGATTTCATCCTGGTGCCAATGAGGGGACATGGCAGAGTTAATTAGACAGAAATGAGTTAATTACACAGCTAATTACAGCAATTTCAGCTAATTAGGGTGATGGGGGTGGGGGGGGACGACAGTTGAGTGGTCAGTTGAACCCACCTCCATGTTCCTGGTGGCTCCTGATGTCCCCTCGGGGGGCCCAGAGGCTTGGTGGGTGGCTAAGGAGGTCTGGCAGGGTTAATGAGACATAATTAGGTTAATTAGGGTGACAAGGAGGGGGGTGTGGGACACAATCAATGGCCAAGAAGGACCCATTGTCCCCTTGGGCCACCAGAGCATCGGGGGGACAGCCCCACACTGCAGCTCAGCGGTGGGATTTCAGCCCAGAGAGAGTCTTGTTGGGTGGCTAATGAGGTCTGGGAGGGCTAATTACACCCAATTAGACTAATTAACGTGACGGGGTGGCAGGGGGGGGAATCAGTTGAGAGGCCAGTGGAACCCACCTCCATGTTCCTGGATGTCCCCTCGGTCCGTCAGGGTGTGGCTCCAGGACCCACCTCACAGCTCAGCGGTGGGGTTTCAGCCCCGAGGAGGCCTGGTAGAGTTAATTACACCTAATTAAGCTAATTAGTGTGACCAGAGGGGTGTGTGAGACACAGCTGAGAGGCCACCTCCATGTTCCTGGTGGCTCCCGATGTCCCCTCGGTCCATCAAAGCACCACGCCGCAGCTCAGCGGTGGGATTAGAGCCCCAGAGAGGCCTGGCAGGGTTAATTACACCTAATTAAGCTAATTAGTGTGTGTGGGGGGGGTGTCCGGGATGTCTATAACCCCCCTCCGGGGTGAGCGGGGAGAGGCCTCAAACCGTCCCGGGGTTCCTCTGGCAAGCGCGGTAGGAATGGCGGGGGCCACGGCAGGCCCCCCCACGCTGGAAGGCTTGCGGGGGCGGTGGAGGGGGGCGGCGGGGACCCGGTACCGGGGACCCCCCCCACACACGCGGCCTATGGCGGCCTACCCCCCCCACCCCGCTCCCCGGCAGCACCCGCCGCGCCTCATAAAGGCTCGATGGAGGCGAATCCCCGCGCCCCGCGCTGTCCCCGCTCCTCCGCCAGCCCCGGGGAACGGCCCCGGGGGCGGATGGTGGCGGATGGGGCCCAGGCCGCGCCTCATCCCTACCTGCCGGTAACGCCACCATTGCTGAGAGCGCACACGCGCCGGCGTCTGACGTCAGAGCGGAGCGTGGCGGCTTAGCGCCACCTGGCGGGGGAGAGGCGGGCGGTAAGGTTAGCGCGTGCGTAACTGATGGGCGGGGCGGGGGGAGCGCAGGCGAGTGGGCGTGGTCAAGGCGTCCGCTGATAGGGTGGGCGTGGCCATGGGGGGAGTGGGCGTGGCCATAGGGTAAGAGTGGCTATAAGGGTGGGCGTGGCTATTAAATCCAGGCATCCCTATGAGGAGTGGGCGAGGCCATGGGGTGGGCGTGGCTATGAAGACAGGCATTTCTATGAGGAGTAGGCATGGTTATGAGGAGTAGGCGTGGTTATGTGGGGGTGGGCGTGGCTATAAAGACCAGACCTTTATATGAGGAGTGGGTGTGGCTATGAAGAGTGGGCGTGGCTATGAAGACCAGGCATTTTCTATGAGTGGGTGTGGCTATGAAAAGTGGGCGTGGTTATGAGGAGTAGGCGTGGTTATGAGGGGTGGGAGCGGCTATGAAGACCAAGCATTGGTGTGGAGTGGGCGTGGCTGTGAGGAGTGGGCGTGGCTATTAAGTCCGTGCATCGCTATGCGTGGTGGGCGTGGCTTTGCTGGATGGGCGTGGCCATATTGGTGGGCGTGGCTATGAAGTAGTATTTCTATGCTGAGTGGGCGTGGTTATGGGTAGTGGGCGTGGCTTCCCCTGCGCACCCGCAGCCCGTGTCTCCGCCCCTCGGGCGGGGGAGGACTGACGTCATTCCTCCGGGCGGCGCGCGGTGCATGCCGGGAAGCCGCCGCCCAAGATGGCGGCAGGATTGAAAAGTGATCGGTGAGGGGGAGGCGGCAGCAGCGGTAGCCGCGCCCCGGGTGGGTCATGCCCGTTACCGGTCGCTGAGACCGCCCTGCTGGGCCTTCACCGGGCAAACGGACACCGCTGCGGGGATGCCCCGGGGGGGGCCGGGGCCGCCGCCGCTGCTGGAGACATGGAGGAGGAGAGCAAGAAAGGCAAGAAGGTGAGAACGGGCCGGTCCCGGGGGATCCGCGCCGCTGTGAGGCCGCCCTGAGGCGGAGCGACCCCCGTTGTGCCGCCGGGAGAGGGGCTCTCCGTCACCGTGGGGCTGGGGGCTGCCCGGTCCCCCGGGGGCGGCGGCTGCTCCGGGCCTTCGGAGCCTTCCCGGGGGGTGACCGGGGCCCGTCCTGGCTTCTCGGGGCTTGTCCCCTCCCTGGGGTGGCTTCACGCTGGGCTCTCCTCGGGCTGGGTGTCTCCTGGCACCTCCAAGTGCTGGGGCTGATTCGGGGCACCCTAAGCTCAGCAGTGAGCTGAGGTTAGTGCCGCTTGTGTCAGCCCTAATTAATTAATTAATAATGAGTAATTAACAGTGAAAACACCGTTCTTTGAAATCACTTGCGGTCCCTATTTGCTGATCCATGAGTAGAGAGAATAAACAGTGTCCCTGCTGCTGGCAGGGGGGTTGGAACTGGGGGAGCTTTAAGGTCCCTTCCCACCCAAACCAGTCTGGGATTGTGGGATCTCATAACTCCCTGATTTTATAATCCTGTTATTTTATAGTTCTCTGATTCTGTGCCTGTCTATAGGATCAGTTCTGTGCCAACCTGCCCAGGTGACCATCCCACTGGCCAACTTGGCAACAAAACTTCCTCTTCAGGTGTCCTGACGTGACCTGCCTGCGATAAAACCCTAAATGTCACGTCTGTAGGGTGAGAAGATCCTCAGCCAAGTGGAGACCCTTCCCCTGAGCCTGTGTTGTGAGCTGGGAGGGACCCACCAGGACGATGGAGCCCAACTCCTGTCCCTGCACAGGACAATCCCAACATTCACACCATGGCCCTGAGGGCCTTGGCCAAATGCTGCTGGAATCTTGTCAGCCTTGGGGCCATCAGCACCTCCCTGGGGAGCCTGTGCCAGTGCTCCACCACCCTCTGCCTCAAGAACATTTTCCTCATGGCCAAGCTCCCCCTCCCCTGCCACATCTTCCTGCCATGGCCTCTGCTCCTGGCGTTGGTGGCCAGAGAGAAGAGCTCAGCGCCTGCCCCTCCTCTGCCCCTGGGGAGGAAGTTCCAGACCACCATGAGATCTCCTCTCAGTCTCCTCTTCTCCAGGCTGAACAAACCCGGTGCCTTCAGCCTCTCCTCACACCCTTCCCCTCTAAACCCTTCCCCAGTGTTGTGTCCCTCCTCTGGACACTCTCCAGCAGCTTTAGATCCTTTTTCTCCTGTGGTGCCCAAGCTGCCCCCAGTGCAGAGGGTGTGACCTGCCCGTGAGTCCCTGACCCATCAAGATGAGGTAGGGGATATTGATTTGATAACGATATAAAATGTTTATAAAAGAAGTTAAGCCCTTTGCTGTGTTTGTGCTGGATTTACAGAAAATCCCCCAATAATAAACACAAATTTTCACAGAATCCCACAATCCCAGACTGGTTTGGGTTGGGGGGACCTTAAAGCTCCTCCAGTCCCAACCCCCCTGCCAGCAGCAGGGACACCTTCCACTAGACCAGGCTGCTCACAGCCTCAGCCACTGATGGAGCCTCAGGACCTGATTTGCCTTCTGCTCTGCCCAAGCTGGGTAATGAAATGGCTTAAAAATGCTCTGGGCCAGTGCTGAGTTTCTTATTTACCCCTCATGGTGCTGAACTGGGAGTGTTGTGCCTGCACACATCCATTTTATGTGGTTTTAGATATTTTTATATCCATATTTGTAGGGAAATATAGGGAAATATGATGCCTAAACCTAAAAATATAGGGAAATATGATGCCTAAATATATAAAAACATATTTTTATACCAATAAAACCCCAGGCAGCTGTGCTGTGAGCACGTCCCAGGTCAGCACCACGTGTGGGTGGCGAACAGGCTGCTCTAGTTTCTCTCATTTCAATCTATTTTGATGTCATGTGGGGGAGGTGAAGCTGGAGCTGGTGTCTCTCGGTGCTCTCAGGGTTGGATTTTTCTCTGTAAAATAAATTCTTGATGAGATAACTGGGGGGAAACAGTTATTTTTTGAGTGGTTTTGATTTGGGGGGCACCTGCAATAACTGAGATCTCAGAAGGTGGCAGCAGAGTCTCCTGCTGAAACTGCTTTGGAAGGATCAAAATAATCCCAGGATTAGAAAAAATTGATTTATTTCATATATTTCTTGGAGTTCTCACAGATTTCTCACCCACTCAGACCCAGAAAGTACAAACCACCGACATCCCATTGCAATGTCTGGTGATCCCTGGGTGGTGTGGCAGGACCCCCAGCACAGGGGGGAAGAGAAATTATTCATCAGGATGTCAAATTTTCCTGGTTTTAAGAAGAAACAACTCGAAATATTCGCTCCTGGGGCTGCAGGTGGAGTTGAGGTGTCAGTAAATTCTCGTTCTCTCGTGGCTGGAAACGGGGTTTGACTAAAACATGTTGGTTAGAGGTGGGCTCAGCTCCTGTCTCTGCTGATAAATGGTTTTCTGTTATTTAGGGGAAAAATAATCTGGGGGATTTTGCTGTAGAAAATGGTGTTTTCCAGGTGTGCTGGTGGCCTGGGTGCCCAGGCAGCCTGTGCTGTGCTGTAACCGGGACCTTCCTGCTCCATCCAGGTGATTTTGGCACAAGAAGCAGCAGCTCAGTGGTGTGGTGCTGGGTCTGGGGGTGGCTGAGGAGCCCAGGGATCTCTGGAGATGGCCTGATCCAGCTTTCTGATCAAAGCAGAGCGTCTCCTCTTGAGTTTGGAGTGTCTCCAAGGATGAAAACTCCACAACCTGGTCCACATTCACCCTCAGGCTAAAAAAAACCCCAAATCATGTGGTTTTGTTCCGTCCTCTTGAACAGGATCTGCTGTGTCCCAGTTTGTGCCCGTTCCCTTGTGTCCTGACACTGGGAAGAGTCTGGATTCTTCTCTCTTCTCCCCCACCAGCTACTTGTACACACTGATGTGACCCCCAACTCTTTTCCAGGCTGGCTGATCCCCCCTCTCCTCGTGTGACAGACACCTGATCCCTAAACCCTCCCCACAGCCTTTCCCTCTGTGCTCCCACATGTTCCAGTCCCCCCCTCCACTTCCCTCCTGCCTTGTAGGGGATCCCAATGCATGAGGAGCTCCCTGAGACCCACAGGAGTGGGGCTGCAGCTGGGGGACGGGGATGGCATCTCCTGGGCCAAGTCATGGGCTCGTGGAGCTTCCTCAGAGCACATCGTTAGTGGCTGTTAATTAACCCACGGCTCTTCTGAGCTGGGACCCGTGGCCGTGGACATGGGTGGGTTATGGAGGGCACCCTCAGTCAGTGTGCAGAGGACACCCAGCTGGGTGGGAGTGTTGATCTGCTGGAGGGTGGGGAGGCTCTGCAGAGGGATCTGGCCAGGCTGGATCCATGGGCCAGGACCAAGTGCAGGAGGTTCAACCAGGCCAAGTGCTGGGTCCTGCCCTTGGGTCACAACAACCCCCGGCAGCTCCAGGTTTGGGGAGGAGTGGGGGGAGAGCTGCTGGGCAGAGAGGGACCTGGGGGTGTTGGGGGACAGCGGCTGAACATGAGGCAGCAGAGTGGCCAGGTGGGCAAGAAGGCCAAGGGCATCCTGGCCTGGATCAGCACCAGTGTGGGCAGCAGGAGCAGGGCAGTGCTGGTCCCCCTGCACTGGGCACTGGTGAGGCCACAGCTCGAGTGCTGGGGTCAGTGTTGGGCCCCTGACTCCAAGAAGGCCCTGGAGGTGCTGGAGCGTGTCCAGAGAAGGGAACGGAGCTGGGGAAGGGTCTGGAGCACAAGTGTGCTGAGTTCCCGGCTGAGGGACCTGGGGGTGCTGAGCCTGGAGAAAAGGAGGCTGAGGGGAGACCTTCTGGCTCTGTCCAAGTCCCTTGGAGGAGGGTGCAGAGAGGTGGGGGTGGGTCTGTTCCACCAAGGAGCAAGGGACAGGACAAGAGGAAATGGGCTCCAGCTGTGGCCAGGGCAGCTGAGATGGGATGTGAGGAAGAATTTCTTTGCTGAAAGGGTTCTGAGGCATTGGAAGGGGTTGCCCAGGGCAGTGGTGGAGTCCCCATCCCTGGAGGGATTGAAGAGTCGTGTAGACACAGTGCTGAGGGACATGGGTCAGTGGGGACTGGGCAGTGCTGGGTTCATGGTTGGACTCCATGAGCTCAAAGGGCTTTTCCAATCCAGACAGCTCCAGAGGTTCCCACCTGCAGGAAAATCCCCATTTCCCAGTTTTTCACACCATGGATCACCCCAGGACGCAGCGTTTCGGGCTGAAACACAACAACTGAGCTTCTTTGGTGCTGCTCTGGGGGAATGTGAGGGGACAGGGTCAGTCAGGACTGGGGACACAATCCCAGCCCTGCCCTGGGGCTGACCCCAGCACCCAGGAAATCCCCCCCAGCTGATGGAGTTTCCTGGTGCCTCACTCCAACGAGGTTATCCCAGCTGGAATGTGGTGGGATGGAGCACATCCCACCTGCTGCTGGCTGTGAGAGCTGCTCCTTAACCAGGTTTGGGGTACAACCCCCATTTCCCACTCATTCTGGGGCAGGAGGGGCTGATTTGGGGTGTGTTGGCTCTGGTTGTGCCATGAGGCTGCTGTGGGAACCTGCCTGGAGCTGGAGAGGTTTGTCTGGCTCCTGGGAGCCTTGGGCCACGAGGGATGTTCCTGGCAAGTTCCTTCCTGGAAAGAGAAGTGCTGGAGGGGGGTGGAGGTGGAGTTTTGGCTCCTCTGGTTGTGATTTGCCTGTAGAGAGGATTTTTCCTGCTGGTGTCTGTCAGAGAGGCTCTGACAACATCTGGGATCTGTGGGATGGTGGCCAGGCTGGTGCAGGTGATCCAGCTCTTCCCAAAGTCATTCCCCGTGGGTGGTGTCAGCTGTTGGCATAAAATTCCTGACTTTTCCACCTCAGGTACATCCCAGATCTCTGATGTTGCCTCAGTTTGCCTCTTCCCAGGCTTCTCCCAGCAGTTGTCAGATCTTCCTGGTGAAGCTGATCTCCATCTGTGAGGACGTGGGCAGCGAGGTCGTGTGCTGTGGAGGGGAGGGGAAACCTGAGGAGCTTCTGGGGAGAAGTGAGGTGGTTCTGAAATAAGGGAGGTGAAGGTGGTTCTTCCAGAAGGTGGGTGCAGGGGAGGGATCAGCCTTGATATCAAGAATATTGAGGGGCTGAGCTTGAAGTCCCGGTGTTGTGGGAGTTTCTGCTTGTAGGACAAGTTGTAGAACCTTGGAATTGGTTAGAAAATGATGGAATCATGGGATGTTGTGAGCTGGGAGGGACCCACCAGGATGATGGAGCCCAACTCCTGTCCCTGCACAGGACAATCCCAACATTCACACCATGTCCCTGAGGGCCTTGGCCAAATGCTGCTGGGATCTTGTCAGCCTTGGGGCCATCAGCACCTCCCTGGGGAGCCTGTGCCAGTGCTCCACCACCCTCTGCCTCAAGAACCTTTTCCTCATGGCCAAGCTCCCCCTCCCCTGCCACATCTTCCTGCCATGGCCTCTGCTCCTGGCGTTGGTGGCCAGAGAGAAGAGCTCAGCGCCTGCCCCTGCTCTTCCCCTGGGGAGGAAGTTCCAGACCGCCAGGAGATCTCCTCTCAGTCTCCTCTTCTCCAGGCTGAACAAACCCAGTGACTTCAGAACAAAGACCTTTGACTTCACAGAATCCCAGAATGGCCTGGATTGGAAAAGCCCTTTGAGCTCCTGGAGTCCAACCATGAACCCAACACTGACCAGTCCCCACTGACCCCTGTCCCTCAGCACTGTGTCTACACGACTCTTCAATCCCTCCAGGGATGGGGACTCCACCACTGCCCTGGGCAACCCCTTCCAATGCCTCAGAACCCTTTCAGCAGAGAAATTCTTCCTCACATCCCATCTCAACTGCCCTGGGCACAACTGGAGCCCATTTCCTCTTGTCCTGTCCCTTGGTCCTTGGTGGAACAGACCCACCCCCACCTCTCTCCACCCTCCTCCAAGGGACTTGGACAGAGCCAGAAGGTCTCCCCTCAGCCTCCTTTGCTCCAGGCTGCTGTGGAGCTGGGTGAGCTCGTCCATGGAGGTTGTCCATGACTCTCCTGCTCACAGACTGGTCTCCAATCTTCCCCCAGGGAACATCACTGACCCCAGACCTTGGCTCACATTTCCCTCACCAGACTGGTCCAGAGTGGCTCGTGCTGGTCAATCTGCTGCTCTGTTGTGTGCAAACCTGTCTGGAGCTCACGTAGCTGAGACCCACCAAAGATCTGGATGCAGATCTCTGGCATCTCCTGTGGGTTTCCATTCCTTATCCCATCAGACTTCACCAGTTGCCATTACAAACCCCAGTGCTGTTTCACCCAAAGCTTGAGCAAACTCCTGAGTGTGACTCAACATTTCCTGGAGCACCTGTAAAATCTCTGCCCACCTTCAGCAGCTCCATAACGAGTCAGGTTGGTGTCCTCTGCTCCCTCTGAAGGGGTGGCCTCAGGGTTGGGAAACAAGCTTTTGATTTTGAGGGGTTTGGATCTTCATGGAGAAGCTGGCTGACCCGCCACACTGGCTTCTTGGAGCTGCTCTTTGAAGACCTGGTGCTTGCTTTGCTGCAGGGCTTGGTGAGACAATCCTGTCCTGGCTGCTCTTGGCCTCAACCCAACGATGAGCAGAGAGAGTTGCTCTTATTTTTTCTCTTAGTGCTTCCTCCTGCTTCCAGAAGAAGCCAAAACAAATTCAACCCTAGAATTATAGAATACCAGGTTGGAAGGGACTTCCAGGATCATCTGGTCCAACCTGTCTTGGCAAGAGTGGAAAATCTTCAGGAATATGAGGAATGGAGGTGGGATCATCTCAGGTTTAGGCTTGAGGAGGGGGAAATGTGGGGTAGAAGCTGGGTGAGGATGGAGAGTGTGTAGACACAGTGCTGAGGGACATGGGTTGGTCAGGGACTGGTCAGTGGTGGGTTCATGGTTGGACTCCATGAGCTCAAAGGGCTTTTCCATCCCAGGCCATTCTGGGATCCTGTGCTTGATATAAACTCTCACTTCTTGCCCTAAATAAATGTTTATTTTTTAAGTCAATAGTGTTGAGGAGAAAGAGGTTGGGGCACAAGCAGAATTATCTGGTGCCCTGCGTTAATGCTGCTGAAAAATGGGGACATAGGGGGAGGAGAACATGGCAGGAGCCTCCTTCCTCCTCCTCTTCCTCACCTCCCATCTCTGCTCCCACCTCTCTGCACCAGCTGCTCCTCTGGGCAGGGGAGGGTGTCACATCCCAAGGATCAGCTGGAGCCTGGGACATGGGTTGAGCTCGTGGTTCCCTGTCCCAGCCAGAAGCAGGAGGTAGCACCCTGGAGCTGGATGAACGGTGGCCAGGCAGCTCCGGTGCTTTCTCCTGGTAAAACTCCCATTTTTCTCAGTTTCTGCAGTCTGGCACCTTTTTAATCTTGGAGTTCTGACAGGGAACTCTGGGAACAGGAATTCTCCCTCCCCAGTGTTCTCCTGGTGCCGATCAGGCAGCACATGAGCTGATTTTATCCCCTTTTTCCCCGATTCTGACTGGTTTTAGGTGCTGCTGATGCCAGCAGGAGGCTGTTCCCCCCCAACACCCCTCAATATCCACGTCCATCAGGGAGGGAGAGGCAGTGAGGATGTGCTGGGTCTGATCTCCTGAGCAACAAGATATCGGCTTCTCACCTCTTGGCTATGAGGTTTAAATTTAGTTTAGAATTTAATCTGGGTTTAAATTATACAAATGTGGATTCCTGAAATCAGGAAGGGAGGTGTCCTGGTGGGAGCTGGGCCAGAGCTGGTGCTGTTCAGCAGCTGGAGCAGCGCTGGGGGTTGGCTTCGGCTGGGATTTAGTAGGAGAAGAACGTTGATACCACACCGATGTTTTCAATTGTTGCTGGAAGTTGAAGGACTTTGCATTTTGCTGGTCTGGGAGGGGCGAGGAATGTTGCCATGGATCAGCTCCATGGGCACTGGGCTCTGCCAAGGGGCTGTTCCATCTCCTGTCCCCCATGGGCAGCAGATCCACGAGGGGCTCTTCCTCTCTGGCTCTCGCTCGGGCTCTGGCTCTCCCGGGATTGCGGTTTCGGGTCGGGATTGTCGCTGCTCCGGGATCGTTCTCTGGGAACGGGCCGGGCTGGGTGGGCGGGTGCTGAGCAATGGCACTGGGGGTCACTCATTTGCATATTTAATTACTATTATTACGATCATTACTAATTTAATACCATTATTATTTTAATTTTTCTTTTATTTCCATGATGAAATTGTTCTTCTCTCCCCCTACAAGTCCCCTTCCCCTCACCCCCAGTTCTCTCCCCTGTCCCCTGGGTTGGGAGGAGTGAGCGAGCGGCTGCCAGCCCAGTGCCAGCCCAGTGCCAGCCCAGTGCCACCACCCCAACAGGCAGCAGGAGCTCAAATCCATCCCTCGAGCTGGTATTTCCCGGGGTCCTGAGCTGCTCGTGTGGCACAGCCGGGGCTTAGGCCCAGCTGGGGCAGCTCTGCCCTCACAGGAGGGTTCGTGCCGGTCCCTTCTCCTCTCTCCAAGCTCCTGCTCCACATTCCCCAGCTCTGCCCTCACAGGAGGGTTCGTGTCGGTCTCTTCTGCTCTCTCCAAGCTCCTGCTCCACATTCCCCAGCTCCTCCCAGCTCAGGCTGCACAACGGGAGAGGAAACCCGGGGCTGGAGCCGAGCGGGGCGGGAGGGATCCGGGGCGGGAGGGATCCGGGGCTGGAGCCGAGCGGGGCGGGAGGGATCCGGGGCTGGAGCCGAGCGGGGCGGGAGGGATCCGGGGCTGGAGCCGAGCGGGGCGGGAGGGATCCGGGGCTGGAGCCGAGCGGGGCGGGAGGGATCCGGGGCTGGAGCCGAGCGGGGCGGGAGGGATCCGGGGCTGGAGCCGAGCGGGGCGGGAGGGATCCGGGGCTGGAGCCGAGCGGGGCGGGAGGGATCCGGGGCTGGAGCCGAGCGGGGCGGGAGGGATCCGGGGCTGGAGCCGAGCGGGGCGGGAGGGATCCGGGGCTGGAGCCGAGCGGGGCGGGAGGGATCCGGGGCTGGAGCCGAGCGGGGCGGGAGGGACCTCGCTGCTAAAAATATCCTGGGGAAAATTCCTTTCCTCTTCCCTCCCGGGAGTCCCGGCGGCGGGGGGGTTTGTGTGACCGGGCTCTTTGGGCTGGAGATGATTTGGGTTTGTTTTTTTCAGGACAAACTCGCTGTTTTTAGGAAAATGGTGTTTCTGCATCACTCAGAGTTCATCAGTGGTTGTTTGGAGGAGCGGCTTGGACGTCAAATTGTGGGTTTTGGGCTGAAATTGGATTTTATTGTATTTATTTCACTCGGGTGCTGCTGGGGAGGAGTGAGAGCTCCTGGGGCTGCTGGAGACCCATCACTCCTGTCTCCAGTTCAGCCCAGTGGAGATGAAGCCAGGTCTTGTGAAGCCACATGAGGACCTGGAGGGACTGTCCCACCTGAAGGCAGCTGGCCAGGGTGGCCCAAGGGCATCCTGGCCTGGATCAGCACCAGTGTGGGCAGCAGGAGCAGGGCAGTGCTGGTCCCCCTGCACTGGGCACTGGTGAGGCCACAGCTCGAGTGCTGGGTTCAGTGTTGGGCCCCTGAGTCCCAGAAGGACCTGGAGGTGCTGGAGCGTGTCCAGAGAAGGGAACGGAGCTGGGGAACGCACGGAGCCCCTGTTCTCATGGCATCACCAAGCTGGGGCTGGTTGGAGTTTAGTCCTTAATCATAAAACCATGGATTGCTGTGAGCTGGGAGGGACCCACCAGGATGATGGAGCCCAACTCCTGTCCCTGCACAGGACAATCCCAACATTCACACCATGTCCCTGAGGGCACACGTTGGCCAAATGCTGCTGGAATCTTGTCAGCCTTGGGGCCATGAGCACCTCCCTGGGGAGCCTGTGCCAGTGCTCCACCACCCTCTGCCTCAAGAACCTTTTCCTCATGGCCAAGCTCCCTCTCCCCTGCCACATCTTCCTGCCATGGCCTCTGCTCCTGGCGTTGGTGGCCAGAGAGAAGAGCTCAGCGCCTGCCCCTGCTCTTCCCCTGGGGAGGAAGTTCCAGACCACCAGGAGATCTCCTCTCAGTCTCCTCTCCTCCAGGCTGAACAAACCCAGTGACTCCAGCCTCTCCTCACACCCTTCCCCTCTAAACCCTTCCCCAATGTTGTGTCCCTCCTCTGGACACTCTCCAGCAGCTTTAGATCCTTTTGTTGGGAAAAGGGAGGATTGACATTTCACCTTGATTACTCCAGCTGGAGCACTGAGGGGGGGGTTTGGAGAATTTCTGGTTGGGGGTTTGCCACTGAAGGTCATTGAGCAGCCCCTCTTCCTTCACCATGTACCAGAGGTTGATGGCAGAGCCAGGAATTAAACCCTGATGGACCCAGTGTTGGACCATGGAGCAGACCAGGAACTTCTCCCATGTTTCAGAAGATCCTGGAAAACACATCTCTGGGACCATGAGTGCATGTAGGAGGACAGGGCTCATATCAAGGTGTCAACCTGCTTCCAAACCATGCCACGTGGTGGGTGATGCACTTCACCAGGTGGAAACTTGCTCTGGAATCATAGGAGAGTTTGGTTGGAAAAGACCTTTAAGATCATTGAGTCCAACTGGAAACCCAGCACTGCCAAGGTCATCACTAACCCATGTCCCTCAGCACCACATCTACATGTCCTTTAGATCCCTCCAGGGATGGGGACTCCACCACTGCCCTGGGCAACCCCTTCCAATGCCTCAGAACCCTTTCAGCAAAGAAATTCTTCCTCACATCCCATCTCAACTGCCCTGGCCACAACTGGAGCCCATTTCCTCTTGTCCTGTCCCTTGGTCCTTGGTGGAACAGACCCACCCCCACCTCTCTCCACCCTCCTCCAAGGGACTTGGACAGAGCCACAAGGTCTCCCCTCAGCCTCCTTTTCTCCAGGCTCAGCACCCCCAGTTCCCTCAGCCGGGAACTCAGCACACTTGTGCTCCAGACCCTTCCCCAGCTCCGTTCCCTTCTCTGGACACGCTCCAGCACCTCCAGGTCCTTCTTGGCTTGGCCAGGGTGACCACTTCCACCCATGGAAGGGCTGGCTGTGACCAGGAGTGTCCCTGTGGCCTGGTGGCAGCTGGTCCCTGGTCCTCACCAGAGCCCTGTGCCCTGTCACTGATGGGTTTTTGATGGATGCTGGTGGGGTGTGAATGTCCATCAGGTGAGCTGGGTGTCCCAGAAACATCCAACCAAATCACAGCATCAGAGTGGTTTGGGTTGAAGGGACCTTTCAAGGTCACCCAGTCCAACCCCCTGCAGTGAGCAGGGACATCTCCAACCACATCAGGTTGCTCACAGCCCTGTCCAACCTGACCTTGAATGTTTCCAGGGATGGGGCTTCTACCACCTCTCTGGGCAACCTGGGCCAGGGTCTCACCACCCTCAGTGTGAAAAATGTCTTCCTTCTCTCCAGTCTGAATCTCCCCTCTTTGAGTTTGAACCCATTTCCCCTTGTCCTGTCACTACAGGCCCTGCTCAAAAGTCTGTCCCCAGCTTTAAGGTCTCCCCAGAGCTGGGACATCACCTTCAGGGGTGGCAGTTGTGGAAAATGAGAGGGGAAAAAAATAAAAGAAACTTTTATTTTATGGGATTTGAGGAGAAATGGATCCTCCTCTGCCAACATCTCCTGACCAGGCAGCGCGCTGGAGGGGTTCCCTTTCACCCCAAGGTGGGAATCTTCTTGGTGCAAGCGCTGGAGGGGCCCTGGGTGCTTCTCCCTCCACCTCCAGCAGGTCCAGGGAGGGGATTCTGCCCCTCTGCTCCGCTCTCCTGAGACCCCCCCTGCAGTGCTGCCTCCAGGGCTGGGGCCACCAACAGCACAAGGACATGGAGCTACTGGAGCCAGGCCAGAGGAGGCCACCAGGATGATGCCAGGGCTGGAGCAGCTCTGCTGTGAGGACAGGCTGAGAGAGTTGGGGCTGTTCAGCCTGGAGAAGAGAAGGCTCCAGGGAGACCTTCCAGTGGCCTCCCAGTACCTGAAGGGGCTCCAGGAAGGCTGGGGAGGGACTTTGGCCAAGGGCAGGGAGTGAGAGAACAAGGGGGGATGGCTTGAAAGTGGCAGAGGGGAGATGGAGCTGAGATGTGAGGAAGAAATTGTTTGGTGTGAGGGTGGTGAGACCCTGGCCCAGGTTGGCCAGAGAAGCTGTGGCTGCTCCTCCCTGGAAGTGTTCTGGGCCAGGTTGGATGAGGCTTTGAGCAACCTGGTCTAGTGGAAGGTGTCCCTGCTGCTGGCAGGGGGGTTGGGACTGGAGGGGCTTTAAGGTCCCTCCCAACCCAAACCAGTCTGGGGTTCAGGGATTCTCCTCTGACCAAACTTCCCTCTGCTCAGCCAATTCCATCAGGGAATTCCCCACCTTCACCTTTTTAATGTAACTATTTTTGAAATGAGCAGTTTATTTTCATTAATGCTCTGATCCTCACCTGGGTTCACGTTGGAGCCCACCAAAGCTCACTTGAACACTTTGCCCTCTCCCAAAGATCCTCCTGGGAGGTCCTGGCTCAACCTGGGAGCTCTCAACTTAATTTCCAAGCTTTGTTTTCCTGATGTGAGCAAGAAACTTCAAATATGGACGCTAAAAACACTTGCCAGCCCTTGGTCTCCATAGATGTTGGACCTTGGAGAACAAAGTAGCTCAGAAACTTGGAGGGGAAACCTCCAGGAGAGTTAAAACCTCCCGTGGGATGGGGATGTTTCCATCCTGGGTGGAGCTGGGTGTGAGCCCAGTGTAGCACCGAAGGTTGTTGGTGGTTTTCCAGGGATTTAGGGATGGAGGAGGTGGAACCACACCAAGTTGGAAGCCAGGAATGGGCTTGAGCTTTACAAAATGAGCTTCTGCACCTCAAGCCTGGCCCAGTTCTTCACCAGCAACTTTCATTTCGTCGCTCTCACCCCACGTAACAGAAGGAAACTGTGGTTGCTGCTTCCTGCCCGCGACTCGGCGGGGCTCACGGCTTTGCCGGCCCTTTGGCACAGGCCATGAGCTTCTGAAGCCCACCAAGACCAAGGTAGCACCTTCTTTCCCCCTCTGAGAGGTCCTTTTGGTGAGCCACCAGAGGTTCTGCTCCCCATTGTTGGATCCTTCGATGGAGAACGAGGTAGGTGCTGGTTTTAGATGGGCTCCTCGGAATGCAGAAGCTCTCGTTCCACGTTGCGTCACGCCGAGAGATGCCTCCACCTTGGATCTGGAGACCTCAAATCCTTCTCCAAGGAGAACCTGTGGCTCAGGGGTGCAGGATGGTGGGGGAGGAGAAGGAAGGAGAAGGAGAATGAAGGAGGAGGAGGAGAAGGAGAAGGAGAAGGAGAAGGAGAAGGAGAAGGAGGAGGAGGAGGAGGAGGAGGAGGAGGAGGAGGAGGAGAAGAGAAAGAGGAGAAGGAAGGAGGAGAAGGAGAAGGAGAAGGAGAAGGAGAAGGAGAAGGAGAAGGAGAAGGAGAAGGAGAAGGAGAAGGAGAAGGAGAAGGAGAAGGAGGAGGAGGAGGAGGAGGAGGAGAAGAGAAAGAGGAGAAGGGAGGAGGAGAAGGAGAAGAAGGAGAAGGAGGAAGAGGAAGAGGAGGAGGAGAAGAAGGAGAAGGAGGAAGAGGAGGAGGAGGAGAAGGAGAAGGTGAAGGAGAAGGAGGAGAAGGAGAAGGAGGAGCAGGAGGAGGAGGAAAAGAAGGAGGAGGAAAAGAAGGAGGAGGAAAAGAAGGAGGAGAAGGAAAGAGAAGAAAGAGATGAAGAAAGAGAAGAAAGAGATGGAGGAGGAAGTGTCTGAGTGACCATTGTGGAACAGCCCTGACCCCAGCAGCAGATTTCTGCACACCTCTGCTTTTGGTTCCTAAAAGGAGCTGGTGGAACAAGTTCTTGGTGCACCAGCAGCTGAGATTTGGGGTCAGACACTCTCACAGGCGAGGTGGCAGCACCAGGGTTGAGCTCCACACTCTGCTCTTGGCAAAGAGACCTCTTTCTTTCAGGATTGTCTTCTTTCTGGAGACAGGACTGTTCTGAAAGGCAGAGCTGTTTCACCAAGCCAGCGTCATCTCCTTGTCTTTTCCATCCCTTTTGTCCTACAAACTCTCTCTGTTTTTATCTCCTTGGTCCATGGGATGTTCTTCAGGGCTGGGATGTCCCCAGTGTCCTTGTGGTGCCTGGGTCACTCTGGGAGCTGGTAAATCCCATCCAACCAGGAGCTTTTCCAGCCCATTGCCCATCCTGGTGGAAAGGTTTCACCTGGCTTGGATCTCTCCTGCTCCTCTGTTGGGTGTGAGGAAGAATTTCTTTGCTGAAAGGGTTCTGAGGCATTGGAAGGGGTTGCCCAGGGCAGTGGTGGAGTCCCCATCCCTGGAGGGATCTAAAGGACATGTAGATGTGGTGCTGAGGGACATGGGTCAGTGGGGGACTGGTCAGTGTTGGGTTCATGGTTGGACTGGATGATGTTCAAGGGCTTTTCCAACCCAAACATTTCTATGGATTTTCTGGGAGCTGCTGCTCTGGGAGGTCACAAACTGCTCCTCACTTTTTGGAGCAGGAGAACTTGGGTTTGATGGAATTAATTTGCCTTTTGAAGCATTTTTTTCCTGCCTCTGCAGATCTCCCAATCCTTTTCCTTGCCCATCTGAATGAGGAAAGCCAAAGTGTGGCTGCCCCAGGGGGTGGGAAGCAGAGACCACCACTGCCAGGAGCTGAGCATACATGGGACATGGGAGCAGTGAGGCCACCAAAGAGCTTTGCCTTTGTGTGTTAGTCCCAAAGGTTGGCTCTGCCTCCTTCAGAACATCCATTTGAGCTCCTCAACTTGGGATTGGAGATGTTTGCACACTGTCATGGTTATTTAACCATCAGACAGGCTGGTGTGGAGCTTGGTGGCATCTGCCATGGGTTGGTTCTGCCATGACTGTGTGGTGTTCCCAGGCTGTCCACCCCACACCGAGGTAGGAGGAGGGTGGTGAGCAGAGGTGGAAGGAGGGTGGTGAGCAGAGGTGGAAGGAGGGTGGTGAGCAGAGGTAGAAGGAGGGTGGTGAGCAGAGGTAGGAGGAGGGTGGTGAGCAGAGGTGGAAGGAGGGTGGTGAGCAGAGGTAGAAGGAGGGTGGTGAGCAGAGGTAGGAGGGTGGTGAGCAGAGGTGGAAGGAGGGTGGTGAGCAGAGGTAGCAGGAGGATGGTGAGCAGAGGTAGAAGGAGGGTGGTGAGCAGAGGTAGCAGGAGGGTGGTGAGCAGAGGTAGCAGGAGGGTGGTGAGCAGAGGTAGCAGGAGGGTGGTGAGCAGAGGTAGCAGGAGGGTGGTGAGCAGAGGTAGGAGGATGGGGGTGATGCTCTGTGGGAGCCTGTGTGTGCACGCTGCTGCCACCTGAACTCATCTTGACTCCAGTATTTTCCCAAACTCAACACTCAATGGTTCAGGAACCACAAAGACCAGTTTTTCCCATGGGGATGCCATCTCCTGGGTCATGTCCTCATGTTTTTTGAGCCTCCCCTGAGACCTCAGAGAACTTCCCAGCATCTCTGCCTTTTCCTTTGGCAACCCCTCGTTGAGTTCCTCACCACAGACATCGAGGTGAAATATCAAACTGAATCTGAGGGTGGAAGGGACCTCAAGGATCATCTGCTCCAACCCTTCTTGCTTTTCAAAACCTGCTTTTGCCAAGAAAAAATACCTGCCAAGGTGAGGAGTAACCAGGCTGTGAGGACAGATGGAGAAGAATTGGGTCATGCTGCTGGTTCCTCCCCAGTTTTGGTGCACAAACATCCTTTTTCACCCTTAACCCCACCACTCTGGTGTTTCTCTTTCTCTCCCCAGCCTGGAATAGTGTCTCCTTTCAAAAGAGTCTTCCTGAAAGGTGAAAAAGGTCGGGATAAAAAAGCCCAGGAGAAGGTTACGGAGAGGAGACCTCTTCACACGGTGGTGGTGTCCCTGCCTGACCGCGTTGAACCGGACGTGCTGCTCAATGACTACATCGAGAAGGAAGTGAAGGTACCACCTGCCTGCCTGGGGCTCAGCTGTAGCTCTGTGTGCTTATGGGGCTGGGTGGGGTTTGTGGGGTGGGGGTTGGTTTTGGTAGTGGGAGAAGGGGCTACAGTGGTGGTCCCTGTGAGAAGCTTTGTGAAGGTCCCCTGGGTCCAAGGTGGACCCTACTCCAGTCCAGGCTGAGCCAGTTAGGAATGGAAAAACACCTCTTCAAATTAGTATTTATGAGGGAAGAACTGGTTTTGAGGAGAAGAAGGTGGAGAGAACCTGGAGGAGAGGTCATGGACCTGAACAAAAGACCATTGGCCTCAACAAAGAGGAGAGCATCGTTGCCATGAGGAAGGAGGAGACAGAGAACCTCAGACACCCAGTTCAACATGCATGGAGGAGGAGGAGGAGAAGGTCAATGAGGTCCCTGCAGCCCATGGAGATTCAGTGGCAGAGCAGATGCCCACGTGTAGACCATGGAGGACTCCACACTGGAGCAGAAAGCTGAGCCCAAGGGCAGATGTGACTGAACTGAGACCCCAGAGACACTCAACACCAGAGCAGGGGAGAAGGGGCACTGGACCAGAGGCCCATCTGCAGCCCTTGGACATCCCCATGCCAGAGCCAGGAGCTGTGCCCAGAGGTCCATGACTCCATGGCAGCCCCACTGGAACTCTTTGTCCCTGGACTCTTTTACCCCACAGGAGGGATCTCGTGCCGGGAAGAGCAGCAGAGAGGAACGGACTGAACCCCCATTCCCTGTCCCTGTGCCCTGGGGAGAAGGGACAGAAATGGGGAGCAAAGTGATGGGAGCCTGGGGAGAAGGGAGGGGTGGGGAAGGTGCTGTCAGAGGTGGTTGTTGTGTCTCACTGTCCTGCTCTGATTGATTGGGAACAAATTAAATGGATTTTAATTCCCCAAGTGGAGTCTGTGTTGCCCGTGCCCATCCCTGGTGAGTGAGCCCTCCCTGTCCTCATCCCACCCCACCAGTCCTTTGCTGAGTTTCTCTCCCCATCTCACTGGGTTGGAGGAGCAAGTGCAGGACCTCATGGTCTGAGCTGTGGGTGAAACCACCACAGGTAACTCACAGGTGTGGTAGATCTTCCATACCCAGGTGAATCCAGCACCTTCTACACAAAAACTTGGCCCACCAGCTCTTTGCTCTGGGTTGGTGGTGTCTTTCTTGCTACATCTGATGTTCTCAAGGGTGGTGTGTAGCCTGTCCATGCTGTGGTGACACTTTGGTTCTTCTTTTGCAGTATTTAGGTCAACTGACGTCCATCCCAGGGTACCTGAACCCCTCCAGCCGCTCGGAGATCCTGCATTTGATCGACAACGCCAAGGTGAGCACTCGGCCCGTGGGGTGCTCCGCTCTGTGGAGGCTGGATCTGCCACACAGCATGGACAACCAACCACATTTATGGAGCTTCCTCAGGGCTGGGGCCTGCTCTGACTGGTGTCCTCCACCCTGGTGTGACACAGGGGGGAGGGAAGGTCCTTACCAGGCCATTAGCAAAGGAGAAACCTTCAGCAAATCAACACAAATGTGTTTATTTCAGCGGGCACACCAGCTCCCGGGGCAGCTGACCCAAGAACACGATGCTGTCATTAGTCTCTCTGCCTACAACATCAAGCTGGTGTGGAGGGATGGAGAAGATCTCATCCTCAGGGTTCCCATCCACGACATCGCGTCCGTTTCCTACATCCGAGATGATTCCTCTCACCTGGTTGTGCTGAAGACAGGTAGGTCATGGCCAGCATGGGCTGACTGTCACTTTGTGTTTTGGGGTCAATGAGTGGTTTGAGGTTGTGGGGCAGAGCCCCCACAGCAGCTGGTCTGACCAGGAACAGGACAAAGGTGATGTTGGGTGAGAATACACCAAAGCAATCCGTGACCTCCACAGATCATAGAAGGGTTTGGGTTGGAAAGGGCTTTTAAAGATCTGGTCCAACCCCCCTGCAGTGAGCAGGGACATCTCCAACCAGATCAGGTTGCTCACAGCCCTGTCCAACCTGACCTTGAATGTTTCCAGGGATGGGGCTTCTACCACCTCTCTGGGCAACCTGGGCCCGTGTCTCACCACCCTCAGTGTGAAAAATGTCCTTACATCTGTTCTCCTGCCTGGAGTTGTTTCAGTCCCTCCTTTTCTAGGGGGGTGGAGGAAGGACTGAGGGTGTCTCCTGAGGGTGCTGTGACCTGCAGGGGAGTGAGCACACTGTGAGAGATGATGGACCAAGTCCATGAGGTTCAACAAGGCCAAGTGCCAGGTCCTTGCACTGGGGTCACAACAACCCCCTTCATTCTGTGCTGTGGTCTGTGGGATCCTCTGTGGGTGCCAGCAAGGAGAGCAGGTAGAGGCAGCTCCTCCAGCCTGGCCTCCTGCTCTTCACGATGTGCAGGTTGCTGGGAGGATTTCATCACCATGTTTGATGTCTAAATGTCCATGTAGAATAACTGGGGTGCTACCCACCACACCTCACTTCTTAAAATACCCAGGGAGGGCCTCAAATCTGTCCCCAGCAGCTCCGTGGGGGTCAAACCTGCGTGGTCTTGGGCTGGTTTGAGGAACACTGAGCTGCTTGGGAGATGTAATGACAGAGACTTAGCGGGTTACAAACCCTGT